>CM055116.1:372348761-373596869 GCA_029206835.1 Rana muscosa
TGGCTTCATGTTCTTCCAAGGTTCTCCCGAAGACAATGACATCGTCCAAGTACACAAGGACTTCTATAAGATTCATGTCTCCAACAGTCTTCTCCATAAGGCGTTGAAAGGTAGCAGGAGCTCCAGACAGACCCTGAGGCATCCTATTAAATTCGAAGAATCCCACCGGGGTTATGAAGGCCGTCTTCTCTCTGTCTTCTGGGTGCATAGGGATTTGATAGTACCCACTCTTGAGTTCCATCACACTGAACCATTTGGCTCTGGACAAACTCTGTAAGGCATCTTCTATCCTTGGCTTGGTGTATTGGTCAGGGATGGTTCTCCTGTTGAGGGTCCTGTAATCGATACAAAGCCTCAACGATCCATTCTTCTTTCTGACCACCACTATTGGGGAGGCATAGGGGCTTCTAGACTCCCGGATCACACCAGTCTTCTTCAGTTCTGCAAGTTGTTCCCTCAGATCCTCCAGATCTGCCAGGAGAACCCGCCTGACCCTCTCTCGGAAGGGCTTATCTTCTTGGAGGCGGATTCGATGGGTGGCACTTCTTGCACACCCCACATCGAATTCATCTTCGGAAAAGATCTTCTCCCATCTAGTCAGCTGGGCCTTGGCTCTTTCTTTCCAAGCCCTGGGTAGGTTCGGGTTTTCCATGGACAGCTTCTCCCAAACATCTCCCCCGTCACCCGTCCCCTTGACTTCTGACAGAGTGACCGGGGCAGCAGGTCTCACCTGGCCCAGCAACATTCTGGCAGGGATCTCCATGGGCCCTCTCGTAGTGTTCCTCACACTCACCGGAACTCTGCCATGGGCCTTCTTCAGGGCCTTGAGCGGGATCACTTCGGGTATCACTTCCAGGCCTGAGGACTCTTCCCTTGGGTCGGATTCCAGCATAACAAAGGGGCCAGGTTGTTCCAACGTAAGCTTCACAGTGGCCCTAAGACAGGTTACTTCTCCGGGCTGCAGCACTACTCCTTCTCTGCCAAGTCTCCACACCTACCCTATCCCCTCTCCCGGGGTCTTCTGCTCTAAGACCAGTCGTTGGTAGGCCGTCTTTAGCATGGGATGGATTTTGGTGGCTGAATGGTTTCTCTCTTTCACTAGAGGGGTCAGGAGTCTCCGGACTAGATCCGTGTTTGTCCCTATAATCAGGGAAGTCTGGCTGGCTCCAGGCGGCCGAGGACACACAACTGCTATGGTGTCAAACACTTCAGCCTTCCCAGCTACGGATGGGTCGAAAGTCATCTTTATGGGCAGGTAACCATCGTAAGGGAAACTCTGGGTTCCAAGTCCCCATATCTCCAGCTCTTCTATCTTCTGGATAGGCAGATGACTCAAGTGCCTATCATAGAAGTCCCGGTATAGTAAAGTCACCTGTGCTCCGGTGTCCAGAAGAGCTTTAGTATAGACTCCTTCTACTTGAATGGGCACAGTAGGAGATGGGCCCACCAGTTCCTCTGGGTATGGCCGGACTGGGGTCACCTTCTTCTTTGGAATTTTCCTCGCCCAGCTCCTTTTGGACTTTATTCTTTCCTGAGCCTGGTATGCATTGATCTTCCCCCTCTCAATGGGGGTACAAACCCGCTGAGGGATGTTATTGTTCCTCTTAGGTGAATGTTCCTTCTTCGGGGTGCTGTATTTCCACTGAGGGGTCTTGCCCCCTCCCTCTGGGGTATATCTTGGTGGGGGGTGCTATATCTCCTCCTAGGAGTTTTGTCTCCTCCATTCTTGGCCTTTTTATTCAGTTTGGAGCGCACTGAAGATAATGGGCACGCGGTTGACTCCTTCACCGGGGCCCTTTGGAGTTTCCCGCCGGCTTGTAATTATCTGTTCTCTTCTTCTTTGGACTGGTGCATATGTTAGCGAAGTGGCCACTCCCTCCGCAGTTATAGCAAATCATCTCTTCTCGGTCCTGTAAGGAGGCCGGTGCTGAGGTGTTCGGAAACAACTCCTTTCTTAAACTTGGTTTCTCTCGTCTTCTTTGATCTTTCTCCATCAAAGAGGTCAGCATCTCCAACACTTGGGCCATTTGCGATTTCAAAGTGTCGACCTCTGCATCTCTTTCCGGGCTCTTGACCGAATTGACCAACACTGGCACAGGGGTGACATTCGCCCTGGCCACCTGCTGATCTTTCTGCAGCGCCTCTTCGTCTCTAATAATTTTTATTAGATCAGAGTAGGTTAGTGATATTCCTCCTCCTGAGGTTTTCAGGTGCAGCCAAACCGGGTCTGAGCGCCACGCTCCCTTCATTATCTGCTTCATTCGTGCTTCATCTGTATCTTTGGGCAGCATTCCCTTCTTCAGAACAATCTTGCATAACAGCCTGTTCAGCCTTCTAACATATTCTGACAGTTTCTCATTCGGCTGCTGGAAAGTGTGTTCAAATTGATAGATCATCTCTGTCACCTTTTCCAGCTGACCAAACTCTTCCTGCAGCATGGCCAGACAATCTTGAGCTGTACAGTTTTCATTTCCAAACCGGAAGTTCTTCACCGCTTCTGCCGCGGCACCTTTCAGACTTTCCAAGACTCGCTGTCTCTTCTGTGCCTCAGGCACCTCCCATGCCTCTACTGCCTGTAATGCCTGTTCCACCCAAGTGTCAAAACCTTCCTCCCCCGCAGGGACGGGAAGCTTCCCCGAGAATGTCTTTAGTCTCTGATAGCTAGTCTCTACGTGCACTGTGCTTGTCTTCTGACAGTTTGTTAGTAGGTCCCCTAACACCTTTATCAGTTCGGGTGATATGGCCGTGGCAGGTGCAGGCGTCACCAGAGGTGTCGCTCCGTCTTCCCTCTCTGGTGAGGTACGGGCCGCAGCCTGCGGTGGTTCCGTTGGTGGTGGCTCTTTCTTAATAGCGTGCGCCAGACTATAAGATCTGCTATCCGGCGTCCCTGCATATTTGCGCTTGCAAGCCTCTGGCTTCCCATCTGAGTACTCCACTAGTGCATACTGGTGTGCGGTGTCTGGGTCTGACTTAGCTACTCCACACCACGTTCTGATGTCTTTCGGGTCCATGCCGGTACCTCTTGGCGGGTTTTCCCGCTGTATCAGGATCCCGGACAAGAACCCCCACGTGTAGCGATACCCTCAACTAAGAGGGCCGCAGATTTGGTTTGGGCCCTGAATACAGCTCCGCCAACCCCCGGCAATCTACTCAACCCTTTCTGGCACAGTTAGTCTAGGGGTATACACATTTAATACTTATGCTTTATGAGAGACTCAGACACAGAATAGTTGTAAAGGAATAACAGATTTTACTTTCAGCTATGCAAAGAGAATGAACAGTAATGACAACTTAACCTTTAGCTTATATGCAGAGCCCTGCAATAACAGTCACACTACACCATAGAGAAGGGGGAGGGGGTGGATAAGGAAACGCCACGTGGGGCGACCGTTAACTAGGCGCCCTGTGGCACAATAACTAAACTAGATACCTAATGAATCAGGCCTGATTCCTAATTCTAGAACTCAGTCCTGTATGGATGATGGATTCTTCACCGCCAATCTGTAGAGGTGGTGCACATAAGAATAAACAACATTTGTAATCCAAGAAAGGGGAATCTTGATAACTGGTAACACTTCACTGGAGATCCTCTGGATCAGTCCTGCTGTGGATCTCCAGTGAGAGTCTTTAACATGAGGTAGTAGGCCTCGGCAGTCTATAGGCACAGTACTATCAAACAGGTTATGGAATGAGCTTACGCTCGCTCACCCGCCGGACACAATCTCAGTCCGGGACTTCCACCGGCTGTGTCTTCACTCGCACACAGCGGTTGCTGCGATCGAGTCCCCGATCCAATCTAGGCTGTAGATGAGAGATGTCGGATGCCACCCAGGCTCGCAGTAGGGTGGAAGGCTCTTTGGTCAGCTCCGGAAGGCCCCAGGCTTCAGGCCTTACCCAGCGCAGGTCCGCACAGGTGTATCAGTCTCTGCCGTCCCGTGTCCAAAGAGACCGAGCCAGGCCTCTCCCCTTCCTTATATCTCCACACCCATGAGTCTCTGGGGCAAAAGCAAAACATCCTGGGAACCAGTGGGGTTCTGGGAACAGTAGTTCAAGAGTCTTTAAAGGAACCCCGCTACATGTGTAACAGAGTGGTTACATTCACCTCTTTATTACCTTTACGAACAGTCTCATACACAGCAGTTTTACTATAAATTGTAACTCAAGCAAGTTCCAAGAAGCAGACAAAATTATGTATTTGTTACAGTAAATGGAGAGATAATCATTGACATTTATGTGCCCTGGTTTACCGTTGTTTCAGTCTGCAGGTTGGAGGACTTACTCCTAGTGTTCCCCCCCCCCCCCAGGCGTGGGTGTTCCTTTATTTATACCAAGCAGAAGGGAATCCTTTATACCTTTATACACATGTACAAAGTTTACTTTCTGTTTAATATATGAAAAAGATGTGGGTAGGAGCTTAAGCAGTTAGTAATAACATTACTGGTAAAGATTCTCTAAAGGGGGTTTTCTTAGTGTGGGGGTGTTTTGATTTGATATGTACCTTTCCAGCAATTACTTTATCATCAACATGAAGTTTGAAATACTCAAAAATTAGTATAGTGGTTGCTTCTGCCGAAGACAGGATGGAATATACAAATGTAAGTTTAATTTATCAAATACTGTACATTTTTTATTTGATCTTTTGTTTGTTTACATTGTAATTCTTTATCAAATTATCTAATTATGAGTACAAAAAGGTTCTATGGTTGTGTCCTTTTACACTTAATGCTATATCTATACAGTGTACATGTGCTTGTTTTTTATCATTAAAGTCGGCTGCTCGTGCATTACTATGTAAGCTTACAAGTTATTTTTTTTCTAGTTCAATGCAATCACTCCCACACAAAGTGTGATAAGTAGATAACCAGGGTTTTAGTTTGGCTGATGAACAAACCATTTAATTTGCCCGCTCAGCCAACAGCAAACAGCCAGATTAGGCGGCAAACCCTATGTCTCCACAAAGCAGAAACTTGTTTCTAGTGTTGACTAATGTGTAACATTAAATATACTTAGTGCCGGTTCACACTTGTGCGAGTTGATACCAAATGCGATGCGTTAAACACAAACTAGATTCGCATGTCATCCAAAAAGTAATTGTTTTCAATGATGGTGGTTCACATCTATGCGTTGCGATTCCTCTCCGAAGGCGATGCGATGAAAAAAAGGGTCTTGTGCGAGTTTAGAGTGTTGCCTTGCAAATTTAGTCTCCATAGACATCCACGTAAATCGTTCTGGAATCACATTTGATGGTTCACATATGTGCGAATTCCACCACACTATTCTCCACAAAAACATTAATCGCAGCTATGTCCTACTCCAGAAATTCGCATTAAAATCGCTGGCAAAAACGAGGTAAATTTGCGGTAAATTCGCACCTCAGAATGGACTGAAAAAACTGAACAAATTCACAGCGCAGCAGTGTGAACCAGCACTTAGGGTGTGAAAAGGTGCCTTCATTTTCCTCCACGTCACTTAATAGGACTGAAGGTGATGGCAGTTTGATCTGTTCTGCAGGTACACACATTGATACCTGATTTAGATATTTCAAAACATGCTGCCAAGCTAACCTTTCAATCTCAGCGACTTTTGGTTGGCATGCTGATTTACCCTGGCAGGACACCAAAGGGGTAAACAAAATGCATGTTGGGGGGCATAGGGAAGGCACTGAGAGGGGAAAAAGAGACACAGTACTAGGATAAACTGAAGGAGGAGGAAATAATATAGGGGAAAACAAGGTGAAGGAGAGGAGCAATTATACAGTAAAGGGATGCAATGCTTGGGGTAAGGGTGAGGAGCAGCATATGGAAAAGAAGCAGTACTGCAAAAGCACACCGTATAAGGAGGCACTGTAAATGAAAGGGAAAACCAGTACAGAGGTGGCTGGAAGGGAAAGAGAGTTGCAGGAACAGTATGGGGGATGGAGAGGCAATGTAGGTCAATGAGAGGAGCAATGAAGAAAATAGGTAAACTTGCAGCTTAGATCATCCAAATACATCCCAGTTGTATGAGAACAAAAGGTATGCAATATATTACAGTTTGTTTTTCTTTCAAAAGCAGTTACAACCTGATAACAAAAGCATATTCCTTGCCATTAGCTGCAGAGTGGGACCCTTGCTCTTTGTGGGGAAGAAGTGATCTCTGCAAAGGTCCAGCACATCGCCTACTGGTTCAGACCTATAGTTGTGCAATCAGCATAGCTCATACTATCTACTGGTTGTAGAGCTCTGACTCAGTAGAGTGTGTATCAGTCCTCTGCAGAGAGATCACTGCTTCTCCATGTTGTAATATGTTGGTCAATTTATGTAGGATATTATATTATTATATATGTGTACCTCTGGCCTTGACATATTGACAAAGCCAGAATTCAGTTGATAATGGTTGAGTTGCCAACTCAATTTCAACATATCAAAGGGACAGCTGATGACCCTTTGATGTGTTGATCTTATGCAAGTCTACCTAGGTATGTGAGGTATGGCCTGTTAATCTAATTGAACATTTCAAGGGTACAATGTTTATATACTTAAGGATGATAAAGGACCATAGAAATATTTATTGATGGTAATCACAAGTAGAGTCTTTTCACATTAATTACCAATAAGATCAAAGAGTATTTTTGGATTGACCTAGCAGAACCCCCCCCCCCCCCCAGTGTCAGACTAGTATTTCAAGGGGGAAGATTCAAGCTGGCAGTCAGGTCTTTTCATTCTCCATGAAGGTGACAGAAGGAACTCGGTTCTCTGAAGGTGCCTAAAAGTGGTTGTAAACCCACTCTGACAACTTGCACCTACAGGTAAGCCTAGATTAAGGCTTACATGTAGGTGCAAGAAATATCTCCTTAACCTACACGGTTAAAGAGATATTTGCAGAAAACACTGCACCCATGTCTACGGCGCGCATCGCAGGTGCACTGAGCGTGCCAGTTTTCTGAATGGGATAATGCCGGAACCTTGCGCATGCGCGGGGATCTGCCGGTCCTGCGTGCATGCGCGGGAGTGACGTCATCGCTGCTCCGGCCAGTCACAGCGCCGGAGCGGCGATATATGTAAGACGCTCGGAGGGGACATGGCGGCGTGGGCGGAGGGCAACGAGGAGCACTTCGGGGGCTTCGATCTCAGATCTTCGAGCTATGCATACTAGCTCATTATGCCTTTCTCTTGCAGGGTTTTTTTTTTTGCAGGGAAAACAAAAACGGGTTTACTTCCTCTTGAATGCTGCACAAATAGCCTGTCACCTTTTTTATATTTACTCTGTTGGATTTTGTCATCTGTTGCAAGTATCTTATGGGCTTTGTTCTGTCTGAAGTTTCAATGAAATGCATCTCTCTGGAAGAATTTGGTTGCTGCTGGAAATGATTTGCATCATACTAATAACAACAAATTAATTATCTACCCATGATGTAGTGGCTTTTAACTGTAAAAGATATTTTGTTTTATGCACCAGGAATATATTTAGCTGACAATAAATAGCTCAATTGAGTTTTAAATATGTTGCAAATACAGACTAATAATGGAAAGACAGTAGATAGATAGATAGATAGATAGATAGATAGACAGACAGATAGACAGACAGACAGACAGACAGACAGACAGATAGATAGATAGATAGATAGATAGATAGATAGATAGATAGATAGATAGATAGATAGATACATAGATAGATAGATAGACAGATAGGTAAATAGATGGAATACATCTACATCTCACAACAAAATTATGGAAAGATAGATAGATAGATAGATAGATAGATAGATAGATAGATAGATAGATAGATAGATAGACAGATAGATATACAGGTAGGTAGATAGATAGATAGATAGATAGATAGATAGATAGATAGATAGATAGATAGATAGATAGATAGATAGATAGATAGATAGATAGATAGATAGATAGATAGATAGATAGATACATAGATAGATAGATAGACAGATAGGTAAATAGATGGAATACATCTACAT
Source organism: Rana muscosa (assembly GCA_029206835.1). NCBI lineage: Eukaryota > Metazoa > Chordata > Amphibia > Anura > Ranidae > Rana > Rana muscosa. Next base: position 372,356,716 of record CM055116.1, read on the forward strand.
CTCACAACAAAATTATGGAAATTTCACCAAAACCAAAATTGTCAATTTCACTCACTGAGCTGCTTAGGTTAAATTGTCTTGAAAAACATTAGCTTAAAGGGTTTGGTTCTTTGGGCTGTATTTGAGTTAGTTTAGTTTATTTCATTAAGTATACTTTGCATTTGTATTTTTACCTTTGTTTGGGTGTATTTGTTAATTGTGCACTGCTCCTTGAATTTTTTTTTTTGTTTTGTTTAACTTCAATTTTTACTGCCTGCTTTTTTGTTCTTTCTGTGAAAAAAAAAAATTACTGTATTTATTGGTGTATAACACTCACTTTTTTACTCTGAAAATAGAGGGTAAACAGTGCCTGCGTGTTACACGCAGGGGGCTGTGGAAAGTTTTTTTCCTTAAACTCCCCTCTTAAAGTTAGGGTGCCTGTGCGTGTTATACGCCGATAAATACGGTAAATAAAGAAATCAAGGAGGAAACATTTTTGGAACAATGTCTAGGATAGATAGACTTTAAGGGGTCATTTGAACCTGAGTGGATGCGAGTGTATCCTTGCAGGGCACCTAAAACCATCAATTTAGTTGATTGCTAATGGCCCGTACACACGATCAGAAAATCGTACGAAAAATACAGCGTTCAATGCAATCATACAATAATCTGACTTTTAGTACTCAGCTCTCGAGAGCCAATCACAACAATTCATGCAAAATTATCAGATGGGACAAGCAGGAAAAATTTTCTCCTATGATACCAGATCGTATGATTTTTATTTAATCTGTACAGTTGTCATTCGAAAACACAAATACACTACAACACATTACATTACTTCCGGATTTTGTATTCTGTGGCACGAGAATTTTCATAACTTTGGTAAACTCTTCATTATCAATATGAGACTAGCATGCAAAAAAAAAGGCATAACCGCGCAGATAAAAGGTGTAAGCTATCTGCAGATTTTAAGCTTTTGCTCATGCAATGGGGTATGTGAATAATTATATTTGCTAGGTATTTCACCAAATAATCATAAGAGAACCCTTCACCCATTTAGTAACTTAGACACTGTTTTATTACAGATCACACCACTTTATACTTTAGTAACTCAGACCCAAAAGAATGAAACAAATATGCCTGTATGGCTTGCCTTGTTCTCTTTTTAAAGCAACCATAGCCAAGTTATCTGAAACTACCTGAAAGGTTAAATAAACCCTAAATATGAATTAATTAAACCCTAATGCCGCATACACACGACCGTTTTTCATGGCGTGAAAAATGCCATTTTTTAAATTGGTCATTAAAAACGACCGTGTGTAGGCTCCAGAGCATTTTTAACAACGTGAAAAATAGGCTAAAAAAAATTAGAACCTGCTCTATTTTTTCACGTCGTTTTTCATGTCGTGAAAAACGGTAGTGTGTATGCTTTTACGAGGGGAAAAAAAATGTGCATGCTCAGAATCAAGTATAAGACGTGAGCGCTCCTTCTGGTAAAACTAATGTTCGTAATGGAGACAGCACATTCGTCACGCTGTAATGGACTGAAGAGCATGAGGCTGAAAAGCACGAATCGGCTCTCATCAAACTTTACTAATACGAGGATCAGCAAAAGCAGCCCAAAGGGTGGCGCCATCCGTATAGAACTTGCCGTCGTACGTGCCGTCACCGCGCTTTGCTCGAGCATTTTTTTTCACGATAGTATGTAGGCAAGGCAGGCTTGAGAGGAAACACGAAAAATCACGTTGAGAAAAATGTTGTTTTTTTCAATGACATTAAAAACGGCCGTGTGTACGCGGCATCAGGGTAGAACATTTGCCATTAATAAAAATGCTTCCAAACGAAGGCTCTTGAAAATTAATAGGAATTGTAGTATCTCTTTACATCAGCCTTTGTTTGGCAGCACCTGTTTACCAGGAAACTTCACAAAGCTTATCTTAAACACAGTTGTCTTAACCCCCTTAGCGGTATTCCCGAGTCGGGCTCGGGGTGAGTTTTTACTACCAAGAGCGGTAACCCCGAGCCAGACTCGGGCTGCATCACAGTATCCAGGGAGAGTTACTTACCTTGTTCCCTGGATCCTGCGATGTCTCCCCGAAGTGTGTGCGAGCCGTGTCTCGCTCGATTCACACTGCCGAGTGCCGAGCTCCGTTCTCTGCGACGTTGCGACGCACGGGGACTGAGATCGGTGCCAAATTCAAAAAGTGAAAAAGACAGTATAGATACAATATACTGTACTGTAATCTTACTGATTACAGTACTGTATCAAATAATTACACATCCCCTTTGTCCCTAGTGGTCTGTCCAGTGCCCTGCATGCACTTTTATATTATAAAAACTGTTCTTTCTAATATATAGATACTATAGATAATGTAGATAGATAGATACACTATATTGCCAAAAGTATTGGGACACCTGCCTTTACACGCACATGAACTTTAATGGCATCCCAGTCTTAGTCCGTAGGCTTCAATATTGAGTTGGCCCACCCTTTGCAGCTATAACAGCTTCAACTCTGGGAAGGCTGTCCACAAGGTTTAGAAGTGTGTCTATGGGAATGTTTGACCATTCTTCCAGAAGCTCATTTGTGAGGTCAGGCACTGATGTTGGATGAAAAGGCCTGGTGGTTGATTTACTAAAGACAAATCCACTTTGCACTACAAGTGCACTGCAAGTGCACTTGGAAGTGCAGTCGCTTTTGATCTAAGGGGAAGATCTGAAATGAGGGGAAGCTCTGCTGATTTTATCATCCATTCATGTACAAACAAAAATTATGTTTTTTATTTTCCTTGCATGTCCCCATCAGATCTACAGTGACTACACTTCCAAGTGCACTTGTAGTGCAAAGTGGATTTGCCTTTAGTAAATAACCCCCCTGGTTTGTGGTCTCCGCTCTAATTCATCCCAAAAGTGTTCTATGGGATTGAGGTCAGGATTCTGTGCAGACTGATACTAGTGCAATAAAATGTGTAATTTTTTGTAGCCACTACACAAGAGAGAAAAAAAGAATTTTCAAATGTATGGACTGAAGATAGATGAAGACACTGTGGACTCAGAGAGGTAATTATTTGTATGTATATCTATAGCAAAAAATAAATAAATACATTTAATTTAGCTTTGAAAAGAGTAAGAAAAGGCATATGTATACCTCTATAAACCTGTCTTTGCAGCCTAAAGCAGGGCAGTAAAAACGTTGCTCAACTGCTTGGTTTTACCCACCACCCCCCACCACAAGTCTAAACAAACCCTAATGCCGCGTACACACGATAATTTTTCCCGTCTGGAAAAATTACATTTTTTCTTTTGGACGAGAAAAACGACCGTGTGTGGGCTTTTTGTCATTTTTCCCGACGGGAAAAACGGCATTAATCACACTGAGAAAAATTAGAACATGCTCTAATTTTTCTCGTCGTGATTCCCGTCATTTTTTTCCGCGGCAGTTTTCCCATAGGGAAACACTGCCGGGGAGCCTACACACAGTCGTTTTTTTCGACCAAGAAAAAAAATGTTATTTAAAACGGCCGTGTGTAGTGGAACAAGCTGTTTCTCGTCTTTCACGTCGATTTTCTCGACTGTGTTTTCACCGTCGAAAAAATCAATCGTGTGTACGCGGCATAAGACTTTGCACCCATATTGCAACCATATTTTTGTACGTAGAAATAAATTCTGCAAAATTGTTACATTTTTTTAAATGATTTGAGCATTAAAAGTTTTGATAACCTGACTAGACATTGCATATTGGTACAGTTCACCTGACCCTCTTCCCCATTTTTTTTATATTTAGCGTACATAACTTCTCAGCTAGGAATGCAATGGCCCCAGGGGGTGTTCCATGATGCCCTGCGCTTACATTGGGCATCCTTAAACCAAGAAGAGAGACCCAACTGTAGAACAGACTGCTTAGTGAGGGAAGCACTGGATAAAAGGGAATCATCCCTGCCAGGGAAGCTTTTTTACCATAACACTTGGGCAAATAATTAAAGTTTTTAAACTGAAGCTGGATATGAAGATGCTTATTAATTTTACAATGAAAGATATTCAAGACTAACGAAATGGAATTATAATATTTTGTAGATGAGGAATATATCACATATATTTTAGTAGATAAGGTATACTGTTGTATATCACATAGCGTATGTTTTTCAAATGTGCCTTTGGCTCTTTGCCTGGGCTTCTGCTTTCATTTTGTTGTGTTCAAATGATGATATATTCCAACCAATTACATACTTGCAAATAGGTGTGAGAGCGCTGAACTAAATGAGGATATCAGAAGACAGATTCAGCAGAAAAATATGTTTCATAAAGCAGAGGACGCTTTGCTTGTTTCCAGAACTGAAACCCTATACCAAAGGAACTTCTGTCACCATGGCATGCTCACACAGGTAATGCTTTATTTTTATGTGTACAAACTTTCAGGCTGGGTTCACATATGAGAATGCAGTGGCTCACAGCACGAGTCCGGTGCGTCCTAGTTCATCGTTTCAGGTCCGATATCTGCATTCTACACCCTGTAAATAGCACATATCTGCATTCTGCACCCTGTAAATCGCACATATCTGCATTCTACACACTCTAAATAGCACATATCTGCATTCTGCATCCTGTAAATCGCACATATCTGCATTCTACACACTGTAAATAGCACATATCTGCATTCTGCATCCTGTAAATAGCACATATCTGCATTCTGCATCCTGTAAATCACACATATCTGCATTCTGCAACCTGTAAATAGCACATATCTGCATTCTGCACCCTGTACTTGGAGCCCTATGCTATAACCTGCTGGGACTTGTAGTTCTTCATCTTCTGCTCTGGTTCATGCAATCTCCCATGTATGGGACTACAAGTCCCTGCAGTGCTAGGAAAACACCTGGACACCCATCCACCTTGGAGCCATATACAATAACATGCTGGGATTTGTAGTTCTCCATCCTCTCCCTCCTAAGACTCTGGTTCATGCAATTCTCTTAGGTAAGGCACTACAAGTATTGCTAGAAACCCACATGGGTACCCATCCTCTTTGGAGCCTTATAACCTGCTGGGACTTGTAGTTCTCCATACTCTCCTAGAACTCATCACATGGGCACCCGCCCTCCTTGGAGCCATATACTATAACCTGCTGGGACTTGTAGTTCTCCATCTTCTCCTGGGGTTCAGGTGCATGCAATCCACCATCTATGGGACTACAAGTCCCAGCAGTGAGAGAAAAACACCTGGACACCCATCCACCTCAGAGCCTTATATTATAACCTGCTGGGATTTGTAGTTCTCCATCTTCTCCTGGGGCTCAGGTGCATGCAATCCACCATCTATGGGACTACAAGTCAAAAGCATATGAGAATGCAGTGGCTCACAGCACAAGTCCTGTGCGTCCTCGTTACTCGTTTCAGGTCCAATTTCAGCCCGAACTTTTGGCTGAATTCGGACCTGAAACGGACCAAAAGACGCACAGGGCTCCTGAGAAAATCGCACTGGAGCCGCTGCAGAGATATGTGAACCTGCTCCATAGAAAGCCAGTTACAATCTCCTGCTGTGCGAATTGGAAGGGTGGAAAGCTGCATCCAATTCGCACTAGTGTCAACCCAGCCTCAGTGACAAAGGTATTTTTCATTGTATAAAGGATTTTTGGTTTACATGAACATTCACCAAGGCCCCATTTACACTTGCAATTAGGGCCATCTGTGGATATAGGCAGCACAAATCTGTGCAGCACTTGGAGTCATAGGTATGTGCCAAGAGCTGTGGCAGCTCAGCCTGTACAAGGCAGTACAATCTAACAAGAGTCAGAGCTGCATGCCGCTCTTTGCATGTATTTACTAGGGATGAGCCAAACACCCCCCCGTTCGGTTCGCACCAGAACCTTCGAACGGACCGAAAGTTCGCGCGAACGTTAGAACCCTATTAAATACAATGGACGCGAACGTTCGGAATCTAAAGTGATAATTATAACGACTAATATGCATGTTATTGTCCTAAAAAGGGTTTGGGGACCCGGGTTCTGCCCCAAGGAACATGTATCAATGCAAAACAAAGTTTTAAAAACGGACGTTTTTCGGGAGCAGTCATTTTAATAAAGCATAAAGTGAAAAAAAAGTGTCAAATATTCCTTTAAATATCGTACCTGGAGGGTGTCTAAAGTATGCCTGTGAAGTGGCATGTGTTTCCCGTGTTTAGAACTGTCCCTGCACAAAATTACATTTCTAAAGGAAAAAAAGCCATTTAAAACTGCTTGCGGCTTTAATGTAATGTCTGGTCCCGGTAATATGGATGAAAATCTTTGAGAAAAATGGCATAGCTACCCCATCACCCCCCCCCTACCCCAGCCCATTACCAGCCCCTTTGGGTCTTGTATGGATATTAAGGGGAACCCCGCACACAAAATAAAAAAGGCCCTATATACTCTGAACAGCAGTATACAGGCGGTGCAAACAAGACAGGGACTGTAGGTTTGTTCTTAAGTAGAATCTGTTTTTTAATTTTGAACAGGTATATTGTTTAAGTGTAGCTCCAGCCAAAAAATATATTTTTAAGCTTTTTGGAAAACATAGGGAAGGGTTATCACCCCTGTAACATTTGTTTTGCTGTCTGTGCCCCTGTTCAGAACATTTCACCTCACTTTCCGTCCCAACGACAACTGTTTTTGAAAAGTGGGGTTTTTATTGAAACAAGGATTGGTGATAAAGCATCAGTAGAGAGGAGACACCTTTTTCCAATATTAACTCTTACAGGAGAGAATTTCCCTTCCTAGGGGTAGATTTCCTCTCACTTCCTGTTGTCTCCTTCCGTTTGCAAGTAGGAGTCGTTTGTAAGTTGGATGTTTGAAAGTAGGGGCCTGCCGTATATACTCTGCTGAAATTTGCCCCTTACATGTTGGTGTTGCCACAACACTGTGAGCCCTCACAGTTACTCGTGGTGGGCGCTGGAACGCCCTGCTGTGAACTATTATATCAGGAATTGTATTTACATGCCATTGTTGAACAGTGGTAGGAAAAATTGGGCCTTTGGCGGTGGTGCTGGTGCCACAACACTGTAAGCCCACACAGTTACTCTTGGTGGGCGCATGAATGGGCCCTGCTGTGAATTATTAGATCAAGAATTGTAATTGCATGCCCCTGTTGAACAGGGGCTGAAAAATTGGGCCTTTGGTGGTGGTGGTGGTGGTGTTGCCACAACACTGTAAGCCCTCACAGTTACTCTTGGTGGGCGCAGGAATGGGCCCTGCTGTGAATTATTAGATCAAGAATTGTAATTGCATGCCCCTGTAGAAAAGGGGCTGAAAAATTGGGCCTTAGCCACTGGTGCCACAACACTGCAACCCCTCACAGATACTGTACTTGGAGCACAGTAATGAGCCCTGTTGCAAAGTATTGCATCAAAAATTGTAATTACACGCCCCTGTTAAACAGGGGCAGAAAAATTGGGCCTTAGGCACTGGTGCCACAACACTGCAACCCCTCACAGATACTGTACTTGGAGCACAGTAATGAGCCCTGTTGCAAAGTATTGCATCAAAAATTGTAATTACACGCCCCTGTTAAACAGGGGCAGAAAAATTGGGCCTTAGGCACTGGTGCCACAACACTGCAACCCCTCACAGATACTGTACTTGGAGCACAGTAATGAGCCCTGTTGCAAAGTATTGCATCAAAAATTTTAATACACGCCCCTGTTAAACAGGGGCTGAAAAATTGGGCCTTATGCACTGGTGCTGGTGCCACGACACTGCAACCTCTCCCAGATGCTCTAGTTGGAGTGCAGGAATGAGCCCTGCTGCAAAGCATTGCATCAAAAATTGTAATTACATGCCCCTGTTAAACAGGGGCTGAAAAATTGGGCCTTAGCCACTGGTGGCGGCACCTAGAAACAAAAATGTTCTTCCAAGCTATCATCATGAATCGGATCATTGAGGAGGAGGAGGATAGTCAGTCAACATAACAGGACAGTCACTCAGCATCAGCATCAGTCTTGAAGGGATGTGACATTTGAAAATAAATTATTCTGTTATATCAGCTTCAGGTGCTTGGTAGCTGGTGGTGATCCAAGACTGGTTCATCTTTATGAAGGTCAGTCGATCAACCGAGTCGGTGGACAGGCGCACCCCGTGATCCGTGACAAATCCTCCAGCAGCACTGAATTTGCGTTCCGAAAGAACGCTGGATGCAGGACAGGCCAGTAGCTCAATTGCATACTGTGCAAGCTCTGTCCAGTGATCCATCCTCAAGACCCAGTAAGCCAGAGGATTTTCGGTGGGAAAGGTTTCCAAGTCTGACCTTGCCCCTAGGTATTCCTGCACCATGTATATCAGACGCTGGCGATGGTTGCTGGAACCGATCATACCTTGGGGCTGCGGACTAAAGATTTGTCTGAACGCATCGGTCAGATGGCCACCTTCCCCCCTGCACCACCAGGTTAAGGACGTGAGCCACACAGGGCACATGGGTCAGTTGTCCCTGTCGGAGGGCGGAGAGGAGGTTGGTGCCATTGTCGCAAACCACCATTCCTGCCTTAAGCTGGCATGGCGTCAACCACCTCTCGGCCTGCCCCTGCAGAGCTGACAGAACCTCTGCCCCAGTGTGGCTCCTGTCCCGCAAACACACCAGCGCAAGCACGGCATGGCATCTTTTTGCCTGCGTACTTGCGTAGCCCCTTGAACGCCTACAGAGCACCGCTGGTTCCGAGGACAAAGCACAGGAAGAGGCCATTTAGGAAGAAGAAGAGGAGGGGGTGGAGGAGAGAGGTGTGTCACAACCAGTAGTAGCATTTTGGAGGCGTGGCGGCGGAACAACCTCCAACACTACTGCACCTTGTCCTGCATCCTTCCCAGCTGCCAAAAGAGTGACCCAATGGGCCGTGAAAGAAAGGTAACGTCCCTGTCCATGCCTGCTGGACCATGAGTCAGCGGTAATATGCACCTTACCGCTGACCGCCCTGTCCATCGAGGCATGGACATTGCCTTCCACATGGCGGTAGAGAGCCGGAATCGCCTTCCGTGAGAAAAAGTGGCGTTTGGGAACCTGCCACTGAGGAACCGCACATTGCACAAACTCACGGAAGGGGGCCGAGTCTACCAACTGAAAAGGCAGCAGCTGAAGTGCTAGCAATTTAGCCAAGCTAGCATTCAACTGCTGGGCATGTGGATGGCTGGGAATGAACTTCTTTCGACGGTCCAGCAGCTGGGGCAGGGAAATTTGCCTGCTAGAATCGGACGTCGGTGTACTGCTAGCAGAGTGCCCACAAGTACTTGGCTGTGACACACCTAATTCTACACCTTCATTCCTCTCAGTGCAGGTTTCAGAGAGGACTGAAGGTATAGTGGGGTTTGAGATCCTAGCTGATGCGGAGCAAGGAGAGGTCCGCTTTGTACTTTGGTGTGGGTCTTTAATGTAGGCTTGCCAACGAGCTGCATGGCAGGTCAACATATGTCTGGTCAAGCATGTGGTGCCCAAGCGGCTGATGTTTTGGCCACGCGAGATAAGCTTGAGACATATGTTGCAAACAGCAGTGGTGCGATCTGATGCACTCGACTCAAAAAAGGCCCACACCAAAGAACTTTTGGAATAACGGGCAGAGGCAGCGCCCTGCACAGGCGGAGCTCTGCGGTGTGATTTAGTCGGTGTGCTGCCCTTACGCTGGCCCCCGGAGGGCATCCTGCCTCGTTGGAGATGTGCCTCCTCCTCATCCTCCTCCTCCTACTCCTCTCTCCTAGCAGGCACCCACGTGGAGTCAGTGACCTCATCATCCCCTCCCTCCTCATCACTGGAACCAATCTGGCAGTATGCTGCAGCTGCTGGAACATGACTGCCAGATTGGTGTCCTTCTTGAGCATCCCCTCTCTCTGCTCTCACGCTACTGCCTTCCTCTAGCTGGGTATCATCTTCAGACCCTTCGAAATGCTGGGCATCCTCCTGGAGCATGTACCCAACACTGTGCTCAAACAGTTCGGGGGACTCCTCAGGAGGACACGGTGGGTCTAGGGAAGGAGTGACCGATGATGACATTGAGGATGCTTTGGCAGCTGCTTTGCCAGTACCCTGAGCCTGGGTGAGAGAGGATGAGGAGGATGAGGAGGGCTTGGTCATCCACTCTACCAAGCCTTCGGCATGATGCTCAACGCGTCCAGCTGCCGAAAATAAGGACAAGCGTGTCCCATGGCCACGTGCTGATGACGATGCACCGCGTCCACGACCAGCACTGTTGTCTCTAGACACAGAGCCTGCTTGCCCTCTTTTATTGGCTCCTGACTGTCTGCCTCTCCTTGTTTGCCTTCCAGACATTCTAAAGGCCTGCAGGGAGATGGGAAAACCAGCAATAAGGGGTAGCTTCAGGTGTATATTTTGCAAGAAGCACACTACGCCTGCTGTAAGTGCTGCAGATGCCTGCCTGTGTTAGACAACAGGAAAACACAGCAATAAGGGCTAGCTTCTGGTGTATATTTTGCAAGGAGCACACTACGCCCGCTGTAAGTGCTGCAGATGCCTGTTAGTGTAACACAAAAGAAAAAAAACTACCACCAATAAGGAGTAGCTTCAGGTGTATAATGTGCAGGAGGCACACTACACTCGCTGTAAGTGCTGCAGATGCCTGCCTGTGTTACACAACAGGAAAACACAGTAATAAGGCCTAGCTTCAGGTGTATATTTTGCAGGAGGCACACTACGCCTGCTGTAAGTGCTGCAGATGCCTGCCAGTGTTACACAACAGGAAAACACAGCAATCAGGCCTAGCTTCAGGTGTATATTTTGCAGGAGGCACACTACGCCTGCTGTAAGTGCTGCAGATGCCTGCCTGTGTTACACAACAGGAAAACACAGCAATAAGGCTCGCTTCTGGTGTATATTTTGCAAGAAGCACACTACGCCCGCTGTAAGTGCTGCAGATGCCTGTTAGTGTAACACAAAAGAAAAAAAACTACGAGCAATAAGGGGTAGCTTCAGGTGTATAATGTGCAGGAGGCACAGTACACCCGCTATAAGTGCTGCAGATGCCTGCCTGTGTTACACAACACGAAAACACAGCAATAAGGCCTAGCTTCAGGTGTATATTTTGCAGGAAGCACACTACGCCTGCTATAACTGCTGCAGATGCCTGCCTGTGTTACACAACAGGAAAACACAGCAATAAGGCCTAGCTTCAGGTGTATATTTTGCAGGAAGCACACTACGCCTGCTGTAAGTGCTGCAGATGCCTGCCTGTGTTACACAACAGGAAAACACAGCAAAAAGGGCTAGCTTCAGGTGTATATTTTGCAGGAAGCACACTACACCTGCTATAACTGCTGCAGATGCCTGCCTGTGTTACACAACAGGAAAACACAGCAATAAGGGCTAGCTTCAGGTGTATACTGTGCAGGAGGCTTAGCAAAAATATCACTGACACTGTCCCCTGCCTATCCTTCTCTCTCCCTGCACACAAGGTTTAGCAGAATATCACTGACACTGTCCCTGCCTATCCTTCTCTCTCCCTGCACACAAGGTTTAGCAGAATATCACTGACACTGTCCCTGCCTATCCTTCTCTCTCCCTACACACAAGGTAAATGAACAAATATCACTAACACTGTCCCTGCATATCCTTCTCTCTCCCTGAACCGAAACACACTACACAAGGCCGCCACGCTGGCGGCCTTTTATAGTGTGGGGCATGTACTAAACCCCCCTGAGCTATAATTGGCCACAGTCATCCTCCCTGTGGCCAATTATGGCTCTCCTCGCTGCCGGCGCTGTGATTGGCCAAGCATGCGGGGTCACAGTGCATGCTTGGCCAATCACAACGCCGGGATTGCACTGCGATGGTGCAGTGTATTGTGGGCCGTTCGCGTCACTCGAATTTGGCGCGAATGGCCCAAAACGTTCGATCTTCGTCGAACGATCGAACAGCCGATGTTCGAGTCGAATGTATGTTCGACTCGAACACCGAGCTCATCCCTAGTATTTACACATCCAGCAAACTGCAATTAGAAACAGATTAGACACAGGCAGATTGCATCCAGGACCAGTCACCTGTCCCTAACTGCAGGTAAACATTAGATGTGCACATACATGCAATCGGAGGCAGGCTTTTGCAGCTTCAATCAGCCTGTCATTGCTTTGTACAGACTGAGCAGCCACAGTTGTTGGCACTGTGAGTCCAGGTGCTGATATCTGCAGGATTATACCGCAGGAATACCTTAAAGTTGTTGTAAACCTAGTTACTCCACTTTTACCTACAGGTAAGCCTATAATAAGGCTTACCTGTAGGTACTGGAAATATCTCCTAAACTTGCACGATTTAGGAGATATTTACCAGATACTCTTGCGCCGAGGTCATCTGCGCATGCGCACTGAAGAAAGGGCCGATTGTGTCGTTTCTAAAGAGCCCGTGCCATGACCTCCGGCTCCCGCGTGCATGCGCAGGAGTGACATCACACGACTCCAGCCAGTCACAGAGCCAGAGTCCATGGCCCCGGAAGGAAGAGGGGTAAAGATGGATACAACCACCAGCGGGGACAGCAGGGGCATTGCGGGCTTCATTTGCAGGTAAGTGCAACATAATGGGCTAGTATGCAAGGCATACTAGCCCATTATGCTTTTACTTTGCAGGGGAAAAAAGAGGAAGTAAAACCTGGACACCCATCCACCTCGGAGCCCTATATTATAACCTGCTGAGACTTGTAGTTCTCCCTCTTCTCCTGGGGCTCAGGTGCATGCAATCCACCATCTATGGGACTACAAGTCCCAGCAGTAAGAGAAAAACACCTGGACACCCATCCACCTCGGAGCCCTATATTATAACCTGCTGGGATTTGTAGTTCTCCCTCTTCTCCTGGGGCTCAGGTGCATGCAAGCCACCATCTATGGGACTACAAGTCCCAGCAGTGAGAGAAAAACACTCGTACACCCATCCACCTTGGAGCCTTATATTATAACCTGCTGGGACTTGTAGTTCTCCACCCTTTTATTGCACAGCAGCCTGTTGGGAGTTGTAGTTCTTCATTTTCTCCACCCCAAGACTCGGATTCATGCAATTCTTTTAGGTAAGGGACTACAAGTCCCAGCATCACATGGGCACGCCACTTCCCACTTTGAAGCTCTATGCTATAACCTACTGGGAGTTGTAGTTCTCCATCCTTTCCTGGGGATATCAGGTTAACACATTTCACAGCACCAGCCTGCTGAGAGTTGGCCCAAGAAGCATGTGTTATAGTTATACAGGTCAGGAACATGCACCCCGTCCCCTTGCTTTGCACAAATACATATGTGAATCAGGAGCCTGGAGGACTATGTCCAGAAAACTGCACAGACAGTCTGGAAGTAATTGGGGATCAGGGTGGGATGTGGGATCGATCTAGTAAGGACAAACTTAGCATGGTGAGTGTGGTGACGGCTCTCTGTCTTCTTACCTTGCTTTCAGCTCCGCTCGGGCCATGCAAAGAACGGAGCTGCCGACGTGACATCACTTCCGGTTTTCGTCTATTCCACGAAACCCGGAAGTAACAGCTGAAATTCAAACAACAATTCTCCTGCCCGGCGCCCATAGTGATTCTACGTCGATTTGCATTGCACCGCAAGGCGGGTTAAAAGCCTGCAAATGAAGTGCCACGTCTGCAATCGTCGTGATTGCATTGACGTGGCACTTCCATAGGGCACTGGTGTCCCGCACCTAAGTGCACTTACTTAAAGGACATTTTTATTTATTTACTTTTCTTAAAGGGGCCATTTTAATTATTATTATTTTTTGGGTGACTACAGGAGGGGGAGCGACGCCCGGGCGCCCCCTATGGACGGGCCGCCACTGCTGTGAAGTCACTGTTTTCTGAGTCCATTCAAGTTTTATCCCGTGTTGAGTCCTGAGGAAGGAGGAGTGGTGTTGTCCCAAAATGCATTTGCTATTTTTAGATGACTTTTTTTACCTACAATTAAAATTATCTTGAACACATGTCTGATTTTGGTCTAATGCTCTTCTCTGCATTTATTTAGTTTGCACTACTGTTGGGTGCCTATTGAGGGAAGCTTTGCTGTGTGGAAGCTGCCTTGACAGAGCTATTGAGTTTTCCTTCATCTAACTACATTTGCACTTCTAAAAGTTTTCAGTGCCTCTTTGAGTATACTTTTCTGGAGTACAAATACATTTAGGGCACATGTGCAGCTACCTGAAGGACCTTACGCCCAAAGCTGGCATCAGGTGAGATCTCAACATCCAGAAGATAAAACTTAAAAAAACAGTCTTGCAAATTTTGGCCTGATGTTTGGCCTGACAGTTGCCTGATGTCCAAAAGCCCAAGAGCACTAACTGATCTAGAAGTGTGCGCCTTAATTGGAAAATATGGAAACTTGTCCTTAAGACTATAAGCTTTAACAACGATCTGTATGAGCAATAGCCAAAATGATGGGATCAAAAGCTGGTCCCTTTTTTGTGAGTGAGAGTGTAAAGGGGATTATCCCTGATGGGTTCAAATGGCAGACTTTGAAAAGTTAACAGAACCAAATTTAGATCCCACGGAGATACAGGGAGTTGTATAGAAGAGGCCCACTGTACAAAAGTCTTAACCAAAGAATAGGGGGCCAGTGGTCATTGAAACAAGATTCCAAAGAGCAATATTAGTTTCTTGATGTACTCAAGTCCAAATGTTGATCTAAAGTAGATTCAAAAAGGTTGGAGTTTGCGCCACGCAGTACTTACTGGGGTGAAACCTGCTTTCCTAGCACCAGACAATTTTTTTTATGTGCAATGGTAGACCTTACAAGAGGTAGATTGCTTAGCTTTTAAAAGCCTGAGAATTGCTGACTCAGATCCTTAATCTGACAATCCAGCCAGAGACCATGAAGCAGGGTGGTAAAAGGGATCTTGAGATAGGCGATCTGGTCTATCTGGAAGAAACCCGCAGAGTGAATGCTCGAAGGTTAATCTGGTCATAGTATGAGGATCATGGAATACCCTCTTTTGTGACCACTCCCTCAAGTCTGAGCGCTGCTGGATGAGATAATCTGCCTTCCAAATGTCCACATCTGATTGTGAACAGATGTCAATGCTGGAACATGGAGTTCTGCCAAGAATATAATTTATATCTCTCTTGCTACAGCAAGACTTTTGGTTTCTCCCTGGTGATTGGTGAACACCACAGCCATGGCTTGCATGACTAGATCCTGATATGATGAAATACCCTCTTTTGTGATCCTGCAAAACAAAAGAGGAAGACATTTCAGAGGTGGAAAGGCATAGATCAGGCTGTACTAATCCCATGGAACAACCAGAATTCACTGCTTTCGCAAGAGGATCTCTGCAACTGGAAACAAATCTGCACAGCTTGGTTTTGAACCTAGAAGACAGGAGGAGCACAACTAGTGTCCCTCACTTGTGATAAAGGTTTTGAAACACTTTTGGTTGTAGGAACCACTCCCTCAAGTCTGAATGAGATAATCTCCTTACCAAATGTCCACATTGAGTGAGAACAGATGTCGAGTTTGGAACATGGAGTTCTGCCAAGGATAGAATCATGAAGGATCAGAGTCAAAAAGTCAGATGGGTCATCCCTTAATGTTGGAGAGGAATTATCTGCAGGCATAAGAGGATTTAGAGGCCCAAAGTTTGTGCCTGTACTGAGCCCCCCACTTAAGCTTGGCTTTGGTAAATTCTGTGAGAAACATAAGGATGTATTTTGGCTTCAGAGGTATAAGAAAGATTTCCAATTCAAGCTTAGACTTCTTCTACTGGGGTGATTCCCTCGCAGGGTTTTTTAGCATTTCCATATGAAGAAATCCACATTCAGCCTTGTGGCGTACACATGCAGCACTCCTTCTCTGGCCTTACTCTTTAGGTCCTTTGTCTGTCTCATACAGACAGTCTTCATATATAATTCTGTGCACATAACTTGCAGCTCCTTGCTTCTCTGGTTCCCACCTGTCTCTCCTAGGTGGAGCCCTCCTGACTCCTGACAGTGATCTCCTCTGTCTTCTGGGGTGGAGCATAGAACCATAGTCAGGTCATTCCTAAAAGCCCAGCACACATCTGCCCAATTAGTGTTTTGGCGATTCTCAAAACATGGACCCAGAATTGGAGATTTCAGATCTGTAAGAAATACCTGGGCTCCAGGTCTCGAACAGGGTTTTACCAATTGATGAGGAAACTGAAAAAACTATTTCCTCTGAATGAGTTCCCTGGAGCCCCTCAACTTGCCTGGATGAGAATCCTGGGTCATTGATTCTTATTACACCATGGCAGGGAACAACACTGCTACAGGTAAATACATACATTTAGAATCCGTGATTTCCAGCAAAGCACCAAAACACATTCGCTTTCAAAAGGCATGGGAAACAAGCATTTGTTACATTGCTGTTCTGCAGACCAATATTTAGCCACTGAGGTCTCCTTATGGTGACAAACAATAGACTCGTTTGGGAGATAAGTTGTATTGTTTCAGTGACACAACTTGCAGGCTTGCCCACAGTTCATGCAGGGTGTTGTAGTATATTGGTGGATGGTACCATCATGCAATGCTAGGAAAATAAGGATCTTCACCAGCACACCTCGATTTAGTGATAATCATGGTCTTTATGCACATAAGGCCCCATGCACACGAGACGCAGGTGCAAACTCTGCTGAACACACGTTTTTAAACGCTGAAACCGGCGTTTATAAACGCGCGTTTTGCCGGCCGCGTTTAGCGGCGTTTAACCGCGTTTGCGTTTATAAGCGTTTCATCATAGACCCTCCCTAAGCTCAAAAAAGAGTAAATTTTAACCATTTCAGCCAGTTTGTGAGACCAGAGTGAGTAGCAGCAGCTGAGAGAGCCTCAGTGTACTTGTATTTAGCGTGTCACTTGCCACATTATCTGCCACAAGTTGTGGATTGTCCACTTGCCACGTCACCTGCCATGTCACCTGGCCACATCACCTGGCCACGTCACCTGCCACAAGTTGTGGATTGTCCACTTGCCAAGTCACCTGGCCACATCACGTGCCACGTCACCTGCCACAAGTTGTGGATTGTCCACTTGCCACGTTACCTGGCCACGTCACCTGGCCATGTTACCTGCCACGTCACCTGCCACAAGTTGTGGATTGTCCACTTGCCACGTCACCTGCCACGTCACCTGGCCACGTCACCTGCCACAAGTTGTGGATTGTCCACTTGCCATGTCACCTGGCCACATCACATGCCATGTCACCTGGCCACGTCACCTGCCACAAGTTGTGAATTGTCCACTTGCCACGTCACCTGCCACGTCACCTAGCCATGTTACCTGCCCACATTACCTGCCACGTCACCTGCCACGTCACCTGCCACAAGTTGTGGATTGTCCACTTTCCACGTCACCTGGCCACATCACGTGTCACGTCACCTGCCACAAGTTGTGAATTGTCCACTTGCCACATCACCTGCCACGTCACCTGGCCACGTTACCTGCCACGCCACCTGGCCACGTCACCTGCCACGTCACCTGGCCACGTCACCTGCCACAAGCTGTGGATTGTCCACTTGCCACGTCACCTGCCACGTTACCTGCCACAAGTTGTGGATTGTCCACTTTCCACATCACCTGGCCACATCACGTGCCACGTCACCTGCCACAAGTTGTGAATTGTCCACTTGCCACATCACCTGCCACGTCACCTGGCCACGTTACCTGCCACGCCACCTGGCCACGTCACCTGCCACGTCACCTGGCCACGCCACCTGCCACAAGCTGTGGATTGTCCACTTGCCACGTCACCTGCCACGTCACCTGCCACAAGTTGTGGATTGTCCACTTTCCACGTCACCTGGCCACATCACGTGCCACGTCACCTGCCACAAGTTGTGAATTGTCCACTTGCCACGTCACCTGGCCACGTTACCTGCCACGCCACCTGGCCACGTCACCTGCCACGTCACCTGGCCACGTCACCTGCCACAAGCTGTGGATTGTCCACTTGCCACGTCACCTGGCCACGTCACCTGGCCACATCACCTGACACAAGTTGTTGATTGTCCACTTGCCACGTTACCTGCCACAAGTTGTGGATTGTCCACAATGCAATGCAAGCAATTACAGTTTTCTTTTATATTTTTTAATAGTTTTTCATCATTTGCCATCATTTTTGAGATTTCTAATGTTAAAAAATAAGTCACCTTTAAAAACGCTTATAAACGCAAATGCGGCAAAACGCCGGTACCGCGTTTAGCCGCGTTTAGCAGCGTTTAGCGTCTGAAACGTGGAAAACTTTTGCGTCTGAACCCATTTTTTTGCTTCTGGAAAAACGAGGTTAAACGCAACTGCTTGTAAACGCCAAAAAACGAGAGTGTGTGCATGGACACATATGATAACATTGAATGGGTTCAGGAGCAGTTGAAAAAAGCGTCCAACTGCCTCTGAACGCGCGTTCAACAGCAAATAACAGCGTCTCGTGTGCATGGGGCCTAAAGCAACAGGCATCACAGGCTGCAGTTTCAGGACCTTTCAGGATCCCTTTTTCAGGGCGGAGTAATACACTAACATCAGACATAGAGCTTATATTGTACACATGTACAAAGCATTGATGTCATAATGACCTCATAGCTCCCTCCTCTCGTCTCCTACACCAAAAGGGTTAACTTTTGGTGTGAGAGGAGCAAAGAGGTCATTTTGACATCCCGGCTTACTACATGTGTATTTTTCTGATTAGCTGTTGATACTATTTAAGCTCTATGGGGTTGATTTACTGATGGCAAATAGGCTGTTCACTTTGCAAGGAAGTTGCACTTTGCACAGGAATTTGCCACAGAGCTTAGTTAATGAGGCAAAGCTTGGCTGAATTCCATCATCTAATCATGTGCAAACAAAAATGCTTTTTTATTTATTTTTTGCATGTGATTGGATATTCTTTGCAAAGTAAAAAAAGTAAAAAAGTTAAAAAAATCACCATTTTCACTAAGCTCTGGTGTAAATCCCCATGCAAATTTTATACCTAGCTGGTAAACAGCCTTTTTGCTTGCCTGTGTCCAATGCCTCATATAGGCCACTGTATAACCAAACCCAGCTTTAGTATTACAGACTAAAAATATTCACGTATTGACTGATAAATGTTATGGCACAGTGCAATAGACTTTTGCTTCTATGTGTCAAATCAAGAACCCCTAAATGATGGCTAGCAGATAACCATATGTAATTTGCTTTCCTGTACGTATGTATAACAGTTATTCTATAAACACTATATGTATAATAGTTTAGAAGTCCAGGTGACTTCTTTCTGTGAAATAACACAATATCCTCAAAATAGTCCTTTGCATGTGCCTTGTTTCCTATCTGAACCTTTATTTTATGAAATTACTGTTGCCTCAAAGAAATAAATGAAATATCAGATAGAAATCTTTGGCAGAAGATAGCATTGGCCACGGAAATGTGTTGTGACATCTTGGGAAGTCCCAGTCCTGCCTACATTACTTGTTAAGAAGCTAAAAGAAACACTGCAGACTTCATACATTTTCATTTGTTATAAGTCTCTCTTTCACCCTGCTAAATTTTTTCAATTAAATTTTAAGAAATAAGTGACCGGGTATAATATAGCATTTAATGAAACAAAGGTAAGTGCAAAACTTTTGTATGGGACATTGCACTAAATAGCTCAATCTGCAGTATGCAGATATGCAAAGGAGTTGTTTAGGAGTGTTTTTTATTTTACATAGAAGACATAATGAGAATAAAACTTCAGGATTATTACTTTGAACACTGTGGGAGAGATTTACTAAAAAGGGTGCACACAGAATCTGGTGCAGTTGTGCTTAGTGCTTAGTGCTTAGGTTTTGTTGAAAGAGCTTCATGGAACAAGCTGAAGTTGGAAGCTGATTGGTTACTATGCATAGCTGCACCAGACTTTGTATGCACCAGTTTTAGTAAATCTCCCCATTTTATGACATTCTTGCCTATTATATTGTGTGTGTACTGTATTCCAATTATATCTACAATTATATCTACATATTTCTAAAGACGTTGTGGTTTTAAACAAGTACAGAACTAAAAAACGTACATAACTCAAGTCACATTTTTGAGCAATGTATTAAAGAAAATACAGCTCCCAAATTGTATTTTATTTTATTATTCATAAATTATGAAAGGGTTTATGCTGCTGCCTAGTTTTTATTAAAATACGGCCACACCCACAAAAATCTTTCTAGAATCTCCCAGGGGACCAAATGCATGTATCAGTTGGTTTTGTTCTGATTTGTAGCTCCATTGTACATTAAAAGCACATTTTATTTCTGTCTGAGTTGGTTGTAGCTTCATCCCCCCCAGGCTGAAGCCCATTTTATGGGTGTTCCTAAGAGGGGAGGTACAGCACAAGCCACCACCCCCACTTCAAGATTCTCAATTTGTCTATATTCTGATGCCTGTCCATTCACAGCCAATCCAGTGCTGACTGATCCTTTACTGTTGTTAATTAATGAGGAATGCATACTACCACTGACAGTCAGCATGGACTAGGCTATGTCATTCATTTTCTGGCTGGTTGTAAACTTTCCCTCAAACTGAAAATAGTAAAGGAGCTTTCAATATACAAGGAATATTCAGTGCAGGCCAGGCTGTGTGATTTGCTGGCTACAAGTGAACATCCACTGCATTGGCAGATAGATCACTAAGCTATGCCAGCATTCATTTCTGGCTGCAGGCAAGGCAAATGCAGTGGAAATTTACCAGCAGCTGACAGATATGATTGTCCTGCCAGCACTGATTGTTGACACAAATTAGTAACTGATTAATCAATGTTGGCAGGGCTGTGGGACCTATGTGTTGGCTGCTAGTAAACATCCTCTGCACTGGCAAGTAACCACAGAACAGGATGGGACACACAATCAGATTTTCATCGGACAAAGTGTAGGACTTTTGTCCGAAGGGCGTTGGCCAGGAACTTGTATTGCATATGTAGCGGCCTCACCCCTCTCTCCCCTTCTCATACTCAGCTTGTCTTTCTTCGTCTAGGGGTCTCAGTGCTGGGGGGAGGGATGAGATACACCATGGCCCATGTCCTCCATAGCTAAGAGGTGAAGGCCAGAAGATTGGGTCTTGTGTAGGTGTCCTAGAGTCAAGTCCAGTACTTCGTCCCTGACTCCTTTGCTCCTAGTAACCAGAGTTCCACACAGTGAATAGGTCCAACTCAGTTTTATTCGTCTTGCCAAACAATAAACAGTTTCTTCTGCTGAGTAGTGATGGGGAATAGATCGAGGCACAATCCCTTCCCTTCTCTTGCTAACCACTGTGATATCACCAGTGGCGGGTAGTCACTGCCACTGACTATATTGAGTAGAATGTGAATTACCTTCGCTAGCACGGCCCCTGTCAGGGGAAGGAGATCTGTCCAAGGGAGAAACAGGAGGCCTCTCTGTCACCAGCAATGCTGCGCTGGACTCTTCAGAGAAGTTCCGCACACCAGTCCTCACGAACTCAGACATGGGCACCCAAGGAGTTAGGGCCCCCCTCGGATTCCTCCACACTTGCGGAACTCAGTCGAAGGTACTGAGCCCCAGGCCTCCGCCATAGTACCTCACCCCAGGCTAAAGGTGCCTGGGATGGACTCCATCTCTCGCTCCGGCCAGGTCAAGGGCACCTGAGCCCGGAACTCCGGAACGCCAACACCCAAGCTGAAGGTGCCTGGGTGCGGCCGCATCCTCCAACTCTCTCCGAACTCTGAACCCGTGGTAAGGGCGTCCGCCCCCTTTATCCCCTCTCCTTTCACACCACAGCGGGTTCCCCGCCCCGCTGTACCAGCTCCAGGGAAGGACAAAAAGGTACAGTCTTGCGGTGTGAGTTCAGCTCCGACCCCGGGCAACAGCGCCACCTGTGGACCGCAAGGAACCTCACACCACCAGAGTCCTCCAAGAACCAGAAAAGGGTCTCGGATCCCCTAGCAATTGGTGCATCTGGGTTACACTACCACCCAGCCAGATGCCTCCCCTAAAATTCAAACACCCGCTACACTCTCCCCCTGGTGATTTGACACTGGTCCCCAGTGTCTGGTACAAACTCATATCCCACAAGGGTGGTGACATAAGTTCAGCCCAGAAACCAAACTACACAATTTAGCCCTGAATTGTGCCAAGACCTGAATGGGAAAGGAAAAACTTAAAACAATGCAACTAAAAAACTTCCCAATAAAACACTTTACACATCTCACACATGTATACTCTCCCCTCCCCCTGGCTATCTAAGGACCACCCATTCTCAGCAGCCTTGATAGACAAGTCTCCTGCAGAGGGAAAGAAAATAAACATACATCCTAACAATACATGTGTGTCTGCTTGGAATGAATGGGTCTATCCGAAAAGAAACCCACTCACTCCAATGAGTGCTGCATAATGTCAAAAAAACAAACAATCATTGCGCAACACTGCCACCTGGTGACAATGCCGCGGTCAAGACACTCATCACTTCCAGATGAACTCTCTTCTTTTTTTTTTCTGTAACTCTACACTGACTAAAACCCCAAAGTCACTGATTTCTCTGAGGTGCAAGGAGAAAGAGGGAGAACAAAACAATAACAGCTCCCATTTCTCCGAAGAGTAGAACTGCCCAAATGCAAAAAAAAAACGAGGGACAGTCCCTGTGTTCCGGTGAAGACACTCCGGAAAGTTCAGCAATGAACAGAAAAAGAACACACAGGAGTCTTTCCTTTCTCCTAAAGGTAAAACCTTGGATGCGGTAGGAACACAGGCTTCAAATGTCTGTCCAAAGCCTCCACATGGTACTCAGCATTTCCTGCTTCCTTGCGGCAAATCCCCACTCTGTCCGCATGGATATGCCTTCCCTGCATCCACTTAGCTTTACAGTCCTGGAACTTCTTGGTGACCGTTGGTGAACAAGAAAGGTATTGCCGTGCTTGCGGTACTTTAAGTTTGTCCCAGACAAAGGTATCATACCATCTTTGGCAAAAAACTTCCACCTCATAAAGCAGTTCTCGAGGCAGGTACGGGTATTCCCACCCACACTCCTGGGCAACCTTCTGGCCGAAGAGACGCTGCAGCCTTGACAAGGTGGCATGGTGGCCCGGTCTCCTTCTCCAGGTGGAACAATCGCTTCTGGGTGGCGAGGTGCGTTCACCACCTCGGTAGATTTGGGCCTAGGAGCCCGCAATGACTTGCGTTGCACTCCCGCAACAGGAACAGGTGAAATGGATGTTGAGTCCAGAAGAGGAACTTCGGACAGGGGACCAGATTCCTCCCTAGGCACCGAGGCCTCCACCCGGGGTATACTATCTCCAGTAGACATGGGCAGGTCCCTTGTGACACGGGACGAGGGTAGCTTCATCTTGTCCCATCCCTTCTGATGGAAGATTTCGTCTATCTCCCCATCATCATCATTGTCAGACAATGAGTCCAGGTCAGAGGTGTCGTAGCATTCAGCGGGCAGATAATTCCCAGTCACGGAACTATCCCCCTTGACGGCCTCTACCGACTGTGGGCTTCCGCCACTTTTAACCACACAGACAGTCCCAACCCCTGGCTCACCTGGGCCTTCAGAAGAATAGGGATGTCCAGGACTCTTGCTACCGGATCCATCCAGGCCAGGCAAGCAGCAGGGCGAAGCTCTTCCACGACCACACAAGGCCATCACTAGGCCGACTTTCCTCTTCGGTGGTCAGAGCAGGGAGCTGCTGGTGACCGAGGCAGCATCCTCGGATTTTTCTCTTTTCATCTCCGCTTGGGCAGTCACTTCGCCCGGATCAGTGCGCAAGGGAAACGCACCAGTGTGGCAGTCCCTGTGAGGTAGTTGAGGTGGAAAGCCCGAGGCTTTTCCGTGGATGGTTCCACCTCGAAGCGAAACTCCTTGCAGACCTCACATCGCCCGAATGGCTTCAGCTGGACCACCAGTCCCGAACAGCCGGGACAGATCACACCGAAGGCCTCCATGTCTCTGCAGGTGTACAGAGCCAATGCCCCCGGGGCCTTAGTCTTATCCCCATCTCCATGATCGGAGCAGCCAGAGAAGTCATGTTCATTCTGGAAGAAACTGAAATCCATGGAGTAGTTGAAGACATCTTCTCTCTTCGCTGCTCCATTGCGCACTGACCCACCCGTGCCGGAATCTCCACGTGCGTACGTCCACATGGCCAGACTCCTCCCACACTCTGCACTTGTTCGTGGGCTTTCTCCTCTCCCCGCCCACGAACTACGCAGCTATGGGTTGCCTCGTGGCGCGCTGGCCAATATGGCCGACCTACTCGGAACTCCTCCGGGCAGCAAAGTTCAAGTTCAGACACCACACACATCCCGGACGAGCCCCCAAGTGTAGCGGCCTCACCCCTCTCTCCCCTTCTCATACTCGGCTTGTCTTTCTTCGTCTAGGGGTCTCAGTGCTGGGGGGAGGGATGAGATACACCACGGCCCATGTCCTCCATAGCTAAGAGGTGAAGGCCAGAAGATTGGGTCTTGTGTAGGTGTCCTAGAGTCAAGTCCAGTACTTCGTCCCTGACTCCTTTGCTCCTAGTAACCAGAGTTCCACACAGTGAATAGGTCCAACTCAGTTTTATTCTTCTTGCCAAACAATAAACAGTTTCTTCTGCTAGTGATGGGGAATAGATCGAGGCACAATCCCTTCCCTTCTCTTGCTAACCACTGTGATATCACCAGTGGCGGGTAGTCACTGCCACTGACTATATTGAGTAGAATGTGAATTACCTTCGCTAGCACGGCCCCTGTCAGGGGAAGGAGATCCGTCCAAGGGAGAAACAGGAGGCCTCTCTGTCACCAGCAATGCTGCGCTGGACTCTTCAGAGAAGTTCCGCACACCAGTCCTCACGAACTCAGACATGGGCACCCAAGGAGTTAGGGCCCCCCCTCGGATTCCTCCACCCTTGCGGAACTCAGTCAAAGGTACTGAGCCCCAGGCCTCCGCCATAGTACCTCACCCCAGGCTAAAGGTGCCTGGGATGGACTCCATCTCTCACTCCGGCCAGGTCAAGGGCACCTGAGCCTGGAACTCCGGAACGCCAGCATCCAAGCTGAAGATGCCTGGGTGCGGCCGCATCCTCCAACTCTCTCCGAACTCTGAACCCTGTGGTAAGGGCGTCCGCCCCCTTTATCCCCTCTCCTTTCGCACCACAGCGGGTTCCCCGCCCCGCTGTACCAGCTCCAGGGAAGGACAAAAAGGTACAGTCTTGCGGTGTGAGTTCAGCTCCGACCCCGGGCAACAGCGCCACCTGTGGACCGCAAGGAACCTCACACCACCAGAGTCCTCCAAGAACCAGAAAAGGGTCTCGGATCCCCTAGCAATTGGTGCATCTGGGTTACACTACCACCCAGATGCCTCCCCTAAAATTCAAACACCCGCTACACATACAAACGGCAAAGAATTGACGGCCAACAAACACGAAACTACGTGGTTTTTCAGTTTAGTTCAAGTGTTGGCGGACAATTTTAAAGCATGCTATCCCACATTTGTCTATAGAAAATCCGACAACAATTGTCCGATGGAGCATACAAACGGTCATATTTTCCGACAATAGCCTGTCATCACACAATTCCAGTCGAATAATCCGATCGTGTGTAAAAAAATACTGCAGCTGCTGACTTTTAATATTAGGACACTTACCTGCCCAGGAGGGTGCATGCATTCAATGCATGAAGGCAAAAAACCTCCTCTCTGTGCAGCAGTCCCTCAGTCCCTGCCTAACACTTACCTGAGCCCCATTGCGATTAAGCGATGTGCACAAGAGCCTCAGCTCTCAGGGGACTCTCCCTCCTCATTGGCAGAGTCATTGGCTCCTGCTGCTGTTGATTACAGCCAGTGAGAAAAATGAGGAGAGAGAGAAGGTGGGGCTGACCAGTGGCTCTGTGTGTGAATGGACAAGCAGAGCAGGGGCTCGGGAGCGAGCCTGCTTGGGTGCCCCCATTGCAAACTGCTTGCTCTGGGGGCAGGAGGGAGGGGCAAGGAGCAATGGCAGGAGACCCAAAAAGAGGAGGATCAGGGCTGCTCTCTGCAAAACCACTGCACAGAGCAGGTAAGTATGTTTGTTATTTAAAAAAAAGGCCTTTAACATCACTTTAAAGAGCATATGTTTTACACTAGACTACCACACCACAGGTTCAAGTTTTGTATTATTTTAGTTAAAAGAGAAAAGGAATGCTTTTATTTAATTTTTTACAACATAATTGATTACTGTATAAATGCATATTATTTTTAATAGAAACAAATACATACAATAGAGATTTTTTTTTTACTTTATTTATTCCTGCCTTCTCACATATTTATCAGCCTAGTCTTAACTGCTTTGCTAGAAAAAAAAGTCTAAAAAACGGAACAGCTGAAGACCATATTACACACAGTTGAATGCGTTAAAGAGTAAGGGCTCTTTCACACGGGGCGGATCAGTCATGATCCGCCCCGTGAAGCTCCGCTTGCTCAGCGGGGATCGCTCAGTTGATCCCCGCTGAGCCGGCGGATGACTGGGCGGTCCCCGCACACTGTGCAGGGACCGCCCTGTCAGAGCGCCGCTCTCCCCTATGGGGAGATAGGATGAACACGGACAGTCTGTCCGTGTTCATCCGATCCGCTCCGCCGACGGAAGGAAAAATAGGGTTTTCCTCCGTCACACTTTGGCGGAGCGGATGTCAGCGGACATGTCACCGCTGACATCCGTGGCTCCATAGGGCTACATGGAGCGTCCGTCCAGGTCCGCCTAAAAAACTGACAGGCGGACCTGAACGGACCCTCCGTGTGAAAGGGGCCTAAGGACGAGAAAGAGAAGGGTTTCACCATGCCAGATATGCCCAGTGTCGTGGCCACATCCCGGGTTAGATAGAACAAGACAGAACCCCCCTGAAATGGGACTTTAAAAGACACAGACACTGGTGTGTATCAAAAAGTAGATATTTATTTAATACATATAAATGTTAAAAAACGTCAAGCGTTTGATAAAATGTACATAAAACAAAGACAACATAGGACAAAAACTATAACAATTCATATAAATGACAATGTTACTCTCCGATAGGTGGTGGTCCCCAATACCCGAGGCGTTTCCGGTTTCACACCTTCGTCAGGAGTATGTAGGATGGGGGACAGTATGGTCATAAATTGTTTAACTCTAAAATGATATACAGTAACAAAGGACACATCAGAGATCAATGCAGACAGAACGTGGTAAATACATGCACAGACTGGTCATCTGGCTTGAACAATAAAGCTAATATCAACATTACATACCGGCTGGAGTATTATTATGGAGAGAGTGTTGCAGAAAAAATTGCCAGGACAGAGATGCAATCAGAAGCCAGACCCAAAACTGCTATAAGTTGCAGAATATGTGGGTCACAGACCACTGTGTGAACCCATAAGTAGCGGCACAATAAATACCTGCGGTTAGCTGTGAGCTAATGACAAAAGGGGACATGATATTAAACTTAGATAGAAAAATATTATTTCATCTGTGATTAATTAAGTTTAATGGATAGGTAAGAAAGCATTAATGGGAGAAGTATATAATGTAATAAAGCTAGGGACAGGATTACTATTAAAGCAAAATTAAATGTTGGAAGAAATGCCCAAAAAGTTCAAAAGGTTTATATACCCATGGTATCACTGAGGATCAAGACAGGGGTTAACCAGAACCTATACTGAAGCTCCACCGTCAAAGGATAATACCCAACGGTCCCAGTCTTCCTCTATAGCCCCTATGTAAAAGCAAGTGCATAGATAAATAAACGCTGGCTAGGTGAGTACTCTGGTGATCCTCCTATAGAGATCCACAGGCTGTACTTACATGCATAATGGGGTCTATGTGGCGTGTCTCCTCCTATGTAGTCTGCCCTATATGCTTTCCTTGAGCTTTTATTTATAGTATGGCGCCGACCGCCGGCGCATGCTCCCTGTCCCGCCGCGGGTGCGCATGCGCAGACCGCCGATGAACGAGCGCATGCGTCGGCCGCCAATGAACGAGCGTCCATGTCGGCCGCCCGCCCTCCTGTTGCGTAGCTGGAGCGCGGCGCACACACCACGTGGGGATCAACCCTCAAGGGTGGACCTAACTCTCATTGGCACTGTCACTTGCCAAGTCCAGGCGAGCGACCCCTCTGTTGCATGAGCCAATGCCCCCAATGGCAGGCAGGTCCATCCAACTGCCGCATCATTCTAAGGGGTCGCTTGTTTAACTATCAGTGGGTTTGGTGATCATCCAATGGCATCTCGCGGTCACTTCCCAATATGGCAGACACCTTATAATATGTAAAAAACACCCCGCTCCAAATATGAAAATTAAACTTACAGTACAAAAAAATTCAATCAAATCTCAAGCCAGGAATATCAATGTAAACCAGGGGTCTCAAACTGGCGGCCCTCCAGCTGTTGTGAAACTACAAGTCCCATGAGGCATTGCAAGGCTGACAGTTCTAAGCATGACTCCCACAGGCAAAGGCATGATGGGACATGTAGTTTCCCAACAGCTGGAGGGCCCCCGGTTTGAGACCCCTGATGTAAACCCATGAATCAATAGGGGATGAGATGGTATCTCATAGGTATTTCATTGAGTTCAACAGTATAAGACCACTCCGCAGGACATGATACACAAACTTAAGAGACCAGAGAAACACGTCGCACAAAGGACAGCAACATGGGAGAGAGAGGCCAATATCCTCCTTCAAATTAAAATTAAACAGTGGAACAAGAGCAATAGTCATATGCAGAGCTATGGTTAAGGATGTAAGGAATAGCAAACTTTTACGCCCACTAGTTTTTTATTCTGTGTCACATATGAGTATATTAGGATGATTTAACCTGCTCCTTCCCAGACGCCGGATTTAAACACTTCCAGGAAGGGGCGATAACTGATAAAGTCATTCAAACCTGGTGGCAAGGTGGCTTGTAGGGCCACTATCCACCTAGTCTCTATTTGCAGGAGGGTTTTGTCCCAGTCACCTCCCCTGGGGTTGGGGTGCACCCGATCTAGGACTAGGAATTACATTTTCGGGAAGTTGCCATGATGCACATCACGGGCATGTCTTTCTAGTGGGAGATCGGGGTTGCATGTGCGCATACTGTGTACATGTCTATTCATTCTTTTATGTAGCTCCAATTTAGTTTTCCCCACATAAAAGCACACACATGGGCAAGTCAAAAGGTAGACTACCCCATGTGTGCGACAGTTGGCATAGTGGGAAGGTCTATATTTATGTCCATTCGGTAGTACAAACTCCTTAGCAGTGTTGATAAATTGACAATGGGAGCAGCCCCCGCATTTGAAAGTACCCCATTGTTTGCAGGGATCACCCCTAAATTCTCCAGTGTATTCGCTGGTGACCAATCTGTCCCTCAGAGATCGTGTACGTTTGTAAGTGATTAAAGGTTCTTTGGATGTAAATTGCTTTAATATCGGATCAATCCGAAGGATGTGCCAATGTCGTTCCAAGATTTTTTTGAACGCTTTATGTTGCTTGCTAAATGTAATATGTGTTTGTACATGCTCTGAGGGTGGATTGGGACCTTTTTTAGGGGGATCAAAGAGAAAACTCTGTCTAGTTCTCTCCTGGGCCCTTCTGAAGGCCTTTTTCAGGCCTGTGGGGGAATATCCCCGTTGGAGGAGTCTCGTTTGTTGTTTGTTAGCTTCAATTTGAAACATATCTTCTTCCGAACAATTCCTACCGATCTGCAGGTATTGTGTATACGGAATGGACTTAATTAGCAGTGCAGGATGGAAGCTAGTCGCATGTAAAATAGTATTACCCGCCGTTTCCTTGCGGTACAGTACACTAGACAAATGGCCGTCTGGGTTCTTGAAGATAGTTACATCAAGGAAGGTAATCTTAAGGGGGTCGGACAGCATGGTAAATTTTAAATTTAACTCATTCTGGCCTATAGATATCATGCATTGATTGAGGGTATCGACTGATCCGTTCCAAACAAGGAAGATATTGTCTATAAATCTGTACCAAACTAATAACTGGTTAGTAAATGCGTTGGGTTCATCGTCAGACAAAAAGGCATTCTCCTACTCCCCCAGATACAGGTTGGCGTACGATGGGGCACAACAAGTCCCCATCGCCACCCCCTGTATCTGGAGGAATACAGGGGGTATTTATCTTGTTTTATGTACATCTTATCAAACGCTTGACGTTTTTTAACCTTTATATGTATTAAATAAATATCTACTTTTTGATACACACCAGTGTCTGTGGCTTTTAAAGTCCGATTTCAGGGAGGTTCTGTCTTGTTCTAAAGAGTAAGGCCGGGTTCACACTATTGCGAATTGGATGCAGCTTTCTCCGCATCCAATTCGCATGTCAGGAGATTGTGACTGTCTCTCTATGGAGTCGGTTCACACATTTCCAGAGCGGCTCTGGTGCAAATTGCACAGGGGTCCTGTGCATCTTCTGGTCCGTTTCAGGTGCGAATTTAGCAAAAAATTCAGACTGAAATCGGACCTGAAATGGTGAACAGGACGCACCGGATCCCTGCTGTGAGCCGCTCCATGCTCAAGTGAACCCAGCCTGACTCTTCCCCCTTCCTTCCTTCCTTTCCTCTATTTATGGTTTTGTATAATGTTTCAATTAGAGAAATGCTAAATCTCATTTTATGTGTGCATCCTGTGTTAAAAGTTTATTTGTCCAACAAAGATTTATATAAGTAATAAAATATATATAAAAAAATATGTGTATAAAACAGCATGACAACCAAAACAAAACACAAAATAGTTATATTCTAACAAAACTTTGCAGTCTAACTAGCTTGGGTCTGTTGCCTAGTGTTTTTTTTATCTCCATCTTCCAAATGTAAAGACTTTTTTGGATGTTTATTCTGCCAATGCTTGGTAGTTTTTTATGATATAACTACAGCCTTTGTGGAATTACTCAAAAATAGCTTCACATAAGTGGATGAGACATTTTTCTCAACTATTCACTCACTGTGCTAAGGTCAAAGCCCACGTCTAGTCAATTGAACCTATTCTGAGTGTTACATAGCCCAGTGCAGCTCTTGGTTGTGTTTTTTCTATGACATGATCCTGTGATGTAGATTGTAGAACTACTGTTTCTTTTGAAAGGAGATAGTAAACTAAGCTCCCAACTGTCCCTGATTTTGAGGGACTGTCCTTGATTTGAAAAAATGTCCCTTTGTTCATCTTTCCTCCTCATTTGTCCCTCATGTTGGCCTGATCTATATAGTTGTAAATAAAATGCACTTTTTATCTTTCAAAAAGTTTTTTCCCAGTGCTAAACCTTTCATCCAATTTCTAAATTGCTGCATTTGTAATTTCAAAAGCCAGTATAAAGGAATAATAATGGTAATAAAAAAAAAAAACACTTGTGGGTTTTACCACTTAACCACTTAACAACCGCTCACTGTATATATACGTCGGCAGAATGGCACCGACAGGCACAATCACGTAGAGTGTGCACGTGATTGCCTTTGTATAGTTGGGGGGTCCAATCGGACCCCCCTCCTATACAGTGAGCGGTGGCTAAGTGTCCGGGAGCATTCCGGGATGAGGGGGCAGCCATTCGTTTCCGGCCACCCCGTCGCGATCGCTCCCGGCGAATGGAAATGCCCCCTCTGTCTGTGTCAGGCAGAGGAAGCAGGAGGAAGTGATGTCATCTCTGGTGCGGCGCTCACATATACCGAGCGCCGTACAAGAGAAGACATCAGGTCAGTGCACACAACACTACACTGACACCAGGACACATAGGGACATAAATCGCCCCCCCAGGCCCCCCCAGACACCCCCAGATCACCCCCCAGATCACCCCCCCAGCCCCCAGTCACAGTGTCACTGATTGCAGTGACCATTTATTTAGTGATCACTGCAATCAGTGACATTTGTGACTGTAAAAGTGTCAGTACATTCAGTTTTAGGTCCAGTGTAGCCCCCTAACCCCCCCTAATAAAGGTTTAACCCCCTGATCACCCCCTAGATAACCCTTTCACCCCCTATCACCACTGTCGCTAAGCGATCATTTTTCTGATCGCTGTCTTAGCGTCAGTGATGCCGATCGGCAGCCAGTAATTTTTTTTAGGTTCGCCGCATGTTTTTATAGCGTCAGGTACCCCAATATATTATCTAATAAAGGTTTAACCCCCTTGATCGCCCCCCAGGTAACCCTTTCACCCCCTATCACCACTGTCGCTAAGCGATCGTTTTTCTAAACGCTGTCTTAGTGTCGGTGATGCAGATCGGTAGCCGGTAATTTTTTTTAGGTTCGCCGCAGGTTTTTATAGCGTCAGGTACCCCAATATATTATCTAATAAAGGTTTAACCCCCTTGATCGCCCCCCAGGTAACCCTTTCACCCCCTATCACCACTGTCGCTAAGCGATCGTTTTCCTAAACGCTGTCTTAGTGTCGGTGATGCAGATCGGTAGCCAGTAATTTTTTTTAGGTTTGCCGCATGTTTTTATAGCGTCAGGTACCCCAATATATTATCTAATAAAGGTTTAACCCCCTTGATCGCCCCCCAGGTAACCCTTTCACCCCCTATCACCACTGTCGCTAAGCGATCGTTTTTCTAAACGCTGTCTTAGTGTCGGTGATGCAGATCGGTAGCTGGTAATTTTTTTTAGGTTCGCCGCAGGTTTTTATAGCGTCAGGTACCCCAATATATTATCTAATAAAGGTTTTAACCGCCTGATTGCCCCTAGGTAACCCTTTCACCAGTGATCACCATATAAGTGTTACGGGTGACGCTGGTTAGTTAGTTTGCTTTTTATAGTGTCAGGGCACCCGCCGTATATAACCCAATAAAGGTTTAACCCCCTGATCGCCCGGCGGGTGATATCAATTAGGTTTTAGCGTCAGAGAGGGTCTACGTCACACCCCAGGCAGTGTCAGGTTAGTGCCAGTAACGCTAACACCCACGCGTGAAGCATACACCCCCCTTAGTGGTATAGTATCTGAACAGATCAATATCTGATCAGATCTATACTAGCGTCCGCAGCAGTTTAGGGTTCCCAAAAACGCAGTGTTAGCGGGATCAGCCCAGATACCTGCTGGCACCTGCGTTTTGCCCCTCCGTCCAGCCCAGGCCACCCAAGTGCAGTATCGATCGATCACTGTCACTTACAAAACAAAAACACACATAACTGCAGCGTTCGAAGAGACAGGCCTGATCCCTGCGACTCCAGTGCTGTAGGAGGTGATTTCACCACCACAGTTAAATAAAAAAAGCATATATGCCGAAGCATTGGGGCAGCAGGAGCGGAGGAGCGATTTTGCTCCTAATGCCGCGTACATACGGTCGAAATTCCGACGGAGGCTTGCCCGTGGAAAAGTCCGACCATGTGTGTGCGGCATAACTTTTTTGCGGGAGGATGCCCCCATGCTTCGGCATATATAAATGGTGCGTGTATGCCCATCATTGGAAGTGGGTGGATGAAGGGCGGTATTCTAATGGTGGGCATACCCACCGATCAATCTCTTTTTTCGTTCAGCCAACTGGCTGCAGGTTGAATGTTTATACCAGAATGATGCCTGCGGGTTTAGGTATCATCTTGGTATCATTCTTTTCAGCCTGCGGCCGGCTTTCATGTAAAAGCAATCCTAGCGGCTAATTAGCCTCTGGACTGCTTTTACAAGCAGTGGGAGGGAATGCCCCCCCCGGATATAAAAAGCGCCATTGGGAAATTGGGAAAGCATTTTATCACACCGATCTTGGTGTGGTCAGATGCTTTGAGGGCAGAGGAAAAATCTAGGGTCTAGAAGACCCCAGTTTTTTCAAAAAAAGAGTACCTGTCACTACCTATTGCTATCATAGGGGATATTTACATTCCCTGAGATAACAATAAAAATGATAAAAAAAAAAAATACTTGGAAGGAACAATTTAAAAATAAAATAAAAAAAAGCAAAATTAATAATAAAAAAAAAAAAAAAAAAAGCACCCCTGTCCTGCCCTGCTCTTGCCCAATGGCGAACGCAAGCGTCGGTCAATATATCATTTAGTGACAACTTTTTGTAATTTTTTTTTTTTTTTTAGTCATTATTCAATCACTTAAGACAAAAAAAAAAATTCAATGGGCTCAACATGCCTCTCAGCAATTTCCTTTCGGGTGTCTACTTTCCAAAATGGGGTCATTTGGGGGGGTTTTGTACTGCCCTGTCATTTTAGCACCTCAAGAAATGAGATAGGCAGTCATAAATTTAAAGCTGTGTAAATTTCAGAAAATGTACCCTAGTTTGTAAACTCTATAACTTTTGTGCAAACCAATAAATATACGCTTATTGACATTTTTTTTACTAAAAACATGTGGCTGAATACATTTTGGCCTAAATGTATGACTAAAATTGAGTTTATTCGATTTTTCTTATAACAAAAAGTAGAAAATATCATTTTTTTTCAAAATTTTCGGTCTTTTTCCATTTATATCGCAAAAAATAAAAATCGCAGAGGCAATCAAATACCATTAAAAGAAAGCTCTATTTGTGGGAAGAAAAGGACGCAAATTTCGTTTGGGTACAACATTGCATGTCCGCACAATTTACAGTTAAAGCAGCGCAGTGCAAAATTCTGAATTCACCTCTGGTCCTTTAGCTACCAAATGGTCCGGGGCTTAAGTGGTTAATGACCGGAAGAATTTCCCCCTAAATGACCAGGCCATTTTTTGCGATACGGCACTGCGTCACTTTAACTGACAATTGCGCGGTCATGCGACGATGTACCAAACAAAATTGACATCCTTTTTTCCCACAAATAGAGCTTTCTTTTGGTGGTATTTGATCACCTCTGCGATTTTTATTTTTTGCGCTATAAACAAAAAATGAGCAACAATTTTGACAAAAATTTATAATAATTTATAATAATAATTTTAGCAGGACTGCGTCATTGCGGCGGATAGATTGGACACTTTTGAGACTTTTCTGGGACCATTGACATTTATACAGAGATCAGTGCTATAAAAGAGCACTGATTACTATGTAAATGTCACTGGTAGGGAAATGGTTAACACAAGGGGGCGATCAAGGGGTTAACTGTGTTCCCTGCTAGGCATTTCTAACTGTGGGGGGATGTGACTTACTAGAGGAGGAGCCAGATCACTGCTCCTACTTAGTAGGAACACACGATCTGTCTCTCCTTTCCTGATAGAATGGGAATATGTGTGTTTACACACACACATCCCCGTTCTAGCTCTCATGCCCGCGATCACGCGTGGTCGGCAAACATCACGGCTGCTGGCCACGCACATCCTGTCCCCCGCCCTGCAGTGGGCACGCCTGCTTTGACTCTTAAAGGAGCCGATGTACAGCTAAGGCCGACCTGCCGCCGTATAATGACAGCGGCTGGTCAGCAAGTGGTTGACTAATCATTTTTTGTATAGGTCTCCTTTGAAGGTGTGCAACGGGGGTGTGTCCTATGTCTACATACTTTTAGGTGTCCCTCGTTCCCATCTCAAAAAGTTGGGAGTATGAGTAAAGAACGTTGGGCAGGACTGGATTTGACTGTACAGTAAGCATGTTCTGCTAAAGTACCTGATAACTATTGGAAATGCCATTTAAAGTACAGGGAATGGATAAGGCATTACAGCTATGATAAAAAAAACTATAGCCCTGACAAGGTAGGCTGTGTTTCTGTATGCATTTCAAGGCCTTATTTTCAAAATTGAAAAAGAATTTAAGAATTATTTTCTAAAATTATCAGACCAAAATGTGCATTGGCTCAAAAAAGTTGATTCTTTTTTTTCTGATGCATCAATGCACCCAAAAGAAGAATCTCTGCTTGTCTGCCTCCTCCCCCCCCCTTCGCTGCAACATTTTGCACCTTTTGGGGGGGAGCAGGTACCTGGTTTTGGCAGGCCGTAGCAAACTCAGCTGGGAAGTTAGGCCTCCTTTGCCTGCAGCTGGCCCATTCACAGAGCACAGTGTGATTCACGCATGCACAGTAAGGATCCAGTTGTGAAACCACAAGGCTTCACTGCCCATTTCCCTTAGTGGAGATGGCGGCGGCAGCACCCAATAGCTGATTGAAAAGTCAGCTCAGGGGAAGACACTGCTGGATTCCTGGAAGGTAAGTGTCCTAATGTTAAAAGTCAGCAGCTACAGTATTTGTAGCTGCTGACTTTAAATTTTTTTCTGCAGGAGCCTGGAGCTTCTCTTTAAATGGATAATTGATGGGAAAAGGCAGGATGCAGATAATCTAGTGTAAAGTCAACCTTAAAGTAAAACTAAAAGCAAACTTTTTCCATTTCAGAAAGAGATAAGGAGGATTTTTATATTTGCCATCTGTGTCCTATTGCACAGATTTCCTTTACTTCCTGTCCCATAGCCACAACAAGAAATTACTTCCAAGTGAGGGAACCTCTCATTGTCACCAGGGTTACCAGAACCAGTGTTCCTTTTTGAAGATTTAACCTAATTTTTTTTTTTTTTTGGGTGACAATTCAAAATGTGGGATTTTCTTTCACTTTCTTTTTCGATGCAAATGATAAACAGAACAATTAGAGAGAGTGAATTTTCTCACTTAGGCCCCTTTCACACATGCAAACCGTATGTCCGCTTTTTCATCCATCCGTTTACGGATGAAAAAGGAACATACATGTATCCCTATGAGATAGCGGGTGTCAGCGGATGAACATCCGCTGACACCCATTCTCATCCATGTCTGCAATGCTTCGATTCTGCAGACGGAGGAAAATCCTATTTTTCCATCCGTCTGCAGAGCGGATCGGGTGAACACGGACAGACGATCCGTGTTCATCCGATCCCCCCATAGGGGAGAGCAGAGATCTGACAGGGCGGTCCCTGCACAGTGTGCGGAGACCGCCCTGTCATCCGCCGGCTCAGCGGGGATCAACGGAGCGATCCCCGCTGAGCAAGCGGATATGAAAGGAACGGATCCCTAAGGGATCCGCATGTCTGAAAGGACCCTAAGACAGCAATAAAAATGTGAAAGGAGTTCTTATCCTTCTACACACTCTCCAAAACAAACAAAAAAAAAGTTTAGCCTTCAGTTATACTTTAAAGATCTGGTTTATGTTTGATAAATATATTTGCTTAATTATATATATTTAACATAGAAAGAAGCACTATCGCAAATGTACGCATAAACATTTTTTTTTTTCTTGGGGCAGGAATAATGTTATGCATCCTTTACTATATTGAGTTTGTATTATCTTTCTTAAAATACATATCTGGTCTGTTTTACATTGTAGTGCTTTATACAGTCAAGAAATCAAAACAATATGTCAACAGAAGCCTACAAGGAAAGGATACAGAAACTAGAAAAAGAAAGAGCAGAGGTAATGGTTCTCACTGCTGCCAATAGTCTTATTATGAAAGCAAAATAAGTCAATTTACTAGTTCAATATAATTGACAACTTCACAGAAGAGACAGTTCTCTGTTATTCTTTTTTCTTGACTTTCTTTATTTTTTCAGACAGGATTCTTACATCATATTTTCATATACTCACACTAGTCCTCCTCTTGTCTATGTTGTTAGTGGAAGATTTGACCATGACCATGACCTTGAGGGATCCATAAGCTTTCCACTTTTTCCAGAGAAAAAAAATATCAGCCTTTCACATCTCTTTCCTTTAATCAGCATTGGCAGCAAGTCTCATTTCACTGGCCTCTGGAAAAATATCATAGCGACCCACTGATTTGGCCATAAATAACGCTTTGTTTGTCGACTCTGGTACTATGTAGGAGAGAGATGACTCAGTGTTTATCATTGATTTTAATTGAAAATTCATATGATACCTAGTGCCACCTAGTGGTCAAATGCAGTATGTTCTGTTTTAAAACAATAAAAAACATTTGTCCGCTGCAGGTAATAGCCTAATAACATTTGCTTTTTTAAGCCACATTTGCACAGATCAAATGTACATGCATTGTCACTGAATGAACTGCTATGCTATTTTTTATAAATACAGCCCTTAGACTACCCTGCTTTTTATGCTCTTTTGCTGTGCACTGCAGTCCATGATGTCATAATAATGAAGGCTTGAACCAATTAAAATATTTCTTGTGAAAACATGTTTTTTTTATATTTTAGTTACTGGACGTAAACAAGCAATGGGACAATCAATTTAGAAACATGAAACAAGCTTATGAAAAAAAGGTAAATTTTTGCACTGAAAATGGTTTATATGTATATAATGTGCATAATATACAGACTCATGACACTTTGTAAAATGTGCTCCTCACCCACCACATGCCATCAATGTTTGCATATTTATCAGTACCCAAATGGTTCCTCCATCCCTTCAGGATTCAAACAGCCTAAATATAAAAAAATGGACCTTATGCCGTGTACACACGACCGTTTTTCTCGTCGAGAAAAACTAAATTTTTTCCATTTGACGAGAAAAACGATCGTCTGTGGGCATTTTGTTGTTTTTCTCGACGAGAAAAACGGCATTAAAAACGACGAGAAAAATTAGAACATGTTCTAATTTTTCTCGTCGTTTTTTCCGACATTTTTCCGACATTTTTTCCGCGGCAGTTTTCCCATAGGGAAACACTGCCGCGGAGCCCACAGACAGTCGTTTTTCTCGACAAGAGAAAAACTGACGTGAAAAACGACCGTGTGTGGGGAACAAGCCGTTCCCTCGTTTTTAATGTCATTATTCACGGCGTTTTTTTAACCGCCGTGAATAATGATCGTGTGTACGCGGCATTACACTGACCCTTAGTCTGGACCACCCAACTCTGGATTTCAGTTGCTTGGCTGAACTTTGAGAGAGTCCCTCCGCAGCCTAAACACCAGATTTTGGCCTGGGTTCATTTTAAGGGGTCTACTTATGGTTTGAAATCCATACTTTTTCTATTTTGGGCCAGAGCAATTTTTATATTTCAGCTATAGACATTGTGAAATTAAATATGACATTATTTATGGCACAAATGTAGCGCCCCTATACTTTTCAAGGGTGCTATGTGGCTAAATTTAGGGGTTGGTCTGAGCTGGTAGCCAGGCTCAGACCACTTTGATTGTTAGGCATTTGCTTCTGCCTATGTGATACTGCCTGGTGTATGGTTCCCCGTGGCTTATAGGTGGCGCTGCCATATCAGATCAGGGTTGAATCATGGGTGATATTGCTATGCCTTAGGGTGTCCTCTCTCGAAAGCGGTACAGTGGGCGTGGTCAACATGCTGTGCATGCCGGGAGAGGGTGCATAAGGGGCAGACGCCATCTTTCGGGAGTGGAGGAGTAGGAGGAGAGTGTGACAGACACGTGTACCCCACCTTCGGTGGCCCTCATGTCCAGGGGTGCGTGTGGGTGTGATGAGTCCCAAGCAAGTTTAGCTTGGGGCTGCAACTCTACCAGTAGGCCCAGCACCTTTAGCTAGGGCCTACCCCCGAAAGAAGAGTCCCAGGGTGCCCGGAAGATGGTGACCCGTTCTAGACGAGAGGGAACCAGGGGTTTCGGTGAAAGGAGTCGCCGCCTCGGATGAGGCCTGGTTACCTACTAGAGGGATTCAAAGATCCGCCACAGGCCTTGTGATGTGCTTCAGTTGCACCTTGTTCTACTGTTGCAAGCGCTGGGACGTTCGGGACTTGGAACTGTTCCTGATCATATCCCAAGGAAACTTAAGTGAATATTCGAGCATCACTCCGGCTGCTAGGACTGTGAGAGAGGACTATCAGGGTGAGCTAAATCCACTCGGGATCGAGTGGTGACAATTTTACTAGTTTATGCCTGGACCAAATTCCCCAAGTTTATCATTCTTTCTCTCATCAACTTCTACCTGTCTACTAAGCAATATTAGAAAATAAACTCATCGTTAGAGTTAAAGATGTGTAGACATTGGCCTTCTTGGGAAGAAATAGAGACTTGTCCCTATACTCTGGGGATGAGAACCAGTGGAAAGAGGTGACTCGCTGCAGAACCCAAAAAAACTGTTAACACCGCTCAACCTCTTCAAACAGGAGGATACGGGCATATAGCACGGTGTGCCTTGACCTGCAAGTGAGCCAGGCAGAAAAAGGGTGTGTGTGCTACACAAAAATATCACAAATATTGTAAATTTTAGGACAAAGCTCAATTTTACTGGTTTTGTCTTCACATAATTGTTTTACTTTTTGATTACCTTAAGGCAAAAATATTTGCAAAAAAAAACAAACTTTTCCTTGTTTGACCAGCACCTTTGCAACAACAAGTGTTAGAGCCCAATCCCACAGGGGCGACTTTGGATCCGACTTGAAGTCGCCCCAAGTCGCGCTGTTGAGAGAATTAATGAAAGTGAATGGAGCCGTCTTAATGCACACTACTGAAGTCGCTCCGACTTCAGAAAAGGTTCCTGTGCTACTTCAATCCAACTTCTAGGTGACTTGTACCCATTGATTTCAATGGAAGTCGCCTCAGAAGTCGGATCACTGTCTTAGCAAAAGCAACAATACAGGAAGAGAACATACATTTCTCAGGGAAACCCCTCCCTCCCCTCCCTCCCACAGAGCTGATTGTACTTTGATTGGCCACTGGAAAGTCGCCTGTCCTGGAGGTGACTTGAAGTTGACTTCTAAGTCGCCCCAAAGTCGCGCTGTGGTGCGCGCTCAGGTCGCGTCCAGGTCGCCTTGCCGAGTCGCCACCCCAAGTCGTGCCGCCCCAGTGTGAACCGGCTCTTACTGTAGGTGTAAATACAATATTTTGTGATTTTTCACAACCTTAAATTTACATTCCTGCTACACTGTATAGTGAAGGTATATTGTATGCCAATGAGTATTTTTTTAAAGTTTGTATAGTTATGTGAGTTTTGCTTTAATTCACCTATGTACTAGTTTAGTGGGTTTTCTAAAAAAAAAATCATTTTTCAACTGTTAAAAGTAATTTTCCAGCTCATTAGTTCATAGCTCACTTCTTTTTAAAAACCCGGGAAAATGGCTGACAATTTCTTTCAAACAAACAAAATCAAAATGTTAGGATTTGATTTGCTCCTCTTTATCAAAAGACCCCAATGGCTTTTAACCTAAATGGTTCTCTAAAGCTGCCTTTCTTGTGACACCTCCACAGCTCACATGTTTCTAAAAAGGTGCACATAGCTAGGAGTAGTTTATCTAAACATTGTCTTGTGGAGAGAGACTGGCAGTTCAGTGGGTTGAGAACCTACAAGGAGTGACTGTAGAGAAAGTAAAGAAGTTCACTACAACTTGTGTTAGGAACTGTTCTAAGACTGTTGCCATAGGAGACAGCATCCCTACACATGTAGATGTGGTGTCTTGCTGGATGGCTGTCTACCTGTAGAAGTCTCGGAGTCTGCTCATTAACATTGCAACTACCTAAGGGTGTCCTGACCCTAACCTCTCTCCCAAAGTTCTGTTCAAGAGAAATTAAATCTCTTTGCATTTAAGAAGTGTCTGGCGCCCATTAATCTATCTTGCAATACACCCACTATGCCTTTCAACCCACTCTATACAGAAAGATATCAGCAGCTCTGGAGGTTCTCATTAGACTAAAGGAGGCCTGTGATCTTGCTACAGCCTCAGTTCAGAAATGTTTTATACCACCGCTGACTTCTGTGAT
This sequence comes from Rana muscosa, assembly GCA_029206835.1. Taxonomy (NCBI): domain Eukaryota; kingdom Metazoa; phylum Chordata; class Amphibia; order Anura; family Ranidae; genus Rana; species Rana muscosa. The sequence continues at coordinate 372,398,052 of CM055116.1, forward strand.
CTAGCATAAATAGATCCTATGGGTCCCTGACCCATTTACTAAATATCTAGTACATTAATCCAGTCCAGTGTTGAATATGAGGACAGACTTTATTCTTCCTAAGGAAAGGTGTTAAGTGCTCAGATAAGAGAAGGTTATATGTTTGAGGAGTGCTTTAGTGTAGAGATGCTTAATAAGTCAGGAAAAGTTACGACAATATTGATGTTCGTATTAATTGACAGGAGTCTCACATCAAAAATTACCAGGTGGTATTGTAGTCTCTTTCTACTTCGGGGGGTTCCCCCACTTTCTGTGTGGTCATTGAATCAGGAAGTAAGAGAAAATCTGTGAAAACAGAGAAAATGAGGAAGTGAGAGAAAATATGGGACCCAAACAGAAAAAAACACATTCAAAAGGGCAATAATAAATGAAGCTTCAAATGTCTTCCAAAAACTGCCAAGTGTTAGGGTTCAGGGTGTAAATCAAATGTTGGGGTTAGGGTCCGGGTGGTTCTCAAAGCCCATTTACACTGTACATTTCATTGTGATATATTAGCAAATGTTAATGTAACCTGTTAGCCCATTCAAAGCACCTCAACAGAAAAATTATGGGACATTCACTATTTTTGCTGATGCAACAGAGTGCTCAGTATCTTGATTCAGCGCATGTCGACTACTGTTTGCTTTCATGCACTGGGGTGCCATTTAAATGATCTTGTACGGTAAGCTGTGGTAACATGCACCACAACACTAAAGCCGCGTACACACGATCGGTTTTACCGATGAAAACAGTCCGATGGATTTTTTTCATCGGACAAACCGATCGTTTATGGGCCCCATCGGTCTTTTTTACATCGGTGTCAAAAAATAGAACATGTTTTAAATTTTTCCGATGGATAAAAAACCGATAGCAAATTCCGATCGTCTATGGGCAAGTCCATCGGTTAAAAAACCCACGCATGCTCAGAATCAAGTCGACGCATGCTCAGAAGCATTGAACTTCATTTTTCTCGGCTCATTGGAGTGTTTTACGTCACCGCGTTTGGAATGGTCGGTTTTTTGACTGATAGGCAAGACTGATGGAAGTCAGCTTCATCGGTTTTCCGATGGAAAAATCCATCGGTTTAAAAAACCATAGGAAATCCGATCGTGTGTACAGGGCTTAAGATGTGGAACCAGCCTTATTATTATTATAATACAGGATTTATACATTGCCAACAGTTTGCTCAGCACTTTACAATTTAGGGGGAGACAATACAGTTACAATACAATAATATACAAGAGCGTAAGAGGGCCCTGCTCAGAAGAGCTTGCAATCTAAAAGAACTTGCTGAATTTAAACATTAATTAATACTCACACAAAAAGGATCAGACTTGATAGACCACTGGGACTTGTTCTACTGTCACTCTTCTACCTTTCTATGTTTATAATTGTCAGACATAGTGTAATGTTCAGTGCTAAAAGCCCAACACCTAGAACAAACTGAAAGACAAGTTCAGGGAGAAAAGCATTGTATCTTTCCAGACAATTAACAGCAGAGTGAATATACACATATATTTTAATATAGGTTAGATTGATTTAAAAAGCTCCAAAACTTTTTTCATGTTTGTTATGATGTATAAATGTTAGATCCTTCAATGTTCCCACTGGGGAGATTTCAACACTCTTCCTGCAGTGTTGACATTCAGTATATTACTGAGCTGAAACTCTTACTTCCTGTCTCTGGAGGGCTTTCTCAATATATTCCAAAGAAGAATTTCCTAGGGAGTCAATGACATCATTATCAACCAGTATAAGGAACAGGATGTGAGGAGAAATCTCTACTCTAAGGCCCAGCAGGTTGAACGAAAAAACTGAACCCATTCCCCCATCTACACTTTCGATGTAGATGGGGGAATTCGCCCTTCTGAACTATTGCATTCTGACAGCGGGGAGACTTCACCGCCATCAGAATACACTGACCAGTACTGCTGAATCGAGCAGCGAAAATACTTCTGTACAACATCCCTGTACAACGTCCCTGCCCATACATGGATCAAAATTCAGCTAATCCTTGCTGAACCTGCCAAATTTCGATACACATATGGCTGGCTTTACTGTCAATGACATTCCTTAAAGTATTTATTTACAATATGCTATTGATTTAGGTTGCAGAATTGAGAATGAAGCTGTCATTATATGAATGCAGCACCAGAGAAGGATACAAGGATCTAAAGAAAGATGACAGTCGGCATAACTGGAAAGACCAGCACACCCAACAGGTATTGTTTAGCTTTTTCATTGAAACAGCATATGCATTACTGGTATGTAAAATGGTGTACAGAAAAATATGCATCAAAATCATTTTTACTCTTTTTAAATTGTGATTATTGGTTTAACCAAGCTCTGCCACCAACACCCCATGCCCTTCCCTATTTAAACATAAAAAAATATACCTTAGATCAGGGATAGGCAACCTCGGCCCTCCAGCTGTTTTGAAACTACAAGTCCCCTGAGACATTGCAAGACCCTGACAATCACAGGCATGACTCCTAGAGGCAGAGGCATGATGGGATTTGTAGTTTCACCTCAGGGCCGAGGTTTCACTGGAGGGAAGAGGTTGCCTACCCCTGCCTTAGATCAAGAAAGCTCAGCATGGGTGTTTACATTAGAAAGACCTCCCCTTTCTCCTCTGTCATTGATTTAATGTAAAATGAAATTAACATTGAGCAGCAAGGGGTACACAGGGTAGATTGACCATAAAGGAGGAACTTTGACCACCAATGAAGGTTGGCACATTGAGCAGCAATGGTGATGACATTGAAAAGCAAGGGGTACAAAGGGCATATTACCCATAAATGGGTCACACTAACCACCAATGGAGAACTACACTGCTAATCACCAACATTTACTGGGGCACACAACACTGACCATCAACATTTTAAAGAGACACCTCCATAAGGGGGTATTAACCCTTGACCAGTGACATTTGCAAGTCGTTCTATGCATCACAGTGCCAGCCCCTGCACTCTGATTGTTGCACTGTATGTCCTAAACTAAGCAATTTTGTGGGGAGTTCGTCCTCTCCCGGCAATTTAGAGTCTCACTCTCAGGAAATGTAATAGTCAGAATATCCTGTCTTCTTTGTTTATCAAATTGTTTTTTTTTTTACTATATAAAAAAAGACCAAACAGAGGGTGATCATTAAATACTACCAAAAAAAAAGCTCTATTAGTGTATACAATTATATAAAATTTATTTTGGTACAGTTTTGCACAACAGGGTAATTTCCAATCAAACTATCAAAATGAAAAATTGCTTGGTAATTAAGGGGTAAGTGCAGGCTAGTGTTCGTGTGGTGAAGGTATGCTCTGATTAACTAATACATTTTTATAAGGTTGAATGAAGTAACTGTTTTTATTAATATTAAAAGACATTGCAAGAAAATGTTAATCTAGATAGAAAACATATTAGAATTGTAATTTATTGATGTGATTTAAGTCTGCTTCTAACCATGCGCAAATGCATAGCTTTTGAATACAGGCAGAAAACAGCACCTACTAATCCAATACCTTTGCTTCTCACCTCAACATTTATCCTTATTACATACACTGTACATTACGGAAATGTAAAATTCTACGGTAATCTAGTGCTGTTAGATTTCCTGTGTCTGAGCCGGTGATTATACAGATCTTGGAGTCTTAGACACACTGATCAGACTCACACTGAAAACACAGTAGATACCCAGGAGTGGCATTTTTTAAGCACATACTGTGTACTGTAATTATGCATCCAATGGATCGCTCATAAATATTATGAAGTTATTTGCAACCCCAATTCTAGCCCACCCACCACAGTCAGTCATTCCATCAGAAAGTATAGGATTATGAAAAATGTATATTATAATGGCACTCAGAGAAAACACATAAGAAACACATAGAGATGGGCAAAGTCTCCCCTGTTCAGTTTGCACTGAAACTCACAAACCGAGAACCCTATTCAGATCTATGGGCCCCAAACTTGAAAAATCAAACATCCCAATTTTGAAGGCTTACATGCAAGTAATTGGCCATAAAAAGGGTATGGGGGTCTGGGTATTGCCCTGGGGGACATGTATCAATGCAATTTTTTTTAAAAGATCGTTTTTACAGCAGCAGTGATTTTACTTTCAATAGTTTTTTATAGAATTTTTAAACAATAAACATAAGAATATTAAGTACAAAATGGAAAACCAATTACAGTGTCTTTGTACATTTCCAACACGTTCTGGGATATTGATAATACAATTAGAGCTTACGAACAATTTATGAGGATATTTATCCCTTTTACTTTAACTTTCGTTTCAATGTTTTTATCAGGGTTTTTCCCATCAGATATAACAAAAGCAAACCATGCAGACATTATAGCAGTTGCAGAGTACCTGATGTTTGTTTATACAAGTGAGAACACTGGGTACCTCTGTCTTGGCACTCAGATAGTACTTGTCAAACTTCTTATAAAACCAAAAGGATATAAAGTAAAGAGGAAAAAAAAAAGAGAGAAAAGAATAGAGGGGGGGGGGGGAAGACCCCGAGCTCCGATCCCTGCCACTCAAATGCTCCTCAACTCGGAGCCATACGAGGATCTCCGGTCAAGTATCTGATCCACGGGCTCCAGACTTTTTCGAAGACCACTATTTTGGCATTCAAGACTGCCGAGAGCCTTTTCTTTATCATGAGCCAAGAGAGCTTGTGCTTAAGCTGGTCAGCAGCAGTGATTTTAATGATGCTTAAAGTGCAACCATAAAAATAGTCTGCCTGTAAAGTGGTGCATCTGTAGCATGTATAGAACATGCTGCAGAAAAAATTGCATTTCTAAAGAAAAAAAAAATTATGAAATTACATTTAAATTCCTGGCAATACTGTGAAAAATGTAAAAAAGAAATGGCGTGGGGTCCCCCAGTCCATACCAGAACCTTCGGGTCTGGTATGGATTTGAAGTGGAACCCATACTTTTTTTTAATAACTCCTCCTGAACCATACCAAGCCACATGCCCTCAACATGGGGGGTGGGTGCTTGGGGTTCTCTGCCCCCCCCACCCCAAAGCACCTTGTGGTGGGGACAAGAATCTCATCCCGAAAAAGAAAAAAAAAATCGCTCCGCCATCAACTAAGGCAAACTGCTGAATGCCTGGCTTGCCATTTGACAGTTCTTATATAGGTAAGGGTGGTGCCACCAGGTGACGTCGCCAGGTGGCTCTGCCCTTACCTATATAAGAGCTGTCATACAGAAAGCCAGGTATTCAGCGGTTTGCCTTAGTTGATGGCGGGGTGATTTTTTTCGGGTCTGGTGATGGCGGCGTGATTGACGATGGATCTACATGGGGAACACTGTTTTTTTTTTTTTTTTTTAATAAAGGAATTGTCAAAAACTGTCTCTGTGTTTGTATTACTTTTTGACACTTATTTGGTTGTGGGGATGAGGCCCTTGTCCCCATCAAACAAGGTGCTTTGGGGTGAGTCCCCCCTGCCCCAAAGCACCCACCCCCCCATATTGAGGGCATGTGGCCTGGTATGGTTCAAGAGGGGGAGCACTCACTCGTCTCCCCCTCTTTCCTGACCTGCCAGGCTGCCTGTTCAGATAAGGGTCTGGTGTGGATTTTGGGGTACCCCACACTTTTTTTGGGGTTCACCTAAAAATCCATACCAGATGTAAACTGTTTGCCCAACTCTAGAAACACACAAATGAGCTGTGTAAGGATTTGTAAGTCACGCCTTTGCTTTCTCATCCTATCATCATTCATGTTCCTTGGCAGCTCAGATAAACAACACACCATATTGGCATTTAGTGCTACCTATCCCTCTCCAAGACTGATATCTACTATACAGAAGATTACAAACTGCTGTCAGCATGTCAAATTCGGGTAGTTACACTTGTTGCATTTAAAAAAATACATTTAACAATGTTTTATTAAATGCATAACTGTATTGATGGATATAGTATGATATATGCCTGAAAATGAGCTTTAAGATTTAATGAAAGTAATGTGGGTGATCCTTTTAAATTTAAAATATGGGCAATGTCTCCTGTATTGCACTTCGACTAAGTTGTCTTAATATATGAATGCACATGGATCTTGTGCATTATAAAAAAAAGATGTCATGGTTTATACTGATGCAAGATCTTCTTTTGTTGTTGATGATTATTAATTGATGGCTGGATCCTCAATCATAAGATTTCTCCTCACATCCTCCTCACATTCTATCTCAGTGACAGAACAGAACATAATTTTTTTCCAATGTGGTCATAAATACCATTCCTTCCTCACTCTACTTAAAAAATGGATAAATACTAGGCCATTGTTTGTAATTCACGTGGACTTTAATTTGCATATTTCCTTAACAAGTCATGGTACTTACTGAGAGAACCCTATATACCACTATAAAGCTGGCTATACACATTAGAATATCTCTTGTTCAGCCCAGTAGGCTAAATAGTAGAAATCGCTTGATTCCCCAAACCTTGCTAAACAGCATGTATTGACAAATCAATAGTGGTGGCTATTGTTTTGTGACAGCTGGCACCCGCGGCTCTAAGAATACCCGATTAATGACTGTATCACAATGGAAGTAGATGCTGTTTAGTTGAGATTATTCTGCCTGGCTCTGTAAGACAAGTTGATTGAAAAACTGACATTTGTCAATCCAGGTCGTGTCGACAGGGCAATAGTAGAAATCTGCCAAAATTTGATCCATGTATGGCTAGCTTAAAGTGATTGTAAAGCCTTGTTTTACTTACCTGCCCAGTTGCAGTGGATTTGCACAGAGCAGCCTGCATCCTCCTATTCTCGGGTCCCTCTTCAGTGCTTCTGGCCCCTCCCTCAAGCTTGCTATGGGGGCCCAGAGTCAAGTCACAGCACCCTGTGTCCATTCAAACATGGAGCTTCGGCCCCCTCTCTCTCTTCTGATTTGTTGACTGACTTTGATTGACAGCAGCAGGAGCCAATGGTACCACTGCTGTGTCTCAGCCAATCAGGAGGGAGAGCCTTGGGTGGCCAAGACACTTGTGGACATCACTGGAAAGAAATGGGGCTCAGGAAAGTATTAGGGGGGCTCCTGCACACAGAAGGCTTTTTATCTTAATGCATAGAATGCATTAAGATTAAAAAAACCTTCTGCCTTTACAACCCCTTTAAAAAGAAGTATGGCAAAAGCCACAGGAGTCACAGAGGCATGATTATTTCTGTAATCCTGTAACCGAGTCAGCTGATATCAGGCTATTGCGCACCATAAACTGACAGGGCAGAGTCATGCCAGACTTTGGAAGGATCCTGGCAATATTGTTAGGATCCACCCCACTGCCTGATTGACAGATAGTGCTGCTTTCAGTGCATGGCTGAAAGCCAGAGCCAGCTGTGGCTGCCACCACCCCAGCCTAGCGCTTCATTAAACGCTGGAGGAACAGGGCATAGAGGAGACGTACAGTCACCACTCTCTGCTTGGAGCAGGTCAAGAGCTGAGTGATCAGTGGTTATGTGATCGCTCAGTTCTTGGTCGTCGAGCTAGTGTGGGACAGTGCAGGATCACACAGATGTTGCAGCATGGAGGTGAGTATGGATGTTTGTTTTTTTATACATCCCATACTTCTCCTTTAAGAGTCTGTATTATGAAGAATGATCAATTATGTGAAACAGTGAACGGGAAAACACACTGAAAAATGACAGGCTTACATATAATTATAGTTTTTTAGGTATAAAATGTCCATCAAGCTCAACCAAATGACAGGAAAAAATATACTGTATGTATACCTTTTTTTATATCAGTCCCGAGACTTACTTACTCTGGAAATCCAAACTATTAAGAAGGAAAACTGGATGTTGAAGAAACAAAACTACATTCTTTACAAAAACAAAGAGTACTACAAGGATGAAAGAGACCACCTTACCAAGGTAATAAGGCTGTGGCATGACTGCTCTTTAAACAGCGGACATACAATCCTAAATATGGTACATAGAGAATTACAACTTATATAACTTTTGTAGTTATTTTATTTGTTCAGTCAGGTATGTGATGTTATGCTGTAAGTGTGGAAGGCAATAACCATAACCTAGAGCAGTCTTCCTCAACCTTAAAGGAACCCTTAAAATAATTTTCATGTCTTGGTGAACCCCTGCTTAATTATTATTGTAGCACCCATTGACTCCCAGAGACAGGGTGGTAACTCTCAGAGACAAGGTGGGCTGACATTTTCACCTCAAGGTGCAGATTACTTAGGCAATAGTGGGATGTGTACAGATAGGTGCCAGTCACTTTAAGATGCAAAACAAGGATTTATTGACCCTCCCATTAAAAACACCAGGGAGAGAGGGGTAGGGAGTTCAGAACACCCATTACTGGCCTGCAGACTCAATAGCACAAAAAAGAGACACCGGTACAGAAAGGAGCCTTTAAGGTGATTCCATCAATCTGTACCTTCTTACTAGCAACTGTCTCCATTAGCAACAAAATCTGTCCAAGTGGCAATAACTGTGGTCACGGATTCCATCTTGATGCTTTCCCTGGCTCTCCATAAGTTCCTCACCCAGGATCTCATGTGGTAGAGTGACCACTGGTACTTCATCTCTGACAACATCTGTGTGATAGACTCACCCTGGACAGGCGCTTTTGTAGAGAACTGGGAAACCTTTGTTTTAGCTCCCCATGTCCCTCTTATGTCTAAGTCCCCCTGTGTCTATTAGGGGCACAGGGTGACCAAATAATGGACTTAATGGACACTGAGAATGTGGTTTGGATTACTTCAAATGGCACAGTAATTTTTATCAACAATACAGTATCTCTCAAAAAATAAATGAAGACTATTCCTGCTTTGTTTGATTCTGAACTATACATGTTCATTGAAAGAGCTGGTCACATTGAACTCTGTTCCATGTTCTTCAATGTAGGAGCCGGACCAATCTGTCCGCCTCCTATCCTCCTAAGCCCGGCCCCCAGACCCCAGAGTCTCAAGCACCAGGACTAGGGATGAGCCGAACACCCCCCCCCCCAGTTCGGTTCACAGCAGATCATGCGAACAGGCGAAAAATTTGTACGAACACCGTTAAAGTCTATGGGACACGAATGTGAAAAATCAAAAGTGCTAATTTTAAAGGCTTATATGCAAGTTATTGCCAAAAAAGAGGTTGGGGACCTGGGTCCTGCCCCAGGGAACATGTATCAATGCAATTTTTTTATTTTTTAAATGGCTGTTTTTTAAGGAGCAGTGATTTTAATAATGCTTAAAGTGAAACAATAAAAATGAAGCATTCCTTTAAATATCGTGCCTGGGGGTCTCCTTAATCTGCCTGTAAAGTTGAACATCGTTCCCATGTGTATAACAGTACCACAGCAAAATTACATTTTTAAAAGATAAAAATCTTTGCAAAAAACGGCATGGGTTCCCCCCCAGTCCATTAACAGGCCCTTTGGGTCTGGTATGAATATTAAGGGGAACCTCACACTAAAAAATTTAAAATTAAATGGTGTGGGGGTCCCCCCCAAAATCCATACCAGGCCCTCCAGGTCCCCCCTTTTTTCTGCGGCCCGCCAGGCTGCGTGCTCGGAAAAGGGTCTGGTATGGATGTTAGAAGGCACCTTTTCCACTGACTATCAATGTAAGGAGCATTTTTCTAATGTAAGTAGGCATGTTCCTCACTCATTACACTATGTAGGGCCGCTATGTAAGCAGCCTTACATAGTGTGGGGCGTGGATTTAGCCCCCTGAGCCATGATTGGCCAAAAGCACCCTGCCCTTGGCCAATCGTGGCTCTCACAACAGAGCGAGCTGTGATTGGCCAAAGCATGCAGGTCAGGTGCATGCTTTGGCCAATCAGCAGCGGTCAATGCACTGCGATCTCGCAGTGCATTGACGGTCCCGCAGTGCATTATGGGGCATTCCGCGGACGCTCAAATTTTCCGCGAACCTAATGTTCTAAATTCGGCGAACGGGCGAACATCGGGTTCATCCCTACCCAGGACTCACTGGACAGGTAGATTTCTTCTGCTCCAAGCACATAAAAAGACCTCAGACTTCAAGCCTAATCACTCAGCTGCTCCTCACACACACACCCACCCAGGCCAGAGCCTGGGTGGAAGAGGAGATCTCTTCAGACCGCTTCAGATATTTATACTCCCCCTGCCCTTCCAGCATACACAACTGGCCATAAACCTCCTACTGGTTGGACAGGGGAAGTATGAAAATTCATAAGTCTGTTTTACTGTAGTTTCTCATACTAATTCCAGAGGTACCAGTGACACCTTCTGACAGAAAGGAGAAAAACTACAGCTTCAATGAATTTAGGGGAAACAACTAAACTATCAGTCAGCTAGGTTGTCTACCACCCAGCAGAACTAAATGTAACCAGTAGTCCCTGTTTAGAACAAGGTGGCCAGGCTACACTATATTTACAGCTCACAGTACAGTAGTGCAAACAATAAGTTGCTCCCTAATGTTAGTGTTCAGTGGAGACATGCACCCTTACATTGGAGAAATTACCACTTGCATTGAAAAAATTATCCCTCTATTGCTGCTCAGTGGGAAAATGCCTCCTTACATTAGAAAAATGCTCCTTACATTGATCGTCAGTGGAAAAGGTGCCTTCTAACATCAGTGATCAGTGTAGTGGTCCCTTACATTGGTGGCCAGTGGGAGAAAGACCCCTTTACATTGCTGGTCAGAGGTAAGAATGTCACCTTACAGATAGCCAAAAAGATTATTGATGTCAGTGGTTACTGAGAGACAGACATTGTTCATAGCTCAAGGGACCCCTAGCAACTTCCGGCGGAACCTTAAAGAGTAACTCCACGTTTGTTGACAAAATAAAACATTCCACTCTGTGTCATCAATGTCAATGTCATCAAACTTTGTTGCACATTCCTACCTTTTGTTATTCTGAAGAAATAGCTGTTTGTCTGTGTCCATGCACAACATTAATGTGAATGGAAGTGATTTCATAATTACCAATCAGCTGCTGCACTTGCAGGGCTCTATTAAGGAAAGTTGCAGGGTCTGCATTCCCTTGATGTGATTTCCCTTTGGGAGTATCTCACCAAAAACTATTTTGTTGCAGCAGATGCCCAGAATCTGGCTTGTAACTTAGTGTAGACTTCTGGGAAAATCAGTAAGCCAATAAAACAAGCAGGAAATTATATTTCTGGGGGGCATTCTGTACACCATCTGTGTGCAGAGCACCTGCAGTTTGTCGTATTGCATTGCATTTTACAAAAAATTAAAGGGCTGCAGATTGCAAAGGAAAAGTTTACTAACATTAAATTACAATATGATTTGTGTCACAATTGTACATGCTATATTATTCTTTTTTTTATTTTTCCCACAAAAGTGGAGTTACCCTTTTATGTTCCACAGAACCCTGGTCGAGAAAGGCAGGCTTGGAATGTGTTCATTTTATTTATTTAACCACTTGCCGACCGCCTACCGCAGATATACTGCGACAGGTCAGCTCTATTGTGCGAAACGACGTACCTGTACGTCATTTTGTGCAATAGACACTGGGGGGCGAGCGCGCGCACGCCGATTGGACAGAGGAGGAGCCAATCATGGGGTGCGGCGGACCCGATGCCCGATGGCCACCCGCGAACGCTCCCCAGAGAGGCAGAACGGCAATGTAAACAAGGCAGATTGCCATTTTGACAGGGAAGAAGATAGAGATCTAGGTAGGAACACGGATCTCTGTCTTTATTCTTTATCCAGTCAGACCATCCTCCACACAGTTAGCAAGCACCAACCAGGGACACACTTAACCCTTTGATCGCCCATGATGTTAACCCCTTCCCTGCCAGTGTCATTAATATAGTAACAGTGCATATTTTTAGCACTGATCACTGTATTAGTGTCACTGGTTCCCAAAAACGTGTCAGAAGTGTCAGTCAGGTGTCCGATTTGTCCGACACAATGTCGCAGTCAAGCTAAAAATCGCTGATCGCTGCCAATACTAGTAAAAAAAAAAATTAAAATTAAAATGCCATAAAAATATCCCATAGTTTGCAGACGAGATAACTTTTGCGCAAACCAATTAATATATGCTTATAGGGATTTTTTTCACCAAAAATATAAAGCAGATTACATATCGGCCTAAATTGATGAAGAAATTTGATTTTTTTAATTGGATTTGTTTTATAGCAGAAAGTAAATAATGTTGTTTTTTTTTTACAAAATTTACACTCTTTTTTTGTTTATAGCACAAAAAAATAAACACTGCAGAGGTGATCAAATACCACCAAAAGAAAGCTGTATTTGTGGGGAAAAAAGGACATAAATTTTATTTGGGTACAGGGTCACACAACCGCGCAAATGTCAGTTAAAATAACGCAGTGCCGTATCACAAAAAAAGGCCTGGTCATTAAGGGGGTAAAGTGGTTAAAGCGGAGGTCCGCCAAATTTTTTTTTTTTTTAAAGTCAGCAGCTACAAATACTGCAGCTGCTGACTTTTAAAATAAGGACACTTACCTGTCCAGGGCACCCGCGATGTCGGCACCCGAGGCCGACCCGTCGCTCGGTCCTTGGATGCTGCCGCCGCCATCTTCGGTAAGGGAATCAGGAAGTGAAGCCTTGCGGCTTCACTTCCTGGTTCCCTACTGCGCATTCGTGAGTCGCGTTGTGCAATCCAAGTGGTCCCTGCTGTCTTCTGGGACCCGTGTGTCTCCCAGAAGACACCGGGGGGGGGGAGTGGAAGTGGGTGCAAATACCTGTATTATACAGGTATCTGCACCCTCCTCCCCCCTGAAAGGTGCCAAATGTGACACCGGAGGGGGGGGAAGCAGAGGTTCCATTTTGTGTGGACCTCCGTTTTAAATACACTTTACCGACTGGTGGAAATGGTCAATAGGCAACATCTCCATCATTCCTTGCCTTTAGTTTTTATACATGACGCTGGTGGACCTTTAGAAAAATGTGTTTTACTTTTACTTCAATACTTATGAAAGTTGTATTTGCGTAGGCACAGGCTTCAAAACTCCATGTGAAATGTCAATTGGTTTCCCAGTTACCAAGCACTGCCTGGTAGAAAGCAGGAACTCTGGTGCTATTTTGGGGGAGCAGTAACTAATTAAAGGGATGCTGAAACATTGTATGGCGCATTCTGTTCATCATAGTCTAAATCTTTCATCTCCAACATACATTTACTTTAAATAAAATCCTGTTTATTAGCTATGGCTTCCATTAAATGTATTATGATAAGCAAGTTCACAGCTTTATTCTGCAAATCTGCCCAAAAAACACACAGCAGAAATAATGTGCTGTATGTATTCTATTTGTACACAGAGAAGACATAATGATATGTGTAAAAATAGTGTACAGAGGAAGCCAGTTAATAGTAGCACACGGCTTTTCTAAAATTAAAAAAGAAATCCCCAAACATGGTAGGCGGTGGCAACCAAAATCTATCAGTAAACCACAAAGACTTCCTCAGGAAACACTCTGTACTTGTTTGAAACAATAATCCCTATACACTTCCTTCATTATGTATAATCTGCAGCTTTGCAAAACTGGGCTATTTTCTCTTGTGTTTTTCTATGATTTTAACATGGCAACTAAAGATAGCAAGGGGTACAACAGATAAACCTCACATATAAAGTAACACGGTCACAAGACAAAAAGAAAAGGAAACTTTTTACACAAATGGATAAGAAACCAGTTTCATTTTGCTGCACCAAATTTATTCTTTCTAAAAAATTTTGCTTGGAAAATGCTAGCAGATATTTAAAGGGAACCTTTCTGAATTCAGATATAGGTGTTGCAAAAGCTGACTTGTTTTGAAGGTGCATGCTTCACCCCTGTCATACTTATCCTTCTTTGGTTTATTTAATGAGCAGTTTCAGAAACCTGAAATATACCTACTTTCAAAAAGTTACTAGTGACGGAAATATCAAGATGGTAACATTGAAACATGCAGGTATAATTTCTCCCGCAACAGTCAGAAAAGAAATGGCATGTACACTGCTAGCTGTTACAATGCAAATCAGTGGCAGCCGGTGGAAAACTTTTTTAGGGGGCAGCAAACAGTATGCCGCCACCCCCCCCCCCCAGGTCAATCAGTCGGTAGCACTTACCCCATCAGCGGCGACTTCCCCTGCTCGGCGGCGGCTTCATGTTATCCTGCTGTTCTCCTGCGGCCTCTCATTCTCCGGGTCATCACAGCGGCTTCTGTTTTCTCCCTCCTCCTCGGTGGCCAATTGTGAGTGTTTTATTTTTGGCCAATTGGAAAACAGGTCTCATACCCGCTTCTGATTGGCCGGATTGAGGATCAGTTTTTCATCAGCGAATATTCATTCACTTTTGTAACACACCTGGGTGGGATCGGAGCGCATCCTCTGGGTCCCGAACCAACCGGATTTTGAAGCCTATTGGAGCCTCTGGCTCTAATCAGGTGCTTCAAAAAAAATCCTGCTGCTGTAATTCATGCACCCAGTGCCCTAAAAGGGGCCGGTCGCTTGAATAGGGGGTGGCTGCGGCGGCCGTGGATAGATTCATGTTTTGCATGAATCTATTCATTGCCATATAGGAGGGGTGGAGTGGAGAGAGGGGGACGGAGCCCGGACGCCCCTAATGGACGGGCCTCCACTGATGCAAATGAATGATAAAATCTACGAATCGCATCAACCATTAACAAATCCAACACAAGCTTTTACTATACTTTAAACATAATGTTTTTTTAAATTTTGGAGATTTGGAAAGATTTTGAAGCTCAAGGAAGTTTTATTCCTGTTTACCTATTAGGGACATTTACTTTTACTTCCTGTCCAAGTAACAAATGCCTTCAATTCACAATTAAGGAAAAATCTCTCTGACAGGCAATCAACAGCAATAAAAAATATTTTTTATTATAGTGAAGTAATACTATAACCTTCATCATTTCCACCACTGTGTAGATACTTCCTAAAAGTGAGGAGACATCCTCCAGTAAATGCAATAAGGCTATTTTTTAGTTAACCTATCCAAAAGTAAAAAAAAAATAATTTTGTGTGGAGTTATACTTCCATTTCACTTTCATTTTGATGAAGTTAGAAACTCCTGCAGATTTTGGTTGAAGTTAGAAATAAAGTTGTAGTGCTCACACACTTGACCAGTCAATGAAAATATAAAAGTGGCCATTGAAGTTATTCTAATGCAGTGTTGTTTTAAAGGATAACTGTGATTTCTGCCTTGTCTGGAAAACTCTATGCAAACGTAGACCTAGATTATCATTTCTTATGCCGCTTCCCCCACTACTACACCAGTCAAATGGCTAGCCTAAGCATCACACTAACAAGATCAGACATTAGAGCCACACAAGACACAAATAGCCTGAGAGGCTTAACAAGACTGTTTGTTCACTCTGTATCATTACACACACAACCAACAGCCAGGACAGCAGACCAATCTGTAACCCTAGCAGTTTGATTCTAGGTGTATAGCAGCTTCTCTCTCTCTGGTCTACTCTAGAGAACAGGAAACTCCTCTCCCATTTATTCTTCTGAAGCCTCGTGCACACGGCCAGTTTTCTCGGCAAGAAAACTGCTAGAAGAGCTTTTTGCCGAGAAAACCGGCCGTGTGTATAGTTTCTCGTCAGGAAAACTGGCAGGAATCTCAACGAGAAAAATAGAGATGGAATGAAGATGTAGCGCTAAGTGAAGAAATGAAGCCCAATGATTTGGGCCTCCAATCAAACCAAAGTGATAAATAATATCAATATAATGAGTCCATACAGTGTCCATAGAAAATTTTTCGTGTTGTGAAGAAAGAACATGTAGCACTGAAGGGTCATCACATAACTCTTGTAGAAAAAGAGAGGTAGAATACTCTTACCGGAACATTAGACCTGTGGTTTAGGCAGGTCAAATAGGCATACGAAATCCCAGTGGCACTCCTCATCAGTTAGTCTGGAAACTGGATCAGATGGGTCCCCAATGTAGACTGTCCGGTAGGCTCCCCGACTTGACAGCAGACTCTGGGTTTCACACCAATCCAGGTGGTCCTCCGATGGAACTGGAACCGCCACTCAGCAAGGATGCCCCTGTTGAAGAACATTTGTTTGAAACGTGTAGGGCTTGGTACACTACCTCATTCACTGCCCCTTTTTAAACGTTTTTATTGTTTGTGATCACTTTTATGTTGGTTGAATAAACCCTCATTGACCTGCACCATTGGAGCATTCCTTCCCTTCTTTTCTCCTCACATGGGTGGTTGGTCAAGTAATAGCTTCCTTTGGCCACTGGTTACTAATATTCACCGTGGTAAAGAGTCTCCTTGCTGAGTGGCGGTTCCAGTTCCATCGGAGGACCACCTGGATTGGTGTGAAACCCAGAGTCTGCTGTCAAGTCGGGGAGCCTACCGGACAGTCTACATTGGGGACCCATCTGATCCAGTTTCCAGACTAACTGATGAGGAGTGCCACTGGGATTTCGTATGCCTATTTGACCTGCCTAAACCACAGGTCTAATGTTCCGGTAAGAGTATTCTACCTCTCTTTTTCTACAAGAGTTATGTGATGACCCTTCAGTGCTACATGTTCTTTCTTCACAACACGAAAATTTTTCTATGGACACTGTATGGACTCATTATATTGATATTATTTATCACTTTGGTTTGATTGGAGGCCCAAATCATTGAGCTTCATTTCTTCACTTAGCGCTACATCTTCATTCCATGTTTATTAATTTTAGTCACATTTTATGTAGCAGCTTTATTTTTATTCACTATTTTAGATTAGCGCAGTATTTTCTTTCTTTATATGCACGAGAAAAATAGAGAACCTGCTCTCTATTTTCTCATCGGGATTCTCGTTGGCCTGTTTCCCTACGAGAAAACCGTGCGTGTGTATGCTCACCTGTCTCCAGGTAAACCCGGGCATGCACAATGAGACTTCGACACATGCGCGGTAGCTTACAAGGGTAGTGTAGGGTGAAGCAAGATGGCGGTGATGGCATCGAATGTGACGAGCGCATTCTTGCCATTCAAAAGAACGCCGGTTCTTTTGAATGTGCCGTGTGTACACTCGGCGAGCAAGAAAAGCTTGCCAGGAATCCCATCAGGAAAACCAACGTTTTTTTCCTGACGGGATTCCCGGCCGTGTGTACAGGGATTGACTTTACATTCACTTGACTAAGAGGAAAAACATTGTATAACAGAACTGCATACTACTGCTAATAGAATTGTGCACAGGGGAACAAATATTTGCATATGCGCCAAAGCAAATGCGCAATAGAATGCACGCACTCTTGCGGTAGCACATCCACAGTCCCCATTGATACCTGACTGTCTATTTAAAGGGTGCTCTGACTCCTGCTGAGTGCTAACTGGTCTTCAGCTGTTTCCTTGTGCTTTGCTTGAATCCTGCTTGATATCCTTTGCTGACCTGGCTTACCACTGACCCAACCTTGGATTCTGTTTATGCCCTTGACTATCGGTTCCTGACTTTGGCTTACTCCTGACCTTGCTCCTGTCTGATGCCCTGGTACCCCGCTGCCTGTTCGCTGCTGACTCTGGCTGTCCTGCTGACCACACTTCTGTCTCCTGTTTGGCTCCACGTTACCTCCAAGTGCCTGTGCTGGCTGCCCCTCAGTTCAGTGTATCCATATCTCCAGACTATGGAAACCCCAGCAAGCCACATATCCTGAACCTACAATCCTGGTGGAGTGCCCCTTTAACCTCGGCTGATCTACCCAGCAGCATCCCAGTTTCGGTTCTGCCTGGATTACAGAGTCTACAACTCCTGCCACAAGCTCTGCAATCAACACCTACAGGCACTCGTGTTCCTCCAGTCCCTTGGCACCATCTGTTCCATTCTCAGTGGGGGCCCAGGCTGGAGATACAAGCAAGGCCAACCTCATCATTTCAGTCTCCTACCAGATATGTGACACATTGTTATGGGGTTGCATCACTAAGATTGAGCATTGGTAGATTCCACTGCTCATCATTCTGAGTGAGACGTGTGCCCATCTAAGTATGTTCATAGTAGGGAGTTCTAGTCCATCTGCAGTTTTGGTAAAAAATTACAAATAGATATCTGTTCATTTTCATACATTGTTTTAATAAATAGTCTCTTTAAAAAGACCCAATATGATTAAGCAGTGTATACACTATACCACTGCCAATAAATCCCACAAACTGTATTCTCCACATACAGTATGTATAAAGGAGTATGTTTACATTTTAAATTAGTGTTGAAACTAGATCTTTAACATTACAGCAATTCTCAAACATCCTCTAAACACAAAATTATGGTATTCAATTTCTAAATTAGAAAACCACAAATTTTATGAAGGAATAATAGTGTCAGATGAGCAGTCATACTTCTGCTCTTCCATTGTGTAATTCCTGTAATTTGGTCATAAAAGTGATATTCCTAAACACAACCCAGCATTATGGGATTGTGTGCATTCTATGGCATTATTACACTATATTTATAGTTTTCCATTTTCAACACAAATAGCGTAAACCACCAAAGTTGTAGAGTTCTGCAACAAATTAGGTCTTTTGTGAATTAAACATAAAACCTGGGAACAGATTTCTGTTTGTTCTTTAAGTTTCCTGAACGAAACTAAAAGTTTCCATCGTGCATCTGAAAACAATCCTTGGTATTTTTTGATTGGTAGACTAAAATGCTTAAGACAGTCAACTGCAAAAACTATAAAACGTTCTCTATAAAATGTTCATGGAAAGAGCTGTGCTAACCTGTCAGATGTTGCACTATTAGTACTGACCTCAAAAAGAATTGACCTTTGAACTGAAAGTTTACATTATGAATGTAATCAGGCACATTCAATCTACAGTGTGGTTGTTCTGCAGGTAGCCTTATAAAAATTGGTGCAAGTCCCTTTGGTGGAAATTAACTGACTGATTACCTTTTTAAATAGTCCTCTTGATCATTGACTTGCAAGTAGGGTGACCACGTGTCCCGGATTGCCCGGGAAAGTCCCTTATCTTGGATCTCTGTCCCCTGTCCCATATTGTCCGGGCACCTTCATTGAGGGACAATACAGTGTCCTGGAATGAAATTGAAACGGCCGATGCAGCCGTTCGTAATTCTGTGTGGCCATGTCTGTCTCCTCTCTTCCTGGCTCTCCCGCCCCACCAACGATTTCATCCTACCAGCAGAGCAAGGGGGTGGGAGAGCTGCACAGTCAGCAGGATTGGGGGAGTCTTTTCATAGTTACATAGTTAGTAAGGTTGAATAAAGACACCAGTCCATCCAGTTCAACCTGAGTAAGTGTGGGTGCGTGTCTACAATTCTCCCTATCCCCTTACATTGTGTCTCATGATATTATTATTTATTTAAGGTACCCATATAGCGCCGTCAACCTACGCAGCGCTCCACACACACATCACACACCCACATTGGTCCCTACCCTCAAGGAGCCCACAACTGACACCCACATACTAGGGCCAATTTTGGACAGAAGCCAATTAACATGTCTTTGGAGTGTGGAAGGAAACCGGAGTACCCAAAGGAAACCCACTCAGGCACAGGGAGAACATGCAAACTCCAGGCAGGGTCGTGGTTGGGATTCGAACCAGCGACCCTTTTTACTGCTAGGCGAGAGTGCTACCCACTACACCACTGTGCCGCCAATAACAGCTTCTCCCGCCCCCTTAATCTGCTCTGCTGATAGGAAGGTAGTACTGTATGTGGTGATTGGTTGGAGGAGCGGGGCAGGCAGTGGGTTATTAGTACAGTGGATGAAGGTGTAGGTCAGGGATAGCGGTGCTGGCTCCCTGCCAGACGTGCAGTGTAAGGTGATCGGTGTTCTGGCACTGCTCGTCTCTCGTGACCGAAATGGGGGCGGGCGCTGCCTGTGTCTGTGTCTCCGAGTCCCTTCCGTGCTTCCCAGTCCTCAGGTCCCATCTTCTAGGTGCTCGTTCACCTCCAGCTGCTCCCTCCCTCCCCCAGCTCTGATCCAGGTCCCTCCGACCGTTCCAGGCTGTGCAATGTCCAGGATCCCCTCTGACACTGTCCTCTGCCCTCTACTCCTCTATTGAACCCTGTGTGGAAGCCCTCTCTTCTTCCTCTACCTCCCATCTACCCTGCACCCATCACCCCTCTACTCTACAGAACCCTGCCCCAAACCATAGTACCCTGCACCCCTCCACAGAACCCTGCACCTCAACCCATAGTACCCTGCACCCCTCCACAGAACCCTGCCCCGACCCATAGTACCCTGCACCCCTCCACAGAACCCTGCCCCCAGCCCATAGTACCCTGCACCCCTCCACAGAACCCTGCACCCCAACCCATAGTACCCTGCACCCCTCCACAGAACCCTGCTTCCCTCCACAGAACCCTGCACCCCTCCACAGAACCCTGCCCCCAACCCATAGTACCCTGCACCGCTCCACAGAACCCTGACCCAACCCATAGTACCCTGCACCCCTCCACAGAACCCTGCCCCCAACCCATAGTACCCTGCACCCTTCCACAGAACCCTGCACCCAACCCATAGTACCCTGCACCCCTCCACAGAACCCTGCCCCCAACCCTTAGTACCCTGCACCCCACCACAGAACCCTGTCCCAACCCATAGTACCCTGCACCCCTCCACAGAACCCTGCACCCAATCCATAGTACCCTGCACCCCTCCACAGGACCCTGCACCCCTCCACAGAACCCTGCCCCCAACCCTTAATACCCTGCACCCCACCACAGAACCCTGCCCCCAACCCATAGTACCCTGCACCCCTCCACAGAACCTTGCCCCCAACCCATAGTACCCTACACCAATTTACAGAACCCTGCCCTGACCCATAGTACACTGCACCCCTTTAAAGAACCCTGCACCCCAACCCTTAGTACTAGACATGTGCAATTTGTTTCGTTCCGAATTCGTTTTTTAACGAATTTCGACAAATTCGTTAATTCGGAAATATCCGAATTAACGAAAACTCATTTAACGAATTTTAACGAATATTCGTAACTTCAAATTTACGAATTTACGAATATACGAATTTACCAATGCACGAATTTACGAATGTACAACTATCCGGAAATTCGTAAATTTGAATTTACGAATTTCCGAATATTCGTACATTCGTAAATTTGTACATTCGTACAATCGTAAATTAGTAAATTCGGAAATCTGAAATAATAATTAACTAATAACTTAACTATTACTAACTATTCAATTATAGGTATTGTAATTTCCTTTCAAATTTGGCTGTTAGTGAACTTAACGAAGTTACGAATTGTTTTCCGACATAATGAATGCCGTATCTAAACGAATGGAACGTAATGAATTAATAATAATAATAAATAACAATAATAATAATAAAAACGTTTTATTATTATTATTATTAATTTGTTCCGTTCCATTTGTTTAGATGCGGCATTTGTTATTTCAGGTTATGCGTAACTTCAGATAAATTTGTATTCGTTACGTTCGCTAACAGCCAAATTTGAAAGGAAATTACAATACCTATAATTTAATAGTTATTTTTTCAGATTTTCAAATTTTCGGGTTTTCGAAAATATCGAATTTCCAAATTTCCGAAATTACGAATGTATAAATTTACGAATGTATAAATTTACGAATGTACAAATTTACGAATGTACAAATTTACGAATGTATAAATTTACGAATGTACAAATTTACGAATTTACAAATTGCGATCATAACGAATGACCCGAAAAACGAAAAAAAAAAAAACGAATGAAACGAAAACGAAAACTAACGAATTTTTTGGCAGTGCACATGTCTACTTAGTACCCTGCACCCCTTTACAGAACCCTGCACCCCTCAATATACACCCTCACTATTGGCTGGCAAGTGACACTGCATCTAGTGGCAGGCTTTGGGTGGCAAGTGGCACACAGCATCTGGTGGAAGGCTACAGGTGGCAAGCAACAAACTGCATCGGATGGCAAGTGACACACTGCATCTGGCAGCAGGCGACGGTGGCAAGTGACAAGCTGCATCTGGGGGCAGGCGACGGTGGCATGCTGTATCTGGTGGCAAATGAGAAGCTTAGGGTTCCCACTGATTCTGCATTATGGTGAGTTGAACCATTTTATTTTATATATTACAATGTAGTAATAGAAATAATGTGATTTGATCATCCTGACACCATATCAAGCATGGTGTCGAGATGATTTAAGTGCTGACATCAGCCATTCACCCGACAAATCACCCGCCACCGAAATCCCTGTCAACCCAGAGACTACATTCCTCACCCCTTCCACAAAACTGTTCCCCCATGCAAAAAAGGTTGGGGACCGCTGTTCCTCCTAGCACTCTATGAAATCTTATTTTTTGGAGAAGAGGGGGGGGGGGGGTAATCCCTGAATGGCAGTTTGGAAATGTGGTCACCCTACTTGTAAGGCAGGAGGGCTGATAAGGTTCTTGTGGTATTTTCTCCTTCAGTCAGTCAGCTACTACATCCAGTGCAATTACTCTGTTTTCAGCAAGTTAGCATATTCAAGAGCCTCTGAATTGGGAAGATTCCTACACTGTACATTCTCCTCAGGTAAAAGCCCTGAAGAACTCAATGTAGCTTACCAACACATTCTCCTAGGGCCTAAGTCCAGGACAAGGAAGTATGCTTAATATTTAACAACACTCTAGCACTCATCACCAGGCCACCGAATCCTGGTGATTGCCTTTTTTAGCACAGCTTGCTGGAACTTGCTAAATCCTTCTACAAGCTACCTATAAGTAGGTATATTTGCTGGTAGGAGAAGAAACTTCTGAATGTTTTTTTCCTACCTGGCCAATGAGAATAGGATTTGATGTCAATTTGGAACTATAATAGATAAAATATAAAAAAAGTAAAAAAAAACCCATAAAGTTATAGATAAAGTTTCACCATTCACTAATTCATCTTTCTAGTCTAAACACTCTTTATTAAAGTTTTAAATTTTCGCCTCCAGGACATCTTCTGAGCCTTTCTTTTTCTTTGGAATTCTCTCCCACTGTAGAATTTGATACTTGTATGTAGGGATGAGCTTCGAGTTCGAGTCGAACCTATGTTCGACTCGAACATCGCCTGGTGGGCTGTTCGCCGAATTTCGAAAATTATGGGCCGTTCGCACCAAATTCGAGTGGCGCGTCACGGCCATAATTCACTGCGGCATCGCAGTGCATTGCTGGCTGATGATTGGCCAAGCATGCACTATGACCCGCATGCTTGGCCAATCACAGCGCCGTAAGTACAGAGAGCTGTAATTGGCCAAAGCCAGGGTGGCTTTGGCCAATCATGGCTCAGAGGAGTAGGTACACGCCCCACACTATATAAGGCCGCCAGCTTGGCAACCTTATATAGAGAGTGTAATTTGATTTGAGTTAGATAGAGCAGGCAGGCGAGTCAGTTAGCTGCAGTTACAGTGTGTAAAGGATATATATGCATCCTA
This sequence comes from Rana muscosa, assembly GCA_029206835.1. Taxonomy (NCBI): domain Eukaryota; kingdom Metazoa; phylum Chordata; class Amphibia; order Anura; family Ranidae; genus Rana; species Rana muscosa. The sequence goes on from CM055116.1 coordinate 372,421,360, forward strand.
GGTGTTGAATATATATTTACACACTGTATTCAGTTTAGCAAGACCAGTTCCTGTTATTCTCTAAACTGACAGACAGGCAGGTGATTGTGCTAGCTGCAGTGTTTCACTTAGTGTACTGTGTCCTTTGCACAGTGTGCACCAAAAGCCTACCTGAATACAATTGCTGGTGTTCTGATACAAATACAGGCAGGGAGCTGCAGTATTTTGCTTTAGCGTCCTTTGCACAGTGTGCACCAAAAGCTTACCTGAATACAATTGCTGGTGTTCTGATACAAATACAGGCAGGGAGCTGCAGTATTTTTCTTTAGCGTCCTTTGCACAGTGTGCACCAAAAGCTTACCTGAATACAATTGCTGGTGTTCTGATACAAATACAGGCAGGGAGCTGCAGTATTTTGCTTTAGTGTCCTTTGCACAGTGTGCACCTAAAGCTTACCTCAATACAATTGCTGGTGTTCTGATACAAATACAGGCAGGGAGCTGCAGTATTTTGCTTTAGTGTCCTTTGCACAGTGTGCACCAAAAGCTTACCTGAATACAATTGCTGGTGTTCTGATACAAATACAGGCAGGGAGCTGCAGTATTTTGCTTTAGCGTCCTTTGCACAGTGTGCACCAAAAGCTTACCTGAATACAATTGCTGGTGTTCTGATACAAATACAGGCAGGGAGCTGCAGTATTTTGCTTTAGTGTCCTTTGCACAGTGTGCACCAAAAGCTTACCTGAATACAATTGCTGGTGTTCTGATACAAATACAGGCAGGGAGCTGCAGTATTTTGCTTTAGTGTCCTTTGCACAGTGTGCACCTAAAACTTACCTCAATACAATTGCTGGTGTTCTGATACAAATACAGGCAGGGAGCTGCAGTATTTTGGTTTAGTGTCCTTTGCACAGTGTGAACCTAAAGCTTACCTCAATACAATTGCTTCTGTTCTGATACAAATACAGGCAGGGAGCTGCAGTATTTTGCTTTAGTGTTCTTTGCACAGTGTGTACCTAAAGCTTACCTCAATACAATTGCTGGTGCTCTGATACAAACACAGGCAGGGAACTGCAGTATTTTGATTTAGTGTTCTTTGCACAGTGTGCACCTAAAGCTTACCTCAATACAGATAAATGGTTTTGTGGTCTGACTAAGGGTAGACACCCAATATAACGCACCTCATCCCAAATTTGTGACAAAATGTAGAAAAAGAAATAAACGGGACTATAGCGGTGCTAGCGTTAGTATTTAGACAACAGTGGAAGACTCAGTTCATTAGATTAAAAAAAAGGGGATTTATCCATTTATTGAACAGGTAGTACAAAATATTTAATAAAATTACATATGTATATATATAAGCGTTTTCACAAAATTTCAAAAATAGGGCATAGCTGATATGGTGGTTAATTAGATGTTAAACCAAAGAGATCATACGTGGTCCCAACATGTTTCGCCCATCGGGGCTTCGTCAGGGGAAGTATGTCTCAAATGTGAGAGTACATCGAACATAGCACCATTAAAGCCCTAGATGAAATAAATGGGGGTGGAGACAAGAGAAACCTCTGCACACTAATAGAGGAAGGAGAGGGATCTCCTCCTTGGTGTAAGACGTAGACGGAGCTCCGAGCATACAAACCCTCACAGTGACCGCTTAAGAGACATTAAAATCAAAATTGAGAGAAAAAAAAAAGAGAAAAATAGAGCGGATGAGATGATGCCTGATTATCCACTGGATACAAAATATCCGATTAAGATGCATTCATAGGACATGAACCTTCAGAGAACTTTAGTCCAGTGAAGAGAAAGTTCCAGAAGATGAAATTATTCTTGAAACAGAGTTGTGGATAAATATCAGGCTGCCTCACCAAACCGCTCTGGTTTGGTGAGGCAGCCTGATATTTATCCACAACTCTGTTTCAAGAATAATTTCATCTTCTGGAACTTTCTCTTCACTGGACTAAAGTTCTCTGAAGGTTCATGTCCTATGAATGCATCTTAATCGGATATTTTGTATCCAGTGGATAATCAGGCATCATCTCATCCGCTCTATTTTTCTCTTTTTTTTTTCTCTCAATTTTGATTTTAATGTCTCTTAAGCGGTCACTGTGAGGGTTTGTATGCTCGGAGCTCCGTCTACGTCTTACACCGAGGAGGAGATCCCTCTCCTTCCTCTATTAGTGTGCAGAGGTTTCTCTTGTCTCCACCCCCATTTATTTCATCTAGGGCTTTAATGGTGCTATGTTCGATGTACTCTCACATTTGAGACATACTTCCCCTGACGAAGCCCCGATGGGCGAAACATGTTGGGACCACGTATGATCTCTTTGGTTTAACATCTAATTAACCACCATATCAGCTATGCCCTATTTTTGAAATTTTGTGAAAACGCTTATATATATACATATGTAATTTTATTAAATATTTTGTACTACCTGTTCAATAAATGGATAAATCCCCTTTTTTTTAATCTAATGAACTGAGTCTTCCACTGTTGTCTAAATACTAACGCTAGCACCGCTATAGTCCCGTTTATTTCTTTTTCTACATTTTACCTCAATACAATTGCTGGTGTTCTGATACAAATACAGGCAGGGAGCTGCAGTATTTTGATTTAGTGTCCTTTTCACAGAGTGCACCTTAAGCTTACCTCAATACAATTGCTGGTGTTCTCATACAAATACCACAGGCAGGGAGCTGCAAGTATTTTCAGTTAGTGTACTGTGTCCTCTGCACAGTGTGCTCCTAAAACTAACTGAAGACAATTGCTGGTGTTCTCATACTAATACCACAGCAGGCAGTTGATTCTGATAGCTGCAGTATAATCAGTATATATATATATATATTGTGACAGCAGGAAGGTAAAGTCACCTGGTTGCATCCAGGGGGGTAGATATATTTCGCCCAGATTCAGGCTTTACGCCGACTTATACAACTAGGTGGAGAGTTGTATAAGCCCAGCTAAGGCTAGTGGGCTCATGGATGACTCATACCTCTAGGGAGAGTGTGGGGCGTCGTACAGACAGGGAGTTGAAGAGACCAGCTGAAGCTTGTCAGCTCATTTAGGCCTCTATAAGAACTCCCAGCTTCATTAGATGTTAGCTCATGCCTGGAACCAGACCTGTGTGGACTGTCTAGGGAGAGTGAACCCCTGTGCGGTGAGACAAAGCCTGTGTGGCTATTTGCTTGGACATTTAAAACCAGGGACTTAGGGACTAGGACAGCACTAGGCTGATCCCAGTTGTTAGTTAGGAAACCTGTATGTTTAGTCAGAGGTCAACTTGACCAGGATTTATTTTGTTTATGTTTCTTTTGCTTTGCTGTGTTTTTGTCACTGTAAATAGAAAATAAACCGCACCTTTTTGATTTTGAAAACCACAAGCTCCGTCTGCTGGGCCTGTTTTTGTGTGGGGAGCCCATCTCGGGGGTCACCCACACCCGCTGCCGAGCTAACCCCCTCACAGTTGGTGGAGAACCAGTGGCAGTTTTTTTTAAGCCAGCATGGAGGAGATACTGAAACAGCTGGCTCTAGCAAATGCCAATCAACAGCAGACAAATGCAGGTTTGCAAAGGAGCCTTGCAGCCCAGCAGCAAGCTCATCAACAGAGCCTTGCAGCCCAGCAGCAAGCTCACCAACAGAGTCTGGAAGCTCAGCAACAAGCCCTGCAGCAATCTGAGGCCCGCTTCATAGACCTGTTACAGAAGCAAGAGCAGAGATTACAACAAATGGAAGCAGTAGTGCAGCAACGTCCGCAGACCAGTGAGGGAAGCCGTCCCACTAATACCGCGTCCTTTGGGGTGAGTCGTTTATTGACAAAAATGACTGGAGAGGATGATCCAGAGGTATTTTTGACCACATTTGAAAGGACTGCTGAAAGAGAAAAGTGGCCTGAGGAGCAGTGGGCTGGACTGGTGGCTCCTCTGTTAACTGGTGAATCGCAGAAGGCTTACTATGACCTAGAGCATGACCAAGCAAAAGACTATGTGATGCTAAAAGCTGAAATATTGGCAAGGCTGGGTGTCACCCTGGCTGTCCGGGCTCAGCGTGTGCATAACTGGACTTTCCAGCTTGGAAAACCCCCCAGGTCTCAAATGTATGATCTCATTCACCTGAGCAGAAAGTGGCTACAGCCAGAGACTTTGTCCGCACCAAAGATTGTGGAACGTGTTGTAATGGATCGGTTTTTGAGAGCTCTTCCTACTGCCATCCAAAAGTGGGTAAGCCATGGAGACCCAGAGACGGCCGATGGTCTTGTGGATCGTGTGGAGAAATACTTGGCTACAGAGAACCTGACGGCCTCTTCCAGAGACACTCGGACTTTCCACCCTAAGACCAGACCATCCCCAGGGGCGGATAAGATGATTCCAAGGGGTAAGGGTGGAGAGAGTGAGAGGGTGGGAGCTCTACCCCAAGTTTGGCGAGAACAGCCTGGGAAATCAGCGGCTCAAGAGGCGGCAAGAAGGATCGTTTGCTACCGCTGCCGGCAAGCGGGACATATTGCAGCAAATTGCCCGGTTGTGGAGGAACCCATGCAGTGTGACTTTCTGACGGGCAGACGTCAGTCGCTGTGTGCGACAGTCGCATGCACTGCCATTCGGGGAACTGAGAAACATTTATGCAAAATGTGTATTAATGGTAGAAATGTTGTGGTATTGCTGGATTCAGGTAGCCTTGTGACCCTGATAAAGGCTGAATTAGTTAAAACAGAGGTCTCTGGGAATAGCAAGGTAGCTGTTATTTGTGTGCATGGGGACACCCGAGAGTATCCAGTGACTACAGTGTGTTTCGAGACCCCCAAAGGTACCCTCTCTCATCCAGTGGGCTTAGTATCTCAGTTACCGCATGACGCCATTGTGGGAAGGGATTTTCCGAAGTTCTGGGAACTGTGGGATGATCCTGAGCCCCCCACTGGTGCCCCTATGTACCAGGAATGTGATAGCCAGAACTCCCCTGAGAGTGGTGAGGACTCTCCGGAATTTCCCTTGTCAGTATTGGCAGGGGAGACTCAAGAAACTGGAGAGGAGCCCACCTCCTCAGACGAAAACCTACCGTCTGTGGAGTTTTCTGATCTTGAGGTTCACAGGGAAAACTTTGCCACAGAACAGTTGAAAGACCCCGCCCTAATAAAGGCACGGGAAAACGTAGTGAAAATAGATGGCGAGTTAGTGAACCCAGATAATACCTGCACTTACCCATACTTCAGCGTAGAGAAGGACCTACTGTATCGGGTGGCAAAAAGGGCAGAAGAAACCGTTGAGCAGCTTGTGGTGCCCAAACCTTACAGGAAGTTGGTGTTGGAGTTGGCCCATGGGCACATTCTTGGAGGTCATCTGGGGACAGAGAAAACCCGAGAGAGGGTATTACAGAGATTCTATTGGCCGGGGGTGATGAAGGACATAGAAAATTATTGTTCCTCCTGCCCTGTGTGTCAGAGGTCGGCCCCGATGCCACATTTCCGTAGCCCGCTGGTCCCTCTACCCATCATTGAGGTCCCGTTTGAGAGGATCGCCATGGATTTGGTAGGTCCTATAATCAAGTCCGCTAGGGGGCACCAGTACATATTAGTTATAATGGACTATGCCACCCGTTATCCAGAAGCGATCCCTCTCCGAAATACCTCGGCCAAAACCATAGCCAAAGAGCTATCTCTTGTGTTTAGCCGGGTGGGTATTTGTAAAGAACTGCTTACGGACCAAGGTACACCCTTTATGTCCCGGGTTATGAAGGAGCTATGTAAATTGTTCAAAGTGACGCAATTACGTACATCTGTGTATCACCCCCAAACCGATGGGCTGGTTGAAAGATTCAACAAAACCCTAAAACAAATGTTGAAGAAAGTGGTGGATAGAGATGGAAAGGATTGGGACTGTCTACTTCCTTATCTGATGTTTGCTATTAGGGAGGTGCCCCAATCCTCTACGGGATTCTCCCCCTTTGAGTTACTGTATGGGAGACACCCAAGAGGGCTGTTGGATATTGCCAAGGAAACTTGGGAAAGTGAGAGTTCTCCCCACAGGAGTGTGATTGAGCATGTCGCCCTGATGCAAGACCGAATTGCACAGGTAATGCCCATCGTGAAGGAACATTTGGCCCAAGCGCAGTTAGCACAGCAGAGAGTGTACAACCGTGGAGCCAAGACCCGTACCTTTTCCCCGGGGGATAGGATACTGGTACTTGTCCCTACGGTTGAAAGTAAATTCCTTGCCAAATGGCAAGGCCCCTACGAGATAATGGAAAAAGTGAGCGAAGTGAATTACAAGGTCAGACAACCAGGAAGGCGAAAGCCCGAACAGATCTATCACGTTAATCTGTTGAAAGCCTGGAGGGATAGAGAGTCCCTAGTCGCAGACACTTGGTCACCAGCTCAAACTGGTTGCGTGATTCCTGAGGTTGGAATAGCAGCCACCTTGTCACAACCCCAACAACAGGAGGTTAAGGAGTTTGTGCTTCGCAACAAGGAGGTATTCTCTGAGCTGCCGGGACAAACATCTGGGGTAGAGCATGACATCATTACCCCGCCCGGTGAAAGGGTGAAGTTAAAACCCTATCGGATCCCAGAGGCCCGACGGGAGGCAATACGGGAGGAAGTACAGAAAATGCTGAACTTAGGGGTGATAGAGGAGTCCCAAAGTGATTGGTCTAGTCCCATTGTGTTGGTGCCTAAACCGGATGGGAGCTGGCGATTTTGTAACGATTTTCGTCAGTTGAACAAAGTTACAAAATTTGACACCTACCCCATGCCACGTATAGATGAGTTGATCGACCGGCTGGGAACAGCCCGATACATGACGACTCTTGACCTCACAAAAGGGTATTGGCAAATCCCCCTGGCCAAGTCGGCCAAAGAGAAAACCGCATTTGTAACCCCAGACGGGGCGTTCCAATATAAAAGAATGCCGTTCGGGTTACAGAATGCGCCGGCCACATTCCAGCGGAAAATGGACCAGATGCTGAGGCCCCATCGGAAGTATGCTGCGGCTTACCTGGATGACGTAATTGTCCATAGCACAGATTGGGCCTCACATCTGCCAAAAGTGCAAGCAGTCCTGGACTCTGTTCGGGAAGCGGGGTTTACGGCTAACCCCAAGAAGTGTACCATTGGGCAGGAGGAGGCCAAATATCTTGGGTACACCATTGGGAGGGGAGTAATAAAACCCCAACTCAACAAAGTCGAGGCCATCCAGAGTTGGCCACGTCCCAACAGCAAGAAGCAGGTACGAGCCTTTCTGGGAATCGCTGGGTATTATCGGCGATTCATTCCCCACTTTGCTTCTAAGGCTGTGCCCCTAACCAACCTGACGAAGGGGAAAGGGTCGGTCATGATTAAATGGACCCCCGAGGCTGAGGCAGCATTCCAATTCTTGAAACAAGCCTTATGTAGCCAGCCAGTGTTGTACTCACCCGACTTCTCTAAAGACTTTGTCGTACAAAGTGATGCGTCAGATGTGGGGTTAGGAGCAGTATTGTCCCAGGTCTGGAACGGGGAAGAGCACCCAGTCATTTACCTCAGCAGGAAGTTGAAGTCCCATGAGGTAAATTACGCCACCGTTGAAAAGGAGTGTTTAGCGGTGAAGTGGGCTCTAGATTCCCTTCGGTACTACCTGCTAGGTAGGCACTTTGACATGGTTACGGATCACGCTCCGTTAAAGTGGATGGCTCAAAACAAGGAAACAAATAGAAGAGTGAATAGGTGGTTCCTGGCCCTCCAGGAATTCAACTTCACAGTAAAGCATCGCCCTGGCGTTCAAATGGGGAATGTGGATGCTTTGTCTCGAGTACATGAATGCCTGATTGCTGGTGTTCCAACCCCGAGGTTAAAACAAGAGGGGGGGTATGTGACAGCAGGAAGGTAAAGTCACCTGGTTGCATCCAGGGGGGTAGATATATTTCGCCCAGATTCAGGCTTTACGCCGACTTATACAACTAGGTGGAGAGTTGTATAAGCCCAGCTAAGGCTAGTGGGCTCATGGATGACTCATACCTCTAGGGAGAGTGTGGGGCGTCGTACAGACAGGGAGTTGAAGAGACCAGCTGAAGCTTGTCAGCTCATTTAGGCCTCTATAAGAACTCCCAGCTTCATTAGATGTTAGCTCATGCCTGGAACCAGACCTGTGTGGACTGTCTAGGGAGAGTGAACCCCTGTGCGGTGAGACAAAGCCTGTGTGGCTATTTGCTTGGACATTTAAAACCAGGGACTTAGGGACTAGGACAGCACTAGGCTGATCCCAGTTGTTAGTTAGGAAACCTGTATGTTTAGTCAGAGGTCAACTTGACCAGGATTTATTTTGTTTATGTTTCTTTTGCTTTGCTGTGTTTTTGTCACTGTAAATAGAAAATAAACCGCACCTTTTTGATTTTGAAAACCACAAGCTCCGTCTGCTGGGCCTGTTTTTGTGTGGGGAGCCCATCTCGGGGGTCACCCACACCCGCTGCCGAGCTAACCCCCTCACAGTATATATATATATATATACATCCCACCTTTGTGCAGCTACATCTCACTGCAGGCCATTAGTATGTCTGGAAGGCAAACAAGGAGAGGCAGACAGTCACGAGCCAATAAAAGAGGGCAAGCAGGCTCTGTGTCTAGAGGCAACAGTGCTGGTCGTGGACACAGTGCATCCTTATCAGCACGTGGCCGTGGGACACGCTTGTCCTTTTTTTTGTCATGCCGAAGACTTGGTAGAGTGGATGACCAAGCCGTCCTCATCCTTCTCATCCTCTCTCACCCAGGCTCAGGGTACTTTGTCTGGCAAAGCAGCTGCCAAAGCGGCCTCTTACCTTGGCTCAATGGCATCAGTCACTCCTTCCCTAGCCCCACCATGTCCTCCTAAGGAGTCCCCCGAACTGTTTGACCACAGTGTTGGGTACATGCTCCAGGAGGATGCCCAGCGTTTTGAAGGCTCCGATGATGGTACCCAGCTAGAGGAAGGCAGTTACGTGAGCCCAGAGAGAGGGGGTGCCCAAGAAGGACAGCAAGCTGTTCCCCCAGCTGCAGCATACTGCCAGGTTTGCTACAGTGATGAGGAGGGAGGGGATGATGAGGTCATGGACTCTACATGGGTGCCTGATAGGAGAGAGGAGGAGGAGGAGGAGGCGGCACATCTCCAACGAGGCAGGATGCCCTCCAGGGGCCAGCTTAAGGGCTGCACATCAACAGCATCACACCACAGAGCTCCGCATGTGCAGGCCGCTGCTGTCTCTGCGCGTTATTCCAAAAGTTCTGGTGTGGGCCTTTTTTGAGACGAGTGCATCAGATCGCAGCGCTGCTATTTGCAACATGTGTCTCAGGCGTATCTCACGTGGCCAAAACATCACCCGCTTGGGCACCACATGCTTGATCAGACATATGTCGACCTGCCATGCAGTTCGTTGGCAAGCACACCTAAAAGACCCACACCAAAGAACAAAGTGGACCTCTCCTGGCTCCTCATCAGCTGGGATCTCGAACCTCACTATACCTTCAGTCCTCTCTGAAAGCTGCACTGAGAGGAATGAAGGTGTAGAATTAGGTGTGTCACAGCCAAGTACTTGCGGGCAATCTGCTATCGGTACACCAACGTCAGATTGTACCAGGCAAATTTCCCTGCCCCAGCTGCTGCACCGCCAAAAGAAGTTTGCTCCCAGCCATCCACATGCCCAGCGGTTGAATGCTAGCTTGGCTAAATTGCTAGCACTTCAACTGCTGCCTTTTCAGTTGGTAGACTCTGCCCCCTTCCGTGAGTTTGTGGAATGTGTGGTTCCTCAGTGGCAGGTTCCCAAACGCCACTTTTTCTCACAGAAGGCGATTCCGGCTCTCTACCGGCATGTGGAAGGCAATGTCTTGGCCTCGCTGGACAGGGCGGTCAGCGGTAGGGTACATATTACCACTGACTCATGGTCCAGCAGGCATGGACAGGGACGTTATCTATCTTTCACGGTGCATTGGGTGACTCTGCTGGCAGCTGGGAAGGATGCAGGACAAGGTGCAGTAGTGTTGGAGGTTGTTCCGCCACCACGCCTCCAAAATGCTACTACTGGTGATTCTGACACACCTCTCTCCTCCACCCCCTCCTCTTCTTCTTCCTCCATGGCCTCTTCCCGTGCTTTGTCCTCAGAACCAGCGGTGCTAGGTAGGTGTTCAAGGGGCTACGCAAGTACGCAGGCAAAGAGATGCCATGCGGTGCTTGAGCTGGTGTGCTTGGGGGACAGGAGCCACACTGGGGCAGAGATTCTGTCAGCTCTGCCGAGGCAGGCTCAGAAGTGGTTGATGCCACGCCAGCTTAAGCCAGGAATTGTGGTTTCCGACAATGCCACCAACCTCCTCTCCGCCCTCCGACAGGGACACCTGACCCATGTGCCCTGTTTGGATCACGTCCTTAACTTGGTGGTGCAGCGGTTCTTGGGCAGGTACCCGGGCTTACAGGATGCCCTGAGGTAGGCCAAGAAAGTCTGTGGGCATTTCCGCCGGTCATATAATGCCAGTGCTTGGCTGGCTGACCTGCAAAAGGAATTTAACCTGCCCAAGAACCGCCTAATCTGTGACATTGCAGAAAGGTCTGTGCAACGCGTTCCCAGAGACTGAGAGGTTACAAATTCCTGGTTCTGGACAACGTGTTGCTGAGGCTTCGGTCAGTCAAAGAAGGAGCGGTGGAGAAGGTGGCCGTCTGACCGATGCGTTCAGACAATTTTTTAGTCCACAGCCCCAAGGTATGATCGGTTCCAGCAACCATCGCCAGCGTCGGATTTACATGGTGCAGGAATACCTAGGGGCAATATCAGACTTGGACACCTTTCCCACTGAAAATCCTCTGGATTACAGGGTCTTGAGGATGGATCACTGGCCAGAGCTTGCACATTCAGTGCTGCTGGAGGCTTTGTAACCAATCACAGGGTGCGCCTGTCTACCGACTCGGTCGATCGACTGACCTTCAAAAAATGAATCAGTCTTGGATCACCACCAGCTACCAAGCACCTGATGCTGATGAACTAGAGTATCTGTGAGGGGTTGCAGTGTTGTGGCACCAGCACCAGTGCCTAAGGCCCAAATTTTCAGCCCCTGTTTAACAGGGGCGTGTAAATACAATTTTTGATGCAATACTTTGCAGCAGGGCTCATTCCTGCACTCCAACTAGAGTATCTGTGAGGGGTTGCAGTGTTGTGGCAACAGCACCAGTGCCTAAGGCCCAATTTTTCAGCCCCTGTTTAACAGGGGCGTGTAAATACAATTTTTGATGCAATACTTTGCAGCAGGGCTCATTCCTGCGCTCCAACTAGAGTATCTGTGAGGGGTTGCAGTGTTGTGGCACCAGTGCCTAAGGCCCAATTTTTATGCCCCTGTTCAACAGGGGCATGTAATTACAATTCTTGATCTAATATTTCACAGCAGGCCCATTCCTGCGCCCACCAAGAGTAACTGTGAGGACTTACAGTGTTGTGGCACCAGCACCACCACCACCACCAAAGGCCCAATTTTTCCTACCACTGTTCAACAATGGCATGTAATTACAATTCTTGATATAATAGTTCACAGCAGGGCGTTTCAGCGCCCACCAAGAGTAACTGTGAGGGCTTACAGTGTTGTGGCAACACCAACACCTAAGGGCCAAATTTCTGCAGATTATATACGGCAGACCCCTACTTTCAAACATCCAACTTACAAACGACTCCTACTTGCAAAGGGAAGGAGACAACAGGAAGTGAGAGGAAATCTACCCCTAGGAAGGGAAATTCTCTCCTGTAAGAGTTAATATGGGGAAAAGGTGTCTCCTCTCCACTGATGCTTTATCACCAGTCCTTGTTTCACTAAAAACCCCAAATTTTCAAAAAACATTTGTCATTGGGACGGAAAGTGAGGTGAAATGTTCTGAACAGGTGCACAGACAGCAAAAAAAATGTTACAGGGGTGATAACCCTTCCCTATAATTTCCAAAAAGCTTAAAACTGATTTTTTGGCTGGAGCTTCACTTTAATGTACCAGTTCAAAATTACAAACGGATTCTATGTAACAACAAACCTACAGTCCCTGTCTTGTTTGCACCGCCTGTATACTTCTGTTCAGAGTATATAGGGCCCCACGCCTTTCCTCTTTTATTTAATTTGGGTGCGGGATTCCCCTTAATATCCATACAAGACTAAAAAGGGGTTGGTAATGGGCAGGGGGGGGGGTACCCATGCCATTTTTCTCAATGATTTTCATCCATATTGCCGGGACCAGACATTACATTAAAGCCGCAAACAGTTTTAAATTACTTTTTTTCCTTTAGAAATGTCATTTTGTGCAGGGACAGTTCTAAACACGGGAAACACGTGCCAATTCAAAGGCATACTAAAGACACCCCCCAGGTATGATATTTAAAGGAATATTTCACTTTTTTTTTTCACTTTATGCATCATTAAAATCACTGCTCCCGAAAAAACGGCCGTTTTTAAAACTTATTTTTGCATTAATACATGTCCCCTGGGGCAGGACCCGGATCCCCAAACCCTTTTTAGGACAATAACTTGCATATTAGCCTTAAAAATTAGCACTTTTGATTTTGAACGTTCGAGTCCCATAGACTTTAATAGGGTTCTAAAGTTCGCACAAACTTTCGGTCCGTTCACAGGTTCTGGTGCGAACCGAACCGGGGGGGGGGGGTGATCGGCACATCCCTACTTGTATGTCATATTCAGTTTTGGCTAAAAAAATAACATCTTTCAAAAAAAATATCTAAATGTGTTACACTTAGCTTAAAATGGCTGTAAATAGGTGTATTCACATAGCATACCGAAAAAAAACTTTAAAAAAAATATTTTTTACCATGTAGATAGTTTTTAGGAAAAGGTGTCATGGCTGACTGCAAGCATTTGTGAGCAAATTCAGTTTAATCTGTCCCAATAGAAGGGCTTAGGACAGGCTCGGTTTCCTCAATAACATACAATGCAAGAAGCCCGGCTTCTAAATATTTAACCCTTTGTTAGGACACGGTTCAACTCTAGTCTACAAATGAAACTGAAGACCTGAAAGCACAGTACAGACAGGGATAATAGGATAATTATGGCGAATACATCTCCATAGACTCCCCCCTCCCCCCTTTCATCCTTCCACCATAAACAAATAAAACTAAATAGAGTTTTTAGTGCCGAGTGTAAAGAAAAGCGCATCTAAAATGATGAGTGCCAATATTTCTTAAACCGCTTAAGGACCGCCCACCGCAGTTGTACTGCAGAGGGTTGGCTCCCCTGCGTGATTTGCCATCATTGTACGTCGGCTCGTGCAGGCGCAGTTGATTGGGGGCTGAGAGGAACCCCAATTTGTTCTATTTTTCGGCATTAACCATGGGTAATGACTTATAATAAGTTGTATGTGGTAAGGAGAATGGTGTAGGAGGAATTGGGCTGGGGGAGGTCCAAGTCATAGGCAGTCACGAGTGAAATGATGCGGTGTACCTGAGTTCAAAAGGCTTGGATACGTAGGCACAACCACCAAATCACAGAGTCTATATTATACATTACTGTGTCATATATTCATATCACAGTTGTTTTGTATTTGTTTTTAATATTAGGCTTTGTTTTATACTACTATATGTTCATTAGTTGTTTCCTTTCAGGGCCTTGTAAAAGCCACTCAGAAAACCAAGGATGACAAGGCACAGACAAGAATAAATATTCCAGCAAGAGACTTGGATTATGCAGATATGGGAGCAGATATTGCAGCTCTTTTGCAGCAGGTGAATTTATTTTTAAACACAAATACATTAAATCAGTTTTAGCTCATGTGCCCTAAGAAACTAATCTAGAGCATTCATACAGCTTGCAAAATAATTTATTTGCTCTCTCTGTACCATTGATTTGAATTAAAAAAATAATAAATGCTAAAACAGTGCCAATATTTTTTTTTAACAAAAAAGCATCACCAAATGTAAAGTTTTTTTTTTTTAGGTATGCAATATATATGTTTAATAATGTATGTGATCATATTGTTTATTGAAAGAAATTATCTGTTGTGCAAGCGTGTACTCAGAAATGGCCATCCTGAGGAAAACTGAGAAAAAAGTAATATTTAACAGCAAACAGTAAAATTTTATAAAATAAAGGTGTTTATAGTAACTTGGTTTTGTATGAGAATTCTTAGAAAAATAATATTTAGCTTTCAGAAAGGAAAATTACCTAACCGATGTCATAAAATGCCCCTTTGTGCTAAACGGCCCTCACCACCATAATTTTTAAGGAATAATAAAGTCCAGTTTTAGTAGTCACCAACAGATTTCCAGGAAGTATTTTTATTCGATCTAGTTCATATATTCCACATTACCCATGCTGTTTATACTACCGATGCCTCAGCAACGTTAACTTTTATTGCCGATCACAACTAAGGTTAGCAATGTAAAACGTGTAGGGTGCCACCAAATCCTGGATATTCACATCTATTAACTATTTATTAAAATGTATATTAGCACGAGCAATGTGCATATTTCTAGTAAACCCCACTGATGTCATATCAGAAACCTGCCACCTTTCCTTTCTTTATGCAACTTCTGCTTTGTAAAATCTGCTTTACTGCCTAATGTCTTGGAAAGTGGTTCAGGTACGTGGGTAATATAAAGCACAGTGTTGTCTGAGCAGGGCCTGAGCAGTTCTATCTGCTGCTTTTATTGTATCTTGTCTAGAGGGGTCTCCTTTAAGGCCCCGGGACTACGTTACCCAGAACCCCATCCGGCCTCAGGATGAAAGTTTCCACCGCAGAGACTCATGGGAGGGGGCTATTTAAGGAAGAGGCGAGGCAGAGCTCGGCCTCTTTGGACACCGCGCTTCAAGCAACCAGTCTTCCTCTGCGGATCTGCTGCGGTGCAAGGCCCGAAGCCTGGGGCCTTGCGTGACTTCCGAAGAGCCTTTCACCCCACTGCGGAGCCTGGGTGGATCCTGATTTGTCGAGTGAGGACATCAGTTGGATCGGGGACCCGATCGTTGCAGACGCTGTGTGTGGATACACAGCAGGTGGAAGTCCCGGACTGGGATCGCGTCCGGAGTGGTGAGCGGGCACCTGCCCAGACCAATAGAATGTGTCGTGTTCAGGCCTATAGAACTGCATAGGCCCACAGTTTGTTTATCTGCTGTTCCACGGGGGGACCAGTAGCAGGTCAGAGTTGAAGTGTCCCCCCCCAGTATAGTTGTTCCAAGTTTTTGCCTGTTGTGGATTACAAACTAGAATTTCATCAAGTGCACCACTGAAAGCTGGCATGCGAAGAAATCCTTACAGGAAGTGACTGAGATTTACTCCATGTCAGGCCTGACTCGGGTGGGGAGATAGTATATTGTTTAGTGCACCATAGGGCGCGCATACCATAATAGCTACGCGTGGTGGAGTACCGCGCAGCGCCATTATAGTGTGCTGAATTGATTGCATCAGGGTTCTGCAAGCCAGTTGCATGTGTGATGTTATACCTATGCTATTTACTATAAGAGTAAAACCGTTATAATCAGTCTCTCGCCTTAGTGTGTTGTCTTACTGTTTAGAGATTAATTCATGCAATACAATTGAATGTGGTATAAGTATAACCCTAGACTAACTGTGCCAGCGTGGGTCGAGTAAGATTGCCGGGGGTTGGCGGTACTGCACACAGGGTCCGAAAACAAACCAGTGGCTCTCTTAACTGGGGGTAGCGCTACACGTGGGGGCTCTTGAGTCCAGGATCCTGGTGCAGCAAGTAACGCGCCAAAAAGTACCAGCATGGACCCATCGGAAGTATTCAATTGGTGCAAGGTGGTCAGCACAGATCCAGGAGAGGTAGTAGTTATAGAACTCCCAGGGATCTGGCAAGAAGAAGCGGTGAAGCAGCTAGTGACGTCACTGTCCCCGCACCAGAAGGCATGGATAGTGGATGTCAGGTCGAATTCTTCGCTGACGCACGCACTGATAGAGTGGAAGGATGGAGTCCCGGAGGACTTCAAGAATCCAAGTATAAAAGCGATAGATGATCAAACCTATAGCCTAATACACGCACTGCCGCCTACACAAGGAGGATGGCTTCAGACACCAAAACTATCACCACCCACCCCAAAAACAGTAAAAAGGGAGAAGAAAGAGAGTCCCGGGTCAAGGTAGGGCACCCTCAGCACCGAACTATGCGCGGTCCTAGAGGAAATTATAGCCCAGTGTAAGAAAGACCCTCCAGATTACCAAATGTCAGGATACCGAAAACTCAGAATGTTTTCAGGGAGGAAACCTGTACCTTCGGGTGAAGAGGGGTTTGAGGAGTGGTTAGACGGTGCCACTCAGGCCTTAGAAGAATGGGAAGTCCCAGACCACAGAAAGAAGCAGAGAATTGCTGAGAGCTTGAAGGGACCTGCTCTAGAGGCAATACGCAACCTTAAGATGAGCAAGACAGACTGTGATGCGCAGAACTATCTGGACATCCTGCAGAATGTGTTTGGTGGAACAGAGAAAATCACTGAGCTCACTTACCAGCTGGAGCACTGCTACCAAAAGGCAGGAGAAAAACTGTCAGATTTCATGAAGCGCCTGGATAAGATACTGCACAAGATGATCCTTAAGAAGGGGATTGACCCGCGGAAGGTGGATGAGGCCTGTGTTCAGCAGGTGATGAGAGGATCTCAGCCCCTGGACCCCATCGCACTGGCGCTACGTATAAGACAGGACGGGAAGAGCCTGGAGTACCCTGACTTGATCCGAGTAGTCAGAGAAGAAGAAGCTATGCTGGAGAAGAAAAAGAGGAGCCAACCAGTTGAGACGGTGAATCCTCCTCCCGTGATGGTCAGGACGGCCATGACCCTGGAAAGAGACGCAGAGGTGGATACCTTGAAGTCGCAGATGTCCCAAGTGTTGGGGATGCTGACCTCCCTGATGGAAAAGGAGTCTAGGGTACCAGAGAGGGAAAGCCCAAGGAAGGAGCTGTTTCCAAATACCTCAGCGCCCGCATCCCTGGAAGATAGGGGGGATATGACTTGTTTCAACTGCGGAGGGGCTGGCCACGCTGCCAGAGTGTGTTCCAGTCCCAAGAAGAAGAGACTGAATAACCGCAAGCCGCCGGAAAACTTCAGCGGGCCCCGGTGAAGGAGTCAACCGGGTGCCCATCACCTTCAGTGAGCTCCAAACTTAATAAGAAGCACATGAGAGGAGTGGACAAGACCCCTCAGAAGAAACATAAGGTTCCTCAGAGGGAACGCACTCCAAAGAAAGACAGTAATGTCCCTCAGCGGGTAGCTACACCCCTAAAAAGGGGGGAGATCAATGCATACCAGGCCCAAGAGAGACTTAAGTCCAGAGACAAATGGAAGAAAGAAAGTCAAAAAGGGAAATGAAAAGATCAAAAGAAAGAGACCCCTTCGAAGGGGTATCCAGAGAAGCTGGTGGGCCCCTCCCCAATAGTATCTATTCAAGTGGAGGGAGTTTACACAAGAGCCATAATGGGGCGCAGGTGACCCTGCTGTATCGGGACTTTTATGACAGGCATCTGAGTCACCTACCCATCCAGAAGATTGAAGAGTTGGAGATATGGGGAATTGGGACAGAGAGCTTCCCTTATGATGGCTATTTGCCCATAAAACTGACTTTTGACCCGTCCATAGCCGGAAAGGCTGAAGGGTTCGACACCTTAGCTGTGGTGTGCCCCCGACCGCCTGGAGCTAACAAGAGTTCCCTAATAATAGGGACCAACACGGATCTGGTCCGAAGACTTCTGGCCCCACTGACAAGAAGGAAGAACCCCACAGTCACTGAGATCCACCCAATGTTGAAGACCGCCTACCAACGGCTGATCTTGGAACAGAAGGCCCGGAAGAAGGGGTAGGGAAGGTCTGGAGACTGGGAAGAAGGGGGATAGTGCTGCAGCCTGGTGAAGTAACCTGGCTGAAAGCCACAGTGAAACTCACTTGGGAGCAGCCTGGCCCTTTTGTCATGTTGGAACCCGATCCAACGGAAGAACCTTCGGGCTTAGAAGTAGTCCCAGAAGTGGTTCCGGTGAGGGCCCTGAAGAAGGCCCACTGTAAAGTGCCTGTGAGTGTCAGAAACACCACGGATGGTCCCATGGAGATCCCAGCCAGGTTGTTGCTGGGCCGGGTGAGCCCAGCTACACCAGTTACTTCATCAGATGTGGAGAAGACAGATGGAGAAAGTACTGTGTGGGAGAAACTTTCCATGGAGAATCCAAACCTGCCAAGAGCTTGGAGAGAGAGAGCCAAGGCCCAGTTGACCAGGTGGGAAAGGATCTTTTCCCATGATGAATTTGATGTGGGGTGTGCTAGGAGTGCCACCCATCGAATCCGCCTCCAGGAAGACAAGCCCTTCAGGGAGAGGGTTAGGCGGGTTCCGTTGGCAGACCTCGAAGATTTGAGGGAGCAGCTCGCCAAGCTCAAGCACACAGGGGTGATTCGAGAATCTAGAAGTCCCTATGCCTCCCCCATAGTGGTGGTCCGGAAAAAGAATGGGTCATTGAGGCTGTGCATAGACTATAGGACCCTCAACCGGAGAACCACACCGGATCAGTATACCACTCCGAGGATAGAGGATGCCCTACAGAGCTTGTCTGGAGCCAAGTGGTTCAGTGTTATGGACCTCAAGAGCGGGTACTATCAGATCCCGATGCATCCAGAAGACAAAGAAAAGACGGCTTTCATAACCCCGGTAGGGTTCTTCGAATTCAACCAGATGCCTCAAGGCCTGTCTGGAGCTCCAGCCACCTTCCAAAGACTTATGGAGAAGACTGTGGGAGACATGAACCTCATCGAAGTCCTCGTATACTTGGATGACATCATTGTCTTCGAAAGAACTTTGGAGGAACATGAAGAAAGGCTGGAGAAGGTTTTGAAGAGACTGAGTGAGGAAGGACTCAAGCTCTCACCTGAAAAAAGCCAATTTTATCAGTCTTCAGTCAACTATCTGGGACACATAGTGTCTGAAGATGAGGTGGCCACAGACCCTGGAAAATTGGAGGCAGTCACCTCCTGGCCAAGGCCCACCACCGTAACAGAACTCAGGTCCTTCCTGGGATTCTGTTCCTATTACAGGAGGTTCGTGGAGGGGTTTGCTCGGATAGCCAGGCCCTTGAATGAGCTGCTGAAGACGGAGGGGGAAGGGGATGACTCGGGCCCCAGAAAGCCGGGGGAGTCAGTCAAGGACCAGTGGAATAAGAAGTGTGAAGACGCCTTCCAGATGCTGAAAAAGAACTTAACCACTGCCCCTGTTCTGGCCTACGCAGACCCAAAGAAGCCCTATGAGCTCCACATAGATGCCAGCCATGATGGTTTGGGGGGAGTGCTCTACCAGGAGCATGAAGGGCAACTGAGACCTGTTGCATATGTGAGCAGAAGCCTGACCCCCTCCGAAAAGAACTATCCTACTCATAAATTGGAGTTCCTAGCCCTCAAGTGGGCTGTAGTTTACAAACTCTGAGATTATCTGTATGGGGCAGACTTCACGGTAAAAACGGACAACAATCCCCTTACCTACCTTTTTACCACAGCAAAGTTGGACGCCACATAACATAGATGGCTGGCGGCGCTGTCTGCCTTCAATTTCAGCCTGAAATACAGACCTGGGGCGGGAAATCGAGATGCGGACGCCTTGTCCAGAAGATCTCACGTCCCCACCTGCAGTATAGAAGACTGGACCCAAGTGGCACCCGACGGGGTGCGGGCCCTCTGTCAAGGGGCTGAACTCCAAGCCCGGGGATGCTCAAGAGCAGAAGAGATAGGGGCTACCATAGTAGGAGTTCCCAAGCAATACTGTGGGGTAACCCAACTGGGAGAAGATAACATACCAAAACTGTCCAAAAAGGAGTTGAGATCCGACCAATTGGAAGACCCTATGGGGAGATTGGTCCTAGAGGCACTGGAGAACCAGGATCCGAACAGACTCCTACGTCAGCCCTCAAAGGAAGCTTGCCTGTTGAAGAAGGAGTGGGACAGGTTGCAGGTGCGTCAAGGAGTGGTCTACCGAAGGGGCCCCTCTGATGACCTGGAAGACAAATGGCAGTTGTTCCTGCCCGAGAAACCCAGAGAAGAAAGGAAAAATAGAAAAGCGCCTCTTAGCAAAACAGATTTATTATGTAGCAGACAATTTGTATCAAACACTTACATCATGGTAAGTTTCAGGTGTCATCCAGTAGGATTAATGTTTATATTGCGTCCAGGATCTCTGACGCTACTCCACGGATTTCCCAGGTCCCGGTTATGGCGGCCGCAAGTAGCCGGGATACAGGCTGGCTTGTCCGTGATAGGAGACAGCAGCGAAAGATGGCAACGGTCGGTCCGGAGAGGAGCGTCTGACGTCAACTGGATGGTGCAGGGAACCACAACGCGTTTCAGAGCATGCGCAGCTCTCGTACAGGGCATGCGCGCTCCTTTCTCAAGTGTACAAGGAGACAGGAAGGACGGATGTTTTAAAAGTAATTCTGCCCGTCAGCGCAGCAGAATTCAATAATTGCTATGACAAGTGTGTTGCATAAAACAAAACGGGAGTTTTAACCCCACTAACTTGGGATAGCTTAAATAGCAGAAAACTAATAATAAAATGTATAATAATATATTAATATATTAATATATTAAAAAATTAATAAAAAAATATATATTAATAAAAAATATATATATATATAATAAAAATAATAATAATAATGATAATAAAGGTAATGAATAGTGATGAAATAATATTGCTCATAATAAAATAATTAAAGAAGTAATGAAATAATATTGCTCATAATAAAATAATTATGAAGTAATTAAGGCATAACGTTTATAATAGCAAAAAATTATTATTGTATGATAAAAGCTTTTTAAGGGAATGTCTATATAGACATTTTAGTGTTAAACATTTTTTTTTAAAAATTAATATATGACAGGGATATGATGCCTGCCAACAAAATATTTGGGTGCAAGCTCTTAAATGTTACGATAAATACAATCAAAGTGATAAAATATAATGAGTATGATATAGGCACAGTGAATAATCATCAATCACTAGTCATTATAGAGGATTGTCAGCGTAGCTGTATACAAAACAAAAGGAAATAATAAGAATAAAATATATATATATACACATATATATATATATATATATGCTCGTGTGCCTATGTGTGCCCACGTGCACACACACGTATAAAGGGACACACATACACATATATGCTAGTGCACGCAAGTGCTCGCCCACACATGCGTGGAGGCTTGCGCTGTGTAACAGAAGAGCTAAAATTAAAAAATGATAATGGTAATAATGGTATTGTATAATTATAATAAATGATAATAAATGAAGGGATTATATATATGTAAATGTGTAAAAAGAAGAAGCCATAAGATTCCTTAATGGAAAAGCACACACATATAGGTGCTAACACTACAATATGTACATGCACACTTGCAACCGTGCATCATAAGGAGAGGGCAAATAAGAAAAGGGGAACATTTTTTAGAGGATCGTGTTAACCTCTAGTTCCTCGTTTAACCCATTCGGCACAAGGGTATCCAGAGTAAAAATCCAATAAGTTTCGCGCTCACACAGTCTGGAAAAACGCTCGGCCTCAGATAGGCCTTTAGGTATGGCTTCTATCACCCAAACCTGTAGGCCCTCCGTGGACTGGCCATGAAATTCCAAGAAGTGCCGTGGTACACTGTGTTCATCACAACCAGTTTCCACAAAGCGACGATGTTTGCCAAAACGCTGTCTTAGTGGGTTAATAGTGCGACCCACATATAGCATTTTGCATGGGCATGTTAGGCAATAAACGACATAATCACTTGAACAGTTGAAAAAATTGTCAAGTTGATAAGTCTTATCCCTATGAGAGAAATTTTTTTTTTGTCCATGTTGGACAAAATTGCAAGTTTTGCACAGGGCTTTATTGCATCTATACATCCCTTTAAGGGGGGCCGGACAAATAGCACTAATTGGTTTAGTGTGTTTTAACTTGCTAGGCGCTATTTTGTTTTTTAGAGTCGGTGCCCTTCTGTAGGTAACTTTAGGTTTATCACAAGCAATTGTAGCTAGGTGGGGGTCTTGCTTCAAGATGTTCCAGTGTTTATGAATGATATGTTCCATTTTTCTATACTGTCCATGGAACCCAGTGACAAATCGAACAACCGGTTTTTCTGGCGATTTTATTCTCTTGGGTTTCTTGCCAGAAAGATAGATGGTATGGGCATGGTCTATAATTTTTTCTGGGTATCCTTTATCCAAAAATTTTTGTTTCAAGTGTGCACTTTGTAGTATGTAGTCACTATCCCTGGTGCAGTTCTGTCTTAATCTACAGTATTGACCCTTAGGTATATTTTTTACCCAGAGGGGATGGTGACAGCTATCGTAATGGAGGTAAGAGTTACCTGCAGTGGGTTTAGTATAATTACGAGTAAAGATCTTATCTAGCTCATGATTGAGTTCTAAATCAAGGAAGGCCAAACTGTCCTTATTCCAGACAGCGGAAAAGGAGAGTCCCATGTCATTGGTATTGCAGTATGTGACAAAGTCATCAACCTGGGAGGAGGAGCCATCCCAGATGATGACAATATCGTCGATATACCTGCCATAGAATACTATGTATCTAGCAAAAGGGTTATTTTTCCATATGAGTAGATTCTCCCACAGTCCCATGGTCAGGTTGGCATAAACTCCCGTTTTGTTTTATGCAACACACTTGTCATAGCAATTATTGAATTCTGCTGCGCTGACGGGCAGAATTACTTTTAAAACATCCGTCCTTCCTGTCTCCTTGTACACTTGAGAAAGGAGCGCGCATGCCCTGTACGAGAGCTGCGCATGCTCTGAAACGCGTTGTGGTTCCCTGCACCATCCAGTTGACGTCAGACGCTCCTCTCCGGACCGACCGTTGCCATCTTTCGCTGCTGTCTCCTATCACGGACAAGCCAGCCTGTATCCCGGCTACTTGCGGCCGCCATAACCGGGACCTGGGAAATCCGTGGAGTAGCGTCAGAGATCCTGGACGCAATATAAACATTAATCCTACTGGATGACACCTGAAACTTACCATGATGTAAGTGTTTGATACAAATTGTCTGCTACATAATAAATCTGTTTTGCTAAGAGGCGCTTTTCTAGTTTTCCTTTCATGTCATTTTCCTTGAGTCGGCTTCAACTTGGAGAAGAGCTGCCCTGGGCAACTGAGTTTTTATTAAAGACTTCCTATCCACAATTGTTACTATAGAGTTTTTCAAAACCTTATGCTACCTGCCATCCCTTGGTAACAGTAATAACTTTATGTCCATCTGATTGGAATACTTTTTTAGTTTTTTTGATTTTCAACCTTTGTATAATATCCTTTACACATTTAGGATTAATAGTGTTTGTCTGTGCAGGCTTCCCAAGCGCTTGCATTTGCTATTGTTTTTCTTGTCTTTCTGAAGTCTTGTATAGCAGCTGGGACTGCAGGCACGGTTAACACAACTACTTCAGTCATTTAATAACAATTTATATAATTTTTTTTTTTTTTTTTTCCATCTCTGACCTTGCATTTCTATATGCACGCACGTATGCACATATATAGATCATTTATTTATAATTCTCGTAGATTTTAATGGTTCTAATAATTTTTGTTTTATGAGATAGCACTCTAGCTCTTTGCCTTCCTGATTAAGCTCGACTTAGTCCAGCCTATCATTCCTTTAAAATGGAATTGATTAACGAAATTGAATATCACAAATATGATGTACTCGATATATTGTATTCAAGCTTACCCCCTGATTTATTTAGTAACTCAGCGAAACTTAAACGCTCAGACCGATACATTCTTTGTGGAAAGTTCAAAAAACTAGAAAGATTAATTCACTCCACCAACACACAGTGGTGGGATGAGTTTTTTCTAAAAAAATATGCTGAACATAAAATTTCTCCTAGAGGCCTAAGAATCCTTAAAACCTGTTCTTTCCTAGATACTGCCCATAATAAGGAATGGGAAGGGATAGCCGAATTTTGCACCAATAAATTGATAGAGATCATTATTAGTCAGCGGCACATCAAATATAATGAATTGGTGCATCATGTACAAATGCTTTCATTGGAGATTATAGGCTCACAGCAAAAAATTCCATTGACTTGGCTGGACACACTTAAAAGGAACACCAAAACTAAAGAGAATTCACTAATACAGACTAAATTAGGCAAATTTCACAGGGATCTAGATGATTACCGCCAAAAAAAGATTTTTTCTTGGAAAAGTAATACAAAAATACCAGCACTCATGTCTATAGTACCCTATGCTAGAGTGATTCCTAATGTCATATCCAGACCCAAGGATAAATTTAGTTTTGTCAACACCAACAATTCACGTACAGCTAGCCCACTACCCCAACGAATTCATTCTAGACGAAGATTTGGAAATAAATGCCAACCACTTAGGGAAATTCCCTCGCCTAGAGATAATGTGGCTTCCGTCCTAGATGAAAACACATTGTCTACTGGCATAGTTCCTGATGGTAATATGCCGCTTGTATCTACAGATGATATCCCCTCTGGCACTACCTCTGATTCCAATTCCATTGATATACCAACACAATCTTCTATTACCAGTCTTGGTATTGCAGCTCAAATTGTGAGCCAAGATGACTCTTTAATCCCTACCACTCCCCAAGCATCTACCACCTTTGATCTTCTCCTAGGTGATTTTAACATCCATGACATACCAACTTATTCTGCCTCCCTGTCCTTCTCGCCTTTTTTAGAAAAGGGCTCACACCCAAAACACAGATTAAAAAGAAAGCACACAGACGAGGATGTAGGGGAGGACGCAGAAAATCCAAAAATCAATGCAAAACAACAGAAACTATAAAGTTGTTCAATCTTTCCTCCCATGTATTGTCATCTGATGATGTCTCCCTTTTGGGTAGAGGCCTCACTTTTTCTCCCACCATACAACCCAATTCCTTCCAATTATTTAAGGACCTTAACAAATTCATAAGAAACCTTACTCTTAAAAGATTTTATAATATACAATCTACCAAAGGCAAATTAGCTGATCCTGACAGCACATTTTCTCCTGTCACTGTTGCTGAGGCAATTACAGAAGTTTCTTCCTATAGTCCTGATAGCCAATTTAACATGTATGATCTAGAACCTGGCGAGCTGGATCTAGACGTTGATCTTGAATTATTCACTCAACATTTTCAAACATCACCCCCGGTTACACATACACCTTTACAGCCTAAGTCCATTTTTTACCCTACCAAATCCAAGGGACCCTATCTAGAATCTTACTATAGAGTTGTGTTTGCTGACCTCCAAAAATTATGCCAAGCTACAGAAAATGCCGGCAAACATCGCCATTATAATCTTAAACCCGGTGAGAGAGCTTCACTTAAATGCTTCCTTGACAACCCCAATCTTATCATTAAGCCTGCAGATAAGGGGGGTGGGATCATTATTCAAGATCGAACAGATTATGTGGCTGAAGCCATGAGGCTGCTGTCCGATCAAAACACTTATAGAAAACTTCCATCTGATCCTTTACCTCTGTTTCGTATAGAAGCAGAGACATTGGTTAAGAAAGCTCTAGTAGATCAAGTCATCGACAAAAAAGAAGCAGCCTTTTTACGAAAAAACTACTACAGTACGCCGTACTTTTATCATTTACCTAAAGTACACAAAGATCTAAAGAACCCTCCCGGTAGGCCGATCGTTGCCTCTATGAATAGCGTAACTGGTGGCTTCTCACAATACATTGATTCTTTTCTACAACCGCTCGCTCAGGATCTCCCATCATATATACGGGACTCTATACATCTCATGGAACTTCTGTCTCCATATACTTGGCTTGACAGCTATTCTTGGCTGTCATTAGATGTTAACTCCCTATATACCTCCATTCCCCATAATATAGGCCTTTTGGCCGTACAACATTATCTATCCTCCAACCCTATGCTCAACAATAAACAAGCTGAATTTATTCTGGACGCTACTCTGTTTTGCCTTACGCATAATTATTTCCATTTCGAGGGAGATTTCTACCTACAGACCCATGGTACAGCGATGGGGGCTAATTTTGCCCCCTCCTATGCCAACCTGACCATGGGACTGTGGGAGAATCTACTCATATGGAAAAATAACCCTTTTGCTAGATACATAGTATTCTATGGCAGGTATATCGACGATATTGTCATCTTCTGGGATGGCTCCTCCTCCCAGGTTGATGACTTTGTCACATACTGCAATACCAATGACATGGGACTCTCCTTTTCCGCTGTCTGGAATAAGGACAGTTTGGCCTTCCTTGATTTAGAACTCAATCATGAGCTAGATAAGATCTTTACTCGTAATTATACTAAACCCACTGCAGGTAACTCTTACCTCCATTACGATAGCTGTCACCATCCCCTCTGGGTAAAAAATATACCTAAGGGTCAATACTGTAGATTAAGACAGAACTGCACCAGGGATAGTGACTACATACTACAAAGTGCACACTTGAAACAAAAATTTTTGGATAAAGGATACCCAGAAAAAATTATAGACCATGCCCATACCATCTATCTTTCTGGCAAGAAACCCAAGAGAATAAAATCGCCAGAAAAACCGGTTGTTCGATTTGTCACTGGGTTCCATGGACAGTATAGAAAAATGGAACATATCATTCATAAACACTGGAACATCTTGAAGCAAGACCCCCACCTAGCTACAATTGCTTGTGGTAAACCTAAAGTTACCTACAGAAGGGCACCGACTCTAAAAAACAAAATAGCGCCTAGCAAGTTAAAACACACTAAACCAATTAGTGCTATTTGTCCGGCCCCCCTTAAAGGGATGTATAGATGCAATAAAGCCCTGTGCAAAACTTGCAATTTTGTCCAACATGGACAAAAAAAATTCTCTCATAGGGATAAGACTTATCAACTTGACAATTTTTTCAACTGTTCAAGTGATTATGTCGTTTATTGCCTAACATGCCCATGCAAAATGCTATATGTGGGTCGCACTATTAACCCACTAAGACAGCGTTTTGGCAAACATCGTCGCTTTGTGGAAACTGGTTGTGATGAACACAGTGTACCACGGCACTTCTTGGAATTTCATGGCCAGTCCACGGAGGGCCTACAGGTTTGGGTGATAGAAGCCATACCTAAAGGCCTATCTGAGGCTGAGCGTTTTTCCAGACTGTGTGAGCGCGAAACTTATTGGATTTTTACTCTGGATACCCTTGTGCCGAATGGGTTAAACGAGGAACTAGAGGTTAACACGATCCTCTAAAAAATGTTCCCCTTTTCTTATTTGCCCTCTCCTTATGATGCACGGTTGCAAGTGTGCATGTACATATTGTAGTGTTAGCACCTATATGTGTGTGCTTTTCCATTAAGGAATCTTATGGCTTCTTCTTTTTACACATTTACATATATATAATCCCTTCATTTATTATCATTTATTATAATTATACAATACCATTATTACCATTATCATTTTTTAATTTTAGCTCTTCTGTTACACAGCGCAAGCCTCCACGCATGTGTGGGCGAGCGCTTGCGTGCACTAGCATATATGTGTATGTGTGTCCCTTTATACGTGTGTGTGCACGTGGGCACACATAGGCACACGAGCATATATATATATATATATATGTGTATATATATATATATTTTATTCTTATTATTTCCTTTTGTTTTGTATACAGCTACGCTGACAATCCTCTATAATGACTAGTGATTGATGATTATTCACTGTGCCTATATCATACTCATTATATTTTATCACTTTGATTGTATTTATCGTAACATTTAAGAGCTTGCACCCAAATATTTTGTTGGCAGGCATCATATCCCTGTCATATATTAATTTTTTTAAAAAAAATTTTAACACTAAAATGTCTATATAGACATTCCCTTAAAAAGCTTTTATCATACAATAATAATTTTTTGCTATTATAAACGTTATGCCTTAATTACTTCATAATTATTTTATTATGAGCAATATTATTTCATTACTTCTTTAATTATTTTATTATGAGCAATATTATTTCATCACTATTCATTACCTTTATTATCATTATTATTATTATTTTTATTATATATATATATATATTTTTTATTAATATATATTTTTTTATTAATTTTTTAATATATTAATATATTAATATATTATTATACATTTTATTATTAGTTTTCTGCTATTTAAGCTATCCCAAGTTAGTGGGGTTAAAACTCCCTTTTTGTTTTATGCAACACACTTGTCATAGCAATTATTGAATTCTGCTGCGCTGACGGGCAGAATTACTTTTAAAACATCCGTCCTTCCTGTCTCCTTGTACACTTGAGAAAGGAGCGCGCATGCCCTGTACGAGAGCTGCGCATGCTCTGAAACGCGTTGTGGTTCCCTGCACCATCCAGTTGACGTCAGACGCTCCTCTCCGGACCGACCGTTGCCATCTTTCGCTGCTGTCTCCTATCACGGACAAGCCAGCCTGTATCCCGGCAACTTGCGGCCGCCATAACCGGGACCTGGGAAATCCGTGGAGTAGCGTCAGAGATCCTGGACGCAATATAAACATTAATCCTACTGGATGACACCTGAAACTTACCATGATGTAAGTGTTTGATACAAATTGTCTGCTACATAATAAATCTGTTTTGCTAAGAGGCGCTTTTCTATTTTTCCTTTCATGTCATTTTCCTTGAGTCGGCTTCAACTTGGAGAAGAGCTGCCCTGGGCAACTGAGTTTTTATTAAAGACTTCCTATCCACAATTGTTACTATAGAGTTTTTCAAAACCTTATGCTACCTGCCATCCCTTGGTAACAGTAATAACTTTATGTCCATCTGATTGGAATACTTTTTTTGTTTTTTTGATTTTCAACCTTTGTATAATATCCTTTACACATTTAGGATCAATAGTGTTTGTCTGTGCAGGCTTCCCAAGCGCTTGCATTTGCTATTGAGAAACCCAGAGAGACTGTCATGATTGCTCTGCATGACAACCATGGCCACCTAGGGGCGGAAAGAACTTTCCAACTCGTTAGGGACTGTTTCTATTGGCCCTGCATGAGGGCTGAAGTTGAGGAATACTGCCATTCATGTGCACAATGCATCCAGAGAAAGACTTTGCCCCATCAAGCTGCCCCAATGGGCCATCTACAAAGTCAAAGCCCGCTTGATCTGGTATGCATTGATTTTCTCTGCCTCGAACCCGACCTGAGTGGACTAGGAAATGTTCTGGTAGTAACCGACCATTTTACCCGGTATGCTCAGGCCTTCCCAACCAAAGACCAGAAGGCCTCCACTGTGGCCAAGGTACTTATGGAGAAATACTTCATACACTACAGGCTACCACAACGGCTCCATTCAGACCAGGGAAGGGATTTTGAAAGTTGACTGATATGAAAGCTCCTGGATACCTTGGGGATTAAGAAGACAAGGACTACCCCCTATCATCCACAAGGTGATGCTCAGCCGGAGAGGTTCAACCGAACCCTGCTCAACATGCTGGGAACGTTAAGCGGTGAAAAGAAGCAACATTGGAGTAACCACATAGCAGCCCTTGTGCATGCATACAATAGCACTATCAGCGACGCTACAGGATACTCACCCTATAGACTCATGTTCGGGAGAGAAGCAAGACTGCCAGTGGATCTGGCCTTTGGCACCTCCATAGACCATTGTTCTGCTGCTTCCCACAAGGGATATGTCGATAGACTCAGACGTAATTTGAAAGTGGCCTATGAGCAGGCCCAGGCGGCCTCGGAGCAAAGGGGGGCCCGCAACAAGAGAAATTTTGATCTAAAGGTTAGGATCCAAGATCTACAACCAGGAGACAGAGTGTTGCTGCGGAACTTGGGTATCCCTGGAAAACACAAGCTTGCAGACAGATGGAGACCTGAACCTTATGTTGTTTGCAAAAGACTACCGGGCCTACCCATTTACAGACTTAAACCAGAAGGGAAGTTTGGGCCTTTGAAGACCTGGCATCGAAACCACCTACTTCCACTAGCTGAGGCGGTTCGGATACCCCTTATGATGGATTCCCCTGAACCAACGTCCATTCTGGACACTCCCAGACCCAACACTCGGTCTCAGACCCCTCGGACCGCGGATACAGAAGACTCGGAGATAAGTGAAGATGAGGGAGAAGAACTTGGTTGGCTTTGGCCTTCCCAGGCCCCGGCAACTTCAGCTATTGATCTTCCACCCGACGAAGATACCGAAGATCAAACACTGAATGCAGAAGCTACTGAGTTCATCCCGTCCAGTCCTTGGTCAGATGCTTGGGAGAGTGCCTGTGAATTACTCCCAGAGGAAGATCCAAGGGAAGCCATGTGTCTCCCTGCTCGGGAGTCCAAGGCTCCTGAACCAGAGGAAATTCCTAAGTCTGTTACAGAAGAAGAACCTGTTTCAACAGAAAGTCCAAGAGGACAGAGGAAGCGAAGAGCCATAAAACCTCCCAGGAGATTAACCTACCCACAAATGGGGAGGAGTGCTGAAGACACTGTGGTCACTGCCAGAAGGAGTATGGAAGACCCTGACCCTCCCACTGTTCATTTGGTGGGAGGCAACCCCAACTCACTCTCTGGCACAGTTAGACAGGATACTGATGATAGTGTGTCCTGTGGGCAGGGGAGTTCACTACCTCGGTTTTGGTGGGAATTTCCTCTTCCGACATCATATGAAACTTTGATTGATTGGTTTCCACCGCAGAGACTCATGGGAGGGGCTATTTAAGGAAGAGGCTAAGCGGAGCTCGGGCTCTTTGGACACCACGCTTCAAGCAACCAGTCTTCCTGTGCGGATCTGCTGCGGTGCAAGGCCCGAAGCCTGGGGCCTTGCGTGACTTCCGAAGAGCCTTTCACCCCACTGCGGAGCCTGGGTGGACCCTGATTTGTCGAGTGAGGACATCAGTTGGATCGGGGACCCGATCGTTGCAGACGCTGTGTGCGGATACAAAGCAGGTGGAAGTCCCGGACTGGGATCGCGTCCGGAGTGGTGAGCGGGCACCTGCCCAGACCAATAGACTGTGTCATGTTCGGGCCTATAGAACTGCATAGGCCCACAGTTTGTTTATCTGCTGTTCCACGGGGGGACCGGTAGCAGGACAGAGTTGAAGTGCCCCCCCCCCAGTATAGTTGTTCCAAGTTATTGCCTGTTGTGGATTACAAACTAGAATTTCATCAAGTGCACCACCGAAAGCTGGCATGGGAAGAAATCCTTACAGGAAGTGACTGAGATTTACTCCATGTCAGGCCTGATTCGGGTGGGGAGACAGTATATTGTTTAGTGCGCCATAGGGCGCGCATACCATAATAGCTACGCGTGGTGGAGTACCGCGCAGCGCCATTATAGTGTGCTGAATTGATTGCATCAGGGCTCTGCAAGCCAGTTGCATGTGTGATGTTATACCTATGCTATTTACTATAAGAGTAAAACCGTTATAATCAATCTCTTGCCTTAGTGTGTTGTCTTACTGTTTAGAGATTAATTCATGCAATACAATTGAATGTGGTATAAGTATAAACCTAGACTAACTGTGCCAGCGTGGGTTGAGTAAGATTGCCGGGGGTTGGCGGTACTGCACACAGGGCCCGAAAAAAAACCAGCGGCTCTCTTAACTGGGGGTAGCGCCACACTTGTATTTATGAGCAGTGCCTCTACAGTGTACACTTGAACCAGGATGTTTTGCCTAACAAAACCAATAAAAAATCCTAAATAAAGTAGTATTGTTGGGGGGGGGCTGGGAACCTTTGACCTGGGAGAAGTACCCAAGCAACCAGCCCTTTCGTGGCTTGGGTAGATTTCTACTGGCTAAGTAAAGTGTACCATGTGCAAATTGTGCCATGGGACCCCACCAGAGTGGACATGGTGAAAGGTGGGTATTTCTAAAGTACATGGACACAACTCCTGGCATAAGCTTAGGCATAAGCTATAAGTGGCTCTATGCATTTGGTAACCAGACTTGCTTCAAAATAGTTCACACCAGAAAACATCCCTCTGTTAAATCATGTGATTGCAGGTCTAAACAAGATAGCTATTTAATACTCATCAGGTGTTACTCACTGAGAGTCTTTTTCTGGTTGATGTCTGGATAGTGAAGTAACTCCACTCAGGGCAACCAGCCCAGCATACTTTATTTGTAGTGGCTAGGTTGGGGGGGGGGGGGTTGGTGTTCAAAGGCCCAGCCTTGTCTATCTCTGGTACTATTCTATCCTATAAAGAAACTGCACTTGTGGACCAATGAAAATTAAAGAAAAAAATATATATATATAAAGCACAGCTAGCACGCTGAGATATTTAACATAGCACCAATATTCATAAATCCACTGTGCTGCACTACTTTATTGCCTATAAACTCACACTGTAGCACCAAATACAATAAACACAATAATAATAGGTCTAAAAAGTACAAAAAGTGATATTGAGAATCTCACGCCAGATTGGTCTCCTTCATAAAACAGACACAGAGTAAGGCTTACCAGAGGAATTTGACTCTCATGTTATAGAGAACTTACAGTATATAATGCTCAATGTAATTGTGGCCATTAGTCCAACAATCTTCCAACTTCCATCCACTAGTTTGGCACTCCCGAGAGAATATCACTTTAAACCTCCATCTCAAGTTGTCGCTTGATGCTTGCATGCATATCAGGAAAAAAAAGGAGACCAAGCGCTCCAGATAGTGTAAAACCAGATATGCTATTTTATTAAAACAAATAATATGCACTTACAAATATGCAAAATGGAACAGCGCGGTGGATAAACCAATCCTATCATTCAGCCCACGGGCTGAAATCTTTACATGTATGACTAGTTCCTATTTACCTAGCTAGACAAGCAATCTTTTGCTGGGAAACTATTTTAAATGCAATTTTAAGGCTTACCAAAAGTCCCTACAAGAAAACAAGGCATCGTTAATGAAAACATTTTGTGTTATTCACCTGATGAAAAACATAAGTGAATCAAGTGAAGTGAATTAACAATGTCTGAAACCTCTCCCTCTTTTAATAATTTTTTACATGTAAGAATTTTCTTTGTTATGCCTTCAGTATGTAATATATAAGATTAATGTACTAGATGCTATGCATGAACTACTAAGATAGAAGAGGCAGGGGATTAGGTAAAGGAAACAGTTATGGTATTTTAATACTTACTGGTTTATTTTCACATAAATCACACAACTTTAACCTAGGATTCACACATTTTTTAAATTTAAATCAGATTGGAAAATGTGTGAATCCGGGATGAATGTTATGTGTGAAAACATTTTAAAAAGACCCATTAGTGTACTCATAGGATATGAAATAAAATTATGAGCCAACCTATCTTCCAAACATACCAGCAAATCATAAATTGGTGATCAAGCCAGATCTCATTTGTTTCAGTTTATAATTTTTTAGAGAATATTTGT
Source organism: Rana muscosa (assembly GCA_029206835.1). Taxonomy (NCBI): domain Eukaryota; kingdom Metazoa; phylum Chordata; class Amphibia; order Anura; family Ranidae; genus Rana; species Rana muscosa. The sequence goes on from CM055116.1 coordinate 372,454,628, forward strand.
GCTGCACAAAGATAAAAATACCTTAGACACATATGGATTGAATTACTAAAGTCAAATAGGCTGTTTATTTTGAAAAGCAAGTTGCACTTTGCAAGGGAATTTTCTGCAGAGCTTAGTGAATGCTATGAAGTTTCACATCGCAAAGAATACCCTAACATGTTAAAGGAAATTTAAAAAAATATTTTTTGTTTGCACATCAATGGATGATAAAAGTCATCTTCACCTCATTCACCAAATTCAGGAGAAAACACCTTTGCAAAGTGCAACTTTCCTTGCAAAGTGAACAGTCTATTTGCTTTTAATGAATCGATCCCATGGCATACCAATGTGGTGATTGTATTGAAATGCAAAGGTAGGTTAAAGAAGAATGGGGCCATAGGCAAGGCAGAATCTTTGCTCTCCCCCGCCCCTATCACTTCAACTGACATTCAAATAATTTTAAAAGACACAGAAAATCTTCCCCACCTACATTGTCTGTAATGGCATGACCCAATTACATCAGACACCAAGGGTCTGATTTACTAAAACTGGAGAGTGCAAAATCTGGTACAGCTCTGCATAGAAACCAATTAAGTTCCAGGTTTTTTTCTTGTCAAAGCTTAATTGAACAAGCTGAAGTTAGAAGCTGATTGGCTACCATGCACAGCTGCACCAGATTTTGCACTTTCCAGTTTTAGTAAATCAACCCCCAACTGTCTATGAATGCATACTGCCTCGTGAAATGACAGCCATTTGCACAGCTTTGACCAGCTGGATCACCCTTGTGAGAATAAAAGTTGTACCTGGGCCCGGGGTCCTTTTTTTGAGTTCTAGACTCCTGTCTAGCCACTTAACGACCGCTCACTGTATATATACGTCGGCAGAATGGCACCGATAGGCACAATCACGTAGAGCATACGTGATTGCCTTTGTATAGTTGGGGGGTCCAATCGGACCCCCCTCCTATACAGTGAGCGGTGGCTAAGTGTCCGGGAGCGTTCCGGGATGAGGGGGCAGCCATTTGTTTCTGGCCACCCCCTCGCGATCGCTCACGGCGAATGGAAATGCCCCCTCTGTCTGTGTCAGACAGAGGGAGCAGGAGGAAGTGATGTCATCTCTGGTGCGGCGCTCACATATACAGAGCGCCGTACAAGAGAAGACATCAGGTCAGTGCACACAACACTACACTGACACCAGGACACATAGGGACATAAATCGCCCCCCCAGGCCCCCCAGACACCCCAGATCACCCCCCAGATCACCCCCCCCCAGCCCCCAGTCACAGTGTCACTGATTGCAGTGACCATTTATTTAGTGATCACTGCAATCAGTGACATTTGTGACTGTAAAAGTGTCACCAAAGTTTAGTCTTAGGTCCAGTGTAGCCCCCTAACCCCCCCTAATAAAGGTTTAACCCCCTGATCACCCCCCAGATAACCCTTTCACTGCCTATCACCACTGTCGCTTAGCGATCATTTTTCTGATCGCTGTCTTAGCGTCAGTGATGCCGATCGGCAGCCAGTAATTTTTTTTAGGTTCGCCGCAGGTTTTTATAGCGTCAGGTACCCCAATATATTATCTAATAAAGGTTTAACCCCCTTGATCGCCCCCCAGGTAACCCTTTCACCCCCTATCACCACTGTCACTAAGCGATCGTTTTTCTAAACGCTGTCTTAGTGTCTGTGATGCAGATCGGTAGCTGGTAATTTTTTTTAGGTTCGCCGCAGGTTTTTATAGCGTCAGGTACCCCAATATATTATCTAATAAAGGTTTAACCCCCTTGATCGCCCCCCAGGTAACCCTTTCACCCCCTATCACCACTGTCGCTAAGCAATTGTTTTTCTAAACGCTGTCTTAGTGTCGGTGATGCAGATCGTAGCCAGTAATTTTTTTTAGGTTCGCCGCATGTTTTTATAGCGTCAGGTACCCCAATATATTATCTAATAAAGGTTTAACCCCCTTGATCGCCCCCCAGGTAACCCTTTCACCCCCTATCACCACTGTCACTAAGCGATCGTTTTTCTAAACGCTGTCTTAGTGTCTGTGATGCAGATCGGTAGCCGGTAATTTTTTTTAGGTTCGCCGCAGGTTTTTATAGCGTCAGGTACCCCAATATATTATCTAATAAAGGTTTAACCCCCTCGATCGCCCCCCAGGTAACCCTTTCACCCCCTATCACCACTGTCGCTAAGCAATTGTTTTTCTAAACGCTGTCTTAGTGTCGGTGATGCAGATCGTAGCCAGTAATTTTTTTTAGGTTCGCCGCATGTTTTTATAGCGTCAGGTACCCCAATATATTATCTAATAAAGGTTTAACCCCCTTGATCGCCCCCCAGGTAACCCTTTCACCCCCTATCACCACTGTCACTAAGCGATCATTTTTCTAAACGCTGTCTTAGTGTCTGTGATGCAGATCGGTAGCTGGTAATTTTTTTTAGGTTCGCCGCAGGTTTTTATAGCGTCAGGTACCCCCATATATTATCTAATAAAGGTTTTAACCCCCTGATTGCCCCTAGTTAACCCTTTCACCAGTGATCACCATATAAGTGTTACGGGTGACGCTGGTTAGTTAGTTTGCTTTTTATAGTGTCAGGGCACCCGCCGTGTATATAACCCAATAAAGGTTTAACCCCCTGATCGCCCGGCGGGTGATATCAATTAGGTTTTAGCGTCAGAGAGGGTCTGAGTCACACCCCAGGCAGCGTCAGGTTAGTGCCAGTAATGCTAACACCCACGCGTGAAGCATACACCACCCTTAGTGGTATAGTATCTGAACAGATCAATATCTGATCTGATCAGATCTATACTAGCGTCCCCAGCAGTTTAGGGTTCCCAAAAACGCAGTGTTAGCGGGATCAGCCCAGATACCTGCTGGCACCTGCGTTTTGCCCCTCCGTCCAGCCCAGGCCACCCAAGTGCAGTATCGATCGATCACTGTCACTTACAAAACAAAAACACACATAACTGCAGCGTTCGCAGAGACAGGCCTGATCCCTGCGACTCCAGTGCTGTAGGAGGTGATTTCACCACCACAGTTAAAAAAAAAAAGCAAATATGCCGAAGCATTGGGGCAGCAGGGGCGGAGGAGCGATTTTGCTCCTAATGCCGCGTACATACGGTTGAAATTCCGCTGGAGGCTTGCCCGTGGAAAAGTCCGACCATGTGTGTGCGGCATAACTTTTTTGCGGGAGGATGCCCCCATGCTTCGGCATATATAAATGGTGCGTGTATGCCCATCATTGGAAGTGGGTGGATGAAGGGCGGTATTCTAATGGTGGGCATACCCACCGATCAATCTCTTTTTTCGTTCAGCCAACTGGCTGCATGAAATAAAAAGATTACAATACATGTCCAACAAGGACCAGCAATGTACTGGTATGTTGCTGGACTTTGAATGTTTATACCAGAATGATGCCTGCGGGTTTAGGTATCATCTTGGTATCATTCTTTTCAGCCTGCGGCCGGCTTTCATGTAAAAGCAATCCTAGCGGCTAATTAGCCTCTGGACTGCTTTTACAAGCAGTGGGAGGGAATGCCCCCCCCCCGGATATAAAAAGCGCCATTGGGAAATTGGGAAAGCATTTTATCACACCGATCTTGGTGTGGTCAGATGCTTTGAGGGCAGAGGAAAAATATAGGGTCTAGACCCCAGTTTTTTCAAAAAAAGAGTACCTGTCACTACCTATTGCTATCATAGGGGATATTTACATTCCCTGAGATAACAATAAAAATGATAAAAAAAAATAATACTTGGAAGGAACAATTTAAAAATAAAATAAAAAAGCAAAATTAATAATAAAAAAAAAGAAAAAAAAAAAGCACCCCTGTCCTGCCCTGCTCTTGCCCAATGGCGAACGCAAGCGTCGGTCTGGCGTCATATGTAAACAGCAATTGCACCATGCATGTGAGGTATCACCGTGAAGGTCAGATCGAGGGCAATCATTTTAGCAGTAGACCTCCTCTGTAAATCTACTGGGGTAACCTGTAAAGGCTTTTAAAGGCTTTTAAAAATGTATGTAGTTTGTCGCCAATGCGCGTTTGTGCAAAATTTTAAAGCATGTCGTGTTTGGTATCTATGTACTCGACCTAAGATCATCTTTTTTATTTCATCAAACATTTGGGCAATATAGTGTGTTTTAGTGCATTAAAATTAAAAAAAGTGTATTTTTTAACCCAAAAAATGCGTTTGAAAAATCGCTGCGCAAATACTGTGTAGAAAAAAAAAATGCAACACCCACCATTTTAATCTGTAGGGCCTTTGCTTTAAAAATATATATAATGTTTGGGGGTTCAACATAATTTTCTTGCAAAAAAAAAAATGTTTTCATGTAAACAAAAAGTGTCAAAAAGGGCTTTGTCTTCAAGTGGTTAGAAGAGTGGATGTAAGCTTCCTAATGTTGTGTATAAAATGCCAGAACAGTTCAAAACCCCCCCAAATGACCCCATTTTGGAAAGTAGACACCCCAAGCTATATACTGAGAGGCATGTCGAGTCCATGGAATATTTTATATGTTGACACAAGTTGCGTAAAAACAACAATTTTTTTTTTTTTTTGCACAAAGTTGTCACTAAATGATATATTGCTCAAACATGCCATGGGCATATGTGGAATTACACCCCAAAATACATTCTGTTGCTTCTCCTGAGTACGGGGATACCACATGTGTGAGACTTTTTGGGAGCCTAGCCACGTACGGGACCCCAAAAACCAAGCACCGCCTTCAGGCTTTCTAAGGGTGTAAATTTTTGATTTCACTTCTCACTGCCTATCACAGTTTCGGAGGCCATGGAATGCCCAGATAGCACAACCCCCCCCCCAAATGACCCCATTTTGTAAAGTAGACACCCCAAGCTATTTGCTGAGAGGTATTGTGAGTATTTTGCAGATCTCGCTTTTTGTCACAAAGTTTTGAAAATTGAAAAAAAATAATATATATATATATATTTTCTTTCTTCATTTTCAAAAACAAATGAGAGCTGTAAAATACTCGCCATTCCTCTCAGCAAATAGCTTGGGGTATCTATATTCCAAAATGGGGTCATTTGGGGGGGTTTTGTGCGATTTTGGCATTTTATGGCCTTCGAAACTGTGATAGGTAGTGAGGAGTGAAATCAAAAATTTGTGCCTAGAAATCCTGAAGGCGGTGCTTGGTTTTCGGGGTCCCGTACGTGGCTAGGCTCCTAAAAAGTCCCACACATGTGGTATCCCCGTACTCAGGAGAAGCAGAAAAATATATTTTGGGGTGTAATTCCACATATAACCATGGCATGTGTGAGCAATATATCATTTAGTGACAACTTTTTGTAATTTTTATTTTATTTTTTGTCATTATTCAATCACTTGGAACAAAAAAAATATATTCAATGGGCTCAACAGGCCTCTCAGCAATTTCCTTGGGGTGTCTACTTTCTAAAATGGGGTCATTTTGGGGGGTTTTGTGCTATTTTGGCATTTTATGGCCTTCGAAACTGTGATAGGTAGTGAGGAGTGAAATCAAAAATTTGCGCCCTTAGAAATCCTGAAGGCGGTGCTTGGTTTCCGGGGTCCCGTACGCGGCTAGGCTCCCAAAAAGTCCCACACATGTGGTATCCCCGTACTCAGGAGAAGCAGCAAAATGTATTTTGGGGTGAAATTCCACATATAACCATGGCATGTGTGAGCAATATATCATTTAGTGACAACTTTTTGTAATTTTTTTTTTTTTTTAGTCATTATTCAATCACTTGGGACAAAAAAATAAAAAATTCAATGGGCTCAACATGCCTCTCAGCAATTTCCTTGGGGTGTCTACTTTCCAAAATGGGGTCATTTGGGGGGTTTTGTACTGCCCTGTCATTTTAGCACCTCAAGAAATGAGATAGGCAGTCATAAATTTATAAGCTGTGTAAATTTCAGAAAATGTACCCTAGTTTGTAAACTCTATAACTTTTGCGCAAACCAATAAATATACGCTTATTGACATTTTTTTTACTAAAAACATGTGGCTGAATACATTTTGGCCTAAATGTATGACTACAATTGAGTTTATTTGATTTTTCTTATAACAAAAAGTAGAAAATATCATTTTTTTTCAAAATTTTCGGTCTTTTTCCGTTTATATCGCAAAAAATAAAAATCGCAGAGGCAATCAAATACCATTAAAAGAAAGCTCTATTTGTGGGAAGAAAAGGACGCAAATTTCGTTTGGGTACAACATTGCATGTCCGCACAATTTACAGTTAAAGCAGCGCAGTGCAAAATTCTGAATTCACCTCTGGTCCTTTAGCTACCAAATGGTCCGGGGCTTAAGTGGCTAGAGAGCTTGTAAGGCAGCTCTACTTGAGATTATTCAGATTTTTGAGTCAGAATAGTGGGGAGCCTGCAAAACAGTAGTACAACTAATTATGGTCAAATGGGGTGGGGCATGGTCAGATTAAAAAAGTCTCTAGTATTTCCCATTTTTTAGTTTTGTGAAGTTTAGCAGCATACTGATGATATGTTCATTTTTTTTCTCAGATCAAGATATATGAAGAAGACTTCAGACAAGAAAGAGCTGACAAAGAGAAGTTACGTCAAGAGAAAGAGGAACTACAGCAAATGAATCGTCATTTAAGTCTTCAAATTCAAACAAATAATAAAGTAAGACTGTGAATTAAATAAAATAGAAACTCCCAGGTCAACGATGCACACTTTCAAAATTTAAAGAGTTTTATTTCAGGTTCATTCCTGCTTCTGTTATGCAGAAACAATATCAGTTAAGCTGCTGAAATTTAACAAACTGTGCCAAGATGGAATTTCAGTTTAAATTCAGTGATGTTTGAAATAATTGCTTTTGCCACATCTGTCTTTAAATTTTGTATTACAAGAAAGATGTTAAAATAAAAATATATTTTCTTTGACAATCTGTCTTGATTCCAGATTCCAGCAGGTTATGTTTTTAGGATTTCCATAACTGTGATTAATATAAATATTTTATATAATGAATCTATACATTATTATATTATTTCTTGGAACAAAGTTAATGTGTACCTCATGCTCTGGCATATTTTTTCAAGTACCAAAAGATCCACTAGTTGACATCATATGTCTCTACTCTCTGCCAATAGCCATAGCCTCTGCTAAATATAGGTGACACGTATATCACTACAGTTAGGAAGACTAAAATTGTAAGATGAGATATCAATTATAATATGATGTTTCAAAGTGACAGCACCTAGGGCCAAATATATGAGAGCCATTGTATTTTAATGGTAAGACCTTGGTCTCACATTCAGCATAAAGAACAATTTATTGGGAGTCATACAAAGGTGTTGTAGAAGCGATGCTCACTACATATACAGTAGGTGTCAGTGGGAAACAGAGATCCATAATAAACTGTATAGGTAGCATCAGTGTTTGGAAAGAACTGGCATTCAGGCATTCTTAATTATTATACTGTAGCTTTAAGGATTATTGTTCTGAATCCCATATACTGGTAAATATTTCATGCCATCAAAAAACTACTTTTCACATGTTGGTATCATGTCTTTTAATGCTTAGCAAAGAGTTTACCCAGGTATTTCCCCCTAATGCTTTGGAGGCTGTGGCCATATGGGATCCTTTCTCCATTCTTGGTGGTCACGTCCTTGCATAAGAGGTTTCTGGAACAAAATCTTTCACTTGCTGCACAGGGACGGCAATCCCCAAAACATCTCAGATTGCCTTACTCAAAAAAGGATAGACAAAATCCCCAAGAGCATGCAGAAATGTATCTACTTTATTTTGCTAGGTGCTAAGATCTCAATTGCCCGAGCATGGAAGCAGCACTCTGTCTCCTTTGCTGCAGCAAAGTGAAAGATTTCATGGATAGTGGTCCGGGAAAAGGCTGTAAGGACACCTTATGACACAGTCCAGAAATTTGAAGTTGTCTGGGATCCCTGGGTCAATTATATACAAATACCTTTTTTGTAACTTCAGTTTAGTGTTCTCTCTTGGTGTCTGGTCTCTCGTTGACTTGACTACTCTATTTTTACTCCTATGCTTTTTTTTATTTTCCTATTCTTATTTTTATATTCTCTTCTACTTAGTTTTGTTAAACACTTGGATACTCCAGCAGACTGTTTATAATAAGAAACAATTTTTTTCCATTAAAATACTTTTTTGGGACTTGCTGGGGCCCTGCCTCCTGGGTTTATCTCTCCCCCCTTTTTTTTAAATCTTTTTAGGCAGGATCACACTGTGCCTCTGAGACAATAATTGGTTACTATTATTCATTGAAGAGGCCTTGGGGTGGATATCCCCCCCCCCAGTTACTCCATTACTTATAGTCACCATGTCTATGTAATCCCCATGTTGCTAGTCTCCTGTCCATACTATCTGATTATTGCTGCCCAATCATGCGCATGGGATCATTAAGACCCTTGCCCACTTTTCAGACATGGATACGAGACTAGTCAGGATAATCATGGGCATTGTTGTTTGGTGGGGCATATTCTTTAGCTTGTTCTTCCAATGATCCTAGTCTCTTGTTTTACTTGTTGGTGGGATAATTGTAGTACATAATTCATGATCTCACTAATGGGTGCCGATATATTTTAGCTTGCACCAAAGGTAAACAACGGTACATTTGCCTCAATTTCATGTTTTGTTTTCGGATTATATTTCTCAACTCTTCAATATATTTAACATTCTTGTTGGATGACTTGTAAGCCATTGCAGTTGTACTCCATTTGTTCGATTTGTCATGCTTGTATACTTTCTATCGGAAAACTTTAATAAAACAGGATTGAAAGTAAAAAACAAGTTTTGCTTTGGAAATTTTTTTCTACATCACCTTGTTTTCTAAAAGAAAAAATATGTTAGACCTGCAAATTTTTGCATATAGGTTAAACTTATAACTAAAACTTTATTCAGAAATTCTGTCATTTTTTAACAGGTAAAGCTGCCACCTGTAGCATCACCTAAAAATGTCTTCCCTTATTATTTCAAACAATCTAACCTGATCTTCTGCTTTCAGATGTGTTTTGAGAAAAAAATGTCACCAACTTAAAAAATTGCAGGTGTAGCGCCACCCCCGGAGGAGTTGCTTGGGGATTTTATTTTGGGTTCTCTGATCTCCGCCTCAACTCCAAGAATGACCTCAGCCCCCCTGGCACATCTGGTTAAATAAGATTAAGCACTACAAACTAGGGCTGTGGAAATTAACTATTAATATCCTCGATTAATCAATACATTTTTTTGATCAATCAAACTTCTTTTGATCAGGACTCACCTCTGTGCCGGCTTCCGGGTCTTCAGGGAGTTCTGTTGGAGATCCGGTGATGTCACGGACACAGGCGGGGCTTGCCGTGTCCATCTGAAGGGCTCCTTTGCTGTGCCTTCATATCTGCATGCCGGCGGGACCTTACTATCTGCCACACGCAAGGGCTGTTACACTTCCCTCTATCAACCTGGGATTCTACAGCCATCCACTGGGAGTTGTGATAGTTCCCTTCACGGGACATCTACATGCCGACGGACTGATGTTAACCCCTCCTCATCTGGATTCAGCAGTGGTATCGTTGTACACATTTTTATACCAGTATCATACTTAGCTACATGTTTTTATGACTGCTTTTGCTACCGTTTGGTATTACTCGCACCATTTTTACAGTTTATGTAGCTACATCGATTTTATCTCCAGTACAATATTTATTTTGTTACCTACTTGAAAACTATAAAAAAAATTAATGCTATTCCCATCGAGCGCTGTCTTTGTGTGTTTTTTGTATCCTGCTATCCATTTTTCCAGTGGCTGGTAGCTGCACTGGGAATCGGCCTGCAAGGAAATCAGCTAAAAGTAGTTGGATCTGTATGTGCGTTATAATTAATCAAAATTAGTCGATTAATCGATTAAAAATAAAATCGATTAATCGAACGCAAAAATTTTAATCAGTAACAGCCCTACTACAAACACATTTAAGGACATAAGAGAAAAATACCGATATCCTGGCTGTGGATTATCACCAAAGAAAAACAAACACACACCTGGCAGTGATAAACAAGTTGAATATATTATCACGGTTTAACACATGTGGAAACTCACAGCACTGTTAAACCTTATTGCAAAGTATCAATACCATAGTAATTCCAAAATTTTATATTTAGCAACTGTAAGTATAACAAGAAACAGTAATCTATGTGCCCATTGAAGGGGCGCTGAGAGGAAGGAGAGAAGGTTTGTCAACTTCTCAGCTCCTTCTGGGCCACAAGCACCATTGAAAGTAACAACACAAAAATAATAAATGGGTTAACAGGTACAGTAAGCACAGCTCTGTAATCTTACAGGTCCTGGGGTGTAGAGTATTAATATCTTCTGCTAGCAAACATTGGGGCCATTTGTAAAGAGAGTATGTTTAATCCAGCAAAATTGAGACAGCAATCACCAAAGATATTCAGTTATATAGTGGTTTGTAAGAACAAACTGGCTAAAGGCAGCTCCAAATAAGCAACCTCTGACACTAGAAAGGGGAATAGATGTCTGCGTGCAGTCTCTAGACTGTGTTAAGAAGGATGTTTGGGATTACACCCGGTCACCAATCCTCTGTGCGATGACACAACGGAGATTCCTGACTACCACTCAATATAGGACCCAGAAGACCGCACTGTGGAAGTGGCCACTAGTACAGTGATTCTCTGTTTCCACAAAAGTCCCCACAGGTATGGATTATGTAAAAGTATACCTACATTGGGCATAGCAGGCTAGCATGCCATGGTTTCACAGGGCATTTTCTGTCTTCACTATGACCCACAAGCCTATCTCAATTTTTTATTTCACATTATGGAGAATACATCAGGAGCGTGTGACATCATCATTTGGCTTTGTAGAAATTCATAGTAAGTGAGAATCCTGATGGGGATATTTCATCAGCAGAATTCCAAGCATAAAAGGCTAGCCTGGGATTCACCTTACCAGCAACCATTTAAAGCTGACATATTCGTTTTTTATGAGTGGTTGATCTTTGATATATCATTAGAAAAAATGATTGTACATAAAAATAGATTAAAAAAAAATAACTGTGGGCAACATTATCATGCATTTTAGCATTATTTACTATACACTAAAAATTTAAGTAAGTATTAATGTACTTACTTGAATTTTTAGTATGTAAAGACGGCTTGACATTCCTGGAGGGGTTCAGTTCATTGTGTGCTAGCATATACATCGTTAGTTGTCTGTGATAGGAATAACAACTTATCACTATAAAGTTACATCCCACGGACTGGATGTAAAATGACCTCTGCTATTTTACTTCCAGTAAATAAGCTTTCTGACAACAATGTATACTGTTTTATATATGTGGCATAACTATCCAAATTGATCCCACTGAGAAGGACACTGCATGCAAGTTATTTATGAGAGGTTAGGAGCAGCATGCTGTCTTATTGCCTCTTCTTTCCTATGCTATTAGCTCACTCTTGTTTCCTGTCCTTGTATTTCTTTCATCCTTAACTGTTAGTGAGAAATTTCCCCCTTGTATTCATAATTTTATAATCACAATATATTCTTATATTTAATAAAGTGTTGATCAGGCTGCATTCAAACTATAGCATTTTGTGAATGAATGCAAAACTGTGTAGATTTGTGCACATGTACAAAATGCATCAAAAACGTATGTCGCTCTTGCAGTGCCAATCATTGTTAGTGGCACCCTAAATGAGGCAAGCAATCAGTTTTTCCCACACAAAGCTCAAAGCTCAGAAAGGTACATAAGATATGTTGCCGTATTTATTGCACATAGGAAAACCCCTTGAAATGAATAGACTGCCCTAGGTATGTATCGCGACAATGTGCGGAAAAACACACATATGAGCATGTCATAGTGTGAATGAGACCTAAGTAACTTAATAAAGTAACAACCAGGTTTATTCAGTAAATCAGTTAAAAGTCTAATCATGATGTGTACAGCATTCTGGGCAATGTTGGAGTTCTCTACTGAGCTCAATTCCTCAATACACACACACACACACATACTAGGGCTGCGAATCATCAATTAAATTGTGTACGGTGTGTAAAAAAAAAGAGTTGTTTTGCTGCTGTTTACAAAAGTCAATAGATAAGAGCAATGCTAGTGTAGCGGGGTGTACAATTTAGGGGAGTGTCTGAGTGGTAGTTGGGCTCAGACACACTATTGTTAGGGTTAATGGACCATTTGTGTGCCATGGGAGTTGGTATTGGTGTGTAGTTCTCTGGGACCTACAGGTGGCGCTGTCGCCCTGGGTCTGGGTTGAACCACAATACAGGGTTGCGCCTTTTCTTGTCCCCTTTCGGCAGCAGTACTGCGGGGCGGGGAACCTTCTGTGCCTGTCGGGAGAGGGTATAAAAAGGGGCGGCCATCTTCCATGGTGGTCTTCGTCCACGCCCAGGCACCTTCGGCCTGGGTGTGTGGGTCGTCTTCGTCCACGCCCAGGCACCTTCGGCCTGGGTGTGTGGGTCGTCTTCGTCCACGCCCAGGCACCTTCAGCCTGGGTGTGTGTGGGTTGGTTATCTCCGGGTGCCCTAGGCCCGGAGGGCAAGTTCCTGTTCCATCAAGACACCTTCAGTCTGGGGTGAGGTACTATTTTGAAGGCCCGGGGCCCAGCAACCTTCGGCTGGGGTTCGCTAGGGATCGAGAGCTCCCAGGGTGCCGCCTTGCGAGGGGACCCGTATCTGAGATGAGGAGGCCAGAGAGGTAACCCTTTCCGAAGACCCAGCGCAGAGTCGTGGTGACGGTGAGGGCCTCTGGTAACTCTCCGAAGGGATGGTTTTCTCCTTGACATGGGCCAATACTTTAAGGGGGAAGTTCACTAGGTCAGTGGCAGTGACCCTACTCGCTTCAAGTCAGTGGCAGTGACTTCATAGGGCAAAGCCCTATTCACCCGGTCAGTGGCAGTGACCCGTTCACCAAGTCAGTGGCAGTGACTTTCTATTCACCTGGTCTGTGGCAGGGACCAACCTCACGGTCTGTGGCAGAGATTGTGCGCCATAACTGTGTGTGAAATCTAAACAGTAAGAGAACCTGATTTAAGTTTGTGCCTGGACCTCCTCCCACCTAAGCTGTCCTGTGTCTTGTCCCAACCTGTCTGCTTTCAAAGAGGCATATTTATTATCCGTGTGAAATAAATATAGAAGTTGGACTTTCGGTTGGTGTGGACAGTTATATTCCTGGGGAAACATAAGGACTTGCATCTATCTAAGGTAGAGGTGAGAATCATCCTCGGGAGGATTCAACTTCAGCCGCAGGCAGGCCCGAAAAGTAACACCGCTCAACCTCCTTACTCAGGAGGGTACGGGCTTGTGGTGCAGTGTGCCTCTCCCCTCCCTGCGAGGAGCCAAAAACACATACAAAAGGGCAGGTAGGGGGAGAGGTGAGGGCGCTACACGTGGGGGCTTGAGTCCGGGATGTGTCTGCGGTTGAAAAGTGTGAAGACCCCCCAGAGTTTGAACTTTATTCCCCAGTGAAGTTCCGTAGAGGTCGGACATATTGAGAACTATGCCACGAGGAGAACCCTGACTGCGTAGTTTGTGGGTGTGACAGAGAGAAAGCCCGCAAACAATGCAGGAGATGGGAGGAGTCCGGCCATGTGTGGAGGTGCACGTGGGGACTTTGGCGCGAAAAGAACAGTGCGCGATGGAGCAGCGAATGGATAACATGGTGTCTCATGCCTCATGGGTTCCGGCTACTACTACCATGAAAATTACTTCCTTTGCTGCTCCCTTGACTGATACAGGGATTCGGCTCAAGCCCCGGGGACGATTTGCCCTCTGCGTTTGCAAAGATGTGGAGGCCCTCGGAGTGATTTGTCCCGGCTGCTCGGGACTGGTGGTTCATCTGAAGACATTCAGGCGATGCGAGCATTGTAAGGAGTTCTTGTTCGAGGTGGAGCAACCTACAGAAAAGCCTCGGGCTTTCCACCTCAATTGCCTTACAGGCGCCACCACTCTGGAAGGAGGAATCAGAGCTTACACAGCCACCCCTGCACGCACTGCCGAGACTTCGGAGGAAGTCACAGAGGACATTGTGTCAGTGAATGAGGAACCGGAGGATGCTACTTCGGTCACTACAGAGTCCTTTCTCCCACCACCCAAGAGGAAGATCGGGTTTGTGAAAGCTTCCCGCGGCCATGGTGGAGCTACGCCCAAGTGCTTACTCAGAACGGATGCATCCGAAGGGAAAAGTCCCGGATGTCCTGGTTCAGCAGCAAGCCGAGGTAAGCCGGGGGAAGAGACTCTGTGCAAGGTCCCGAGTGTTGGGGATTCACATGTCTGTGAAATAACCGGAGGCGGTGACTCGTCCTCCGTCAGGAGTTACCTGCCCGCAGAGGAATGTGACACCTCCGATCTGGAGTCCATCTCTGATGCGGGAGATGACGCCGCCATAGATGAACTTTTTGAACAGAAGATCTGGGATAAGAAGCCCCTGTCCTTGTCCCATAGTGCTAGGGACTTATACATGTCCATTGGGGAAAGTACACCCCGGGTGGTGGCCTCGGAGCCTGAGGAGGGATCTGTCCCCATGTCTGCCCTTCCACAGTCGGAGACATCTGCATCAGCTACCGAGACGAGACGGGTGTCGCTGCGGACCCCTGTGTCTGGTCCAGAGGTAGTTAAAGTACCTCGGCATCTGGATGCCATCGTCTTGCCTGGCACGGGAGACCATGCTACCATGCCGCCATTGTCCCGGTTGCAGAGACTTTTCAATCAGAAAGTTGCCAGTGAGTATGGGTGGGAGTACCCGTTCCTGCCTAAAGAACTTTTATTTGAAGTGGAGGCCTGTAGACACCGGTGGTACGAGGACTTTATATGGACACATATTAAAGTACCCCAGGTCCGAAGGTACCTTTCATGTTCACCTGCAGCTACCCAGAGGTTCAAGGACTGTAAGGCTGCCTGGATGTTGGGTCGGCACATTTATGCGGACAAGGTACTCATTTGCAGGAAGGACAAAGATGATGTTGAGTACCATATAGACACATTCGATAGGCATTGGAAGCCGTTGGTGTTGCCAGACCCACACTACTACCTGTGAGATACAAGACTCTGATGTTGCTTTGTTTGTTTTTTCTTGAGTGCACTCTCTGGAGCCCCAGGAACTTTTGCCCTAGTTGAAAGGGTACTCTACTCTTTGGAGAAGCGTGAGCTGTTGTTCTTTTCCTCCCCTCTCTGCCCCTACCACAAAGATACAAGGACTTTGGGAGTAGATAGTTCAGGGCCACAGTACAGAAGAAAAGGGAGTTTTACTCCACAGAAAAGAACAAAAGTTTCCTTTGGGATGAGTGTTTTGACGTTGGCACTACCACTAGGTGGCGGTGTTACGTAACTATTGCCTTACTGATGATGTGATGCAGTTTACTCTGAAGGAAGGGATTTTCCTCTAGGGGAGAATCTCCTCATTCTAACATAATGTTGTTTGTTGTGTGTTTTTTTTCTCTTCCTCTGCAGGCGGATGCCAAGCAAGATTACTGAGAATGGGGTGGATCTTAGCTAATGCAGGCGGGAGGGAAATGTAAATTTTTCATGAAAAAAAAAAGTTTTATGTGCCATTTAATGTTTTAATGTGCACATGTGTGATTTCTCGTTTTCCTCTATGTTTTTCACCTCCTTTCCCCCATGTTAGGTTCCGGCACAAACTGATAGTTTTTTTTTTTATTGCCCTTGTTTTTTTAGTTAGTTTATGGATTGGGCTTATGCTGACTCAAGTCTGAGAGGCATCGGGTTACTCCAGACACTGGGGACCAGTGTCTATTTGGTGGGGGGAATGTGTAGCGGGGTGTACAATTTAGGGGAGTGTCTGAGTGGTAGTTGGGCTCAGACACACTATTGTTAGGGTTAATGGACCATTTGTGTGCCATGGGAGTTGGTATTGGTGTGTAGTTCCCTGGGACCTACAGGTGGCGCTGTCGCCCTGGGTCCGGGTTGAACCGCAATACAGGGTTGTGCCTTTTCTTGTCCCCTTTCGGCAGCAGTACGGCGAGGCGGGGAACCTTCTGTGCCTGTCGGGAGAGGGTATAAAAAGGGGCGGCCATCTTCCATGGTGGTCTTCGTCCACGCCCAGGCACCTTCGGCCTGGGTGTGTGGGTCATCTTCGTCCACGCCCAGGCACCTTTGGCCTGGGTGTGTGTGGGTTGGTTATCTCCGGGTGCCCTAGGCCCGGAGGGCAAGTTCCTGTTCCATCAAGACACCTTCAGTCTGGGGTGAGGTACTATTTTGAAGGCCCGGGGCCCAGCAACCTTCGGCTGGGGTTCGCTAGGGATCGAGAGCTCCCAGGGTGCCGCCTTGCGAGGGGACCTGTATCTGAGATGAGGAGGCCAGGGAGGTAACCCTTTCCGAAGACCCAGCGCAGAGTCATGGTGACGGTGAGGGCCTCTGGTAACTCTCCGGAGGGATGGTTTTCTCCTTGACATGGGCCAATACTTTAAGGAGGAAGTTCACCAGGTCAGTGGCAGTGACCCTACTCGCTTCAAGTCAGTGGCAGTGACTTCATAGGGCAAAGCCCTATTCACCCGGTCAGTGGCAGTGACCCGTTCACCAAGTCAGTGGCAGTGACTTTCTATTTACCTGGTCTGTGGCAGGGACCAACCTCACGGTCTGTGGCAGAGATTGTGCGCCATAACTGTTTGTGAAATCTAAACAGTAAGAGAACCTGATTCAAGTTTGTGCCTGGACCTCCTATCACCTAAGCTGTCCTGTGTCTTGTCCCAACCTGTCTGCTTTCAAAGAGGCATATTTATTATCCGTGTGAAATAAATATAGAAGTTGGACTTTCAATTGGTGTGGGCAGTTATATTCCGGGGGAAACATAAGGACTTGCATCTATCTAAGGTAGAGGTGAGAATCCTCCTCGGGAGGATTCAACTCCAGCCGCAGGCAGGCCCAAAAAGTAACACTGCTCAACCTCCTTACTCAGGAGGGTACGGGCTTGTGGTGCAGTGTGCCTCTCCCCTCCCTGCGAGAAGCCGAAAACACATACAAAAGGGCAGGTAGGGGGAGAGGTGAGCGCGCTACACTAGCAAAAAAGTCCCCTGCTCCAGAACATAAACACTGCTCATGGGCAGTTAAAGAGCCAGCCGATTCAGGTTTGGATGGCTTGGACATGTGACATCACAGGTGGCAGTGTCGGAATCTGTTGAGCACCGCAAGTCTTTTAAAGTCCATCCACTGTGCAGTTACAGCAGCTGTAGCTTCTTGGCTTGTAATATAATTTGCAAAGCCATTAACCATCTATGACCCTGCTGCTCTTCTACCTGAGCTCCTCCTTCCACCAGCTTAATGGGGGACCCCTTTAGATACATCTGGATTTCTAACTAGGTAAGGTGCCCTGCCTCCCTCTCCTCCTCTCTTTATCCCCCCTTCCCCCTCACTCTCTCTCTCTCCCTTTCCCCTGCCCTCTCTCTCCCCTACCCTTTCACTCTCTCCCCCCTTCTCACCCTCCTCGCTTTCTCTTCCCCTTCCCTCTCTCTCCCCCTCCACCCTCTCTCTCCCACAACCTACTCTCGCCATTCCTCTCATTTATCCATATTTATTCCACTCTTCCTCTCTTCTACCCTCTTTCCCTCTCTCCACAGATGAACTGGGATCCCCCACCCTGCAGAGCCAGGCACACCTAATTTTTACAGGCACTTCAATTATTTATTGAGAGTTAATAACTTGGATAGGGATGTGAGGTTATGGGATGCCCATTTGACTAGCAAAACTTCGGCAACAACTTCAGGGACATTCTTCCTATATACCATCTCTATATACAGTCTCTATATACAGCTACAACTTCTTCCTCCAGCACACACTTGCTTGCAGACCCAGCTGAATCACTGTTTGGATGTCTGACAAACTCTCAGTCAGATGTTTAAGCAATGGCCCATTACAGGCAGGAACCCAATGCACCTTGTTGTATAGCAAAACAGACAGTGAAACACTTTGTACTCCTCCTCTTTGGCTACTCATCCCAGCACCACCTCTTCAGGCACTGCCAACACACCTTGCTGCAGCTGACCCTTTCACTAGCCCTCCAGGCTAACTTCTCCATCTCAGTCCTCCAGACTGACACCCACCAGCCCACCCGGCTGACTCTCTTGTTCAAATATATTATTGACAAAAAGGAAATGTACAAACAATAGTCCCAAAATATACTGTACATAAACATGTCAAATTATAACTTAGAGAACCAGAGCATGAAATCAACCATACAAAAGAAAAGAATAGAACATTTAGTGTAGGAGGGCTATCCTCCTAACAGGCAAATAAGGGTAGGCAAATGCCAGAGCTTACCCAGATGACTCTCAGGAGATCTTACAGGGAAGGGAGCGAAGACATAAGCACACCACTGTCTTCAGGGAGAACTGGCTGCATGTGGCAGTCTCTCCCTTTGTAAGTCCCCAGTAGTGCTGACCTGCTCCCGCTATCCTTTAACCTGCTTCCGTGCCTCGTGGATGGGCTTCCGCCATGTGTTATGGCAGCATCCGTCCAGCACATGAGCCCCAGCCCAAGGTCACCCCCCAGAGTAGGGGGCTTCTTTGAGGGCCGCTGACAGCCTCCACAGCACTACATTTCCATCTTCCATCGGACTGCCCCTGGTGGCATGGCCCATGCCTATTTATGAGGTAAGCCTGTCTCCTGGCAGCCCTTTACTTGGGATTGGCTGAGGCCCTCATAAATATTCTACACTCTCTACCTCCGTCTACTAGCTCTAGAAGTTTCTACAACCTTCTAAACCAGGGGGAGTCACCAGGAGGAGCTGTCAGGGTGATTCATCCAGCCTGACTCACTGAACCCTGACCTAGATTAACAGCTCAGTCTTAGCCCTGAGCTAAACTAAAATTTTCCTACACTAACAGACCTACACTAACAAACCTACCTTACGTATAGCACACACTAGAGGTTGCTACACCTCTATCTCCCCTCCATCTCTCCATTACTCACTCTATCCCACTCTCTGTATCCCTCTTTCTCCCCTTCCTACACCTCCGCCTTTCTCCCCTCCCTCTCTTTCTACCTCCTCCCCTTTTCTCCCACTCTCTCGCTCTGTCTCTGCTCCCTCGCCTCCTTTCCCCTCTCACCCTCTTTCTCCCCCTCCTTCCTCTTCTCTCTGCCTCCCCATTCCACTTTCCCCCTCCCCCTTCCCTCTCACCAGCAAAATCTGGCTTTGCTAGGTTATCATTCAATGGGCTATTTATTTTTATCTTAATATTTTTATATTTAGTTCTGTTTTAAATGCCCTTCTACATAGAAAGCATTCAAAAATGAGAGATTATGTTAGGTTACTGTATTTCTCCTTGTGACTGTTGTCACCAAGGCCAAAATGAAAAATTCCAAATTTTAGAGCTGGCCAACTCTTCAGATTCTTCAGCTTCTTCAGCCAGGATAACAACACCCTGGGCAACCTAACTGTAACTGTGATTTTAACCTGTTTTGTCTTCAACCTTTTTAAACCAAATTTTTTATATGTGTAGAATAAAGATTTGTTCACTTTTTAATATCTTTATGGTTTGTACATTTATTAGACCCTACAGGGTACGTGTAAAGTTCCACTTGATTTTGTGCTAGTATGGTATATGTTCTCTATGGGATGGTACCTTTGTAAGGTTATAATTGTCTCACACTAATCCCCCACACTTCTCTATTACGCAAAATTTTAGAGCTGTCACCCAAACAAGAGGCGAATATAAATTTTTAAATGTTGACACCTGTTTATGTAAAAATTGTCTAAGAGGACAATTTTCCTCACCTTCTAGAGATTTCCACTCACTTCTTGTTGTGTCTCCAGCTTTACATACACTTTAAGCTTTTCCTACAGTGCCTTGAAAAAGTATTCATACCACTTGAAATTTTCCACAATATGTCCTGTTACAAACAAAAAAGTAAATGTATATTATTGGGATTGTATGTTATAGACCAACACAAAGTGGCACATAATTGTGAAGTGGAAGGAAAATGATAAATGGTTTTATTTTTATTTTTTTACAAATAAATATGTGAAAAGTGTGGCGTGCATTTGTATTCAGCCCCCTTTACTCAGATACCCCTAACTAAAATCTAGTGGAACCAACTGCCTTCAGAAGTCACCTAATTTGGTAAATAGAGTCCACCCGTGTGTAATTTAATCTCAGTATAAATACAGCTGTTCTGTGAAGCCCTCAGAGGTTTGTTAGGGAACCTTAGTGAACAAACAGCATTACGAAGGCCATGGGCCACACCAGACAGGTCAGGCATAAAGTTGTGAAAGAATTTAAAGCAGGATGGGGTTATAAAAAAATATTCCAAGCTTTGAACATCTCACGGAGCACTGTGCAAACCATCATCCGAAAATGGAAAGAGTATGGCACAACTGCAAACCTACCAAGACATGGCCGTCCACCTAAACTAACAGGCGAGCATTAATCAGAGAAGCAGCCAAGAAGCCCATAGTAACTCTGAAGGAGCTGCAGAGATCCACAGCTCAGGTGGGAGAATATGTCCACATGACAACTATTAGTTGTGCACTCCACAAATCTGGCCTTCATGTAAGAGTGGCAAGAAGAAAGCCATTGTTGAAAGACAGACAGAGGAAGCCCCATTTACAGTTTGCGATAAGCCATGTGGGGACATAGAAAACATGTGGAAGAAGGTGCTCTGGTAACATGAGACCAAAATTTAACTTTTTGGCCTAAAAGCAAAACGCTATGTGTGGCGGGAAACTAATACTGCACATCACCCTGAACACACCATTCCCACTGTGGAACATGGTGGTGGCAACAGCATGTTGTGGGGATGCTTTCCTTCAGCAAGGACAGGGAACCTGGTCAGAGTTGATGGGAAAATGGATGGAGACAAATATAGGGCAATCTTAGAAGAAAACCTGTTAGAGTCTGCCAAAGAATTGAGACTGGGGTGGAGGTTCACCTTCCAGCAGGACAACGCCCCCAAATATATAGCCAGAGCTACAATGAAATGGTTTAGATCAAAGCATATTCATGGTCCAGTCAAAGTCCAGACCTAAATCCAATTGAGAATCTGTGGCAAGACTTGAAAATTGCTGTTCACAGATGTTCTCCATCCAATCTGACAGAGCTTGAGCTATTTTGCAAAGAAGAATGGGCAAACATGTCACTCTCTAGATGTGCAAAGCTGGAGCATACCCAAAAAGACTTGTAGTTGTAACTGCTGCGAAAGGCTGTTCTACAAAGTATTGACTCGGGGGGGGGGGGGGGGGGGGCTAATGCACACCACACTTCTCACATATTTATTTGTAGAAAATGTGGAAAACCATTTATCATTTTCCTTCCACTTCACAATTCTGTGCCACTTTGTGTTGGTCTAATACATAAAATCCCAATAAAATACATTTACGTTTTTCGGCTGTAACATGACAAAATGTGGAAAATTTCAAGGTGTATGAATACTTTTTCAAGGCACTGTAAATGTCAGTATTTGCAATGAATATCTGGATGTGTATGAGCATGGTTGTTTTAGTTTTCCTATTTGGCAGGGCATAACCTCGGCCACAGCGTTGCTCTCACTGCTCCTTTGTCTCTCTGTGTGTTAATTAATTGTTCCAATATGTGATTTGAGGATAGCATCTTGTGGTATATATAAAATGTTTATGACGGGTAGAGACGGCCAAAGTACATCTCATGGGAAAACAGAAAACAACCCAACAAGCTGTAACAGCGGTTGTGCTAAGCCAGAAAAGACTGAGCTAAATTACCTCTGTATGACAAACAAAAAGTCTTTAAGCATGTTTATATTTTGAGCTTGCTGCTGAGTTTTTGTTTGAAGTATTCATGAAGTCCATATTGTTGTAATAAGGTTTTATTATTCTGTGTAGCCAGATTGCCAGTGCTATGTTCCAGGCCAGCTTCCTCCAGATGTGAAGAAGGGAGACTGGTAAGAAAGCAGCTGTGCTTTGCACCCTTTTAAACTCTTATATGATAAAGGTTTTTAGCAGTCTCATGTGTAGTGAGGTATGATGATCTTTGAACTGCTATCTGGCATGTTCATTTTGTTTGGCCAAAGCTCAATGATTCTGTTTGTTTTAGCATGTGTTACCATATTATTGACCAAGTTACTGCATCAATATCAAGATGTATGCCCAAAGAGAAGTGCCTAGATTGAATGTGTTCTTGTTGCCTGTAGCAACCAAATTACAAATATCATAATTCTAGGTCAGGTTTGTAAACTCAGAGAATTAGTTCATATTCAATGGGGGAGATTTACTAAAACTGGTGAATACAGAATCTGGAGCAGCTGTGCATAGTAACCAATGAGCTTCCAGGTTTTATTGTCAAAGCTTAGTTGAACAAGCTGAAGTTAGAAGCTGATTGGTTACTATGCACAGCTGTACCAGATTCTGTGTGCACCCGTTTTAGTAAGGTTTTGTTTTGCATGCATTACCCTTCCATGTGCTCCTTGCTGCAAAGACCAGTTATATGGCCCGTACACACGATCCGAATATCGTACGAAAAATGTTGTCCGAGGAAGAATCGTACGATAATCGGATCGTTAGTACAGGGCTTCCGTGAGCCGATCATGGCAGTTCATCCGATATTATTTTATCGGACATGCACGAAAATTTTCCTCGTACGTTACCTAATCGTACGATTTTCGTTTAGTCAGTACAGTTGTCGTCCGAAAATACAACACAAATACATTACAACACATGACATCACTTCCGATTTTTTTTTTCTGTCGTACGAGAATTTTCGTGACTTTAGTAACCTATTAGATTTCTACTTGCGACTAGTAAACGAAAAAAGTCGGACGGTCTGTCGTCCGATTTTCGGATCGTGTGTACGGGGCAATAGGTGAGGGCAGTGGCCATTTGTTTGTACTGTTGGAATAATGGTGAGGGGATGCACTGGACACCTTTGCTGCCATGGTGCTATATGCTGGGTGTCCAGTGTGCCCCTGTGCTTTTAAGGAGAGGTGGGTCCCTGCATGCTCATCTGTCCTTTGCCTATCCATTATAATGCATGTGCTTCCACTGTGGAGGCTCTTATCATTTGTAGTTAGAACTACATAAACTACTGGGGTACCTTGACAGGGCTCTATAACTTACGCATGTATTTACAAATGTATGCAGACTAAACCCCTGTTTTTAACGATTATTCTTATACAAAATAATTAGCTTGGTTGGTAAGTTGAGCTGGGAATTAATATTTCTCGTTTTAGTATATTTTCCCCCAATTACTCAATGATATGTGGTTACTAAATTATAATTTTTTTCTGTACAGCATTAGTTACATTACTTACCTGAAGTACGCCTCATGATATGCAGACCGCTGGATTCTGTAAAAACCTGCACTACAAGACTTCCCTGTCCTCTTCCTGATGAAAAATGTTCAGCCTTGTGGGGGTTAACAGTTTTGGGTCTTCAGGCTCAGCTGCACTAAAGATGATCTGAGAGGGACAACCCCCCCCACCTTCTCCACCATTGAGAAATGCTTTCACTGATTACACTGCTTGTAACACAATCTGTGAATGGGGGAGAAAAACCTGTGACTGATTAGACTTTCCTTCATTCACAAAATGTGTTACAGGCAATGTAATCAATTAAAAGAACGGGCTGGAGGGGGCATGTCCCAGTGGGATCATCTGTAGTGCAGCTGAGCCAAAGCTGTTTACCATTGCATTGCTGGAAGTTCAGCAGCAGGAAGAGGACAGGGCAGTCCTGGAGTGAAGATTTCTACAGAATCTAGCAGCCTGCACATCGTTTGACATACTGTACTTCATTACAAGCAAAGAGAAAACATGTTTTTTTTTTTTAAACTTCAGCTTTACTTGGTAATGTGTACTGGTATACTGGGGATGAAGCAACAGAAAAGGAAACAATAGGCATTGTATAAAAAGTTTAAGCAATTTAGAATTTTCACAAAGGCTGACAGCAGCTACCCATAACTCAGTGCTGCAGCTAAGTCTGTCTTTGTTATAAGAGAAAATGTGTTAACAATTTGCTGGTTGTTTGCTTACAAGCGCCTTCTGTCTATGACAATTTGTGCAGCATGCAATGCATATCTTTAGCCCAAGAGATATTTCTGGCTGTTTTCTGTCAACAAGAAAAAAGAAAATCCATCAGCCATTTTATAAAAACATTTCTACCTTCTTTGCAGAACATTTTTGATCCTGATCTACTAAAGCAGTGGAGCATGTTAACTTAAAAGGTAAGTTCACCTTTGTACACTTTTTTTCTTCTAAATTCCAGCTTCACTATGCACCAATATAGCATTCATGTACTTTTTCTGCAAAAATATCAAAGCTTTCCCTTAAATCTACAGCCACTTACTTTTCTTGTCCTAATCCACATTTCCAGACGTTTCCATTAGTAATGTCTTTCTTTCTTACAGACTGGAGGTCATGACACGGGAAGGAGTTGACCAGCTGACCTCATTAGCGCACACCCTGCATCATCCACCCACCCATTCCCAGGTGCACGTTTCTTAAATGAAATTTAATCAATCAGTGATCACCCTTCTCACTAAATACACAATCAGATTGCATATTGTATGGCCATCTTTATACAAGTACATAGGAGGGAGTGGACGCTATACGGCGCTACACGGGTGCATTTAACCCTTCCTTCGGCCGCTAGTGGAGGTAAAAAGCACCCCGCTAGCGGCCGAACAGTGCCGCTAAAGCCCTGTACACACGATCGGATTTCCTATGGATTCTAATCCGATGGATTTTTCCATCGGAAATCCGATGAAGCTGACTTCCATCAGTCTTGCCTACACACCATTAGTCAAAAATCTGACCGTACCAAACGCTGTGACGTAAAACACTCAGACGAGCCGAGAAAAATGAAGTTCAATGCTTCTGAGCATGCGTTGACTTGATTCTGAGCATGCGTGGGTTTTTTATCCGATGGAGTTCCACACAGACGATCGTAATTTGCTATTGTTTTTTTTTTTCCCATCGGATAAATTTAAAACATGTTTTATTTTTTCTCACCAATGGAAAAAAGACAGATGGGGCCCATACACGATCGGTTTGTCTGATGAGAAAAGTCCATCAGACTTTTTTCATTGGTAAAACCGATCGCGTGTACACGGCATAAAACGACGGTAACGCTGCCCACGGCTCAGTGGGAAAGGGCTCTTAGGGAGATTCACCCTCTCTATTTGTCCTGTTTACCATTATGAAAGTGAAAGTAAAAGAAAATTCCAAATTTTGGGTTGTCCCCAGAAAAGTAATAGAGAAGAAATCTTCAAATAGAGACTCTAGTTCTGGGGGTCCCTGTGGAACTCCCTTAACCTGTTTACGACCGCGCTATAGTCGAATGACGGTTACAACGCGGTCGTACTTTGCCAGGAGGCTGTCATATGACGTGCTCATGCTGCCAGCATGCCCCTAGCGGCAGTGATCTGTGATTGTTGTTTTCTTCGGATGCAGCTGATCTCGGATCAGGGTAAAGAGCCAATCATGGCTGCTCTTTACCACATGATCAGCTGTGTCCAATCACAGCTGATCACAATGTAAACAGGATTTGCCGGTTATCGGCAAATCCAGACAGTGTCCTGACTATCAGTGGGGATGGTCCCGATGTTTGAATCAAACGTAAGTTCGACTTTCACATTGAGTGTTCGTTTGTCCACAAACTAACCAAACATATGGGGTGTTCGCAGCAAATTCGAGTGCCGCGGAGCTCGACATAATGCACTCAGAGATCGCAGTGCATTGACGGCTGCTGATTGGTCAAAGCAATCACCTGACCTGCATGCTTTGGCCAATCACAGAGCAATCTGCTGGGAGAGCCATGATTGGCCAAGACAGGGTGCCTTTGGCCAATCATGGCTCAGGGGGCTAAGTCCACGCCCCTCATTATATAAGGGTGCTTACACAGCAGCCATATGTAGTGTGATATCTGAAGGAGATTGAGAGAACTTGAGCTAGATTAGGCATGTTAGTAAGTGGCGTGCATGCAGTTTAGTATAAGTGTAGCGGGTATTTAAATTTAGGGGGAGCATCTGGGTGGTAGTATGACCCAGATGCTCCGATTGTTAGGGAATTTGGGACCATTTTCTGTTCGTGGAGGACTTCAGTGGTGTGCAGTTCCCTGCGGCCTGTGGGTGGCGCTGTCGCCCTGGGCCGGGGTTGAACCATCACTGCAGTGCTGTTCCCTTTTTGTCCTGTTTCGGCAGCCGTACGGCGGGTCGGGGTAACCTGCTGTGCCTGTCGGGAGAGGGGATAAAGGGGAGAGACGCCCTCAACACGAGGTTCAGAGTCGAAGGTCACAGCCGCGCCCAGGCACCTTCAGCCTGGGTGCCGGTGTTCCGGAGTTCAGGGCCCAGGTGCCCTTGACCTGGCCGGAGTGGGAGATGGAGTCCATCCCAGGCACCTTCAGCCTGGGGTGAGGTACTACGGAGGAGGCCCGGGGCCCAGTACCTTCGACTGGGTTCCGCAGGGGTGGAAGAGTCCGAGGCGCCCTAAGGTGTTGGGCGCCGAATCTGAGACGAGGAGGCCAGGGAGCGTAACCTCTCCGAACAGTCTGGCGCAGCATTTGCCGGTGACGGCGGGGCCTCTGGTAACTCTCTTGGAAGGATGTCTTCCCTCTGACAGGGGCTGCATTTAGCGAAGGTAATTCTGTTCCTGTTCTACACGGTCGGTGGCAGCGGCTGTGCGCCATAACCATTGGTGACACTACAATGGTTAGTTCTATTTGAGGATTGTGCCTTGACCTACACCCCACTTTTACTGAACTGTTCTTTGGGTCACAATCTGTCTGCTGTTAAAGGACGATTTATTGCTGTCAGAGAATAAATAAGAGTTGGACCTTTTCAGTGGTGTGGAACTCCAGTTACTGGGAGCAAAGGGGGGTCATCTGTAGAACGGACTTGGCTCTGGGTTATACACACGACCGGAAGGTAAACAGGTGTTGGCTTTCACCTCTGCACATAGGAGGACATAGGCCGTAGTGTACCGCACCCCTCTTCCCTAATCCCCCTAGACCAGACAACAAGCCGGAAGACGAAGGGGTGAGAGGGGTGAGGCCGCTACACATATATATATATATATATATATATATATATATACTGTGTATAGAGTGCAGTCAGTGTAGAAAATATATATAGTGCATGCAATGTATTAATATATATATACAGGTTAAGGGGGACCCTATGAAAGAATTAAGAAAAAAATGGTCCCCCCCAAAATCCACACCAGGCCCTTTGGGTCTGGTATAGATTAAGGGGAAATCCATATCAGACCCTTATCCGAGCAAGTAGCCTGGCAGGCCAGGAAAGGGGGGGCAAGCGAGAGCCTCCCCCCTCCTGAACCATACCAGACTGCTTGCCTTCATGGGCAGGGTGCTTTGGGGTCCCTGGCCATTGGATGTCGGGGTCTGCAGGCGGGGGGCTTATTGGAATCTGGAAGCCCCCTTTAACAAGGGGGCCCCCAGATCCCGGTCCCCCTATGTGAATAGGTATCGGGGCCGGGATCTGGGGGCCCCCTTGTTAAAAAAAAAGTGTCCCACAATGTCCATTCATCTTCAATCACGCCACCTGACGGACCCAAAAATTTATAAAAGCCCGGCTTCGATGGGAGGCCTCCCGGTGACTGCTGTCTCTTGGCTGTGACAGCACAGATTGCACAGATGCGACATTTTACAGGCAGACTAAGGAAACCCCCAAGGCAAGATATTTAAAGGAATATTTCATTTTTATTGTTTCACTTTAAGTATTATTAAAATCACTGCTCCTGAAAAAACTGTAGTTTTAAAAACTTTTTTTTGCATTGATACATTTCCCCTAGGGCAGTAGCCGGGTCCCCATACACTTTTTATGGCAATAACTTGCATATGCAAGTCCTTTAAAATGAGCACTTTTGATTTTTCATGTTCGTGTCCCATAGACTTTAATAGGGTTCGCACGTTCACTCAAACTTTTTGCCTTTTTTTGTGCAAACTGAACCGATGTTCGGCTCATCGCTAATTATCAGTGCAGCCCCAACAGTGGCCACCAGTGCTGCAAATTTGTGCTCACCAGTGCTGTCAATCAGTGTCCATCAGTGATGCATGTCAGTGCCCATCAGTGCCCCCTATCAGTAATGCCTTTCAGTGGCGCCTATCATTGCCGCCTATCAGAGCCCTTCAGTGCTGCATATCAGTGCAGCCTCATTGGTGCCTCCTCATCAGTACCCATCAGTGCCGCCTCATCAGTGCAGCCTATCGGTGCGCATCAGTGCAGCATTTGAGTGCCCATAAGTGCAGCATATCAGTGCCCATCAGTGCAGCCTCATCAGTGAAGGAGAAAAATTACTTATTTACAAAATTTTATGACAGAAACTAAGAAAAACTTTTTGCTTCCAAATTTTCTGTCTTTTTTCTTTTGTTTAGCAAAAATTTAATTCTCCAGTGGTGATTAAATACCACCAAAAGAAAGCTCTATCTGTCGCAAAAATGCATTGGGGTACTGTGTTGCATGTCTGTGCAATTGTCATTCAAAATGCGACAGCACTGAAAGCTAAAATTTGGCCTTGGTAGGAAGGGGGTGAAAGTGCCCAGTAGGCAGGTGGTTGACTTGCAGGGATTTCCTCTCACTTTCCGTTTTGGCTATGGGACAGGAAGTGAAGGGAAATCTCCCCAATAGGGCACAGGTGGCAAAAAAATGAAATGACAGGAGTTATGCCCATAGCTCCCAACTGTCCCTGATTTTGATCGTCCCTCATTCAGAAATTAATGTCCCTCTGTCTCTATTTCCTCCTCATTTGTCCTTCATTTTGGATGACCTATATAGTTGTATATAAAATGCACTACTTATCTATCAAAAATTGTTTCATAGTGCTAAATCTTTCATCCAATTTCTAAATTGCTGCATATATCGATTCCAGAAGCCAATATAAAGGAATAGTAGTGGTAAAAAAGCACTTGTGGGTTTAACCCAATGTTTCTCAACTCCAGTCCTCAAGGTGCCCTAAAAGGTCATGTATTCAGGCTTTCCATTATTTTGCACAGGTGATTTGATCAGTTTCACTGCCTTAAAAACACTGCCGTTTCATCTGAGGGAAATCCTGAAAACATGACCCGTTGGGGCATCTTGAGGACTGGAGTTGAGAAACACTGGTTTAACCAATATTTTTTTTGTACAATTCTTATTTAAAGTGGTATGGGGGGGGGGGGGGTCCTATGCCTACTACATGTGTTTGCTAATAGGTGTCCCTCATTCTCATCTCAGAAAGTTGAGAGGTATGGGTATGACCATCCCTTAGTCTATCGGAAATGAAAAAAACTGATCCCATGTGCTCCATAAACTGACTTTGGTGCTTACTATGGGTGCTGGTCAAATGAATCTATCCCTTATCCAGGGCCATATTAAGAACATCATGGGCCTGTTGCTGAGGATTTGGTGGTAAATAATAAATAAATAAAAATGCAAAAATGTTTTGTTATAACAAATTAAAT
The DNA here is from genome assembly GCA_029206835.1 of Rana muscosa. Lineage (NCBI taxonomy): Eukaryota > Metazoa > Chordata > Amphibia > Anura > Ranidae > Rana > Rana muscosa. The sequence continues at coordinate 372,483,950 of CM055116.1, forward strand.
TAAAGAGAGAGAGGGAGGATGAGAGAGAGAGAAAGGGGATGAGAGAGGGGTGAGGGGTGAGGGGTAAGGGAGGGGGGATGAGAGAGAGAGGATGCGCATGAGCATGCGTGGGAATGACATCAACGCAGCCCGGCCAAGGCAAGTGACCGAAGGCACAGAACCCAGAAGGAAGACCGGTGAAGATGGAAGCGCCCGGGCCCCGCCAGATTGATCACAGCGCTGGAGGGCTCAGTCTGACAATTTAAAGTGGTTGTAAACCCTCTGATACTATTTTCACCTACAGGTAAGCCTACATTAAGGCTTACCTGTAGGTGCTTGCAATATCTCCTTAACCTACATGGTTAAGGAGATATTTGCTGAAAATTGGGCACCGATGTCTACGGCGCATGCGCGCCATAGACAACAGCGCAGGCGCACTGAGCGCGCCGGTTCTTCAATGGGAAATTGCCGTAAAAAGTGCCGGTTCCGCACGCATGCGCGGGGATCGTGCCGGTTCCGCGCGCATGCACGGGAGTGACGTCATCGCCGCTTCGGTCAGTCACAGTGCCGAAGCGGCGATACCCAAAAGTCACTCCGGGTATCATGGCGGCGGCAGAGGAGAGGAACGAGGGTCGCTTTGGGGGCTTCGATCTAAGGTAAGTAATTCATAATGAGCTAGTATGCTAGTCATACTAGCTCATTATGCCTTTGTCTTGCAGGTTTTTTTTTTTTATGTTTTTCTGGGTTTACAACCACTTTAAGTGTACCCTAATGTGCTAATATGCTGTGCATACTTGTACTGTACATTGTGGCATAAGCTACCTCAGGGCCTCTAAAAAGTAGTAATGTTAGCGAGGTTTACTACCGCTTTAATATCACAGGATTTCAGGAGCCTCTCATGGGGCCCCCTACTGACCCGGGCCCTTGGGCAGTGCCTAAGTGCATAATTGGCAACATTTCAAAAATATTTTCAGGGACACTTTTTTTTACAAGTGGTATATTTAGAGTAGCTGAGATACCCTATGTTACTCTATACATCACAGTAGTAATCACAAAATAAAATAAGTACTAATAATGGGCAGAACAAATATGAGGACTGAGGAGATTTCCTTTAGTTGAACTAACAAAAGTGTGCCCATTCTAGAGCTGGTAACATTGAGGATATTCAGTATAATTTTAAATAACTGTTTTTGTGGGTAAGAGGCATAGGGGAGGAGTATGGATAGTATAAAAGTGGGAAGTATGTGCAGGAGAGGAAGAGGAATGTGGAGGGCCTAACAGTGGGCACTATGTACAGGAGAGGAGGGCGGAGGGTATGGCAGAAGGCTCTATGTACAGGAGAGGAGTGTGAAGGGTATGCCAGTGTGTAGTATGTACCGGAGAGGAGTGTGGAGGGTATGACAGTGGGCAGTATGTACAGGAGAGGAGTGTGGTGGGTATGACAGTGGGCAGTATGTACAGGGGAGGAGTGTGGAGGGTATGCTGGGGGCAGTATGTACAGGAGAGGGATGTGAAGAGAAAGATAGTTGGCAGTATGTACAGGGGAGGAGTGTGGAGGGTATGGTTGGGTACAGTATGTACAGTGGGGGAGTGTGGAGGGTATGACAGTGGGCAGTATGTACAGGAGAGGAGTGTGGAGGGTATCACAGTGGGCAGTATGTACAGGAGAGGAGTGTGAATGGTATGATAGTGGGCAGTATGTACAGGAGAGGAGTGTGGAGGGTATGATGGGAGCAGTATGTACAGGAGAGGAGTGTGGAGAGTATGACAGTGGGCGGTATGTACAGGAAAGGAGTGTGGATGGTATGATAGTGGGCAGTATGCAAAGGAGAGGAGTGTAGAGGGTATGACAGCCGGCACTATGTACAATAGAGGAGTTTATGAATGTGGGCAGTATGTACAGGAGGTAAGTGTGGACGGTATGACAGTAGGCAGTATGTACAGGAGAGGAGTGTGGATGGAATGATACTGAGCAGTATGTACATGAGATGAGTGTGGATGGTAAGACAGTGAGCAGTAAGTACAGGAGAAGAGTGTGGAGGGTATGACAGTGGGCAGTATGTACCGGAGAGGAGTGTGGAGGGTATGAAAGTGGGCACTATGTACAGGAGAGAAGTGTGGAGAGTATGACAGTGAGCAGTATGTACAGGAGAGGAGTGTGAAGGGTATGCCAGTAGGTAGTATGTACCGGAGAGGAGTGTGGAGGGTATGACAGTGGGCAGTATGTACAGGAGAGGAGTGTGGAGGGTATGATAGTGGGCGGTATGTACAGGGGAGGAGTGTGGAGGGTATGATGGGGGCAGTATGTACAGGAGAGGAATGTGGAGAGAAAGATAGTTGGCAGTATATACAGGAGAGGAGTGTGGAGGATAAGGTTGGGTTACAGTATGTACAGTAGGGAAGCGTGGAGGGTATGACAGTGGGCAGTATGTACAGGAGAGGAGTGTGGAGGGTATGATGGGAGCAGTATGTACAGGAGAGGAGTGTGGAGGGTATGACAGTGGGCAGTATGTACAGGGGAGGAGTGTGGAGGGTATGCCAGTGGGTAGTATGTACCGGAGAGGAGTGTGGAGGGTATGACAGTGGGCAGTATGTACAGGAGAGGAGTGTGGAGGGTATGACAGTGGGCAGTATGTACAGGGGAGGAGTGTGGAGGATATGATGGGGGCAGTATGTACAGGAGAGGAATGTGGAGAGAAAGATAGTTGGCAGTATATACAGGAGAGGAGTGTGGAGGGTAATGTTGGGTTACAGTATGTACAGTAGGGGAGTGTGGAGGGTATGACAGTGGGCAGTATGTACAAAAGAGGAGTGTGGAGGGTATCACAGTGGGCGGTATGTACAGAAGAGGAGTGTGAATGGTATGATAGTGGGCAGTATGTACAGGAGAGGAGTGTGGAGGGTATGATGGGAGCAGTATGTACAGGAGAGGAGTGTGGAGGGTATGACAGTGGGCAGTATGTACAGGAGAGGAGTGTGGACGGTATGATAGTGGGCAGTATGCAAAGGGGAGGAGTGTGGAGGGTATGACAGCTGGCACTATGTACAATAGAGGAGTTTATGAATGTGGGCAGTATGTACAGGAGGGAAATGTGGACGGTAAGACAGTAGGCAGTATGTACAGGAGAGGAGTGTGGACATTATGATACTGAGCAGTATGTACATGAGATGAGTGTGGATGATAAGACAGTGAGCAGTATGTACAGGAGAAGAGTGTGGAGGGTATGACAGTGGGCAGTATGTACAGGAGAGGAGTGTGGAGGGTATGAAAGTGGGCACTATGTACAGGAGAGAAGTGTGGAGAGTATGACAGTGAGCAGTATGTATAGGAGAGGAGTGTGGACGGTGCGACAGAGTGCAGTATGTACAGGAGAGAAGTGTATGACAGCGGGCACTATGTACAGGAGAGAAGTGTGTAGGGTATGACAGCGGGCACTATGTATAGGAGAGAAGTGTGGAGAGTATGACAGTGAGCAGTATGTACAGGAGATAAGTGTGGAGAGTATGACAGTGGGCACTATGTACAGGTGAGGAGGATGAAGGAATCTGTGAAGGAAAAATGTAAAGGTTTGTGGAAGGATGTTTAGGGACTGCATAGTGGTTAAGCAGGCCATACATAGATTGAAATTAAGCCAATTAAGCAGAGATTAGCCATAGTCGATCTATGTATGGGCTAGCTGGTTTTACACAAGTCAATCTATTAATCGACTTGAGTACAACCAGCCTGTCAGGTTTTTCCCAAAACAATCAGTGCTGCCAGCTATAGTTAGCAACACTAATCATTGTATTTACTGGCAGAACACAATAACACTGCAGGAGTGATTCCTCCACCCACAGGTCAGCAGGTGAGAGGGTGTGTGGGGAAAGGCTGGGTAGAGATACTAGTCAATGGCTGGGTAGGCACTGGCTAGTATCAGAGTAAGATACACACAGGTTATATACGCCACGATCGTTAGAGCGAGAGCAATAATTCTAGCCCTAGACCTACTCTGTAACTCTAAACATGTAACCTGTAAAAAAAATTAAAGCATCGCTTAGTATACTAAAAAAATCGTGCCAACTTTAGTGTTTTTTATTTTTTTTATGAATAAAACAGTTTCTTTCCAAAAAAAACATGTTTGAAAAATTCCTGCGCAAATACTGTGCAACATAAAAAGTTGCAAAGACCACCATTTTATTCCCTAGAGCAGTGATGGCGAACCTTGGCACCCCAGATGTTTTGGAACTACATTTCCCATGATGCTCATGCACTCTGCAGTATATCTGAGCATCATGGGAAACATAGTTCCAAAACATCTGGGGTGCCAAGGTTCGCCATCACTGCCCTAGAGTGTCTGCTAAAACAATATATAATGTTTGAGGGTTCTGAGTAATTTTCTAGCAAAAAAAACATGATGATTTTTACATGTAGGAGAGAAGTGTCAGAATTGGCCTGGGTGGCAAGGGGTAATTACCATAAGTAATATACAAATAATTATTATAAGCACTGTGAGCTCATCCTCTCAGTCGCCTGCAGACTCAGAGTGTGTCAGCTTGTATTTAAACTGGCTGCTCTGTATGCAGCTTCTGATAGGCTGCGCAAGCAGCCCCCTATCTCCGGAACCATAAATGATAGGAACCCCACATTTTGACCAGTTGTGGGTAGGTCTTTAGCTACCTACACCCTAAATTTGGAGTCTCTGTGTCCCCTGGTCGTCGAGCTACAACCCTCAAAGTCGATCTTTTTTTTTTTTTGTGATTTTTGGAATATATGGTAGTGGTATGCCAACACTAATATATTTGATTATTTCTTTCCAGTCAGTAGTTGTTAGGGAAGCAGCGGGTGCTGGCACCTGTGCACCCTTACCAAACAGTGACATTACCCAACCCCATTCCCCAGCCATGCAAACAAATGGGTGGGTATAGCACTGACATCACTGAACAAGTATTGCCACATGGCCATATTTGGGCAATAACATGATCTGGTAGACCACAACTTTCTGTGTACATTTAGCGTCGGGCCTGGAAAATTTTATTCTGTGCAAGTAATCAAGGGGAGAAGCTCATGTTGGCGGGTGGCTGTTTTTTTTTTTTTAAGTGATTGACATGAAATACTTAAAATAAAAAGTCAAAATGTGCAATATCATTATAACCATTTACATTTCTTTGTAAATAATCATGGGTATGAGTGTGTGTGTGTGTGGGGGGGGGTATCTTAGGGGCTCCTTATCCTAAAGTGGCATTCAGATTGCAATAAGCCCCCTCCCACAGATTCCCACAACCACTGGGCCATGGTTATGGGGAAGAAGCACTGAAGCACTGGTCCTCACCTGTCATCAACATGGGAACAAGGTGCTTTGCCAGTGGGTCCCCCATGTTAAGGACATGTGGCCTGGTAAGATTCAGGAGAGGCGGCACATGCTCGCCTCCCCCTAGACAAGATTTAGGGTCTGGTATGTATTTTTAGGGGGACCCCCAATGCTTTTTTTTGTGTAAGATCCTCCATTAACACCTATACCAGACCCTTGTCTATTGATAAGGGTCTGGTATAGATGAATATATCCCCAGCTGCTTTGTTTACAAACAGAAGTAAGAAGCCAAATCTGTAATTTAACAGCACTTTAAATGGAATTTTTTCCTTCATATATGTCAGTTTTGGTGCAGTAGGTGGTGTGCATTATAAGGATGCACTACTTCAAAGTCAGCTTAAGGGCATACACCAAGCATGATATTTAACCACTTAAGCCCCGGACCAATACGGGCCATTATGACCAGGCCCCTTTTTGCGATTCGGCACTGCGTCGCTTTAACTGACAATTGCGCGGTCGTGCGACGTGGCTCCCAAACAAAATTGGCGTCCTTTTTTTCCCACAAATAGAGCTTTCTTTTGGTGGTATTTGATCACCTCTGCGGTTTTTATTTTTTGCGCTATAAACAAAAATAGAGCGAACATTTTGGAAAAAATTACATTTTTAACTTTTTGCTATAATAAATATCCCCAAAAAATATATAAAAAAACATTTTTTTTCCTCAGTTTTGGCCGATACGTATTCTTCTACATATTTTAGGTAAAAAAAATCGCAATCGGCGTTTATTGATTGGTTTGCGCAAAAGTTATAGCGTTTACAAAATAGGGGATAGTTTTAAGGCATTTTTATAATTTTTTTTTTTTTTTACTAGTTATGGCGGTGATCAGCGATTTTTTTCATGACTGCGACATTATGGCGGACACATCGGACACTTTTGACACATTTTTGGGACCATTGTCATTTTCACAGTGATCAGTGCAATAAAAATGCACTGGTTACTATGAAAATGACACTGGCAGTGAAGGGGTTAACCACTAGGGGCGCTGGAGGGGTTAAGTGTGCCTAGGGGCGTGTTACTAACTGAGGGGGGGCGTGGCTACGACTGACACATCACCGATCTCCGCTCTGATTACACAGTGCGGAGATCGCTGACATTGTCAGTAGAGGAGCGGCGAGATGATGTGTTTACACACACATCTCCCCGCTCCGAGCCTCCGTGAGACGATCGCGGGAAGCCCCGCGGCGATCGACTCCGCGGAACCTGCGGTCCCACTCACGGGGAAGGCAGGGGGGTCGCGAGCGCGCCGCCGGCGGCGCGCGCGCCACCCCGACGTCGGCAGTTAAAGGGCCACGTACAGGTACGTGATTGTGCCTGTACGAGCCATTCTGCCGACGTATATCTCCGTGAAGGGGTCGGCAAGTGGTTAAATAAATTTAGCATTTTTATTTTTCACTTTAACCACTTCAATACCATGCACTTATGCACCTTCCCGCCCAGACCAATTTTCAGCTTTCAGTACTCTCACAATTTGAATGACAATTACTTAGTCATGCTACACTGTATCCAAACAAAATTTTTATCATTTTCTTCTCACAAATAGAGCTTTCTTTTGGTGGTATTTAATCGCCACTGGGTTTTTTTTTTTTGCGATATAAGCAAAAAAACAGCAATTTTTTAAAAAAAAAACACTTTTTTTTAGTTTCTATTGTAAAATTTTGCAAATAAGTAATTTTTCTTCATAAATTTGTGCCAAAATTTATACTGCTACATATCTTTGGTAAAATTAACCCAAATTAGTGTATATTATTTGGTCTTTGTGAAAGTTATAGAGTCTACAAACTATGGTGGCAATCACTGAAAATTTATCACATCTGATCACGCCTGATGTACTGAAGGGATATCTCATTTCTTGAGACACTAACAAGCGAGGAAAGTACAAATACCCCAAAATTACCCCTTTTTGGAAAGTAGACAGTCCAAGGTATTTACTAAGAGGTGTGGTGAGTTTTTTGAAGTTGTATTTTTTCCCACAATTCATGGGAAAATTTAATTATTTTTTTTTTTTTACACAAACTGGTCATATTAACAGTTTTTTTCTCTCACACAGCATATGCATAATTGCAACTACACCCCAAAATACATTCTGCTACTCCTCCTGAGTGTAGCGATACCACATGTGTGAGACTTTTACACAGCCTGGCCATATACAGAGGCCCAACATTGAAGTAGCACTTTCAGGCGTTCTACAAGCATAAATCGCACATATCCTTTCTCAACCACCTATTACACTTTTGAAGGCCCTGGAGCACCAGGATAATGGAATTTTCCACAAAATGACCCCATTTTGGAAAGCACACACCCCAACATATAATCTATGAAGCATTATGAGTCTTTTGAACGGTTCATTTTTTTTCAGAAGGTTTTGGAAAATGTGGAGAAAAAATGAAAATGCATTTTTTTTACACAAAGTTGTCCATTTATAAGATATTTCTAACGCATAGCATATACATAGCAAAAATGACACCCAAAAATGCATTCTGCTACTCCTCCTGAGTATAGCGATACCACATGTGTGAGACTTTTACACAGCCTGGCCATATACAGAGGCCCAACATTGAAGTAGCACTTTCAGGCGTTCTACAAGCATAAATCGCACATATCCTTTCTCAACCACCTATTACAATTTTGAAGGCCCTGGAGCACCAGGACAATAGAATTTTCCACAAAATGACCCAATTTTGGAAAGCACACACCCCAACGTATAATCTATGAAGCATTATGAGTCTTTTGAACGGTTCATTTTTTTCCAGAAGGTTTTGGAAAATGTGGAGAAAAAATGAAAATGCATTTTTTTTACACAAAGTTGTCCATTTATAAGATATTTCTAACGCATAGCATATACATAGCAAAAATAACACCCCAAAATGCATTCTTCTACTCCTCCTGAGTATAGCGATACCACATGTGTGAGACTTTTACACAGCCTGGCCATATACAGAGGCCCAACATTGAAGTAGCACTTTCAGGCGTTCTACAAGCATAAATCGCACATATCCTTTCTCAACCACCTATTACAATTTTGAAGGCCCTGGAGCACCAGGACAATAGAATTTTCCACAAAATGACCCCATTTTTGAAAGCACACACCCCAACGTATAATCTATGAGGCATTATGAGTCTTTTGAACGGTTCATTTTTTTCCAGAAGGTTTTGGAAAATGTGGAGAAAAAATTAAAATGCATTTTTTTTACACAAAGTTGTCAATTTATAAGATATTTCTAACACATAATATGTACATAGCAAAAATTACACACCAAAATGCATTCTGCTACTCCTCCTGAGTATGGCGATACCACATGTTTGAGACTTTTACACAGCCTGGCCACATACAGAGGCCCAACATCCAAGTAGCACCTCCAGGCATTCTAGCAGCATTAATTGCACATATCATTTTCTGACTACCGATCACATTTTTGAAGGCCCTTCATATATCTAACACATAGCAGGTACATACCAAATAACAAAAGATTACCTGTGGTTTTAGAAGTGCAGTGGTCCACAGAGGAGAGCATCGGTCCAGGCAGCAGGCAGGGATGAGGTCAGCGACAGCAAAAGCAATCATCCAGGCAGCAGGCAGGAATACTGTCCATAGTTCGCACAGGCAGAGATACTGTCAGCACAGCCAGAGCACAGCCAAAGCACAGGTCCAGGTAGCAGGCAGAGGTGTCCTATCCTATCCTATCAATGATATCTTCGATATATTGGAGGTAGTGGAGTCGGTGATTTTGAGTTGCTTTTTGGTAGCAGACAAACAAATTAAAAAGGGCCATGTGAAACAGGTGAAACGCAACTTTTTTGTGCCAATAATGGGACTTTCTGGTTGATAAGTAGGGCTGTAGCATCTGGTCGTTTAAATCCACCCCCCCCCCCCCATGTACAAATTGTAGTCGTGGACACATTCAGGCTTTACAATGGAGCCGCGTCTTCTTGGGATCTCCACCATGGTGTCATTGTGGATCGTAGAGAGGATGTGGACATCTTTCTTGTCCCTCCACTTCATGGCCAACACCTCCTCGTTCCTCATGGGTGCCGATTCTCCAGGTCGCAATTTTTTTGTCAATAAATTTTGTGGGAATCCCTTCCGGTTTTTTTTGAAGGTACCGCAGGCCGGGGTTTTTTTACTGTAAAGGTGGCGAAAAAGGTGCAGGCTGGTATAATAATTATCAACATATAAATGGTAACCTTTTCCGAACAGGGGGTATGCCAACTCCCAGACAATTTTCCCACTGGTTCCAATATATGTGGGGCAATCACGGGGCTGGAGCTGGGAGTCTTTGCCTTCGTAGATCCTGAATTTGCAGACGTATCCAGTGGCTCGATCACATAATTTATTTAATTTTAACCCATACCTGGCTCTCTTGCTTGGTATGTACTGCTTGAACTGCAGTCGGCCGGTGAAATGTACGAGGGACTCGTCCACACAAATTTTTTGGTCTGGGATGAAAACTTCTTCAAATCGCTGGGAAAAGGCATTGATTAGGGGGCGTATCTTGTACAATTTGTCGTAGTTGGGATGATCTCGGGGAGGGCACTGTGAATTGTCATTGAAGTGGAGAAAGCGCATAATCATGTCGTATCTTTTCCTGGACATGACAGCGGAATATATGGGCATGTGTTGGATGGGGCGTTTGGACCAATATGAATGGACTTCGTTCTTTTTTGTAAGCCCCATATTGAACATAAGGCCCAAAAATAATTTAAATTCCTCCAATGTTAGACGCCGCCACTGGAACATGCGGGCGTAGGAAGAATCGGGGTTGGCAGCAATAAATTGGGATGCATACAGATTCGTTTGATCCACTATATTCTGCAGCAAATCTTGTGGGAAAAATAAACAAAAATAATCAAATTTAGAAAAATTTGTAGTGTCGGGCTGCACACCTGGCTGTGCGGTGAAAGGGGGGATGATAGCGGATCCTGAGTTGGCAGGCAACCATAAGGGGTTTGCCAGGGCATCGGGAAGGTAGGATTGGGGCTGGATTCTTCGGGTTGGGCGTGCATTTCCATTGCTTGTACTGGGCTCCTCTTCCTGGGGTATGGCGCTGCTGGTGGTGGGCAGTTCTCCTGATCTTGGTGCTGATCTTGGTGCCGATCGCATTCTTTTGGGAGGGACGGTTTCCTCCGGGGACTCGGACTCTGAGCCACTATCCTCCACTGGCTCGTATTCCGAACCAGAATCGGATAATGGGAGCTCCCCGCTGCTCTCATCATCCGACATGGCAAGAATGGCATATGCCTCCTCAGGTGTGTAAACCCTTTGGGACATTATGGCAGTGCTTATTGGTGGGCCTGTGTAATGGTACTGCTGGTGGTAGTGGTGGCGGTCTGTGTGGTAGTACTGATGGAGGTATTAGTGGTGGGCCTGTGTGGTGGTACCGATGGCGGTATGGGTGGTGGTGGTACCAATGGCGGTACAGGTGGTGGTGGTACCGATGGCGGTACGGGTGGTGGTGGTGGCGGCGGTACCGATGGCGGTACAGGTGGTGGTACGGGTGGTGGTGGTAGCGATGGCGGTATGGGTGGTGGTGGTACCGATGGCGGTACAGGTGGTGGTGGTACCGATGGCGGTACAGGTGGTGGTGGTACGGGTGGTGATGGTACCGATGGCGGTACAGGTGGTGGTACAGGTGGTGGTGGCACTACCGACGGTGGTACGGGTGGTGGTACTGGTGGTGGTACCGATGGCGGCACTAGTGGTGATACTGGTAGCGGGCCTGTGTGGCAGTATAGATGCTGGGCCTGGTGGCGGTACTGGTGGTGGTACTGGTACCGATGGCGGTACTGGTAGCCTGTGTGGCGGTGCCAATGGCGGTACCGATGGAGGTGGGCCTGTGACAGATGATTGACAGATGGGCTGATTGATTGACAGATAAGCTGATTGATTGATTGACAGATGGGTTGATTGATTGACAGGTGGGGTGATTGATTGACAGATGGGCTGATTGATTGACAGATGGGCTGATTGATTGACAGATGGGCTGATTGACAGATGGGCTGATTGGGTGGGCTGATTGATGTGCTGGGCTGTGTGACAGGTCCTCTTTATGGGGGGGCGTGTTGTGCACTGTAAACTTATGTAGACAAACTACACTGAGCTAACTTACTGATCTCTTCTCTCTCCTTACAGATCGGTGTGTGAGGAGAGAGCAGGGATCAGGTAGTAACTCCTGTGGAGTTTGTTTACATTTGTGACCGGCTGTGATTGGACACAGCCGGTCACGTGGTAAACAGCCAATTCATTGGCTGTTTACTCTGATCGGGGACGCGCTGTGTCCAAGGGACACTCGCCTTCCCCGATCCCCGCTCTGCAAGCCTGTGGCGGCGCGCACGGAGCGCGCCGCTGAGTTTGTTTTGACAGGTGATCGGCTGTGACTTTGACACAGCCGATCACATGGTAAACAGCCAATGAAATTGGCTGTTTACCGTGATCGGGGAAGCGCTGTGTCCGAGGGACACATGCCGTCCCCGATCACCGCACTGCGCGCCCCAGCGGGCGCGCGCAAGGCAATATCCTGCAGGACGTCATATGACGTCCAGTATCGATATTGCAACCACTTCCCGGACGTCAATTCGCTATTGACTGGGCGGGAAGTGGTTAAGCATTATTGAAATCGCTCCTCCCTGCCAAATTGAATTTTTTTTTTTTGCTTTGGCACTTGTTCTCCAGGCAGTTCCCAGCCCCCGTGCCATTCATTTGACAATCCCTTGCCTATTAGCTTAGAAAATGGACATTACTGGTTTTTAACATTTGGCTCCCATTGAATTCAATGGGGTTCAGATTCAGCACACAGACTTCAGTAAAGTTCCCCAAACCCACCTCAAACTGAACAAAGGTACGTTCTGCTCATTCATACTTAAAAAACACTCACCAGACCCCACCTGTTTGAATAACTTAAGACCCATCTCCCTGCTCCCGTTTGCCTCCAAGCTCATTGAACGCCTTGTCCATGACCGAATGAGTCGCTACCTCATAGACAACAACCTTCTCGACTCCCTACAGTCCGGCATCCGCCCACAACATTCTACTGAAACTGTCCTACTAAAACTCACCAATGACCTACTAACTGCTAAAACCAATGGCCATTACTCCATACTCATACTCTTAGACCTCACAGTTAACCACCTGCTCCTCCTCAGCAAACTACACTCCCTTGGCCTCCGTGATTCTGCTTTATCCTGGTTCTCCTCCTACCTAGCTCAGCGCACTTTCAGTGTCACTTACAACTCCATCTCCTCCGCTCCTCTTCCTCTTTCTGTTGGGGTACCCCAAAGGCTCCGTCCTTGGGCCCCTCCTATTCTCACTCTATACCTCTTCCCTGGGCCAGTTGATAACCTCCCATGGCTTCCAATACCACCTCTATGCCGACGACACCCAGATCTATCTCTCCACTCCTCAACTCACCCCCTCGATCTCCTCACGGATCTCAAACTTACTGAATGACATATCGGTATGGATATCCCACCACTTCCTCAAACTCAATCTTTCTAAAACTGAGCTTGTTATATTTCCACCTTCACAGTCCCCCCCCCCCATGACTTTACCATTAATATCAACAACAGAACCATTGGTCCCTCCACACATGCCAGGGTGCTGGGTGTAATCCTTGACTCTGACCTCTCCTTCAGCCCCCACATCCAATCACTGGCTAAATTCTGCCGCCTTAACCTCCACAACATCTCCAGAATTCTTCCTGACTAATGACACCACAAAGCCACTTATTCACTCCTTCATTATTTCCCACCTTGACTACTGCAACTCTCTCCTTAAAGGCATACCCTTTCGCAGACTATCCCCCCTTCAGTCTATTATGAATTCTGCTACTAGACTAATACACCTCACTAACTGATCCCTGACTGCTGCTCCTCTCTGCCAATCCCTTCACTGGCTTCCCCTACCCCACTGTGTAAAATTAAAAATGCTAACCATAACATACAAGGCTACAAGGCCATTCACAACATCGCCCCCATCTACATCACCAACCTCATCTACAGATATCACCCAAATCGTCCCCTCCACTCCTCCCAGGACCTCCTGCTCTCTAGCTCCCTTGTTACCTCCTCCCATGCTCACCTTCAGGACTTCTCCAGAGCCTCTCCCATCCTCTGGAACTCCTTGCCCTGGTATGTCCGATTAGCCCTTACCCTGGCCACCTTTAGGAGATCCCTGAAAACTCATTTATTCAGGGAAGCCTATCCCACACAAACCTAACAACTGTCCCCGAGCCACCCCCATCAAATCATTCTCCGCAGCTATTACCTTTTGTACCACCCCCCTCCCTTTAGAATGTAAGCTCTATGAGCAGGGCCCTCCTGTACCTTCTGTATTGAACTGTACTGAAATTTTGCTAAAGCACTGCGTAAACTGTTGGCACTATATAAATTGTGTATAGTAATAATAATAATAATAATAATTCATAATCAACACTGTTCCTCTCTCTTTAAAACCACTTCCTGATTTCCTGCATGCACTCCAACACTCTCTGGACTGGTTACCAGATGGTGAAAACACTGGACCATTACCTAAGGTCTGCTGAAAAGGTCACTTGTCATCTGCATCAAAGGTCAGTGTGAGAGGGTGACAACACAGGAGAACAGCTGAGTGACCCGATAAGAAGTATCTGAACAAGTACCTTCATGACAGGATCACCAGATATTAATTTAATGAAATCTGCAGATATAGAAATGTTAAAAAGAACTTAAACATATTAATTTTATATTAGCTCATATGAGATTTTAGTGATTAGGTTTACATATACCGGTACCTTACCTATTAACCCGTCATGATACCATACATATTACATTAGTATTATAAATGAAAGGGAGGCACCCATATCCCAGCAGACATCCAACAATGTGGACTCCAACAAGCTTCCCTATGCAAAACCCTTAAAAGTAGTCTCTATAGACCATCAACTCCCATGTTTTCTATACGCTCAGCAATGTGATCCATATGGAGGTGCAAGAGGGGAAGGCCAAAGGCACTGGCTTCCTTGCTTCCTAGACGTGCCATACCGGTGGGATCCTTGTGGAAGCTGGAAATCTCTGTAGTAGTCACCACTATTACAAAGATCTTCACTTAGCTTTTGGGTCCCATATCGAATGGCTGCCCTGCTACACTGTGAACACAGGAGGTCACTTACTTGGCAAGGGTGCCATTCCAGGAACGGTTTGCAAGTACTGCAAAGTGTTCTCTGTTCGGACGAGGTGCTTGTGTCGTCACCGCCCGTCTCTCCACCTTGTTTAGTCAGAGAACACTGCATGTACGGAGATAATGCAAACTGTTTCCTGAATGGCACCCTTGCCAAGCAAGTGTCCCCTTGTGTTCAAAATGCAGCAGGGTAGCCACTCAGCACAGGACCCAGAAGCAAGTGGAGAAAGTGATAACCAGCTTTCAAAGAGATCCCACACATACCTATTTACAATGATCATAGATGGACCAATATAACGATGTGAAAAATGCAATACATGGAATTCAGCTTTATATAATGTCTAATTACCGTGAGAAATGAAATTAGTGCTAAAGTCTGCCGAAAATAAAAATTAAATTTGTTTAATAATGTACTACATAGCATTAGTATGATTATAACAAATTGCTAAAATGTGATTTCTAACAGTAGGAACATTTATAACATTATGTAAAAGATGAAATTGAGAGATTATGTACATCTAACAGAGGAATTTTAAAGTTGTACTTGATATAAACAAAGCATAATATTTCAGTCATGACGTAGACATATGTATGTGTGCAGAATAAAATGATATGTTTATTCTCATTAAAAAGGGTAATCAGCAGCATCTTTGCAATTTACTGAACCTGGGTCTGCATTCAAGTTACTGGAAATGGCACAATTACTGCACTTGACCAGTAAAGTATAAAGTAATCTCATGCTGTAGGGTCTGGAGAACAATCAGGAATGTGTTTTGCAGGAAATTCCAACTATGACAACTGTATTGACTAATCAGGATGTCATAGTGCTGCTTTGAGTTAACATACTTAGCAAAGTAAATAGTCACTGAGTTTAGTAAATAAGATGAATCTGTGTTAACCTCAATCAAGCTATCATATGCTAACAAAATTATTTTTAATTTAAATTTCTGTTGCACATGATTAGGTACATGTTCACCTTATCTTCTATCATTCACCTTGCAAAGTGAACAGGCACTTTCCAAAATAAATATTCAGTCTGTTAGGTGAACATCCTTTACTCCTTTATTACATTAACTATAGAGCATCATAAGTATTATTTAAAAAATTGTAATATATTGTAAAATAAACTCTAATGCCATGTACACACGATCGGTTTTACAGATGAAAACAGTCATCGGACAAACCGATCGTGTATGGGCCCCATCGGTCTTTTTTCCAAAAAAAACGATAGCAAATTACTATCGTCTGTGGGGAACTCCATCGGATAAAAAACCCACGCATGCTCAGAATCAAGTCGACGCATGCTCAGAAGCATATAACTTAATTTTTATTGGCTCGTCGGAGTGTTTTACGTCACAGCGTTTGGGACGATCGGTTTATTGACTGATGGTGTGTAGGCAAGACTGATGGAAGTCAGCTTCATCGGATTTCCAATGGAAAAATCCATCGGTTTAAAATCCATAGGAAATCCGATCGTGTGTACAGGGCTTTAGATTACCGGTATGTAACAAAATTTTTTTTTTTTAATATGAACACACCTAAAACGTACTACTCTCTCAGAGAGACTAGGGTAGTAATGACTCGGTGTCATTCACATCACAACAACACAAGCCAATAGCTACCACTGTAGTCTCTCTCTCCTGAATAGCTGGCAGCTGAGCTTGGCCATTCCTTTTAGTACAATGAAGTATTTTCAGTACAAAGAGGATTGCAGAGGAGAGTAGTGGAGGTACAGGGCTGCAATATTAAATGGAGGCCTACAGAAGTGCCTGGCAGCTTTCACATGAGGTATGGGATTGTGGTAAAGCGGAGTTGCACCCAAAAGGGGAAGCTCCGCTCATTTGCACCTACCCCCCCCCTTCGTTGCCACATTTGGCTCCTTTCTGGGGGTAGGAGGGAGCGGGTACCCATCTTTGATAGGTATCCATCCCACTTCCAGGAGACCTCGCTGCGGCCCCCCTCCTTTCACAGCCACTGGGCCATTCAGAAAGCTTGCGCAATAGGGAACCGGCTGTGAAGCCACAAGGCTTCACTGATGGTTTCTCTCACAAGATATGGCAGTGGCAGCACCTGAGAGCCGATTCAAAAAATCAGCTGGGGTGCCAACATTGCGGGCTCCCTGGACAGGTAAGTGTCCTAATATTAAAAGTCAGCAACTACAGTAGCTGCTGACTTTTCATTTTTTGGTGGAGAGGCTGGAGCTCCACTTTAAAGAGTACCTCCGCTTTTGTTAAGTAAAAAAACATTCTCCTCTGGGTGATCTATGTAAATTGCAGGGATTTTAGCAAACTTTGTTCAGATTTCTACCTTCTGAAGTGTTTTTGTCTGTGTCCATGTGGTAAGGTCATCTAATGGGTGTGGTTTCTTAATTATCAACCAGCTCCTTCACCTGCAGGGCACTAATGCGGAAAATTGCAGGATCTGCATCCCTTTAGACGTGATTTCCTATTGGGAGTATCTGACTAAAAATGACATTTTTGTTGCAGGGGATGCCTTAAATCTGACTTGTATCTTAGTGCAGACTTCTGGGAAAATCAGCCAATCACAAAAGCAGGGATTGATGTTTCTGGGGGGCGTCCTGTACACATTATGTGTACAGAACACCTCCAGGTAGCCATTTTGCATTGCATTTTACAGAAAATGACAGCTCTGCAGATTGAAAAGGAATGGTAATGTTTAATAACATTCAATTACAATATGACTTGTGTCGCAATTGTATACGCTATATTATTTTTTTGCAATTTTTTTGCAATTTATTTTTTTTACAACAAAAGTGGAGTTACCGTTTTTCATGACGAGAAAAATGCAATTTTTTAAGTTGGTCATTAAAAACGATCATTTGTAGGCTCCAGAGCATTTTTCGCGACATGAAAAATGGGCATTAAAAATTTGGAACATGCTCTATTTTTTCTTAACTTGCTCAGAAGCAAGTTATGAGACGGGAGCGCTCGTTCTGGTAAAACTAGCGTTCATAATGGAGATAGCACATTCATCACGCTGTAACGGACTGAAGAGCACGAGGCTGAAAAGCGCGAATCGTCTCTCACCAAACTTTACTAACACGAGGATCAGCAAAAGCAGCCCAAAGGGTGGCGCTATCCGAATGGAACTTCCCCTATATAGTGCCGTCATACGTGTTGTACGTCACCGCGCTTTGCTCAAGCATTTTTTTTCACGATAGTGTGTAGGCAAGGCAGGCTTGAGAAGAATCACGTCGAGAAAAACTTTATTTTTTTCAATGACATTAAAAACGGTCGTGTGTACGCGGCATAAGAATTTGTCTCCTTATAAGCAATGTGGTTGGACAGCAATAGGGGGAGAGGGCAAATTTTTTACATTAGCTCCACAATCACTGCACAGATTTGAAGGGGACCCAGTGCTATGTGCACTGGGTCCACTGATTGATTTAGCAACGATTTTCAACACATTGATGATTTAGAAAAATAACGCATAACAAAACATATTTTGTACATCTCTGCAATACATGTACATTTCTCCTTAGTACACTGCAAGTACTTAAAATACCTATTGATCGGCCTGAAATCCAATGAGCTCCTAACCTGTTTGTTCACTTTGCATTTTTAAATTGATAAACAACATAAACAATTAAAATATATATTTTTGAAAGCATTCTTACTTAACAGCATTTCTTCACACCTGCCTAAAACATTTGCACAAAACTGAATGTCAGGCCTCGTACACACGGCCGAGATTCTCGTTGAAAAAAACATGTTGTTTTTTTCGACGAGATTCTTGGACAAGAAACTTGTCCCGGCCGAGTGTACACACGCTCGTTTCAAAGAACCCGCGGTTCTTTGAAAGGAGTGTACGCGGTGACGTCATCGACTACGTCGAGCATGCGCTCGTCACATTCGATGCCGTCGCCGCCATCTTGGTATACCCTACGTATGCCTAGGAAGCTACCGCGCATGCGTCGAATTCATTTCGAACATGCGCGGGCTTCCGGACGGACAGGTAAGTGTACACACACTCACTTTTCTCGTCGAGAAACATGCCGAGGAGAATCTCGAAGAGAAAATAGAGAGCAGGTTCTCTATTTTCTCGTCGAGGTTTCTTGTCGGTTTTCTCGACGAGAAACCCGCTAGCAGTGTACACACGACCGATTTACTCGGCAAGACCTCTCTGCCAGCAAGTTTCTTGCTGGTTCTTGCCGAGAAAATCGGTCGTGTGTACGAGGCCTCAGACACAGATTCTGGAGGGAAAGAGGTAAAAGTGTTCTTACAGCTTCTGCATTCTAATTCAGCAATCATACTTGCAATGTGGCCCATATAATCCATCATAAATGTGGAAAACTTCTTAGACAAGTCAGAGGAAGAGGACCACACCAGGGCTAAGGGAGATTCCAAGGTATGAACATAAGCAGGGGACAAAGATCGAGGCTGCCAGGTCCATAAGGAAGGACACTGCATGCTGACCTAGAATTGTTAGTGGATTGTGAGCTGGAGAGGTTAAATTCTGTGGGACTGCTCCCCTTGTGCCTTGGATCCAACATGTTTCACTGCTTAAAGCGGAGTTCCAGGCTTTTTTTCTTTTGAATAAAAGTCAGCAGCTACAAAAAGTGTAGCTGTTGAATTTTAATAAACAGACACTCACCTGTCCCACGGTCCAGCGATGCTGCCGCACGGAGCCTCCCTCCTCTTCCTCTCCTCTCCACGGCGCCTCCATTGAAACTGTGGGCACATGGCCGCGACAGCTTGCGGCTTCACGGCCGGGCACACACTGCACATGCACGAGTCGCGCTGAGCTCTCCGAGTGGAGAGGCAATCTTCTGGGACCTGGGACGTTTCCCAGAAGATTGCCGAGAGGGAGGGGCCGCCTAGGGGGGAGGAGGAGTCGCTTCGGCAGCCGTATTTGGAAGCAGGAAGTGGGACAGGAAGTCCCACTCAAAACTAAGCACCCACTCCCCCCCCCCCCAAAGTGAGGGGGCGAGGAGTGCTTAAAGTGGAAGTTCCACTTTTGGGTGGAACTCTGCTTTAACAGGGACAACATAATTGAGCATACCAGGTAATAAATATAGGTACTCACAAATGACTGCTGAAAGCAGATAAATTTCAAATGGCTGGATGAGGTGAAACCACGTGTCTCTTGCAATGGCTGGAAGATGCCAACTGATGCAAACAGAGCATAGAGCACACATATGTGACACACCAGTTAGTGACACAGGACTTCATTCTTCAGCATGTTAACCCTTTCCATGTCCCTACAATCTTCATTCTAGTAGGACCTGGTTAAAGCCTCCAAATATTTTGCTGAAAATAGCTGCATAAAAAGCCCAGCTTAGCAACATGTAGATGAAGTCACGAATGAAGAAAAAGAGAAAAATTATAGTATGTTAGTTAAAGTCTCATCAGAGTAAAAAAGTAAATCCTCCGAGGACACTAGCATAAAATTGAAACCTGTTGGGAGTGGTTATACTTGGCTGGCTGCTGTTTTTTTGTTTTCCAGTGCGTAAATCCTCCTGTAGGCGGCATTCTAACTCAATTGTATCTAAATAATTGAGTCCTGTGTCCCTTAAAGGGATAATAAACCCTTATACAAAACCCTCCAAAGTGAGTAGCCTCAGGTTATACACAGTGATTAAATAAATCCACCTACATTAGCTGTACTTGTTTATCTGCAGCCTTTTCTCCTCTACAGCATTCCTAAGTACACAGTTTAGACAGTATTTCTCAGCTTCCAGGAGGAAAGGGGTGAGATCTGATGTCACACACTGCACAGCAAAGAGCACAGTGTTCTGAGTGTAATATGAGACCTGAGTGGAGGAAAAGGACACGTCCGACCTACACAGCCTCACTGGTAAACATTTAGGCCTGAGGCTGACAATCACCTGCTGTGTGCTGGGGGGGGGGGCATCTCCATGGAATGTCTGGTGTCTGGAAAAACTGCCAGAGATGATTTATGCAGATAGCAGAAGAAAGAGAAAGCAGACAGGAACCACATTAGATTTTATAGACTGAGGCAAATATAAACTATATGAGGATAGTTATTGAACGAGAACAAAAAAATCTTTTTTTTACTCTGAAAGGAAAAAACTAGAGGCCTTAGATGGACTGCAGGATAGAAAGGTCCAGTTACCAGCCTGGCTGTGTTGTCTGGAAGTACTGTGTGTATTTCAGGATTGGGTGGACAGAAATAAAAAAAACCTTTGTCAGGTAAAAAAACTTCTAATTTATATATTTGAACAGTGTTGCCTGGAGTTCAGCCTTAATAGCCATGTGTGAATTTATGGCCTCATTTCATGAAATAATGCAGGCCTGTCTTCCTGCTAGAGAGAATGGCCCTCTCTTCCCTACACCCCTTTCAAAGGGGCAGAAAAGTGTTAAAATCCTTCTTCATTTGTCAGTATCACAGAGGAGGGGGCAGAGAGGTTGCAGTTACACTGTGTGAGAGCTGATTAGAGGAAAATAACACACCCTCTTCCACACAGCAGAAAAACTGTGTTGCGAATAGACAAGCTGTTGTGCTGAGCTCTCCCCCCCCCCCCCCAATACAAATTTTATCTCATGTGTCAGGAAGACTTCTCAGAAGTGACTCATGCTGATAACAGAGGAACGAAGCACCAGAGAGAAAAAAGACACTTACAGTAGGTGGGCCATACACGGTTCGAATCTCAGGCAGTTCAGCAGAGATGTCCAGGCTGAATGTAGCAAATTGATTGATCAATTAACTTGGGTACAACCAGCCTGTCGGATTATTTTGCAATAATTGCTAGCGCCTGCTGAAGCATAATAATCACTGTCTTCTCCCGGTAGGGACTGCTTTCCCGGGAGCAGGAGGGATTCCCCTGTCAGCACTGTCTGTGTTGATGGGGGAATCATGCAAATTTCTTTCCTGCAACCCGTGGTAGCAGGAAAGAAATTTGCATTGTGTATGGCCTGCCTTAGAGCTTTGGAGAGAGGGAAGTAAACACTAAAGATATATGTGCTTTGCTCAGATTTCATGAATGAGGTTTACAACCACTTTAAATAAACTTTACACATTTAAGTTTTCACCATAGCAGCTTGCATTATGCTTTTTGAATTTCATAGGCTTAGCTAGAGGAACTAAATAGTCTAAAAAGTGGAGTTTAAAGTGATTGTAAAGTCTCGTCTTTTTTCAATAAAAATAAGTAATATGTTTTACTTGGTAGTTTTGCACATAGCAGACCAGATTCTCCTCTTGTCGGGTCCCTCTTCTGTGCTCCTGGCCCCTCCCTCACAGAAAGCAGCTTGGGGCACCCGAGCCGAGTCACAGCTCCCTGTGTCCATTCAGACACGGAGCTGGGGCCCGGCCCCCTCTCTCTCCTGATTGGCTGACTAAATTTGATTGACTGCAGCAGGAGCCAATGGCGACACTGCTGTGTCTCAGCCAATCAGGAGGGAAAGTCTAAAATGGCCGAGACACACATGGACAGAGATGGGGCTCAGTTAAGTCTTAGAGGGGCTGAGGAGGGCTGCTGCACACAGAAGGTTTTTTATCTTAATGCATAGAATGCATTAAGATAAAAAACCTTCTGACTTTGCAACTCCTTTAAGTGAAAATTGCATCACAGCCATTTATAGATCCCCAATGGTTCTAAATACAGTGTATTATATATAAACTTAATACCATGGCTAGCTAAAGATTTTTCATTTTTAAAGATACTACTTGTACAAAGTTTGTCATCCTAGTTTAGCAAGTAGTTTTCTGATGTTTTTTTCTTAAATTATGTTTTATTATTTTCAGGTGCTTCGTTAAAGTTGTACCACATGCCTAAATGGTCCAAAACCTCTTCCTGCACTGCTGTTCTTCTAAGGCACATGCAGTTAGAGAAGAACTTTCAAATTGGGAAAAAGCATTGGGGAGTCTTCAGTTTTCTTTTAAGTCACTAGTTAGCTTCATATTCAAAATCAAAGCCAGACAAAACCAGAGATGTCAAAGTGGATTTAAGGTTATGGCATGCATAAAAAGAAGATGATGCTCCCTCTCCGTGATGTTCACAGTAATTAGTGTGAGCAAAAATCAAAATCACATATGCTGTACATCACAGAGGCTGCATGCCCAAGACATGAATGGGCTGTGTCTGCCAACCACAACGTAATACAGTGACGATCACTTATGTGACTCAGCTCTGCCTAGTGTGAGACTGCTCATGAAAGTGTTCAAATGAACCTATTGATTGTGGTGAACTTTGTATGACTGTTTTGTGTTGTTTGCGTGTGTTTCTGCAATTATCTTTTTGTTCTTGTAACATTGCACAAGAGTGTTGGTATGATTCTATTTATAAAATTGCTAGTTAGAATTGTTTATTCATGTTATTCCTCTATGATCTTGTATTCAATGCAAGATTTGATTATACTGTATAGCCCAATAGTCAGCATTGCACAATAAGAATGGAGACCTGTTTGTAATATGCACTATTTACTATATAGCAAAAGAAGGTGAACAAAATGGATCTAAAGGGCTTGTGGAAAATTTGAAAATTTCACACAGAGCTGATTTATGTGATGGCACCTCTTAAGCCCTGTACACACGATCGGATTTCCTATGGATTCTAATCCGATGGATTTTTCCATCGGAAATCCAATGAAGCTGACTTCCATCAGTCTTGCCTACACACCATCAGTCAAAAATCCGACCGTCCCAAACGCCGTGACGTAAAACACTCCGACAAGCCGAGAAAAATTAAGTTCAATGCTTCTGAGCATGCGTCGACTTGATTCTGAGCATGCGTGGGTTCCACACAGACGATCGGAATTTGCTATCGTTTTTTTCCCATTGGATAAATTTAAAACATGTTCTATTTTTTATCACCAATGGAAAAAAGACCGATGGGGCCCATACACGATCGGTTTGTCCGATGAGAAAAGTCCATCAGACTGTTTTCATCGGTAAAACCGATCGTGTGTACACGGCATTAGTTCAATGTTCTCATTCAGTATTATTATTAACATTATTAGCGTTGCACCGATACAGGTATCAGTGCCAATACTAATGCTCCTTTGCTAAAACTGATACCGTAAGCCCCGGTTCACAAATATGCGAATTGGATTCATTTTGACCCTGCAGCCTTTTCAATGGAGACGGCTCACATATGTGCTGGCCAGCCACAGTGCATTCTCGAAAAGTGTACAATTTTGAGCCTGGTTCTGGTGCGATTTTCAATGTCATACACTTTGACAATTTGCACCTGAATTGCACCGGAACTGCTGAACAAAGTCGCTCTGTTTTAAAAAACTGGTATCCGTGTATCCCTAATTACTATTATTATTATTATTATCAATGATTTATAAAGTGCTTGCCTCTCCTAAGGCATTTTAAATTACTATATGAAGAAGAATACATAAGTATTTCCATTAATAGATGAATGGCAGGCAATATTAGACTATAATAGGGTATTAGAATAATGCATTTCTTACTTCATGGTGTTTGGGTGAGATGGTTGTGGCCTACCTTGGCAGTCTTGGGCACACAACATGCTATGAGTAATTAAACCTGTCTTAATAATTAGAGGTTGAAATGACATGTGTGCCATCTGTAGCAATACCCCCTAGAGGGCCGCTGGTTAATTTTGGGTTTTGCACGTTACCTCTTCAGCTTCGTTGTCCGGGTAGGAGAGTCTGTAGTAATGCAATGTCCACACAGATGTAAAACCTCAAACAGTTAGGCTTTATTTTCTTATGCAGTAACGTTGAGAAAGTAGAAGGTATAGAAGAGTAGGGGAAGGTTCAGGCACTCAGCAATACTAGCCAAAAATATCAGCTCACAGTCACTTACCACTCTCAGTGTTTAGAGTGGGTATTGGTCACCCGGATAGTCCCCTCTCACATGGCCTAGCAGCCGGGATGACACACGAATCAGCAACGGGGCAGTCTCTGCCACAGACTGCCCAAAATGAAATGAGTCTCTGCCACAGACCTCCTGGAATGAATAAAGTCTCTGCCACAGACCTTTTGTTAGTTGAGAGAAATGATAGTTCAGGAATCCTCTGCCACAGGATTTCAATGTCCCAAACTTCCAGCCGTACAGTTAAAGAGCCTTTAAGCCAATCCCGCGAACTGCAGGGCTTGTAGTATAGTGGATCCCTCCTCAATAAAGTTGCCAGGCCTCACCCGAGACAGCAGCACTTTGCCGGTCTCCTCCAGGGCAGGTCCTCCCCTGGTCTCCTTCATTAAGACAGCTTCCTCCCATTTGGACGGACAGCTTGGGATCCCCTCTCAGTATGCAGGTCCCAGCCAGACTAGCTGGGCCTACTGTTAACAATGCAGCCTCAGGCCAATGTGGCCCCGAGACCAGAACCACACACACACACCTCCCGCCCGGATCAATGGTGTCTGCCCCTTAAGTATCCCCTCCCAGCAGGCACAGCGGGGCAACCACTCCCACTGCACCGCTGCCGAGAAGGGCCACTCAATGCACCATGGTTTGCCCGTGTTCCAACAGGTGCCTGAGGTGGTAACACCACCTACAGGCAATAAGGGAAAATGCTATTGGGCAAACCACAGCTAGAACAGAGGTAAATTTCAATGTAATTCAACCGTCTGAGCCCAACTACTGGCTCAGACATCCCTCTATATTTTAAATAGCGTCCCAACCTTTTGGGGAGGGCGCTACACATATGTATGAGAACTGCGAGACTGTGCAAAAAAACGGAAATGGCAATAATACGAAAGAACCGAGGATCTAGAAGATGTCCCAGGAGATCACACAGAGGTTGTCGGTGGAGATAAAGAATCTGAGCCAGTGGTCAGCAACAGTACATTGGGAAGGCCAGTTACTAAAGTTGTCCATCCATAAACAAATTTACAAAAAAATCCAAACTTACTACAAATCGTGCATATAGGCTGGAGACTTAGTAATATTTTGGTGGACAACATTGAAGTTAAAATAAAAAGTGCTAACTAAAGCTAAAACTTTCCAATGCAAGAGAAAATGGCAGAGGCAACACACTGTTAGCAGTGGATAGACAGATCCAAACACCTCAGAGGCATGCCATGGCCAGCCAGAAAGTGTGGTCATCGTCCATGAAATATTGAATTATATGGCCACATAGATGCAAATATACATCTATATAGTTACTGATCTCCATAAACATTCTCATTTATATTGCAAATTGTTGTATTCCTGGTCATCCCTATGTGCATATACATAATAGGGTGCATACTGGAAAAATGCAATATATTGCGTTTGATACCTGATTTAAAGAATGTTATCCAGTCCTTTCTGACCAGGGAAAAAATTGTTGCAAGCTATTGAACAGAAGTTTGCCCTGCTTTGGTACTTATTAGAAGATATAATGCAACAAGATGTTTCTCAGTGAAAAGTCCAATTCTAGTCTGTGATGTCCAGTGAAAACTTTTCTGCTAAGGCCCAGTTCACACTGGTGCGACATGTGCTCCCACATTGAGAGCACATGTCCCATGACATGTAAAAATCAATGTTTCCCTATGAGAAACATGGACTGACTGGTCTCATTTGTGTCAGTCTGACTTTGGAAAAGGTTCTTGCACTACTTTGGTCTGACTTCTTTACGATTTCAGCCCATAGAATTGAATAGAAGTTCCAAGTCAGATCCTCATTTAACCACTAGAGGCCCGCGCTATAGTCAAATGACGGCTACAGCGTGGGCCTGAAAATCCGGGACGACGTCAACAGACATCCGCCCCTTTGCACGCGCAACGCGCACCCCCTGCAGGGCGCGCTCAGCGCTCGCTGTGATCACTGAGTCACTGAGACTCGGTGGATCACAGATCCATGTAAGGGGCCGGTCCTGACCCCTTACCACGTGATCAGCTGTCAGCCAATGACAGCTGATCACATAATGTAAACAAAGGATCGGTAATCGTTTTTTTTTCTCCTCACGCTGATAGCACATCACATCTGCCTCCTCTGTGCCCAAAATTACCACCTGCCAGTGCCACCTGCCAGTGCCTACAGTGCCACCTATCAATGCCCGCAGTGCCACCTATCAATGCCCACAGTGCCATCTATCAATGCCCACAGTGCCACCTATCAATGCCCACAAGTGCCACCTATCAATGCCCACCTGTGATGCCAATCAGTGCCACCTAGTAATGCTGCCTATCAGTGTAACCGATCAGTGCCCATTATTGCCATTCATCAGTGCCCATCACTGCAACTCATCAGTGCCCATCAATGCCACCTATCAGTGCCCATCACTGCCAGCTATCAGTGCCACCTATCAATGCCACCTATTAGTGCCACTTCTCAGTGCCCACCAGTGCCACCTATTAATTACCTACAGTGCCACCCATCAGTGCCACCTCTCAGTGCTGCCTATCAGTGCCCACCAGTGCCGCCTATCAGTGCCCACCAGTGCCGCCTTATCGGTGCCCATCAATGCAGCTCATCGGTGCTCATCAGTGCAGCCCATCAGTGCCCATCAGTGCAGCCCATCAGTGCCCATCAGTACAGTCTCATCAGCGTACATCAATGAAGGAGAAAAATTACCGTTTGCAAAATTTTATAACAAAATATAAAAATATATAATTTTTTTTTTTTTTTTTAATCTGTCTTTTAAATTTTTTTAACAAAAAAAAAAAAAAACGCAGAGGTGATCACCAAAAGAAAGCTCTATTTGTGGGAAAAAATTATAAAAATTTCATTTGGGTACAGTGTTGCATGACCGCGCAATTGTCACAGCAAGTGTGAGAGCACTGAAAGCTGAAAATTGGTCTGGACAGGAGGGGGGTTTAAGTGCCCAAGTAAGCAAGTGGTTAATTAATGTGATTTGGATCCAATATTACAGGAAGATTACCCAGATATTCCCTAAAGTTGCTTCAGTCATGTTGAAGTCGTGCCAAAGTCGCCAGGCCTTTTAGGTCGTGGCAGGGTGAACCGAGCCTAAGTAGTCCCAACTACACTACTAGACTCTGTTTGCTAGTATACCATTTATCCATACTGCTCACCCAAATCCAATGTATTTATTAATGTTTTCAGATGAGATTCACACAGCATTAAGCAAGGAAGCAATTTTTGCAATTAGAAAAATTCATGAATATTAGAATTTAATTGGAAAGCCGTGTGAATCATGTGTGAAAAATACGTTACATTTTGGGTTTTGGGTTTAATACTTCTTTAAAGCAATGGAGTTCAAGGCCAGAGTTGGAAACTTAGAAAAGGGAAGAGCATTTCTAAAAATCCTTGGAGCTGTCTATGGATACTTTATCCAAGTTGCACATTTTTTACAAGATGGGTCTTTATAAAAGATGTTTTAGATACAGATTTCTAAGCTTGTAAATGGAAGGTATTTTAAACTGAAGAAGAAAATAGTTATGTTTTCCCATACACTGCTGACCTTCTGTTTTCTGATCCCACAGAAAAAAGAATAATTATTTTTGTACCTCCTTTTGCCTCATAGCAATCATATTTCTCACTTTCTAGGTGGAATGTTTAAATATAGAAAATAAAATATATAAAAATGCAAATGTAAATCTTTTTGAGGGGTGAAAGGAGGTGCATTGGTTCTTTTAGAGGATTAGGAAACAACAGATAAATGGGTTGGTTAGTGACACAAAACTACCAGCCATAGAAACAAATATAGTCACAAGTGTGGTCATAAAAAGCAATTTTAATGGAAATAATATGTATGGCTCCAGAGCTGGTGTACTGTGAGCAGGAATTACACTATTTCCATATTGTAAACTACACTAATGCCCCATACACACGATCATTTTTAATGTCATTTTTAAAACTGACGTTTTTCTCGTCATTTTTTTTCTTGTTTCCTCTCAAGCCTGTCTTGCGTACACACCATCATTTTAAAAAATGTTCTAGAAAAGTGCAGTGACGTACACCACGTACGACGGCACTATAAAGGGGAAGTTCCGTTCGAATGGCGCCACCCTTCATGTTAGTAAAGTTTGTTGAGAGACGATTCGCTCTTTTCAGTCTAGTGCTTTTCAGTCCGTTACAGCATGACGAATGTGCTATCTCCATTACGAACGCTAGTTTTACCAGAACGAGCGCTCCCGTCTCATACTTGATTCTGAGCATGCGCATTTTTTTTCACGTCGTTAAAGCATACACACTATCGTTTTTCACGTCGTTAAAAAAAACGACATGAAAAACGACGTGAAAAAAGAGAGCATGTTCGAAATTTTTAATGCCCGTTTTTCACGTCGTTAAAAATGCTCTGGAGCATACACACGATCATTTTTAATGGCCATTTTTTTTAATGGCATTTTTAACGGCATGAAAAATGATCGTGTGTATGGGGCATTAAGAGTTGTCATATATAAAGTACAAAGACAGAATCAATTACGTGGATTCTGGAGTGCACAGCAAGGGTTATCATTATTACATGCCTTACGATTTTAGAATATAAACCTTGTCCAAGGAATCCTGCAGACAGGAATGTAACATGATAGATACATCATGGATCAGAGTTTATCAAACTTCAACAGTCCAGTCATTGTTTTAACTTTTTGATCTCAGAAATGTCCTAGAATTTTAATTATTAAAAAATAGATTTTGATTACATGTCCCCACTCACCAAAAAGGTAGGTTTTGCAACACTTTGTTTATTTAAGATCAAACAGCTCCTCCTTTGACTGTATCCTTTATATTGAATAGAACACCTCCTTTGTCAGCAATACTCCATCAGTGCTCCATCATATGCAGTGCTCCATCATATGCATCATATGCCAAGATGGTGTACTCCACTTCTAAGTGAGAATGTGGATCCTTGCTTAGAAGCTAATCTTTATCTCACGACCATCGGAACCCTCACATATAAAGATACCTCTAAAGCCCTGTACACACGATCGGATTTCCTATAGATTCTAATCCAATGGATTTTTCCATCGGAAATCCAATAAAGCTGACTTCCATCAGTCTTGCCTACACACCATCAGTCCAAAATCCGACCGTCCCAAACACTGTGACATAAAACACTCCGACAAGCCAAGAAAAATTAAGTTCAATGCTTCTGAGCATGCGTCGACTTGATTCTGAGCATGCGTGGGTTTTTTGTCTGATGGAGTTCCACACAGACGATCGGAATTTGCTATCGTTTTTTTTCCCATCGGATAAATTTAAAACATGTTCTATTTTTTCTCACCGATGGAAAAAAGACCGATGGGGCCATTACACGATCGGTTTTTCCGATGAGAAAAGTCCATCGGATTGTTTTCATCAGTAAAACTGATTGTGTGTACACGGCATAACCCTTTGAATGCTGGAGTTCCCTTCTAACAGCAGACTTAGTCCTAAATAGAAATTACCACCATGGTTTATACAATTTTATTTGGTTTATATACTGTATTTTATTGGTCTTTTATATTGTTGATTGTACACGTATAGGGTCATTTTATAAGGAGTGTTAAGCAAGAGATAGAATTTATGTACAGTGGGGAAAATAATTATTTGATCCCCTGCAGATTTTGTACGTTTGCCCACTTACAAAGAAAAGAATGATCTATAATTTTTATCATAGGTGTACTTTAAATTATAGAGACAGAATATCAACCAAAAATCCCCCCCAAAAAAACACATGATACAAATGTTATAAATTGAGTTGAAGATCAGTGAGTAAAATAAGTATTTGAACCCCAAGCAAAATATGACTTAGTACTTGGTGGAGAAACCCTTGTTGTCAAGCCCAGAGGTAAGACGTTTCTTGTAGTTGGTGACCGGGTTTGTACACTTCTCAGGAGGGATTTTGGTCCACTCTTTTTTACAGATCTTCTCTTAAGGTTTCTTGGCCATCGCTTGGCAACTCGATGATTCAGCTCCCTCCATAAATTTTCTATAGGATTAGGGTCTGGAGACTGGCTAGGCTACTCCATGACCTTATTGTGCTTTTTCTTGAGCCACTCCTTTGTTGCCTTGGCGGTATGTTTTGGGTCATTGTCATGCTAAAAGACCCATCCATGACCCATCTTTAGTGTTCTCATCCAAGATTTTACAATACATGTCCCAGCCATTGGAACCTCAAAGCGGCAAAGTCGGTCTGTACCTTTAGCAGAGAAACAGCCCCAAAGCATAATATGTCCACCTCCGTGCTTGACTGTAGTGAAGGTGTTCTTAGGGTCATAGTCAGCATTTTTCTTCCTCCAAACATGGCAAGTCCCCCTCCTCAAGAATAAGTGAAATTATAAAAACCCGGCAAATGCACACTGAACAAAGTCGAGGTTCCCCGTTCCTTAGCTCAGAACATACACACACAGTCACCAAATTACATGCACACAGCAAGGACAGGGAAACCAGTAGCTTCAGTGCTGTAGTAGTTCAAAACAAAGGGGATGAATCAGGTTTATCCAAGTGCAGGGAATAATGAATCTACAGTTCTCCCAGCATGATCATAATGGTAATGCAGCTGGGGTATCCATGTCCCCTAGGTTGACACGTCATAAAGACAACAACTTGTCATGAGTTTGGGCATCAACAAAAGTTACTAATTCCCACAGCAGTGGAGTGTCACATAAAGGTAGATAATGACAATCATCAAAAACAATTATGCAGTAATTCATAGAACCGAGACCATCAGGGGAAGTGGAACATGCAGGTGATAGAGATATTTCACAGTGCAGGCAGAAAGAAATAATCCTGCGATAATTCATACAAGTCAAGGCCAGTGTTATCTGTTATCTGATTCACTGCATTGATACTTCCGGGAGGCTCTCACCATTCCCTGGTGCTCTTAGTAGTCACAGTCTACGGGTGCGGTATAGAATAAAGAATCATGAATGCAAAATGTCACTGGAATGCAGTATGTCTTGGGTATGCTGCAGCCGGGCTCATGAGAGGGTCATCGGGTGACAAACTCCACCTAAACAGCCCATTCTCTGCTGTGTGTCTTCTCCTGTGCCCCTAACATGTTTCACAGAGATGGTGAATAGCGTTTAGCATATCACCATAGCTGGCTGTGCCGGCTCCGAGCTCGCTGGTATGTGTTACGTTTCGCACGTCATCACTTGCTTTGTCAGGACATTGGAGCATATTGCATCACCAGCTTAAAGGGGACATATTTCTCCTACCATTCCTATGCTGCCAGGATCTCTCCTTAAGGGGAACCTCCCTTTTAAAACTCATTAGACATTGTTTCTCTATATTAAAGTGTGGAGAACATTCAACAACATGCTTACACATTTATATTCCTCCTCAAGAAGGCACAGGTACAGTCATGCCAATGAACATCTAAATGATACAGAGAAGGATTGGGAGAAAGTGCTGTGGTCAGATGAGACCAAAATTTAGCTCTTTAGCATTATCTTGACTCAACGTGTTTGGAGGAAGAAAAATGCTGACTATGACCCTAAGAACACCATCTATACAGTAAAGCACAGAGGTGGAAACATGATGCTTCGGGGCTTTTTCTCTGCAAAAGGTACAGACCGCCTTTGCCGCATTGAGGGGCCAATGGATGGAGCCACGTATTGTAAAATCTTGCATGAGCTTGTGTAATAAGAGCATTTTGATTATGTGAGCAGCAAATTGTATGATTTTAATTACTTTTTATTACACGGAATCACACTATGGGATTTTGTTTGGCTTATATTTCCCTCTACAAGTATGCATGTGATGGAGCACTTATGGAGTATCGCTGACAAAGGAGGTGTCCCATTCAATATAAAGGATACATGGGGACAGTCAAAGGAGGACCTGTTTAATTTTACATAAACAAAGTGCTGCATACTTACCTTTCTGGTGAGTGGGGACACGAAGCACAGAAACCATGAATTCTGAAGCACTTTTTGAAACATACGAGCTGTACCGATTTATTGAATGTACAGTGCTTTGAAAAAGCATTCATACCCATTAAAATGTTCCACATTTTGTCACGTTACAACTAAAAACGTAAATGTATTTTATTGAGATTTTATGTGATAGACCAACACAAAGTGGCACATAATTGTGAAGTGGAAGAAAAATGATAAATGGTTTTCAACATTTTTACAAATAAATATCTGAAAAGTGTGGTGTGCATTTGTATTCAGCCTCCCTGAGTCAATACTTTGTAGAACCACCTTTCACTGCAATTACAGCTGCAAGTCTTTTTGGGTATGTCTCCACCACCTTTGCACATCTAGAGAGTGAAATGTTTGCCTATTCTTCTTTGCAAAATAGCTCAAGCTCTGTCTGATTGGATGCTTACGTGAACAGCAATTTTCAAGTCTTGTCACAGATTCTCAATTGGATTTAGGTCTGGACTTTGACTGGATCATTCTAACACATGAATATGCTTTGATCTAAACTATTCCATTGTAGCTCTGGCTGTATGTTTAGGGTTGTTGTCCTGCTGGAAGGTAAACCTCCACCCCAGTCTCAAGTCTTTTGCAGACTCTAACAGGTTTTCTTCTAAGATTGCCATGTATTTGGCTCTATTCATCTTCCCATCAACTCTGGCCATCTTCCCTGTCCCTGCTGAAGTAAAGCATCCCCACAACATGATGGTGCCACCACCATGTTTCAGGGTGGGGGTGGTGTGTTCAGGGTGATGTTCGGTGTTAGTTTTCCACCACACATTGGGGTTGATTTACTAAAGGAAAATCCACTTTGCACTTGAAAGTGCACATGGAAGTGCAGATGCTGTAGATCTGAGGGAGACATGCAAGGAAAATAAAAAGCAGCATTTTAGCTTGCACATGATTGGATGATAAAATCAGCAGAGCTTCCCCTAATTTCAGAGCTTCCCCTCAGATTTACAGCGATCTACAGCGACTGCACTTCCATGTGCACTTTCAAGTGCAAAGTGGATTTTCAACCCCATAGCATTTTGCTTTTAGGCCAAAAAGTAAAATTTTGGTCTCATCTGACCAGAGCATTGTTTGCTGTGTCCCCTACATGGCTTCTCGCAAACTGCAAACAGGACTTCTTATGGCTTTCTTTCAGCAATGGCTTTCTTCTTGCCACTCTTCCATAAAGGCAAGATTTGTGGAGTGCACGACTCATAAGTGTCCTGTGGAGAAGATTCTCCCACTGGAGCTATGGATCTCTGAAGCTCCTCTAGAGTTACCATGGGCCTCTTGGCTGCTTCTCTGATTAATGCTCTCCTTGCCCGGCCTGTCAGTTTAGGTGGACAGCCATGTCTTAGTAGGTTTGCAGTTGTGCCATACTGTTTCCTTTTTCAGATGATGAATTGAACAGTGCTCCGTGAGATGTTCAAAGCTTGGGATTTTTTTATAACCTAACCTTGCTTTAAACTTCTCCACAACTTAATCCCTGGCCTGTCTGGTGTGTTCCTTGGCCTTCATGATGCTGTTTGTTCACTAAGGTTCTCTAACAAACCTCTGGCTAGGTTCACACTGGTGCAACACAACACTTGTCCTACTTTGGATCCGGCTTTGCCCTGCGACTTGAAGTCAGAGACGCGTCCGACTTCAATGAATGGGGATCCGACTTGGACCCCCACCAATACCAGGCACTGTGTTTGGTATGAATCTTGAGGGGGAACTCCACGCCAAATTCTAAATAAAAAACCGGCATGGGTTCCCCCTCCAAGAGCATACCAGGCCTTTGGGTCTGGTATGGATTTTAAGGGCAACCCCTCAGCCGAAAAAATGGCGAGGGGGTCCCCCCAAAATCCATACCAGACCCTTATCCGAGCACGCAGCCCGGCCGGTCAGGAAAGGGGGTGGGGATAAGCGAGCGCAACCCCTCCTCCTGAACCGTACCAAGCCGCATGCCCTTAACATGGGGGGGTGGGTGCTGTGGGGCAGGGGGGCACACTGCGGCCCCTCCACCCCAAAGCTCCTTGTCCCCATGTTGATGAGAACAAGGGTCTCTTCCCGACAACCCTGGCCATTGGTTGTCGGGGTCTGCGTGCGGGGGGCTTATCGGAATCCGGGAGCCCCCTTTAATAAGGGGACCCCAGATCCCAGCCCCCCACCCTATGTGAATGAGTATGGGGTACATTGTACCCCTACCCATTCACCTGGGGGGAAAAAAGTGTCAATACAAAAAACACATTAGACAGGTTTTTAAAGTACTTTATTAGGCAGCTCCGGGGGTCACTTCCGACTTCTCTGCTCTCTCCTCCACGCTCTCCGGCCTATTCTCCCACTCTCCGGCCTCTTCTCCCACTCTCCGGCCTCTTCTTCCAGTCTCCGGTTCTTCTGCCGTGCTCCTCCGCTAGCTTCTGCTCTTTTGCTGCTCTTTTGCTAGCGTTGGCCCGGTCTTCCCCGTCGTCTTCTTCCCTCTTCTCTTCTTCCGATTTTGACTTGATGCTCTCTCCCGCTGTAATGCCGTGTGCGCGGTGCTCAACAACTTACTGTATATAGGCATGGGGCGTGGTCACCGGGTGATGTCATCCGGTGACCCCAACCCTTATGACGTCACCGCCCGGGGCATGAGGGGACTGTGACGTCATAAGGGGCATGGTCACCGGGTGACATCACCCGGTGACCCCGCCCCATGCCTATATAAGTCTTTGCGCACGGCGCATGCGGCATTACAGCGGGAGAGAGCGTTGTGTCAACATCAGAAGAAGAGAAGAGGGAAGAAGACGACGGAGAAGACCGGGCCAGCGCTAGCAAAAGAGCGGCAGAAGATAGCGAAGGAGCCCGGCAGAAGATACCGGAGAAACAAAAACAGAAACCGCTCAGGTGTGGACGTCCTCCAGGTGACTATCTCCTCCCAACAGCCAAGGGTGCAGGCAATGCAATTTCAGGCAAAACAAAAGATCAAGTCTTCTGGACAGCAGCACTCCAATAAAAAGCCTTTATTATGTAAAATCTTCAAAAATCCAAATACAGCACAGCAAGTCACAAAATTCTGGTTAGAGCTGACTAGTTTCACACTTTCTTAGTGTTTAATCATAGCTGCCTAATGCACAAATGATTCCCATGATATACCCCCAAAAAAGGTCATCTGACCCAACCACAAGTGTAGGTGATTAAGTGCTGACAAGTGTTAATTGAAAGTTAATTGCATGCTGACTAACCTGTGTCCAAGAAATAAATGTTTTTTAAAAAGTGTATGGTTTCATTGCACCAACTATTCTAAAAATATATGTACATAATATCCTTGAAAAGGTGTGCAGCAAATTAAATATTTGTGAAAAAACTTGTGATTGGTGCAAAAAAGTGAGGAATGTGTAAATTAAATAAATGTGAATATATGGAACACAATAGATGAACAGCCTAAATCTCCACATAATGCATGTGCAACGTGCTGAAATGGATGCATAAGCAAAGGCAAATGCATCCATAGCGCACAAATAGTAAAAGATGCAAAGGTAAATTGTCAGTCTGTTCATCAAAAAGTGTCATAATGTAATGTAGGAAAGATATATATATATAAAAATATATTTAATTTACACATTCCTCACTTTTTTGCACCAATCACAAGTTTTTTCACAAATATTTAATTTGCTGTGGATTCTGATAAGCCCCCTGCCCACAGACCCTGACAACCAACGGCCAGGGTTGTCGGGAAGAGGCCCTTGTTCTCATCAACATGGGGACAAGGTGCTTTGGGGTGGGGGGCCGAAGGACGCCCCCTGCCCCAAAGCACCCACCCCCCATGTTGAGGGCATGCGGCCTGGTACGGTTCAGATGGGGGGGCGCTCGCTCATCTCCACCCCCTTTCCTGACCAGCCGGGCTGCGTCCTCGGATAAGGGTCTAGTATGGATTTTTGGGGGACCCCCACGCCATTTTTTCGGCGTAGGGGTTTCCCTTAAAATCCATACCAGACCCAAGGGCCTGGTATGCTCTTGGAGGGGGAACCCATGCCGTTTTTCAATTTAAAATTTGGCTTGGAGTTCCCCCTCAAGATCAGGAGAGCACAAGTCGCATGCCAAAGTCGGATCATGCAAGACGGCGTTCCGACTTTGATCCAACTTCAATGATATTCAATGGGCTGAAGTAGGATCAAAGTCGGACCAAAGTAGTGCAGGGAGCATTTTCAAAGTCGGACCGACAGGTGTTGGACCAATTAAGAGGGCTCCCATAGAGAAACATTGATTTTCACACGTCATAGGACATGAGCTCCCAATGTCGGAGCATTTGTCGCCCCAGTGTGAACCCGGCCTGAAGGCTTCCCCGAACAGCTGTATTTATACTGAGAT
Organism: Rana muscosa; assembly: GCA_029206835.1. Lineage (NCBI taxonomy): Eukaryota > Metazoa > Chordata > Amphibia > Anura > Ranidae > Rana > Rana muscosa. Next base: position 372,520,436 of record CM055116.1, read on the forward strand.
TAAATCACACACAGGTGGACTCTATTTACTAATTAGGTGACTTCTGAAAGAAATTCGTTTCACCAGATTTTAGTTAGAGGTATCAGAGTAAAGGGGGCTGAATACAAATGCACGCCACACTTTTCAGATATAAATTTTGAAAAATTTTGAAAACCGTTTATCATTTTCCTTCAACTTCACAATTATGTGTGACTTTGTGTTGGTCTATCACATAAAATCCCAATAAAACACATTAACGTTTTTGGTTGTAACATGACAAAATGCGCAAAATTTCAATGGGTATGAACAGTTTTTCAAGACACTGTATATGTATACGTTTGAAACATGCAGCACTTTATCATGTGATTTATAGTTTATTGAATTGTATATGGATTTTACCTGAGCACTTTGAGCACTTTAATACACAAGTGTAAATAGAGTCACACATATTTGGTGGTATTGACATTTAGAGCCCATTCACACAGGGGCAACACGCCTTCCAGCACGACTTTGGGAGGCAACTTGGACACGACTTGAGCATGAATCGCAGCGCGACTCCAGGCAACTTACAGGGCAACTTCAAGTTGCCTCCAGGACAGGCGACTTTCCAGTGGCCAATCAAACAATAGTCAGCTCTGTGGGAGGGAGGGGGGAGGGAGGGGTTTGCCTGGAAAACTATTTTTACTTCCTGGAAAGTTGCTTCAGTTAAGACAGGGGATCCGACTTGGAGGCAACTTCCATTGAAATCAATGGGTACAAGTTGCCTACAAGTCGCCTAGAAATCGGATTGAAGTAGTACAGGAACCTTTTTTGAAGTCAGAGGGACTTCAGTAGTGTGCATTAAGACAGCTCCATTCACTTACATTCATTTTCTCATGTCGCGCGACCTGAGGCGACTTGGGGCGACTTCAAGTCGGATCCAAAGTCGCCCCTGTGTGAATGGGCTCTTAGATTAACCTCTCACAGGCTAATCTCAGTGCAGGCAGCTATAGGGAATATATATTATAGCGTAGGATTTTATTGTTTTATATTTAGGAAGCAGAACTTGATATCTTCTTAATGTTTACTTCAAGTTATTTTTGCAAAAATATATATATAAAAATAAGTCAATCCATGCAATAGGGAAAACCAGTGGTTATACAACAACTTGCATTTTACAATAAATGTGTTTACTTCCCAGGCAACATACAATAAGCAAAGGTGTGTGCAATACCGAAAAAGAAGGGCTATACTCCACTGAATCTGCATCCATCATTAAAGGTTTGACTGAGCAATGGGTATACCTGTTTGTTTATGTGGCAATGCCTAACATTTGTGAACCCCCTGCCCCTCAACTCCATGTACAGTACTGGAGTTGACTTACAAAGTGCTATATCAATCACGTTTTCAGGCATACATTTATAACACTAGAAGTTTCTTTTGGAATACTACACCTTGCCAGACACTGTTTCATATGTTGGCTGTGGCTGTGAATACTGGAATGGTTGGAATGTTTTTATTATTTTTGCAAAAATAACATATGAATATCCTACAATAACCAGAAAAAACAGGAGGATTTCCCTTATACTTTGTAAAAAGCAAAAAATAAAAATAAAAATATATGCGTTGGGCAAACCTTCAGATACATACAAACTACCGGAAATAACATTATGACTTTGCAAGAGAGGAAATACCTACAGTATCAGCTCTCAATAGAATAGCCTGGGAAAACAGATGAGTCTTCCAATAACTTCACAGTTCTGGTATCTGTCGCTATGGAGATGCTAAATAAAACAGCATTAGACTTGTATGAGAAACGGAATCCTCTAGATTACCCGAGCAGAAGAAATGATTAGAATGCAGCTCTTCTGAAAATAATCTTACGTCATAGTTCACAAACCTTTTCCCCCTAAGATGAGTGCTGGAACTCAAGTCACATTTCATTTAATGTGAAGCAATGTAAATAGGGGTAATATATACACACACACGCACAATCAAATTATAGTATATAGGGGGAAAAGGTAACACAAGGGAACTGCTGCCACGACTGAGTGAGTATTGCAGAGGAATGCTGCAATCACAATATATTCAAGGGTAGGGAGATATATCCTTTACTGGGCATATCCAGTTTGAAACTATCCTTCGGTTTTCTTGGTATGTGATGTTAATTATTTTATTTTGCACAGGTACTTATTTAGCACCAGCAATTTATGCAGCTCTTTACGTACATATTGTACATTAACATCACTCCCTACTCTCAATAAGCTTACAATCTAAGGTCCCTAACCTACAATAATAAATAGACGTACAGTAAAACCTTGGATTGCAAGCATAATTCGTTCACGAAAGCATGCATGTAATCCAAAGCACTTGTATATCAAAGCAAATTTTCCCATAAGAAATAATGGAAACTCAAATGATTTGTTCCACAACCATTTATTCATAGGTCCTTCAGTATATAGTCCGTATAAAAAGATTATAGCAATGAGATCCATCCACAAATGGCAGCCTCCACAAGGGGATTAGAAGCAAAATCCAGCAGGAGCTACAGAGTATAAAAGAGAAGAGAGACGCCTCTAAGTGTAGCAATATGGTTACTGTATATACTCGAGTATAAGCCGAGTTTTTTCAGCACATTTTTTTGTGCTGAAAATGCCCCCCTCGGCTTATACTCGAGTCACCTTTTTGCACCTGATCTCCTGGATTTTGGGGACCCGGTACCTGGCCCCAAACTTGGCATACTCTTCTTCTACAAGTGTGCAAAGTTTGTTGTCCGGGGGACCTACGGCCGGGGAGCACCGATTTTTCAAAGCTGGGCACCCCTTCCCTAGACTCCCATGTTAAACGGAAATTTCTCCGGTGACTTTGGAGACACGGTACTGGCCGGTCTCAGGTCCCCTGGACCCGAAACTTGGCACAAATATAGCCCCATTTCTCCTCTACAATTGTGCAAAGTTTGTTGTTTGGGGGACCTACAGCCGGGGAGCAGCATGTAGACTCCCATGTTAAATGTCAGTCTAGTCATGGACATAGTGAGGCATGATCACAGTGAGGCATGGGCACAGTGAGGCATGGACACAGTGAGGCATGCACATGGACACAATGAGGCAAAGTGAGGCACAGTGAGGCATGCAGATGGACACCCTAGGCTTATACTCGAGTCAATACGTTTTCCCAGTTTTTTGTGGTAAAATTAGGTGCCTCGGCTTATATTCAGGTCGGCTTATACTCGAGTATATACAGTACATTTAATGAAGGTACCATGAGGACAGCTTTACCCCGGATGCCTGCATACTTAGATGTGCCCGTTTTAATCATCAACCATGTGAGTTTCTAAATGTTGTACCTTCATTAAATGTAACCATATTGCTACACTTAGAGGCGCCTCTCTTATCTTTTATACTCTGCTGTGACATGACGCTACTCTTATATCAAGACATCACTTGTATATCAAGTCAAAATTTATTTAAAAATTTCTCTTGTCTTGCAAAACGCTCTCAAACCAAGTTACTATCAAACCAAGGTTTTACTGTACTAGGACCCATTTAGACAGTAAACAATTAACTTACCAGCATGTCTTTGGAGTGTGGGAGGGAAACAATGGGGGCACAAAGAGAACATACAAACTCCAGTCAGGTTGTGCCATGGTTTGGATTCAAACCAACAACCATAGTGATGTCCGGCAGAAGTGCTAACCACTGTGCTGCCCATATAATTGTAACAGAGATTTAGTTCTTCCTAAGGATAGGTTATACATAGACAGGTGGGTAGAGTAAGTCATACATGGTGCATATAAGAATTCCCTGGTCAAATTAAACTTAGCAATTGACTGTGGGTACCCCTTCAGAAGGTAATACCCTTAGTATTGGAGAGCTAGCTAGAATTAGGAGAAAGCACCCAAGGATTTTGAGAGTATAAAAGAACTGTCCAAGCACTGATTTACCCTAAAGGAAAGTATTCTCTGTCATTTAGATGGACTATGTTACTACTATTTTGGAGAAGTTATCAGTTGCTTTATTATTTGCTATTGGAATGTTCTTCAACTGAACCCGACTGTACATTCTTCTATTGTGTGCTGGAAGGATAAAGAGAAAAGGCGATGCTTAGTATCTGAGTGGGATCTGTTCAGGCAGCGAGGGCTTGTGTCCACTCTGTCCTAGTAAGTTAAGTGCTGATTTCCACACTCACGGGCCTGGGTAATTGTGACAAAGATTCCCTGTTTTCCAGAGGAGAACAGCCTATACACTGCAGACGCTTGTCCTGGGGAAAGGAGCTCCTCACCAGTGAGCGTGCCTGTCCTATAGCATATTTTGTGAGTTGCAAGAGAAGGCCTTTGGTCACTTGCAACTGGTCAGAATCCTGTAATTGTTGAAGTTGCCATTCTCAGCCCTGAAATAAGGGGAGCAGGTTTTTCACTCGGTTTCATGCACAAACGTGCACCAAGGGAACTATGAACGTTAAAGCTGCTGTGGATGGATGATGCACCAGTTAGTACTAACATTTAGGACAGTATGTGCCCAGGAGTGAATGCCCAGAACACAGAATACATGCTTTCCAGGCATTCATTCCTTGGCACATACTGCCCTAAATATAAATACCAATCAATGCACCTTTCACAAACTGCAGCTATCAGCCTATCATAGAATTTCACATGCTAAGGATGGATGGCGTGCCTGTGCCTTCCACCCACACAAAAATGCCCAGTGTGCATGAGGCCTATGTAAATTGCTAAATAATTACAGCACAGTAAAGCACATAGTTAATTTAACCCATTCCTGCCCATACCACAGGTTGGATCCCAAGACCTACTGAAATACTAGTACCCACTCTACCACTTACCCCTCTGAGGGTCACCCTGGAAGTCCCTGGCCTGACCAGTATCTCCAGAAGTCTGCCACATACCTGCTTCAAGCTTTACGGCAATTGACCCCAATGGCAGCCTCTGCCAGCACCATCCATTTTGAGAGCACCTTCCCATCTTGAGGTTAGATGTAGGAATAGTCCAAAAATGAAGGCTTTTTAATTATTTAATGAATGCAGATAACTACATATGTGCATACTCCAGTCATCTCACAGGGGATGCCACATTCCTTCCATTTTGCAAACAAGATAGAGAGAGTTGATCAGGATGAGTGTCGAGAGGCAGCCCATAACTTCAGGAAAGGTTGCCCTGAGTCCAGCATTCTATGAAAAGGAGATTCAAGTAGTCCCAAAAAGTTCTGCATCTTCCTCCGCTGCTTCCCTCCCAAAGGGAGGCTAAACAGATAAATACTCCAGTAATGAATCCTCCTACATGGCTTCCCAACACATCTGTTTATGCCACCTCCCTATTTCCCATGATGCCCCTGCACTGGGAGGGCAAAGCTGGCATTACTCCCTGTTTACACCTAAAGTCATTGTTCAGGCCTGAGTTTAAGGACCTCCAGTGGACATTTATGTAACTACACCAGCCTCACATTCCAAGCTAAACTCAAACCTCCCTTCACGTCTTTCTAAGGGACATCTAGTGGCTAAACGGGGAATTACACCACACACATCCATGCCCTATCCTACACATCTACAAACAAATGTCTTTAGGGTGTTCTTAGTTTTGTTGGGATATGGAAAAAAAATTGAAAATCAACTGTCAGATGTTATAGTTCTCTTGAAAAAATGTCCAAATACTAACTTTGCCATTTACAAATAACCTCTTCCATGTCGGAATATGAAAAAAATATATTTGTTGCATGCAGTGATACAAGATTTTAAAAGGAATCTCCTTGACATGTTTACTTGGCTGTGAAAAAAACAGCTTCAGCAGTACTCCTTGACCACTAGGCCACAGCCTAAATCTTGGCTAATCACAGTAATGCTGAAGAGGTACTGTAGCAGAGTGCCCATTTACCAGGTACTGTATTGGAGTGCCTGGAGTTTAAGTTGTGCAGGCCTCTTAAGTTAATTTACCAGAACTCCCTGGGTACCTGGACACACCCAGGGAAAGTAGGTTCCTCAGCTTCCCTCCCTCAGCGGCTTAGACAGGCTGTACCTGATGACTCACCACTAGTTGGGCAAGTGAGCTGCGGCAAGGTGAGCAGCCCTACCCTGTCCATATCGGTGTGTGGGAAACCAGACAGGAGCCTAATAGTATACATCTTCTCCGGAAGTTCCATCTACTGTGAGGGGCCCCTCCCCACTTGCTACCATAGGACTCTAGTTTCAGTTGGGTGACCCTTGGATCTCGGATCTCTTTCTGCCTGTTTTATCAAAGCTACCCTGTACTTCACTGTTAAGGATGCTGATTATATAATCAGGATAATAGAAAGTAGCTGTTTGTGTTCTGAACTGTTTTATTAAAGTAATGAAGCAAAGTTCCACACATGCGGGAAAATGCTGGGAAATTACACATAAAATGCCTATTAAAGCCCCATGTGCCAATTAAATGCCCCACGTGCATGAACCCTTAAAGTATTATTTAACAGTAAGATTGATATGCAACTGGGTACACGGAAAATTGTCAAAGGGTTTCCACCTATGAATGACACATTTAGTCATGACAAATAAGAAACAGACATTGCACCATAGTAATATATCTAGATTAATTGCATTAGTTAAAGCGTAATGTCTGCCAAAATAGTTCTGGGTGTATGCTGGTGTGTTAGGTTAAACACACATTTGACATAACTCTCTGACATCAACATTTAAGCCTCGTACACACGACCGAGTTTCTCGTCCAAAACTGGCAAGAAAAGTGCCGCATGAGCTTTTTTGTCGAGAAAACCGTTCGTGTGTATGGCTTTACGACGAGAAAATTGCCGTGAATCTCGACGAGAAAATAGAGCACCTGCTCTCTATTTTCTCGTCAGGATTCCAGATTTCCTCGTCGTGTTTCTCGTCGGCCTGTTTTGTGACGAGAAAATGGTTCGTGTGTATGCTTTTACGACTCTTCCAAAAGTGCGCATGCTCACAAGCAACTATGAGACGGGAGCGCATCTTCAGGTAAAACAAGCCTTCGTAATGGAGATAGCACATTCGTCACGCTCAAAATTTTTGCATCGTTTAAATGTTGTGCATTGAAATCTTCGTTAGAATGTTACATTAATCCAAACGAATGAACTTCTTTTGCTGCTGATATTCACACAGAGTTATGACTATGTTTTTTTAACCTTTTTCTTGTTGCTCTTAAGAAGATTTATGTGTATTATATCGTGCAAGTTTTTAGGAATATTAAAAAATTAGATATTTTTATAACTGATGTTAATTGTAATTTCGCAATGTTTTGGTAGTGATCTCCCATTGAATCTTTTAATATATATTATGTAAATTTTACACCCTTTTTTGGGAAATACGATTTAGTTATTTTTTTGGGGGGTTGTTATCTGTCCCTTTTTTTGTCAGTCAAATGTATCTGCTTACTCCAAAGCTAGATTTTACATTTTTACAAATACACATAGTCAAGTATGAACTTAAAGAAAAATAACATTTATTCATGTTTGAACTAAAATAAAGAGAAGGCAGCGCTGGAGAAGCTGCTGCCATTTGTGCATCCCGGGGACCCCAGAGCACACAGCAACCCTGTGTGGACACTAAAATTGGGAGCTTGAGAAGGCCAACATTTCTGAACACAATCTGATGCTGGCCTCCCAGAGGTCAGGAACAGCAGCAGGTGATATATATGTCCCAAGTGTGTGGTACTACAACAGGCTGCCTTCTGTCCGACCACAATGAAGCAAGGCCATCACTTCCTCGTCTTCCTGGCAACCTTCCCTGCAACCTTTCCTGAAGCCTTCCCTGCAGCCTTCCTTCTTCGTTTGGCTGGAGGCTGGGCCACTGGAGGGGTACTCCTGTCAGGAGGAGGAGGAGGAGGTGGAGGAGAAGGGGGTGGCGCAGAAGAACAAGGTGGAGGTGGAGGAGAAGGGGGTGGGGCGGAAGAACAAGGTGGAGGTGGAGGAGAAGCGGGTGGGGCGGAAGAACAAGGTAGAGGTGGAGGAGAAGGGGTGGGGCAGAAGAAGAATGTGGAGGTGGAGGAGGAGGTTGAGGTTGGGACAGTTGTGCCACCTCACAAATGGCGGTATTGGGGGTAATTTTTTCCATCACCCCCTTGTTGAGCAAGGTGATGAGCAGGGGCTCGCATAGGAGGCGTTGCTCCATGCTCATCACCTTGAACTTTGCCTCCACTAGGCCGGCAATGGCCTCTTCAGGGGATGTGCGCTCTTTGAGGGTGGCATGGGCCATTGCTGCCTCACTGGTGGTCCTGTCCCCCCTGCCTCTTTTGGGAAGCCGGATGGGAGGCACCTGGGATCTGGTGCTTCTCCTTTGCCCTGCCACCTCCTGGCTGCCACTGGGCCCTGCCACCTCCTGGCTGCCACTGGGCCCTGCCACCTCCTGGCTGCCACTGGGCCCTTCCTCCTCCTGCCTGACAGTTTCCAGACCCTCCTCCTGGCTGATTTCATCCTGTTTATGAAAAAGGGACATAGTTTAATATGTTGGTTTAATCTTTGCATCAAACTTTATAAACATGATTGAAGCAATTAGAATGTAAATCCAGAAATCTTTTTTTCTAATTTACACCTACATCAGATTGACTATTTAGCACCCAATTAAGTGCAGACTAATGTCTAGAGATCTTGATTTCACTTGTGTAACCCAAAATATTGTATGTTTCTCATCTTGACATATTTGTCAAACATTCATTTTATCCCAATACATTTTCAGTTAATACTATACCTGGCTCCAGATGGCCAAATCAGGATCATCCAGGATGGCTGCCTCCTCTTGCTCCAGAGAAGGCTCCGGTTGGCTGCAGGGAAGTCTGGGGGGAAGAGTGGAGAGTGATGGCCTTGCCTCAATGTGGTCATCCAGGAAGGACATCCTGCTGTAGTACCACAAAATCGGGACATACACATCACCTGCTGCTGCTCCTGACCTCTGAGAAGCCAGGACCTTAGAGCGTTCAGTCCTGTAGGTGCCTCTCAAGCTCCCAATTTTAGTGTCCACCTGTTTTGCTGTGGCTGTGGGCACCTTGGTCTGCACAAATGGGAGCAGCTTCTCCAGCGCTGCTTTTCTCACCCCTCTTTTTTTATGGATGGGGTTTTTCGTCTCCCACAGAGCGGGCAGCTCCCTTACCCGGTCAATAAATTCCGCCAGGAACTCTTTGTCACTAATAAAGACATTCATATTGTATCTGCAAGTTTAAGAAATAATATATAACTAATGTGAGGCAAACAGTCTAACCTCCTTAACATCGTAGTCACCATATATATCCTACAACATTCTCAAAACAGTATAGGCCAACAATTTGTTCAAGTCAGAAAATCACATACCTTCGTTCGCACGTCCGTCACTTGAACTCCTCTCTCCGCACACCGAACGTACTATAGTCACATGTGTGTTTGCCATATACACACCACGCATGCGTCAAAATACGAACACGTCGCTCCGCACACGTCGCCCGCCCATGACGTTCTAACTAACATCTTTTCCCCGCCCCTTCTCTTTCGGCGTGCAGACAGATATGGCGGAGTTACAGCAGGTGTCTGATAATTCCGCAACTAACGAGGAGGAGACAAGCCCGGAGACCGAGGAAACGTCACGATCAAGGAGGAGATTCAAGGCATCAAATATGTCTTTTGCCGAGATGGCGGAGATGGTGGACATCTTGCTCAAGTCTGATTATGACGCAAAGCATGGGCCGTATAGCAAACCAAATAGAAGGAAGGCCAAAATCCTCACTAAAGTCGTGAAGAGTCTGAAGACGAATTTCGGGGTGAAACGCTCAAATGAGCAGCTCAGAAAGAGGTGGTCAGACCTCAAACTGAGGGAGCCAGAGCAGTTAAGGAGCATTAAGAGAATGCTCGCAAAAAGTAAGTAAAATGTACACTTTTATGCAATTAATCCTTTTCTAAACTGACATGTTGCTGGTTTATTATTTTTTTCTTATTGGACTCCCTTCCAAAATGTTATATTTTGAACTTGGTTGGGCACAGTAATTGTTTGTTACGTTACAGACACTTCGTTCGGCCACTATCCGCTGTTTTGGCTTATTTTACAGCCCCAAAAGTAATTAGTCATCTGCCATTTTTTGGGAAATTTGGGGCACAAAGTTTTAGGCTAGATGATGTGTTTGTAAAGAGAATGAAATGCAAACTTTTGTCAGTGTAAAGGAGAGGACACTCAGCAGCTGCTTCCACATCTGTACTTTGGAGCACTATAGTGTGGGCCACCAGACCCGCCTTTTTTGGGTGTCCCACACAGGTGCATCAGAGAATTTTTGTATTGCCTACATGTCTAAAAAATGACAGACAAAGGTGAATACTAAGCATATTCTTGGTCAGAAATAATGCATTCATCTTTAACTTCCGCCCAAACACACACTTGTACCCCACTTCCAAGCAATTTAGCCTGTTTTTTTTTTTTACATAGAGAATTTCTGTGTGATAACTCTACCTTTTGTTTGATTCTCATAGGGGAGAGAAGACTGGGAGGAGGACACTCCAGGGAGCACAAGAACCCCACAGCTTCACAACAACCCCAAACTCCCAAAGACCCACAAACAAAGGATGTAGAGGAAGTTGAGGTGGAGGAAGGAGAAGTGCAGGAAGGAGAGGTGGATGACGTTGTGGAACTGGTCACCACAACAGGTCAGTATCTGTCACCACAGCTTCAGGTAAGAGAGGTAGGCCTGCAGAGTTATAATACCTTTTTATTTTGTTTTTAGGGGATGTGAATGTTGTGGTGAAGGATAGTACAGGTTTCTCTGCTGACAGTGCCCTCCGCCTCATCCAGCAAGTGATGGAATGTAGCACAGAACTGGACAAAATTAAAGAAAGAATTCATGTGATGGATCAAACATTTAAAGACATTCTCGATGTTTTGGGGAGAATTCAATAAAGCATCCCAACCCCCTTTTTTTCATGTTTCTTCTTCAACTTTTGAAAAACTTTTTGACAATCAAACCAGCCAAAAATTGAATCTGCACACAGTGTGTCAACATGTGCTATCTGCCATCAGGGGATATCCATGTACGTCTTTTGGGGGTGCAACCCCTTCCTCGTATCTAAAGTAGGTGAACTGAGGAAGGGGTTGCACCCCCAAAACACGTCCATTGATCACCCCTGATGGCAGATAGCACATGTTGACAATAGGGATCAGGAGTCTAAAATCCCTATAGGAAAATAATCCCAATTGTGTGCATATTCAATTTTTGGCTGGGCAAGGGGTGGCAGGACCCCATATTAGGACGGGCACATAGAGACATATAGTTTGTGTAAGTGAATGTCTCAGATTGCTCCGAGGTATCCAATTTTGTAATTTTTGGAATGCAACTGTTGTTTTTGTATTTTCCTAAGAAAACAATTGCCGGAATGTGGCCAGGCAAACAAAAAATGTCAAATAAAAAAAAAAAAGGTGTGTGAATTAGCACATAGTAAAAGATTTGAACACAAACAACGTGTAGCTTCTTTTTCTAATATGCTCTAACCTTATTTGGTACATTTTTTAAGGTTACATAGTGAAATGGTTGGTATTTACTAAAGGAAAATACACTTGGCACTACAAATGCACTAAGACAAACTAGGAGACAGGAAACCAACAAAAGTTAGAAGTTTAAACAAGATTTTTATTTGGATCGTTAGCCAGGAATCTTTAGACATAGCCTGGCATAGGAATTGCCCCCCTACCCGTGAAATAGTCCATGTATTTGTCCCGAACCTCACGGGCATTTTGGGGGGGCAAGCTAGCACGGGCAGATTCCAGGCCCGGCAGGGGATTATCAGGGGAAAGTCCAGCCTCAGGCAAAACTGAGGCCATATATGAATTAGATTTGTGGCAAAGAAAATTGTGTAGCACACAGCAGCATAACACTACATAGTTTATTTTGTAGTCCGCCAAGTGGATGGGAGTCCTAAAAAGGCGTAACCGGCTGGCCATTATGCCAAAGGCATTTTCAACTACTTTTCGGCCCCTGGCCAGCCGGTAATTGAACATCCTCTTCTCTGGGGTCAGGGTCCTCTGAGGACATGGCCTCATAAGATGTGGTCCGAGCCCGAAGGCTTCATCAGCCAAAAAAACAAAGGGGAGTCCTTCAATATTCCCTGCATCCGGTGGCAATGCAAGGTCGTCACTCTGGAGACGGAGGGCAAACTCCGTCTGGATGAAGGATCCTCCATCGGACATCCGGCCATTCTTCCCTACATCAACATAGAGGAATTCATACCGTGCTGACACCACCGCCATCAGCACAATGCTATGAAACCCCTTGTAATTGAAGTAGTAGGACCCAGAACGGGGTGGCGGCACGATGCGGACGTGCTTCCCGTCTATAGCACCACCGCAGTTGGGGAAGTCCCACCGCGTGGCAAACTCTGATGCCACAGTCTGCCATTCCTGTGGCGTGGAAGGAAGCTGTGGAGTCAAACAAGATGAAAAAAAATTAGAATACACAAATCAAACATTACAAGTATATTCAAAGAAAATACATTAGAGGCCAACATCAAGCAAAGTCTACGTTTATTAAGGTGTTTTAAATAAGTATAATGGAAGGCTCATGTATCATATTCATCACCCCCTATGATGTTCCATTAATAAATTATAATGGGGAGGGGGGGGGGAGATGTGTTTGGACACAGGATAGCATTGCAGTGGCGGTGCGTCCAGAGTGGGCGCTGGAGCACTGCCCCCTCTCTCCTGTGCCCGTCACTCAGAACAATACATAGGTTCATGCCTTGCATTAACCTATGTATTGTCTATGCCGCCCACTATTCAGGTGGATGGCCCCCTGTTAAGCGACCGACATATGAAGAACTGTGGCATTTATGGGCTTAAAATTGCATATCAGAAACAGGAAGGAAAATTGTCTTGCACATTACAGCCTGAGGGATGTAATTGGCTTCAGAAAAGTTAAATAGGGGACGCAGGGGGGGCATTCCTTGGGTAAACACTGACAGGCTGCTCTGCCAATCATGTTCACCAAGTCTGTTTAATGGTAACATGATTGGCTGATGCAACATCAAGGGAAGGAGAAGACATCAAGGACAGAAGAAGGATGACGCTGACCACAAGAAGGTAAGTGCAGGCCTGGGGGGGAACTGGCTGCATTGGAGGGGACAAAATGGCTGCATTAGAGGGAACAAAATGGCTGCATTGGAGGGGACAAAATGGCTGCATTAGAGGGAACAAAATGGCTGCATTGGAGGGAACAAATGGGGGCGTTTAATAGGCACCAGAGCAAAAAAGGAGGAAGTTTATTTCCTAAATTGGGGTTTGAACCCCCAAACATTTGGAGCAACAGGCGCCCCTGCTGGAAAGGTTAGTGAAGGAAAATATGCATGGAGGAGAAAAAAGGGGCAATCTAAAGCTTCAAGCATGCATGAGGACAAAGGGGACATTCTCAGCATATTACAATCATGGTAAGTAGGGAAGGAAGAAAGAAATACAATACATTAGCATACATGTAATACACAAAATGTGATGTTAATGGAGAAAACTTACCCTAATATAGTCCTCCTGCAGGACTTGTATAATGGCAGAACAGGTGTCTGGGATTATGAGGCCCAGAGCCTGGGGGGAGATGCCTGTCGTGAACTTCAAGTCCTGAAGACTTCTCCCTGTCGCCAGGTAACGCAACGTGGCGATGAGCCTCTGCTCAGCACTGATGGCTTCCCGCATAACGGTGTCCTTCCTGGTAATATAGGGGGACACCAAAGCCAACAGTTCCTGAAAAACGGGGTCAGACATCCGCAGAAAATTCCTGTAGTCCTCAGGATTATTCTCGACTATCTCCCGCAGCAGAGGCATATGGCAGAATTGGTCCCGCTGGAGCAACCAATTCTTGGTCCATGAACTCCTCCTCACGCCATTGATGGACTGGTCTTGGTCCAAAACAAGCAGACCAACACCAAGCGCACGCACAGCACGAACTCGACGACGAGAACTTCCAGGCGACATGGCTAGGAAATGGTCGTCTTATCAGAACGTACAGAACAGAACGCACTTTAGAACAGCAAGGCCTATGAATAACGAACTGAAAATCAGAAACGAACAGGCAAGAACGCACTGTAAAACAGATACGACCTGCCTAGACGCCCTGAAAGTCAAGATACGAACCCACAAGCACAAACTGAACCGCAGAAAACGATCTGAAAAGTACGAAGACTGAAAAGCGCGAATCGTCTCTTCCCAAACTTTTACTTCACACGCAGTAACACGAGATCAGCAAAAGCAGCCCAAGGGGTGGCGCCAAGAAAATAGATCTTCCCCTTTATAGTGCCGTCGTACGTGCTGGACGTGACCGCGGAGAACAACACGGAAATTGGGAAATGTCAGTGTGTACGCATGGAAAGCTTGACGAGAAAATCGACAAGGTTAACAAGAATCTCGTAGAAAAAAACGACGTGTTTTTTACGAAGAGAAACTCGGTCGTGTGTACGAGGCTTTAGAGATCCCTCTGTTAAAGTGGAACTTTAGTAAAAATAGGTCCTGCTAGATCACGTCGGGATGGCAGGTATAGCTATGTAAAACATAAAAAATAGGTGCCTATACTGCCTAAAATCCATGAAATACACTGTCTCCCCCTGCTCTGCACATGCTCAGTGGCTCTCTATTGTTCAGCACTGTGCCAAATTTGCAGAGGCTGATCTGATGACAGCCTAAATATTTACTGCTGTTTAGGGGCCCTGGGCTTCAGCAAAATGGCAGCCTCCAACAAGAAGTAACATTAACATTACTCGAGGCAATTTATAGCATGCAATCATTTTGGTAGCATAATTATTATTGTGGAATGTATGTTCCTCGCTAAAGAACATTATTTTTATCAAGTTGATATGGGTAAAGTTCAACTTTAAGTTGTATGGCCAATGCAGTAATAACAATTCAAGTTTGACCTTAGGTCAAGGAATGGTGTCATATTATTTTTCTCATTTCTCTTTAGTAAAATCAGATCAATTACAAAAGATTTTGTTGATTACAAGCAGTTTTAAACAGTCCCAGCCTTTCTATAAAATATATTAATTTTGTTGAGCAATCATTCCTGATTTCCAACTGTCAGTTCTTCAGTCTAGGTCAGACTTGCAATGTGTGTATAATGCAATCTCTATTGATCATAAAAACATGCAGTTTAGGTTGTCTGCTCCAGCACACAGTTACTGACTGCTTTCCGTTGATGAGCACAGATACAGAAACTTAGAAATGTGTGTTTAGGCTCGGTTTACACTACTGCGACCTGAAAGTCACATGACTTACGGTGAGACTTTGCCAGGCTACTTCTTGGCAACTTGCTGGTGACTTGAGTACTACCTTGATGTGACTTGATGCGACTTTAGAAGCGACTTTCGGGAATGCCTCGGTAATGCTCCTGTAATGTCGGATCCAAATCACATCAATATAGATGAGGATCCGCCTTGGAGGCAACTTCCATCAGGCTGGGTTCACACTGATACGACACAACACGACTGTTGTACGACTGTCATCCTACTTTGTCCTGCAACATCGGTCCTACATCGGTCCTACTTCGGTCCTACTTCCATCCGACTTGAATGAACAAGATAAGATTTTGCTCCGACTTTGAGCTAGTACGACTTGTCTTTTGACCAATCAAAACAATCCCAGTGTGACATAAATTCCCTTTACTGCTGCTGCAATCACCAGGCTGGGTTTACACTGGTTCGACAAACGCTCTGATTTTGGGAGCTCATGTCGCATGTCGTGTGAAAATCAATGTTTAACTATGAAAGCCGTCTTAACTGGTCAGACACAAGTCGGTCCCACTTTGAAAATGCTCCCTGCACTACTTTGGTCTGCCTTCAGCCTATTGAATATCATTGAAGTCGGATCAAAGTAGGATCCCTGTCCTAACCATCCGACCTGTGAGATCCGGCATGATGATTATAGCAGCAGTAAAAGGAATTTATCTCACCCTGGAATTGTTTTGATTGGTCAAAAGACAAGTCTGACTATCTCAAAGTCGAAGCAAAATCTTATCTTGTTCATTCAAGTCGGATGGAAGTAAGACCGAAGTAGGACCGATGTAGGACAGATGTAGCAGAGCAAAGTAGGATGATAGTCGTACAACAGTCGTGTAGTACCAGTGTGAACCCATCCTTAAAGTCTACGGGCACAAGTCTGATAGAAGTCACCTTGAGGCCCCTTTACACTTATACAACTTGTCCCATGATTTGTGATGGCAAAGTAGCATGACAAGTCGTTTCCCATGATTTCCAATGACAACCATTCATATTAGTATGACTTTAAGTCGTTCCGACTTCAAAGTAGTCCCTGCACTACTTTGGTCCGATTTTGATACCACTTACACAGGCATTCCCTGAAATCGCGGCCGCGATCCGCGGTAAAATCGCGGCCGCAAAATCACGGTAAAATTGCACGATTTTGAAGTCGCATTAGTGTGAAAGGGGCCTTAAGTAGTACAGGAACCTTTTCTAAAGTCGGAGCAACTTCAGAGGTCTCATCACACTGGTACGACACGACTGCAACATCGGTCCTACATCAGTCCTACTTTGGTCCTACTTTCATCCGACTTGAACAGGATAAGATTTTGTTCTGACTTTGAGCTAGTCTGACTTGTTTTTTGACCAATTAAAACAATCCCAATGTGACATATATTCCTTTTACTGCTGCTGTAATCACCATGTCGGATGTCACAAGTCGGATGGTGAGGTCGAGGATCCGACTTTGATCCGACTTCAATGATATTCAATGGGCTGAAGTAGGATGAAAGTCGGACCAAAGTAGTGCAGGAACCTTTTTCAGGCCGGGTTCACACTTGTACAACAAACGCTCTGACATTGGGAGCTCATGTCTCATGACATGTGAAAATCAATGTTTCCCTATGGGAGCCTTCTTAACTGGTCCGACACAAGTCAATCCGACTTTGAAAATGCTCCCTGCACTACTTTGGTCCAACTTTGATCCTATTTCAGCTCATTGAATATCACTGAAGTCGGATCAAAGTCGGATCACCGTCTTAACTGATCCAACTTTGGCATGCAACTTGTGCTCTGATGATCTTCACGCCAAATAATAAAAAAAAAAAACGACATGGGTTTCCCCTCCAAGAACATACCAGGCCCTTCGGTCTGGTATGGATTTTAAGGGAATCCCCCACGCTGAAAAAACTGCGTGGGGGTCCCCCAAAATCCAAACCAGACCCTTATCCGAGCACACAACCTGGCAGGTCAGGAATGGGGGTGGGGACGAGCGATGGCCCCCTTCCCTCCTGAACTGCACACGGCTGCATGCCCTTTTCCGGGTCTTCTCCGCTGTCTTCTTCCTCTGTTCTTCTTCTGATGTTGACTCAACGCTCTCTCCCGCTCTAATGCTGGGTGCGCGGTGTGCCACTACTTATATTGGCATGGGGCGGGGTCACCGAGTGACGTCATCCAGAGGCCCGCCCCTTATGACATCACATTATGGGTGGTGACGTCATAAGGGGTGGGCCTCCGGTGACCCCGCCCCATGCCAATATAAGTAGTGGCACACACCGCACCCAGCATTAGATCGGGAGAGAGCGTCAAGTCAACATCGGAAGAAGAACAGAGGGAGAAGACAGCAGAGAAGACCCAGCAAAAGAGCGAGAAGACAGCGGACAAGACCCGGCGGAGGCAGAAGACAGCAGACAGAGGGAGAAGAACCAGAGAGGGCAAGAAGACATCAGCGGAGAGGGGAGAAAAACCGTCAGAGGCAGAAGACATCAGCGGAGGAGACAGAAGAGCCGGAGAGGGGAGAAGTTGGAAGAGACAGAGCTGCCTTAATAAATTACTTTAAAAACCTGCGTACTGCATTTTATTTTTGACACTTTTGTTTTAGGTGAATGGGTAGGGGTACCCCCTACTCATTCACATTGGGTGGGGGGCCGGGATCTTGGGGCCCCCTTGTTAATGGGGGCTTCCAGATTCCCAAAAGCCCCCCACCCGCAGATCCAGACAACCAATGGTCAGGGTTGTCGGAAAAAGGCCCTTGTCCTCATCAACATGGGGACAAGGTGTTTTGGGGCCCTGCCCCAAAGCACCTCCCATGTTAAGGGCATGCGGCCTGGTATGGTTCAGGAGGTAGGGGGCCGCTCGCTCGTCCCCACCTCCTTTCCTGACCTACCTAGCTGTGTGCTCGGATAAGGGTCTGGTATGGATTTGGGGGGGACACCCACGCAGTTTTTTCGTCATGGGGGGTTCCCCTTAAAATCCATACCAGACCGAAGGGCCTGGTATGCTCTTGGAGGGAGAACCCAAGCCGTTTTTTTATTTTTATTTTGTGTGGAGTTCCCCCTAAAGATTCATACTAGACAGTGTCTGGTATTGTCAGGGATCAAAGTCGGATCACTGTTCATTGAAGTCGGACGCATTTTGGATTTCAAGTCGCAGGGCAAAGTCGGATCCACAGTCATACAACTGTTGTGTCGTACCAGTGTGAACCCGGCCTCAAAGTCAGATGGACTTGTGTCGGACCAGTTAAGACGGCTCTCATAGGGAACTATTGATTTATAGACGTCATGTGACATGTGCTCCCAATGTCGGAGCGTTTGTCGTACCAGTGTGAACCAAGCCTCACTCGGATTTCACGTGTCATGCGACTTGGGGTCTCACAAGTTGGATGATAATCGTGGCAGTGTGAACCAAGCTTTTCTGTTATTAAAAAATAGGCTGTGGAATGTTGAGGTGCCATAAAAACTACAACATAGACACAAATAGATACATTGCATTTTTTGTATCTCTAACGTTCTAAAAATTATTATGGGCTACAACATATACCGTATTTATCGGCGTATAATACGCACAGGCGTATAACACGCACCCTAACTTTAAGAGGGAAGTTTCAGAAAAAAAAAAATCCACAGCCCCCTGCGTATAACACGCAGGAACAGTTTACCCTCTATTTTCAGGGTAAAAAGTGAGCGTTATACGCCAATAAATACAGTAATTGTTTCTTTTACTTTTGAAGGTGATCATGACTGCTGATGAAAAAACACATAATCACCTCTATATATTACTTTGTATCTTATGTTAACTGCAGAAGAATGACAAAGAATGACAAAGAAAACACACTATAGCATGTAAAGAAAGAAAATGAAGCAAATTATATTGTATAGTACGCCATTATAACATTGTCATGTTGAAAAGGTAGGGCTCTACAAAGTGGGCTTCAGGTCTGTTTTACAGGTCTGAAGTACTTGCTGTACAAGTATCTCAACAAAAAATACCGGACATGCTGGGCGAGGGCAAGGACCTTTATAAGGAAAGATATCCTTACAAAGGTTTGTGCTGTCAAAGCTGATTGGGAGCAGGTTGCATGGCAGGTGTTCTCAAGAAATATATAAATTAGATTAAACATGCATGCTGGAAGGTCAGCATTGCTTGACCTGGCACCCAGCTTTGTTAAACAATGGTTAGTCTTTGGGTAAATTAAGAGCATATATTTTACATTTGGCTGACTAAATCTGGTTTGCCTTTGGCTCAATCACCCAACAGACCCAGAAAGAAAATTGTACGGTGTTGAAATGCAAATGAGCATATCATATTTGTCACTGTATAATGTCTATAATTACAGAATAATAAGCACATGTTACATGTTTTCTTAGCAAACATGACAGGCAAAGAACAGGGACTGTTTTGATTATGATTTTTTTTCCTAGAGGAAGGCATGGTGATGCATGGCAGCATTGTCATATACGTTCCAGATTGATGAACTTCCCCTTCTATTGTAAACAATGGGAGGAAAACTTGGGATTCATGCATACATCTACAGGGAGGTCCTGTGTGGTCTGACGTCTCATGCACAACATAGATCTTCGGTATATGTATCATTTTATGGCAGCCTGATAACAGAAGCATTATACTACACATATATCACGTTTCAAGGCAGCACAGAACCCTGATATTCTGGATTTAAACAGGTACTAAACTTTTTTTTACCATGTCTCCTGGATTAAAGGGGTTGTAAAGGTTTGTTTTTTATTTTCTAAATAGGTTCCTTTAAGCTAGTGCATTGTTGGTTCACTTACTTTTTCCTTCGATTTCCCTTCTAAATGTTTTTTTTCTTTATCTGAATTTCTCACTTCCTGTTCCTCCTCAGTAAGCTGTTCAGTAAGCTGTTCTGGCTGACTAAACACCGCTCAGATGATGGTGTGAAGTTTACTGAGGAGGAACAGGAAGTGAGAAATTCAGACAAAGAAAAAAAACATTTAGAAGGGAAATCGAAGAAAAGGGTAAGTGAACCAACAATGCACTAGCTTAAAGGAACCTATTTAGAAAATAAAAAACAAACCTTTATAACCCCTTTAATTCAGTTATCTGCCTTATAACTTTGATATTTCCACGCCAAAATCAACAGAAGAATTTAAAGGGTGCTTAGAGAACCTTTTGAAAAAGGCAGTTAATGAGCATCACATACTGTATATGTGAGAAGAAACTAGTCAACCCAAAAGATGGTCAACCTTTCATTAAAATAATACCTGTAATGATGGTCCTTGTTCAGGAACTTTACGTACTTCCCGTTATGCTCTGTCCCTGTACCTAACTGCTCTTCTGAGTTTTCACCTTGTCTTCCAATGGAGACCACAAGCTGCCATGCTAACACACTTTGCACAGGCATGTTCCACTGTTGTCACTATCAGGAAACCCTCTAGGAGAAATTCTATGTAGCAGCTGCTGGAGTAAATGCATAAAGGATGTGTCTGCAAAGAAGTTTGGAGTAGATTAGCAGTGCTGATATGCAACAATGGTTGAAAAGCACTCCACGGGTACAAGATCTTCTGCAAGGGGACTAAACTAAGACTTAAAATATCTGTAAACCCATACCTTGTAAAATAACCCATCCCGTTTAAAATAGAAGTGAAAGGCTTCTTTTTTATAAGTGATCACATACTGTAACCCCTGTTCTCAGCTGTATAAGGGGCTTGGAGAGGTGGAGGTGGAGAAGCAGCAGTAAACTGACTTTCCCATGAATGGCTGTGCAAGGAGATTATGTCAGCACAAGTCTGACCATTGGAGGACAGTCAGGGTGTTCTCTCATCAGCCCTGAAAAGATGAAATCGCTATACATACATTTTCTAAAGCCACTCCAGTCCAGTCCGGTCTCCATCGGCGGAAGCCCTGCAAAAGAGACAGCTGACAACTGCTGGGAAATTCCTGAGACTTACTATGGGGCTTACATTGTCGACTGCCTCCTCTGCATCTGCCTCCACAGTGAAGACGCCGCTGACAGCTCAGTGTGAGACCGGAGCAGCTTCAGAAAAACTATGTATAGCGATTTCTTCTTTACAGGGTTAGATAGGTTAGTCTTAGATTGTGGAGGTTTGGCATGCTGACGTCATCGCGCTGTGTACCTTAGTGGACGGGTGTTTGCTTGCTGGCCGGCTTTTATAATCTGTGCAAGACTATTTCTTCTTATGTGTAAGTGCAACTTTTAACTCTTAAATAAATGTTCCTAATACGATTTACACTATGGTGAGCTCCTTTTTTCTGGGTTATCTCCTGGTCCTCATCGTGACCTTTGAATAAACGAGTCTCCCTGGCTGTTTGCTGCGAGTTCCTGCCACCATCACATCAAGTATCCGAGAGTCGTTTTTTCCCATTCTCCTTGGAATAAGGTCTTGGCGAGGCTAATAGCTGCAAGCCCATGTTAGCTTGCCTCTGGTAAGCACGCATTTCATGTGGTGGAGGTGCATGAGTTTATGGTGTCGTCACTAGTTATACCAAGACTCTACACATATGATATATGGACTAATTCACATTATCACTTTTGTGGTGCTGGATGTTTTTTCAATGTTTATGCACATTATTTGAAATTAAGTTATCAACCTGTGTTTTGACACAACGTTTTCTCAATTATTGTTAGCGCAGCTCCTTTTTATTATTTTTTTAGATTGTGGATACCTGTAGATTTAGAGATTTTAGTATTAGGGTGACTTTAATAGCAAAGCAGAAGAACTGGCAGGATCACCAGGGATTTCACTCAAAGGAAGAAATACAAAGGGAACAGGATACCATTTAGCACTAGTACATGATACAACAGAAACATATCAGGAATATGAAATGTTGGGGTAACATATTCTTTAAAAAAAGAGTTGTCAGGGACAGCACAGTCTCCTACGGGCCAGGTCCATTGGAGGCAGTGCCACCCACCTGGCTCAAATGCAACAGGGTCACAGGTTTTTCCAGCGTGTGGTCCAGACAGGGGATCTGACACCAACGCCAGGCAGCTTGGCACCTAGGGTTGCCACCTGTCCAGGATTCACCCAGACAGTTCGGGTTTTGAATCATGTGTCTGGGCTTCAGTCCATCTAAAACCCAGACACCATATTCAGACAGGAATATGACTCAGGGCCTGACCATGAGTGTAAGGGGGCACTATGGAAGCCAAATTACAATTTTCTTTCCAGCATGCAAAGGTGTCCCAGGTCTGTTACAATCTTATAGTGTATGCTAGAAGAAAAAAAAAATGCTGTGTGCCGCTAAAGTGTTCAGGTTTGGCTTGAAGAAAAAGTGTCAACCCTACTGGCATCCCTTCTCCTGACCACCACCTGTCCCTTGCCCAATATCTACACCTACTGTACTTCTTGTTCTCTGAGTAGAGGCAGTACTGACAACGCTGTAGCCTGGCCTAGGCCAACAAGGCCCAGGCCTAGGGCAGCACTTTGCAGGGGGGCAGCACGGAAAGAGTCCCCACCGGATTGCGCTACACTATTAGTGTAACGCAAGCTGCTTCTAATTTTGACTGTCCTATCATCCTGGACCACAAACCTTCCTCACTGTGCTATATGTTTTCTGCTGCACCATTGGCATGGTTATATCTTCTTAGTCCATAAAATGATCAGAAATTTGTGCTTAAAGAAGAACTATAGGCAACACTTTTTTTTTTTCATTTTGGATAGAGTAAGGGAGGGTTAAAGCCCCTGTCAGTTTATTTTTTACCATCTCTGTCCCATTGCAGAGATTTCCCTTCACTTCCTGCCTCATAGCAAAACAGGAAGTGAGGGGAAATCTATGCAAATTAAGGGAATCCAATGCACCCCCCTGGCCCTAAGAACTCACTCAAAAATTTCAGGGCAGGTCTTAAACAGAAAGGGGTGTGGTATTGACAGGAAGGGGTGGGTCATATTTAAATTAGGGGGTGCACGAGTTTAGTCAGGCCTAGGGCAGCACAAAACCTAAATACACTACTGAGTACTGTGACATGTTTACATACAAATAATTACATGCAATGTGTATCACAAAATAAATAGTACTACAGGTTCCGTTCCAACGACCAGGTCGTTAAACAAATTGGTTGTTATAAAAGGAGCCACAAGTAATCAATACTTTAAGCATTCTTAAAGGAGCACTAAAGCTTTTTTTTTTTTTGCTTAAAAATAACAAACATGTTATACTTACCTCCACTGTGCAGCTCGTTTTGCACACAGTGGCCCCGATCCTGGTCTTCTGGGGTCCCTCGGCGGCTGTCTTGGCTCCTCCCCGCAAGGACTCCACACCTTAATGCGAGTGAGCTCGCATGGTGTGGAGTGATTGCGGGCGCGCTCCCGTGATACAGCGGCGGCCATAGCCGCCGACTGTATCACTCGGCCCCGCCCCCCGGCGTGCCGCGTCATTGGATGTGATTGACAGCAGCGCCAGCCAATGGCTGCGCTGCTTTCAATCTATCCAGTGTAGCCAATCGGCGGCCAGGCAGAAAAACGAAGAGGATGACGGGGACGAGCATGGGACTTTTGAGGGGCCAGGTAAGAAAAACGGGGGCTCGGGGGGGGCGGTATTGTCGAATGTTTTTTCACCTTAATGCATAGGATGCATTAAGGTGAAAAAACATGTAACTTTACTACTCCTTTAACTACTGTACTGTACTGTATTGTGAAAAAAAAAAAAAAGGTCTAAACACAAATCTCCAGCTCAATAATGTTGTTTTAATTTGCATAAGTACAAAACACAAACGAAAATTCTGTACTCTACTGTACAATACAATGATGTATAGCGCGTCGTTCGGGTGGGGAGAGCTGGTCATAAGTCTGAGCAGTCGTTAAACAGGTAAGTCGTTAAATGTGTAGTATCCGTATACATTATCCATATATGAATGTTGTGAACATTTCAGCAACAGTATCCAAAATAGAAAAATTAACTTTGTTATTTTCACATATGGACATTGCAAAATATGGGACGCCTATTAACTATGCAGGGGTGAAAGCCGGGACTGGTGAATGAGAACTATCAAGGAAGATTTGTACGTCATGCAGGGGGGGGGGGGGGGGATACGTGACTCTTTGGATTTAGGTTGGTTTAACGTGGATGAGAATGGGTAGATGTGAACAGGGTCTAACTCAGTGTTTCTCAACTCCAGTCCTTAAGGCGCCCCAACAGGTCATGTTTTCACGATTTCCATTATTTTGCACAGGTGATCTGATCAGTTTCACTGCCTTAGTAATTACCACAGCCGTTTCATCTGAGGGAAATCCTGAAAACATGACCTGTTGGGGCGCCTTGAGGACTGGAGTTGAGAAACACTGGTCTAACTTATTAGCTGAACATAGAGAGGAGAAAAAACACGCAGGTCTCCTTTGGCATGTTGCAGCTTTCAACTTTAACCTGCAGGTGGCACTATTACATCACATCTAAAAGCAAACCCTTCAGAAAGCGCAACTGGAGCTCTTGCTTGAGAATGTTTATACAGAGGATTCTCCCTCTAGGAAGTTTCTGAAATAGCCATAAAATTCCCTTCCATCCAGAACACTAGTTTATTGGTTAACAAGTTGTTGTGTTATTTTTATGCAGTGGAAAGCACAGTGCAATGATCTTTAATTTGTCCATAAAATGCACAAAGCCTCTGCCTATGAAATAAGACTGTCATTTCCTAAATAGAGAAGAACAAACGTTTTTTTTAAGCTGCTTAGAAAAGGCAGAGCGGCCCTAAGGAATTGGCTAATGTCTCTGAAAGGGAGCACTGATAGTGACAAAACTGAGCCTTCTGTGTCCTAGAATGGGCCTAATAAAATCATCACATGTGGCAAAGAACACAGAGATTAGGTGCTAGGGTCTGCTGTGCAGGCCTTGTCAGTCAGTTTGAAGGATTAATGTGCTACTCTAGTGCCGGCAGTTTGCTCAGAATAGTGTGCACTCCCTGCTTGGAGGATGACCTGACCAAGTGTTTGCAGAGGCTCGGCTCTGATCAGGGACATCAAACAGATAGGGAGTTTATTCAGTGAGAAGTGAGGAGCATGTTTATTAACCACATGAGACAGGCTGAACTCTGTCTTCTACATGGGTGGTAATTGGCAGGCCTACACTTCAGAATTACAAGTCTACTCTCTATGGACCTTCCGAGGTAGGAGATAGGTGAACGGAAAACTGGTCACTCTTTCAAGTGTGCAACATGCAAAGTATTCCCATTCCTTAAAACCAACTTCACCATATTAGCATGCCTCCTCCTAACTAAACAGCTGCTATGAAATAAAAACAACTATCCAAATGCCCATTTTTCTTAAATGAAGCCGCTGTCCAATGACAATCCTTCTCTTTGCTTCTGTTTACTTCCTGGGGTCCTTCTTTGGCTATCCACATCCTCCTATTGGTGGAGGTAAAAATTCCAATGGCTGGGTTTTCTACCATAGGCTCCAGAGGCGGGTGAACTCAGGGGGGCGGCGAGGGGACCAATGCCCAGGAACATAGCAAGCTGGGAAAGATGCCTGGTCCCGGACAGGAAATTAGCTTGGCTCATAGAGGAAACTGTGACTTTGATTAATTACACTGCGGGATGACTTACGAAAAAGGGTTTGGAAACTCAGGAGTAAGGTATTTGGTGTAAAATGTACTGTTGAAATTTAATTTTTGCCTGGAGCTGGGCTTTAAAAATGGTGTCAGAAGGAAGTTACATTGAAGGCAGGTTAGTGTAGCCAATACAAGACCCAAGTAATTCCCAGTTCAACTTACTGACCAGCCTGCAACCAACCAAATTATCCTGTTTAACAGTGTATCGGGGTGTCATATTTAGGGGAAGCATCTGAGTGGTAACTAGGCTCAGATGCACTAATTGTTAGGTTTCATGGACCATTTCTGTCCCTGGGAGATAGTACTGATGTGCAGTTCCCTGGGGCCCATAGGTGGCGCTGTTGCCATAGGCCCAGGTTGAACCATGGTACAGGGTTGTGCCTTTTCTTGTCCCCTCTCGGCAGCAGTACGGCGGGGCGGGGAACCTGCTGTGCCTGACGGGAGAGGATATAAAAGGGGGCCGCCATCTTCCAGAGGGGTCATCGTTGGTTCCGCGCCCAGGCACCTTAGGCCTGGGTGTGTGTGTTGCCTCCGGGTGCCCTAGGCCCGGAGGCCTGGGCGAGCGTGTTGTCTCCGGGTGCCCTAGGCCCGGAGACAGAGCTGCTGTTTCCATCCCAGACACCTTCAGTCTGGGGTGAGGTACTTTGGCGAGGGCCTGGAACCCAGCAACCTTCGGCTGGGGTCCGCTAAGGATTGAGGCTCCCAGGGATCTGCCTTGCAAGGGCACCCATATCCAGGATTGAGGAGGCCAGGGAGGTGACCCTTTCTGAAGACCCAGCGCAGAGTCGTGGTGACAGAGGGGGCCTCTGGTAACTCTCCGGAGGGATGTTCTTATCCTAAAAAGGGGCCATGTTACTCAAAGAAGGAAGGGCGGGTTCTTTATGTCATAGTGGCAGTGACTTTACGCACACCAGGTTAGTGGCAGTGACTTGCAACTATTCACCAGGTCAGTGGCAGTGACCAACCTCATGGTCCATGGCAGGGACCATGCGCCAAGCCTGTTCGTGCAAACCAGAACAGGAGAAACCTTAAATTAAGTTTGTGCCTGGACCTCCTTCAACCTTATCTGACCCGTGTTTGTCTCAACCTGTGTGCTCTCAAAGAGACTATTTATTGCCCTTAAGAATAAATAAGAAGTTGGACTTTTCAGTTGGTGTGGACAGTTGCTTACTGGGGAGAACTAAGGACTTGTTTCTGGCTACCCCAGAAACGAGGTCAGCTCTGGAGGTTTTCAAACACTGGCTGCAGGCAGGCCCGAGAAACTAACACCGCTCAACCTCCCCATACAGGAGGATACGGGCTTGTGGTGCGGTGTGCCTTAGTCTTTTCCTGCGAAGTAGCCAACTATAAGAAAAGCAGGTAAAGGCTGGGGTGGGTGCGCTACAACAGTATGCATTAAAAACAGGGGTTTCATTTGCACACATTTGCAAATACATGCATAAGCTGCAGAGCCCCTTTACGGCACCCCGGTATTATCTGCAGTCCTAAATTTACATTTTGAGAGCTTCCACAGTGGAAGCACATACTGTACATTATAATGTATAGGCAGAGGGACAGATAATACTGGGGTCCCGTGAAGTGGCTCTGCAGCTTACGCATTTATTTGCAAATGTGTGTAAAGTTAACCCCTGTTTTTAAGACATACTGTTGGACAGGATAATTTGGTTGGTTGCAGGCTGGTCGGTGAGTTGAACTGGGAATTTTCTTTGTTTTTGGTTGACATGCATCGTCCTTCTATATGCTCCTTGCTACAAAGGCCAGTTAGAGGTGGATGCAGGGGCCATTTATTTGTACTGTTGGAATACTGGTGAGGGGACACACTGGACATCTTTGCTGCCATTGTGCTATATGCTGGGTGTCCAGTACATCCCTGTGCCTTTAAGGAAGGATGGGCTGGGCTCCTTCCAGGCTCACCTGCCCTCTGCCTATCCATTATAATGCATGTGCTTCCACTGTGGAGGCTCTTAAAATTTAGAGTTAGGACTACAGAAAATACTGGGGTGCCATGAAGGGGCTATTCAGCTTATGCATGTATTTGCAAATGTGTGCAAACTAAACCCCTGTTTTTAACGCATACTGTTAGACAGGATAATTTAGTTGGTTGCAGGCTGGTCAGTAAGTTGAGCTGGGGATTTCTTTGTTTTTGTTTTGCATGCGTTGCCCTTCCATGTGCTCATTGCTGCAAAGGCCAGTTATAGGTGAGGGCAGAGGCCATTTGTTTTTAAGGTTAGTGTAGTAACAATCAGAAAAATTTGACTGAAAGGACTAGTAGGGTGCACCAGACAGAATCAATAAAAGAGGGTGGCATTATAATTCTGCACCTTTTCATTGGATTGCACTGGCCTATTTAAGGCTCATGCACACAGATGAATTTCTCCCAACAACATAATAAGCAATGCTGGCGGATTTTGGTGCCCAGGAGCCACTGGTGCTCCGTGAATGGGTGTAGGTGGCTATACGCAGCCATCTGTGTAAGCTGGTGCATGCATACAGATGTAAGTCTCAAATATAAATATATAACCAACCAAGATCAACAGTAAGAAATATTAATCAGCCATTTGACCCAAGCAATCACCAAATTGTAAACAATTATATATTTAAATTCCCCCAACTAGAATGGATAACAAAACCACACTAATTGCCACAAAATAAATATAAAGGACGGGAGGGCAGAAAGCTTGCTGTTTGCAGTCAGAACGTAAAGAGAAGCTGCTGTGTAGACCTCTAGGCAGCCATGACTAGAAAACTTTTGCAGATGAAAGGATAATAATGGCTAAGACACAATGCTCTACTTTCCAGGTATGAGTCTGACTTTGAAAAAATATCAATGGGGGAAGTGGGAAGGGAAGATGCAATTCAACAGCTAACACTAATATAACCTTAAGGGTCTGTTCACACCCTCTATCTCATGGTAACTCACCATGACAGTGTAAGTGCATTAAAGTTGTATTGTGGTGTGCTGCCACAAAATAGTACATGCACTATTTTTTACCATGTGCATTGCTGCATGTAGTGGTGGTGAGAAAGGGCCCCAAGGGCTCATTAATACAGGTGCATTCCTCCTAACAGCATAAACACGTCAGACAGAGTGTAAAGAGCGGCACCTTTTTAATTTGGTATGGTTTGGAGATACTTCACTTGTACTGATGACTATCTACAGGCCTTATCCCACTCTGAATCTGAACAAGCCACTCGTTAGGCTGCTTGTTAGGCATCTATCTGCCCTTGGTCTTTGGGTGGTGTTGGACCCCTGGAGAGTAACCTTCTGGTTTTGTTCCTGTCCTTCTCCCCCTCTATCTGTCCCTTATGCACCTCCCTTTATCCCCCAACCCCTCTGAATCTCTGCAAATCTTTCTCATATGAGGTTTCAAATCGGCTGATTCTTCTTTAAATTTTCATTGAGTTCTATAATGCACTCTTGGAACCCATGTCATGTCTGTACGATTAGTTAAAAGGTGTTTTATCCGTTGTTTGAAGTTTCTTTTATTTTCCTCTGCAATCGTGATCGTGTATAGTAAGATTAACATGAGACCAGCTTTATGCTTTCAATTCATTCAGGTTATGGTTGCACTTGAGTTCAGGTGAGCCAGGTCCGCCTAACTGAGTATTCTTTTCAGCTACATGGCTGAAGTCAAGTGATATGGTATTTTCTTCTTTTTGATTTATCTTGCTCAATTCAATATCTTTTCTCAATATTTTGTACTTAATGGCTTGCTGCAATTGTGATAATATAGCCACTGAGTGGCTGTGTGTTTGGCATAATGTCTGTACTATGCATAGCCATAAATAAAGAATTAAAAAAACAAATTTGGTAAGGTTAAATTACTGAAGGAATAGGCATGGTTCATTTGGCAAAGTAAATGTTATTTTGCAATGTAAATGTTCACTAAGATTAGCAAATAGTAAAAGTGTGCTAGAGTAGGTAGTGTTAGAGTTTTGTTAGTGTAGGTAAAATGTTTCGGCCAAGCCTGTGTTTTAATCTGGGGCGGGTGAGTGATCCAGGGAGGGCTGGATTCAGCAGGCAGCATCTCTGGTACTTGCCCCTACTTCTGGAACTTGCTGGAAACTTGCAGAAGAATGGGAAGGATGGTAGGAGGAGCTGCCTGAAGTATTCATGAGGGCCCTGACCAATCCCCAACAGATGGGTTGGCAGGGGGTAGGCCCCATCAAATACTCAGGGTCAGCTCAGCTGGGAAGGAGAGTTTGGGTGGAAGTTGGAGATAGAGTGCTAGGAGTCAGTGAGCACGTCCGGGAGATCTCCAGGGAGAAGACAGCCAGGAGGGCTGGTGAGTACTATAGTCGGGGAGGACTGAGAGAGATCAGTCTGAGATGGATGTAGGGTCAGTCTGGGAGGACTGTGGAAGCTTAGCCAGGAGGGCTAGAGAAAGCTGAAGCCAGGTGGGTTGGCAGTGCCTGAAGAGGTGGTTCACCAGCGGCTCCTGGGGGGGTTGTGCTACATATGTATTTAAAATATAACTTGTATATATAAAATAATTACTCTCCCTAGCATGGACACAGACAGAAAAAAAAACTGATATGTGTTCTAATCCTTTAAAAGATTGTTTTAGTACAGCATCATTACATTAGGACTTCTGGTCATTCTATCATATCTACTAATTCTATCTATCATATATTCCATCATAAATAATCCATCCCTAAAACTATTGCTTTGTTAATTTACCAAATGCATAGATACTATTTATTAGTCATATGGCAAAGTAAATGTTCTCTGAGCTTAGTGAATGTGGTGAAGTTGTGTTCCCTCAACCATGTGCTTGCAAATATCCTGTTTTTTTTTACATTTTTCTCACAAAGTGATCACAAGTTTGCCTTATATACTATTTATCATTTTACTAAGTGAACAGCCTCCAATGTCTTTAGTGCCAGGGCTATTAATTCGTTTCCATACTGCTGTCCTGCACTGCACTCCAATCAGTGGAGAAACAGATTACAAAACTGTTGGAAGAAGTCAGCCCCTGAATAAGTGTAAGTAAGCCCCGGCCATCTCCCCCATAATAAACTTTTCACTAGACTAGCAATTGTAGAAAGCAGAATGCACATATGTGTGATCCCTGGTACCATTCTTATTCTCAGTTCTAGTCTGATCACGCTACTCTTTAAACTAACTGAATTCAAACAAAGAAATGCTTACACCGCACTGGCCATTGATTACAGCTGGTAAATAGTTATATTTCCAAAGTTGCTTAGAGTCTGTGAGTTTGTTAAAAGGCCCAATACAATTATCATAAAAGGAAAAATAAATAAAAATAAGGGTTCAAACATTAAAAATAAAAGTTAACTACTGAATAAAAACAGAATTCCCACATAAATTTACTAACAGAGTGCTCCTAAGTGAATGCAGGTTACCTGGCCATAGCCAAGCATGGCTGCAGGATTCTCCAAACTACGGCCCTCCAGTTGTTGCGGAACTACACGTCCCACGAAGCATTGTAAAACTCTGACATTCACAGACATGACTAGGCATAGGGCTTTTTTTCAGCAGGAACGCGGGGAACGTAGTTCCGGCACCTCCAACACTGAATGTATATAATGGCGAGGGGTGTTGGGGTGTGCTGGAGAGCGTATTAATGCTGGCTGCTGGGGAAACTATTGTTGCTGGAGGGGATATATTTTTGTGTGGCAGTCTATTGTTGCTGGCGGGGGATCTATTATTGCTGGAAGAGATCTACTGTTGAGGGAGGGGTCTTTCGTTGCTGGCTGCTGGAGAGTCAATTGATGCTGGCTGCTGGGAGATCTGTTGTTGCTGCTGGGGTGGTATTTTGTTCTGGGGGTACATTATTGCTGGGGGTCTATTGTTTCTGGGTGAATCTATTGTTGTTGGGGGGGGGTCTATTGCTGCTGGCTGTGGGGGATCTATTTAGTACTTTTCTTGTTATCATTAACAAATTCCGTACAATTTACTTACCAACACAAAATTATACTTGGCTCTGTATTTTCTCAGGGGGGCACTACTAGGAGGTGAGTAGGGGGTGGAACCAAGGGACAGGGCTCAGAGGTGGGTAGGGGGCGGAGACAAGAAGTGACTCAGAAGGGGGGAGTTCCTGCACCTATTCTCTGAGAAAAAAAGCCCTGACTAGGCATGATGGGAATTGTAGTTCCTGAACAACTGGAGGACCATAGTTTGAAGACCCCGAGACTCTAGAGCATGGCTGATGCTAGGCAAAGATCAAGTGTAATATGGGACAGAAATAGAAATAGGGGAAATATACGCCTGTAAGCAGCTCCCCTGTGCTAAGATCTCCACATTTTTACAGAACATTTTCATGCACACTAGCGTTTTTTTAAGCTAAAAAAATGATGGAAAAAACTCTGGATAGAAACTGCTGGTAATAGCTTTTTTAGTAGTGTTTTAGTAGCGTTTAGCAGCGTTAAGAACATCTATGAGCACTTAGGAGTGGTAGCGTTTTATTAGCATTTTTGCAATAAAAGAAAAAAAAAAAGAAAAAAAATGATATTAGGAGCGTTTAAAAGCGTTTAACAGCATTCTGCTGAAAAAAAAACGCTCCAAGAAACTCTACAAAAATATTTTTTTTCTGTACCTAGATGCTGAAGCTCAAAAATACACTAATCGCCTAAAGTAGTGTGCATGGGCACATTGGATAACACTATTTAGCTTCTAATGCCGCGTACACACGACCGTTTTTCATGACGAGAAAAATGCAATTTTTAAAAATGGTCATGAAAAACGGTGGTGTGTATGCTCCAGAGCATTTTTCTAGACGAGAAAAATGGGCGATTTTTTTTTTTAGAACCTGCTCTATTTTTTCTCGTCGTTTTTCACGTGGTTCTTTTTAACGTTGTGAAAAACGGTCGTGTGTATGCTTTTACGAGGGTAAAAAAATGCGCATGCTCAGAATCAAGTATGAGACGGGAGCGCTCGTTCTGGTAAAACTAGCGTTCATAATGGAGATAGCACATTCGTCACGCTGTAACGGACTGAAAAGCACGAATCGTCTCTCACCAAACTTTATTAACACGAGGATCAGCAAAAGCGTCCCAAAGGTTGGCGCCATTCGAATGAAACTTCCTCTTTATAGTGCCGTCGTACGTGTTGCACGTCACCGCGCTTTGCTCGAACATTTTTTTTCACGAACGTGTGTATGCAAGGCAGGCTTGAGAGGAAACACGAAAAATCACGTAGAGAAAAACTTACCGTATATACTCGAGTATAAGCCGAGTTTTTGAGCACAATTTTTTGTGCTGAAAATGCCCCCCTCGGCTTATACTCGAGTCACCTTTTTGCGCCTGATCTCCCGGAATTTGGGGAGCTGGTACCGGCCGGGCGTAGGTCTCCTGGACCCTAAAGTTGGCACACATGTAGCCCCACTCTTCCTCTATAAGTGTGCAAAGTTTCTTGTCCGGGGGACCTACGGCCGGGGAGAAACGATTTTTCAAAACCGGGCACCCCTTCCATAGACTCCCATGTAAAACGATAATTTCTCTGGTGACTTTGTGGACTCGGTACCGGCCGGTTGTAGGTCCTCTGGACCCCAAACATGGCACACATGCAGCCCCACTCTTCCTCTACAGGTTTGCAAAGTTTCTTGTCCAGGGGACCTACGGCCGGGGAGCACCGATTTTTCAAAGCCGGGCACCCCTTCCATAGACTCCCATGTTAAACGTCAGTCTAGTCATGGACACAGTGAGGCATGGACACAGTGAGGCAAAGTGAGGCACACTCTAGGCTTATACTCGAGTCAATACGTTTTCCCAGTTTTTGTGGTAAAATTAGGTGCCTCGGCTTATATTCGGGTCGGCTTATACTCAAGTATATACGGTAGGTTTTTTCCATGACATGAATAACGGTCGTGTGTACGTGGCATAAGAGCAGAAAAAAATGCTAATAACAGCTTCTAGGAGCTTAAAAAAACGCTTGTGTGCATGGAGCCTTAGTGTACAATGGCAGTGTGTAAATACTTTTACTGTAGCTGGCTGTATTTCTTCTACTGATGATGGGAAAGAATGTGTGGCCAACAGGGATGAGCCGAACACCCCCCTGTTCGGTTTGCACCAGAACCTGCGAACAGACAGAATGTTCGTGTGAACTTTAGAACCCTATTAAATACAATGGACTCGAACGTTCAAAATCTAAAGTGCTAATTATAAAGGCTAATATGCAATTTATTGTCCTAAAAAGTGTTTGGGGACCCGGGTCCTGCCCCAGGGGACATGTATCAATGCAAAAAAAGGTTTAAAAAATAGACGTTTTTACGGGAGCGGTGATTTTAATAATGCTTAAAATGAAAAAATAAAAGTTAAATATTCCTTTAAATTTCGTACCTGGGGAGTGTGTATGATATGCATGTAAAGTGGCGCATGTTTCCCGTGCTTAGAACTGTCCCTGCACAAAGTGTCATTTTTGAAGGAAAAAAAGTCATTTAAAACTCACTCGCGGCTATTAATGAATTGTCGGCTTTTATCAATACATAGAAAAGTCATTGATAAAAAAAATAAAAAAGCGTGGGGGTTCCCCCAAATTCAATTACCAGGCCCTTTAGGTCTGGAATGGATATTAAGGGGAACCCCGCCGCAAATTTTAAAAAAAATGGCGTGCGGTTCCCTCTAAATATCCATACCAGGCCCTTGAGATCTGGCATGGATTTTAAGGGGAACTCCACCCCAAATTTAAAAAAAAATGGCGTGGAGTCCCCCCAAAAATCCATACCAGACCCTTATCCAAGCACGCAACCTGGCCGGCCGCAGGGGAAGAGGGGGGGACGAAAGAGCGCCTCCCCCTCCCTCCTGAACCGTACCAGGCCACATGCCCTCAACATGGGGAGGATGTCCCCATGTTGATGGGGACAAGGGCCTCATCCCCACAACCCTTGCCCGGTGGTTGTGGGGGTCTGCGGGCGGGGGGCTTATTGGAATCTGGAAGACCTCTTTAACAAAGGGGACCCCCAGATCCCGGCCCCCCCCTATGTGAATTGGTAAGGGGTACATTGTACCCCTACCACTTCACGAAGAAAGTGTCAAAAAATGTAAATAAAAATACACAAACACCTTGAAAAAGTCCTTTATTAAAAAAAAAAAAAAAAAAAAAAAAAAAACATTCCAGCGATGAGATCCAGTGTCCCGCGGCGATCCCGATGTCCAGCGCTGTCCGTCATTGGTTGTGCCTGTGCGGACCTGATGGGGAACTTCCTCCGCTGTGTTTTAAATGTATAGACCCGCCCCTTCTAAAGTTCCCCATCAGGTCCGCTCAGCGGACCAGATGCGGAACATGAGAAGGGGCGGGTCTATACATGTATTACACAGCAAACGAAGTTCCCCATCAGGTCCGCCCCCTCGGTATGTCCGACCCCGCCTACGTCATTGGGCTGAGCGGGGAACTTTAATTAATTAATTTAAATTTACACAGTGAAGGAAGTTTCCCGCTCAGGCCAATGACGTAGGCGGGGTCGGACATACCGAGGGGGCGGACCTGATGCGGAACATGAGAAGGGGCGGGTCTATACATGTATTACACAGAGACCCGCCCCTTCTCTCGTTCCGCATCTGGTCCGCTGAGCGGACCTGATGGGGAACTTTAGAAGGGGCGGGTCTATACATTTAAAACACAGCGGAGGAAGTTCCCCATCAGGTCCGCACAGGCACAACCAATGACGGACAGCACTGGACATCGGGATCGCCGCGGGACACTGGATTTCATCGCTGGAATGTTTTTTTTATTATTATTTTTTTCTTTTTTAATAAAGGACTTTTCCATGGTGTGTGTGTTTTTATTTACATTTTTTGACACTTTCTTCGTGAAATGGTAGGGGTACAATGTACCCCTTACCAATTCACATAGGGGGGGCGGGATCTGGGGGTCCCCTTTGTTAAAGGGGTCTTCCAGATTCCGATAAGCCCCCCGCCCGCAGACCCCCACAACCACGGGCAAGGGTTGTGGGGATGAGGCCCTTGTCCCCATCAACATGGGGACATCCTCCCCATGTTGAGGGCATGTGGCCTGGTACGGTTCAGGAGGGAGGGGGGGGCGCTCTCTCGTCCCCCCCTCTTCCCCTGCAGCTGGCCAGGTTGCGTGCTCAGATAAGGGTCTGGTATGGATTTTTGGGGGGACTCCACGCCATTTTTTTTTAAATTTGGGGTGGAGTTCCCCTTAAAATCCATGCCAGATCTCAAGGGCCTGGTATGGATATTTAGGGGGAACCCCACGCCATTTTTTTTTTAAATTTGTGGCGGGGTTCCCCTTAATATCCATTCCAGACCTAAAGGGCCTGGTAATTGAATTTGGGGGAACCCCCACGCTTTTTTTTTTTTTTATCAATGACTTTTCTATATATTGATAAAAGCCGACAATTCATTAATAGCCGCGAGTGAGTTTTAAATGACTTTTTTACCTTCAAAAATTACACTTTGTGCAGGGACAGTTCTAAGCACCGGAAACATTTGCAACTTTACATGCATATCATACACACCCCTTGGTACGAAATTTAAAGGAATATTTCACTTTTATTGTTTCACTTTAAGCATTCTTAAAATCACTGCTCCTAAAAAAAAACGTCCGTTTTTAAAACTTTTTTTTGCATTGATACATGTCCCCTGGGGCAGGACCCAGGTCCCCAAACACTTTTTAGGACAATAACTTGCATATAAGCCTTTATAATTAGCACTTTAGATTTCTCCCATAGACTTTTCGAATTTACCGCGAACACCCCAAATTGTTCGTTGTTCGGCGAACGGGCGAACAGGCAATGTTCGAGTCAAACATGAGTTCGACTCGAACTCGAAGCTCATCCCTAGTGGCCAATGGCTCAGTCGAACTCAGAGAGCAACTCAAAGCACCTTACACCCAAAAGTTGCCTCTATCCTCTGCTGCTTATAGGAACTGTGTAGTGAAAAATACAGCCCTGGACATGTGTTGAGACAGATTTGTATTTTAGTGAGTGGTAAAGGGCTGACATTATTAGAATGCTTGAAATACAGACCCCAAGACTTTCTATTACAACACAACTATTTTACTATGAGATTCATCACTGGGTGAGTGTTTAAGCCTTCAAAAGTTGCAATAGTGGGCTTCATCAGTACTTAATATTGGCCAGTAATAATAAAAACTTTACATTATAAAATCTGGGGTATATGGAATTATTTTGTTTATACAGTTTCTAAAAATGGATTTCTGCTCTCTAGACTGGCCACTGGAATACTGCATACTGTTCAACAGCTTTCTGAACTTAGTGTATATGAAAACACGTATAGATAGGGATCAGATGCTAGGAAAGGATGGACTACGTGTGAATATTTGCATGTCATACAGACATTTCTAATGAAATGATGTCTATGGTCAATGCCAGTTTTACAGCTGGGAAAATACAATTCAGTTAATAGACACATATCTGGGGTCCATCTGCTGGGGTGTCTGCAGAAGCCTGAATAAGGTCAGCATAAAGCATGATTTTCACAAGGTCTCGACAAAACCCTCAACAATGAAAATAGCAAATCAAAGATGCTGCCCGTTTGCCGCTATTTAAAATTAATATTTGACTGTAAATTTTAATATTTAAAATTCCCTGCAGCACCCATTGACTTCTAAGGCTGCTATGCACTACACTGTGCCAGGCTGGCAGTTACATACAGGGTGTTTCCAGCACATGCAATACTTTGTTGTTCATACAAGTGGCAGTGATAGACACAGATGGAAGAAAAACAATGGAAATTGACACATGCACATTTTTCTGCACTTTCTCTTTGACCTTTAGAATCCACTGCCACTTGTCTAAACAGCAAAGAAGGCCTGAATGCAGGGAAAATCCAGACACTTTTCAGGGTGGCTTAACTTTGTAATGTCCCATATATAACGCAAAGTGAACACATTTTTATCTGAACCAACATATGACCACTCGTAGAAAGACATTAATTTTGCTTTGTGTGGTTACTGTTACTTTTTCTGTTCTCACTTTTATTAGAAGTTTACTCTGACAACTTTTTTCTTTACATTTTACTCACTCCCCAAAATTACACAATGAAAACCGAATATTTTCCTAATGATGACCATATTAAATTATACAATTTTTATAATACTCAATAAAATACGATTTTAGACTAATCAGTAAAATGTATTTCTTGGAGTATAGAACATAGTTGGGGGAATTCAAAAAGGGTGTTGAATATACGCTTTAGAATTCCATCAGGGTGCAACACTGAAAGTGTCGGTGCTTGCGCCCAATTTTTCTACCTGTCATAGAAAGGTACACAAATTTGTCTGTGTCTGCAGTGGGTTGGAGTGTGAAGTGTGGATACCCATTCCCCGGTCCTGCTCTCCCTCACTGGCCACAATGCTCATCACACTGACAGGCATATGGCTGAAGATTTTTATACTAGGGGTGGGTGGAGCCTCATGGTGAACTTAGAGATTAGTTCTCCATCAGGTCCGCTGCACTTTTGATTGATAGCACATGACAGTGGGTGAATCCATAGCCACTATTCAGTCTAATAGTGGCTTTCAAAGTCATCCCCTGCTGTGGAGTAGACCTGATGGGGAACTAGTCTCTCAGTTCCCCATCAGGCCTGTCCACCCAGTGACAAGTCATCTCCCAAATATGAGCATTACCCATATTTGAGTAATGACATCAGATGCATCTCTGGCCCTTTTGTTTACATTCAGCTTTTGACTGGGGAATACCCTGGCCAACAGCTAAATAAAGCATGGGGTACAGCACTGTTACTGGAAGCTGTCACATGTGTGACAGATTTCTAGTACAGGCACAGCCTACTCTGAGTACTGGTGTACCTCGGTATGCCAGATAGGAGTTGGTCTTAATTACTAACAGTTTCTCAAATGGAGAACTGGCAGTATTTTTTTAAGAAACTGGTGGTAGTAAGAACTACTTGAATTTGTCATGCCGGTAATGTTACGGACACTGGTGCAAATGCTTGCTTGAATTAGGCACTGATAGTTTTTAAACCCTGGGCTTTATGCTACTACCTTCAGGTGAGTGGACACTGGCAAAAATAAAGACATCCTCCATATAACCTCTCCCACTCCCAACTAGCCTCAGTTTTGCATCCTGTACTGTACTTCAAGAAATGTCAAAACTCCTATTTTCTTATTGCACAGTACAAGAAACAGTATCCTTTTTTTCTTCTTCCTTCACCTTAGCTAGAATAATGTGCCAAATCGTCTCTGCCTTGCTTCTGTATATCCTCTGGAAGATTCTAAACATTATTTCACTGGGGTACATGCTATTTGCAGTTTATCTCTCAGCTGCTACCCTTCTGTTTTTTTTGACTGTCAGGGGCCAGTTTTGGGTGAAAGGTGCTTTGAGTTGCCCTCTGAGTTCGACTGAGCCTTTCTTTTACACATTGACACATAAACCTCATAGTGTTTTGGTTGCTCTGTTGTCCCCCCCCCCCCTCCCATCACTTAGACTCTTTTAGATGTCCCAGGGTAAAGTAGTGAGTGTACACTTGTATAACAGTGTCACAGTCTGGGGCTACATGGCTACAATTTATTGAAGGAGCCATGAATGCCAACATGTACTGTGACATACTGAAGCAGAGCATGATCCCCTCCCTTTAGAGCCTGGGACGCAGGGCAGTATTCCAACATGATAACGACCCCAACACCTCTAAGACTACCACTGCCTTGCTAAAGAAGCTGTGGGTAAAGGTGATGGACTGGCCAAGCATGTCTACAGACCTAAACCCTATTGAGCATCTGTGGGGCATCCTCAAATGGAAGGAGAAGGAGCACAAGGTCTCTAACATCCACCAGCTCTGTGATGTCGTCATGGAGGAGTGGAAGAGGACTCCAGTGGCAACCTCTGAAGCTCTGGTGAACTCCATGCCCAAGAGGGTTAAGGCAGTGCTGGAAAATAATGGTGGCCACACAAAATATTGACACTTTGACCCAATTTGGACATTTTCACTTAGGAGTGTACTCACTTTGGTTGCCAGCGGTTTAGACATTAATGACTATGTGTTGAGTTATTTTGAGGGGACAGCAAATTTACACTGTTATACAAGCTGTACACTCACTACTTTACATTGTAGCAAAGTGTAATTTATGTATACAGTATCTCATAAAAGTGAGTACCCCCCTCACATTTTTGTAAATATTTAATTATATATTTTCATGTGACAACACTGAAGAAATTACAACCCACAAAGTAACATACAGAGTACTATATAGCAGGAGAGGGAATGGCCTTCCTTGGCTGAATGTCATATACTGTATATACTTTTACAATATTTATGGTCCTGCATGGGAATTTTGGTGGTTGCCCTTGTCTTTAACTGCCCCCGCACTCAAGTCGCTACCTTTGTTAAACATTTACCCAATGTATGTATGGCAACATTTTATATATTATTTATTTTGTATGTTTTCTATTTCTGTTTCCTGTGATATGTTTATATGGTTATTATAAATATACCTCCACTTTCTCCTGATGAAGCAGTCCTCCTTGTCTGAAAAACACATTGAGTCTCCTCCATCCCACTGCATGCTCAGCTCTACAGTGCATGTATAGCATCATCCAGCATGAACATGGTTGAATTAGCAAATAGAGTTGGGCCGAACACCCCCCCGGTTCGATTTGTGCCAGAACTCTCGAACATCACAAACTCTGAACCCTAGTAAAGTCTATGGGATCCGAACTTGAAAAATAAAAAGTGGTCATTTTGAAAGCTTATATGCAAGTTACTGGCCAGAAAAAGGGTATGGGGGCCCGGGTACTGTCCTGGAGTCAATGCATACGTTTTTTTTTTTTAAAAGATCGTTTTGAATGATGCCTAAAGAATAGAAATGAAAAATGTATTTAAATATAGTGCCTGGGGGAGTCCCCTTAGTCTGCCTATAAAGTGGGGCATATGTACCGTCTATAGAACCTGCTGCAGCAAAATTTACATATATAAAAAAAAACTGACATTTAAATAGATTTTTTTCGTGCAAGCTTTATTTATTTAGTAAACAATGGCTTGGGGAGCCAGTCTGTATGATGAGGCCACAATTTAGTGCACTTGAAACAAGATTAGAGATTTTTTGGATAAATTCTGGTATCTCTTTGGCAGACTTTGGATGGAAATTACAAAGTTTTGCACCGCAGTGTGCAATGTGCAGAAGCCAAATTATAGTACACTCAGGCCAAGATTAAAAATTTTTTTACATAAATTCTGGTGTCTCTTTTACAGACTTTGGATAGAAGAAACAGGTGTGGAAAAATTAGGCCTTGGGTGTTGGTGGTCCCTTCACACCATAACCCTTCACAGTTATCCTTGGCAAATGAAGGATTGGATTTTGCTCTTAAAAATGTCACACCGGTGCGGGAAAACTGGGCCTTGGGTATTGGTGGTGTCTGCAAGCTGTAACTCCTCACAGTTACTCTTGTAGTGCGCAGAACTGCCATTGTGTTCAAAAATTTCAGCTGACTCCTCCGTTAATGATGATGGGTCTATGGCAGGAGTAGCTGTGGACAAGTAGGCAGAATAGGCCGCTCTGGCAGCTGTGGTGGACTGCAAACTAGTGTCGGCTTGGGTGATAGAGGATGAGTATGATTTAGTAAGCCAATCCGCCACCTCCTCTGCATGCTGTGGCTGGATAGCACAGGCAACTTCACTAAACAGCGGAAATGGTGCCCTGCCTGAGGACTGACCATGTTCAACTTTGCGTGTAGACACATACGCTGCTGGCCCCCTCATAGTGTCATGGGAACGTCTGCCTCTCATTGTTGGTCTCCCAGACATGATGGGGGGGGTATTACCCAAATATAATAGACACTGAGATATGTGTAATTGGATTCACTTTATTCAAAGAAAAGTGGTGTTTAATGCACTTTAAATTGAGGACTGCCGCTGACAGAGTTGTAAAAACATTAAAAAAAAACCTCTGCTGACAATTAAAAAAAGAAGGGGGCATAAAAAAAAACGCAGCAACCAAAAAAAAAAAAGGGGGTATACAGCACTATATAAAGCAAATGTTATATAATGCTGTGTTAAACACTGCACTACACTAACACACTACAGTGACACTACATTGTGCTCACATTATACTGACACTCACATTGCATTAACGCTACACTGACACTCTACACTCAGAGTCACAATAACACATTAACTCATAACTAGTAGCAAACTGAGCCCTGCTCTATCTCCACTCCAACAACACTCTGCAAAAACAGTCTGTGGGAAGGAACCTTTAACCACTTCCATACCGGGTCATTGTAAAATGACGCCGGCAGGAACCCTCTCTCCCTCCTGGTGGACGTCTTATGACGTCCTGGGTTTGTGGGGGGATATCTGAATGATGCCTGCAGCTAGAGGCATCATTCAGATATCCTTCTCTTCTGCCGGCGATTCTGCGCACCATAAGAACGATCATAGCGGCGGTTCCGCCGCTTGATCGTTCTTATAGGCGGCGGGAGGGGTGCTTCTCCGGTGCTCTCCCATGCCATCGGGGACCCGGAGAGAATCGTCCGGCACCGGTGGTGGGTCACCAGTCATCTCTATGACCATCGGAGGCCCTTGCGCGATGTAATGACGTCACGTCCGTGTCCTCAGAAGTAAACAAAGCCGCCATTGCGGCTAGTAAGCATGAGATCAGTGAAAAAAAATTCACGATCTCATGCTTTCCAGCCTGAAGGAGAGATGTGGGGTCTCTCCATAAAGAGGACCTGTCACACACCATTCCTATTACAAGGGATGATTACATTCCTTGTAATAGGAATAAAAGTGATCAAAAAAAAAAAGTAAAAAAAAGTGTAAAAATAAAAAAAATGAAGTAAAAAAAAAAAAAAAAATTTTTTTTTTAAAAACGCCCCTGTCCCCAATAGCTTGCGCTCAGAAGTGAACGCATATGTAAGTCCCACCCACATATGTAAACGCCGTTCACACCACACATGTGAGGTATCGCCGCATGTGTTAGAGCACGTGCAACTGTAATTCTAACCTGGTAACCTGTAAACATTTTCAAAGCAACGCCTATGGAGATTTTTAAGTACCAAAGTTTGGCACCATTCCATGAGTGTGCGCAATTTTAAAGCGTGACATGTTAGGTATCTATTTACTCGGCGTAACATAATCTTTCATATTTTACAAAAAAATTGGGCTAACTTTACTGTTTGTTATTTTTTAATTCATGAAACCATTTTTTTCCCCCAAAAAAAGGCGTTTGAAAAATGATTGCGCAAATACCGTGCAAGATAAAAAGTTGTAACGGCCGTCATTTTATTCCCTAGGGTGTCTGCTAAAAAAACATATATAATG
Organism: Rana muscosa; assembly: GCA_029206835.1. Taxonomy (NCBI): domain Eukaryota; kingdom Metazoa; phylum Chordata; class Amphibia; order Anura; family Ranidae; genus Rana; species Rana muscosa. The sequence continues at coordinate 372,563,347 of CM055116.1, forward strand.
TTTGGGGTTCTGAGTAATTTTCTAGCAAAAGAATGATGATTTGTACATGTAGGAGAGAAGTGCCATAATAGGCCCGGTATGGAAGTGGTATAAAAAGCCCTGTATGGAAAGGGTTAATAATGTGGGGTTGGACTATGAGCACTAAACCATGATTGGGCAAAGTCATCATCACTTTGTCCAATCATGGCTCTGACTGTGCTCTGTGCCCTGATTGGGCAAAACCTTGCACCTGACCAGGGTTAGGTGCAAGGCTTCATCGAATTAGGGTCCTAGAATGCACCGTGCAGCACACAGTGCATTGTAGGGCACTTGGCGGGCGATTATCCCGCCGAGTGCCCTCAAAATCAGGTGTTCGCCGAACTGACGAAGAGGCAATGTTTGGCCCAAACTTTTGCTCGGATTGAACTATTCAACCAACTCTTTTAGCAAACTTACCTTGTTGATACAGTGCCTTGCAAAAGTATTCCCCCCTTGGCTTTTTACCTATTTTGTTACATTACAGCCTTTAGTTCAATGTTTTTTTAATCTGAATTATATGTGATAGATCAGAACACAATAGTCTAAGTTGGTGAAATAAAATTAGAAAAATATATACATGAAACTATTTTTCAAAAATAAAAAACTGATAATTGGCATGTGCGTATGTATTCACCCCCTTTGTTATGAAGCCCATAAAAAGCTCTGGTGCAACCAATTACCTTCAGAAGTCACAGAATTAGTGAAATGAGGTCCACCTGTGTACAATCTAAGTTTCACATGAGACCTAAGGTAACCCTGGAGGAGCTGCAGAGTTCCACAGCAGAGACTGGAGTATCTGTACATAGGACGACAATAAGCCATACACTCCATAGAGTATGGCTTTATGGCAGAGTGGCCAGAAGAAAGCCATTACTTTCAGCAAGATAACAAAATGGCACGTTTTGAGTTTGTGAAAAGGCATGTGGGAGACTCCCAAAATGTATGGAGGAAGGTGCTCTGGTCTGATGAGTCTAAAATGTAACTTTTTGGCCATCAAAGAAAACGCTATGTCTGACGCAAACCCAACACTTCACCCAGAGAACACCAGCATTTTCAGCAGTCGGGACTGGGAAACTGGTCAGAGTTGAAGGAAAGATGGATGGTGCTAAATACAGGGATATTCTTGAGCAAAACCTGTACCACTCTGTGTGTGATTTGAGGCTAGGACGGAGGTTCACTTTCCAGCAGGACAATGACCCCAAACACACTGCTAAAGCGACACTTGAGTGGTTTAAGGGGAAACATGTAAATGTGTTGGAATGGCCTAGTCAAAGCCCAGACCTCAATCCAATAGAAAATCTGTGGTCAGACTTAAAGATTGCTGTTCACAAAGAGCAAACCATCCAACTTGAAGGAACTGGAGCAGTTTTGCAAGGAGGAATGGGCAAAAATCCCAGTGGTAAGATGTGGCAAGCTCATAGAAATGTATCCAAAGCGACTTGGAGCTGTGATGGCCACAAAAGGTGGCTCTACAAAGTATTGACTTTAGGGGGGTCAATAGGTATGCACATTGACTTTTTCTGTTATTTTGTTCTATTTGTTGTCTGCTTCACAATAAAAAAATAAATTTAAAAATCTTCAAATTTGTGGGCATGCTCTGTAAATTAAATGATGCAAATCCTCAAACAATCCATGTTAATTCCAGGTTTTGAGGCAACAAAACATGAAAAATGCCAGGGGGGGGTGAATACTTTTGCAAGGCACTGTATAATATTAGTGAGGTGGTATATGGAGTAGTACAGAAATAGGGGTTCTAGCAATGTCTGTACAATACATGTGTCATGATATCAACTTTGTCCTGCCCTACTTCATATATCCCCAAGTTGGAGGCAAACATGCTCACTTTATATTTGCAATCGTTTTCTGAAATAAAAGTCTCGGCAACCAAAAAATATAATAACAAAATAGTTTTTTCAACAAACATATCTCCTAACATGTACAGATTGTTTCCAAAGTATTTACAATCACATTTTGGAACTATTTATTTTTGAGGCATAGCATACAAGGTCTATTAAATATTTCAACCAGTGCTGATGCAGTTAACTGTTGAAGACAGACCCTCATAACACTCTTTCTCAGACAGCGGTTGCCTGCTGTTGTTTCATAGTGTCTCAGCCGAACAATCATCTGCGGTTGTTAGAATTCCGCTATGTTATTATTTTTGTCTTTGTGAAAATGTTGAAGGAGCTGACCAGAAAGCTGATCTCAGATGGTTACAATCCATGTGGCCTGACTAATTACATATTTGAATATTGTTATTTAGGGCCCTTTCACGCCAGATGCAGTTGGATACATTTTTGACTGCATTCCCACTGCATAGACATTCCAAAATCCAGGTGAACCTATGTGCATAGTTCATATCATTACAGTGCAGTGCAGTGAAAAAAGTACAGCAAGCTGCATTTTTCCACACCGCAAACACGCAAAAACGCACGCAAACACATGTAAATGCACGCTAGTGCACCATAATGCATCTCAGAGCACAAAAAAGCCCATTGAAAGAAAGGAGAAAAAAGTGACCTCAAAGGAAAAATGCGGAGGGAAAAATGTGCATCGATAGCATATAGACGCTCATAAAAAACATGCATCAACTGCTTGCAAATGTCCATGTAAAACATGCAGGAGATGCACATTTTCTAGTGTGTACGGGCCCTTAGTGGCCCGTTCTTATATTTAACGTGTTTCCTGTCTGTAGTACAGTATGTGAAAGCCCAGGGGTATTCCAAACAAGTTCAAGGGACACATATGGTTACTGTTCATCTGTAAAAATCTCATGCAAAGGATATTGCACATGCAATATAGTAACGTTACCATACATTTTGACTATCATTCTATAAGCCTACATTCATTTCTCTAGAGTAGGGGTGGCCAACTTTCTTAATATGGAGAACCTTTGACATTACCAAACAGCTGCAAATAAAATTCAGTGTTTTTTCACTGTCAGAGACCGCAAACACACAACAGGATATAGTTAAGGACTATGGGCATATTATAAAAGATGTTCAAAGAATGCGGACATGATACTGGAGATGGTCAAAGGCTGTGGACATACTGTAACACAAGAGGTGGTCAAAGACTGCAGACATGATACAAGAGATGGTCAGAGAATGCCAACATGATACAGGAGATGGTCAGAGAATGTGGACATAATACAAGAGATGGTCAGAGACTGCAGACATGATACAAAAGATGGTCAGAGAATGCGGACATGATACAGGAGATGGTCAGAGACTGTGGACATAATACAAGAGATGGTCAGAGACTGCAGACATGATACAAGAGATGGTCAGAGAATGCGGACATGATACAGGAGATGGTCAGAGACTGTGGACATAATACAAGAGATGGTCAGAGACTGCAGACATGATACAAGAGATGGTCAGAGAATGCGGACATGATACAGGAGATGGTCAGAGACAGTGGACATAATACAAGAGATGGTCAGAGACTGCAGACATGATACAAGAGATGGTCAGAGAATTCGAACATGATAAAGGAGATGGTCAGAGACTGTGGACATAATACAAGAGATGGTCAGAGACTGCAGACATGATACAAGAGATGGTCAGAGAATGCGGAAATGATACAGGAGATGGTCAGAGACTGTGGACATAATACAAGAGATGGTCAGAGACTGCAGACATGATACAAGAGATGGTCAGAGAATGTGAACATAATACAATAAATGGTCAGGGAATGCAAACATGATACAGGAGATGGTCAGAGACTGTGGACATAATACAATAGATGGTAAGAGAATTCAAACATGATACAGGAGATGGTCAGAGTCTGTGGACATAATACAAGAGATGGTCAGAGAATGCGAACATGATACAGGACACGGTCAGAGACTGTGGACATGACACAAGAGATAGACAGAGACAGTAAATATTATACAGGAGAGGTTCAGAAACTGAACATGCTATAGGAGTGGGATGTGCTTCAGGAGACAGACATAGACTGGAGACACATTCCATGAGACTGCTAGAAATCACTACTATAACAGGGCTATAGAGAAACATAGATTAGTGTCTGCAGGGGCCTGGAGGGCAACACAAAGTGCCAAAGGGCTGCAGGTTGGGTACCAGGGCTCTACAGAGTCTCAAATGTACTACTTTAAACATTTTTGTATTCTTCCTAAGCATGTTTTGTACTGTTGGAAGTACCAGATATATTTTTTGATACTGCAGTGTATGTATAACCAAAGCTTTTTATAAGGACAGAGTTGTTAAAAAACCCTGCCACTGTCTTTGTTACCTGTTGCGGTGTATTCCCTTAACTTCTTGTCCAGAAGACACAATAAGAATTAGAGGAAATCTCCCAAAGTAAAGCCTCGTACACACGAACGAGTTTCTCGGCAAAAACCAGCAAGAAACTTGCTGGCAGAGATTTTTTGCCGAGAAATTCGTTTGTGTGTATGGTTTCTCGTCAAGAAAAGCGACAAGAATCTCGACGAGAAAATAGAGATCCTGCTCTCTATTTTCTCGTCGAGATTCTCGTCGGCATGTTTCTCGACGAGAAAAGTGAGTGTGTGTACACTTACCTGTCCTCCCGGAAGCCCGCGCATGTTCGAAATGAATTTGACGCATGCGCGGTAGCTTCCTAGGCATAGGTAGGGTATACCAAGATGGCGGCGACGGCATCGAATGTGACGAGCGCATGCTCGTCGTAGTCGATGATGTCACCGCGTACGCTCCATTCAAAGAACCGCGGGTTCTTTGAATCGAGCGTGTGTACACTCGGCCGGGACAAGTTTCTTGTTCAAGAATCTCGTCGAAAAAAACGACATGTTTTTTCCGACGAGAATCTCGGCCGTGTGTACGAGGCCTTATGGGAATTCCCTTCCTATGGTGGCCATACATGCTTCGATAAAAGATCAATTTGCTTTCTAATCGATCTCTCCCAGGGGAATAATTGATCTATAGTTTACAATCTATTTAATTGATATGCCACATACAGGGAAGTGGATTTTAATCACTAGTTGGAAGATACGGTCATAAGTTATCAACTGCATCTCTGATTTCATCATGCAATCTCATACTCGGACCATTTAAAATACTGTACAATCAAATTCATGACCAAAGCATCTCAATGCTGCTGATCTATGTAAAACGATCTATAGTTTTCCACCCTGGCAAATCGACTCAGTTTGTTCCAATCTGATCTACATCAAGTCTAAATCAATCAGAAGGAACAGTTTAATTGAATAGCACATTGATCAGATAATAAAACCAAAGAGCTTATGGTTGCTACTAGATAGTGGTTACTAGAGCAGATGTCTTGATTGGAAGATTGTCACTCACCTCCTGGCAACACCTGGTGACAACTGTAAATGTTTAGATTTTATATTACTTTCTATTTCAGTGACCAGGACAGATAGAGAGTGCGAATCTACCCAGCATGTACATAGACACCAAGAAAAAATGAATGTTTAACACAAGGTGAGCACCACACCAATTGTTGTAGAGTCCAGAAACCTAAATGTATTAGCCCTTACTAGTCAGGAAGACAAATGTTGCAGCCAATGCATTTCAGGGGTTGCTAAAGTCCCCCTTCATCAGGGCTTTAAATGCTGTATAATACAGAAACTCAGGCCTCAGGGTTTAGGGACATATTAGTCTGTGTGATATAGAAGTGCTTTTCCAAGAGTCTTACTTACTTTGCATGCAGATTTTAAATCCGTGATCAGGAAGGACTTTAAATGCATTGGAGGTAATATCCGTTGTTATCCCGAATAATGACCAATATATTTTTTTTTACAAGAAGGATGACCAATATATTTAGACTGTACTTTTCAGCAACGGGTGGGGCGCTCACTTTATGTTTCATTATGGTGCTCCCCGAGACCCCTAATGTGCATCAACTGCCTTAGCCAGATCATTGTGCTCCAGATCACATGCTTTCATTTCATAATAGTGGAGAAAAGTAGCAGTGCCTCATATTCTACAAGCCTCGTACACACGACCGGTTTTCTCGTTTGTGTGTATGGTTTCTCGTCGAGAAAACTGCCGGGAATCTCGACGAGAAAAATAGAGAACCTGCTCTCTATTTTCTCGTCAGGATTCTCGTTTTTCTCGTCAGTCTGCTTCCCGACGAGAAAACCGGTCGTGTGTATGCTTTTCCGAGTCTTAAAAAATCACGCATGCGCAGAATCAAGTATGAGACGGGAGCGCTCCTTCTGGTAAAACTAGCGTTCGTAATGGAGATAGCACATTCGTCATGCTGTAATGAACTGAAAGCACGAAGACTGAAAAGCGCGAATCGTCTCTCACCAAACTTTTACTAACACACAGTAACACGAGATTAGCAAAAGCAGCCCAAGGGTTGGCGCCATTGGAATCAAACTTCCCCTTTATACTGCCGTCGTACGTGTTGTACGTCACCGCGGTTTACAACGACAAGATTTTTGATTGACAGTGTGTATGCAAGGAAAGCTTGACAAGAAATTTTTTTATGACGGGATTCTCGGCCGTGTGTACGAGGCTTAAGCTGCTGGGAGAGCTTTTTGCAGATAAAACCGGTCATGTGTATGTTTTCTCGTCGAGAAAAATAGAGAACCTGCTCTCTATTTTCTCGTCGGTATTCTCGTCGGCCTGTTTCCCAGCGAGAAAATTGTGTGTGTGTATGCGGCTACAAACTTACCTATCCTCCGGTAAGCCCGTGCATGCTCGATGAGACTTTGACGCATGCGCGGTAGCTTACAAGGGTAGTGTAGGGTGAAGCAAGATGGCGGCGACGGCATTGAATGTGACGAACGCATGCTCGTCGTAGTCGATGACGTCCCCGCGTTCTTGCCATTCAAAAGAACGGCGGTTCTTTTGAATGGCCATCTGTATGCACGGCTTGGCAAGAAAAGCTTGCCAGGAATCTCGTCAGGAAAAACACAATTTTTTTCCTGACGGGATTCTCGGCCGTGTGTACAGGGCTTTAGTCTTTAGCAGTAAATAATATAGCTCCACTTTCGGAAGAGACGAACTGTCAGTATGTTATTCTGATTTGAGTCGATTATTTTTTTTTAGTTATATGCAACACATTAACAAAAACAATTAACACCAGAAAAGTGGTACAGCAGCTTTATTGAATTTCCCCCAAAGGGTCAAGGTACCCCCTTGTTGAGAATATGTGGCCTAGTGTGGTTCGGGGGGGCAATACATTTGTTTGAGCATGTCTTTATGTCTGAAGAACTCCTTTCCTTATCAAGAACTGTCCTCCTTCCCCTGAAACGAAAAAGATGGGGTATATACTGTGTACACTTTAAGTAAGCCTTCAGTATCAAAGTACAAGTTCAGAGCTGAACGACGTTTGATCATTTATCCTCCTTCCCCTGAAACTAAATAAAATGGGTTATATACTGTGTACACTTTAAGTAAGCCTTCAGTATCAAAGTATAAGTTCAGAGCTGAACGACGTTTGATCATTTAAACATTTAGAAATCAAATAAAAGAGCACATCTGGATTCAGGGCAGTAACCACACATGATGTGAGATGTTTAGAATATAGGAACGTGTGTCTTTGTTTGCCATAGACAGGTTGTGTTTGCTGGTCTGGGTGGGATCTGTCATCAGCTATATGTATGTGGCTAGCAAGACTGTCACCACCAGGCCTTGAGGATGAACTGCTAAGCGAAATAATCTTTATTTTCATGAAGGCACTTCTGAACACTTATAAGAAAGCAGGGCTGTGTTTAGATTTAGTACTGCCTTAGGCATTGGAATAAGTTACTCAGCTTGCACTGAATTCGTAACTTAGCAAACTCAAGAAACATTCCTAATTACGTTACTGTTTCAAATAATGTTTAAGGGCCCGTTCACACCAGTGGGTGCGCGTTATGCTTTGTATAATGTGTGCATGCTGGTGTGCTTTGGGTAGGGGTAGTTACAAGGAGGAGTCACACTGTCTGACTTTTGTATTTTCATTTTTTTCCCTTTAATTCTAATTTTTTTTCAATTAAACTTTCATTCAACTTTATGCAATGCAGAGGGTTGTGATGCTGCGTGGTGTGCCACAACGTGCTGTATAAAAATGCACCCTCTCCTACTTTATATTTTAGCCCACACCAATACAGCATGTTGGTTTGAACTGAAAGAGTGGGTCACAAGGAAAATTGCCTTGACTACGCATTGGGACTAGACATGTGCTATTCGTTTCATGATCAATCGAAATTTTGATGAAAATTTTATTATTCGGAGATTCGGATGTATCCAAATTGCCAAATCACAATAGTAGGGAATTTCAATGAATCTGAAATTATAACAAAGCAACGAATGCATTCATTATCATTTGTTTAATTTGGATGATGCAATAGTTTTGGCCTTTTGTTAATATTTGAAGCATCCCAAATAAGGTAATGACATAACGAATGATCCGAATAGATTCAGATCCATTTCGTTTTTATGTTGCATTAACATTTTTCATTATTATAAAGAAATGCACTACATATGAAATGGAAACATGATGCAATAAATACAGTAAGGTATAAAAGTGAAATAAGATGATCATTTCTACTTTTTGTGTTTGGGTTGGAAGGAGATGGATCGATCAAAATCTCTGAATCATAACATAACAAATGAATCCGAAATTAATTTCATTCCATTCATTATGTTATGAGTTGGGGATCGTGATGGATCCACCTCCATCTATGCTTAAGCACTCCCAAAAAAAGTGAATTAACACGTTAAAACAAATATAGTCAAACTTCCGAAATAAGAATTGATTCAGAAAAAGGAATATATGAATCTAATTCCGAAATTGAATTTTTCTAACATAATAATTATGACGAAACAAAATGATTAACTTAATGAATTAATCTGAAACAAAACAGAATTTTCCCTTGTCCACGTCTCTAATTGGGACTGCATTGAGCAATGTTGCCCAACATATCCTAGAGGGGTTGGTGATAATGACCCCTAAAAGGGTGTTGTGTTTGCCTTGGTAGTAGTTGCAACAGTCCTTCAATACAAAGCTTACTGAGATGCTAAGATTGGCTTAAAGTATATGGATGGGCAAAACTTTTTTTTCTTTGATTGTGGAGGCATTAGAACCCTTGTTGGGTTTTCAATGCTGTCTGTATTCCCACTAGATGGATAAACAAAAAAGAAAAATTGCGCAAGGGAAAAAAATGGGCGAGCAGCCAACACTCCAGCAGACACTGTGCAGCACATGGGTCAAACAGGCATAATGAGGGCTTTGCCTCAATGGAGCAATGAGCAGAAAGTAGACCTCAGGGATAGATGGTGGATGGTCACACTTCAAACCGGCAAACTCTAATGCATATAGCAAATGTTAAAACGTTCCATTGGCATTGAACATGGAAAATGAATGGATCCACGTAGTGTAATACCGTAAGGTCTTTTATTTAAAAAAAGAAGGGTTCACACTTACAGAATTGTGGGAAAAAAACAAGCTTGTTCTTAAACGGATAAAAAGCGATTGCCACGAGCGCCTTCCAACGCGTTTCATCCACACGGACATCATCTGGGTTGTGGATGTCATGTGCAATTGCAGTAATATTTATATAGAGACTCACCAATGAAGGATTTGCCTGGACACCTGGGACCACTTCCTTAGTAGACCAAAATGGCGCCGGCGTGTGTTCCATGCCTCGCTCGTACGGTCTACCATAATTGGATGAAACAGGTCAAAGTGATGTCATGCGCTCCACACCTACTGGGTCGACACATCATGAGGCGGAAGTGAGGTAATGCGCTCCACGCCTCGCTCTCATGATCGCCTCTCATTGGGTTAAGGACGAGAATGACACCTAGTGCTCCACGCCTCACTCATGATCTCCAGTCCATGATTTAAACGTGGAAGCACTACAGATGCGTTCCACAATGTTAATCACACCACAGATGTGTTCCACAGTATTGTTCACACCTCCCCCTAATTGGTCCATGTCTAGAATTTGAGAGGGCGGTTACACATGACATCAGCCACCCACCTCCGTGACAGGCAGTAAGTGGAGACGGAAAAGGTGTTCTATTAAGATGGACTAATACGTTGTTTATTTGCATTTCAATGTTTATTATATTTCTTTTATTCATTCACTGCCTGAGCGCTACACTATTGTTTTGGTACTGTATTCCCACTAGGTAGATTAATTATATACAGTTCATATACCGCATATACTCGAGTATAAGCCGACCTGAACATAAGCCGAGGCACCTCATTTTACCACAAAAAACTGGGAAAACATATTGACTCGAATATAAGCCTAGGGTGGGAAAATGCAGCAGCTACTGGGTAAACAATGCCAATCCACAGCCTCACTGTGCCCATTTGCAGTCTAATTGTGCCCATTTGCAGTCTAATTGTGCCCATTTGCAGTCTCACTGTGCCCATTTGCAGTCTCACTGTGCCCATTTGCAGTCTCACTATGCCCATTTGCAGTCTAATTGTGCCCAGTTGCAGTCTCACTGTGCCCATTTGCAGTCTCTCACTGTGCCCATTTGCAGTCTCTCACTGTGCCCATTTGTAGTCTCACTGTGCCCATTTGCAGCCGTACCTTTCATTAGTAAAACAGTGTCTACTGTGTAATGCAGTCTGTTCGGCCGTCCATTGAAACAAAGCCCCGCCTCCTCCTCGTCCGTCCATGATAGAGGAACACTTATACGATGCTGGGAAACTGTATCAGTGTTCCGCCTATCACAGACGAGGAGGAGGCGGGGCTTTCTTACAATGGACAGCCGAACAGACTGCATTACACAGCGGGAGACACATGCTGTTTTACGGCTCACTCGAGTATAAGCCAAGGGGGAGTTTTCAGCCTAAAAAATGGGCTGAAAAACTCAGCTTATACTCGAGTATATACGGTATACAGTATCTCACAAAAGTGAGTACACCCCTCACATTTTTGAAAATATTTTATTATATCTTTTCATGTGACAACACTGAAGAAATTACACTTTGCTACAATGTAAAGTAGCGAGTGTACAGCTTGTATAACAGTGTAAATTTGCTTTCCCCTCAAAATAACTCAACACACAGCCATTAATGTCTAAACCGCTGGCAACAAAAGTGAGTACACCCCTAAAACCCCTTTCACACTTGGGAAGTTTTCAGGTGCTTTAGCGCTGGAAATAGCCTCTGCTAAGTGCCTGAAAATCGCCTCCCATTCATTCCAGTGTGACTTTTCACACTCTGTCGGTGCGCTTGCGGGCTCATTCCGAAAAGTCTTGTGAGCATCATCTTTGGGGCAGCGATGCCCATTGGAATGAATGGGCATCGCTTTCAAATCGCCTGAAAAGCCCTTTAAAAGCACCGCAAAACGGGAGTGGTGGGGTTAAAAGCGTCACCACTAGCGGACGAAAAGTGGGCAAAAAAACAAGCGGCGCTTTAGCACTAACAGCCGTCGCTTTCATTATGAAAGCAGTCTAAGTGAAAATGTCCAAATGGGCCCAATTAGCCATTTTCCCTCCCCAGTGTCATGTGACTCGTTAGTGTTACAAGGTCTCAGGTGTGAATGGGGAGCAGGTGTGTTAAATTTGGTGTTATCGCTCTCACTTTCTCATACTGGTCACTGGAAGTTCAACATGGCACCTCATGCCAAAGAACTCTCTGAGGATCTGAAAAAAGAATTGTTGTTCTACATAAAGATGGCCCAGGCTATAAGAAGATTGCCAAGACCCTGAACCTGAGCTGCAGCATGGTGGCCAAGACCATACAGCGGTTTAACAGGACAGGTTCCACTCAGAACGGGTCTCGCCATGGTCCACCAAAGGAATTGAGTGCACGTACTAAGTGTCATATCCAGAGGTTGTCTTTGGGAAATAGAGGTATGAGTGCTGCCAGCATTGCTGCAGAGGTTGAAGGGGTGGGGGGGGGTCAGCCTGTCAGTGTTCAGACCATACGCCACACACTGCATCAAATTGGTCTGCATGACTGTTGTCCCAGAAGGAAGCTTCTTCTAAAGATAATGCACAAGAAACCCCACAAACAGTTTTCTGAAGACAAGCAGACTAAGGACATGGATTACTGGAACTAAGATAAACTTATTTGGTTCAGATGGTGTCAAGCATGTTTGGCGGCAACCAGGTGAGGAGTACGAAGATGAAAGTGACTTACCTACAGTCAAGCATGGTGGTGGGAGTCTCATGGTCTGGGGCTGCATGAGTGCTGCCGGCACTGGGGAGCTACAGTTCATTGAGGGAACCATGAATGCCAACATGTACTGTGACATACTGAAGCAGAGCATGATCCCCTGCCTTCGGAGACTGGGCCGCAGGGCAGTATTCCAACATGATAACGACCCGATACACACCTCCAAGACGACCACTGCCTTGCTAAAGAAGCTGAGGGTAAAGGTGATGTACTAGCCAAGCACGTCTCCAGACCTAAACCTTATTGAGCGGCTGTGGGGCATCTTCAAATAGTACAATAGTACAGGTATCACAATACAATTGCTTGACAAAAAGAATCATAACACATAGTAATGCATATGAAAATACAATGGTCAGTTTAAATGATTTCAATCAGAATTACAGTAACATATAACCCCTTGTGAAATACATAGAAACCATTGTGTGGAATACGTGTTAAAGTGCCATAAATAATGTAATTAATATAACAACAACGTAAATTTTATTAGGTAACTCATTCACAAGAATCTGTGAAAAAAAAGTACAAGTCTCATCTACCACCATGGCAGAGGGACTCTGATTTACAATGAAACACAAGGGCAATTCTTTTTTTTTTTGTCATTTAAGTTTTTTATTTTTCATCAGAAAAAAATCATTACAGAATCATAAATATTAAAGATGATTACAATTGACTCAACAAAAATCTCAGGTATTATTACCATAGAAACTTAGACAAATTATTATCGTAAAAACCAATACTGACAATGTTTAAACAAAAAGTAATAATATCTAGCCTCATCTTGGTCAAGTATATAATCAAGTAATCTTATAAACTGATAATAACTTATATTAAGAAAATCTAGTTCCCACAAAAATAAACCGAAAATATGAAGGGCTCCTACTCCCCTCCCCAGCCACCCCTAACGGGAACACACTGTGACTGGGAAGGAGAGAACGTCCCCTGCCCGGCCTTCCTGTCACCACCAACAATCGTCGGTAGAGACAACTGGAGAGATATAATAGAAAAAATGTCATTTGTACATGCAAAAAAAAACACAATACTCGACCTAAGTATGAAAATTAAGAGTTGTTCTCAGACTTGTTAGAGCTAAGTTCAACAGTCCAAGCCTCAAACAATAAAAAAAGGAATCTGAGCCTGAAACTATTATATTTTATCTGATGTAATAAAACAATAAACATACTATGAAATAATAAAAGCCAAAACCGAGAGAATAAAGTATAGGATAAAAATAAAGAAGAGAAAGAAAAAGAGGAGAGAGAAAGAGAAAAAAAAAATTCTCAAAGATATGAAGTGAAAAGATTATAGAATGCCTACAAACCAAATATACATTCTAAAGATCAGTGATTGGTGTTGATGACCAAGTTATGTGACAAAGAGATTCCCATAAATCGCGCCCAAGGTTCCCATATGGCTTCAAAATTTGAGGTCTCGTCTAACAAGAAGCTAACCAGTTTTTCTTGTTCCATAATCCAGGAAACTTTTCGTTTCATGGATAATATACATACCGAAGGTTTCTTCCATGCCCTTGCAATAGTTAGTTTTGCTCCCGTTAAAATAAACAAAATTAGTTTACGAGTGGCTTTAGGAATACGAGGTAAATGTCCATTGAGTAAAGCAATTGTGGGAGATTGATGTATCGGGCAACCTGTAATATTGCGTAAAATGTGAAATACCTTATTCCAAAATCCACGAATTCTTGGGCACTCCCACCATATGTGGATCATAGTACCCAGTCCCTGGCATCCCCTATAACAAAGAGGTGAAACAGAGGGGTACATAACAGTCGATCTCGTGGGAACTAGATACCATCTTGTAAAAAGTTTTATATTGGCCTCTATGAGCAAAGTATTGCAGAGGCCTGAAGTCGAGCGAGAGTAGCTTGCATGCCAGTCTACAATATTTCTATCAATTAGGAGTTCCTTCTCCCAGGCCAACATGTATGGTAGTTTCACTAAATTGGATGCCAGTGACTTGTAGATCACAGAGATCCCCCCCTTCGCTCCACTGTCTGTCCACACCAATTTTCATAATCTGTAAAGTCTCGGGATGAATATCCAGTTTTACACCTAGAATGAATTAAATTAGCGATTTGATGAAATCTCGGTTTTTCGGATAAAGGGAGATCTAATTTGTTCATAAAATATTCAATAGGTAAAGGGCCTATAGAGGAAAAAAATTGACCAATGCGGTACAACCCCTTGTCGTACCACCATTTAAAGGTTTGAAGGTCCAAACCTTGATGAAAAAAGGGGTTTTTGAACACCGGGGTCAAAGGTTGAGCTTTAGAGACCAGCGAGGGAAGTTTCCGAAGTGAATCCCATAAAGATAAGGATTGTGAGAGTGATGGTGATAAGATGGGAGGTCTATTTCTGGGAGGGCACCACAACAGGTGTATTAGTGATGAGAATGGAACAGCTTGATTTTCAATTGATATCCAATCAGGAAGTTCTGTGTTAAAATATAAAGCAGATAGTTGTGCCAATCGTGCTGCTTGGTAGTACCATAAGAGATTCGGAAGACCTAACCCACCCTGTTTGGGAAGGTTGAATAAGCATCTGTTTGAGAGTCGTGGAGCTTTATTGTTCCAAATGAATTTAGTGAGATTACTTTGAAAAGATTTCAAATGATCTCTTTTGATTGGAATAGGAAGTGAACGAAATAATTATAAAAGCCTGGGCAAAAGGGTCATCTTGACTGAGTTAATCCTGCCAATCCAAGAAATACTGTGCGACTCCCAGTCTTTGAGATCGAGTTTGAGTTTCTTGTACATAGGAGGGTAGTTAGCTTGGTATAGATTTTCAAATTCAGATGTAACATTAATTCCTAAGTACTTAATGAATGAGCTGCTCCACTTGAATTGGTAAGTTATCTGTAAATCGGACACTATAGAATCTGGGAGAGACACGTTAAGAACTTGAGATTTAGACATATTAATTCTGAGACCTGAAAGAGTCGAAAACTTATTAAGCAATGAGCAAACCTCTGGTAAAGAAGACCGTGGAGAAGTGACAAAAAGTAAAAGGTCATCTGCGAATAAGGCACATTTATGGGTATCTTGACCACATTGCACCCCCCTGATATTCGGATTACTACGAATGGCAATGGCTAAAGATTCGATCATAATAGCGAATATCAGGGGGGATAGGGGGCAACCCTGACGTGTACCTCTTCCAATCTGAATAGGGTCGGAAAAAATTCCTTGCATTCTGATTCTGGCCTTAGGATTAGAATAAAGGGCTTCTAAAATTCCTAACATATTCTGTCCAAATCCCCAGCGTTTAAGTACAGCGAATAGATATGTCCACGACACCGAATCGAATGCCTTCTTGAGGTCCAGTGACAGTAACATACCCTCCTGTTTATGACCTCCCTCCCAATTAGATTGTAGGATTGATACTAGGTCAACCGCTCTTCGCACCTGATCAGGACCTTGCCTACCGGGTATAAAACCGACCTGGTCTTTGTGAATATAAGATCCTATAAAAGAAGCAAGTCTGTTCGCTAATATCTTGGTTAATATTTTAAGATCATTATTGATTAAGGAGATTGGTCTGTAGTTTTCTATTTGACTAGTATCTTTATCCGGTTTTGGGATCACAGAAATATAAGCCATATTTAGTTGATTATCTATCGGGGAACCTTTAGACATAAAATTAAAAAGTCTAGTTAGGTAAGGAGTTAGGATCTCTGAAAATGTTTTGTAATATGGTGTGGAAAAACCATCAGGTCCAGGAGCTGTTCCCCCCTTTAAAGCTTTTATGACATCTGAAACTCTTCATTTGAAATAGGAGCATCCAATTCCTCTTTATGAGTTTCTGTTAATTTCGGAATATGTAATTTATCCAAGAATTCCTCTAACTCGGTAGAGACAGAGAGATTTTTAGCCATATATAACTTAGAATAAAAATCCTGGAATGCCTTAATAATATGTTGAGAATTCATGGTAAAAGAGCCATCTGCCTGTTTAATCTTTGGGAGAGCTTGTGAACGGAATCTGGGTGAAATTTTACGTGCCAACATAGGACCCAACTTGTCTCTCATCTGGTAAAATTTTGCCCCAGACCATTTAATGGATTTTTCAGCCTTCGCTGTTAGAGCCAAGTTAAGAGCTACTCGTGCTGCATCCAGTGTGGATATAGATACACTAGAAGGACTTCTCTTATGTTTTTTGCACAACTCAGCGAACTCTTTCTCCAATCTCTCAATCTCGACCACCCTCTCTCTCTTCTTTCTGGCCGCTATTTGGATCAACTTGCCTCTAATAGTAACCTTATGAGCTGCCCATAAAGTTTCTGGAGAGACCTCCCCTCCATCATTAAAGTAAAAATAATCCTTCAAAGCTCCCTGAATTTCCGCCACTACTGTGGGATCCTTCAATAAAGACTGATTGAGAGTCCAATGTGAGGTCTGTGTACTAGGGATATCCCTTCTAATAGCCAATAGAATCATCGAATGGTCTGACCAAGCAGCTTCCACTATAGAAGAAGAAAGAGCTAGTGGAATATGGTGAGTAGAGATCCAAATGTGGTCAATACGGGAATAGGACTGGTGCGGATTAGAGTAGTGTGTAAAATCTCGTTTTTTTGGATGGAGTTCCCTCCATATATCCGTCAATCTAGATTGAAAGATTAATCGAGCAATTTGAACACTTGTTTTATTGGGCCTAACAACTTGTGATCTTAAGGGTTTGGATTTGTCCAGACTAGAATCAAAAGCTGTGTTAGAGTCCCCCCCCATAACTATGATCCCCTCCATAGACGGTCCAAGTGACTGGAACAATTGTTTAAAAAACTGTTTTTGTCCTCTGTTAGGGGCGTAGTAAGATATAAAGGTATATAGCTTATTATCGATAGTTCCCTTGACCAATAGGAACCTTCCCTCCTGGTCTCTGAGTTCCAACTCAAGATTGAATTTGCAATTCTTAGAAAACAATATTGCCACTCCCTTGGTCTTATCTTCAGCCTTAGACAAGTAAAAAACTGGAAAATGGGCATGAAGAAACAATGGGGTGTACCGCTGAGGGAAATGGGTCTCTTGTAAGAGTACTACATCAATATGACGGGATCTATAGGCTTGGAGGGCTTTCCTTCTTTTGACTGGGGAATTTAATCCCTGGGTGTTGTGAGACACAACACGAAGGGGTAAAGAGTTAGTGTTAGTGTCGGCCATGGAGCAAAAGGGGGAGAACTCCAAATAACCCACAGCCACCTACCTTCCTCCAGGAAGAACCAAGGGCATATAATGAAAGGTCTTTCACTATGTTAGGGGAGGATATACATAGCATCACTTCACAGGTAAATCTCAATGACATGTAGGCTGAAAAAGAAAAAAAAGTTAGAATGAAAGAAGAAGAGTAAAAAAAATATTCAAATAAAAATAATATCAGTTGTAAAACGCAGTGTAACGAAAGGCCTATAAGCGGCCCAGAATTGGAGGAGGGGTATGGCTCCCTCCCCTCATTCAGAAAAAAATAAGTAGTATAGCCCAGATGTAGGGCTATATACCTACCCCTCAGCATGGTTTACAACCAAACTGAGCGGTAGGTGGAGGCACAATGCAGCAGCACCAGCCAGTGACAGCACTCAAACTAACGATGTAATATTAAATGAACGGAACCAAACATCCCTGGATTTCCAATATAGTAGCAATTAAGAATAGTTTAACTATTAGATTTTTTCTAAACAAGAGAGAAGAAGAAAAAAAAAAAACATTATCTATTGAAAATTTAGCAACAGAACTATGTGTGGGAAAAAAAACCAAAAAAAAAACCCATTATCTATTGAAAATTTAGCAACAGAACTATGGGTGGAAAAAAATAAATAAAATAAAATAAAATAAAAAAATTAACCCCCATTGTCTATTGACAGTTTAGCAACAGAACTATGTGTCAAAAAGAGTTGCACAGGAAACCCAAGAGTCAATGTAATGAATTGTGTTTCCTCCCAAGGAACCTACAGGGGGAAGAAAAAGATGAAATACAGTAAAGTCATGTAAATCCTCTTCATGGGGGGATGTTATCCTTTGCTCTCTTAATTTTGGACATCTCCCAAAGTGGCGCAGTCGGGCTCGGAGGCGATTGGCGTTTAGATGACCCCTGCATAGAGGGAGAGGTATCCATATTTGAATCCAGCGTAATGAGTCTCAAGTCAAGTAACAGGCGTTCTCCTTCTGGGAAATTGTGAAAAACATGTTGCTTCCCATTGTACGTAAATTTCAGGGCAAAAGGGAATGCCCACCGGTATTTAATATCCTTTTTGGTCAGGGCTGCAAGGAGGGGTTTCAAAGATCTCCTCTTTTGGATGGTGTATGGGGATATGTCAGAAAAGATTTGAAGCACCTTGGAACTGTATCTGATCTTGTTGGCGGATATTTTCATCACTTCTTCCTTGACAGAAAAAAAGTGGGGTTTTACTATAATGTCCCGTGGAGAGCCATCTTTCCTGAGGGGTCCCAAGGATCTATGCGCTCTATCCAATTCCAGTTTATTAGCTGGAATCGAAGGGAGTACATTTTTAATAAAATCTTTCACAGTTGTATGAACATCAGTGATTGATTCAGGCAGTCCTCTAATGCGAAAGTTTTCCCTTCTTGAACGATTCTCGAGGTCGTCTATTCTGGCTTGAGCGGTATCAAGCTGATCCTGCAAGAACTGCAAGTGCTCAGAATTTTGGTTTGTCTTAGTTATAGTAAAATCCAACTTATGTTCAATATGCTCTATTCTGCTTCCCAGGTTCTGAAAGTCTGCTTTAATTTCTCCTGTGATCCTGTCAGCATTTAAAGCTAACCTTTTGTCCAGCATATCAGAAATCCTGTTAAAAAGTTCAGTCATATTAAAAGACATATCAGGAGCCTGTTCAGGATGTGTATTGAGAGAGCCTATGTGAGGTAAATTCACTTCATGAGGTGGATGACCCTCAGATCCCACATAGTTCTCCTTTAGGTTTAATTTAAGCTCAGAAGGTTGTAAGGTAGCAGAGGAGTCTAAGCTCAATGACTGTGAGCTAAATGGGAGAGTTGCAGGCTGAATAACTTGCCTGCTAGTTGAGGAGACATCATTAGCAGTCTGTATCTTATTCTGAGGTGCGGCAGCCATTTTGGATTTCTCCCGTTTTTCAGAGAGCTTGTAGTTCTGTTTCTGCCCTTTTTTATGCCTTACCTGGCATAGGTAGGTGCCTGGCACTATTCGCTGCCTTTCCCTGTAGTTTTTAACCGCAATGTGGCTTCTTTTTCTGCCGCTATTAGCGCTGTTTAGCTGGTGCTGAGCGGAGCTCCGGTCCTAAGCCTCCATCACAGGAGTCCCCGCCCACACACAAGGGCAATTCTATGTGTTAAAGTAAAATACCTTCATTGTGCAGCTCCCCCAACAGCCCCCACCTGAGCCTGATTACACATAACAAGCATCTCTCCTGGCCCTCTATCTCCTCATTGGCTGAGATAATTGTCTCCCGCTGCTCTCAATCACTGCCAGTGAGGAGGGAGTGGGGGTGGGACTAAGCGAAGCTTTATGTGTCCCAAAGACACACAAAGGCAGCTCAGGAGTGAGCATGCACACGTGCAGCTTGCTTTGGGGTGCACTCAGAGCGGGGGAGGTACCAAAAGCGTTGGCCAGGGCTCCGAGAAGAGGAGGATCGGGGCTGCTCTGTGCAAAACCACTACACAGAGCAGGTAAGTATGATGTGTTTATTATTTTGAAGACAACGAAAGAGCATTTAGAACCACTTTAATATTGCCTTGTCTGGTCCCTTGTTCCCCCTTCATCAATATGTTAATGACATTTTATAATAAAACCTTTCTGTTTTCATGACATACCTTATTTAAGACAGAGTGACATCATCACTAGGTCTTTGTGCTTATGTACAGCAGAGTGCTGAAACAGGGAGCTGTGGTAATGCCCATATAGTATGCGCTGCTGAGTCTCCATGATTGAAAGAACAGAAATCCAATGAATGAAAGGGGCAGGCCAGGTGCAGCAAGGCTGGGGAGGAAAGTGCTAGGTGATGCTGGATGTCCTCCCGCCAGGAAATGAGGTAGGTTCTGTCTAACTTGCTGCAGCTTCAAATGCATGCTGTGAGAATCTTAGAGCATGAAGTGAAAGCAGAGTAAGCAATTTCAGTACAGGAATGAGGCCTGTACAACTGTGCAACACATAAGGTAAGGATGGAGTTCAGCTTTAATTAACAATTACCTAGCAAAATGGCCATTTTTTTTTAGATGCCTTCAATAAATAAACCCAACATCAGATAAAAAAAAACAGTGTCTGAGGGTCTGATTATTTATGATGAATGATCGGAAGTCCTTAGATATCTTTGATGATGCAAAACTAATTAAAGCTGAGCTCCAGAAATTCAGCCACTTTCTAAAATGTGCCGGATTACTATGAGTTAAGTCCAGGGAGGTGCATGCCACCTTGTGGACTTATCTCTTTAATTTACAAATTTAATTTTTAAAGCTGAGGGTCTGATTATTTATGATGAATGATCAGAAGTCCTTAGATATCTTTGGTTGATGCAAAACGAATTAAAGCTGAGCTCCGCAAATTCAGACACTTTCTAAAATGTGCCGGATTACTACGAGTTAAGTCCAGTGAGGTGCATGCCACCTTATCTCTTTAATTTACAAATTTCATTTTTACTGAACACGGGGAGTACAGCTATCACTATACTTCCAGCACTCAGACTTTTGACCTTCTGGTCTCAGCTTCAGTGTATGCAGCCACCCTGCCCAGCCCTCCCTTCCTCCTGCCCAATCACAGAGCGCTTTGTATTATGTGAACCCATTCACAAAATACAAAGCCTTCTGTGAATAGACAGCAGAGGGTTGGGGCTGGCAAAGCTGCTGTGCATGAGAAGACAGCTTCTTTCCTGTCAGAGCTCCAGGAATATAGCGATAGCTCTGTTCAAACTCAAAACCCACTAGATACTGTCACATGTCAGACAGCTGTGGCCATGGAATTCCCAGTGACATATAATAAAGGGGAGGAGATGTTGGTGACATCATTGGCCTGATATGGCCTCATGGCAATATTTGGACAATGTAATTGACCAAATAAGGCCATATTAGGTCATTAACATCACCACCATCCTTGGCCCTTTGTTATGTGCAGCAGGGCAGGGAATTCCAAGGCTGACTGGGACAGCACCTGCTTTTATGTGAAAGTTTCATGTGAGTGTGACCTGAACCTTAGCTCGACTTACTTAAAGCTGACGAATAGTTAATCAGTTGCATTTCTAGGGGAAAAAAATGTAAATAGTTACTATGCAGCTGCACAATGTGTGATGGCATGGCCATTTGTAGTTTTAACCAAGGGCACATGTTACAAGGTAAAATGCAATAACACAACTGGAAGATAGAGACTGAACCGCTCCAGGTGGTGGACTGAAGATAACGCCCTCCTCAGTGTGGAAGTAGCAGGTGCTGGCTCAGCAGATAATAGTGAAAAAGGAAAATCTGGACAGCCACAATCCAATAAAACACCTTTATTGTAAAAATTATCAAAGTTCATGTAACAGCAGAAGCAAGGGCAAGACAGCTGACATGTTTCACACCATCATCGGTGCTTAGTCAGTGACTAAGCACCGATGATGGTGTGAAACGCGTCAGTTGTCTTGCCCTTGCTTCTGCTGTTACATGAACTTTGATGATTTTTATGAATGAATACAAAGCATCCTCTTATTGGCTGATGCTGAGAGGCAAGTGGATAACCTCATGATCTCCACCTCAGCCAATCACAGGAAGCTTTGTGTTAATTCCTCAGAATATAAATCCCCTGTTGAAGGGCTGAGCAGCTCTACTCGATTTTGTTATGGGAGCAGGACGAGAAGGTCCTGGAACACAGCACTGTATACTATATGTAGCTGAGGCATACAGTTCACACATCGCTTCATACAACGAACATACAGTTCATACAGTGCTCCCCGAAGAAAATAGTTTGTTTGAACCAGCTTCACTAAATCATGGGGATCAGCTTTACACCTGAAAAGTTTCCAAAAACAGATGAAGAAGCTCAAGCTTACGTGTGAACCTAAACTAATGCCGCGTATACACGATCGGACATTCCGACAACAAAACCGTCTTGCACAGTCACAGTCACACAAATGTTGCTCGGAAATTCCGAACGTCAAGATCGTGGTGACGTACAACACTACTACAAGCCGAGAAAAATAAAGTTCAATGATTCCGAGCATGCGTAGAATTTTTGTGCGTTGGAATTGGCTACACACGATCGGAATTTCCGACAACAAGTTTTGTTGTCGGAAAATTTGAGAACCAGCTCTCAAACATTTGTTGTCGGAAATTCCGACAGCAAATGTTCGATGGAGCCTACACACGGTCAGGTTTTCCGATAACAAGCTCACATCGAACATTTGTTGTCGAAAATTCCGAAAACAAAGGCTTGTTTACATGGGCGTCCAAAGGGTGGTAAAAGCAGGTGGTTAAGCAGTGGTTTTGCCATCCCCCAACTGCCCACCTAAACTGGGGCAAACATTTCCAAGGCGTGTCGTTTTTTGGCAGCCGGTATCACTATTGAACTGACCCATTCAAAGTGCAACGCAGTGGGTCAACATTTTGAGGGTTAAAACAGGCAGTGAAAAGTGACATATTGGGGTTGATTTACTAAAGGCAAATCCACTTTGCACTGAAAGTGCACTTGGAAGTGCAGTCGCTTTAGATCTGAGGGGAAGATCTGAAATGAGGGGAAGCTCTGCTGATTTTATCATCCAATCATATGCAAGCTAAAATGCTGTTTTTTATTTTCCTTGCATGTCCCCCTCAGATCTACAGCGACTGCACTGTGGATAGTGCAATGTGGATTTGCCTTTAGTAAATAACCCCCCCCCCCCCCCGCCTCTTCACTGCCTATCAAGCGCCCTCTGAAAAGATCGCTTTTTTAAGGGGCGGAGCTATAAATGTACGTGTGAACGACCCCTTGGAATCTTTTGACTTCAATCATTTTGTCTCCTGAATCTATACACAGGTGGCATTTATTATTGCTATTACCCTATCTGGAGGAATGTCTACCTAAAATACACAAACCGAGTAGGTGTAAGAAGTAGGTAGCAATTTCCATTAAGGAGTAAGTGCTTACATCTGATTTGAATCGCACCATATTTGCTTCATGTGATTGATCGCCTGGAAGAAGCCGGGGGTACCAGTGTGCTGTTTCTCATTATCCGATACATGCAAGTCAAAGCTGGGAGACTTTACAGTACAGCAACACATCTTTCATCCACTTTTATAACAATATAATCCGATTTGCCAGAGTTAAACAATCTATTGCGGACAATATAAAAAAATAATGTTTATAATCTGAAACAAAACAAAGGCGGTACTTTTAATGCCCCTAGCCCCGGGTTTAGCCAATACATTAGAAAGTTAAACAAATTACATTTTTCTGTTTTATTTAAAGGAAAAACATTGCATGATTGTGAAATGACTTGGAAGTGACCCGTGTGTGTATTTGAGACATCCTTGTAATTTACAGCCTAATTCCAATTTAGTCCCGATAAGGCCTTGGATAAAGTGTTATGTTTTTTCCATTTTTTTTTTTTCTCTTGCCATTTTATACATGCCTGCATATTTTAATAAAAGCAATGTGACCACAGATTTGGCTTGGCAGCAGCTTTATGAAACAGTTTGCATTTGGTATGGTGTCTGGAAACTCCACGGCTTGGACTATTTATTCAAAAAATAAACTTGTTTTCTTTTCCTCTCCCAACTTCTTTTTCACTAAAAACTACATTTTTCTGGCGTCAACTGTACTGAAAAAATGAAAGTGAGGTATCTTTTTAAGATTAATATACACTTATTACAGATGCACAAACTTTTTTTTTTTTTTTTTTATATCTCTCAATCATCAAACTGTCACATGTTTGCTAATATAATTTTTATTTTACATATTATTTTATGAATATATACTTTTTAATCTATGTAATATATATATATATATATATATATATATATATATATATATTAGGGCTGGGGAAAAAATCGGTTATAATCTTGAATCGAGTTGAGAGGTCAAATCGATTCAGATTTTCAGCAAATCTATTTTTTTTTTTGCCAGGACCGGCGCTGACACCGCGCCGGTCCTGAGGAGCTGCGGGCAGGAGTTTTTAGGCGAGGCCAGAAGCCGTGGACTAGGCCGAAGCCACGGCCTCGCCTAAAAACTCCTGCCCGCAGCTCCTCAGGACCGGCACACTGTCCATAGAAAAAAAAACTTGATTCGAATCGTGAATCTAGTTATTTTATTTTTTTAAATCGCAGATTTTTTTGGGGAGAAAATCGCCCAGCTCTAATATATATTTATATATATATATATACACACACACACATCATATATATATATATATATATATATATATATATATATATATATATATATATATATATATATATACGAAATCCAGATGCCATTTTTTTTTTACTCTTTTTTCCCCCTATGATTTATACCATTTATCAAACTACCAGATGTTTGCTGATTTGCTGATATATTGTAAATATGTATACAGGCATACCCCACTTTTAAGTACACAATGGGTTTTATTTACTAAAGCTGGAAAGCCCAAAATCTGTCTCACTTCTGCATAAAAACCAATGAGCTTCCTGGTTTTATTACCAGGCTTAATTGAACAAGCTGGGGTTAGAAGCTCATTGGTTTCTATGTAGAAGTGATCCTAATTTTGGGCTTTCCAGCTTTAGTAAGTAAAACCCATTGTGTACTTAAAAGTGGGGTATGCCTGTATATTATATATATATATATATATATATATATATATATATATATATATATATATAGTTGCAAAGGGATATGGCATGCTTTTTTTTACATAACTTCACCAATAATTTTTACCAAACTGGCACACTTTTGCTACTATAAAATGATAATATATATATATATATATATATATATATATATATATATATATTTATATATATATATATATATATATATATATATATATATATATATATATATATATATATATTTATATATATATCTATATATACATATATTCTCTGTATATATGTATATTACATAAATTCTACTATTTAAAAAATTACCACACCTTTGCTAACATGACATATACAGTATAATACATATACATTTTTATGATATGATGTGGGAAAAATAAATATATAGCACAATGGTATAAAAAAACGATATACATAATTAGAAGATATATAGATAGACAAGTAGATAGATAGATAGAAAGATAGATAGATAGATAGATAGATAGATAGACTGACTTAATATGGCCATACATGGATCAAAATTCAGCCGGTTCAGCAGGGACCAAATTAATTTCAATCCGTGTATGGTTAGGCTGGTTGTACAGAAGTTGATCTATTGATCAACTTTTGTACAACCAGCCCATCGGGTGTTTCTCGAATGATCAGTGGTGCAGGCTGTAGCCGGCAGCACTGATCATTGTAGTCTGAAGGTAGAGAAGGCTTCCCGTTGTCAGAATACAATACCACAGTGGGAGGGATTCCCCCATCCACCTCAAATATGTGGATACAGGAATGGGATCTTTTTTCTTTTTTTTTCGCTCAACCCACTGGTTAGATAAATAAATAAAAAAAGATCGATGTCTGGGATATAATAAATAGATAGATAGATAAATAGGTAATTGCTAGATAGACTTAGATAGATAATAGATAGACATCGAAAATCATAGGTGCTAGATAGTAGATAGACTTAGATAAATAAATAGATGGATAATTGAGATAGCGAGATAGATATATAGATAGATAGACTAAAGCTGGCCATACATTACCCAATTCTCCTATTCAATTTCCTTTAGATTTACCCTAA
This sequence comes from Rana muscosa, assembly GCA_029206835.1. Taxonomy (NCBI): domain Eukaryota; kingdom Metazoa; phylum Chordata; class Amphibia; order Anura; family Ranidae; genus Rana; species Rana muscosa. The sequence goes on from CM055116.1 coordinate 372,589,280, forward strand.
ACTATGTAGTGCAAGGGCCTGCCTGATTGCATACAAATTGAAAGTGTTTAGGTTTGACCTCATATTATATGGTTTTGGTAAGTCTAAATGAAAATTGTATAAGAAGATTGTATAATGTATGGTCACCCTTAGATAGATAATAGATAGATATGGATACATAAATAGTTAGCTAACTGAGATAGATAGACAGATAAATCGATAGATAGATAGATAGATAGATAGATAGATAGATAGATAGATAGATAGATAGATAGATAGATAGATAGATAGATAGTTGATACAGATAGATAGAAAAATGATAGCTAGGTAATATATAGACATAGATAAATAAATTGTTAATAGAGATAGACAGGCAGATAGATGATACAGATAGTTAGAAAAATTTAATAGATAAGTAGATAGATAGATAACAAGGGAGATTTATAGATAGATAGATAGATAGATAGATAGATGGATAGAGAGATAGATAGATAGATAGATAGATAGATAGATAGATAGATAGATAGATAGATAGATAGGTAGAAAGATAGATAGATAGATAGATAGATAGATAGATAGATAGATAGATAGATAGATAGATAGATAGATAGATAGATAGATAGATAGATAGATAGATAGATAGATAGATAGATAGATAGATAGATAGGTAGAAAGATAGATAGATAGATAGATAGATAGATAGATAGATAGATAGATAGATAGATAGATAGATAGATAGATAGATAGATAGGTAGATAGGTAGATATAGATGCATAGATAGATGTATATCGATAGATGTATATAGATAGATGTATATAGATAGATGTATAGATAGATGTATATAGGTAGATGTATAGATAGATGAATATAGATAGATGTACAGATAGATGTATATAAATAGATGTATAGATAGATAGATAGATGTATAGATAGATGTATATAGATAGATGTATAGATAGATGTATATAGATAGATGTAGATTTATAGATAGATGTATATAGATAGATGTATAGATAGATAGATATAAATAGATGTATATCGATAGATGTATATAGATAGATGTATATAGATAGATTATATAGATAGATGTATAGATAGATTATATAGATAGATGTATATAGGTAGATGTATATAAATAGATAGATAGATCTATAGATAGATGTATAGATAGATGTATATAGATAGCTGTATATAGATAGATGTAGATTTATAGATAGATGTACAGATAGATGTATATAAATAGATAGATAGATGTATATAGATAGATGTATAGATAGATGTATATAGATAGCTGTATATAGATAGATGTATATAGATAGATATATATAGATAGATGTATATAGATAGCTGTATATAGATAGATCTAGAGATAGATGTGTATAGATAGATGTATATAGATAGATGTATATAGATAGATGTATATAGATAGATCTATAGATAGATGTGTATAGATAGATGTATAGATAGATGTATATAGATAGATGTAGATTTATAGATAGATAGATATATATAGATGTATAGATAGATAGATATAGATAGATGTATATAGATAGCTGTATATAGATAGATCTATAGATAGATGTATAGATAGATGTATATAGATAGATGTATATAGATAGATGTAGATGTATAGATAGATGTATATAAATAGATGTATAGATAGATATATATAGATAGATGTATATAGATAGATGTATATAGATAGATCTAGAGATAGATGTGTATAGATAGATGTAAATAGATAGACGTATATATGTATATAGATAGTTGTATAGATAGATGTATATAGATAGATGTATAGATAGATGTATATAGATAGATGTATATAGATAGATGTATAGATAGATGTATATAGATAGATGTATATAGATAGATGTATATAGATAGGTCTATAGATAGATGTATATAGATAGATCTATAGATAGATGTATATAGATAGATGTATAGATAGATGTATAGATAGATGTATATAGATAGATGTATATAGATAGATCTATAGATAGATGTGTATAGATAGATCTATAGATAGATGTATATAGATAGATGTATAGATAGATGTATATAGATAGATGTAGATGTATAGAATGATGTATATAAATAGATGTATAGATAGATGTATATAGATAGATCTAGAGATAGATGTGTATAGATAGATGTATAGATAGACGTATATATGTATATAGATAGTTGTATAGATAGATGTATACAGATAGATGTATATAGATAGATGTAGATGTATATGAATAGATGTATATATAGATAGATGTATATAAATAGATGTATATAGATAGATGTATATAGATAGATGTAGATGTATAGAATGATGTATATAAATAGATGTATAGATAGATGTATATAGATAGATCTAGAGATAGATGTGTATAGATAGATGTATAGATAGACGTATATATGTATATAGATAGTTGTATAGATAGATGTATACAGATAGATGTATATAGATAGATGTAGATGTATATGAATAGATGTATATATAGATAGATGTATATAAATAGATGTATATAGATAGATGTATATAGATAGATGTAGATGTATAGAATGATGTATATAAATAGATGTATAGATAGATGTATATAGATAGATCTAGAGATAGATGTGTATAGATAGATGTATAGATAGACGTATATATGTATATAGATAGTTGTATAGATAGATGTATACAGATAGATGTATATAGATAGATGTAGATGTATATGAATAGATGTATATATAGATAGATGTATATAAATAGATGTATATAGATAGATGTAGATGTATATATAGATAGATGTATATAAATAGATGTATATAGATAGATATATATAGATAGATGTATATAGATAGCTGTATATAGATAGATCTAGAGATAGATGTGTATAGATAGATGTATATAGATAGATGTATATAGATAGATGTATATAGATAGATCTAGAGATAGATGTGTATAGATAGATGTATATAGATAGATGTATATAGATAGATCTAGAGATAGATGTGTATAGATAGATGTATAGATAGATGTAAATAGATAGATGTATATATGTATATAGATAGTTGTATAGATAGATGTATACAGATAGATGTATATAGATAGCTGTATATAGATAGATGTATATAGATGGATATATAGCTAGATGCTCCCAGCCTCCCAGCAGTTCTCCTTGCTCCATAGTGTGTTTGCCTGGGCTGTCAGTAACCCTTTGTTGTACACAGCTCCTCTCCTCCTATTGTCACCCCAGGCTCTGATGCCTGCCTGTGCCCCTGTCTTTGTTTTTATAGTGAAGGTGGGCGGGGTTTGGTACCATTCAGAAAGTCTTGTTGGAGAATGCGTGTCGGTGATTGGTGGAGGGTCGGGTCCTGTCTCTCGCTGGTTGGTGGATGAGGTGCAGAGAGGAGGGGAGGAGTGGCTGTGTAGTATCAGAGTGAGATGAGCTCGGGCAGCACAGAGCCGACACTCGGGGACAAGGAAAGTTTTGTGCACACATCATTCTATACGAGGAAGGATCTTGTGTACGGACCGGGTGGTGAGGAAGGATATAGGATAGCAGGGCACAGCAACATCCATCTCTGGTGTGTGGGTGACAGTCCTGCTGCTTGGCTTGTCACTTTCCTCCAACTTTCATCAGGACTGAAGGAAGGAAGCTGTGACTGTGATCTGATTGGTGACAAGTGACTGGCACCAGGGGAGCAGAAAGGTAAGTCATGGCTTATTTCTTCCCTATTCTATCCAATGCTGACCATACACGCTCCAATTCTTTTATCTGATCACAATTGTATAGATATAGCTTTCCTTCCGATTGATTCAGATCAGATTTGATCAAACTGAGTCGATTGGCCAGGGTGGAAAAATGATCAATTACTTTAAATCGGTCATCAGCACCGAGATACTTTGTTTTTGCATGCAATCGTATTTAGAATGATCAGCTCATGAAATTACATGATGGACACAGAGGCGTGATCAATAACTGATGATCATAAATTATGATCAGGTCTTAACTATCAAGCAAAATTCACTTCCTGCTTATCGATCGAGCAGGTTATCGACTGTAGATCTATTATGCCTATTGAGAGAGATCAATCAGAATAAAAATTGATCGTTTCTCGAAGCCCCCATGAACCAATTTTATGATTCTAAATTTAGGTGACAATAGGCTGAGCATATTTGATCTTTGACAAGTTTCACCATTTACCTTGTCCTGAGCGCACGTGGGTGATTTTTGCGCTACCAAAGTTAGCGATTAGTACTTATTCAGCAGAGATTGATGCGAATGTACAGTTTATGTAAAGTGCTGCGTCAGCGCAACATAAATTGTATACATTTGGATCATGCGCGATCATTAGCGATTAATTACTCTACATGCTATGCTCTATTGCGTAGCAGTCGGTTGCAAATAATCGCAGGCGATTTGATAGCACGATCGCCTTAATTTTTTTTTCCATCCTTCATTTAGCATCAGACATGTAGGATTTAAGGAGGAAAGAGGAGCGCAGCTTCCCCCTCTCTGAACCAGGGCTGCCATGCAAGCGAAGGAAGGACTGTCTGGCAATCAGTTGAACGAGTTAATTGGTCCCTCTCAGTTCCAAGAGCTTTGAAAAGTTCCTTGCAGAGCAGACCTAGGAAATTACAGCTTTGATATCGCTGCCAGCGCACAATCAGCGCCCCGCTTTATGACATGACTTGTAACTGGAGGAGGCATCTGACTTGTAGGGCAAACTTGGCAAGGACCATCCACCGTTTGATACCATGGCATTGTTGTGGCTGCCCTTTCTGTGCCTTGTTTGTTTTAATAATTCCGCTTTACACTGAGCCTAAGCTCGTACTAAGGAGATTTGTTTGTTAGGGATGAATCAGCAGGATGCTAAAGGTACGGTCCGATCAAATGGGATGGATTAGCAGACAAATAATCTCTTGGTACACACATGTCACTGAGCAGGGGAACATATGGCCGCCTTGTTTTCATAGCATATCCCTTACATAGAGAGATGACCTTATGTATTGGCGTGCTGGATTCCTGGGGCAGATCAATGCAGGGGGTCATTACTGCCCCATACAATGCATTGATTGGTAAAGTGATCAGGGCAATTATGAAGATGATACACTATGATGTCTGTTTACTGGCAGGATACATATTGTACTCCTCTATGGAGTCTCTGCTAAAGACAATCAGGGGCAAACTAAGAATTCTAACTCACAGGCTAAGGGACTATTGCACCAACTTTACATAAAACAGAGAATTTAACCCCCTTCCTTTTTTTTTTTACTAAAGCTAAAAAGGGTCAAACTAAGAATTCGAATTCACAGGCTAAGGAACTATTGCACCAACTTTACTTAAAACAGATAATATATCCCCCTTCCTTTTTTAGCTAAAGCCAATCAGGGGCAAACTAAGAATTCTAATTCACAGGCTAAGGGACTATTGCACCAACTTTACTTAAAACAGATAATATATTCCCCCTTCCTTTTTTAGCTAAAGCCAATCAGGGGCAAACTAAGAATTCTAATTCACAGGCTAAGGGACTATTGCACCAACTTTACTTAAAACAGATAATATATTCCCCCTTCCCTTTTTTAGCTAAAGCCAATTGGGCAAACTAATAATTCTAATTTACAGGCTAAGGGACTATTGCACCAACTTTACTTAAAACAGAGAATTGAACCCCCTTTCTTTTTTTTTTTTACTAAAGCTAAAAAGGGTCAAACTAAGAATTCTAATTCACAGGCTAAGGTACTATTGCACCAACTTTACTTAAAACAGATAATATACCCCCCTTCTTTTTTTAGCTAAAGCCTATCAGGGGCAAACTAAGAATTCTAATTCACAGGCTAAGGGACTATTGCACCAAACTTTACATAAAACAGAGAATTTAACCCCCTTCCTTTTTTTTTACTAAAGCTAAAAATGGTCAAACTAATAATTCTAATTCACAGGTTAAGGAACTATTGCACCAACTTTACCTAAAACATAGAATTTTTAATTATTTTTTTTTTGGCTAAAACCCACTGGGGCAACCTAAGAATTCTAATTCACAGGCTAAGGAACTATTGCACCAACTTTACCTAAAACAGAGAATTTTTTTTTTTTTGGCTAAAACAGATTGGGGCAACCTAAGAATTCTAATTCACAGGCTAAGGAACTATTGCACCAACTTTACTTAGAACAAATAATATATCCCCCTTCCTTTTTTAGCTGAAGCCAATCAGGGGCAAACTAAGAATTCTAATTTTGCAGGCTAAGGGATTATTGCACCAACTTTACTTAAAACAGAGAATTTACCCCCCTCCCCCTTTTTTTTGGGCTAGAGCCAATTGGGTCAAATTAAAAATTCTTATTTACAGGCTAAGGGACTATTGCACCAACTTTACCTAAAACAAATAATATATCCCCCTTCCTTTTTTCTAGCTAAAGCCAATCAGGGGCAAACTAAGAATTCTAATTAACAAGCTAAAGAGATTATTGTGCCAACTTTACCTAAAACAGAGAATTTAACCCCCCTTTATTTTTATTTTTAGGGGGGCTAAAGCCAACCAGGGACAAACTAACAATTCTAATTCATAAGCTGAGGGACAATTGCACCAACTTTAATTAAAACAGAGAATTTAACCCCCTTCCTTTTTATGGCTAAAGCCAATCAGGGGCAAACTAAGAATTCTAAATCAGGGATAGTCCCTTAGCCTGTGATTTAGAATTCTTACATTGCACCAGGGTGGGCAACTTTACTCAAAATAGAGAATATAACCCCCTTCCTTTTTTTATCTCCTTGATTTCTAGAACTGTAAAATATAAGCTTGGTACCTTTTTTACCTGTTACTAAAGCTGCCCTGAACTTTACCAATGACCCATCTCCTATTTATATGTGGAAGTAGATAAAGTCGACGTCCGATAATAAAAGTAAAGTACAATGTATCTGTAGTTTGCAAAGTTTTCAGAAATTGGTTGTCCCGGTGTATAATGGTGCATTAATGTAATTCTTTTTATATATATATATATATATATATATATATATATATATATATTTATATATATTTATATATGGATTGGTTTTTATATCAGATATCAAAGGGGGTCAGAATTATGTCTTATATAGAGGTTGTTTGTTTTTAATGTGAATTTCATATTCTGAAAACTTTTGGCTAACATTTTTTAGTATTTTGCATCTTAGCGTCTAGCATGTTTTGCTGTATAGTGATTATCAGCCGGTGGGAATGGGGTAAGACCGAGGACACTGCAAGGAATTAAAATACTTTGAGGTTGCTGTGCTTGCATTCAGCATACCACTCCTTCCATATGAATGTGGAAAGAACAAGTGCAGACGTACATTATAGCTCATTTTTATACATTACATCTTATTTTTATACATTCTACTTCATTTCTTACCACTGTATCTTAATTGTATTACTTTATATGGCTTAAGTGCATTTATTTTATACCAGTTAAAAGTACAGAGATATCACAATAATCTTCTTAAGGCTCCTTGCACACGGTGCTGATGTATTTATACCAGATCTTGCTAACAGAGAGTATATTTCGTATAAGTGCTTGCGAATAGACACATAAACGTTCGTACGCATAAAAAATTCTAGCTCCCACAATTGAAAGGGGGTTTGATTTATTTATTATTTATTAAATTATGTAAAATATGATCGGTGACGCAGATTTTTTTATTCTTTTTTTTTTTTTTTACTAATGTGAATGCGTCACATGGCTGTGTGTACGGACCCATAGAAAACAATAGACTGCATTCAGATCATTAAAAAAAAAAAAGTTGTTGAATTTTAGGCACCGGCGTGTTGTTTTAATTACAGTATGGGGTTGATTTACTAAAACTGGAGTGTGCAAAATCTGGTGCAGCTGTGCATAGAAACCAATCAGCTTCCAGGCTTAATTGAACAAGCTGACGTTAGAAGCTGATTGGCTACCACGCTCGGCTGCACCAGATTTTGCACACTCCAGTTTTACTAAATCAACCCCAATGGGTTATATCAGAAGAAAATGAAAAGATGCATTTGTTTCAGTTCAAAAGGATGTTTTATTATTTGTTTATTTTCACAGTAAAAATGTTTTACTGTTTGATAAAAAAAATTAATAAATGTTTTACTATTTGATAAAATAAATAAATAAATGTTTTACTATTTGATAAAATAAATAAATAAATGTTTTACTATTTGAGAATAATATTTGTTAATCAGATCATTTATAGTTGCAAGCAAATGATATCCCTGTTCTATTACAGCTGACGTTATCACAAATGATGCTACAGATAACAAATATCTCTTCTAGCGGTACAGAAAATAGGTCATAGTGTGAGGATGTTGCTCGGGAATCCCATTGCGGTGCCATGCTGTGCCTAATCGCTACCACTGTGGGTCACTCTAGGGAAACATTTCAAACAGCTGCTCGTTGGTACAATCTGGCACAGTGAAGTTTTGGAGTTTGTCTAAGGGTGAGCAAGGGAGTACGAAGTTAAGCAGATCCAGCAATGTTTTCTAACCATGATTCCATTAATAGACTAATAAGGGCTCAGCGCAAGACAAATCCATTTGTTGGAAAGTAAATAAAATCTGCACTAACAGCAGGTTATATAAAGAAGTACTGTACTCGTAGAAACCGCATTTCAACTTTCAACGTACATATTATCTGTTTTATGTGTAGCCTGGAAGACTAGCCAGAAAAATGTGGTTTTCGTTGAAACTGCTTGTATATACCAAGTGGGATAATCACAGCTGTTATTTAACTCCTTGGCTTGAAATTGAAAGTAGAAAGAGTAAAAAATGCACTAAAAAGCACCTTAACAAAGTAGTTCATCGAACGCTTCTACAGAATACGGGGCGAGCAAAGCACTGATTAGACGTCCTAGCGTGATTTTAAAATGATCTTCTTTTTATTTTTAGTATAACAGAAATTTTCAATCGATCACATTGGTTGTGAGAATTTCATTGCAGCAAAAACTGGGAAACGTGTGTTATACTAAAGGAGTTCTTTTTTGCTTCACCCAGTAAAAGCAGTATTAAACCCAAAAGCAAATACCGTATTTATCGGCGTATAACACGCACAGGCGTATAACACGCACCCTAACTTTAAGAGGGAAGTTTCAGGAAAAAAACTTTCCACAGCCCCCCTGCGTGTAACATGCAGGCACAGTTTACCCTCTATTTTCAGGGTAAAAAAGTGATTGTTATGCCGCGTACACACGACCGTTTTTAAAGTCATCGAAAAAAACTGCATTTTTCTCAACGTGATTCTTCTCAAGCCTGCCTTGCCTACACACTATCGTAGAAAAAATGCTTGAGTAAAGCGCGGTGACGTACAACGCGTACAACGGCACTATAAAGGGGAAGTTCCATTCGGATGGCGCCACCCTTCATGTTAATAAAGTTTGTTGAGAGACGATTTGCGCTTTTCAGCCTCGTGCTTTTCAGTCCGTTACAGCGTGACGAATGTGCTATCTCCATTACGAACGCTAGTTTTACCAGAACGAGCGCTCCCGTCTCATACTTGATTCTGAGCATGCGCATTTTTTTTCACGTCGTTAAAGCCTACACACGGCCGGTTTTCATGACGAGAAAAACGACGAGGTGAAAAACGCCGAGAAAAATTAGAGCATGTTCCAATTTTTTAATGCCCATTTTTTACATGAAAAAGGCTGGAAAGCCCACACACGATCATTTTTAATGACCATTTTAAAATTAAAAAAAATTGCATTTTTCTCGTCATTAAAAACGGTCGTGTGTACGTGGCATCATACGCCGATAAATACAGTATTTATTATATTGTAGCCTACCAATATTTAGATGCGATGGCTGAATTTGTTTTCTTTTTTAGGGCTCTTTCACACGGGCGGATCCCGTCATGATCCGCTCCGTGAATATCCGCTTGCTCAGCGGAGATCGCTCCGTTGATCCCCGCTGAGCCAGCGGATGACTTGTCCGTCTCTGCACACTGTGCAGAAACGGACCGCTTTCCTCTATGGGGGGATCGGATGAAAACGGACCGTCTGTCCGTTTTCATCCGATCCGATCCGCAGACGGATGGAAAAATAGGATTTTCCTCCGTCATGCTAAACGGACCATAGCGGAGACTGATGTCGTCGGATGTCAGCGGATGTTCATCCACTGACATCCGCTATCCCGTAGGGATACATGTATGTCCGTTTTTCATCCGAAAACGGATGGATGAAAAACGGACATACGGAACGTCCGTGTGAAAGGGGCCTTAGGCTTTCTTCTATATTTTCATCTGGTGATCCAGCCTGTAAGACTGTTGTTCTCCAAAAGAACAAGCTCTCCTGCAGATGTATCATTTACAGGGATGAGACAAACCATTTACTACTGACAAGGATGCTTACAATACAGGCATACCCCACTTTTAAGTACACAATGGGGTTTATTTACTAAAGCTGGAAAACGCGAAATCAGGCTCACTTCTGCATAGAAACCAATGAGGTTTTATTATCAAAGCTTAATTGAACAAGCTGGGGTTAGAAGCTCATTGGTTTCTATGCATAATAATAATTATTATAAATAATAATAATTATAAAGTGTGAGCTAGAGCTTGGCTTTATTGAATCTGTGTGGTAGAAAACAGATTACTTTGACAGGTAACATTGCTGGAAGGTTGGGCTTGATAGTGGATTAGCGTAAAAAAAAACGGGGAGAGCATGTTACTTGTTTCTGTAAACATGTTCCACTGTGATGGATTTACTTACCTCTTTAGTGCCGGTTCACACTGCTGCGCTGTGAATTTGTTCAGTTTTTTCAGTCCATTCTAAGGTGTGAATTTACCGTGAATTTACCGCAATTTGAATGCAAATTTCAGGAGTGGGACATAGCTGCGATTAATGTTCTAGCCAATAGAATCATAATGAGAAAAAAAAAAAGGTGTGTACTTCCTGGTTTTTGTGCAGAATAGTGTGGTGGAATTCGCACATATGTGAACTATCAAATGCGATTCCAGAACGATTTACATTGATGTCTATGGAGACTAAATTCGCAACGCAACGCTCTAAACTCTCACAAGACCCTTTTTTTCATCGCATAGCATTCGGAGAGGAATCGCAACGCATAGATGTGAACCACCATCATTGAAAACAATTACTTTTTGGATGACATGCGAATCTAGTTTGTGTTTAACGCATCGCATTCGGTATCAACTCGCACAAGTGTGAACCGGCACTAACTCAATAAAAAAAAAATTATGAGAAAAAAAAAGAGAGTTTGGCTTTAATTTGTTTGTGTATCTAAATCTGCTAGTCCATCTAATACTTCCCTCCCTCCCCAGACTGGCAATGCGGTTGTCCAAAGTTGTCTCTATTGCTCCTTCATCCACAGTTGGGGCACGCTAAGCCCCGGTTCACTCATATACGATGCGGGAACCAGCGCGATTCCAGTGTCGGCTCCCACATCGCATCTCCCTCACAGGTCCTCTGCAAACCGCTGCGGGTGTCAATACAAAGTTCATGACACCCCCAGATCGGTTTTCAGATTGTAGGGCGAACTGTGAATTGGGACAGAAATCAGATCGTGGTGTGAACACCCATGCAATCCGCTGATTCCAGTGCGGAAAAGAAAAAAGGGTCCTGCGCTATTTTCGTGCGAGTGCAATGCGAGTTCAGTCATACAGTTGTATGGATGAACTCGCATTGGATTCGCATGAAAATATTTCATATGTGTGAACCCAAGTTAATAAAGGAGGTAAGTTACTGGATAGATCACCAGGTGAAAACAGAGCTACAAAAAAGCCTAAAAAAGGAAAAGTAATGCAGCCACCACATCTAACATATTTATAAATTACATTTTTAGTTTTAGGATTAATACCACTTGAACTTCTGCTTTCATTAAAGCAGTATTAACCCAAAAATAAAATGTAATACAACTTACTGATCCTTAGGTGTGGTTGCTGCTTTTGTTTTCTTTTCTTTTTTTACGCTTTTATTTCTTCTTCATTTTATTCTGGTGATCTATTCAGTAAAAAGCATACTGTAATGGGGTGTCTCCACTTCACTGGAGAACCTTTGGACAGCAGGATCGTCAATCTGGTGAGAGGGTAGTATTAGATGCACTGGCAGATTCAGATGGACTTGACTAACAAGTTAAGGCCATACTCCAGCTGACACTTTGTAAGCAGTTACAGAAACGTTCATTTTTCAATTTAGGATAAAGGTTTTACATAAAATAGCACATTACATCATACATTTTAATAAATGCGATAATTTAATAATAATTATAATAAAATTACACAATAGAAAAGCTGATCCTTGTGGTAAATGGTCAGTGTCAGTGGTAAATGGTTTGTCTCAACTGCCATTTTTACTGGACAGCTTGTTCTGTTGAAAGCAAACTTACTGGCAGGATCAACAGATGAAAATATAGGAAAAAAAAGTCTAAAAAAATGAACTAATGCAGCCACCCCATCTAGGAATTGGTAGGCTGCCATATAAATCATTTTTGTTTTGGGGTTTAATACCTCTTTAAATCACATTAAGGTATTAGGAATTATCAGAAAAATATTCACATTTCCTATACAAGATACATGGTATAAATGGAAGAGAAACTGCTTTATGCACCATATAATTTACTGTATATACTCGAGTATAAGCCGACCCGAATATAAGCCAAGGCACCTAATTTTACCACAAAAAACTGGGAAAAACCTATTGACTTGAATATAAGCCTAGGGTGTCCATCTGCATGCCTCACTGTGCCTCACTGTGTCCATCTGCATGCCTCACTGTGTCCATGTGCATGCCTCACTGTGTCCATGCCTCACTGTGCCTATGCCTCACTGTGCCCATGCCTCACTGTGCCCATGCCTCACTGTGTCCATGCCTCACTGTGCCCATGCCTCACTGTGTCCATGCCTCACTGTGCCCATGCCTCACTGTGCCCATGCCTCACTGTGTCCATGCCTCACTGTGTCCATGTGCATGCCTCACTGTGTCCATGCCTCACTGTGCCTATGCCTCACTGTGCCCATGCCTCACTGTGCCCATGCCTCACTGTGTCCATGCCTCACTGTGCCCATGCCTCACTGTGTTCATGCCTCACTGTGCCCATGCCTCACTGTGCCTATGCCTCACTGTGTCCATGCCTCACTGTGCCCATGCCTCACTGTGCCAATGCCTCACTGTGTCCATGCCTCACTGTGCCCATGCCTCACTGTGTCCATGCCTAGACTGACGTTTAACATGGGAGTCTATGGAAGGGGTGCCCGGCTTTGAAAAATCGGTGCTCCCCGGCCATAGGTCCCCCAGACAACAAACTTTGCACACTTGTAGAGGAGAAATGGGGCACCGTACATGTGTGCCAAGTTCTGGGTCGAGGGGACCTACAACCGGCCGGTACTGGGTCCCCAAAGTCACTGGAGAAATTACCGTTTAACATGGGAGTCTATGGAAGGGGTGCCCGGTTTTGAAAAATCTGTGCTCCCCGGCCGTAGGTCCCCAGACAAAAAACTTTTCACACTTGTAGAGGAGAAATGGGGCTACATGTGTGCCAGGTTCCGGTACCGGGTCCCCAAAGTTACCGGAGAAATGACCGTTTAACATGGGAGTCTATGGAAGGGGTGCACGGATTTGAAAAATTGGTGCTCCCCGGCTGTAGGTTTCCCGGACAACAAACTTTGCACACTTGTAGAGGAAGAGTGGGGCTACATGTGTGCCAAGTTTGGGGTCCAGGGGACCTAGGGCCGGCCAGTACCGGGTCCCCAAAGTCCGGGAGATCAGGCGCAAAAAGGTAACTCGAGTATAAGCCGTGGGGGGCATTTTCAGCACAAAAAAATGTGCTGAAAAACTCGGCTTATACTCGAGTATATACGGTAACTAACCGAGTATAGGCCAATACTTGTTTTTAGATGTTGCTGTCGGTGTCCATGCTCGGGAGATGTACCCTCTCTTTTTGTCCTCGTAACCAAAGTAAGAGAAAAAAAAAATTTGGCGCTGTCACTAAAACAGGAATAGAAGGAAAATTTTTCAACGGTGACACTTGTTAGTGGTGATAACCATTTTCCTTAATTCAGAGAGCTTTGTTTCCTACAGTAAGTAAATAGAAATCTTCCCAATGGGTCAAAAACTGCCCCCCCTCCAAACAAAAAAAAAAACTGACAGGGGTTCCTACTTTATCAAAAACTAAATATAATAAGATTTGGCTTAGATGTATTGCAATTTCTTATCTGTTAGCCCATAGCAACCAAGCAGAACCTGTTGTGTTGTAATATAAGTAGAGTGAATTCTGATTGGTTGCTTTGAGTTACTGCACCTAAGAATTAGCAGCTAAGAATAAAAGTTTTTTATTACATAAAGCAGTAAATCTTTTCACTTTAGCTAATCTATGTTCAATTTAAAGAGCCAAATCAAAGCAAGAAAAATCACGCACCTAGAAGATTCACCTACATTGAATGTCAATTTCACTACTTTGTTAATATATGTCCCTGAGTCATTTTATATCATATAATAATATATTCCTAATGTTTTAAAAAATATTTTGTGAAAGAAATAGATGCAACATTATTATTTAAAGTGATTCTAAAGGCTGAAGGTTTTGACGTTAATGTATTCTGTGCATTAAGGTAAAACAAATTCTTTGTATAGCTCCCCCCTTTACTTACCTGAGCTCAATCTTGATCCAGCGAGGTGCATGAGAGCAGCTGCTCTCTCACTTAAAGGCTCAGACACAGCAGCGGGAGCCCATTAGCTCCCACTGTTGTCAATCACGGTCAGTTAGGAAGGAGCGGCGGGCTGAGCCACACTCTGTATGTCTATGGACACACGGAGCTGGCTCAGGAGAGAGCCTGGCGAGTGTCCCCATAGTAAACGGCTTGCTATGGGGACACTCGGCAGGGGGGTGGAGCCAAGATTGTCAGCGGGAGACTTGAGAAGAGGAGGATCAGGCCTACTCTGTGCAAAACCACTGCATAGAGCCGTTAAGTATAATATATATATATATATATATATATATATATATATATATATATATATATATATATATATATATATATATATACTGTATTTATTGGCGTATAACACTCACTTTTTTACCCTGAAAATAGAGGGTAAACTGTGCGTGCGTATTATACGCAGGGGGCTGTGGATAGTTTTTTTTCCTGAAACTTCCCTCTTAAAGTTAGGGTGCGTGTTATACGCCTGTGCGTGTTATACGCTGATAAATACGGTATATATATATATATATATATATATATAGCTTTACAATCACTTTAATGAAATAACAATGCATTAGAAATACAGGACCAGTTTAGAATGCTAACACATGTTGACCAATAATCTGAAAAGTTTTGATGCAATGACATGAAAATTTAGAGGGATGTAAAAAGAGATGCATCTGAGCCTATGTTGTCCAATTTAAGTCAATAGGATGGATTTACTAAAGGCAAATAGACTGTGCAGGCTGCAAGTGCAGTTGCACTCATTTTCCCCACAGCTAAATGGGGTAAAGCTCCACTTTGTCAAGAATACCCAATCAGGTGCAAGGAAAATAAAAAAAAGTATTTTTGCTTGCGGACAATTGAATAATGGAAATCAGCAGAGATTTACCACATTTACTAAGCTCTGGGGAAAATTAGTGCAACTGCACTTGCAAAGTGCACAGTCTGTTTGCCCTTAGTAAACCAACTCCAATGTGGCTGTAAAATCCGCTTAGGGCAATAAAAAAAAAAAAAATGCAAAGAAACTCCTTCAGCTTCTCAACAGCCATCACGGTGGGGTTGATTTACTAATGGCAAATACAGGCATACCCCACTGTTAAGTAGACAATGGGGGTTATTTACTAAAGGCAAATCCACTTTGCACTACAAGTGCAAACTACAAGTGTAAAGTGCACTTGATATTGCACTGAAAGTGCACTTGGAAGTGCAGTCGCTGTAGACCCGAGGGGGACATGCAAGTAAAATAAAAAACAGCATTTTAGCTTGCACATGATTGATGATAAAATCAGCAGAGCTTCCCCTCATTTCAGATCTACCCCTCAGATTTACTGTGACTGCACTTCCAAGTGCACTTTCAGTGCAATTTCAAGTGCACTTTGCATTTGTAGTTTGCACCTGTAGTGCAAAGTGGATTTTCCTTTTGTAAATAACCCCCAATGGAATGAGACAAACCATTTACTACTGACAAGGATGCTTACAATACAGGCATACCCCACTTTTAAGTACACAATGGGGTTTATTTACTAAAGCTGGAAAGCCCAAAATCTGTCTCACTTCTGCATAGAAGCCAATGAGCTTCCAGGTTTTATTACCAGGCTTAATTGAACAAGCTGGAGTTAGACGCTCATTGGTTTCTATGTAGAAGTGATCCTGATTTTTCACTTTCCAGCTTTAGGAAATAAACCCCATTGTGTACTTAAAAGTGGGGTATCATCCAATCATGTGCAATCAAAAATGCTGTTTTTTTTTCTTCTTGCACACGATTGGATATTCTTTGCAAAGTGAAATTTCACTACATTAACTGAGCTCTGGGGAATATTTGCTTGCAAAATGCATCTTCCTTTGCAAAGTGAACAGTCTATTTTAGAAAATAAACCGCAGTAACTCTGAAAGTCAAAGCAACGTAGGAGCATTTAAAGTGGAGTTCCACCCTGAAAAAAAAAAATCATCAAAAATTTTCACCAAAAATCTACAAATAAAAAAAAAAAAAAAAAAAATGTTTTTACTTACCAGAAATAGCGGTTGCTATGCGGAAGTCCCTAATCTGGCTCTTCATCCTCCGCGGTGGATCTTCTTCCTCGTCCTACACTCGGGGTCTTTTTGTGAATGAGGCGCGCTGCCTTCTGGGAACTGTGTGCATCCCAGAGAGCAGCCGGCCCATTCACAAAGCGCCGCGCTGCTCGCGCATGCGCAGTAGGAAACGGCAGTGAAGCCGCACGGCTTCACTGCCTGTTTCCCTTACTGAGGATGGCAGCGCCAGGAGCTGCCAGGATCAAGGGATCGGCCTCGGCGGGGGCCGACATCGCGGGCGAGTAGGACAGGTAAGTGTCCCTATTAAAAGTCAGCAGTGTTTGTAGCTGCTGACTTAAAAAAAAAAAAACGCGGGTGGAACCCCCTTCAAGGCATATTGCATTTGACTTGTTTCTAAGACCCATGTACATGACCGCTAGTACCTTCTTTTGTTCTTTTTTTTTTCTTACAAATATATGACCTCTTGTATCTTAAGCTCAAAAGAAAAGCTGTAAATGCATTGGATAAAAAAAGAGCTACTTACCTGTCATATTCATAAGACTGATGTGACACCTTTTCTTTATTCTACATAATTATTTACCAACCTATGTATTCAGTACATTAAACCAGTGACATCTATCATGCAGAGGAAAAGCAGCGGCTCATGATTAAAAGGTTAGTCCTTATTGTGTTGGCTTACATGTCATTGTTTGCTAGGTGCATTTTTGGAATAGCGTCCATTAGACCGACGTAGGGCGTGATGTCACTAACAACTAGAAATAGATGTCAGCGTGCATTTTGCCTGTCTCACATCAGTTCCTTTTCAAAACACTCAGAAAGCGAAGGCATGCAAAAGTGCTTCCTTTAAGCTCAGCCTGAGGCTTGTTTGTCCTGGGGACATTGCGAGGAATGAAAAAAGAAAAAAAAAAGGATGACATGCCCTTTACAAATCACTGTGTGGACAGTAGCATTTCATTGCTATTACTTAATCTGTTTGTATTACTTGCATACCAGTTCATTCAGACATATTCTATGAACGCCTAATGCAAAGTAATAGCAAATTCCACCACAACTTTTGCTGTGCCCCAGAAGCAGAGATCATATTTAGAGGCTTATTTGAAAACATTGTGCAACAGTATTCCGTCTATATCAGCCTGTCGTAACCTTTTTTACTCCAGAAGAACCCATGAAATTATTTTCAAGTCTCAGGGAACCCTTGCTAAAAACTAGGAGTCAATGGGAAAAATGCCCCTTACATTTGTGGCCAGATGGGAGAATGCCCTCCATACCCTTGTATAGGTGGTTAGAATGCACTCCTTACAGACAGCTAAAATGCCTACTGGTGTCATACAATTGACTTTACCAAGTGGTGCTGGACCCAGAATGATGCAGGTACTTTAAAGTAGGAGATCAGTCAAGCACTGCTCTTATGCCGCGTACACACAATCGGAAATTCAGACAAGAAAAGTCCGATGTGAGCCTTTGGTCGGAAATTCCGACCGTGTGTAGGCTCCATCGGACTTTTGCTGTTGGAATTTCCGCCAACAAAAGATTGAGAGAAGGTTCTCTATTTTTCCGACGGAAAAAGTTCTTGTCGGAATTTCCAATCGTCTGTATGCAATTCCGACGCGCAAAAAAACATGCATGCTTAGAAGCAGAAGAGCCGAACTGCCTATTGAACTTCATTGATCTCGGCTAATCGTACGTCTTGTACGTCACCGCGTTCTTGTTTTCAATTTCTTGATATTTATCTTTTTTTACCAAATAAAAAAAACATACTTTCGTTTTTGACGGTCGGAATTTCCGACAAGATTTGTATGCAACACAAGTTTAAGCCAGCATTCCATTGGAAAAAAAAACACGGTTTTCTTGTCGGATTTTCCGACCATGTTTGTACATGGCAAAAGACCTTCTAGCAATCTCTGGAGGAACCCTGGTTGAGAGTGGCTGGTGTGTAGCAATAAGAAATTAGCTGTTATATATATGATTGATTGACACGGGTTAGCACACATTGTTGGTCTTGCACAATTTTATTAAATTGGTTTTCTGTTCCCAGCAAGAAAATGGCAAACCCACCATTATTGTACCATACAATGTATTTCAAGGTTATCCCTTTAAACCTTGATCAATCAGCTTTTGCTTAAAAGTGTAAATGTCTCATGTGGTCACAGCAGATAAGCCATATTAAAGTGTTACTAAACCCAGGACCCTGAAGTCACTATATCAGGTCCCCCACAGTACACAGATTATAGAAATTCAATTCTTTTAGTAAATATAAACTGATAAATACCTTTTCTCATCAGCAGTATATAGCAGTCATGTGACTTCTATCAGTGTCTGGTTAAAGCTTATAGGAGGAGATTTCATTCTACTCTGACAGTCCTATGAGGCTGCAGGACCCCTGACCCTCTGTCTGGATTGTGCTGATCACATACACTCTTCCAAAAAAATATCTCTAGCAATACACATCAAACTGAGCATGTGCAGAGTGCCTGCAAGGCTCTGTACTATCAGGAGATGGATTGGGGACAGCGGAAGAAGGGGAGGATAAGACCAGATCTAACAGCTTTTTTTCACAATGCGCAGGCTTAACCCCTTAGGTTCCACAGTGAATATAACAAGCATGCTTTACTGCATATACAGTAACACTTTAAGTGCAGTCCTGCTCTAGCCTCAAAACTCATTGAAAACAACGGGTTTGCTAAGCCAGAAGTGGGATGCAACAGCTTCATAATACACACTACTAAAGAGTACTCCTCTTGATCTTTTGTTTGTAAAAATGTAGAAGACTGTATACAGTAAGTAGAGGCAGAAATAGCAAAGTTATGTACTTAAAAAAAGAATGAAGGGGTCCGTTTATAGACCAGTGGTGTGGACTTATAGCCATACGGTTGCTTTCAAACAAGTAAAACGCAGCAGAGTTGCAGAGCAAGCAGAGCGCCAAATTAAAGCCTGGTACACATGTTACGTTTTGTTCTTTCAACCCAGCGGCCTGAATAAAAAAAAAAAAAGGAGGAGGTCGCTGTACTAATTATGCAATGTTAGTACAGCAATCTTCCCACTGTACTATTGTATTCTGACAGGGGAACTGCCCCCTGCTAGAACACACCGATCGGCTGCTGGTTTTCCAGCATGCTCATTCGACAGAAACTGGTCCTGAGATTGGCTTCTGTCGGACAAACAGCTGTACACACGGGCTGAAAGTCAGCTAGTCTCTACTCTATTGGTTGATTTTGACCGATATTCGGCCTCTGTAAAAAAAAAAAAAGGTCTGGGAGGGGGAAAAGCTGGTCGTGTGACCTGCCAAAGTCCTCCAATCATGAAGTTATCTCTGCAGTATTTAGTAGAGGGAAGTTTGTAGGACTGGCTCTATACCATAGCCTACCATTTATGAATAAGGCATACCATGCAAACCATGCAGTCGTATCCAGTGGAAAGCAGTACCTGCTCTCTCTTATAAATTGGCCCCTAAATGTACTGTAAAATACTGCTAGTATTTTGCCCGAAATCTATCTTCATAGCATCTTATCAAAGTTTCCTGCACAGCAGATAATAATGAAGGGGCTAGTTATAAACACTAAAATATAAATTTACGTACGGCTAACAGCTTTTCAAAACACCATCCCAAGTCGATAGGCATTGGTCTCGAATACGTTATCTTTAATAGTAGGGAAAGTAACTGGGCCATCTCTTCCTTTAAATTGGTGTCACATAGTCATGAAGTAGCAGACAGTACAATGAAGTACATAAAGCAGTTACATAATAACAGTTTTAACTATTATTTGTGTACAAACTCTTAAGCCCTGTACACACGATCGGTTTTCCTATGGATTCCAATCCGATGGATTTTTTCCGATGAAGCTGACTTCCACCAGTCTTGCCTACACACCATCAGTCAAAAATCCGACCGTCCCAAATGCCGTGACGTAAAACACTCCGACAAGTCGAGAAAAATGAAGTTCAATGCTTCTGAGCATGCGTCGACTTGATTCTGAGCATGCGTGGAGTTCCACACAGACGATCGGAATTTGCTATCGTTTTTTTTCCCATCAGATAAATTTAAAACATGTTCTATTTTTTTTCACCGATGGAAAAAAGACTGATGGGGCCCATACACGATCGGTTTGTCCGATGAGAAAAGTCCATCGGACTGTTTTCATCTGTAAAACCGATCGTGTGTACACGGCTTTAAAGTGACATCATCATGGGAGAAGTATGAAGGCAGCCATTGTTGGCCTCCTTCTAAAAATGCTTGTTACAAGGCTGTGTCTGTCATTAATATATTTTGAGTCATAGGCCCAGAACAAGCATGCTGGAAATAAGTGTCACAAAAATAAAATTCCTATCTCTGTACTTGTTTTAGGTCAGTGACCCAGGAAGCATTGAAGCCAATGAATCATCATGACAACCAGACCACTAGCATGGCTGCCAGTGTTGACCATTCAGAAAGAATGGTCAGCAATGACAGCCACCATGATTTTCTCTTGAGGTTTTCTTTATGTACCGTAAAGGCAGCTGGAACATTGAGGAAACCAATTCTAATCATTCCCCCTCAGTCTCACCAACCAAAAGTTACAAGAAGGAGGCATAATCAAATGAACCCCAATAACCTGCTCTGTTCATCATATGTATATATATATATTGTGGGATTGATTTACTGAAACTGGAGAGTCAGCTTCTATTTTTTTTGTTAGCTGAAATTAGAAGCTACCATGCACAGCTGCCCAGATTTTACACTTTCCAGTTTTGGTAAATATGACTTTACATACACTTTAGGTCTGTTTGTGAGCATCTTTCCTTAACGCAGCATTAGCAGGGGTTTTATATTTCAATAACATTATATGTATGATTTTTTAATAATTATTGTAAATTATGTAGGCTTTGAATTTTGATTAAGCTGCTGACCACTGGCCACCTGCCCACACAGAACCACTCTCACCAGCCTATGTGATGCTGCCCTGGTGCTATTGCCCACAGTTACCAGACAGGTAGTCCACACAAAACTTCCTAATCTTTTCTTGACATTCACTTCTGCCTAGATAAGACTCCCTCGAAGACTCACTGTGCCTGGCCCATCCACAAAAGATAGAAAGCATCTCTACATCACTTAATTGGGGTACCTGCCCTTTGACAAAATCCCATAGCAAAGATGTCAACTTGTCAGAGCTGGATCCCCTTAGATATTTGTTTACTGACTTTATCAGTATTTATCAGAATTTATCAAGAAGGTGGCAACACCATTTGAGGTTTCTGATGGAGTTGGGTTGCTAACGGATTACCCAAGAGGGTACAGTGTAAGAAGATTGAATATAAGAATACAGTGCCAGCATTCATGCAAAGCTCAAAGATTATTTTGGTAGAAATAACTATAGATTTCCCTTTTTAAGAATTGTTTTAGCATGTGGAATGTGGATTTAGATCCAGTGAACCATGAATTTAATGCATCTGGCAGCATACTCAGGAACAGAAGATTGGACAGAGTCCTCTTTATCTTCCGCCAGCTTTTACCATGCTTCATATAGGATGATACATTCATGATGCCATTTCTTCTATTACCTAAGTTTGGGACTGCCTGTTCGTTTATAGTTACAAATCTCTTGAGGTATATATATTGCAGGATGTTTGGAGGAACCCTATATACTATTACCACTGAGATCTCTTCTCAGAAAGATGTACAGATTTCATTGCTCACATACAATGGAGTTAGGAACAGTGACCATATGCATCAGTTCCTTTATGTTTTAGAGCTGTTCCCTCAGAGCCGGTTCACATAGGGGCGACTCAGGCGACTCAGCCGCCTGACAAGTCGCGTCCCGCTCTGTTCAATGAAATTGTTCTAATAGGAGCCACGCATGTCG
Organism: Rana muscosa; assembly: GCA_029206835.1. Classification (NCBI taxonomy): domain Eukaryota; kingdom Metazoa; phylum Chordata; class Amphibia; order Anura; family Ranidae; genus Rana; species Rana muscosa. Next base: position 372,611,778 of record CM055116.1, read on the forward strand.
CTCCGACTTAGAAAAAGGTTCTTGTATGACTTTGGGGGTGACTCGGGGCGACTTGCATTGACTTCAATACAGAAGTCATTTTGCAAGTCGCCTCTGAAGTCGTCTTCAGATCGCCTTGCCGAGTCGCCCCCAAAGTCGTGCCGCCTGTGTGTGAACCGGCTCTTAAAGTAGACGTGAACTCAAATGTGAAAATATGCTGTGTTATCTAAATATGTCTAAACAATACCCTGGAAATGTACCTTTTGCCTGGAATACCTTTTAAAAAATAACAAAACACGCCCTGTTCCTACAACCTTATAGCTGTACATCTTTATTGTGAGATATAAGGCACTGTGCCCCTGACTGAAAGTCTCACGAGAGCTGGAATAAAATTTGTTGATAACACTACAGGCGGTCCCCTACTTACAAACATCCAACTTACAAACAACTCCTACTTACAAACGGAGGGAGACAACAGGAAGTGAGAGGAAATCTACCCCATGAAGGGAAAATTTTCAAAATCCATTTGTCATTGGGATGGAAAGTGAGGTAAAATCTTCTGAACAGGTGCACAGACAGCAAAACAAATGTTACAGGGGTGTAACCCTTCCCTATGTTATCCAAAAAGTATAAAAACTATTTTTTTGGCTGAAGCTACCCCTAAAAAATTTACCTGTTCCGACTTACAAACAAATTCAACTTAAGAACAAACCTACAGTCCCTATCTTGTTTGTAACCCATGGACCCCCTGTACTGTGCTGCTTATTGTTCTCCTTGCTGGAGAGAAAGCTGTAGTGCAATGATACCCCTACTTCTTCATTCATTTTTTGGATCTGTTCTTCCTCCTGTTCTCCTGATGCTCCTTAATATTCTTCCACCAGTCATCAGGGGCCAGCTCTGATAGTGACAGGAGGAAGCAAAGCCCTGCTTTTCTACCTAGATGGCCATTTTCACAAGGAGACACAGTGCAGAACAGAGCATGGTAAGTCAGTAATGGGGAGAAGATCATCTGCAAAGAAACTACGGGCAATACTGATGACTTGTCCTTTGGCTTTTTTTTTTTGGGGGGGGGACGGAGACCAGCAGTGGTAGCCCCTGTATTTCTCTCACAACACATGTATTTTATTTTGAAGTATATATTTTTTAGTACACAAAATGGAGACATATAGTCTCCTGAAAACCACAGGTGAGTCACTTGTGAAATCCTTATTTCATAAAGTGTAAATCATTAGAATCAGCATTTGATGAAATGCAGAGAGCTGGGTTTATGTTTTGACCGTGAAACAATATCCCTTTAATACCAGAAGGCTGCTCGTTTCAAAATGTTCAAATCTGTTCATGAGGTTAAAATTAAAACACCTATGGAAATAATAATACCACATAAAGTCACACTGCCCAAGGCAAAGAACACTTTTTAAAACTCTGAATCTAAGAGAGCAAAGAACGGATAAGTCAGGCCCTGACATGCTCTGCAGACTAAAATATACCTCCTCCTAAACAAAACCGAAACCTTGCAAGTTTTTTTTTTAACTCTACATGTGTTCGTAGAAGAAAAAACAAAACAAAAAAAAAATCTATGGTTGTGAAAATGTTCCTAGTTCAGTCAGTGCTTTTACATTAAAGGACCTTTTCTCAAGCTGCCGCTCTGCGTTTTAGATACTCATCTATAATTGTGTGGATTAGGAGAAGATGCGGGTATTGTGTTCTACAGCTGCTCTGAACTAATAATTGAGCTGGGAACACCCAAAACAAGATATTCATAGGAATACACCATGCAGGAAGCAGGACTTTGAAGAGCTGAAAAGCATGTGATTATTCCATGTATAATATTTAAAGTGTATTTCCATGTTTGCAGTCAAATTGAGATAACACTTACTTTATTTTCTTACAAAGTGCAGCGCTAAATCATATACGGTAACTAAATGCATCTGATAAAAATCAATCAATGAAAACCATTAATACATAAAAAGTGCATAAATCAAATCCATGCAATTAAAGGTGCAATAAAGTCCATATAAAAGTGCAGCACAAATATCCCTCAAGTGAATGATTGATTGATAAATGTCTTGATCACAATTGTGGAAATATTATACATGTCCAACCACCGCCAGATCACCTGACTCATTCTCCTCCCGATGGGTATAGACTCATCTCAAGGGGTCAGACCCCCCCCCCCCAAAAAAAATAGGGTCAAAAAACGCTTGTGGGCCACCCCAGGGCTCAATGAGATATCCAAAGCAGCTGGCTCCTATACTTCTCCCGTAGCCCCCCCATCAGTATGTCAGCAACAGAGTATATGCAGAGAAAAATACTCCAATAGTGCGTACTAATGAAGAGACAACATCACAGAACTTCCTTCGCTCTCACCTTTCAAGCATGGCTCCCGTTGGGTCTGGCGTCTGGGGGCGGGGCAACAACACAGAGGTCCCAAGGGGTCTTCTGTGTTGTTGTCCCGCCCCCGGATGCCAGACCCTAAGTGACAAATCTGACCCTAGGTGACACTTTTTGGTGACCAGTGACACCAATACAGGGACCAGTGCTCTAAAAATGCACTGATCACTGTATGAATAGCACTGGCAGGAAAGGGGTTAACACTAGGGGTGATCAAAGGGTTAAGTGTTCCCTAGGGAGGTGCTCTCTAACTGTAAGGGGGGCGGACTGACTAATCACTAGGAACAACTGATCTCTCTCTCCTCCCCTGTCAGAACTGGGATCTGCTGGTCCTGCCTCCCTTTACAGCGATCGCTGGTGGCCAGCAGACATCGAGTCTGCCAGACGCGGGGGCGAGCTCCCGTGGCAGTACCACATGCACTGACCGACGTACAGGTACGTCGGTTTGCGCAGCCGAGCCGCCTTGCCACAGTATATATGCGGAAGGCGGTCGGCAAGTAGTTAAAGTGTTATTAAAGTTGTTTTTTTTGTTTAAAAATAACAAAACATGTTATACTCACCTGCTCTGTGCAGTGGTTTTGCACAGAGCAGCCTGATCTTTCTCTTCTCCGGTCCCTTGCCGGCGCTCCTGGCCCCTCCTTCCTGCTGAGTGCCCCCACAGCAAGCAAGTCGAGCCACTGCACCGTGTGTCCATTCAGACATGAAGCTGCGTCTCGTTCCCACCCCCTCTCTCTCCTCATTGGCTCACAGTGGGCTGCTGCTGTCTTAGCCAATGAGGATGAAGTGTCCTGGACAGCCAAGGCTCTCTGGATCAAGATGGGGTTTAGGTAAGTATTAGGGGGGGGGGGGCTGCTGTATAGAATGCATTAAGATTAAAAAAAATGCCTTTAGAACCACTTTGAGCATAAACTAACACACAGAACTGAACAGGGTACAATATATAAGATGATGAATGACAAAAATGTAGTAATACAGTAATTCAAATTCAAAGCTCAATAACTTGGAAACCAATCAGAATTTATCCTTCACAGAGTTGAGTGCTCTATTCTGAAACCTGTTTGTTTAATATAGGTTAGAGCACTTTACACTCAGCTACAGTAGTTCACTGTAGTGACTTACTAAGTAATTTAGTATCACATGCTATAGTTACACCTACAGCTTCTATAAGGCAAAAACAGGTAAATCATTTGGGCAACTTACAAAATCAATTCCCAATTTTTATTGTTGCAAATGTGACACTATAATTCACAGACTGCATCATAAAACAGATTATAATCATCATAGGTCTTCTCATTCATAAAGGAACAGTAAAAACAATGATTCACGTGGGAAACTTTGAGATGCAGTAGCAATCAGCCAATATGCATCCATTATTTTACTGTACTAATGGTGCATTATGATTGGAGGCGTACATATTTTATTTGTACTTGATCTCCCATGCCTCACATTGCCTCTGTCGTCATGCAGGGCAGACAACAATTTCATAAACTTTAATATTCAACATATAGAGAAGTTGCACTGAGAATACCAGCATGTCTCAGTAAAACAGGTGTGGATGTGGTTTTGAAAAGAATACTTTAGTTTTTCTTGCAGATAGGTTCCTTTCTCTTGATCTTTTTTAGACTTTTACTGGTGTGGAGTGGGAGCAACGGCTGGTATAGCGTTTGGTTATGGATCATCTACCTAATTCATGTGTGCTGCACATACAAGACATGTCCCCCTATGCTGCTTGCATGTGAGGAATGCCGGCATTACAGACAGTGTTCTGCACAGTTTAAAACCTTCATCTGAGCAGGGATGTTAAGGCGTTTCATACTTAACAAAATTCAGTTCTTAAGCGGATTATTTAGCAAAAGGAATTCTTTAGATGAACTGTGCTTAAATTCCTTCGTGCTCTGCTTAGAACATTATCACCACATTCAAGAAATATTTGTGTCAGCCGTTGTAGGTTTATTTGGTTTGTCAGCAACTGTCAATGTGGATGATGATGTTGATGGTGATCTATATTAGTTATTTTTCTTCTTCTTCTTCTTCTTTTTATTATTATTATTATTATCATTGTTCTTATTTTATTATTATTATTGGTAGTAGTAGTAGTATCACGCAATGTCTAATTGTTAAGAAGTGCTGCAAAATTTTTATATTTTATAGTTTTTTATAGAGAGAACCAAGTTCTGGTAGACACAGTGGGGGTTTACTAAAGCTGGTGCACTCAGAATCCGGTGCAGTTGTGCATGGTAGCCAATCAGCTTCAAACATCAGCTTGTTCAGTTAAAGTGGTTGTAAAGGCAGAAGGTTTTTTATCTTATTGCATTCTATGCATTAACCGCTTCAGCCCCGGAAGATTTTACCTCCTTCCTGACAGAGCACTTTTTACAACTTTAAAGTGGAAGTAAACCCATCGATTTAACAGTTTCAAAAAGCAGTTACATTCCCGGCATGCCGGGAATGCCAACTGTCACATTGGTTGTGCTCTCAACCAAACTGTCAAACCATCCAATGGCTGGTGTCATAACTCATCACATGTGCAGCATCATGGCAGTTGAAGATTAAACAGAGGCCAAGATGGCAGCTTCCTTGCCTGAAAATGATAGGAGGGTTTACTTCCACTTTAACTGACAATTGCGCGGTCATGCGGCGCTGTACCCAAATAAAATGTACGTAATTTTTTCCCCACAAATAGAGCTTTCTTTAGGTAGTATTTGATCACCTCTGCGTTTTTATTTTTTGCGCTATTAAAAACAAAAGACAGCGTCAATTTAGAAAATAACACAATCTCTTTTACATTTTGCTATAATAAATATCACCAATTTTTTTTAAAAAAAAAACATTTTTTCCCTCAGTTTAGGCTGATATGTATTCTTCTACATATTTTTGGTAAACAAAATCCCAATAAGCGTATATTGATTGGTTTGCGCAAAAGTTATAGGGGATAGAATTATGCCATTTTTATTATTATTATTTTTTTTTACTAGAAATGGCGGCGATCTGTGATTCTTATTGGTACTGCGACATTATGGCGGACAGGTCGGACACTTTTCACACATTTTTGGGACCATTGACAATTTTACAGCGCTCAGTGCTATAAAAATGCACTGATTACTGTAAAAATGTCACTGGCAGGGAAGGGGTTAACACTAGGGGGTGATCAAGGGGTTAACTGTGTTCCCTTTCTGTGTTCTAACTGAAGGGGGATGGGACTTACTACGGGGAAATGACAGATCGCTGTTCATACTTTGTATGAACACACGATCAGTAATTTCTCCCCTGAAAGAACCGGGATCTGTGTGTTTACACACGCAGATCCTGGTTCTCGCTGTGTCACGAGCAATCGCGGGTGCTGCGGCGGCTGGTCGGCAAGTGGTTAAGATAAAAAGCCTTCTGTGTGCAGCAGCCCCACTAACACTTACCTGAGGTCACTACACTCTGTCCAGCAATGTCCGCAAGTGTCTCAGCCATCCGAGATTCTCCCTCCTGATTGGCTGAAACATAGCAGCGGCGCCATTGACTGCCACTGCTGTCCATCAAAGTCAGCTAGCCAGTCAGGCGAGAGAGGGGGCGGGGTCGGGTCGGAGCTCCATGTCTGAATGGACACAGGGAGCTGTGACTCCGCTTGGGTGCCCCCATAGCAAGCTTCTTGCTGTGGGGGCACTGAACAGGATGGAGGAGCCAGGATCACAGAAGAGGGACCCGAGAAGAGGAGGATCCAGGCTACTCTGTGCAAATCCACTGCAACAGAACAGGTAAGTATAACATGTTTGTTATTTTTATAGGAAAAAAAAACAAGACTTTAGTATCACTTTAAGTTTTGCCAATAAAACCTGGAAGCTGGTTTCTACACAAAGTGTATATGAGGTTTTAGAGTTGGGACTATTACTTTTAAAATCAAACTTTTAGCTCTTTTATTGTTTTTTCATTTCATGCATATGGAAGATTTTTTTTTTTAATGATCTTTTTTACACTTAATTACTGTGAGTCTGGTATCTTCTTAGTAAGGGTGTTTTGCATTGTATATAGACATAAATATTAACAGGCTATAAAAAAAAATTAGGGGCTGTTATTTTTAAGTAAAACACAAAAATAATATATTGTTTATTATAATCATAGATTCAATATTAAAATGTGCTTTATAGAAGAAGTTTTGGATACTTTTATTATATTTAGTATATAATAATAGTAAACTGAACTGTATTAAGCAAATGTAAGTAGTTAGTGTAATGCTTATCTATTATGACTATAAATAGAAGAGCTCTGGCCTCATCCAATTAGGCATGGGACATTACCGACAGATCAAATGTACTTTGCATGCTAAATAAACAGAATTAGAATGTTCAGTGGTTTAGACTATGTGCTTATTTTTGTTAACCTTTTAATAAGCTGCTATTTCCCAGACCACACAGCCCATTACTAGGAATTGTTCAAGCTAGGGACAGTCTGTGGGTTTCACTACACCAATGTAAGCTCCTAAAATGTTTTAAATTATTTTATTTTTGTCAACGCCAGTTGTATTTTATACATTTTCGGAGCAGCTGTAATATGTTTCTAAACTAGATACAACCTATGATAGATGAATTTACTATATGTCCCCATGTGCCAGAGTGGAGGGCGCTACAAAGCGGAGATCTATAAGCTGTATTTTACTTTCACTTTTGGCAATAATGAGCCAAAGGAAAAAAAAAAACAGAGATTCGATGTGCTTTCTTTGCATTGTTGGAAGTAAGCTGATATGAGGTTCTTCTTTGCTACATGTTATGCCTCGTTTCCACTGAGCGGATCGGTACGGTACGCTATTTTGGGTGTTTCCATTATGAAAGCGTGCCATAAAACCGAACCGCACCGCACCATTCTGGGTCCTGCTTCAGATGTGGGGCCATAGAAAATGGAACGCTTTGGTTAGGGCGGAGCTACAATACATTCCACTGATTGGCGGACACGCTAGGCATTTTTTCTAAACCCTGAATGGTCCCTGACGGTCCGACTTGCAGTGGAAACGTTCACCAGAATAGACCGGACCATTCAAACCGTTCCAAACTGTACCGACCCGAACCGTTCCGTTAAGTGGAAACAAGGCATTAGTGATAAACTCATAGTCATAAAAAAACTACACACACTATATTCTATGGCTCAGCAGTTTGAGACTAAGATTAAGATTAAGGCCTTACTGTCAAATGTTTCATCCGCAGCACTTTAAAATCAATCTGTCACAAATAGGAAGTGAATGTCAAGCTGCTGAGAAATTAAAAATCCCCTGTGTTTATTCTATGACTATGTTATAAACAAGTTTCTTTACTGCAGAACTTGTAATTACATAGAGAACAATGACAATCCCGGGAGGCAATTTTTCAAAGTTTCACTAACCTGAAACCTGCATTTTTTTTTTTTTAAGTTGAGCCAAAGGCAAAACTTTTTTCATTTTGGATAGAGTAATCCCCTGTACACACGATCGGATTTCCGGTGGAATAAAATCTGATGACTTCCATCAGTCTTGCCTACACACCATCAGTCAAAAATCCGACCGTCCCAAACTCGGTGACGTAAAACGCTCCGAAGAGCCGAGAAAAATTAAGTTCAATGCTTCTGAGCATGCGTCGACTTGATTCTGAGCATGCGTGGGTTTTTTCTCCGATGGAGTTCCCCACAGACGATCGGAATTTGCTATCGTTTTTTTTTCCATCGGTAAAATTTAAAACATGTTCTATTTTTTTATACCGATGGAAAAAAGACCGATGGGGCCCATACACGATTGGTTTGTCCAATGAAAAAAGTCCATCTGTCTTTTTTCATCAGAAAAACCGATCGTGTGTACGCGGCATTAGGGAGGTTTTTAACCCATGTAGGTTTATTTTTGCCACCTACATCTCACTGGGAATATTTCCCTTCATTTCCTGTCACAAGCAGGAAGTGAGAGAAAATCTCCATGAAAGTGATGCAATCCCTGATTGTCACCAGGGTCATCAGAACGTGTGTACCTATTGGGAAATATCCCCACTATTTCTGTTGTGGGGACACATTTTTGGATTTTCTTTTACATTCACTCTCATTGATAATGATCAACATGACTAATAGAGAGGGCCAATCTCCCTAACAGGAGCACAGATAGCAATAAAAACCTGATTTAATCTCCTTCTACATTCTGTTCAAAACTAAAAATAACGATTTGCCGTTTTTTTTTATCAAAAAGGTTTTTTATTGAGCAGCCAAAATTACGAGAACAAAACATCGAATAACTGCAGTACAGTACACCCAAATATTGTGTTTGTCAAACTCAGTCTTACATCTAAAGATTTGCCTTTAGTTATACTTTAATGCAGATTTCCAGTCAAAAATAATAAATAAAAGTAAGAAAAGTATCAAAAGTTAAAAAAAGCAGTTTCTGTTGGACTGTTCTGCCAACAATACTTATTTTCAGCCACTAGATGGCCTCAGCAAGCATCATTATATCAACTTCCAGGATGTCATAAACTCACCTGATGCCTGTGATTGAACAGTGAAGGAGGAGCAGCTCAGTGGAGAGCTCATCTTTCTGTCACCCTGCCATCCACTTCTATGAGTATGCCACTTGTCGCCACATGAACTGATTTGCTCCTTGTGCTGCTTCTTGCTCTACCACTATAAACTTTGCTCTACATGGACTGCAAGAGGCTGATACAAAGTAAAATTCAGTTGTTTACACTGCTTGCATTAAAAAAAAGAGGTATTAATAAACACAGAACTGCATTAATGAGGTTGATTAACTAAAGGCAAATAAGCTGTTCACTTTGCAAGGGAATTTTCCCTTCGTTTATGTGAATGAAGTGAAGATCTCTGAGGTCCATCATCCATTCATGTACCAGCGAAAATACTTTTTTTGTTCCTTGCATGTGATTGAGTATATTTTTGCAAAGTGAATTTTCACCACATTCACTAAGCTAAGGGTAAAGTGTCTATTTAAAACCTTGTGTGTGTTTTTTATCTGCCTAGAGTTCATCTTCAATTATATCATAATCTGCAACATCCAATCAACTTAATGGGATTTACGGACAAAAAAAAAAGTACTGTCTTCTGGAGATTCCTAGGGGTTAGGGTCATCCCTCTCAAAGTTTTGGGTGCATTCTGTAGAGTTAAATCACCTAATGGTTTCTCGCATCTCTCAGGGACTCCAATTTAATAAATGAAATAAGAGCAATCAGCTGGCTCCATCATAGAGCAATCAGGTGGCTCCACCAGTCTGCTGGCTTACAAATATAGTCCGCTTGCTCACATGCCATCATTCTTATCAGCAATGATACACTGTAGAATATAGAAAGACATTATATTCTGCAGAAAGAACTCATCCAAGAGAAATCCTTCAAAAAATGAGCAACCCAGATTTTATAGAAGTAGTGGTGTGGAAAATGAAGTGTTTATAAAATGTGTTAGCATTATTTCAATTATTGTAAAATTTTCTTAAAGGAGAAGCTCGTTTGGCTGTACTTCTCCTGTGGATCACAGTTGTGCAGTTCGATCTGCACTCCTGTGACCCGTTTTCAGCAGACAGCGGGCTGAAGTCTGCTGATGTCACAGAGCCGGTCCTGGCTCAAACAAGATCGCGACAATGAAGTCAGGATCCACCCACATGCCTGGACCAGCACTCGGCTCAGCCTCTCAGCGAGTCGCTGAGCGCCTGAGACAGCTACTTTCGCCCCTTCCACAGTCCAGTGAGTGCGGGGGGGGGGGGGGTCAGAGCAGAGAGCTGGTGACTGACAGTCACTAGCTCTCTGCTTGCGGGGAACTGAGAACGGAACGATCAGCGGTGTTAGATCGCTTGGTTCTCAGTCTTAGAGGTGCTGGGGAACAGATGCAGCATCGGACACATGCTGCATCCGGCTCGGTAAGTATGGTTCTAAAATAAAAAACATCCCCATACTTTTAAGCTTACCATAGATGGACATTTTTTCCAACATATCCCTTCAAGAGAAGCTGATCATTAGACCGACTTCTCTCAAGCAGGAACAGCTTGCTGAAGCGGACGATTTTTTAACTATCCGTGGGCAGAATTTTTTTTCCTTTCTTTTCTTTTTTTTGTGGATAAAGTAGGGGAGAGTAACAACATCTGTTGGATTTTTACTGCTTTTCGTGTACTCATTGAGGAGACCTCCCCTTACTGTTTCTCTCAGTTATGATGTGGCACACTCTTAGCTAAAAATGTTTTTATTGTTGTTGTGCCTGTTCCAGAAACTTATCTTCATTTCCTGTCTCAGTATTAGGGACACAGAAAAATCTCCCAGTAGGGATCCAGGTGGCAATACAAACCTGAAAGAGATCACCTTTCCTTTCCTCACTCTAACCAAAACTGAAAAATGTCTAGAATTTGGCTCTTAGGATCAATTTTTTTTTTAATTCCTTATCACTTTTCCCTTTCACTTTTTGAAACATATGGCCCAATGATGTATGATACACAGCAGTGGGACTGGTGCTCAATATTTTGAAAACAAACAAACCTGGCCCCCTCACTGACACTACAAACCCCCCCCCCCGCCTCGCCCAGACGGGTTAGATGGGAAGGCGGCAATCCATGGCCTTTCCTTAGAAGGTGGTGCTGGATCCAGGGTAGGGCTCCTGGAAGCTGCCCATTGCCCTGCTGCAGCTTGCCGAAGGGAAGAATCGGTGCCATTGTTTCTCCTCCCACCCGAACTGGAGGTGGGTCCTGAGACCCGATTGGCCAGAAGACTCCCTGGCCAATCGGCTCTCAGAACCCGCTACCTGATTGGCCACGAGGAGAAGCAGGAAGACATTAGTGAATATTAATTTGCTAATATCACACAACTGGGTGGTCTCAGGGCTCAGAGACTGCCTTTTTTTAAGCCAATTAGAGCCTCTGGCTCTAATGACGTGCCTGTTGAAATCCATGTGTCCGGTGCCCTTCATGTAGATTAGGGGCCGGGTGCATGGATCAGGGGGGCGGAACCTCTGCGACCTGTATGGAGCGGTTGCCACTGCGATGCATGGATCATGGGGGCGGCACTCCTGCAACCTGTATGGAGCGTCTGCCACTGCAACGCATAGATCAGGGGGACTGCGCCCCGTATGCAGGGGTCGCCACTGATACACAGTAGGGTGAGATTACGTGTCATTATGTTTTTAGATAATGTTCCTGTTTATAGCCATTAAAAATGAAGGTGAATGTCCACCCTGTATTTCCAATACACATGGCTAAATGGGTTCTCTGCTTTTTCAGTGAAAATGGAAAACTCCTTAAAACCAAGAAAAACAATACAATATATACTGTGCACTACGAGCAATGCAATTCAGGAGTAACTGACATGATTGACATAGCTTGTCACAGTACTATACTGGAGAATTCCTGCAGAAGATTGTGTACTCACTCTTACCATACCTAATGTGAATATTTCATATATTCCCAGCCATATCTTCTTTTATATAATATACACCCGGTACTTACACATACATTGAGGGGTTTTTCTCTTTAAACATTAAACCTGTTAAAATAGAATTTTTGGTGCCTTTTAGAATAGTTGATTGTTATGCTTGTTGCAGTTTGAGGACTGTCTTCGACTGCTCTTTATCAATAGTGAGAGAAATGCTGAAATCCATAAATAAACAGCTCCACGGCTGAGTGCTTTTGCTTTTTCGGTAACCTCTACAGCTGTCGTATTTGGAGGAATTATGTCTTTAATGGAGTACAGCTCATTTCCAGCCTGCTACATAAATGAACTGACATCAAAAGCCTGGTTTGATTTGTGGAGTGCCAAGTTTGTGGCAAGGATGGAGCTGTGCTCTCCAGAACACTAACTTTTACAGACACTGCTAGCTAAACTGAGGGTGTTGGTTCATGCGGATGCAAGCAAGTACAGGAAGGGCATCACCAGAGTCAAAGTATGGAACGTTGTAATAGAAGTAGATACAAGAAACATTTCACAGTCTGAAGAATTTAGAAAGTATCCAACAGTATTATTGAAGTGTGGGCTAAATTTGCATCCATTAAATAGTAAACTGAAAAAGTTAGTTGTATAGCGGTTGTATAGCCAAAAAAAATGTTAAAAAAAATAAAAACCTGCAAGACAAAGCCATAATGAGCTAGTATGACTAGCATACTAGCTCATTATGCATTACTTACCTTAGATCGAAGCCCCCGAAGCCGTCCTCGTCTCCCCCTCCGGCCGCAGACATCTCTCCGGAAGGTTACTTCTGGGTATCGCCGCTCCGGCGCTGTGATTGGTCGGAGCGGCGAAGACGTCACTCCACGCATGCGCGCCGGAGCCGTCAAAGCCGGCATTTCTGGTTTTATGAATGGCTATTCTCAGTGCGCCTGCGCCGTTGTCTACGGCGTGCATGCACCGTTGTCTACGGCATGCATGCGCCGTAGACATCGGTGCATTCTTTGTGGCAAATATCTCCTAAACCATGTAGGTTTAGGAGATATTGCAAACACCTACAGGTAAGCCTTAATCTAGGCTTACCTGTAGGTAAAACATGTCAGGGAGGGTATACAACCAATTTAAAATGATTTAGTCCACTTATAAGTAGATTTTCAGTGGAATCTGGACAGTTGAATGACTTGTTGAGTTTTTTTTTAATTCTTGGTGCTGTAAAAAGAGCAGTAATCTATAATGTTATTTTTCTTACCATATGGATAACTTTCAAAAAGATTGATTGGTTGCAGGGGTTTTTCATACTTTGCTACTGGCTTACTGAATAACTCGCATACAGTGAGGGAAAAAAGTATTTGATTCCCTGTTGATTTTGTGCATATGCCCACTGACAAAGAAATGATCAGTCTATAATTTTAATGGTAGGTTTATTTTACCAGTGAGAGACAGAATAACAACAAAAATATCCAGAAAAACGCATTTAAAAAAAGTTATAAATTGATTTGCATGTTAATGAATGAAATAAATATTTGATCCCCTATCAGTCAGCAAGATTTCTGGCTCCCAGGTGTCTTCTATACAGGTGTAATTACATTTTTAATGTCTTACTTGATCAGACTGTAGGTCATGACACAGGAAGGAGTTGACCAGCTGACCTCATTAGCACACACCCTGCATCATCCACCCACCCATTCCCAGGTGCACGTTTTTTTAAATGAAATGCAATCAATTAGTGATCGCCCTTCTCGCTAAATACACAATATACAATCAGATTGCATAGTGTATGGCCATGTTTATACACCTAAAATTACTAGTTGCGCTTTCAGTGCCATTATTCGTTAACGGCACACCAAACACAGAAGCAAACACACATTTTGCCATGTGAAAAAATGAGGGGCAAATGCCGCACAGTAAAAAACACACAACCCACAAAACACCAAGATGTCCCATTAACCACATGTAGTGCAGCCAATTGAAATCAACGGGCTGCCCTATGCCTGTCACAGGAAAAAACGAGACGCAAAATGTGCGCTCCCACTATGCTAGATGTGAATGGGGCCTGAAAGTGAAATTGGTGCAGTAACACAAGAACAATGAAGCTCCATTCACATATTTGCATTTCAGAAATGCGCTGCACCAAAAATTGCAGTATAAAAAATCACCAAGCTCCACTCTAAAAAAAAGTTCTGAAGCTTCTTTGGAGCAATTGCTGTGGTAGGGCAGCCCATTCAGGTGGATGGGCTGCCCTATGGGTGAGAAGTGAAAATGTTCCAAAACACATCCCCCTCCCCCCTCGCTAAAAAACAAACAAAAAAAACACACATTTAGGAATGCAAGTTCCCACTATGCAGAGTTGTGAACGGGGCTATACAATATGATTGTGTATTTAGTGAGAAGGGTGATCACTGATTGAATTGCATTTCATTTAAAAAACGTGCACCTGGGAATGGGAGGGTGGATGATGCAGGATGTATGCTAATGAGGTCAGCTGGTCAACTCCTTCCTGTGTCATGACCTCCAGTCTGATCAGGAAGAAGACATTACTAATGGAAATGTCTGGAAACGTGGATTAGGACAAGAAAAGTAAGTGACTGTAGATTTAATGGAAAGCTTTGATATTTTTGCAAAAAAAGTACACGAATGCTACATTGGTGCATAGGGGAGCTGGAATTTAGAACAAAAAAAAAAAAAGTGTACAAAGGTGAACTTACCCTTTACAAAAAAATAAAATAATCAAGTGCTTGGAGAAGACAAACCACAGCAGAGCAAGCAATAGGTGCAATAAAAATCTGTGACAACTCTTGGATTTTTTTATTTATGTTTTGCATAGTAAATGAAGTTTATACAATCAACAAGAAATGAGCAGTGCTCTTGTGCTTCCTCGTAACTCCTAGAATAATGTTTCCTCAAGAATTGTTCACTGTTCACTGTTCTGACCTATCTGTAATAAAATGAAAAGAACACTAAACATATTTATTTTTACTGAAATGTGAAATTCACTTTAAAAGGCAGGGAAGAAATGAATGGATGTGAATATTGATAAATTGCGTGTATATACAGTATGTGTAATGAGGGTATTAGTTATTATTATTAAAGGCATTTTGTTGTACATTTTGGATAGAGTAAGGGAGGGTTATAACCCCTGTCAGTTTTTTTTTTTTTTTTACCATCTCTGAGATTTCCCTCCACATCCTATGACATAGTTAAAAAAGGAAGCAAGAGGAAATTGATGCAATCACTGGTTGTCACCAGGGGTTATCAGAACTTGTGTCCTCACTGGAAAATATCCCCACTATTTCTGTTCTAGGGGCAACCCAAAAGTTAGGATTTTCTTTTACTCGTGGTATTTATTACTAAGAATAGGGATACATCTTAGATTTTACAAGTTCATACTCTAAATATATGATCTGTGAATTTTTGGATACACGTGCTGCAAATTTATCACCAAAATCAGTACTATCACAGTGAATTACGGTATTTGTTTTACGATGGCTGATTTCCTGGCAATCAACAAGACTGATGTGACCATTATCTTCTGCATTGGTCATTGCAAAGGCCTGTTTTCCTCATAAAGGACCGGAATTACTGGTCACAAATGACCACTATTGTCCTCCATGTGCATTCACCTTTTGACCCTTCCAATGTATAGTCACATATCCTATGTGTGTGGTCAAGGTGGGAATTGTCAGGAATGGCCTGTGTATGACCTGCTGCAATACTTTTGTTTTATATATAAAAACGGAATGAAAATTGGAAGTGTTGCCTCTAGCAACCTGTGAGGTTCAAGATGTACATTTTCCCATTCATCAAATTGTATTAGTTTTCTATGTATGACTTCAGAAGAATTGAATGCATACAGAGGATTCAAGCACTGAAGAAGTAGAAGGTGTTTGATATCGTTCAGCATATGAAATTACCAAACATATACAGAAGTAGATCTAAAGCAACTACAGTAAAGCCGCGTACACACGATCGGTTTTACCAATGAAAACAGTCCGATGGACTTTTTTCATCGGACAAGCCGATCGTGTATGGGCCCCATCGGTCTTTTTCCCATCGGTGTAAAAAAATAGAACATGTTTTAAATTTTTCCGATGGATAAAAAACCGATAGCAAATTCCGATCGTCTGTGGGGAACTCCATCGGATAAAAAACCCACGCATGCTCAGAATCAAGTCGACGCATGCTCAGAAGCATTGAACTCCATTTTTCTCAGCTCATCGGAGTGTTTTACGTCACCACGTTTGGAACGGTCAGTTTTTTGACTGATGGTGTGTAGGCAAGACTGATGGAAGTCAGCTTCATCGGTTTTCCGATGGAAAAATCCATCGGTTTAAAAACCATAGGAAATCCGATCGTGTGTACAGGGCTTGACACTAACATTTGGTGGAAGCAAGAACAACCAAGGTGTGCAACTGCAGCCACTTGAAAGTCTAAAAAAGAGAGAAGGGAGGTAAAAAATATGGGTTACTAACCACCACAACCCCCAGAAGAGGAAAACACGGAAGGAAAGGGAAGAGAGGCAAAAGAGAAGTGGTGGGAATAAAGGACTTAGTAGGTACCCTTTACCTAAATCCCACATTAGGTAACAGGACCTATAACAGCTCTGCAGAGTGAGCACTTATCTCATCAGAAAGTAAGTGCTCTAAATTCACACCCTCCCTAATGCCTCAGTATATTTTAAAGTGCACCTACACTGTGAAACTAGGTTAACCACTTCAATACTGGGCACTTATACACCTTCCTGCCCAGACCAATTTTTCCGGCTTTCAGCGCTGTTGCAATTTGAATGACAATTGCGCGGTCATGCTACACTGTACCCAAACTAAATTTTTACCATTTTGTTCCCACAAATAGAGCTTTCTTTTGGTGGTTTATGATCACCTCTGGGATTTTTATTTTCTGCAAAAAATAAATAAAAAAAGACCGAAAATTTTGGAAAAAAAATATGTATTTTTTTGTTTCAGTTACAAAACTTTGTAAATAAGCATGTTTTCTCCTTCACTGATGGGCACTGATGGGGCTGCACTGACAGGCACTGATAAGTCAGCACTGATGGGCACCGATGGGGTGGCACCAATGAGGTGGCACTGATGAGGTGGCATTGATGGGCACTGATGATGGGCACTGATAGGTGGCACTGATGAGCACTGATAGGTGGCACTGATATGCAGCATGGATGGGCACAGATAGGCGGCACGGATGGGCACAGATAGGCGGCACGGATGGGCACGGATAGGTGGCATGGATGGGCACTGATAGGTGGCACGGATGGGCACTGATAGATGGCACTGATGTACTGTAATGTATTGTACTGATGGATGTCAGTCAGTGCCAAACAATAATGCCTGCCAATCAGTGATGCCCATTGTGGGCACTGATTGGCATTCATTGTGGTTACTAATTAGCATCCATTAGGGGCACTGATTGGCATCCCTGGTGGTTTAGGGTGGCATACCTGGAGGTGGGCATTCCTGGTGGTCTGGTGGCATCCCTGGTGGTCCAGTGTGGGCATCCTCGGGGGGGCTGCGCTGATAATCGATCAGCACACACCCCCCTGTCAGAGGAGCAGCCGATCGGCTCTCCTCTACTCGCATCTGACAGACGCGAGTGAGGAAAAGCCGATCACCGGCTCTTCTTGTTTACATCGTGATCAGCCGTGATTGGACAGAGACTCTTTACTTAGATCGGAGTTGCGGTGTGTCAGATTGACACACCGCAACAACGATCGCCGCGATGCGCGCCCCCGGGGGCGCGCAGAGGCTTAATATCCTGACACGTCATATGACGTCCAGTCGGGATATTGAAACCACTTTGCCGCCGTCATTTTGCTATAAGGCGGGTGGCAAGTGGTTAATTTTAATTATGTGAAACACAGCATCACTAGATTTACAGTCTTAAAAAACTGTATATGACAATTAACTACTGTCCATTTCGCAAGTCTATTGCAATCTGTTTAGAAGTCATGTAATCCCTTCTAGATTGTAACGTCTAACGAGCATGGTCCTCCGATTCCGTCTGTATTGAATTGTATTGTAATACTGTCTTCCCCGATGCTGTAAAGCGCTGCGCAAACTGTTGGCGCTATATAAATCCTGTACAATAATATTAATAATGTAAACCAATAACAATTATCGGTTTTTCTATTGTGTAATATTATAAATTGATATAGATTAGTGACTTTTGATAGTAAGCCAGTTACTTGTCTATGTATTTATATTACAAATGTGGATAATTATTTTTTTTTCCCCACGTTAGTAAATCATTGTGAAAAGCATTGTGAACTATGGTAACAAAATTCTTGCTGTCTTTTAAGTTCTTACATGAAAGTAGTTGCTAGTGGCTTTCATATCAATTGCCTTTGTGAGATGAAAGGGTGTTGCATCTTTTAAAATAAAGGAGTTTTTGTAGAATACTAAACTTCACAATCAGTCCTGAAATACACTATTGTAGTTCCTGTTGATGAGAAATATGAGCTAAAAAGGAGCAAAAATAATGTATTTTTAATACCCATATAGCTAAATTATCATTCACTGAAAGTGCGAGAATCAGCTTTAAGAAATAAAACGTCTTGCGTGTCCAAAAGAGGTTCATTGATTAAGAAAAGTTTGAATGTGTTTGATGGGAATGTTTGATCATTCTTCCAGAAGCGCATTTGTGAGGTCAGGCACTGATGTTGGAGAGAAGGCCTGGCTCGCAGTCTCTGCTCTAATTCATCCTAAAGGTGTTCTATCGGGTTGAGGTCAGGACTCTGTGCAAGCCAGTCAAGTTCCTCAAACGCCAAACTCGCTCATGGACCTTGCTTTGTGCACTGGTCCAAATCATTTGGTGGAGGGGGATTATAGTGTGGGGTTGTTTTTCAGTTCCAGTGAAGGGAACTTTTAAGGCGACAGCATACCAAGACATTTTAGACAATTTCATGCTCCCAACTTGGGAACAGTTTGGGGATGGGGATTGCCCATGACTGCGCACCAGTACACAAAGCAAGGTCCATAAAGACATCGATGAGCGAGTTTGGGTGGGGGAACATGACTGGCCTGCACAGAGCCCTGACCTTAACCCGATAGACACACTCCTAAACCTTGTGGACAGCCTTTCCAGAAGAGTTGAAGCTGTTATAGCTGCAAAGGGTGGGCCAACTCAATATTAAATCCTACAGACTAAGACTGGGATGCCATTAAAGTTCATGTACGTGTAAAGGCAGGTGTCCCAATTATTTTGACAATATAGTGTATCTGAACCTACATTGACATTTCAACTACTGTAGAGTTTGTGTGGAGTCGGGCCATTTCCATAATAAAGCAACGTAAGAATTTTGTCTCAGGTAATGTTCTTTGGGGGAGCCATGAGTGAAAGTCCTAAACATGCCTTGTGGGGTTCTAGATGCTTGCTGTTGCTATAGACAGGAATGAGATGCAAAATCTGCATCATGGTACTGTTTACTTAGTAACATTATTGCAAACAACAGCCACGACCATATTAGTTAGGACGTAGTACTAGAGGATAGGGCTTATCAACAATGGTGCTTGTGTTGGTAGGGGCTGCCATTAGCTATTGTCTTAGGCAGTAACGGTCCTGGGGATGAGTGTTATTTGAATAAGACTGAGGTACCAGATATAACTGTGGCTCTTGTTGTTTATCCTGTAAACAATGATGTCAGATCTAACAGTTTTTAAATATTCTATTGGACATTTTTAAGAGTGTCCGGCTAAGCAGCATTTTATTACCTAATCATGATGAAAATACATCCTGCTTGGCAGGACGACTTTGGTGAAAAACTGTTCTTAAAAGTTGACTACAGTGTTTTCATGTTTTCCTGTGAATAATCAACCAACTCAATGACAGGACAATAAAAATCATCTGCAAGAAATACACAGCAGTGTAGAAAACAGTGGGTACATTTTCCAGTTATGGGTCTTAAGGAAGGCCTGGAGATAGGAGGAACGAATAAAGCATGGCGCTGGCATGACAGGGTGGAAGGGGAACCAGACAGTTGATGGTTAATGTGCCAAAGAGATAGGTGGTGGTTTCCTACTTACATGATTGGTCAGTAGACGGGATGATAGGGAGGAGCGTAGGAGAAAGACTGGAGGAAGTGGTGGTACTGTAGCAGTCAGCATTGGGAAGCCATCAGAGTAACGTCCCGCCCTCCCTCCCTGAGATAGGGTAAGTTGGTTTTTCGGGTGTAGGCGTGGAGATGGCTGTTGGGACCCCTTGGATGGGGTTAAAAAATCGGTCGGTGGGATACAAGTAGGGAACCATCGTTGCTATGGTGTCCGCTGGTGGGGTGCGGTACACTAAGAGGGTCCAGGTAGTGGTAAGCCTGTAAGGTCTGTGGGGCAAGTGTTAATGTCCCTGAGTCAGTGTTCTTGTGGCTGGGGAAATCTAGCTTTGGTTTATGTTACTGTTTAAATTGTTATTTATTAATTATGTTGTTTATTAAAAGGCCAGATGGTCATTTAACTCCAACCAGTGTCATGTGTTTGATGCGAAAGGGGGGTTGGACGTAGAGGGGGCTAAGTATCAATAGGAGAGGTACCTCTGAGCTACACTAGTCATGCTCTTGCCCCAGCTTTGTGTCCAGGACTGATGGTTTAGAGCAGAGATATGGCCTAAAACATACAGTCATTCGTGGAACTTGCATACTGCTCTGTTTCATTTAATAGCTTTCGACAGCGCAAGACATAAGAACCTTAGCCTTATATCACAGAAAACCACAATGCCGAATCTTACACTAACAAGTTTTAGTTATATATTAGTAGTGGTGTGCAGCCAGCCAATGGGTAAGAAGGAACATACCCATGGAAGTACATTAAACAAGCTTTAATGAAACAAACATGTGTTACTTCATTTTAATAAAGCTTAGTCTTACAGGATTTACATAATTCGAGAAAGAAGCAAAAAAGTGGTATACTTGTTTTTAGGTGCCAAAATATTGAATGCAGATTAGGGTACAAAAATTTGGGCACTAAGAACAAAATTAACCAATGCCTCCCTAAAACTGTCACATATCCCTAACGCATAATCCCATCCTAAACTTGTCCCTCCCTCTCCCAAATGTTACAATTAAATCAACCCTTTCAAAAATTAACCATTAACACTTAACCTCTCCTCAAACACTCAAGTTCAACTCTTTACCTACAACTGTAAATAAACACCTGAGAGCCCATTCACACAGGGACGACTTTGGATCCGACTTCATGTCGCCCCAAGTCGCGCTGCATGAGAAAATCAATGTAAGTGAATGGAGCCGTCTTATGATACACTACTGCAGTCGCTCCGACTTCAGAAAAGGTTCCTGTACTACTTCAATTCGACTTCTAGGCGACTTGTTGGCAACTTGTAGCCATTGATTTCAATGGAAGTCGCCTCAGAAGTCGGATCACTGTCTTAACAGAAGCAACTTTACAGGAAGAGAACATACATTTCTCAGGCAAACCCCTCCCTCCCCCCTCCCTCCCACAGAGCTGATTCTTGTTTGATTGGCCACTGGAAAGCCTCCTATCCTGGAGGCAACTTGAAGTTGCCTGGAGTCGCCCTGTGATTCATACTCAAGTCGTGTCCAAGTTGCCTCCCAAAGTCGAGCTGGAAATCGTGTTGCCCCTGTGTGAATGGAGTCTAATGCAAAGGGGTCTATTTATAACAAAAATGTTGCTGCACGAATGTCTGAGCATTCACTGTCAAGAATCATCCCAGTAATCTGCGTAATATGTTTATTTCCAATGATTGTCAGCTCCATCTAGTATCCATGATGGGGATATTTACTAAAACAGGTTCACACAGAATCTGGTGCAGCTGTGCATAGTAACCAATCAGCTTTTAACTTCAGCTTGTTCAGTTAAGCTTTGATAATAAAACCTAGCTGATTGGTGCCTCTGATTTTGTGTGCACCAGTTCTAGTAAATCTCCCCCAATGAGTATTTTCCTCAAATGCCTTAATCAGAAAAATATAGCATTATGGCCACTAGATCAAGTTAATGATCATAGGAAGTAGTCATATTAGACACATTACTAGGATTATTCATGATGGGCGTGCAAATGCTCAGAAATGCACATAGCAAATGTTTTATTAATAGACCCCTTAGAGCCGGTTCACACAGCGGCAACTCGTCAGGCGATTCAGCCGCCTGACAAGTCGCGCTCCGCTCTGTTCAATGGAACTGTTCTAATAGGAGCGACGCAAGTCCCTTCGATTTAGAAAAAGGTTCTTGTACGACTTTGGGGGCGACTTGCATTGACTTCAATACAGAAGTCATTTTGCAAGTCGCCTCTGAAGTCGTCTTCAGATCGCCTTGCCGAGTCGCCCCCAAAGTCGTGCCGCCCATTGTGTGAACCGGCTCTACTGACTCTGTCGGCACAGCTAGTTTTGCTGGTTGTAAAATAGTAGTAATAATACACACCAGTCCTGCTGGGAGAAGAAAGAATCAATATTACATTACAGCATTTAAAATTACATTTATTTTATTTTGCATTGATTGGTGTTTTTTATTTCCTCATAAAATTTAATACCTGGCTTTAAGCTTAAAGTGATTGTAAAGGATGTTTTTTTGTTTTTTTTTCAAACAAACATCTCTATACTTACCTGCTCTGTGGAATTGCACAGAGCGGCCCCAATCTTCTTCTCAGGACCCCCGCCAGCGCTGCTGGCTCCTCGTCTCCATCTAGTGCCCCTACTGGAAGCTACTTCCCATGGATGCACTCGTGCATGCTCACTCCCAAGCCCTGCTGCTGTGTACATTGACACAGACAGCGGGACTCGATTGAGATGGGGCTCGGGTAAGTATTAGGGTGGCTGAGGGGGTAACTGAACACTGAATGTTTTTTACCTTACTTTACCTTACTTTTAGGATCAATGACAGTAGGGCTCATGAAAATTTTACTATGGGGCCCCATGATCTGTAGTTACGCCCCTGATGCTAATAGATTGTCTAACTATTTGGCACTCTAAAAAAAAAACTGTCGCTTGGCTTTGAAAAATAGAATCCTTTTTTTCTAAATTGAAAACATTTAATTATTTTCCTATAGTAGTGGCAGTAAAATGATCTTTTAAATTTCTCTAGAAACAAGCAGCCCAACAATATAAATCTTTAAGATTAGAATATAATATGTCTGACAAAATGCATACTTAATCGTGACCCACATGCATGCTTGTGCCAGCAAAAACGAACACAACGTTCCTTAAATTCTGCTCGCTCACTTCCAATCATGGTCTTTCGCTCCCTGTAATTATGCACTGGATTTTATCTGTTCCAGATGCATTGTTTTAACTATACCAGATTAATTGGAGACAGTAAATCACAATCATGACTCTTTAACTTGATGACAGTATTGCATTGAGGTGAATGTTTTATCCAGATCAAGGCAGTGAGGATAATTTTGTTAACTTTAATTTCATTAGATTTTTATTATTGGAGCTATGGCTTTGGCGTCCTTCGAAATACTGAATTTAACTGCAGATGAATGGGAGAGCAACAAGGAATACTGGATCCTTTAAATTTATGATGAAATACAAAAGGAACCTATAAAAAGGATTATAGTGCTTTGGCTTTCTTTTATTATGTAAGCTGATCTCTTCAATAGTTCTTGTTTTTTTGTGACCAAACTCTCTTAGTATGTGCTAGGCAGTGAAGACTTCTGAGCTTACAGTATTGCAACACAAAAGAAAATAACTACGCAGAAAGCATTGGTATGAATGTAAGACAGCGAGCACGGTTGATTGTGTCCCAGAATTATTTATTAATATAAGCTGTGCCAATATAAGGCATAGGCAAGAGAGTACCAAGAAGTTCTAGGTCACAGTCTACTCACTAATTAGTGCCTGATCCTTTTATATTAAATATAAAGGGCACTACTTGAATACGTAAGCGACCTTTATAAAATAATCATTTGTTTAGAATGGCCCTTACCTGTCATAAGCAAAGCTCCCATGCAGTGTTGACTTCTGTCTTTTTTCAACCTCACCTACCATGTGTTCGAGGCCACTATTTCTGCAACAAAGCATGCCTCCATCAAGAATAGCACTGTTTACAGGAATGGGCAATGGTCTGCCCTGGATGGGGGCCTTGTCTGAGCAAGGTAACAGGTTCCTTTTCCTTTTTTTATCTTTTTCATTAACAATAAATATAGATTGATAGTTGCTTAATCTGCTGTTTTATTCAAACAAAAAAATACAATAAAGGGTTTTATGAATAAACTGATTAGATGAGGCAGACAACGCTGTATCCTGGCCTAGGCCAACAAGGCCCAGGCCTAGAGCAGCACTTTGCAGGGGGGCAGCACGGAAAGAGTCCCCGCCGGCTTGCGCTACACTGTTAGTGTAACGAAAGCTGCTTCTAATTTTGACTGTCCTATCATCCTGGACCACAAACCTTCCTCACTGTGCTATATGTTTTCTGCTGCACCATTGGCATGGCTATATCTTCTTAGTCCTCTCCATAAAATTATCAGAAATTTGTGCTTAAAGTAGAACTATAGGCAACACTTCTTCTTTTTTTTTTTTCATTTTGGATAGAGTAAGGAAGGGTTATAGCCCCTGTCAGTTTATTTTTTACCATCCCTGTCCCATTGCAGAGATTTCCGTTCACTTCCCTCCCCATAGCCAAACAGGAAGTGAGAGAAAATCTATGCAAATTAAGGGAATCCATTGCCCCCCCCCCCCCCACCCGGCCTTAAGAACTAGTGTCCCCACTCAAAAATTTCAGGGCGGGTCTTAAAGAGAAAGGGATGGATCATATTTAAATTAGGGGGTGCTCGAGTTTAGCCAGGCCTAGGGCAGCACAATACCTAAATACACCACTGGAGGCAAAGTGTATTTTCACTAGTAATCTTAATGTAAATCTTCATTATTAAAAATATGTATTACCTATCTATATGAATATAAGTGCATATAAAAAAATTGATCAATAATAACTATAGTTTGCTATATTATGTTAATCCATGTTCCTATAAAGCCAAAACATTTCACGTATCTCTGTATGTAAGATTTTTAGATTGTATTAAAAAAATGTCATTTAAGGTCACCACTGCTGTGAAGCAAACTATAGTCAAGGCATGGAAAACTCCTCACCTCAACATCACGAAAACTAAAAATAGAATTACTAGAGCCATGATACACATCAAGGTCGAAGCAAACATACTAGATAGGGATAATAACACCTGTGGAAACCCCGGGTAGATCATTACCTCCCAGCTGACTTTGACAACATACTATTATTTCCCTGACTATCTCCAATATAGTTAATCAGAGCTCCCTTTTTGGGACTCCCTGCACTCCTTCCCCTTC
The DNA here is from genome assembly GCA_029206835.1 of Rana muscosa. Lineage (NCBI taxonomy): Eukaryota > Metazoa > Chordata > Amphibia > Anura > Ranidae > Rana > Rana muscosa. The sequence continues at coordinate 372,636,780 of CM055116.1, forward strand.
CCCTCCCTCCCCTGGGCCCGGTCTTTGTCCTTCCTTACTTCTTTGTGCCTCCCTTTTCTCTCCCCGCCTTTTACCTTCAGGGTCCCTTGTGCCCCATTTTTTGCTCCACACTAGGCGGTCTCCCTTGAGTCTCATGCTATAGGGCAGTGGTTCTCAACCCTGTCTTTGAGTACCGCCAACTGGCCATGTTTGCAGGTTTTCCTTCATCTTGCACAGGTGCTTTAAATCAGATTTAATGGCTTGGTATTTTGGACAGCTATTTTATCTAAGAGAAATTCCCAAAACATGGCCCGTTGTGGGTACTTGAGGACAGGGTTGAGAACCATTGCTATAGGGTATTACCTAGTAATTCTGATACCTCATTTACAGTATATGTAGTTATATTACACTGCTGCATTCCTGTGTTCCTTTTTTTAACTGCACGAACTATGATGTTTGACAGTCCTCTTGTGTGTATCTTTTCACTTACCCTACACCTGTATGTGCTGCGTCCCTGTCGTTGCATTGCGTTATTGTAGAGCCTGTTTTGTCAACTCTACTGTGGGGATAGTTCCTACTTGCTCTTTACCTTTGTATACTTATTTTATTCTTTAATAAAACATTTGGACAAGGAAAAAAAAGTTGCATTTCAAAAACAGAAAAAATAAGAACTTTGATTACATTTTGTGTGTTCTGGCATGTCAGTAGTAATTTTGTGTTTTGTAGATGAGATCTGTTTAAATCTTCACTCTAGTTTTCCTCCTTTATTTAATCCGGATCAAAAACTGAGAGAAAATTCCAAATGCATAATGACCAGACAGACGCTGAGTGTTTTTCTTCATTCTATTAATTAGTCCTCCCATATGAAAGAGGATTATGGAACGTTGTCATATAGAAGCTAACTTTAAGGACATACAGTATGACATTGCAGAGGGCGCTCTGCGAAAAGAAAGACCTATAAAGAACATCATAGCGGAATCACAAAGTTTTACATTTTTATACGAAATATCACGAGTCACTTCAACATGAGAAGAAAAAGCTTTATTGCGGTCATGCAGTTCTGCTTCAGTACTTGAAATATGTCTTTGATTATTTAAAAGGAACAGTAAGAGTGAGTGGATTAGCTTTGCTTTGCTTCATCTATCTCTTAAAATATTCCCACAGTACAAATGACCTGCTTCCATTTTCATTCCGTTCAGAGCTGAAATAATAAGGGGAAAGCATCCTTTCATCTTTTAAATAATATGACACAATTTATTGTGTCGATAAATCTTATGGCTTATTTTAATAGGCTAATTTGTTTTAGGGAATACAGCAGCACCCATTGGCCTACCAAAGTGTTAAGATCCACTAGCTTTTAGTAAGTTGGAATATGTAAGCTTCTTTTGGTGATAAGCAAGGAGGACCACAAGACATTCCATGTTCAAATATTTTAGCTCTTTTTTTATTTTTTATTAAATGAAAATAGAATCTTACATTTGATTAAAGAGGAAGTAAAGCCTCTGAAAAAAAAAATACACCCTGCAAGACAAAGGCATAATGAGCTAGTATGCATAGCATACTAGCTCATTATGAATTACTTACCTGAGATCGAAGCCCCCGCAGCAGTCTTCGTTACCCTCCTCTGTCGCCACCATCTCTCTTCCTTGTATCGCGGCTCCGGCGCTGTGACTGGCCGGAGCCACCATTACGTCACTCCCGGCACGCTCAGTGCGCCTGCGCCGTTGTCTAGAATAAGTTCACCTTTGTAAAAAGAACAAAAAAATGCACATCTTTTTTACAGATAAAAAACAAAATGTGCATTTATTCATTTTTTTTACTAGGAGCCTGCAAAGCAGTGCACCCACGATTGGCAGATCGCGCCTCATATGAGCAGGCAGTCACACTCTGCCAGGAAGAAACAATGAGCTACCAAGAGGACTTAACAGCGCCCTGGCAGTTCATTAGGAACTACAAGCCCACAGCCACAACTTGTAGTTCATTCATTCGCAAAACTCTGTTAATGAACGACACGGCCGGGTGGGCAGAGCCCTGCACAGCCATGTTTTTTTCTTATTTTGACAGCGAATTCGGGGAGAAAATCCCCAGCTCGCTGTCACTAGAGGCAACGGGTGAGGGAATGGTTGCAGCAGTCTGAACCCTAAAAATGGGTGAAACATGTAACATGTTCCCAAAGGTAAACGTATTCTTTAAAGCCCAACTGTTTGGTATGTTAGAGTGTAGAATGGGCTAAAGTTTGGTTTCATGAGTGTTTATTAGGAATAATTTTGACAGAAGGAAATTCTATTCTACAGAATCTACTATATATGTTATTAGTTGGCATGAAGTACGTAAAAGGATTTTACAGTTGTCCTATGTCCTTTCTTTGACAGTTGCATAGGAACAAGTGGCCCTATTGGAAAATGCATCCTCTGTTCCTGGTCTAGTGACAAATCAAAATGTTTTTATTTTGTCCCAGTGACACAGGTCACCAGGCCAAATGAGGAGAATTGATCTCCCCAAGGAGGACACAGACACCAATAAAAACTTGACATATGTTCTATCCCTTTTCACTCACTATCCATACCAAAAGAATGGCTTTGGATACAGAACAAATATATCACAAATAGACATGACTGAATTGATCTCTAAGCTTTGACCTGGCTCATACCAGTGAACTTGAGGTGGGGATTTGCAATTTTTTGGTGATGGGCATAGTGCTTTTCTGCAATACTTCCATACCATTATATTAGGTGGCACCTAGAGGGTGTCCATATGTTGACATGCAGCTTCTTCTGAGGGCACAGAAGCACATATTACCTAATACCCATCTGCAAACTGAACTACAGAGATCTCTAAAAACACTTTATAACCGGACATACTCATCACCGGACTATACTCATCACTATCATGAGAACAGCAGTGCCTCTTGCGTTCTTTATTTTAAGCCCTCTTTTACTGTAAAGTCATTGACAAATATTTTATGTTGATAATTAACTGGTAGTGCTGGTGGTCACTAATACTGTATATCACTTTCCTGATTTCTTTGTGGCTTGTGATTATAATGTCATTAATACCCTTTTCACACTTGTACAACTTGTCCCACGATTTGTGACTGCAAAGTAGCATGACAAGTTGTTCCCCATGATTTCCAATGTGAAACCATTCATATTAGTACGACTCCAAGTCGTTCCGACTTCAAAGTAGTCCTTGCACTACTTTGGTCCGACTTTGATGCCAGTTACACAGGCATTCCCCGAAATCGCGGCAAAATCTCGGCCGCAAATCGTGGTAAAATCATGCGACTTTGAAGTCGCAGTAGTGTGAAAGGGGCCTAATACAGCTAATTTTAAGCAGGATCAGATTTAGAGTCTTTTAGTTTTGACTGGTCAGAGTAGCAATGGTAGGGAAATTAGAAGTTACTGGGGCAGAGGTAAAAGATAAGGCATAACCTTCTGCTTTCATCAATAAATGGTACAACAGTCCTCTTAGATTCCTAGTATAATGAAAATGGATATGAGTGTGTTTGAGTTCCTGTCACCTGAGCTTCTGTCTGAATAAAACCCAGACAAATTAGTATTATATATACTGTACTATATACGATATATACTATACTATACAATACTAACTTTGCCATGCTGGATCGGTGCAGGTTGTCTGCTTAAATTCATGTAGCCCAAGGGTGCAAGAAGCTGCTGGTACTCAAGCAGCAGTCATGAGGTTCTTGAGTTACAGCCAGGTCACATAGTGTCAACTTCGTCTGCACTCAGTATTTGAGGTATCCAAATAGGCATAGACATAAGATGCCAATCAGACATCTGAATACTATTGTTTTTATTAGATGCTCATGTTGTAAAGCACTGCGCAGACTGTTGGCGCTATATAAATCCTGTATAAGAATAAAAATATAATAATATTAATATTGATATGTGCAAAAGATTTGCAGCTTTATAATTCTCAAGCATATGCATTTGCACTAAGCAGATCCCTTAAGCCTGGACTAGCTTTTAGAATTTGGGACGCAATTAATCGCATACAATTGAAGCACTGTGATATTAATAGCTACTACATGCTACTTGTGCAAGTTATACAGGAGGAAGCCATTTGTTCCATCTCTTTAGTGATTGATCACTAGCAAATAATTGCTAGTGATTTTAAAGGTGTGATTGAGCTATAAATTGCTCATGCATTCCTGTACTTAGTTGAACTAATGACTTTAGAAAAAAGAAAAAACAATAGCAACTCAAAAGTAGAACAGACATACTGCTCTATTTTTTCGCTATACTACTGCATCTTTTTATGTCCATGTTGTCATTTTTTATACATATGCGTAATTCAAAATGCATGTGTCGGTATTGTATAATCTTATTGTAATGTCTCTTTCCTTGTACAGGATGTTATCGCATTGGTACACAATATTGGTTCTACTACCAGTCTGCTTGAAATCCCAGAAACTTCCGACTAGAGATGAAGAACTGTTCCAAATGCAAATTAAAGAGAAATCAGTTTTCCACGATTCATCCATAGTACCTGATGGAGCAGAGATTGGTGGCTACCTGTTCAGAGACAATCCTAAAAGGTACTTTATATGTGATTATGTGCAAATAAAATGACATATATGGGTGTCTACATTTATACAGTGCTGTGAAAAAGTATTTGCCCCCGTCCAAAATTTTAATTTTTTTTTTGCATATTTCTCACACTTAAATGATTCAGATCATTAAACAAATTTTATTATTACACAAAGATAACCCAAGTAACTCCAAGATGCAGTTTTTTAATTATTATTTAATTTATTAAGGGAAAAAAAGCCATTCAAACCTGCCTGGCCCTATGTGAAAAAGTAATTGCCCCCTCCAATGCTGAATCATGAATGAACTGTGATTAACCACAGTTTTTTGGAAAGCTGAGTTAAATTTCACTTGCCACACCCAGCCATGATTACTGCCAGACCTGTTGAATCAAGAAATCACACAAATAGAAGCTGTCTGACAAAGTGAAGCACGCTAACAGATCACAAAAAGCCACACATGTCACAATCTAAAAAAATTCAAGAACAGATTAGAAACAAACATGTATCGGTCTAGGAAGGGTTTGGAACTCCAGTGAACCATGGGGAGAGATCCATTATCCACAAATGGAGATAACTTGGAACAGTGGTGAACCTTCCCAGTAGTGGCCAGCCTACAAAAATTACTCCAAGAGCATGACGATGACTCATCCAGGAGGTCATAAAAGAACCCAGAACAACATCTAAAGCAGTGTTTCTCAACTCCGGTCCTCAAGGCGCCCCAACAGGTCATGTTTTCAGGATTTTCCTCAGATGAAATGGCTGTGGTAATTACTAAGGCAGTGAAACTGATCAAATCACCTGTGCAAACTAATGGAAAACCTGAAAACATGACCTGTTGGGGCGCCTTCAGGACTGGAGTTGAGAAACACTGATCTAAAGAACTGCATCCCTCACTTGCCTCAGGTAAGATTAGTGTTCATGATTCAAAAATAAGAAAGAGACTCGGCAAAAATGGTATCCATTGGAGAGTTCCAAGGCCAAAGCCACTGCTGACCAAAAAGAACGCAAAGGCTCATCTCACATTTACCAAAAAACATCTTAATTATCCCCAAGACTTTTAAGCAAATATTCTGTGGACTCATGAGACAAAAATTTTTCTTTTTGGAAGGTGTGTGTCCCATTACATCTGGCATAACTAATACAGCATTTCATAACAAGAACATCATACCAACAGTAAGACATGGTGGTGGTAGCATGATGGTCTGGGGCTGCTTTGCAGCTTCAGGACCTGGACAACTTACCATAATTGATGGAAGAATGAATTCTGAGCTCTACCAGAAAAATCCTAAAGGAGAATGTCCGGCCATCAGTTTGTGACCTCAAGCTCAAGTGCACTTGGGTTATGCAGCAGGACAATGATCTGAAACACAACAGCAAGTCCATCTCCAAATGGTTCAAACAAAGCAAAATTTAGGTTTTGGAGTGGCCTAGTCAGAGCCCAGACTTAAATCCAATTAAGATGCTGTATCATAACCTTACACAGGCCGTTCATGCTGGAAAACCCTCCAACGTGGTTGAATTAAAACAATTCTGAAAAGAAGAGTGGGACAAATTTGCTCCACAGCAATGTGAAAGATTCTTTGCCAGTTATCACAAACGCTTGATTGCAGTTGTTGCCGCCAAGGGTGGCACAACCAGTTATTAGGTTTAGGGGGCAATTACTTGTTCACATAAAGCCAGGCAGGTTTGGACAGCTTTTTTGCCTTACTAAATGAAAAAAAAAAATTGTATTTACTCGGGTTATCTTTGTGTAGTAATAAAATTTGTGTGATAATCTGAGTCATTTAAGTGTGACAAATATGCAAAAAAAATTAAAAATCAGAAAGGGGGCAAATGCTTTTTCAATGCATTGTATGTGTTGTTTTCTATTACAAAGTAGCATATTGCAAGGTTCCAGTCTTTTTCTAAGGGCTTGTACACAATCAATTACCGAATATACTCGAGTATAAGCCAACCCTATTATAAGCCGAGGCACCTAATTTTACCACAAAAAACTGGGAAAACGTATTGACTCGAGTATAAGCCTAGGGTGTCCATCTGCATGCCTCACTGTGCCTCACTGTGTCCATGTGCATGCCTCACTGTGCCCATGCCTCACTGTGCCCATGACTAGACTGACGTTTAACATGGGAGTCTATGGAAGGGGTGCCCGGCTTTGAAAAATCGATGCTCCCCGGCCGTAGGTCCCCCAGAAAACAAACTTTGCACACTTGTAGAGGAGAAATGGGGCTACATGTGTGCCAAGTTTACGGTTCAGAGGACCTACGACCGGCCGGTACCGGGTCCCCAAAGTCACCAGAGAAATTACTGTTTAACATTGGAGTCTATAGAAGGGGTGCCCGGGTTTGAAAAATTGGTGCTCCCCGGCTGTAGGTCCCCCGGACAACAAACTTTGCACACCTGTAGAGGAAGAGTGGAGCTACATGTGTGCCAAGGTTTGGGTCCAGGGGTCCTACAGATGGCCGGTACCAGGTCCCCAAATTCCAGGAGATCAGGCGCAAAAAGGTGACTCGAGTATAAGCCGAGGGGGGCATTTTCAGCACAAAAAATGTGCTGAAAAACTCGGCTTATACTCGAGTATAGACAGTAATTTTGATCAGCATTCCTGACCATTGGTAAACACCCAAAATCTTGGGTGTAACAGTGTCCACTGAGCAATTGACTCAGTACACACTGAATTATTTGCCCAGCATTGCATCACTTCCCACCAAATATTGTACAGTTGAACCTTGGATTACGAGCATAATCCGTTCCGGGAGTATGCTCATAATCCAAAGTACTCGCATATCAAAGCGAGTTTTCCCATCAAAGTCAATGGAAACGAAAATAATTTGTTCTGCATTGACTTCAATGGGATGCAATACCGAATGCGGCCAGAGGCGGGGGCACCGGAGAGCCTCGGAAACGGCCGAAAAGCCCCGACGACACGTCGACTGACCTCGGCAAACATCGGAAAGGCACGGAAATTGAGTATTTCCGTGTCTTTCCGAGCATTGCCGAGCGGCGGCGATTGGCTGCGATCGTCGCTGTTCGGCTCTGCTCCTGCGCCCCCGTACCTCAGACCAAATGCGGTACTACAGGCCTATTTAGGCTCTGCTCGGCTCCTGCGCCTCTGTACCTCAGGCCAAATGTGGTACTGCAGGTCCATTTAGCTTGAATTTGCTCGTCTTGCGAGTCAACACTCGCAAACTGAGTCAGAATTTAAAAAAAAAAATTCCTCGCAAATCAAATTGCTCTCAAACCAAGTTACTCTTAAACCGAGGTTCCACCTTATTTAACAAACATGCTGCACCGCCCCATTGACTTTTACTCACATTGATTTCTCCATTAGGAAGATTTTCTGAAGATAGGAAAGCACAGTTCAAGGACAGACATTGGATGCTCTGCCTTTTGCATCCAGCTCCTGGGGAGACTTAAGCCTGGTACACACTATACTGTAGGCTATGCAAATTAAGTACAGTGACCTCCCCCGCTGAGCTGTTGTGTTCTGACAGGGGGATGCCTCTCCCCACGAGAACAATCTGATCAGTGCTCTCCGCCAATGGTGGAGAGCGCTGATCGGAGTGTTCTGGCGGGGAGAGGCATCCCCCTGTCAGGATGTCAGGACACAACAGCTCAGCGGGGGAGATCACTGTACTTAATTTGCATAGCGAGTACAGCGGCTCAGTCTAAGCGGCTCAGTCTAAGCAATCCATTGGATTTAACTCCTCTCTTGTTTAAGTCAGTGTGGTTAACTGTTTTTTTTGTATGGGACTGGCCAATGTGTTCTTCTCGATGCCATGGTCATGGCCCCCTAATAAACGTAGCCGCGTACACACGATCGGAAATTCCAACAATAAAAGTTTGATGTGAGCTTTTGGTCGGAAATTCCGACCGTGTGTAGGCTCCATTGGACATTTTCTGTTGGAATTTCCGACAACAAAAATTTGAGAGCTGGTTCTCAAATTTTCCGACCAGAAAAGTTCTTGTCGGAAATTCCGATCGTCTGTATGCAATTCCGACGCACAAAAATCCTACGCATGCTCGGAATCAATTTGACGGATACTCGGAATCATTGTACTTCATTTTTCTCGGCTCGTCGTTCTTGACGGTCGGAATTTCCGACAACATTTGTCTGACCGTGTGTATGCAACACACGTTTGAGCCAACATTCCGTCGGAAAAAAATCCACGGTTTTCTTGTCGGAATTTCCGATCGTGTGTATGCGGCATAAGAATACAATTTTAGGAATGTGTATTTTAGTTTACCCCAAGGAACATTTATTTTGTGAGTTATGTTTTGCAAATATAGTGATTAACACATCAAATGTTAATGTTTCCGTTCCAGGTACTTCTTTGTAGTGGAGGAAGATAATACACCTCTGTCTGTTATTGTTACACCCTGTGATGCTCCTCTGGAATGGAAACTGACTTTACAGGAACTTCCTGAGGAAGCCAGTGGGGAAGGATCAGGTAATAATGTACACCTATATATTGAACCATATGCTATACTGTATTTTCTGAAATATGTTAAAATGATAGAAGCCTATCACTTTTGTAAATGATGTCTATTGTTAAGGACCACTACTATCCAGTAAGGTTAATCTAAAGTACCAGTTGAACTGTAATATTTGATATATATTAAGAAATGTTGACTGGGGATTTTTTTATATTGGTTTAAAAATACAAGTCCAATTATTAATAGTTTTCTTTAAAAGTTTTGGCTGAGAGGGAGAAGTAGCTAACATGTGGTTTCTTTATCATGTCCTGTCATTTAATAAGGGTCAGGATGGTGGTACCTCTTGAAGAAAGGTGCATTTATTCTGATGCTTTCTGGATATTTTAAAAATTAAGTACATCTGCATCAGTCAAATTCTCTATGCTTCAAAGTGCTTCTGAATTGATACTGCTTTTCAATAATAACAATAATAGTCTCCCACTGCTGAAGAAATTAAATAATTTCTTGAAGACAAAGATTCTGATGCTTCCAAAAGTGGTACCTAATTACCTGTATGCTATATATTCACTCAATACTTGTGGTAACCATATAACATAAGTATGATGAAAATAAGGCCCCTTTCACACTGGGGCGGTTTGCAGGCGCTATTTAGCTAAAAATAGCGCCTGCAAACCGAGCCTAAACAGCGGCTCCTTTCTCTCCAATGTGAAAGCCCCGAGGGCTTTCACACTGGAGCGGTGCGCTAGCAGGACGGTAAAAAAAGTCCTGCTAGCCGCATCTTTGGAGTGGTGAGAGGAGCAGTGTGTTTACCGCTCCTCCACCGCTCCTTCCCATTGAAATGCATGGAATACCGCGGTAATACCGCCCGCAAACCGCGGCTGTAGCCGCGGTTTGCGGGTGGTATTAACCCTTTATTGGCCGCTAGCGGGGGTTAAAACCGCACCGCTAGCGGCCGAATAGCTCAACAATCCCGACGTTATAGCGCCGCTAAAAATAGCGGCGCTATACCGCCACCGCCCCAGTGTGAAACTAGCCTAAGACAGGGGAGCACATTTGTGTGTCCTTAAATTATATCATAATGTCTGCAAATTCCTTGATTCTTTTTTGAATTGCAGTTGCACCCCTTTAACAAGGGAGCCCCCAGATCCCGCCCTCCCATGTGAATGAGTATGGGGTACCACCGCTCGTCGCCCCCACGAGATGCAGCGTATCTATCGGAATCTATTGGGGGCGGCGAGCAGGAGGAGCGACAGAGCTCGGCGCTGGCTCCTGCGATGGGGGGTTGGGAAGGGACAATATAGCCGCTGCCGAGCCGCATTTAGGTACAATATCGCGGTCAGGTAGTGTATGAAACCATACAGAAAAAGGAAAAATTACTGTCCAGTTCAATGGTTCAATTACGCGTTTCCCAGTAACATGCGGCTTCTTCAGATTGCCAAAAATGCTTGTGTCAGTTAATTCACAACAAAATTCATATATCTAAAAAATAAAACACATATATCAATATCTATATATATATATTTTGATATATGTTTTATTTTTTAGATATATGACTTTTGTATTAAATTAAATGTCACAAGCATATATGGATCTGGGCGGATCCTGACTCCATGGTTGTGATTACGCGGTGCCTGGGCCGACTCGGAAACTGAAAACGGGTAACAGGAATGCAAAACGGTCTGTGCTCCTGTGATCCACAGGAGAAGTACAGCCAAATGAGCTTTGGCTGTACTTCTTATTTAAGTGTATAATTTTATGGCGTACTCTGTTTAAGCTGGCACCAATATTTTAGACCTGTTGCTAGTCATTGGGCCAAAGTTTATTGCTATCACATACAGCATAGAAATGCAAACATTGCGTTGTATGGTGGACAGGAATTATGTTTCCCTTCAAGATAATACCAGATTCCTTAACACCTGCTAGATGTTTCTATGACACACCAGTGGGACCAGTCAAGTCACCCCACTGCCATAGGGGTGATATTTACAACAACACAAGACACAGCAGATTTCACTAACTGCAACAAAAAGAAAACACATTCCCTTCTCTCAGTGCTGACCCTCATCTGTTAAAACATGGAGTGGCCTGGAGCACTTTTGTCCTCTAGTCCCCTGGATAGCATCCTGTGTATACAAGGCTTCTTTTTCTCTTTCAGTAAATAAATGTCTATTTGCGCACACTTAAGCAGAAATTTTAAGTCAGTTATAATCGTCTCCAAAGTGAACAGTGTATAATAAGGAGCAACTTGTTGAAAATATATAAGCATATTTGCTGGTAGCAAATCAAATGTATATTTGAGTGGGAATTTATCAACCTTATTATACGTATATGTTTTTTACAAACTGTAATGTGGCAATTTATATCAGGTAAACCTAAACTATGCACCTTATTTGGTCAAACCTAAAAAAAAAGCAGTTTGTACAAGACTGTTTCTGGCTGTTATTGAGAGTATAAAAAAGGAAAAAACAAATACAGTATGCATTTAATGTGTCACAAAGTCTTTAATGACTAGTAAGTCATGTGACATAATACAAACCTTGTATTTTTTTTTTTTTTAATAAAAAAAAATAGGTTACAAATATAAAATGACCTACCGTATATACTCGAGTATAAGCCGAGTTTTTCAGCACATTTTTTTGTGCTGAAAATGCCCCTCTCGGCTTATACTCGAGTCACCTTTTTGCGCCTGATCTCCCGGACTTTGGGGACCCGGTAACAGCCAGCCGTAGGTCACCTGGACTTTTCACACATGTAGCCCCACTCTTCCTCTACAAGTGTGCAAAGTTTGTTGTCCAGGGGACCTACGGCCGGGGAGCACCGATTTTCAAAGCCGGGCACCCCTTCCTCAGACTCCTATGTTAAACGGTCATTTCTCCAGTGATATTTGGGGACCCGGTACCAGCCGGTCGTAGGTCCCCTGGACCCGTAACTTTGCACACATGTAGCCCCATTTCTTCCTAATAAGTGTGCAAAGTTTTTTGTCTAGGGAACCTACAGCCAGGGAGTACTGATTTTTCAAACCAGGGCACTCCTTCCATAGACTCCCATGTTAAACGTCAGTCTAGTCATGGACACAGTGAGGCATGGACACAGTGAGGCATGGGCACAGTGAGGCATGCACATGGACACAGTGAGGCACAGTGAGGCATGCAGATGGACACCCTAGGCTTATACTCGAGTCAATACGTTTTCCCATTTTTTTGTGGGAAAATTAGGTGCCTCGGCTTATATTCGGGTCGGCTTATACTCGAGTGTATACGGTACTTTAAAATAAGTCCTTTAGAACAGAAATATGGTAGGTAGTGAAAAAAATATAAAGCTGATCATGCCAAGTACAATGTGATTTGAACAATCTTTTAGGCTCTGTCGACCACTTTGTAGTGCAGGAGCCTGACATTCACCCTATACGTTTTTTAATGTTTTGCAGTTTTCAGAAAAGCACTACAGTCCATTTAGCATGGTTTCCTATGGTACACGTTCCCATCTATGCGTTTTTCAGCCGGTGCAATTTTGGAAAGGGTCAGGGACTTTTTTTTCTGCAGCAGATTGCATTTTGCATGTAATAGACTTCAATGGACACTTGTGTTTTGCGTGTAGTAGATTTCTATGGACACTTGCGTTTTTACATGCGTTTTGCAGGGGGGGATAACAAACCATAACAAACTGTGTATAGCTGGTTGTTAAGGATGCAGCGGCCGGCTTCCCGGGCCCATTCCTTAACAACCAGCTATACACATTTTGTTAACCTCTTCTGCTCCGGAAGGTTTACCCCCCTTCATGACCAGGCCATTTTTTGCAATACGGCATTGTGTTACTTTAACTGACAATTGCACGGCCATGCAACGCTGTATCCAAATAAAATTGATGTACTTTTTTTCTCACAAATAGAGCTTTCTTTTGGTGGTATTTGATCACCTCTGCCGTTTTAATTTTTTTGCGCTTTAATAAAAATACCAACAATTTTGAAAAATAACAACAATATTTTTTACTTTCTGCTACAAAACACATCCAGTTAAAAATCTAATTTCTTCATCAATTTAGAATATGTATTCTGCTACATGTTTTTGGTAAAAAAATAAAATAAGCGTACATTGATTGGTTTGTGCAAAAGTTATTGCTCCACAAATTATGGGATATTTTTTTATTTTTATTATTTTTTACTAGTAACGGCGGCGATCAGCGACTTTGCGACATTGCGGTGGACAAATTGGACGCTAAGTGACACTTTTGACACTTTTTGGGGACCAGTGACACTAATACAGTGATCAGTGCTAAAAAAATATGCACTATCACTGTACTAATGACACTGGCAGGGAAGGGGTTAACATCAGGGGCGATCAAAGGGTTAAATGTGTTCCTTGGGAGTGATTACTAACTGTCTGGGGTGCTTTAACTGTGGGAAGACAGAGATCCGTGTTCATGCTTAGCAGAAACACAGGATCTCTATCTTTCCTACTAACAGAACGGCGATCTGCCTTGTTTACATAGGGAGACCGCCGTTCTGCCTGCTCGGCGGGTCCCACTAGTGGTATGTGATTCTGCACAAAGGAGCCCCCCTCCCCGCAGTAAATATACGTGGGGCAGTCAGCAAGGGCTTAAAAAGGACAAAAAATGCATCAAAGATGCATCAAAAACATATTCAAAACCGTAAAAATGCACCTGAAAACGGCATAGATGTTAGGGATAATGTAGCCATTACTATTCCTTTTTGGAAATATTTTTGAATGCACCTCTAGCCTCTATACTAGAGGGTGTTTAGTTCTGTTAAGCCGATTGCATTCTAGTCAAATATTACACTATAAAGGGCGGCTTCACACTGATCCGCTGCCCTTTGGCTGCAGCTCAGTGTACCTGCGGTTTTCGTGCAAGTTAGCTGCACTTTCCCATAGACTTCTATTATGTCCCAAGGTTTTGGTGTGTTTTCTGAAAGCGCACCAAAAATCCTGCATGCAGGACTGACTGACACAGAAAAAGTTCTAAAGTTCTTTTAAAACAACAGCAACTGTTTTTTACAGTTTTTTTCAATATAACAATTTGCACATTTTTATATTTAACATATACAGTATGGCAACATGTTTTGTTTGCCAAGTTAATGGGGAGACAGCTGTACTGAGCGTTTACTGTAACAGGAGTGTCTGAAATTTAGAGTACGGTAAATAGTTCTTCTTCATTAATAATTTTGACATTGCCTCACTTTTAGTGACACCCATATATTTCTATTAGTACATTTTGTACTGTATATTTTGTTTTTGCGTTACATGCGTTCTTGTTTTTGTTTCCACTGCTGATTCCCACATCCAAGCAGATGTTGAGCTCAAATGGTCTGATAATTAAGCAAGGTCAGGTGCTCAAAGTGCAGACTTGCATTTCTGCTGTAATAACACACGCTGATCTATTTTTTCAATGTCGTATTTTGCAGGTGAGCCTGAACCTTTGGAGCAGCAAAAACAACAGATTACGAATGAAGAGGGCACCGAGCTGTTCTCGTATAAAGGAAATGACGTGGAATACTTTGTGTCTACAAGCTCTCCTTCTGGTTTGTACCAGCTGGAATTAATTTCAACAGAAAAGGACACCCATTTTAAAGTTTATGCCACTACAACTCCCGAGTCTGACCAGCCTTACCCAGAGTTACCATACGACCCGAGAGTTGATGTGACATCGCTAGGACGCACCACATTAACATTAGCATGGAAGCCAACTCCTACATCCTCTGTTTTAAAACAGCCAATCCAATACTGTGTTGTTATCAACAAGGAACACAATTTTAAAAGTATGTGCGCAGTCGAAGCCAAGATCAATGCAGATGATTCTTTTATGGTAGCTCCTAAGCCTGGTTTAGACTTCAGCCCCTTTGACTTTGCCCACTTTGGGTTTTCATCAGAAAATGATGCTGGTAAAGACCGCAATTTCATGTCTAAAACCTTATCCACAAAGATAGTACGTCAACTAACTGCCAAACCAAAGCCTGACCTTCAAAAGGTATGCATTGGGAACAAAAACATATTTACAGTTTCTGATCTGAAGCCTGACACCCAGTACTACTTTGATGTGTTTGCAATAAACTCAGCCACAAATATGAGCACTGCATATGTCGGAACATTTGCTCGAACCAAAGAAGAAGCAAAGCAGAAAACAGTAGAGTTGAAGGATGGAAAAGTTACTGATGTGTTCATAAAAAGGAAGGGCACTAAGTTTTTAAGATTTGCCCCAGTCTCTTCCCATCAAAAAGTCACTTTTTCAGTTCACTCTTGCCTGGACACTATTCAGATCCAAGTCAGAAGAGATGGCAAACTTATTCTGTCACAAAGTGTAGAAGGTGTGCGTCAGTTTCAACTGAGAGGAAAACCAAAAGCTAAATACCTGATTAGGCTAAAGGGAAGCAAAAAGGGTGCCTCTATGCTCAAAATCCTGGCAACATCGAAATTTAACAAGCAGCCTTTCCCTTCACTTCCAGAAGACACACGAATCAAAGCCTTTGATAAACTGCGCACATGCACTTCTGTTACAATAGCATGGCTGGGAACGCAGGAGAGAAATAAATATTGCGTTTACAAAAAAGAAGTGGATGATGACTACAACGAAGACCAGAAAAAACGAGAACAAAACCAATGTTTGGGGCCTGACACCAGAAAGAAATCAGAGAAAGTTCTCTGCAAATATTTCCACAGTCAAAACCTGCATAAAGCAGTCACCACAGAGACAATCAAAGGACTTGAAGCTGGCAAGTCTTACGTCTTGGATGTCTATGTCATGGGTCACGGAGGCCATTCAGTCAAATATCAAAGCAAACTCGTAAAAACAAGAAAGTTCTGTTAGAGTTCCTGTGAACTTGTATGACAAACATATCCTACAAGGAGCATACTTACTAACTACATGTGCAGTCAAGCGGTTGTGACTTGTACACAGTACCTGTAGCAGTGTAGAAAGGTATCAACTTGTATACTTCTGTTTACATATCAAAGTGGTTGCTTCTAAATGGTAATCCTGCTGCTTCTCCAGAACTGAAAGACATATATATATATACTTATAGGTCTGAGACCTGATATCAGACAAACACGGTAGATGAAGTAACAGTGGTAATGGATACAAAAGTACGAAGGACAACTTTGGTAGTGTCACACAGTGCATGAACTGCCTCTAAATTATTTTACTAAATACATGGCCAAGGCAAGTCCCCTGGTTCTATTCATGCTCGCACAATACAATCTAGAAATGATAGACTATGTGTAAATTATTTTATAAAGTCTTGTCTGAAATGTTTATGTTGTATGTAAACTACAAAATCATTCCTTACCTAATACAGATCAAATACTAAGTATTAACTGGACCTATCTTTATTCTTCTTAATTCTTTGCCTATTGTACATTCCTACGAGACTGGTTTATTTTTTAAATATGTATTGTATGTATAAAGTTGTCAAGCATATATTCCTGTACATAAAAAATTGAAAGTATAAAATTATATATTTCTTTTGCTTATGCGTTGTCTAAAATACTATATCAGAAAGAGTGGCTGTTGTCTGTAAACAAGTTGTTAACTTGTTTTTAGTGTTTTATGTGTGCAAAATATATAAAGATATATAAAATATATTATAGTTATATAAAGATATATATATATATATAAATACAGTATAAATTTAAAAGAGATTTGCGTAGCAAGAAAGGGTAGTAAAGTAAGGAACAAACAAAGCATATAAGCCAGCAGACACTCTTTTTGTGAATGACTTTAAACAGGGCCACCCAGTATTGTGAATCAGCAGCATTAAAGGAAAGATGAAACAGACAATAACTGACTGTACTTTGTAGTTTAATCCGCAAGCAAAACGAAAAGTTGCAGCTTTTTCAAGGTGGTGTTAGGATGACAAGATGTTATTAATGGAAGGCATTGTAATACTTTGTAAAGGCAGCATTGAGACAGACTTTTTTTTTTTGTCAGTGTTAACATTTTATCACTCAACAATAATCATTTCGCCAGATGTTGTATAAATACAAGGCGAGATGTAGAATGTTGTGGATACCACAAAATCACAGCACAAAATATAATGCAGGTGAATGATACCTACTGGCTAAACAATCAGGGGAATTTAATGTCACGCTACTCAACAATTTAACTTCTTGTTGACCATAATGTCATTTGTAACTTGTTGGGGTTCATTTACTAAACTAATAGAGCAAGTTATGTTAAGGATGTTTACTGAGCTTAGTAAATAAAATGAAGCTATGTTCACTTTGAATATGTTCAAATAAAAAAATAAAAAAACAGTATTTTTGCTTGCACATGATTGGATGATTGAAGTGGATACAGCTTCTCCATAATCATACCGCTGCATTTTTTTTTCATATGTTTTATTCAGCAAGCTGATCTATTTATAAAATCTAGATGAACCTTTCTTGATATTTTTATTTCTCTTTGTTTTTGCTGAAATAAAATGTATAAATGTGGCAAATTTGAGAAAAAAGAAAGTATGGCTATTGACATTTTTTTTCAACCTTTAAAAAAGCCACTTCCCTGTTTTTCCGGTTCACCCGTCTCTAGATGGCTGCTTTTTAAATACATGGGAAAATGCTGGGCAACTTCACTAACAATATTAGCAAGGCAAGTCAGGGCACTGCAAACCCAATTCAGTTAACACCGTAGTATTCAAAATAGACCCAATTCCCTGTATATGTGGTGATCTCACAGCAGGGTGTAACTAAAATATCCCAAGTAGTTCAGCCCTGAAGACAATAGAATACAGGGTTTTCTTATATTTATAAAACGTAGGAGAATATTACTGTGAAAATCCCACCCAACAAAGGATTAGCTAAAATGAGCATTAAGGACATCTTTATACATACATAATAGTTATGGCTTTAAAATGGTGTTTTAATTAAGAGTGTGGAAAGGGTAATAATATGCAGTAGCATACAACCAGTTTTACCTACCTAGAGTTAGTGCTTTCTTTCATCTAATAGGCAATTGTTGCTCTAGTTACAACACAACTCTTGCTCTTTTTTTTTTTTTTTTGTATATAAGACCCTTAAAAGTATATCCAAGACTGAAAAGATACAGAATGCCGTCAACATGACCAGCATGATGACATGGACACAGAGAGATGTTCCTTGCCTTAGAAGCTTGTGGATGTAAGGTCTTAAATCACGTGTTTGTCAGTTTTGCCATCAGATGTGTATTTTTGATTCATGAAGTGATCTTTTTGAGTATTTTTTGTACAGTTGTCATTTTGTTTTAAATAATTTCATATTTTCATTGTTGTCTCTTTCTTTTTGTATTTTCTATTTGTGTACAAATGTGTGATTACCAGGCTGTTTGGCCATTTATATTTTGAATATGTAAAATAAATAATACCATTATTTATGCTGTTTTTATTTCATTTGTTCATTGAATATTTAAGAGGGGCATTTACTTGGTATTGAAATAAGTAAAAGTCAGAAGCTACAAGCACTGTAGCTACTGATTTTAAAAAAACACAAACTTGCTTGCAAGCCCATGGAGTCCAGTGCTGCCTCAAGTGACAATCTAGTGCACTGTTTCTCAGCTCCAGTCCTCGAGGGGCCCCAACAGGTCATGTTTTCAGGCTTTACATTATTTTGCACACGTGATTTGATTAGTTTCACTGCATTAGTAATTACCACATCATTTGAGGGAAATCCTGAAAACATGACCTGTTGGGGGCGTCTTGAGGACTGGAGTTGAGAAACGCTGCTCTAGAGTATTTTCCTTTGTGCCTCCCCTGGAGGCTACAAAAACGTCATGTAGGGAAGGGAGGGTTGGATGGGCCTGGCCAGCACAGACGGTAGGTAGACACTACCAGAAGGGTAGAGGGCTATGACATAAAAGGAAGTAGAAGGCTGTGCTAAGGAATTGACTACTTATTAAAGCAAGTTCGGAGGCACATTGCAAGTGAATAAACATGTCCTATGGAAATAAAAAAAACTGCAAGTAAGCATTTAAGACCCTTGAACGTTCTGTGTTTTTAGTAAAACAAAATGTAAGCTAATGCCCACCCAAATCTCAACATCAGTGCATAAAGGGTTAATTACATAAATAAAGTGTTAAAAGATGGTGTTTCAAGAAAGACCCAGGAATAATAAACTCCAAACAGCTAACTTTTCAAGTTTCCAATATATATGAAAGAAAGTATCATATATAAGGACACAGCACTATATTGTACTACATGGACAAGATCTACCCACAGTTCCTCTATCTAGACAAAAGCAAACTCTCAGCTACAAACATCATATAATATACATTAGAACAGTGGGGAGATCCAGGCTTAAAGTACAGAATGTAACAAACATCAATACACATGGATAGATATCAGAAAAAAACTTCAGCTGGCATGCGGACACTCAGGATCTGGTGGAGATGGGAATAACAATGTTTCAGAGTAAAAACCTTTTTTCTCAAGTGATATCCACATGTCTGCATGTGGCACCCAAATTATTTAAATATACAAAAATGGTGTCAAAACTCACTAAACCTGCCTCTTACCCCCAGTCAGAGTGATGTCATATCCAGTGCAGGAAGTTGCACTTTCATGACATCACTGCCAGTCCTTAAACCCTCGGATGCAGCCTTCCAACTAGAGAAATTAGCCAGTGAGAGGGGGGGGGGGGGGTTACAGGCTGTACCTGTGCTTTGGTCTATATGGGATAAACAGGTACAGGAGCTCAAGTGGTTGATTTGGCAATGTCTGTCTGTACAAACTCCTTTGGACATAGCAAAATCATGTAATGTGAGGAACTTAAAACAGAAAAAGCTTTACTCAAAACAATCTGAGTGAGAAAAGCAAATAGTAGCGCTAAAAAACAATAAAACTATATAATAGTGTAATAAACTCAATAACACCACGTGACAAGTGATATAAAGTCCATAACATAAATGATGAAATCGGTGAAAAAATTCCTTATTTCTGTCAGTCTTCCACCACACCACTGTGCTGTGCCAACTTCCCCTTTGAAAAACACACTCACCAAATAAATTTGCCTTTCACTCTCGTGTCAGGCTAAATTCGCTTGTGTATGATCCCACAAATGGAAAAAGCAATCTCAGCTGAATTACCATGATAGTCCTCAATACTTGCACATTTTATTCATTGCCGCAGTGGTGATAGAGGTTATTCAGGGCGTTTATATCCAATATCAACAACACAATGTGAGGAACTACTTAGTCAATTCATTCTCTGTAACTATTCAGGCAGGACCTTGCTCTACATAGCTGTTGGTAATCTAAAAGTGATTGTACAATGAGCTTGTAAAGTGTCTGGCTTGCTTAAAGCTGGCCATACATTACACAATTTTCTTGTTCAATTTCCTTTAAATTTATCTTCAACTATGTAGTGCCTGCCTGATTGCATACAAATTGAAAGTATTCAGGTTTGACCTCATAAATCGTAAATCTAAAGGAAAATAGTTCAAGAAATTTGTATAATGTATGGCCAGCCTTAGTCTAGGAAGGGAAAAATAGTGCGTGCATAAAAAGCACTAAAAGTAAAAGATCGATTTGATAATTTCACACCTGGCCTGCAGATAGCTGGTTAGGTCCTGTGAATAAGAAGTGCTTTTATCCACTTTTGAGCAACAGAAAAGCAGCTAAAGCCGTGTACACACGATCGGTTTTTCCGATGAAAACAGTCCGATGGACTGTTTTCATCGGACGAACCGATCGTGTATGGGCCCCATCGGTCTTTTTTCCATCGGTGTGAAAAAATAGAACATGTTTTAAATTTATCCGATGGGAAAAAAAACGATAGCAAAATCCAATCGTCTGTGTGGAAATCCATCAGATAAAAAACCCACGCATGCTCAGAATCAAGTCGACGCATGCTCAGAAGCATTGAACTTAATTTTTCTCGGCTCATCGGAGTGTTTTACGTCACCGCGTTTGAAACGGTCGGTTTTTGGACTGATGGTGTGTAGGCAAGACTAATGGAAGTCAGTTTCATCAGATTTCCGATGGAAAAAACCATTGTATTAGAATCCATAGGATATCCGATCGTGTGTACAGGGCTTTAGTCGTTCTCAAGTCTTGAACACCAGTCCACCACTAAATCCGCTTTTCTAACTGCAACATCATGCTGTAATAGTGTAGGGAAAAATAACACTGCATTACAGGCATTATTATTTTACTTTGCTTGGTCAAAAGTTGATCACACACAATACCTTGTATATGTTTATTTAGGATTACTGACAATTACATAACTTAAGTGCTTATCTGATTGGATACAAACTGAATGGATTTATCAGATGTTGTTTTAAACTACATGGAACATTTCTGGATTATTTTAAACAAATTGAAGAATGAACAACTGGATTGTAATGTTTGTATAATCAAACACACTTTCCTGCATTGCTAGCTACTGGAAAGAAAGTACAGTACAAACTTGCCCAGTACACCTACCAATCTGCAGGTTGAACAATGAAGAAGCTGCAGGACACAGTAATTCAAGCTAAACTTCATGCAAAAATAAAATAAAAACACATTTACCACTGCATCCACATCTAGCCAATAAAAAAAAAGCTTATAAGAACCAAAAACAATGATCTAAATCAATTTTCATGCGCCACCTCTTCTAGTGAAGACCGATGATCAGAGCTGTTCTCAATAGGGGGAGCGACCTGAGCAATTTGGTTCAGTGAACACTCTCTAAACCCAACGGAAAATCCACATATTCTGAACATAGTTCCCTAACCCGTTGAAGTCTATGGGAGCCAAATCTTGTCAATTTGTGTTGACCAATTTGCCAGCTTTTGGTAAAAGGGGCATGGGTACCTAGGCCCTGCCATGGGGGACATGTACCAAAAAAAGTATAAAAAATGTAATTCAGTGGGTAGCAGGTCTCTTATTGCAGAACAAAGGGCACCACTAAAAATATACAAATCCTTTAAAAACAAAAAGAAATGGCGTTGGGTCTCCCTCAAACTCTATACCAGACTTTTATCCAAATATACAGCCTAGCTGGCCAAGAAAAGGGGGGGGGGCAAGCATGCACCCACCCTCCTGCATCATACCAAGTCACATACCCTCAACATTGGGGTGGTGCCTTGCCAAGGGGTAACTGGCCCAATGGATGTGGTAGTCTATAGGGGAGACCTATCCAAATCTTTAAGCCCCTTCAAAATAAAGGGGCACCCAAACAGTCACCTTCTCCCCTACACATATGAAAATGGGGTACATAGAAGCCATTGGTCCCCATTAACAAAAAATAAATAAATACTAAATAAACACACAGAGACTATAATATACATTTTATATGAAGAAATACTGTAAAGGTGACGCTAACCTGACCCCCACTCCCCCCTTCCCGGTCTCCGCTGTGCTTACTGCCAGTGATCCTCATCTGTCAGGGCTCCCACACCTGCTCCACCGGTCGGGGAATTTGAATTCTCACTGCTCTCTCTTTTCTCTTTTGTGTGCTACCAGGATGGACCAGATTCTGACTGGTCAGCGCCATCACATGGCAGTGGTTATATTGAATGACTTACAGCAAATGGCTGAGCTGGAAGTATCTGGCCATTTAGTTTGCCTGTGTTCCTGTTGAATTAATGGTCAACCATAACCTGAATTTCATCCCTAGTTGTCAATGCACAGTTTTAATTCTTGCTGCTGCTCGCTTTGGGACTTCATGGTGCTACCTCTTGAAGTCTTCAGGAACCTGTGAGGACCCTTTTAGAACTCTGTAATGGCCCTGTGAGGACTTTGTGGTGAACCTTTTGTCAGCCAATGAACAACATCAACATCTGGAAGAAATATGAATACTGCAAGTTGCACCCATTTTACGCTTTCCAGCTTTAGTAAATAAAACCCATTGTGTACTTAAAAGTGGGGTATGCCTGTAGTACCTAAAGCAGCATAAGTTCCCACCAATGGACTATACCTGATGTCACTACTCTGTCCCTCCTCCACAGGAATCTCTCCCTATACTGGGCACATTGTCCCTCACAAGCGGGGTCGTGTCCCTAACCTAACCACTCACACAAAGCGTGCCAAATGTGGTGAGCCAATGCTTTTTATAAACACTTCCCTCACTAAAGATGGCCGACAGGCCATGATGACACGTATGGAGGAGTACAATTTCTCCTATCCTCCATTCTCCTCCTGTAGTAGTGATGCAAAACATTTCAACATCAGGCTAAATAATGCTGGACCTCCTTCAGCCTAGAAATGGGATGTATTATTTTTAGGTATAACTTATTTAGAAAGGACTGCCAAATCACATGGATTCTCCATAAGAAAGAATAGACACTGTTTCATGCATGCATGTTCTGAAAGTTCGGTTTAATTAAAAAATAAAAAATAAATCATAGTTCAAAATGATAAAAGTTTGGATTGATTTATAGAAGTAATAATCAATATCCCAGTAGTAACTTTGGATAATGCAAGCACATTATGAGAATTAATATATTTAGCAGTAACGATAATATAATACAATTTTTTTTTAAATTCGACATTCACATTCACAAAATTTTGCTTTGTAGCCATTTATTGTGAAAACCTCCTAAAACCAACATAAATCACCCCTTTCCTAGTAGCTACAATGCTGAAACAATATCCTTACATTGCTTCATTTACACTCTATAGAATATGTTAGAATGTACATCTGTTTGATACTTGCTTTGAACTTTGTGTGGGTGGGAAGAAAAAAAGCCAGCAGGGTTTGGGAAAAGGGGAAAAGAGAGGTCAAACGTTATCATTATAGTCAATAATGAAAGAGGGATAAAGAGACAGGTCATGCTACTTAATATCGGTCAAAGAAAAAAAAAATAGAAATAATTTTTTTTATATATACAGGACTAATAGTTTAATAATCATGGATCATACACCTTTTGTACAACAAATTTCAAATGGTGTTCTAGGAATTTTATCTGTGCTATGACAATAGAAAGGAAGTGCTGCAAGCCAAACATTTTGTTTAAATAATGATTACTAAGGAATGAAGAATAAATATTATCTGTGTCGGTAGAGTGGCAGGAAGATTTTGGATCCATTGCTGGCTAAACTTCATCCAAAAATGAACTAGAGACAGTGCAATGAACAACAACAAAAGAGATTTTGACTTTTTGCACATTTAAAGAGCTAAGCACTAAAACTTGCCAAAAAATGTAATGTATCAAATAGCAGTTACCCTGATTTCCCGATCCACCTCCTAAAAAGTTCTGTTGCAAATGATTTCCAGGACATGTTTTGCATTCTGGATATCTCCCAGTGAACTTGGACCTTGCATCAAGTTATACAATAATGCCTCGTATACACGGTCGGAAATTCCGACAAGAAAAGTCCGTTGGGAGCTTTTGGTCGGAAATTCTGACCGTGTGTAGGCTCCATCGAAATTTTGCTGTCGGAATTTCCGCCAACAAAAGATTGAGAGCTGGTTCTCAAATTTTCCATCGGAAATTCCGATCGTCTGTAGCAATTCCGACGCGCAAAATTCCGACGCATGCTCGGAAACAATTTGATGCATGCTCGGAAGCATTGAACTTCATTTTCTCGGCTCATCATAGTGTTGTACTTCACCGCGTTCTTGACGGTCGAAAGTTCAGAGAACATTTGTGTGATTGTGTTTATGCAAGCCAAGCTTGAGCGGAATTCCTTCGGAAAAACAATCCAAGGTTTTTCCGACGGAAAATCCAATCGTGTGTACGCGGCATCAGAAAACAAAGACAAAAACTGCATAGAAGATTTTAACAAGTTGCCCTGTAGCTTTATAAGTGATATCTTGATGTGTAGCAGGCAAGTAAAAGATTTGCAGGTGGGGTTGGAAGAAGGGCAAACTATTATCTATTGTGTAACTGCACTGATGGTTCAGTTATACTTTAAAGCCCTACTCCAGGGAAAACAAAGAAATTCAAATAGCACACTGTGCATCAATTACTTTACTAATCAGTCTTGATTTCAAAAACCTCTTCTAAAGTCATCCTGCAGTCTACTGGATGAAAGTCTCAGTTTTCTCTATGAGCCCAGCTAACATCCTACCCTGAGAACCAGGCATTTTTCCCTGCTTATTATCTTCTTGGGCAACGGTGCCTTCACGGCTCCTATGAGTTCTCCAGCCTCTGGAACCTATGTGTAGCTGAAAGTGTAGCATTCACCAATAGAAGGTGTACACATCATGTAGGCAGTGATGTGGACACCTAAAGAAGGACCCCCATAAGTAAATGCTAAAAGAGAGAAGCATCATCCTGGAGTATCCTGAAGTTGGGCTTTAGGCAATTATATCAATATTCTGATGGAATGTACACTACATTACCAAAAGTGTAGGGAAGCCTGCCTTTACACGCACATGAACTTTAATGGCATCCCATTCTTAGTCAGTAGGGTTCAATATTGAGTTGGCCCACCCTTTGCAACTATACCAGCTTCAACTCTTCTGGGAAGGCTGTCCACAAGGTTTAGGAGTGTGTCTATGGGAATGTTTGACCATTCTTCCAGAAGCATATTTGTGAGGTCAGGCACTGATGTTGGACGAGAAGGCCTGGCTCGCTGTCTCCGCTCTAATTCACCCCAAAGGTGTTCTATTGGGTTGAGGTCAGGACTCTGTGCAGGCCAGTCAAGTTCCTCCACCCCAAACTCGCTCATCCATGTCTGTATGGCCCTTGTTTGTGCACTGGTGCGCAGTCATGTTGGAAGAGGAAGGGGCCATCCAGGTAGCCCTGCAGGGGTAATGAGCGAAAGTGAGTGTGTTGGTTCTCTCTATGCCAGGCTGCTGCTCCTCCGCTCAGACTCCAGGGCTCCCGGTCCTCAAAACAGATCTTGTAGCTGTGCTTCTTTACTGCTCTCCCAGCGTACCAGCTACTGGTATCCTCATAAAACCAGAGAGAAACAAACTTGCATGGTGTAATTCCGATGATTTATTAATTTTTTTTTTTTTTTAATGCGATTCAGATCGTGTCATTTAAATGCAGTTTAAATGCAAATAAAAATCAAAAAACACACAGTATCTAGCAGGCATTCCAGCATGCATTCCACTGCTCCGTACTTAACAACCGGAAGTGACGTGATTGCGTGTGAGATAGCTCCGCCTTACGCGTTTCCTAATGTTACTTCTTCTGAGGCGGTGCTCAGGTAGCCCTCAAAAAGGAGACATTTAGTATGCAATTAGCATCATTTTTGGCATCCACACTTGATATGGGGAAAGAGAGACTCTGAAGATTAAGAGATGAGGAGGCTTAATGACCAACTCCAGTGGGTAGCCAAGCTCTAAAATTAAAAATGCAACTTTCGCTGCAATACCCATTTTCTTAACAGTACTGTTCTCCACAGACTCATCACTCCTTGGTCAAGTGTTAGTCCTCTTCTGAATTGAATGCCACCCAGATTCATTTAACCCACTTCCAGTGAGTCCAAGATGCCTCATGTGTAGTGCAGCCTGTGAGAAATGTACAGCTTAAATTAGACGATCAACCCTTTGTCACATTGTAGGGTGTGTACTTTATTATTCATAGCAAGCAGGACATGTGCTCTTTTGAGTTTTGTGCTACTCACATCGTTTTCTCAAAAACATTGTCAAACACGCAAGAGAATATGCCCTGTTTGCCTTGACAAAGACAACTAACGTTATACCGCAAACCAGTTATGCCACAATCCCTCTAATTTATGTTGTACATTCTTCACAGACTGAAATCTTCACATGTAGCATGTTTCACTGGTGTCTAAGCAAACCATCCTTACCACCTCAATACATACATGGCAGAATAATAACAGGTTCAGGATAGCAAAGAACATTCATTCTTCATAGCAATATCTCTGTGCCTTCTTTAGGGTAACATGTGGGTGTATAGCATCTGTAACGCTACCCCCTTAGGGGACCTTTGTATTAGCTGGTTCTTCTCTAAAAGTTCAGAGATGTCCTTGCAAGCACCAGTCCAGTTACATTGGCTCCAATTGATTGCTTGAAGAGCCATTAACAGGAGAGGGGTTAGGGCATGGGATACTCAAAAATGATTAGTACTTAGCAATTAGAGAACAGTCTTCTCAGTTGGACAGTCCAATGCCTCACAGCTGGGGACCATGCAGCAGGTCTCTGAGCAGTCTAAGGCCTCACAGCTGAAGACCATGAAACAAGTCTCTTTGGCATCTGGTTACCTTGTGTCTCCAGAACACTGCCCAGTCTCAGGGACTCTCAGGTCCCCAGGACGACTGCCACCTTCCAGCTTACTCTGGGCATGGTCCAGTGAGTGAGAGAGTCCTGATCCAGACCAGATCTCGTGTGATGTGGTCCTGCATTCAGCTTCTAACAAGGTCTATCCAGGCCCTCAGCTTTGTGCGGAGGCCTCTAAACAGCTGCATAGTCCATGGGCTACCTGAAGGCAGCAGCCTCACAGGCTCTGGAACCCTCCTTTGTAGAGAAACCCTGCTCTCCAGTGTTACAGATTATTTATCACATTTCCAGCCCCCTTCTAATAACTCCTCTCTAGGGTTTGGCTGGAGTATGATGCATATTAGGGCTGATTATTTGAATCTCCCCCCTAAGCTCTGGAAGCTTCTTTCAGAGAGAGGGGGAAGCAAACACCCAGCCCGCGAAACCCTGAACAGACCAGGACAAACAGTCACTTCTTTATTAATTACAGAAGGAGCCAAAAACTAAATTTACCTAGCATCCTAAGCCAAGAAGGTGCTACATCTCTATAGAACTCTTTAACAACAGAAAGTCTGATAATCACCACTTACGTATGGTGACTAGAGTAAAACAGGTGAACAGCTGGAAGGATCCAAGGCCTGATGGCAAAGTGCCACCCCACTGGAACTGGACCACTCTGGTAGTAATTTGGGAGGGGCTCCACATAGTAGCTGGGTCTTCTGGAGAAGCGGCGTGGTAATAGGTTCTGGCCTGGCTGCGAGCATGCTGGCTAGATGGACTCTTGTTGACAGTGGAGGGCCTCTCACCTAGCTGTAGATCACTTGCCCAGCTACCCCTGCCCCTCTCAGGAAGCTGAGAAATCTATACTCGCTGGGCCTGCCCAGAAACCCAGGGAGTTGTGGAAAATTGAGTTAAAGGGGCCTGTGCCTGCAAATTTGCATTGTGAGTAAATAGACACTCTGCTACATCCCTTAAACTGCCAGTAATACTCATAGCTTATTATTTTCTTTGAGGAGCATTTTGTGTTTTGTTTTCTTCTATTAAACAGCACTTTTTAGACCTATGGTTATGATCTTACCGGTGTGTTAGGACTGGATTTTACCTACTTTTGACAAAAAATTGTATGCAAGGATCTTCACTGGAGATCTTTACTGTTTTTTTTCTCTGGTAAATTCTTTGTATGAATAGCATGTGCATTCACAGGATTTATTATTATTATTAAAAATCTTTATGGAGCAGAATTGCCCTAACCATATTTTGCCGCATATTTGTATCTCCCAAAGAAAAAAAAAAAGGAAAAGCATTAATCCACTACCAGTAATTATAGCTGCTGACCCATGAAGTCAATTCTAAATTCTGCTATTGAGTATGACCCTTCTGTTATTAAAAGGGATTAAATAGCAGAGCATATGGGTAGTACACCTGGTAGGAAGATGTGTTTTAAAATGTCTGAAAGACCTCTGAGTGAAAGGTTACATGTTTATATTGACTTATTGCTCAAATTTGGGAACACCACAGTGGTCATTCCTGCTTTCTTCAGCCAAATCTTGCCACTGACCATAATAAAGAATTTTAACTGACATAGGTCCAGATGTTCTTTTCAGAACTGAGGTCATATACAGAGGTCATGTAACTCTTTGTGATCGTGTTCTTGTGAAAACAAATTTGCGACAGATTTGGTTGACATTTCAAAACCTTGTACATTTTTTTTACAAGAAAATCAGTTGCTTATTTTTTTAATATTTTTTTTACTGCAAGATGCAGTTCATAAACAAATTCATTATCTTAAAGTCACCACCACGTGCCTCTTTTAGTATTATGGCATTGCAATGTTTAAAGGGGAAGTATGACTCTCCTGTGTTCCCATGTGTTTCTTCTTTTTTTTGTCTCTTCTTACCTTTAATGCAGAATTAAAATACCTGCCCAGCGAATCTAGCGTTGTCCAACTCTGATCCGCTGCTACATTCTGAGTCCATGCCGCCACCCTCCTCTCTGATGTCATCGGGAGATTTATGTCCCTTTCTGTTTCAGAAAGTTTGCTCCCTGACACACCTCCAGGTCCACCCTTCTTCACCAATGTTTAGATGCTGAAACCTCCTTGAATATGTGACATGCACATCCCAGGAGGCTTCAGGAGTGTGCCCGCATCATGCTGTCCAAGAAGCAGAGGGTCGGATGAAGTGGGCTGCAGTGTTAAAAAAGAAGAAAGAAAAAAAAGAAAAGTTGTAGAGGAGGAGTAATATAATATATATAACGATTTTTTCCCTGTAAAGATCCACTTTTATTAAACATAATAACTGCCTTATGAGGAAAATATGCATGACTATGCAGATGTGATGGCTGCATTATATTTATTTTTTAGGATTTCTTTCCTTTATTTTCACCTGGTGAACCAACCAGTAGGGCTGTTGTTTTTCAACAGAACAAGTTGTCTTGCAAATGTAGCTGCTAAGAGTGTTGAGATAAAAAACAAGAAAAGGGGCGCCTCTGAGTATATATCATAAGAATGATTTATTAAACAACAACATCCACTCACATGGAGAACAGGTAAGTTGCATTCAGGTCCGGTTGCTGGGCTGAAGAGATGGAGTGAGTCACAGCAAGTCCTGTAGAGCTGGCACCACATCAGATCCGTGCAGGATGGAGTGGGATGGCTGAGCACAGCGTGTTTTTTCTTCAGTGATCCAGGCTTGCGGCAGGCGGAGCCTAACCGTGACCTTCCTCCAGGCACCGCAGCAGCCATTCCTCACCGCCCTGTCCCTCAGCCTTCTCTAATAAGCAGCATAAGAGGGACTAGCGACTCCCAGGACCTTGGTCTATCAGAAAAAGTCCGTCTGAAGATCTGAAGAAGATATGGGTTACAGGTAAGGTGTAGTGGAGAAGGACAAGCGTCCGTGGTTATGGCAAGCCGCGCCGTGGCTTCAGTGTGCCTTGTTAAGAGTGTTGAGATAAACCATTTACCACTGGCAGAGGTGCTTACAATGATCAGATTTTATTTATTCATGCAAAACCTTTATCCCTAAAGGAAAAAACTGTTGCTATAGCTGCTTCTGTAACTGCACTGTGAGATGGAGTTTGGCGTTAGTTTGTTTGTGTAGCTGTGGGGTTGATTTACTAAAGGCAAATATACTGTGCAAGCTGCTCCAGAGCTTAGTAAATGAGCAGACGCTCTGCTGACTTCCATCATCCAATCATGTGCAAGCAAAAATTCATTTTTTGAAAAAAAAAATTTGCACATGATTGGGTACTCTTTGCAAAGTGAAGTTTTACTGCATTTACTAAGCTCTGAAGCAACTGCACATGCAGAGTGCAACTGCACTTTGCAAAGCGCGCAGCCTATTTGCCTTTAGAAAAGCAACCCCTAAGTCTGCTAGTACATCTAAAGCCTCCTACACATGGTTAGACTTCAAACAAACTTTTCCGTGAATTTTTGTCCGAAGGGAGTTGGCCGGGAACACCCATAGCATACACACGGCAGGACTTTTCTGCAAACTTTCTCAAAACTTTCCCAACATCACGTGTTTTTTCTGCTCTTTTCTGCTCTTTACCGCCACCCTTTGGTCAACTTCTGCTATTGTTGGTTGATTTTAACATTGGTTCTGGGCATGCGTGTTTGTACTTCGGACAAAAGTCCGATGGATTTCTGTACACACGATAGGACTTTGCACCGTAGGACTTTTGTTGCCGAAAAGTTTGTTCATTTGCAGAGCGAACTTTTGTCCAATGAAAACCGGAAAAGTTTGTCCGATGGATCGTACACACGGTATGTTTTTTTTGAAAACTTGCTCATTTTGAAGTTTGTTGTCAAAAAGTCCTACAGTGTGTATGGGGCTTAACACTCTCCTCCCTCCCTCAGACTGACAATGCTGCTGTCCAAAGGTACCCCTGTGCTTCTTCATCCAGAGTGGAGGCACGCTAAAACAGGAGGTGTTTCCCTGTGAAACCAGAGGGAAAAAAGCTTAAAACAAAAAAAAACCACATCTAATGTTTGGTAAGTTGCAATATATGACACCTTTAGTTTTTGGTTTAATACCGCTTTAAGGTCTGATCATTAAAATGCAATTTATAGAAAACCCTTGTTATATGAAGTTGCAAGTATATTGTTGGACCAACTAGATCAGTGGACCAAGTAGCAATGAAGTTTTCATCTGGAGCGTAAAAATTCAACTTTAGCATTTTTTATGTATTTTTTTAAATCCGATTGCCTTGCAACTGTTCTAATAACATGATACCACTATGGAATTTTACAGGATAAATGTTTTTATTTTATAATTCACAGTAAATGAGTACTCATCCTAGTGTTTCCATGTTTCCTGCATGTTCAGTGGTAGGAAGTTCAAGTAAAATAGTATGGCCATTGTGTTCATTCTTAATGTAGTATTAAACACTCAGTGATTTTTAGCTTAATACATTGCCCACAATAAAACATACATTCCTCAGTATACTATTTGTTAAAATTCTTTTTTTTGCATATCTAAAGTAAGGACAAATGTAGAAGCTGCAACTAAATATGTATCTTTTAAGAAAAGCTATCATTATGCAATATATTTGGGGTTTTTTTTTCCCTCGAAAAAATCTGCAAATTCGACAAAAAAATTTAAATTCTGAATACGAATTGAACGAATCAACCAAATTAAACTAAACAAAATAACTAGATTAACGAATCGAAACGAAACAAAACAATTTTTTTTTGTCCTGCACATGTCTAGTATAGGGGACATAACAGTTAGGCTGGCCATATATTATACAATTTTTTTGTCTATAGATTTTCCAAAACTATATAATATGAGGTCAAATCTAAACACTTTCAATTTGTATGCAATCAGGCAGGCCCTAGTACTACAGAGTTGAAGGTAAATCTAAAGGAAATTGAATAAGAAAATTGTATGGTGTGTTGCCAGCTTTAAAGCGTAACTCCACTTTTGTTGAGAAAAAAACATTCCCCTCTGTGTGATCTGTGTACATTGCAAGGATTATAACAATCTTTGTTGCAGATTTCTACATTTTGTTATTCTGAAGTAATCCGTGTGTGTTTGTCTGTGCCTCTGTTCTGAGTGGGTCTAATGGGAGTGGTTTCATAATTAACTGTCAGGTGTGCAGCTGCAGAGCACTAATGAGGAAATCTGCTGGGCCTGCCCTTTAGACATGTTCCTATTACAATATATCTCCAAAAATTTAATTTTTGTTGCAGGGGATGCCTCAAATCTGACTTGTATCTTAGGCAGACTTCTGGGAAATTGGTGAGTCAATTACACAAGCAGGAAAAGATGTTTCCGGGGAGTGGTCAGTACACACTCTGTGTAGAGAACAACTCCAGGTAGCCATATTGCAATGTATTCTCAGAAAATTACATTGGCTGCAGATTGAAAAGGAAAGGTAATTTTTAAAAACAATCAATTACAGTACGTTCTGAAAAGTCCTGCAAGCAGCATGTTCGGGGCGGTTTGGGAGCACTAATTAGTGTCGCAATTATATGCGCTACATTATTTTTTTTTACTTGCTATTTTTTTCCCCACGAAAGTGGAGTTACCCTTTAGATATATACTTTTGTTGTGGAAATATACTGTATATTTAATTTTTTAATCAAAATAAATAAACTTTAAACAAATCACTTTGATCAAGGTTCTTGCTTAACACAAACATGCAGCCACATACGAACAAAGCAATAAAATATATAGAAAATAAGCTCCCATAGTACAGTCACTAAATCTGTATTTGTCATTATCATTAGAAGAGCTAAGCAGTTTAATCCCTAAATTATCATTTTGCATCCTGAAACTTTCTATTACGTATCCTCTGATGTGCCATTCACAATCTGGAGTTTGCGAGTCATCTAAGACAGCAGAATGAGATATTTATCTAGCAATAATAGCATTTGTTTTGCACTTGATTCATTTTGGGGATTGCTGCTCCAAGGGAGTTAGGCATCTGCTTTCTTTTTTTCATTACATTTATTGTCTCCTGCCAGGTGCAATTAAATTACAGCATTCCTCATGTTGTTTTGTGAAATTGAACAATGCTTTTATTTTGCTGGAGTGAAAATCTGATATGATTAAAAACAGACATCTATGTGGAACACGAAGACATAATTTATCATTTTTATTACAAGATAACCTAATGGCTGCACAGATTAACACACAATGCCATATTGGGATAGCCATATCATTACTTACTATATATTGTATGTGAATGTATACAAAAGGCTTATCTAATTAGGAATTCTTATTGCTAAGTCCATTTCCTGTAGTGTAGTAACCTAAAATAACCAGATCAGAATTCATTCTGCTCAAGTAAAATCAGAACAAAATAGATTTTGATTTGTTGAAATAGGTTATTACACCTAGGCTACTTTCACCCTGGGGCCGCAGAGCGTTAGCGCTAGAGTACTGCTCGTTTTAGCGGCATTTTAGTGGCGCTTTTCAGCCGCTAGCGGGGCGCTTTTAAACCCTAGCCACCGAAGAAGGGGTTTAAAGCGCCCATGTTGCGGCGCTTTGGAAGCGCTGCCCATTCATTTCAATGTTTTTTTTTTTTGCAGAAGATGCATACTATGGGTTGTATTTACAAAGAATTCCTATAGCAATTCACCCCATGTAAAAAGGCATGTACATTCTTTCTGTGTGAACGGGGCAAAAAACAAACAATATTAGCATATATACTGTGCTGGTCGATTGTTTTTTATTGATTTGTACCACATTTGGCTTCTAGATGGCACAAGATATCACAGCATTTTCCTATGTTACTTAGGGGCTGTATTACTAAAGGCAAATAGACTGTGCACTTTGCAAAGTGCATTTGCCCTCTGCAAGAGCAGTTGCTCCAGAGCTTAGTAAATGAGCAGAAGCTATGCTGACTTTCACCATCAAATCATGTGCGATCAAAAATGCTGTTTTTCTTTTTTTTTGCACGTGATTGGGTATTCTTTGCAAAGCAAAGCTTTACCTCATTTACTAAGTTCTGAAGCAACTGCACTTGCAAAGTACACAGTCTATTTGCCTTTAGTAAATCAACCCCTGTGTGTACCAGTTTTAGGAAATATCCCCCTGTGGCAGCAGTTGAGTTGTCACCACTGAAGAAGGTCACGTTGACAAATAGATGTAAGTGTACCATAATTTACCAGTATACTGTGCACAGGGCCGTCTTTACCACAGGGCAAAACGGGGCAGCTGCCCTGGGCCCTATCATTATTGGGGGCTCCAAATTATCTATTCCCTGAGCCCGCGCTGCCTGCCAGTGGGGCCCCAAAGGAAGTATGAGCTGTGGCACTTCTTATCCATTATCGGAGATGCAGGCAGCGGAAGCAGATGGTGCCAAGCCATTCTTGCCGAAAATACGCCGGGGGGGATTGTTTTTAACACTCACGGCAACTCCCCAGCAAGTTCTTAGCTAAGGCAGATTTTCTCTAGCTAAGAACGGTTGCTCAGGAGTTAGGCTGTAAGGTGCTGCCTATCCTGTCCTGTTAGTACCTTTCCCCCAGCCCCTTCCTCACTTCACCGTGTCCGCCTGTTCAATCTCACACTACGCTGCCATTTGGGTCTGCCTAACCCCGCCCACTCCAACTCCCTGCATTGCCCGCAGTGTGCAGTGAAAGGGGATCTGCGAGCAGCTGGGCGGGAGTTTTAATACAAGTATAGCTGCCTAAGCCGGCCAAGGGGAAGCAGCCTGAGTGGAGGAGGCATAATTGGTGAGCAATCCTTTTGCCCCCACCATCACTTGCTCTGCCCAGACTTCTCTCTCTCTCTCTTTCCCTCTCTCTTTCCCTCTCTCTCTTTCCCTCTCTCTCTCTCTCATTTCCTCTCTCTCTTTATCACTCTTTCTCTCTCTTTCCCTCTCTCTCTCTTTCCCTCTCTCTCTTTCCCTATCTCTCTCTCTCTCTTTCCCTTTCCCTCTCTCTCTTCCCCCTCTCTCTCTCTTTCCCCCTCTCTCTCTCTTTCCCCCTCCCTATCTCTCTTTCCCTCTCTCTCTCCCTCTCTTTCCCCTCTCTCTCTCTTTCCCTCTCTTTTCCTCTCTCTCTCTTTCCCACTCTCTCTCTCTCCCCCTCTCTCTCTTTCCCTCTCTCTCTCTTTCCTTCTCTCTCTCTCTCTTTCCCTCTCTCTCTCTCTTTCCCTCTCTCTCTTTCTTTCCCCCCTCTATCTCTCACTTTCCCCCCCTCTCTCTCTTTCCCCCTCTTCCCCCCCTCTCTCTCTCTCTTTCCCTCTCTCTCTCTTTCCCTCTATTTCCCTCTCTCTCTTTCCCCTCTCTCTCTCTCTTCCCCCTCTCTCTCTCTTTCCCCTCTCTCTCTCTCTGCCTTTTCTCTCTTACCTCTTTTCTCTCTCTTTCTCTCCCCCACTCTTTCATCTACCTTTCTCTCATCCTCCTCCCTCCCCCCTTTCTCCACCTCTCTTCCTCCCTCTTATCTCCTCTCTTTAGCCCCTTCTATTTTTTCTCTCCACTCTTTTTCTCATCTCCCCCCACCCCATGGTCCCCCCAACAGTCTCTCTCCTTTTCCTCAGTCCTCACCCTCCTCTTGTCCCCTTTTTCTCACTTTCTCTCCCTCCTCTCCATCGTTCTCCCCCCCCCCATATATATTTTCTCATCCGTTCTCTCTTCCCCCCTCTCTTATCCCCCCTTCTCTTTCTCCCCTCCTCTCACTCTTTCTCCTCTCTCTCACCTCACTCTCTCTATCTTTGCCCCCTCCCCCAGCTTTTTTCCCCTCACTTTCTCTCTTGTTCCCATATCTCTCTTTCTCCCCCCTCTTTTCCTTTCTTCCCCTTCCTCTCTATCATATACCTTCTTTCCCCCTCGTATTGCCCCTTCCTCTTTTCGTTTCCCCACTCTCTTTCTCTCCCCACCAACGCCCCCCTCTCTTTTGTCCCCCTCCCCCCCTCTCCTCCCCTCTCTTTCTCTCTCCATTTTTCCTCCTTCCTCTATCTCATTCTCTTCAATCTCTCTCATATCTCCCCTTTCCTTCCCCAGTCCTGTCCTGGGGAGAGGGGGGGGGGTTGCCAACCCTGTTCACCACCTCCCCAATGCAGAATTCCAGCCTGTCCATTGCTGGCTAGCCTTGGAATTAGAATCAGTGGCATAACATCAAATCTCATGATGTCTACAATATGTAAGTCATCTCAATCTGTATTTACCACTTTTACCACTTTAACTATGACCACTTTTCGCTGTGGCACACATAGCATAGCCTCTAGCAACGAATCAGTAAGCCACATTGTGTGATGTAACCTCTAGCAACCAGTCAGTGAGCGGTAATGATATGCTGTAACCTTTGTCAACCAATTGCGGTAGCTGATTGATTTGCTGCAGTAAACTGATTTTAAGTCTAGCTGCTATTGTATGTCTCAGAGCACCAGGGTGATCTTTATCGCGGGTCAAAAGGGGTTTGTTTTTTATGATGTGGGGGAGGAGAGCAAAATTGCATGAAGGGGTGCCCCAAGAAATTGTTTGCCCAGGGTCCAGTTAATATTGAAGACGGCCCTGACTGTGCATACTTGAATAGTATGGGAAAACATGTGGATGGGGGATATGTGGACATTACAGTGGGGGAGATGTGGATATTACAGTGGGGGAGATGTGGACATTACAGTGGGGAGATGTGGATATTACAGGGGGGGAGATGTGGATATTACAGTGGCGGAGATGTGGATATTACAGTGGGGGAGATGTGGATATTACAGTGGGGGAGATGATGTGGATATTACAGTGGGGAGATGTGGATATTACAGATCTGAATCTGTATGTGCGTTATAATTAATCAAAATTAGTTGATTAATCGATTAAAAAAATTGATTAATCGAACATGAAAATTTTAATCAGTAACAGCCCTAGTAAACATAATACAGTAAAACAATTGCAAAACAGATCACAGCCATAAGAGCTTGAGATTAAAGAGACTTTAATATGGTTATCAGTTATCAGAGCTACCGACTTAGCTAGAGGCATCAAATACCGCCTCTAAATAAAGTAATAAGATATTTTGTTAAAAAAATAAAAAATAAAGTAATAAGGTGCTGGGGTCGCTTAGGGGGCCCCAGCGGCTATGAAAAAATGTATTTGGGGTACATAACTACAGAAAAGGGGGAAAAGAGGTGTTAGGGAAAGATTATTACTATGAAAGGTGGAAGGTGGAGGGAGAGCAAGGAGGGGACGAAAAGATGGATGGTCAGGGAGATAAAGTAGCAGGGTCGCTCGCCCAGGGGCAGAATCCTCCCGGGTCACGAAACCTCTCGTAAATAGGCATCCGTGTATATAAAATATTGCCATGGCCTCCAGGTGTTCCGAAAGGTCTCCTCCCAATTGTATAAGGTCGCTGTAAGATCCTCCAGATCCCTAAGTTCATTAATTTTTGAGTACCAAAGAGACCTCTAGGGTGGTACCACAGATCTCCATCGCAGAGGAATACATGCCTTAGCAGCGTTCAGCAGTTGGATCGTGAGGGAGGTCTTATATTTCTTGATAGGCCGTGTTGTGAGATGAAGCAGACACGCCACCGGGTTTCCTGCTAGATCAACATCAGTCAGATCTTTAATGGTAGAGGTCACCTCCTGCCAGAATGGTTTGATTCTTGGGCAGTCCCAAAAAAATTTGGAGCATTGTGCCTCGACCAGCGTTGCATCGCCAGCACGTATCTGGTACCTGTGGGAAAATGCGGTGTAGAGTAACAGGTACCCTATACCACTTAGTCAATATCTTGTAGCTGGTTTCTTGGACCTTAGTGGCAATCGAAGACTTCTAAGCAAAATTACGAATTTTCTCCTTTTGAGGATCGGTGAAATGTATAGCAAGATCTGATTCCCACTTAGAGAGGAATGCCGGGGTAAAATGTATTACCTATTTTGAACTGAAAATTATAGACCACAAAGGTGTTTTCTAGCATGAACAGAAATCTTTTAATGCAGTAAATTTTGCTTCCCACTATTAGAAGTGCTGGTTATCCCTTCTGCATATGGTCTGCCTGTCCAAAGTAATGTTACTCATCTTTAGCAAGCAAGCAAGGTAAGCAGAGGATAATTGGACTTAGATGGGGTTAGTACTTTTTCCTAAGGCACTTGCCCATGGCCTGTGGCACAGTTTATGGCTCATGTTTCCTTAATGTTTGTCCCATGCCCCATAAGTTTGAGGGCTACCTACAGTGTATATACAAAGTCTACACACCCCTGTTAAAATGTCAGGTTTCTGTGATGTAAAAAAAATGAGACAAAGCTAAATCATTTCAAAACTTTTTAGCTTTCTTCTGCTTGTTCTTCTTTCTTTTCCACAAAAATTGTACCAAATTTTGCCTCCTGCACTTATACCACCAGACCCACATAGAGGAAGGCATTGAAGAATTTTTTATAGGTTGTTTTTAGTATGCCCTTGCTACAAGGCAGACAAGCCTTCCTTACATTACTGTACCTCTCTGGTGTACACTTCAATTACTGCTTCTGCACATTTAGATGTCTAATGCCCCGTACACATGGTCGGAATTTCCAACAGAAAAAGTCAGATGGGAGCTTTTGGTCTGAAATTCCGACCTTGTGTATGCTCTGACTTTTTGAGCAGGTTTTCAATTTTTCCGTCGGAATTTCCGACGGACGTTTTAATGTTGGAAAACCAGATCGTGTGTACGGGGCATTACTTTGAATTCCTTTGAAGTGCCCTAGTGTATGTAACACTCCTATGTCTGAAATAAATAAAAAGATTGAACAAGAAAAAATATAAACAGCTGCCAACATTTTAGAAAAGCACTGCAAAATGATGATTGAGGGATTTATCTGATAGCCACTATGGACGAGGAAAAGTTTTCATCCTCTTAAAGCAAATTGGACAAAACAAGTAATCTTTTTTTTTTTTGGTAGGATGGGGGAAAGTTAGAATCATGTCAGGCTTTTATTTTGTTGTTTGGTAAGTTTTCCCTTCACTCCCCATTCCCTATGGGGACATCCCATCTCCCAGGGCTGTTACTTGACTATGTCTGCATTGTGAGATTTCTTCTATGCTCCTTCCCCAGTGGCAACTATGAAATGTTACACTTTTTGACCTGATACGATGGACAACACAATGGCAGCAATAAAAATCTGACCTAGACATATACCTTTCTTCACCCACAACTAGAAGAAATGTTTTAGCTAAACCTTCTCTTTAAGGTTTTAGCCTTCTTTTTGTGAGAAAAAAATGTGTTTTACTTTTTGGTTGTGCTTAGTGGACATTGGACTTTATGGACATATATCGCTTTTCATCTACTTAACTTATCCATGACATTTAGTATGATAATAACTAAGGATAACTAGGGATTCTCCCAGGTTTGAATGATAGTTGTGGTTTAAGATGAACAAAGCATTCCCCATTGCGTCTCCATCACTTTTCTAATGGCCCATTACTGCAAAAGAAAAAAGGTCAGACGTCTTCCCTGGAGATTAATTGAGGTATTGCCAGGTAACACACTTGCCTAAGCAGCACAATGGATGGAACTGAAAGTTTCCACTTTGGCAAAATCTGACCAACGGTGAATTCCTAGAAATACGCATTAATAACAAATAGTTACAGTTTTGAAGGGCATTAAACGCCAAAAAAATGTATACTTCAGTTGCAAGTAGTCAAAGTGGCTGCAGCTTTTGAGACTGCCGAAGACTCTGTCCTTTCGGGACTGTGATAAAAGACAATAAAAATCATTAAGAAGCTTTCAGCACACAAGGACACAAGCGTTAATATGCAAAGCTGAGGGATCAAATTCTGCAATAAGCTCATGATGTAAATCTATTATCACTGTGTCAGCAGATAATGGTAAAGAATATCCTGTATGACATTCTAATTAGTTAGAATTGTTTTTCCAGTTAATATACAAATCCCCAGAGTATATGTTTTACCCCCATAGTTGCAAAGCAATGTCTTTTTCCTTATAAGTTGACTTAATGGTGCTTTTTATTATTGCAAATAATAATAAAACATGCAATGACATACATATAATAACTATTATATTAGGTTAATAATTACTGATACAAGACAACAATTAGGCAGTAGAAGGACTATTGTGCATACACAAGTGACAAAAGGGCAGGCATTTATCACCAAGCACTCCCTACCTCCAGCTACTGAAAATTGTATTGTGGCCAAGGGTCCAATACACAGAGACTTTAAGGCTGACCATAAACAGACTGACAAGGTAAGCAATGCAAAAGATTTCAGCATCGTCTGTAATAAAAAATAGTTGGGGTTCCAATCATCAAATGAGAATTTATGTTAAACAATCATTCATTTTTAATACCCCATCTGCTACACTTGAAAGACAGCGTGAGGTCTCAGAAGGATAAAAGTCATTTGAGGATGTGCAAGTCTCTTATCATCCTTGTAAACCTTTAAGCAAAGTGCTGTGCACAAAGTTGCACAAAACATAACAGCATTTGCTTTTAAAAAGAAGGTTTGCTTTGTCTATGACGAGAAAAGCAACAGGTTCTCTTAAAGCGGAGCTCCACCCTAAAGTGGAACTTCCACTCATCGGAACCCTCCCCCCCTCCGGTGTCACATTTGGCACCCACTTCCGGGAGTCCTCTCTGCGGGTATTCTGCGGGTAGTACGTCATTTCCTGCAGAATACCCGTTGTGTTCTGGGAAACACTCGGCTTCCAGAACACAACGGGGACCAGTGAGAACGGCGCAACGCGACTCGCGCATGCGCCGTAGGGAACCGGGCAGTGAAGCCGCAAGGCTTCACTTCCTGGTTCCCTCACCGAGGATGGCAGTGGGGGCAGCAGAGTGACGAGCGATTCTCGTCTTCTGCTGCCGACGTCGCTGGACTCCAGGACAGGTAAGTGTCCTAATATTAAAAGTCAGCAGCTGCAGTATTTGTAGCTGCTGGCTTTTAATTAAAAAAAATTTGGTGGAGCTCCGCTTTAACTCTATTCTCTACATTTAATCACCGGGACCAAAGAGAAACACCTGGTACTTCTGAGTATGAAAGATCATGTGAGTTGCTCCCCTCCAGTGGTGAAAATTCCACCATCAGGTATCAGGTCAGAAAAGGGAGGGGGCCTGTTGGGGCCCAAGGGCATAGGAGTGGACTATGCCAAGTGGCAGATGCAGCGGGTGCCCCCGGAGTTTGTTGGGGCTGCCCTTTCATCAGCTACTAAATTCAAGTTATACATAAATAAGAGTATGGATACCAGTGGCAGCTACAGATCTGCAATGCAGCAAAGTTTTAGGGCACCACTCATCAGAGAGGTAAGTATTTATCTTCTTCTTGTACATGCTGGTCTTCCCCTCTCAGGTGCACTCAATCTTTGGGAGATCAGGCCCTAATTGTGTGGGAGGTTTTTCCAAGACAATTCTAAGGCTCTGGTTGGTAGCCTGTTTTTCAATTTCCCCTCTTATACACACGCTTGGGTCCTGTTCATTAACCTTTGACTAAGCATCGACTGATGTGAAACGCGTTAGTATTTTCCCCTGTTTCTCTACATGATTTGACTGCTGTACACTGGATTTTATTTTATTTTCTACAATAAAGATGCCTTTTTCTTGGAGTGCGGCTGTCCAGGATATTTTTCCTCATCAGGCTGGACTTGGTATCGTTCTGTAGAAGAAACACTATTACGTTGCCAATGTAGGGCAAGACAACTTCTTTGCAAGGGGTCCCTCTTGACCACCCTATATTCACCTTGCCAGTGCTCCCTCGCAGCCCCTTCCTCCTCTGCAGTTGCATTAAAACCTGGGGTGTTGGCGACTGTTGGGATTGGTGACATTACCAGCTCCTTCTTGTGACTTGTTTTAGGCACAGCAGTTGGCTTTTATACCTGAGAACTGTGACAGAAGAGGAGAACCCATAGTTTGCTATACCCATAAGCACAGGGAACAGTGTAACCGACTATTGAGGAGCAATGGGTTAGCGAGGGACCACTGGAAAGGTACATATAACTGGGTTTGGTGGGCCCATTTGCAGAGATACCATCAATTTTCCCCTTATTGGCAGGGTGTTAATGACTTGCTGATTTAAATCATAAGTGTAAATTTAAACAAAGTGCCCCTGTTCCCTTTCCTTTGCCATGACTGGTAACTGGCCCAGAATTGTCACATGGGGGAAAGAAGTGTATCCTCTGTCTTGTGTAAGATCCTAATTGCAAATTGTAAATGTCCATTAGGGATGAGCCAAACACCCCCCAGTTTGGTTTGCACCAGAACTTGCGAACAGGCAAAAAATTTGTGCAAACACGCGAACACCGTTAAAGTCTATGGGACACAAACATGATTATATTCCAAAACTCTAAGTGTTGTGACAGCAGGAAGGTAAAGTCACCTGGTTGCATCCAGGGGGGTAGATATATTTCGCCCAGATTCAGGCTTTACGCCGACTTATACAACTAGGTGGAGAGTTGTATAAGCCCAGCTGAGGCTAGTGGGCTCATGGATGACTCATACCTCTAGGGAGAGTGTGGGGCGTCGTGCAGACAGGGAGTTGATGAGACCAGCTGAAGCTTGTCAGCTCATATAGGCCTCTATAAGAACTCCCAGATTCATTAGGTGTTAGCTCATGCCTGGAACCAGATCCTGTGTGGACTGTCTAGGGAGAGTGAACCCCTGTGCGGTGAGACAAAGCCTGTGTGGCTATTTGCTTGGACATTTAAAATCAGGGACTTAGGGACTAGGACAGCACTAGGCTGATCCCAGTTGTTAGTTAGGAAACCGGTATGTTTACTCAGAGGTCAAGTTGACCAGGATTTATTTTATTTATGTTTCTTTTGCTTTGCTGTGTTTTGTCACTGTAAATAGAAAATAAACCGCACCTTTTTGATTTTGAAAACCACAACCTCCGTTTGCTGGGCCTGTTTTTGTGTGGGGAGCCCATCCCGGGGGTCACACGCACCCGCTGCCGAGCTAACCCCCTCACAGTTGGTGGAGAACCAGTGGCAGTTTTTTTTTAAGCCAGCATGGAGGAGATACTGAAACAGCTGGCTCTAGCAAATGCCAATCAACAGCAGACAAATGCAGGTTTGCAAAGGAGCCTTGCAGCCCAGCAGCAAGCTCATCAACAGAGCCTTGCAGCTCAGCAACAAGCCCAGCAGCAATCTGAGGCCCGCTTCATAGACCTGTTACAGAAGCAAGAGCAGAGACTACAACAAATGGAAGCAGTAATGCAGCAACGTCCGCAGACCAGTGAGGAAAGCCGTCCCACTAATACCGCGTCCTTTGGGGTGAGTCGTTTATTGACAAAAATGACTGGAGAGGATGATCCAGAGGTATTTTTGACCACATTTGAAAGGACCGCTGAAAGAGAAAAGTGGCCTGAGGAGCAGTGGGCTGGACTGGTGGCTCCTCTGTTAACTGGTGAATCGCAGAAAGCTTACTATGACCTAGAGCCTAACCAAGCAAAAGACTATGTGATGCTAAAAGCTGAAATTTTGGCAAGGCTGGGTGTCACCCAGGCTGTCCGGGCTCAGCGTGTGCATAACTGGACTTTCCAGCTTGGAAAACCCCCCAGGTCTCAAATGTATGATCTCATTCACCTGAGCAGAAAGTGGCTACAGCCAGAGACTTTGTCCGCACCAAAGATTGTGGAACGTGTTGTAATGGATCGGTTTTTGAGAGCTCTTCCTACTGCCATCCAAAAGTGGGTAAGCCATGGAGACCCAGAGACGGCCGATGGTCTTGTGGATCGTGTGGAGAAATACTTGGCTACAGAGAACCTGACGGCCTCTTCCAGAGACACTCGGACTTTCCACCCTAAGACCAGACCATCCCCAGGGGCGGATAAGAGGATTCCAAGGGGTGAGGGTGGAGAGAGTGAGAGGGTGGGAGCTCTACCCCAAGTTTGGCGAGAACAGCCTGGGAAATCAGCGGCTCAAGAGGCGGCAAGAAGGATCGTTTGCTACCGCTGCCGGCAAGCGGGACATATTGCAGCCAATTGCCCGGTTATGGAGGAACCCATGCAGTGTGACTTTCTGACGGGCAGACGTCAGTCGCTGTGTGCGACAGTCGCATGCACTGCCATTCGAGGAACTGAGAAACATTTATGCAAAATGTGTGTTAATGGTAGAAATGTTGTGGTATTGCTGGATTCAGGTAGCCTTGTGACCCTGATAAAGGCTGAGTTAGTTAAAACAGAGGTCTTTGGGAATAGCAAGGTAGCTGTTATTTGTGTGCATGGGGACACCCGAGAGTATCCAGTGACTACAGTGTGTTTCGAGACCCCCAAAGGTACCCTCTCTCATCCAGTGGGCTTAGTATCTCAGTTACCGCATGACGCCATTGTGGGAAGGGGTTTTCCGAAGTTCTGGGAACTGTGGGATGATCCTGAGCCCCCCACTGGTGCCCCTATGTACCAGGAATGTGATAGCCAGAACTCCCCTGAGAGTGGTGAGGACTCTCCGGAATTTCCCTTATCAGTATTGGCAGGGGAGACTCAAGAAACTGGAGAGGAGCCCACCTCCTCAGACGAAAACCTACCGTCTGTGGAGTTTTCTGATCTTGAGGTTCACAGGGAAAACTTTGCCACAGAACAGTTGAAAGACCCCGCCCTAATAAAGGCACGGGAAAACGTAGTGAAAATAGATGGCGAGTTAGTGAACCCAGATAATACCTGCACTTACCCATACTTCAGCGTAGAGAAGGACCTACTGTATCGGGTGGCAAAAAGGGCAGAAGAAACCGTTGAGCAGCTTGTGGTGCCCAAACCTTACAGGAAGTTGGTGTT
Organism: Rana muscosa; assembly: GCA_029206835.1. Lineage (NCBI taxonomy): Eukaryota > Metazoa > Chordata > Amphibia > Anura > Ranidae > Rana > Rana muscosa. Next base: position 372,681,470 of record CM055116.1, read on the forward strand.
GGAGTTGGCCCATGGGCACATTCTTGGAGGTCATCTGGGGACTAGTGATGAGCCGAACACCCCCGGGTTCGGTTCGCACCAGAACCCGCGAACGGACCGAAAGTTCGAACGAACATTAGAACCCTATTAAATACAATGGATGCGAACGTTCGAATTCTAAAGTGCTAATTATAACAACTATTATGCATGTTATTGTCATAAATAGGGTTTGGGAACCCGGGTTGTGCACCAGGGGACATGTATCAATGCAAAAAGAAGTTTTAAAAACGGTCGTTTTTCGGGAGCAGTCATTTTAATGATGCATAAAGTGAAAAAAAAAAAGTCAAATATTCCTTTAAATATCGTACCTGGGGGGTGTCTAAAGTATGCCTGTGAAGTGCCACGTGTTTCCCGTGTTTAGAACTGTCCCTGCACAAAATGACACTTCTAAAGGAAAAAAAAGCCATTTAAAACTGCTTGCGGCTTTAATGTAATGTCTGGTCCCGGTAATATGGATGAAATTCTTTAAGAAAAATGGCATAGCTACCCCATGACCCCCCCCTACCCCAGCCCATTACCAGCCCCTTTGGGTCTTGTATGGATATTAAGGGGAACCCCGCACATAAAATAAAAAAGGCCCTATATACTCTGAACAGCCGTATACAGGCGGTGCATACAAGACAGGGACTGTAGGTTTGTTCTTATGTAGAATCTGTTTGTAATTTTGAACAGGTACATTGTTGAAGTGTAGCTCCAGCCCAAAAATCTATTTTTAAACTTTTTGGGAAACATAGGTAAGGGTTATCACCCCTGTAACATTTGTTTTGCTGTCTGTGCCCCTGTTCAGAACATTTCACCTCACTTTCCGTCCCAATGACAACTGTTTTTGAAATGTGGTGTTTTTCTTGAAACAAGGATTGCTGATAAAGCATCAGTACAGATGAGACCCCTTTCTCCCATATTTATTCTTACAGGAGAGAATTTTCCTTTCTAGGGGTAGATTTCCTCTCACTTCCTGTTGTCTTCTTTCGTTTGCAAGTAGGAGTCGTTTGTAAGTTGGATGTTTGAAAGTAGGGACCTGCCGTATATACTCTGCAGAAATAGGCCCCTTAGTTGTTGGTGTTGGCACAACACTGTAAGCACTCAGTTACTCTTGGTTGTTGCTGGAACGCCCTGCTGTCAACTATTATATCAGGAATTTTAATTACATATAATTGTTGAACAGTGGTAGTAAAAATTGGGGCTTTGATGGTGGTGCTGGTGCCACAACACTGTAAGCCCTGACAGTTACTCTTGGTGGGTGCAGCAATGGGCCCTGCTGTGAATTATTAGATCAAGAATTGTAATTACATGCCCCTTTTGAACAGGGGCTGAAAAATTGGGCCTTTCGTGGTGGTGGTGGTGGTGGCGTTGCCACAAGACTGTAAGCCCTCAGAGTTACTCTTGGTGGGTGCAGCAATGGACCCTGCTGTGAATTATTAGATCAAGAATTGTAATTGCATGCCCCTGTTGAACAGGGGCTGAAAAATTGGGCCTTAGGCACTGGTGGCACAACACTACAACCCCTCACAGATACTGTACTTGGAGCACAGCAATGAGCCCTGTTGCAAAGTATTGCTTCAAAAATTGTAATGACACGCCCCTGTTAAACAGGGGCTGAAAAATTGGGCCTTAGGCACTGGTGCCACAACACTCCAACCCCTCACAGATACTGTACTTGGAGCACAGCAATGAGCCCTATGGCAAATTATTGCTAAAAAAATTGTAATTACACGCCCCTGTAAAACAGGGGCTGAAAAATTGGGCCTTAGCCACTGGTGGCGGCACCCATAAACAAAAATGATCTTCCAAGCTATCATCATCAATCGTATCATTGAGGACTCGGAGGAGGAGGATAGCCAGTCAACATAACAGCACAGGCACTCAGCATCAGCATCAGTCTTGAAGGGATGTGACATGTTAAAATCAATTAGTCTGTTATATCAGCATCAGGTGTGTGGTAGCTGGTGGTGATCCAAGACTGGTTCATCTTGATGAAAGTCAGTCGATCAACCGAGTCGGTGGACAGGCGCACCCTGTGATCCGTGACAAATCCTCCAGCAGCACTGAATGTGCGTTCCGAAAGAACGCTGGATGCAGGACAGGCCAGTAGCTCAATTGCATACTGTGCAAGCTCTGGCCAGTGATCCATCCTCAAGACCCAGTAAGCCAGAGGATTTTCGGTGGGGAAGGTGTCCAAGTCTGACCTTGCCCCTAGATATTCCTGCACCATGTTTATCAGACGCTGGCGATGGTTGCTGGAACCGATCATATTTTGGGGCTGCGGACTAAAGAATTGTCTGAACGCATCGGTCAGACGGCCACCTTCCCCACCGCTCCTTCTTTGACTGGCCGAAGCCTCAGCAACTCGTTGTCCAGGACCAGGAGTTTGTAACCTCCCAGTCTCTGGGAACGCGTTGCACAGACCTTTCTGCAAGGCCTCCCGGAGTTGTCTCATCCTCTGCTCCCTCTGCGACGGTAACATAAGGTCCGCAACCTTACCCTTGTACCGTGGATCAAGGAGAGTGGCCAGCCAGTAATGGTCCCTCTCCTTGATCCGAAGAATACGAGGATCCTTCCGCAGACTTTGCAGGATCAGGGAGGCCATGCAGCGTAGGTTTGCTGAGGCATTCGCTCCGGAGTCCTCTGGGTCACTAAGGACGACATGATCCGCAGCCACCTCCTCCCAGCCACGTACAAGTCCACTGGTTTCTTGGGACTGTAAATCATCCCTAAAAGACTGCTGCTGATGATGCTGAGTGCCAGCCTCCACCTCCATGCTGACACAATCCTCCTCCTCCTCCTCCTCCTCCTCCTCTTCCTGTGCGATGGGTGGGACAGAAGGAACACTGTCTGGGTAAAGGGGGCCTTGAGAGGCAAGGAAGTCCTCCTCTTCCTGCCTCTGTTCTGCCTCAAGTGCCCTGTCCATTATTCCACGCAGCGTGTGCTCCAACAGGTGGACAAGAGGTACAGTGTCACTGATGCATGCACTGTCACTGCTCACCATCCTCGTGGCCTCCTCAAATGGTGCCAGGACAGTGCATGCATCCCTGATCATGCCCCACTGGCGTGGAGAAAAAAAACCAAGCTCCCCTGACCCTGTCCTGGTGCCGTAGTCGCACAGGTACTCATTGATGGCCCTCTGCTGCGTGTGCAGCCGCTGCAGCATGGCCAACGTTGAGTTCCACCTGGTGGGCATGTCACATATAAGGCGGTTCTTGGGCAGGTTCAACTCCTTTTGCAGCTCAGCCAGGCGAGCACTGGCATTATAAGATCTGCGGAAATGCACACAGACTTTCCTGGCCTGCCTCAGGACATCCTGTAAGCCCGGGTACCTGCCCAAGAACCGCTGCACCACCAGGTTAAGGACGTGAGCCACACAGGGCACATGGGTCAGTTGTCCCTGTCGGAGGGCGGAGAGGAGGTTGGTGCCATTGTCGCAAACCACCATTCCTGGCTTAAGCTGGCGTGGCGTCAACCACCTCTCGGCCTGGCCCTGCAGAGCAGACAGGACCTCTGCCCCAGTGTGGCTTCTGTCCCCCAAACACACCAGCGCAAGCACGGCATGGCATCTTTTTGCCTGCGTACTTGCGTAGCCCCGTGAACGGCTACGGAGCACCGCTGGTTCATAGGACAAACCACAGGAAGAGGCCATGGAGGAAGAAGAAGAGGAGGGGGTGGAGGAGAGAGGTGTGTCACAACCAGTAGTAGCATTTTGGAGGCGTGGCGGTGGGACAACCTCCAACACTACTGCACCTTGTCCTGCATCCTTCCCAGCTGCCAAAAGAGTGACCCAATGGGCCGTGAAAGAAAGGTAACGTCCCTGTCCATGCCTGCTGGACCATGAGTCAGCGGTAATATGCACCTTACCGCTGACCGTCCTGTCCAGCGAGGCCAAGACATTGCCTTCCACATGCCGGTAGAGAGCCGGAATAGCCTTCCGTGAGAAAAAGTGGCGTTTGGGAACCTGCCACTGAGGAACCGCACATTGCACAAACTCACGGAAGGGGGCCGAGTCTACCAACTGAAAAGGCAGCAGTTGAAGCGCTAGCAATTTAGCCAAGCTAGCATTCAACCGCTGGGCATGTGCATGGCTGGGAGTGAACTTCTTTCGACGGTCCAGCAGCTGGGGCAGGGAAATTTGCCTGCTAGAATCGGACGTCGGTGTACTGCTAGCAGAGTGGCCGCAAGTACTTGGCTGTGACACACCTAATTCTACACCTTCATTCCTCTCAGTGCATGTTTCAGAGAGGACTGAAGTTATAGTGGGGTTGGAGATCCCAGCTGATGCGGTGCAAGGAGAGGTCCGCTTTGTTCTTTGGTGTGGGTCTTTGAGGTAGGCTTGCCAACGAGCTGCATGGCAGGTCAACATATGTCTGGTCAGGCATGTGGTACCCAAGCGGCTGATGTTTTGGCCACGCGATATACGCTTGAGACATATGTTGCAAACAGCAGCTGTGCGATCTGATGCACTAGCCTCAAAAAAGGCCCACACCAAAGAACTTTTTGAATGACGGGCAGAGGCAGCGCCCTGCACAGGCGGAGCTCTGCGGTGTGATTCCGTCGGTGTACTGCCCTTACGCTGGCCACCAAAGGGCATCCTGCCTCGTTGGAGATGTGCCTCCTCCTCATCCTCCTCCTCCTCCTCTCTCCTATTAGGCACCCACGTGGAGTCAGTGACCTCATCATCACCTCCCTCCTCATCACTGGAGGCAATCTGGCAGTATGCTGCAGCTGCTGGAACATGACTGCCAGATTGGTGTCCTTCTTGAGCATCCCCTCTGTCTGCTCTCACGCTACTGCCTTCCTCTAGCTGGGTTTCATCATCAGACCGTTCGAAACGCTGGGCATCCTCCTGGAGCATGTACCCAACACTGTGCTGAAACAGTTCGGGGGACTCCTCAGGAGGAGGACATGGTGGGTCTAGGGAAGGAGTGACTGATGATGAGTCTGACATTGATACCAGGGAAGAGGACGCTTTGGCAGCTGCTTTTCCAGTACCCTGAGCCTGGGTGAGAGAGGATGAGGAGGAGGAGGAGGGCTTGGTCATCCACTCTACCAAGTCTTCGGCATGATGTGGCTCAACATGTCCAGCTGCCGAAAAGAAGGACAAGCGTGTCCCATGGCCATGTGCTGATGACAATGCACCGCGTCCACGACCAGCACTGTTGCCCCCAGACACAGAGCCTGCTTGCCCTCTTTTATTGCCTCCTGACTGTCTGCCTCTCCTTGTTTGCCTTCCAGACATTCTAATAGATGGCCTGCAGGGAGATGGGAAAAAAGCAATAAGGGCTACCTTCAGGTGTCCTTCTCTGTCCCTTGAAACAAGGACTTTGACAGTGAAAGAAACTGACACACTCTCCCTACCTACAGTTTTCTGTCCCTATAAAAAAATTTTTTTTAAAGCACAATTTAGCACAAGGAGAATTCACTCACTGTCCTTCCAGGTCCCTGGAAACAAGGACTTTGACAGTGAAAGAAACTGACACACTCTCCCTACCTACAGTTTTCTGTCCCTAGAAAAAATGTTTTTTTTAAGCACAATTTAGCACAAGGAGAATTACCTCACTGTCCTTCCAGGTCCCTGGAAACAAGGACTTTGACAGTGAAAGAAACTGACACACTCTCCCTACCTACAGTTTTCTGTCCCTAGAAAAAATGTTTTTTTTAAGCACAATTTAGCACAAGGAGAATTCACTCACTGTCCTTCCAGGTCCCTGGAAACAAGGACTTTGACAGTGAAAGAAACTGACACACTCTCCCTACCTACAGTTTTCTGTCCCTAGAAAAAATGTTTTTTTTAAGCACAATTTAGCACAAGGAGAATTACCTCACTGTCCTTCCAGGTCCCTGGAAACAAGGACTTTGACAGTCAAAGAAACTGACACACTCTCCCTACCTACAGTTTTCTGTCCCTAGAAAAAATGTTTTTTTAAGCACAATTTAGCACAAGGAGAATTACCTCACTGTCCTTCCAGGTCCCTGGAAACAAGGACTTTGGCAGTGAAAGAAACTGACACACTCTCCCTACCTACAGTTTTCTGTCCCTAGAAAAAATGTTTTTTTTAAGCACAATTTAGCACAAGGAGAATTACCTCACTGTCCTTCCAGGTCCCTGGAAACAAGGACTTTGACAGTGAAAGAAACTGACACACTCTCCCTACCTACAGTTTTCTGTCCCTAGAAAAAATGTTTTTTTTAAGCACAATTTAGCACAAGGAGAATTACCTCACTGTCCTTCCAGGTCCCTGGAAACAAGGACTTTGACAGTGAAAGAAACTGACACACTCTCCCTACCTACAGTTTTCTGTCCCTAGAAAAAATGTTTTTTTTAAGCACAATTTAGCACAAGGAGAATTACCTCACTGTCCTTCCAGGTCCCTGGAAACAAGGACTTTGACAGTGAAAGAAACTGACACACTCTCCCTACCTACAGTTTTCTGTCCCTAGAAAAAATTTTTTTTTTAAGCACAATTTAGCACAAGGAGAATTACCTCACTGTCCTTCCAGGTCCCTGGAAACAAGGACTTTGACAGTGAAAGAAACTGACACACTCTCCCTACCTACAGTTTTCTGTCCCTAGAAAAAATGTTTTTTTTAAGCACAATTTAGCACAAGGAGAATTACCTCACTGTCCTTCCAGGTCCCTGGAAACAAGGACTTTGACAGTGAAAGAAACTGACACACTCTCCCTACCTACAGTTTTCTGTCCCTAGAAAAAATGTTTTTTTTAAGCACAATTTAGCACAAGGAGAATTACCTCACTGTCCTTCCAGGTCCCTGGAAACAAGGACTTTGACAGTGAAAGAAACTGACACACTCTCCCTACCTACAGTTTTCTGTCCCTAGAAAAAATGTTTTTTTTAAGCACAATTTAGCACAAGGAGAATTACCTCACTGTCCTTCCAGGTCCCTGGAAACAAGGACTTTGACAGTGAAAGAAACTGACACACTCTCCCTACCTACAGTTTTCTGTCCCTAGAAAAAATGTTTTTTTTAAGCACAATTTAGCACAAGGAGAATTACCTCACTGTCCTTCCAGGTCCCTGGAAACAAGGACTTTGACAGTGAAAGAAACTGACACACTCTCCCTACCTACAGTTTTCTGTCCCTAGAAAAAATGTTTTTTTTAAGCACAATTTAGCACAAGGAGAATTACCTCACTGTCCTTCCAGGTCCCTGGAAACAAGGACTTTGACAGTGAAAGAAACTGACACACTCTCCCTACCTACAGTTTTCTGTCCCTAGAAAAAATGTTTTTTTTAAGCACAATATAGCACAAGGAGAATTCACTCACTGTCCTTCCAGGTCCCTGGAAACAAGGACTTTGACAGTGAAAGAAACTGACACACTCTCCCTACCTACAGTTTTCTGTCCCTAGAAAAAATGTTTTTTTTAAGCACAATTTAGCACAAGGAGAATTACCTCACTGTCCTTCCAGGTCCCTGGAAACAAGGACTTTGACAGTGAAAGAAACTGACACACTCTCCCTACCTACAGTTTTCTGTCCCTAGAAAAAATGTTTTTTTTTAAGCACAATTTAGCACAAGGAGAATTACCTCACTGTCCTTCCAGGTCCCTGGAAACAAGGACTTTGACAGTGAAAGAAACTGACACACTCTCCCTACCTACAGTTTTCTGTCCCTAGAAAAAATGTTTTTTTTAAGCACAATTTAGCACAAGGAGAATTACCTCACTGTCCTTCCAGGTCCCTGGAAACAAGGACTTTGACAGTGAAAGAAACTGACACACTCTCCCTACCTACAGTTTTCTGTCCCTAGAAAAAATGTTTTTTTTAAGCACAATTTAGCACAAGGAGAATTACCTCACTGTCCTTCCAGGTCCCTGGAAACAAGGACTTTGGCAGTGAAAGAAACTGACACACTCTCCCTACCTACAGTTTTCTGTCCCTAGAAAAAATGTTTTTTTTAAGCACAATTTAGCACAAGGAGAATTACCTCACTGTCCTTCCAGGTCCCTGGAAACAAGGACTTTGACAGTGAAAGAAACTGACACACTCTCCCTACCTACAGTTTTCTGTCCCTAGAAAAAATGTTTTTTTTAAGCACAATTTAGCACAAGGAGAATTACCTCACTGTCCTTCCAGGTCCCTGGAAACAAGGACTTTGACAGTGAAAGAAACTGACACACTCTCCCTACCTACAGTTTTCTGTCCCTAGAAAAAATGTTTTTTTTAAGCACAATTTAGCACAAGGAGAATTACCTCACTGTCCTTCCAGGTCCCTGGAAACAAGGACTTTGACAGTGAAAGAAACTGACACACTCTCCCTACCTACAGTTTTCTGTCCCTAGAAAAAATGTTTTTTTTAAGCACAATATAGCACAAGGAGAATTCACTCACTGTCCTTCCAGGTCCCTGGAAACAAGGACTTTGACAGTGAAAGAAACTGACACACTCTCCCTACCTACAGTTTTCTGTCCCTAGAAAAAATGTTTTTTTTAAGCACAATTTAGCACAAGGAGAATTACCTCACTGTCCTTCCAGGTCCCTGGAAACAAGGACTTTGACAGTGAAAGAAACTGACACACTCTCCCTACCTACAGTTTTCTGTCCCTAGAAAAAATGTTTTTTTAAGCACAATTTAGCACAAGGAGAATTACCTCACTGTCCTTCCAGGTCCCTGGAAACAAGGACTTTGGCAGTGAAAGAAACTGACACGCTCTCCCTACCTACAGTTTTCTGTCCCTAGAAAAAATGTTTTTTTTAAGCACAATTTAGCACAAGGAGAATTACCTCACTGTCCTTCCAGGTCCCTGGAAACAAGGACTTTGACAGTGAAAGAAACTGACACACTCTCCCTACCTACAGTTTTCTGTCCCTAGAAAAAATGTTTTTTTTAAGCACAATTTAGCACAAGGAGAATTACCTCACTGTCCTTCCAGGTCCCTGGAAACAAGGACTTTGACAGTGAAAGAAACTGACACACTCTCCCTACCTACAGTTTTCTGTCCCTAGAAAAAATGTTTTTTTTAAGCACAATTTAGCACAAGGAGAATTACCTCACTGTCCTTCCAGGTCCCTGGAAACAAGGACTTTGACAGTGAAAGAAACTGACACACTCTCCCTACCTACAGTTTTCTGTCCCTAGAAAAATTTTTTTTTTTAAGCACAATTTAGCACAAGGAGAATTACCTCACTGTCCTTCCAGGTCCCTGGAAACAAGGACTTTGACAGTGAAAGAAACTGACACACTCTCCCTACCTACAGTTTTCTGTCCCTAGAAAAAATGTTTTTTTTAAGCACAATTTAGCACAAGGAGAATTACCTCACTGTCCTTCCAGGTCCCTGGAAACAAGGACTTTGACAGTGAAAGAAACTGACACACTCTCCCTACCTACAGTTTTCTGTCCCTAGAAAAAATGTTTTTTTTAAGCACAATTTAGCACAAGGAGAATTACCTCACTGTCCTTCCAGGTCCCTGGAAACAAGGACTTTGACAGTGAAAGAAACTGACACACTCTCCCTACCTACAGTTTTCTGTCCCTAGAAAAAATGTTTTTTTTAAGCACAATTTAGCACAAGGAGAATTACCTCACTGTCCTTCCAGGTCCCTGGAAACAAGGACTTTGACAGTGAAAGAAACTGACACACTCTCCCTACCTACAGTTTTCTGTCCCTAGAAAAAATGTTTTTTTTAAGCACAATTTAGCACAAGGAGAATTACCTCACTGTCCTTCCAGGTCCCTGGAAACAAGGACTTTGACAGTGAAAGAAACTGACACACTCTCCCTACCTACAGTTTTCTGTCCCTAGAAAAAATGTTTTTTTTAAGCACAATTTAGCACAAGGAGAATTACCTCACTGTCCTTCCAGGTCCCTGGAAACAAGGACTTTGACAGTGAAAGAAACTGACACACTCTCCCTACCTACAGTTTTCTGTCCCTAGAAAAAATGTTTTTTTTAAGCACAATATAGCACAAGGAGAATTCACTCACTGTCCTTCCAGGTCCCTGGAAACAAGGACTTTGACAGTGAAAGAAACTGACACACTCTCCCTACCTACAGTTTTCTGTCCCTAGAAAAAATGTTTTTTTTAAGCACAATTTAGCACAAGGAGAATTACCTCACTGTCCTTCCAGGTCCCTGGAAACAAGGACTTTGACAGTGAAAGAAACTGACACACTCTCCCTACCTACAGTTTTCTGTCCCTAGAAAAAATGTTTTTTTTTAAGCACAATTTAGCACAAGGAGAATTACCTCACTGTCCTTCCAGGTCCCTGGAAACAAGGACTTTGACAGTGAAAGAAACTGACACACTCTCCCTACCTACAGTTTTCTGTCCCTAGAAAAAATGTTTTTTTTAAGCACAATTTAGCACAAGGAGAATTACCTCACTGTCCTTCCAGGTCCCTGGAAACAAGGACTTTGACAGTGAAAGAAACTGACACACTCTCCCTACCTACAGTTTTCTGTCCCTAGAAAAAATGTTTTTTTTAAGCACAATTTAGCACAAGGAGAATTACCTCACTGTCCTTCCAGGTCCCTGGAAACAAGGACTTTGGCAGTGAAAGAAACTGACACACTCTCCCTACCTACAGTTTTCTGTCCCTAGAAAAAATGTTTTTTTTAAGCACAATTTAGCACAAGGAGAATTACCTCACTGTCCTTCCAGGTCCCTGGAAACAAGGACTTTGACAGTGAAAGAAACTGACACACTCTCCCTACCTACAGTTTTCTGTCCCTAGAAAAAATGTTTTTTTTAAGCACAATTTAGCACAAGGAGAATTACCTCACTGTCCTTCCAGGTCCCTGGAAACAAGGACTTTGACAGTGAAAGAAACTGACACACTCTCCCTACCTACAGTTTTCTGTCCCTAGAAAAAATGTTTTTTTTAAGCACAATTTAGCACAAGGAGAATTACCTCACTGTCCTTCCAGGTCCCTGGAAACAAGGACTTTGACAGTGAAAGAAACTGACACACTCTCCCTACCTACAGTTTTCTGTCCCTAGAAAAAATGTTTTTTTTAAGCACAATATAGCACAAGGAGAATTCACTCACTGTCCTTCCAGGTCCCTGGAAACAAGGACTTTGACAGTGAAAGAAACTGACACACTCTCCCTACCTACAGTTTTCTGTCCCTAGAAAAAATGTTTTTTTTAAGCACAATTTAGCACAAGGAGAATTACCTCACTGTCCTTCCAGGTCCCTGGAAACAAGGACTTTGACAGTGAAAGAAACTGACACACTCTCCCTACCTACAGTTTTCTGTCCCTAGAAAAAATGTTTTTTTTAAGCACAATTTAGCACAAGGAGAATTACCTCACTGTCCTTCCAGGTCCCTGGAAACAAGGACTTTGGCAGTGAAAGAAACTGACACACTCTCCCTACCTACAGTTTTCTGTCCCTAGAAAAAATGTTTTTTTTAAGCACAATTTAGCACAAGGAGAATTACCTCACTGTCCTTCCAGGTCCCTGGAAACAAGGACTTTGACAGTGAAAGAAACTGACACACTCTCCCTACCTACAGTTTTCTGTCCCTAGAAAAAATGTTTTTTTTAAGCACAATTTAGCACAAGGAGAATTACCTCACTGTCCTTCCAGGTCCCTGGAAACAAGGACTTTGACAGTGAAAGAAACTGACACACTCTCCCTACCTACAGTTTTCTGTCCCTAGAAAAAATGTTTTTTTTAAGCACAATTTAGCACAAGGAGAATTACCTCACTGTCCTTCCAGGTCCCTGGAAACAAGGACTTTGACAGTGAAAGAAACTGACACACTCTCCCTACCTACAGTTTTCTGTCCCTAGAAAAAATGTTTTTTTTAAGCACAATTTAGCACAAGGAGAATTACCTCACTGTCCTTCCAGGTCCCTGGAAACAAGGACTTTGACAGTGAAAGAAACTGACACACTCTCCCTACCTACAGTTTTCTGTCCCTAGAAAAAATGTTTTTTTTAAGCACAATTTAGCACAAGGAGAATTACCTCACTGTCCTTCCAGGTCCCTGGAAACAAGGACTTTGACAGTGAAAGAAACTGACACACTCTCCCTACCTACAGTTTTCTGTCCCTAGAAAAAATGTTTTTTTTTAAGCACAATTTAGCACAAGGAGAATTACCTCACTGTCCTTCCAGGTCCCTGGAAACAAGGACTTTGACAGTGAAAGAAACTGACACACTCTCCCTACCTACAGTTTTCTGTCCCTAGAAAAAATGTTTTTTTTAAGCACAATTTAGCACAAGGAGAATTACCTCACTGTCCTTCCAGGTCCCTGGAAACAAGGACTTTGACAGTGAAAGAAACTGACACACTCTCCCTACCTACAGTTTTCTGTCCCTAGAAAAAATGTTTTTTTTAAGCACAATTTAGCACAAGGAGAATTACCTCACTGTCCTTCCAGGTCCCTGGAAACAAGGACTTTGACAGTGAAAGAAACTGACACACTCTCCCTACCTACAGTTTTCTGTCCCTAGAAAAAATGTTTTTTTTAAGCACAATTTAGCACAAGGAGAATTACCTCACTGTCCTTCCAGGTCCCTGGAAACAAGGACTTTGGCAGTGAAAGAAACTGACACACTCTCCCTACCTACAGTTTTCTGTCCCTAGAAAAAATGTTTTTTTTAAGCACAATTTAGCACAAGGAGAATTACCTCACTGTCCTTCCAGGTCCCTGGAAACAAGGACTTTGACAGTGAAAGAAACTGACACACTCTCCCTACCTACAGTTTTCTGTCCCTAGAAAAAATGTTTTTTTTAAGCACAATATAGCACAAGGAGAATTCACTCACTGTCCTTCCAGGTCCCTGGAAACAAGGACTTTGACAGTGAAAGAAACTGACACACTCTCCCTACCTACAGTTTTCTGTCCCTAGAAAAAATGTTTTTTTTAAGCACAATTTAGCACAAGGAGAATTACCTCACTGTCCTTCCAGGTCCCTGGAAACAAGGACTTTGACAGTGAAAGAAACTGACACACTCTCCCTACCTACAGTTTTCTGTCCCTAGAAAAAATGTTTTTTTTAAGCACAATTTAGCACAAGGAGAATTACCTCACTGTCCTTCCAGGTCCCTGGAAACAAGGACTTTGGCAGTGAAAGAAACTGACACACTCTCCCTACCTACAGTTTTCTGTCCCTAGAAAAAATGTTTTTTTTAAGCACAATTTAGCACAAGGAGAATTACCTCACTGTCCTTCCAGGTCCCTGGAAACAAGGACTTTGACAGTGAAAGAAACTGACACACTCTCCCTACCTACAGTTTTCTGTCCCTAGAAAAAATGTTTTTTTTAAGCACAATTTAGCACAAGGAGAATTACCTCACTGTCCTTCCAGGTCCCTGGAAACAAGGACTTTGACAGTGAAAGAAACTGACACACTCTCCCTACCTACAGTTTTCTGTCCCTAGAAAAAATGTTTTTTTTAAGCACAATTTAGCACAAGGAGAATTACCTCACTGTCCTTCCAGGTCCCTGGAAACAAGGACTTTGACAGTGAAAGAAACTGACACACTCTCCCTACCTACAGTTTTCTGTCCCTAGAAAAAATGTTTTTTTTAAGCACAATTTAGCACAAGGAGAATTACCTCACTGTCCTTCCAGGTCCCTGGAAACAAGGACTTTGACAGTGAAAGAAACTGACACACTCTCCCTACCTACAGTTTTCTGTCCCTAGAAAAAATGTTTTTTTTAAGCACAATTTAGCACAAGGAGAATTACCTCACTGTCCTTCCAGGTCCCTGGAAACAAGGACTTTGACAGTGAAAGAAACTGACACACTCTCCCTACCTACAGTTTTCTGTCCCTAGAAAAAATGTTTTTTTTTAAGCACAATTTAGCACAAGGAGAATTACCTCACTGTCCTTCCAGGTCCCTGGAAACAAGGACTTTGACAGTGAAAGAAACTGACACACTCTCCCTACCTACAGTTTTCTGTCCCTAGAAAAAATGTTTTTTTTAAGCACAATTTAGCACAAGGAGAATTACCTCACTGTCCTTCCAGGTCCCTGGAAACAAGGACTTTGACAGTGAAAGAAACTGACACACTCTCCCTACCTACAGTTTTCTGTCCCTAGAAAAAATGTTTTTTTTAAGCACAATTTAGCACAAGGAGAATTACCTCACTGTCCTTCCAGGTCCCTGGAAACAAGGACTTTGACAGTGAAAGAAACTGACACACTCTCCCTACCTACAGTTTTCTGTCCCTAGAAAAAATGTTTTTTTTAAGCACAATATAGCACAAGGAGAATTCACTCACTGTCCTTCCAGGTCCCTGGAAACAAGGACTTTGACAGTGAAAGAAACTGACACACTCTCCCTACCTACAGTTTTCTGTCCCTAGAAAAAATGTTTTTTTTAAGCACAATATAGCACAAGCACAAAACACACTGACACTCTCCCTACCTATCCTTCTCTTTCCCTAAACTAAAGGAATCCAGGTTAAGCAAGAAAGAAATAAAAGTCACTGTCCCTGCCTATGCTGCTCTATCCCTGCTCCGGAACACACTACACTAGGCCGCCGTGCTGGCGGCCTTTTATAGTGTGGGGCGTGTACTAAACCCCCTCAGCAATAATTGGCCACAGGCATCCTGCCTGTGGCCAATCATTGCTCTCCTCGCTGCCGGCGCTGTGATTGGCCAAGCATGCGGGGTCACAGTGCATGCTTGGCCAATCACAGCGCCTGGATGACACTGCGATGGCGTAGTGCATTGTGGGCCGTTCGCGTCACTCGAATTTGGCGCGAACGGCCCAAATCGTTCGATCTTCGTCGAACGATCGAACAGCCGATGTTCGAGTCGAACGTATGTTCGACTCGAACACGAAGCTCATCCCTACTGGGGACAGAGAAAACCCGAGAGAGGGTATTACAGAGATTCTATTGGCCGGGGGTGATGAAGGACATAGAAAATTATTGTTCCTCCTGCCCTGTGTGTCAGAGGTCGGCCCCGATGCCACATTTCCGTAGCCCGCTGGTCCCTCTACCCATCATTGAGGTCCCGTTTGAGAGGATCGCCATGGATTTGGTAGGGCCTATAATCAAGTCCGCTAGGGGGCACCAGTACATATTAGTTATAATGGACTATGCCACCCGTTATCCAGAAGCGATCCCTCTCCGAAATACCTCGGCCAAAACCATAGCCAAAGAGCTATCTCTTGTGTTTAGCCGGGTGGGTATTTGTAAAGAACTGCTTACGGACCAAGGTACACCCTTTATGTCCCGGGTTATGAAGGAGCTGTGTAAATTGTTCAAAGTGACGCAATTACGTACATCTGTGTATCACCCCCAAACCGATGGGCTGGTTGAAAGATTCAACAAAACCCTAAAACAAATGTTGAAGAACGTGGTGGATAGAGATGGAAAGGATTGGGACTGTCTACTTCCTTATCTGATGTTTGCTATTAGGGAGGTGCCCCAATCCTCTACGGGATTCTCCCCCTTTGAGTTACTGTATGGGAGACACCCAAGAGGGCTGTTGGATATTGCCAAGGAAACTTGGGAAAGTGAGAGTTCTCCCCACAGGAGTGTGATTGAGCATGTCGCCCTGATGCAAGACCGAATTGCACAGGTAATGCCCATCGTGAAGGAACATTTGGCCCAAGCGCAGTTAGCACAGCAGAGAGTGTACAACCGTGGAGCCAAGACCCGTACCTTTTCCCCGGGGGATAGGATACTGGTACTTGTCCCTACGGTTGAAAGTAAATTCCTTGCCAAATGGCAAGGCCCCTATGAGATAATGGAAAAAGTGAGCGAAGTGAATTACAAGGTCAGACAACCAGGAAGGCGAAAGCCCGAACAGATCTATCACGTTAATCTGTTGAAAGCCTGGAGGGATAGAGAGTCCCTAGTCGCAGACACTTGGTCACCAGCTCAAACTGGTTGCGTGATTCCTGAGGTTGGAATAGCAGCCACCTTGTCACAACCCCAACAACAGGAGGTTAAGGAGTTTGTGCTTCGCAACAAGGAGGTATTCTCTGAGCTGCCGGGACAAACATCTGGGGTAGAGCATGACATCATTACCCCGCCCGGTGAAAGGGTGAAGTTAAAACCCTATCGGATCCCAGAGGCCCGACGGGAGGCAATATGGGAGGAAGTACAGAAAATGCTGAACTTAGGGGTGATAGAGGAGTCCCAAAGTGATTGGTCTAGTCCCATTGTGTTGGTGCCTAAACCGGATGGGAGCTGGCGATTTTGTAACGATTTTCGTCAGTTGAACAAAGTTACAAAATTTGACACCTACCCCATGCCACGTATAGATGAGTTGATCGACCGGCTGGGAACAGCCCGATACATGACGACTCTTGACCTCACAAAAGGGTATTGGCAAATCCCCCTGGCCAAGTCGGCCAAAGAGAAAAACGCATTTGTAACCCCAGACGGGGCGTTCCAATATAAAAGAATGCCGTTCTGGTTACAGAATGCGCCGGCCACATTCCAGCGGAAAATGGACCAGATACTGAGGCCCCATCGGAAGTATGCTGCGGCTTACCTGGATGACGTAATTGTCCATAGCACAGATTGGGCCTCACATCTGCCAAAAGTGCAAGCAGTCCTGGACTCTGTTCGGGAAGCGGGGTTTACGGCTAACCCCAAGAAGTGTACCATTGGGCAGGAGGAGGCCAAATATCTTGGGTACACCATTGGGAGGGGAGTAATAAAACCCCAACTCAACAAAGTCGAGGCCATCCAGAGTTGGCCACGTCCCAACAGCAAGAAGCAGGTACGAGCCTTTCTGGGAATCGCTGGGTATTATCAGCGATTCATTCCCCACTTTGCTTCTAAGGCTGTGCCCATAACCAACCTGACGAAGGGGAAAGGGTCGGTCATGATTAAATGGACCCCCGAGGCTGAGGCAGCATTCCAATTCTTGAAACAAGCCTTATGTAGCCAGCCAGTGTTGTACTCACCCGACTTCTCTAAAGACTTTGTCGTACAAAGTGATGCGTCAGATGTGGGGTTAGGAGCAGTATTGTCCCAGGTCTGGAACGGGGAAGAGCACCCAGTCATTTACCTCAGCAGGAAGTTGAAGTCCCATGAGGTAAATTACGCCACCGTTGAAAAGGAGTGTTTAGCGGTGAAGTGGGCTCTAGATTCCCTTCGGTACTACCTGCTAGGTAGGCACTTTGACATGGTTACGGATCACGCTCCGTTAAAGTGGATGGCTCAAAACAAGGAAACAAATAGAAGAGTGAATAGGTGGTTCCTGGCCCTCCAGGAATTCAACTTCACAGTAAAGCTTCGCCCTGGCATTCAAATGGGGAATGTGGATGCTTTGTCTCGAGTACATGAATGCCTGATTGCTGGTGTTCCAACCCCAAGGTTAAAACAAGAGGGGGGGGGTATGTGACAGCAGGAAGGTAAAGTCACCTGGTTGCATCCAGGGGGGTAGATATATTTCGCCCAGATTCAGGCTTTACGCCGACTTATACAACTAGGTGGAGAGTTGTATAAGCCCAGCTGAGGCTAGTGGGCTCATGGATGACTCATACCTCTAGGGAGAGTGTGGGGCGTCGTGCAGACAGGGAGTTGATGAGACCAGCTGAAGCTTGTCAGCTCATATAGGCCTCTATAAGAACTCCCAGATTCATTAGGTGTTAGCTCATGCCTGGAACCAGATCCTGTGTGGACTGTCTAGGGAGAGTGAACCCCTGTGCGGTGAGACAAAGCCTGTGTGGCTATTTGCTTGGACATTTAAAATCAGGGACTTAGGGACTAGGACAGCACTAGGCTGATCCCAGTTGTTGGTTAGGAAACCGGTATGTTTACTCAGAGGTCAAGTTGACCAGGATTTATTTTATTTATGTTTCTTTTGCTTTGCTGTGTTTTGTCACTGTAAATAGAAAATAAACCGCACCTTTTTGATTTTGAAAACCACAACCTCCGTTTGCTGGGCCTGTTTTTGTGTGGGGAGCCCATCCCGGGGGTCACACACACCCGCTGCCGAGCTAACCCCCTCACAGTGTGTATACAATCTCATGACGGAACAGGGGACCTACTGTGAACAGTAGGTGACTATTGTAATACTCAAAAAAAAAAAACACTGCCATACTGCTCAGGAGGCTCTCATGCGTTGGAAGGGGAGGGGGTGTTTAACCACCCAATATATGTTAAAGAATGGGAACAACGCATATAAGGAGAGTCCAGGAGCTGCGCACTAGCGGCTATGGGTATTGAATTCAAAAATGGGGCTGTGTATAACTAAGATCTGATTTTTGATTTTATTCAATTATACAATAAATAAAAATTGCAAGTACATAAATTGGTCAAGTAGTTCATTCTGGTTACAAACATTAGTATAAAGCAGGTAATAAATAATGCAATAGCTGGTAAAACAATCAATGGGTTAACATCCATATGAGTACCCCGACGTGTTTCGACCATCATGGTCTTCCTCAGGGGATTGTACTCTGGTGGGATGTATTAAAGAATTATTAGGGTTCTGACATTCCAATGATGGACAACAACAATGGTGCATAAAGTAAAATTATATTTACCACTCAAATAGTGAAATTTGAGATGTGACACATAACCAGAAATTGTGAATGAACATGCACATTGGTCTAGAAATCCTCACTTGACCTCCCCCACTCCTCTGAGCGGGGGCCAGACAAAACCTAAGTAATCTACTTTCATTATATCGCAGGTGTCGCCCATGTCCTCCCCCTCTGTTGGTCCATATGTGTGACCCCTTGCAAGCCCTAATTCGTCTGACCCCGCTTAGAGAAGTGGGGGACGTCATGTGAGGATTTCTGGACCCATGTGCATGTTCATTCACAATTTCTGGTTATGTGTCACATCTCAAATTTCACTATTTGAGCGGTGAATATAATTTTACTTTATGCACCATTGTTGTTGTCAATCATTGGAATGTCAGAACCCTAATAATTCTTTAAAATATCCCACCAGAGTACAATCCCCTGAGGAAGACCGTGATGGTCGAAACGCGTCAGATTACTCATATGGATGTTAACCCATTGATTGTTTTACCAGCTATTGCATTATTTATTACCTGCTTTTTGTACTGATGTTTGTAACCAGAATGAACTACTTGACCAATTTATGTACTTGCAATTTTTATTTATTGTATAATTGAATAAAATCAAAAATCAGATCTTAGTTATACACAGCCACATTTTTTAATTCAATACCCATAGCCGCTAAAAAAAACCCTGGGGGAACTTCCAATTCTCTATATATTCTTGGGGTGCGCGGCTCCTGGACTCTCCTTATATGCGTTGTTCCCATTCTTTACTTAATATTGTACCACAACATTTAAGAGGGATTCCATGTAGTAAGGAGCTTGTTAAAGGGAATAGGTTAAACTGGTCTAACTGCTTTTGCTAGGTCTCCATCTCTGTTCCATGAACTCAGTGGTAGCCCTCCTTTTGATGTACAGAAATAGAAAACCCCAGTTGCTGTGGTAGACTTGTGACGTCTTAAGCCCCGTACACACTTTTGGCCAACAAACTTCATTTTGAGCAAGTTGGACCAACAATCCGACCGTGTGTACGCTCCATCGGACAAACTTTTTTTGCTTTTTTCTTATTTTCATCGGACAAAAGTTGGGTCTGCAAACAGACAAACCTTTGCCCAACAAAAGTCCGATGGAGGAAAGTCAAGGAAAATTAGTCCATCGGACTGTTTTCATCTGTAAAACCGATCGTGTGTACACGGTATAAGTGTAATTTCTGTCTACTGCTTAATTCCTCTGCTATTAGCATGAGTCACTTCTGACAAGTTTTCCTGACACCAAGAGAAATATGGTGACATGGGAGGGAGCTTTAGCAGATTGACAACCTCAGCTCTGTTACTGTGTGAAGGGGGGGGTGTCCCTTCCTTCCAATCAACTCTCAGACTTCTCCTCACTGAACTCTGAAGAGTGTGACTTCAACTCTCCGTCCACTTTTTTCTGAACTGTCTAAATATTCAACACTTTGAACAGATAAAGAGAAGATAGACAGGTGCAATTTATGTAGGAGGATTTGTTTCATCTCTGTGTATCAGCTGAGGCCAGTCACATCACTGGGTATATGTAGTAAGTGTAGCGCCCATCCCAAATGGTTAGGACGCTATTCAAATTTAGAGGGGTGTCTGAGCCAGTAGTGGGGCTCAGACGGTTGATAATTACATTTAAATTCGCCTCTGTCTCAGTTATGGTTTGCCTGGTAGTGATTTTCCTTTTTGCCTGTAGGTGGCGTTACCACCTCAAGCACTTGTTGGAATACGGGCAGATTATGGTGCATTGAGTGGCCCCTCTCGGCAGTGGTATAGTGGGAGTGGTCAACCCGCTGTGCCTGCTGGGAGGGGATACTTAAGGGGCAGACGCCATTGATTGGAGTTCGTTCACGCCCCGCAGCCCTCCGGGCATGAGGTGTGCGTGTGTGTGGTCCTGGTCTTGTGGCCACGTTGGCCCGAGGCTGCATCGCTGCTTAGTAGGCCCAGCTAGTCTGACTGGGGCCTATATCCGGAGAAGGCATCCCAAGCTGCTCATCTAAATGGGGAAAAAGCATCTTAATGAAGGAGACCAGGGGAGGACCTGCCCTGGAGGAGACCGGCACAACACTGCTGTCTCGGGTGAGGCCTGGCAACTTTATTAAGGAGGGATCCATTACACTACAAGCCCTGCAGTTCGCCAAATTGGCTTAAAGGCTCTTTAAACTGTACGGCTGGAAGTTTGGGACTTTAAAATCCTGTGGCAGAGGATTCCTGGACTATCCATTGCTCAACTTCAAACAGGTCTGTGGCAGAGACCTTCTTCACCTTGGGCAGTCTGTGGCAGAGACTGCCCTCTTGCTGATTCGTGTGTCATCCCGGCTGCTAGACCATGTGAGAGGGGACTATCCGGGTGACCAATACCCACTCTAACATTGAGAGTGGTGAGTGACTTTAAACTTCTACCTTTGTCAACTTTTGTGGCGAGTGCCTGAACCTTCCCCTACTCTTCCGTACCTTCTACTTCTCAAAGTTATACTGCATAAGAAAAATAAAGCCTAACTGTTTGAGGTTTTACATCTGTGTGGACATTGCATTACTACAGACTTTCCTACCCGGACAACGCAGCTGAAGAGGTAATGTGCAAAACCCAAAACTAACCAGCAGCTCCTACGGGGGTAGTGCTACACAAGGGTTTACAAACACTTAAGTTTTTGTAGGGGATATGTCAGCCCGGTTTAATAAATAAACGTTATGGACTGAACACCCAATCTTCAAAGACTGTGGCTATAAGGTTTATAATTTAAGTTAAATGTTTATGCACAGGTTAAATTGAACCCCAATAAATTACCACTACCTCTAGTTTATTACACAAATAGTATTGTGTCCTTTCTTTATAGATTTTTTATTTTTTATTTTAGTATTTATTACAAGTATTTACATATCGCCGACAAGTTTTGCAGCATTTTACATATAGTATATTCACATCAGTCCCTGCTTTTAAGGAGTTTACAATCCAAAGCCCCTACCTTACATGCATACAAACAGAATATCTATGCATGTTTACATGAAGATGTTGGAATGACGAAACATGTAGAGCAGGATTATATGACCTTTAAGCATGCTGGATCAGAGGTGGCTCTAGGTTTTGTGAGGCCTTAGGCAAAACTTAGACAAAAGAAGGAAAAGACCCCACAATGTGCTCAAGCTTTAGGCCAATATCCCTGATAAATGAGGACGTAAAAATTTACGCGAGGATATTGGCCGAGAGACTAAAGCCGTACATGCCAGAATGTATAGAGAAAGATCAGGCAGGTTTCGTCCCAGAGAGGGAGACCAGGGACAATATATTAAAAACAATATAAAAAGTAAAAAACTGCGCTTAAAGGAAAAGAAGGGGAAGGATGGACCAGTCCAAAAAGCAGCAAAAATAAGTGGGATTGGCACAAGTAGAAATATAAAGAAAAAATTTGCGCTTAAAAAGTCCAATTGTAGAGATCAATTCAACAATCCCAGCAAAAGTTCATATACTTGTTCAAAAAAAACTTGAATCTAAAACAGTAACCAACTAACAGGTGCAATGAATGCTTACCAGACTGTAAGCCTTTAGCACAGATGGCTTATACCCAGCCAGAGCCTTTATCCCAATAAGGGATCACGAAATCCTCTGTGGATGATGGCAGCTCCCACAACATTAAGTGATCGACTCCTAAATCCCACGGGCTTCGTATAGTGGCATAAACATTCGTGGCACAATATAGTGGATTAAACAGAAAAAAACAACAATAGCGTAATATTGTTATGGATCACACTAGGTGCCTATGTCTTGAAGCAATAGGCACCAAATGCATAGATAACACCCGTGACTAAAAGACAACCAGTGCACCACCACCACAGGGAAAACCTGCTTACCAGATGCCTTTAGGTAATGTGCATATGGCCAAACCCAGCCAGGGCCTTTAGGGAGAACTGTCCACTGAGGGTAAAAGACTGCTGTAATCCTCAGACACCCAGCAGCCGTCCGTAGTGCCGTATTCAATGTATAAGAATCACCCAAAAGAGGAAAAATAGGGGACCATAGTGTGAATCCGTTTAGATATTTATTAAAAATAAATAGAAACACACTTACAATTAAGTCGATAAAATGAAGCGATAAAAATAAAGCCGGCCGGCTCTTAGACCAAACCCCGTCCAGACACGATAACGCAGTGACGTTAGCACGCTTCTAGTCCTCAGACGCGTTTTGTCATATCTGACATTCTCAATGAGGGACTGGTGGCGTGCTGACTCACTGCTATTTGTACACTCCCACCTCGGTCTGAGTCCCGGATGTGAGGTCGTATCCGCCATCTTGGATGTGGGCAAACATACCAAACACGACGGTTCCGGATGTGAGGTCGCGACCACCATCTTGAATATGGGCAAAAACACCCAACTCATAGGTAATCGCTAGAAACACTCTTCAAGGATCCCGGAAGGAAGTATATCAATACATCCTAATAGGTTAAATATTAAAAAACAATACGATTGAAACAAGGCAAGAAAGGAAAGAGAATAAAGATTAGAAAAAAGAAAAAACCTTTATTGCGCAAAGAATCGTCTAACGCTATGCTCATCTTTACAACTTTAGTATTGCTTTTCCAAGCTTACCCAAAGTGAGCGGTCTAATTAATGAATATTAATGACTATGATTGTATAATATGAATGGTAATGAACCTAAATACAGTTATATTAAAAAAAGTGAAATATTATAAATTAATTCAATATATGAAATAAACACCATTTGTGATATTACATTATATTTGAAATAAAAATAAAAATGAAAAATATATGAAAAATATATAAAATATATAATAATTAGTGACAACTATAATCCCTGACATATATAGTACTAAAATTAACATATATATAATGTGAATATATAAAGTGTGTGAAGTGATAAATATATTAATAATGTTAAAGTGACATATACGTCACGTAATTAGTACTATGTTACATGCATAAATTAATATATTGTAAGTATAATATAATAGTGAGTGCAAAATATTAGTATTTGTGTGTATGGATCAAGCAATCATGTCTGACCCTATTACACATATACCAATTTTATGGTGACTACAATGCCTAAAATTAAAAAGCAAAGATGAACCATTCATATACAAAGTGTCATTTCAAACACTTAGCATCTTGATGGAACCCGACAGAATCAGAAAAAGATAGAAACAAGAATAAAAGGATAAAAAATATATTTAATAAAAGTTCATACATTTTTATGGCCCCCATACATGACTCAGACCAGGTTTACATTACGTATGTACTTAAACTCATGAATTGTCAATAAAAGCATTTACATCTACGTCAATGTTCAACCCATATGGCACGTAGGTCCTAGCCTTGTGTATCCATGACATTTCCAACTTTGAGATTTCTCTCACGAGGGAACTACCCCTCCAATTTGGGCTAAACTTGTCTATGCCCAAAAAAAGGGTATTGGATGGATCCTTTTTGTGAACAAGCAGATAATGTTTAGATACTGAGTGGTTCTTGAACCCAGATTTGATGTTGGTTATGTGTTCGTTTAACCGAACCTGAAGGGGGCGTTTAGTCCTCCCTATATATTGTAGTCCACATGGACATTGAAGTAGATAAACCACCCCAACAGTCGCACATGTTATGAAGGACTTAATGTCATGATGCTCTTGTGTACTAGTAGAAGTAAAACTAGTAGTTCTCCGGTGTGTGGGAGCACACCCTGCACCTCTGACATTTATAGTAGCCAATTATTTGGCTGAAGAATGTAAGTCCTCTAACAGGTGGATCCAAAATGTCAGGAGCTATTCTGTTCCACAGTGATGGTGCTCCCTTAAAGACAACAAAAGGCTTTTCTGGCAAAATGGCCTTCAAAATACGATCATTCTTGGCTATGTGCCAATGTTTGGAGACCATTTGCTGAATGTTTCTTGACTGCAAGGAATAAGTGGTAACAAAAGGAACTCCTCTTGAAAAAGGAACAACTTCCTGGCGCGGTCGATCTACAAGGAGATCCTCTCTCTTCACGAAGTCTACAGAGTTCAATACCTCTCTTAGATCTACCTCTGAGTATCCTTTTTCCACAAACCTCTGAGTGAGGGCATTGGCCTGGGATAGGAACTCGCTGTGGTTGGAACAATTCCTCTTGAGTCTTAGATACTGGCTTTTAGGAACCGATCTGAGCCAGGGTCCATGATGGCAACTATCCACAGGAATATATGAATTCCTATCCGTAGGCTTAAAGTAGGTCGACGTGACCAATCTGTCACCTTCAACACGGATAGTTAGGTCTAAGAAATTGATCTCCGACTCACTTGACTCATATTTGAGTTAAATACCCCTATCGTTATTATTTAGGGAGGACATGAATAATTCCAATGATGCGACATCACCATCCCATAGGAGGAGGATGTCATCTATATACCTCGCCCACAGAATTAACTGGGGCGTCCCACAAGAATAGATGACATCCTCCTCCCACCTGGCCATAAATAAATTTGCCAGGCTGGGGGCATATTTAGCCCCCATAGCAACTCTGCTATATAATATTGACCACCAAACCAAAAATAATTATGGGTCGCTGCATATTCTAAAAGATCCATCAAAAACAATAATTGTTCCTCTGGCAATCCAGAGTCGCGTCTAAGGAAACCAGAAACAGCCTCAAGGCCTAGTTCATGAGGGATTATTGTATAAAGACTGGTAACATCTGCAGTGACCATTAACCACTTAACGACCGCTCACTGTATATATACGTCGGCAGAATGGCACAGACAGGCACAATCACGTACAGTGTACGTGATTGCTTTTGTATAGTTGGGGGGTCCAATCGGACCCCCCTTCTATACAGTGAGCGGTCGTTATCCGTTGGGGAGCAATCCGGGATGAGGGGACGGCCGTTCGATTCCGGCCACCCCCCCGCGATCGCTCCCGGCGAATGAGAAAGCTTCCTCTGCTGTGTAATGTTTACACAGGCAGAGGAATTGATGTCATCTCTCATGCGGCGCTCACATATACCCAGCGCCGTACAAGAGAAGACACACAGGTTAGTGCACAAACAGTACACTGACACCAGGACACATAGGAACATAAATCGCCCCCCCAGGCCCCCCCAGATCACCCCCCAGCCCCCAGTCACAGTGTCACTGATTGCAGTGACCATTTATTTACTGATCACTGCAATCAGTGACATTTGTGACTGTAAAAGTGTCACTACAGTTAGTTTTAGGTCCAGTGTAGCCCCCTAACCCCCCCCCTAATAAAGGTTTAACCCCCTGATCACCCCCCAGATATCCCTTTCACCCCCTAGCACAGCCGTCACTAAGCGATCGTTTTTCTGATCGCTGTTTTAGTGTCGGTGATGCCGATCGGTAGCCAGTTATTTTTTTTAGGTTCGCCGCAGGTTTTTATAGCGTTGGGTACCCCCATATATTACCTAATAAAGGTTTAACCCCCTTGATCGCCCCCCAGGTAACCCTTTCACCCCCTATCACCACTGTCGCTAAGCGATCGTTTTTCTGATCGCTGTCTTTTTGTCGGTGATGCCGATAGGTAGCCAGTTATTTTTTTTAGGTTCGCTGCAGGTTTTTATAGCGTCAGGTACCCCCATATATTACCTAATAAAGGTTTAACCCCCTTGATCGCCCCCCAGGTAACCCTTTCACCCCTATCACCACTGTCGTTAAGCGATCGTTTTTCTGATCGCTGTCTTATTGTCGGTGATGCCGATAGGTAGCCAGTTATTTTTTTTAGGTTCGCCGCAGGTTTTTATAGCGTCAGCTACCCCCATATATTACCTAATAAAGGTTTAACCCCCTTGATCACCCCCCAGGTAACCCTTTCACCCCCTATCACCACTGTCGCTAAGCGATCGTTTTTCTGATCGCTGTCTTATTATCGGTGATGCCGATAGGTAGCCAGTTATTTTTTTTAGGTTCGCCGCAGGTTTTTATAGCGTCAGGTACCCCCATATATTACCTAATAAAGGTTTAACCCCTTGATCGCCCCCCCAGGTAACCCTTTCACCCCCTTTTGCCAGTGTCACTAAGCGATCGTTTTTCTGATCGCTGTATTACTTATGCTGGTGCCGATAGATAGCCAGTTATTTTTTTTAAGTTCGCCGCAGGTTTTTATAGCGTCAGGTACCCCCATATATTATCTAATAAAGGTTTTAACCCCCTAAATGCCCCTAGTTAACCCTGCGTCACACCCCAGGCAGCGTCAGGTTAGTGCCAGTAACGCTAACACCCACGCGCGAAGCATACACCTCCCTTAGTGGTATAGTATCTGAACAGATCAATATCTGATCTGATCAGATCTATACTAGTGTCCCCAGCAGTTTAGGGTTCCCAAAAACGCAGTGTTAGCGGGATCAGCCCAGATACCTGCTAGCACCTGCGTTTTGCCCCTCTGTCCAGCCCAGACCACCCAAGTGCAGTATCAATCAATCACTGTCACTTACAAAACACAACACACATAACTGCAGCGTTCGCAGAGACAGGCCTGATCCCTGCGACTCCAGTGCTGTAGGAGGTGATTTCACCACCACAGTTAAAAAAAAAAAGCATATATGCCGAAGCATTGGGGCAGCAGGGGCGGAGGAGCGGAGGAGCGATTTTGCTCCTAATGCCGCATACATACAGTCGAAATTCCGACGGAGGCTTGCCCATGGAAAAGTCCGACCATGTGTGTGCGGCATAATTTTTGCGGGAGGATGCCCCAATGCTTCGCCATATATAAATGGTGCATGTATGCCCATCATTAGAAGTGGGTGGATGAATGGCGGTATTCTAATGGTGGGCATACCCACCGATCAATCTCTTTTTTTTTGTTCAGCCAACAGGCTGCATGAAAAAAAAGATTACAATACATGTCCAACAAGGACCAGCAACGTACTGGTATGTTGCTGGACTTTGAATGGTTATACCAGATTGATGCCTGCGGGTTTAGGTATCATCTTGGTATCATTCTTTTCAGCCAGCGGCCGGCTTTCATGTAAAAGCAATCCTAGCGGCTAATTAGCCTCTGGACTGCTTTTCCAAGCAGTGGGAGGGAATGCCCCCCCAGATATAAAAAGCGCCATTGGGAAATTGGGAAAGCATTTTATCACACCGATCTTGGTGTGGTCAGATGCTTTGAGGGCAGAGGAAAGATCTAGGGTCTAATAGACCCCAGTTTTTTCAAAAAAAGAGTACCTGTCACTACCTATTGCTATCATAGGGGATATTTACATTCCCTCAGATAACAATAAAAATGTGGTATCCCCGTACTCAGGAGAAGCAGCAAAATTTATTTTGGGGCGCAATTCCACATATAACCATGGCATGTGTGAGCAATATATAATTTAGTGACAACTTTTTGTAAATTTTTTTTGTCATTATTCAATCACTTGAGACAAAAAAAAAAAATATTCAATGGGCTCAACATGCCTCTCAGCAATTTCCTTGGGATGTCTACTTTCCAAAATGGGGTAATTTGGGGGGGTTTTGTACTGCCCTGCCATTTTAGCACCTCAAGAAATTAGATAGGCAGTCATAAATTAAAAGCTGTGTAAATTCCAGAAAATGTACCCTAGTTGGTAGACGCTATAACTTTTGCGCAAACCAATAAATATACGCTTATTGACATTTTTTTTACTAAAGACATGTGGCTGAATACATGTTGGCCTAAATGTATGACTAAAATTGAGTTTATTCGATTTTTCTTATAACAAAAAGTAGAAAATATCATTTTTTTTCAAAATTTTCAGTCTTTTTCCGTTTATATCGCAAAAAATAAATATCGCAGAGGCAATCAAATACCATTAAAAGAAAGCTCTATTTGTGGGAAGAAAAGGACGCAAATTTCGTTTGGGTACAACATTGCATGTCTGCACAATTTACAGTTAAAGCAGTGCAGTGCAAAATTCTGAAAACACCTCTGGTCCTTTAGCTACAAAATGGTCCGGGGCTTAAGTGGTTAATGTACCCGGCCTCAACATAATCCCTGATAGTATATTGATAACATGCCGCGAGTCCCTAATAAAGGAGGGCATATTCCGAACAAGCGGATGAAGGTAGAAATCAATATACTTGCCCACCCGGGACGCAACCGAGTCAATGCCACTCACAATCGGCAAATAGGGTCCTTGTGAACTTTTGGGAGATAATATATCGTGGGTGTCCGGGGCGCCTTAGGCACCAAAAACAAACTCTCCCTTTTATTCAAGATCCCAGTCCTCAAACCCCTTGCAACGATGGCCATTAAGTCCTGTACATAAGCAGGCTTGGGGTCATTAGACAATAAGGTATAGGTGTTAGTATCACCCAAAATTTTAAACATCTCCGTCAAATAACGGTCAAGAACAATGATGCCTCCGCCCTTATCGGCAGGCCTCACTATTAGATCCTTATTATGACATAAGGACTCTAAA
This sequence comes from Rana muscosa, assembly GCA_029206835.1. Lineage (NCBI taxonomy): Eukaryota > Metazoa > Chordata > Amphibia > Anura > Ranidae > Rana > Rana muscosa. The sequence continues at coordinate 372,710,318 of CM055116.1, forward strand.
CCCTCCTGTATGATCTTATGCCCCGTACACACGATCGTTTTTAATGTCATTTTTTAAACCAACGTTTTTCTCCTCGTTTTTTTTTCATGTTTCCTCTCAAGCCTGCCTTGCGTACACACCATCATTAAAAAAAACGATCAAGCAAAGCGCAGTGACGTTCAACACGTACGACGGCACTATAAAGGGGAAGTTCCGTTCGAATGACGCCACCCTTCATGTTAGTAAAGTTTGTTGAGCGACGATTCGCGCTTTTCAGTCCGTTACTGTGTAATGAATGTGCTATCTCCATTACGAACGCTAGTTTTACCAGAACGAGCGCTCCCGTCTCATACTTGATTCTGAGCATGCGCGTTTTTTGTCACGTCGTTAAAGCATACACACTATCGTTTTTCACGTCGTTAAAAAAAACGACATGAAAAACGACGTGAAAAAAGAGAGCATGTCCGGAATTTTTAATGGCCGTTTTTCACGTCGTTAAAAATGCTCTGGAGCATACACACGATCATTTTTCAGGGCCATTTTTTAAAATGGCAGTTTTAACGGCATGAAAAACGATCGTGTGTACGAGGCATTACTGTTCCTGGCTTTTTTGACCTCCAGAGCTTCAAGATCTCTGAGCACCACATCTCTGAAGACTCTCAGAGAAGGAGCCAACATTCCAGGGGGATTAAAGAGCGATGCATTAGCTAATCCAGAATGTAGGTAACCACCAGAATTCTGATTGCTAATGCTGGTAATAGGATTAACCGTTAGGTATCTTTTAATATTTAATTTTCTTACAAATTTGTGCACGTCCATATAGGTCTGGAACTTATCAAGACCCTTGGGCGGCACAAATTTGAGTCCCTTATCTAGTACTGCTTGTTAAGATTCTGTCAGGATTTTAGTGCTAAGATTAAAGATACCCATTCCGGCTACATTCTTGGCCTTTTCAGCTGATCGTATACGCCGCCCCCCTCTGACTCCTCGTTTTTTTTTCGACAGGCCTTTTGACTCCTTGGTTTGGCCTGGAAAAACCCCAACTTCCTTGACCATTAGGGGCTGGACATCTACGGTTGGGTGTATCAACCCGAGGAGGTAAATGGGAGAGGGCCATAGGACCATCTCTGTATTGCTGTCCATACCCCCAATCATCGTCAAAAGACTGCTTATCTCTCAGGGGTAAGAAATTGTTATGCACAGGAATGTTGTATTCCCAATTGCCTCCATGTTGGTCTCTTTGTGGGGAGAAATTATCATATTAACCCCCCATTGTACCCCTCCACAAATCGGAACTGCCATTACCTTGGCCTTTCCCTCTCTGTCTAGAGGAACCACAACCTCTTTGTGGAGGGGGCGGGCCCCTAGTCCAGGGCGGGGGGAATGCATAATGAGGTCCATATTTGTTACCATAAATGGGCCTAGAGAAACCACTAACTTGTTGTGGACCATGTGGTAGAAGCGACCCTTTGTTGTTCCCAAAGGATCTTTGAGGTGATTGGTACGAATTGTGTCTACCTCCTCTTTGGGGCTTAGCAGCAGTGGACCCTTTCTTTGGGGGATAAGCTACATTGGGTTTAGACTGATGTTGCACAGTACTTGTATTTTCTCCCATTACCTGTGTGGACACTTCCATATCTAAACCCCCCAAGTTGGACTGTTCTTCTAACAGTTTTTTCTGCCAATCAAAAACAATATTATTCTGATAGTTCAATAAATCCCTATTGTATTTCTTCTTTTTTTGTTTTTTTTGATCTTTATCCTCTTTTTCTATTATTTTCAAAAGATTCTGTGATTTGTCTCTATACTCATCACTGTCCTTGACAGGACTGAGTTTCTCTTTGATAAGCTTAATCTCCCCATCCAATTTAATTAGTTTGGCAGACTTTCTCTCAATGAGAAATTTAAGGAATGATACTCCCGCCTTATTAAAGTAATTGAACTACTCCTCAAGTTCAACGTCTCCTTTCTGTGGAGAGATTTCCCAGCGTAGGCTCCTTGGAACCATTGAGTTCTTAATATATGTTTCTAGGTAGGCTATGTCCCACTGTGTATGGGTTTCAGAAACCAAAAGATTCTTGAGTCTCATAAACATACCTCCCAGATCGCCTTCCTCTTCCCTATATGCTTCAAAAACACCTTCAACATTAACCACTTTAGTGGCTCTGAAATCAAAAATATCCATAATGATTTGGTGAGGTGAGATTAATGGGAATGGGAAAGATCAATATATAACCTTATAGCAGCAGTAATAAATCGGTAGACAGTATAAAAGGTAAAAAACTGCGCTTAAAGGAAAAGAAGGGGAAGGATGGACCAGTCCAAAAAGCAGCAAAAATAAGTGGGATTGGCACAAGTAGAAATATAAAGAAAAAATGTGCGCTTAAAAAGTCCAATTGTAGAGATCAATTCAACAATCCCAGCAAAAGTTCATATACTTGTTCAAAAAAAACTTGACTCTCAAACAGTAACCAACTAACAGGTGCAATGAATGCTTACCAGACTGTAAGTCTTTAGCACAGATGGCTTATACCCAGCCAGGGCCTTTATCCCAATAAGGGATCACAAAATCCTCTGTGGATGATGGCAGCTCCCACAACATTAAGTGTTTGACTCCTAAATCCCACGGGCTTCGTATAGTGGCATAAACATTTGTGGCACAATATAGTGGATTAAACAGAAAAAAACAACAATAGCGTAATATTGTTATGGATCACACTAGGTGCTTTATTTTTATCGCTTCATTTTATCTACTTAATTGTAAGTGTGTTTCTATTTATTTTTAATAAATACCTAAACGGATTCACACTATGGTCCCCTATTTTTCCTCTTTTGGGTGATTCTTATACATTGAATACGGCACTACGGACGGCTGCTGGGTGTCTGAGCAGTCTTTTACCCTCAGTGGACGGTTCTCCCTAAAGGCCCTGGCTGGGTTTGGCCATATGCACATTACCTAAAGGCATCTGGTAAGCAGGTTTTCCCTGTGGTGGTGGTGCACTGGTTGTCTTTTAGTCACGGGTGTTATCTATGCATTTGGTGCCTATTGCTTCAAGACATAGGCACCTAGTGTGATCCATAACAATATTACGCTATTGTTGTTTTTTTCTGTTTAATCCACTATATTGTGCCACGAATGTTTATGCCACTATACGAAGCCCGTGGGATTTAGGAGTCGATCACTTAATGTTGTGGGAGCTGCCATCATCCACAGAGGATTTCGTGATCCCTTATTGGGATAAAGGCCCTGGCTGGGTATAAGCCATCTGTGCTAAAGGCTTACAGTCTGGTAAGCATTCATTGCACCTGTTAGTTGGTTACTGTTTGAGATTCAAGTTTTTTTTTTAACAAGTATATGAACTTTTGCTGGGATTGTTGAATTGATCTCTACAATTGGACTTTTTAAGCGAAAAAATTTTCTTTATATTAAAAACAACTCTCCTAATTCATGAAGCTAAGAAGGGTAAAAAGTCAACCCTGTTCCTGTCAATAGACGCAGAGAAGGCTTTTGACAGACTGGATTGGGACTTTATGCTGCAGACATTATATAAATTTGGCATAGGACCCCATATGCTCAAATGGATAGAGGCTTTGTACTCCAATCCTACGGCTCAAATCCAAGTTAATGGAACCCTCTCGGAAAGTTTCCGACTTTTCAATGGTACACGTAAGGGGTGTCCATTGTCTCCCTTACTCTTTGTGATCTCATTAGAACCTTTTCTAGCATCTATAAGAGCCAACCAGGAGATTCAAGGCATAGAGGTTGGGGATCAAGAACATAAGCTATCCGCTTTTGCGGATGACATTATGATCTATGTAACAAACCCTAGGCAGACTCTTCCAAAAATTATGGAAGAATTGGGAAACAATGGGAGGGTATCAAACCTAAAGATAAATATGGATAAAACAGAGTTATTAAATATTTCAGTCCCCTTGATTGAAAGCAGAGATCTTAGAAAACTGTATCCCTTTACGTGGAGACAAAGAGGACTGAAGTATTTGGGAGTATTCTTGTCGAAATCAAGATTAGATTTATATCAAGACAACTATATGCCTCTCCTGAATAAAATTAAAAGTGAATTGAAAGGATACCCCGCGCATAGACTGTCATGGTTTGGCAGAATAAGCGTGATTAAAATGATGATTCTACCAAAAGCTTTGTATATTTTTCAGTCTCCCAATTAATATTCCAGTGGCATTTTTTAAAACCTTGAGATCAATAATACAGAGATTTGTGTGGAACAATAGAAGTAATTGTGTTTCCTATAAGAGTCTGACTAGATCAAAAGATAAGGGAGGCTTATTCCTCCCTGACCTCGAAAAATGCTCCTCGGCAGAAAAAATGGGTGGAACTGGAGTACAATATTAGTAAATTGAAGCTGGGACAAACAATTTGGATTCCAAGGCAGTATAGAGGCCCTCTAGTTGATGCGGCACCAATTACGCTAAAAGCATTGAGAATGTGGGATAAATTATTTAAAAATATACAGGGACAATATAATAGCCCTTTAATGGCCCTAACAGGAAATAATTATTTCCCACCGGGGAAAGATAATAAGTTATATTTAAAATGGACCACATCGACCTTTTTGAGATTAAGGGATGTTATGAAAGGGAATGCTCTTTGCTCCCTTTTGGAACTACGTGAAAGATATGGGACAACCCCATGGGATGTCTGGAGGTATAAACAACTGCAACATTTTGTAGAGTCCCTCCCAAAACCCCTTCGGGGGATGGGTAGCATGAATGTATGGGAAAAACTCCTAGATCAAGGAGGGATAGATAAGTTTGGAATTTCTAGCATACAGGCATACCCCACTTTTAAGTACACAATGGGTTTTATTTACTAAAGCTGGAAAGCGGAAAATCTGTCTCACTTCTGCATAAAAACCAATGAGCTTCCAGGTTTTATTACCAGGCTTAATTGAACAAGCTGGGGTTAGAAGCTCATTGGTTTCTATGTAGAAGTGAGCCTGATTTTGGGCTTTCCAGCTTTAGTAAATAAAACCCATTGTGTACTTAAAAGTGGGGTATGCCTGTATATAAAATGTTGATAACACACCCAGATGGAGGATCCGTGTGTCCAACAGCAGGTTGGGAGCTGGAACTAAATCTCTCATTACCAGAAATAATGAGGGGTAGAGTTTTAGACTATGTTCATTCCACGTCTGTGGACGCACGATAAAAGGAATGAACTACAAATTATTAACTAAGTGGTATTATGTCCCAGTAAAATTACATAAAATAAATCCCCAGACACCGTCCCTATGCTGGAGGGAATGTGGGGATGAGGGAACCCATGCCCACATATGGTGGCAATGCCCCAAGATCCTACCATATTGGGAGGAAATACTAGACCTAATTAAGATGATCAGCGGGACAGAAATCAGTTTGGACCCATGGCAATGTTTGTTTCATGTAACAAATACCCCAAGGAAGAAATATAGAGCAACAATTATCCCGATTTTACTGAATACAGCAAAGGTATTAATTCTAAGACAATGGAGGATAAAGCAGGCCCCGACGATACAGGAATAGCTGAGGGAAGTAGATAAGATAAGATATATGGAAGAGGTAACATATATGTATAAGGATTCTAAAACTGAATTTATTGAAATTTGGAAGGGATGGGAGGAGTTTAGACACTCGTTGGTATATGAAGGGTATATGAGAAGAGAGGGTAGCACCTAACAGTATTTTGGCTGGACTCCCGGTGATGGAGCAAGGTTTTTTTTTTTTTTTTTTCCCTTTTCCGTCTTTCTTCCCGCATGTTACCCGGGCCCTCCCATTAAAATACAAAGGTCACGGAAGTTGTATAAAGGGGGTGGGGGGGAGGAGGTTGAATGAGGGAGGTAGGGTAGGGCAAATAAAAAAGGGTAAGAAGGGCACGTTGTTTTTCCAATTTGAAATGAGAATAGGTGGAGAGAGTTGTTTTTTCTTTTTTCTTGGAGCCAGAGAGAGGCACCTGTGACTCCTCATAAATTAATGATAACACAGAACACATGATAGCTAACTTAAAAGGAAAAAGGGAGGGGAAGGGTGGAATAGGCAAGGGGAAAGAGGGCACTGGGCACTAAAAGTCAAAAGGAAGTGGATTTTGGGAGCTGGCAGAGGGAAGGAGAGGAAGGGAGGAAGCGGAGAGTGGAGGATTGGGAAAGAGGGAGGAGAGGGGATGGAGAGGGGGGATGGAGAGGGGGGAAGGAGGGGAGAAGAAGGGGAAAGAAAAGGGAAATTTTTTTTGAGATAGGGGAGGGGATTAAAAGGGTAGAGGAGAAAGGGGAAAGGGGAGGGGAAAAAAAGGAGTAAGATATATCACAGAGGCCATGTAGGTAAACCAAATGAGATAGAAGAGAGGGGAGAAGAGTAAATGATGTTAAGGGAATGACCCATTTTTGTTGTAAGTGTATGTTTAGTATATTGTTTATCTGTAATGTACATGTGTTGATTGGCAATGAAATAAAATATATATGTATGTATGTATGTATAAAAATCTTTGAAAAAAAATATGTTTAAAAAAACAAAACAAAACCCAAAACTAACCAGCAGCTCCTACGGGGGTAGTGCTACACAAGGGTTTACAAACACTTAAGTTTTTGTAGGGGATATGTCAGCCCGGTTTAATAAATTAACGTTATGGACTGAACACCCAATCTATAAAGACTGTGGCTATAAGGTTTATAATTTAAGTTAAATGTTTATGCACAGGTTAAATTGAACCCCAATAAATAACCGCTACCTCTAGTTTATTACACAAATAGTATTGTGTCCTTTCTTTATAGATTTTTTATTTTTTATTTTAGTATTTATTACAAGTATTTATATATCGCCGACAAGTTTTGCAGCATTTTACATATAGTATATTCACATCAGTCCCTGCTTTTAAGGAGTTTACAATCCAAAGCCCCTACCTTACATGCATACATACACAATATCTATGCATGTATACATGACAATGTTGGAATGACGAAACATGTAGAGCAGGGTTATATGACCTTTAAGCATGCTGGATCAGAGGCGGCTCTAGGTTTTGTGAGGCCTTAGGCAAAACTTAGACATGAGGCCCCACTCATGCCCATAATGGGAAAAATAATTCAAACAAGAAAAATGGCTGCAGAAAATGTACGGATCTAGCACACAGGTGATCAGCACCACTTCCAGGGCACCCTCCTCACCCATCAGACATATTCAGCCAATGCAAGAAGGGGGGAGAGAGGGGGAGATGAAAAAGAGAGAGGGGTAATAGAGAGATCCGATGATGTCGACATTAGTATTGATCACAGGCAAATTAGGCGGCCGCGAGGCCCCTGTGAGTGTGAGACCGCCTAACTTGCCTAATTAGAGAGCCGCCTCTGTGCTGGATACAAGCTGATTTCTGACAATTTATTTTCCGACTGGTTGAGAGTCACACTGGTTAATATGTGAACACTGTAAGGATATCCCAGTATAGGATTCCTGTTCACTTCACAAGGATTTCATCTGCTGTGGCATATTTATTAGCAGAGATTTATTTTTGGACACATACGGACCTTATTAGAAATATTGTATTTTATTGTGTTTGTGTACTTTATTTCATTGCTGCCTTTGGATGTATTTGCATTCATAATGTATTACTGATATTTACAGGTGATCAAACAATGTTGGTTAACACTTTTTTTTTGATTAACCTAACATACAAAACTTGTACGTGTCACATTGTAAAAGCTACAATGCTTGTCATGTGGAAAAAGGTACTGACATGTGCTTGCACTTATCTTTGAACATTTTCACAAAAAGTCCCCGAAACTGTGGTTCACAAATGTACAAATTCCAGCTTTTGGAGGACTTGTTTTCCCCTACAGCCTCCAACAGCTCCCTATTTTGGTCTCCAGAGACTCATGAATTGTTTAAAGGTACACAAAGGCACCCTGGGTATCTTTATTTTATTAATGTAACTAGTTTTGTAGATTTTACAAGTTGATAGGTTTGCTTTAAAAAAAAGTTCCGAAGGAACACTATTTTGATTAACAACACCAGGCCTGGACAGACTATCTCACAGTCCTATTATTTGCCAGAAGGCCTCATATATTGTACAAGATCTGTGGGCTGGTTAGCTGCTAGAGGCTGCTTTGCTTCAGTCCTGCAATAATATAAAAGTACAAATCACTGCAGTAAATACACATTATACAATTGTGCCCATTACAGTAATACAGTTGGCAGTGGTGTCGGTGCATGAACTATTTCTTTATTGGGCTATATGAGCATTTGTCTTATATGCAAATAAAAGCTGGTAAAGATGGTAAATACAGTACTGGTATATAATCCAAAGTTGCAGTTTAGGTCCAGTTCAGCAATAAACAGCACAGTGTATCAAATTTAACAGTCCCCTATACTGTATATATGACATGGCATTCATTATGATATTGGAGCATGGGGGTCCTTTTGAGTAAGTTTTTGACCCTCATTATTATATTGTAAAAACAGACTTATAATGGTAATATTACTAATTATAAATCATAAAATCTTATGGTTTATAATTATTAATATTACCATTATAAGTCTGTTTTTACATTGTAGAGCCTGGTGTAAAATGACTAGTAATAACAGCAAAGAAATGACCGAGATTTTCTCATGGGAGTATGATCTAACAGGGCATATGTGTATCATTGTTATTGTTTTGTCTTTCTCATCCAGAATATTTCTTTTATTTTATAATCCTTACGTTCATTGTCCTGCATCATCTTTCATTTTCTCTTTTCAGAGCTGCTTCTGATTGTCCTGAAATTAAAACCCACCTACAGAGTTAAGGAAGATTGGTTTTCACATAATTTGGTTACTCAATTTTTTTTTCCACTCTCACTAGTAAGATTTTTACCCGTTGCCAGGGAAATGTTATTGCTATAATTTGACCTTAATGTTTTCTTTGCGTAGGATATTTAATATGTTGGCCAGCAGGCCTGTGGTGTGATTAACAGCCAATACCAGGACACTGGAGTGTTATCACCTAAAAATGTTTGATTCAAGGGAGTTATGAAAGTGTTTTAAGGGCATTGTCATGTTATTGTATTTTGTCATTCTAGCATCATATTAAGATGCAGAAAAAAAAAAGCTGTAATAAAAATAATAGCTTTGCAATAAATGTTCTCTTCAATATAAAAATATTTCCTGGATATCGCTCAGTAAACTCTGTGTTCAAGTGTCCCTGTCATTCACGTTAAAAATCCCAAATTAGGATCTTCTTGCAATAAATATACTCACCTGGCCAGATCTTAAAGGTATGTCTCAAGAAAGGGTAATCTTTCATAGGGAAGGGTTGCTACAGTGGATATAAAAAGTCTACACACCCTTGTTAAAATCTCAGGTTTCTGCGATGTAAAAAAATGAGACAAGGATAAATCATTTCAGAACTTTTTCTACCTTTTAATGTGACCTATAAACTGTACAACTCAAAAGAAAAACAAACTGACATCTTTTAGGGGGGAATGAAAAAAAAATAGAATAATGTGGTTGCATAAGTCTTATATCTGGGGATGTAGCTGTGTTCAGAATTAAGCAATCACATTCAAACTCATGTTAAATAGGAATCAGTTCACAGCTGCCATCATTTAACCACTTAAGGACCGCCGCACGCCGATGTACGTCGGCAGAATGGCTCGGCTGGGCACAAGGGCGTACAGGTACGTCCCCTTTAAGATCCCAGCTGTTGGTCGCGAGCGCGGCGCCGGCGGCGTGCTCGCAACCTGGTCCTCTTCTCAGTGACTGTCCCCGCAAGAACAGCGGACCCGATCGCCGCCGGTGTCCTGCGATCGGGTCACAGAGAGGAAGAACGGGAGAGGTAAGTGTAAACAAACCTCTCCCCGTGCTTCCTAGTGAGCCTGTCACTGATTGTCTGTTCCCTGTCATAGGGAACGACGATCAGTGACGTCACACGCTAAGCCACGCCCCCCACAGTAAGAAACACACATCAAGGCACACTTAACCCATACAGCGCCCACTCCTGGTTAATCCCTTCACTGCCAGAGTCATTTTCACAGTAATCAGTGCATTTTTATAGCACTGTTCGCTGTAAAAATGACAATGGTCCCAAAATGGTGTCAAAAGTGTCCGATGTGTCCGCCATAATGTCGCAGTCATGATAAAAATTGCTGATCGCCGCCATTACTAGATAAAAAAAAATATTAATAAAAATGCAATAAAACTATCCCCTATTTGGTAGACGCTATAAATTTTGCGTAAACCAATCAATAAACGCTTATTGCAATTTTTTTTACCAAAAATATGTAGAAGAATACGTATCGGCCTAAACTGAGGAAAAAAACATGTTTTTTTATATATTTTTTGGGGATATTTATTATAGCAAAAAGTAAAAAATATTGCTTTTTTTTCAAAATTGTCGCTCTATTTTTGTTTATAGCGCAAAAAAAATCGCAGAGGTGATCAAATACCACCAAAAGAAAGCTCTATTTGTGGGAAAAAAAGGAAGGCAATTTTGTTTGGGAGCCACGTCGCACGACCGCGCAATTGTCAGTTAAACTGACGCAGTGCCGAATCGCAAAAAGTGGCCAGGTCTTTAAGCTGCATAATGGTCCGGTCCTTAAGTGGTTAAAGTGCCTCTGATTAACCCTAAATAAAGTTCAGCTGTTCTATGAGGTCTTTCCTGACATATTCTTAGTCACATTCTACGGCAAAAGCCATGGTCCACAGAGAGCTTCCAAAGCATCAGAGGGATCTCATTATTAAAAGGTATCAGTCAGGAGAAGGATACAAAAGAATTTCCAAGGCATTGGATATACAATGGAACACAGTGAAGACAGTCAGCATCAAGTGGATAAAATATAGCACAGCAGTGACATTACCAAGAACTATATGTCCCACCAAAATTGATGAAAATACGAGAAGAAAACTGGTCAGTGGGCTGCCAAGAGGCCTACAATAACATTAAGGAGCTGCAGGAATATATGGCAAGTACTAGCTGTGTGGTACATATGACAACACCCTCCCGTATTCTTCATATGTCTGGGCTATGGGGTAGAGTGGCAAGACTGAAGCCTTTTCTTACGAAGAAAAACATCCAAGCCCGGGCCAAATTTTGCAAAAACACATCTGAAGTCTCCCAAAAGCATGTGGAAAAATGTGTTATGGTCTGATGAAACCAAGGTTGAACTTTTTGGCCAGAATTCCAAAAGATATGTTTGGCAAAAAAACAACACTGTACATCACCAAAAGAACACCATACCCACAGTGAAGCATGGTCGGGCAGCATCATGCTTTATGTTTCTTCAGCTGGAACAGGGGCCTTAGTCAAGGTAGAGGGAATATTAACAGTTCCAAATACCAGTCAATATTGGCACAAAACCGTCAGGCTTCGGTTGTTCGTGGTGCTGCTACTATCACCCACTGGGTTATTAGGGTAAGCAATCTATTGTTTTTAAAAAATACCCAATCTACCAGCCATTTACCTAGTTATGTTTTCTTCAAAAAATTGTTTACATTGTAATTGTTACAGCTGATTGGATATAAGATTCTTATTACTATGATTTATTATCTTGTAGATAACATTCATTGACTCCTCCTGAGAAAGCGGTTTACCCCGTGAAACATGTAGGAGGACCGTGTCAAGATTTGTCACAAATGGTATCCCCAGTATTCATTGGGGGTTAGTGACCCTATGAAATTAATAATGTTGCACAGCTGTAACTATTGTTTTCACAATGTTTCAACTTGTATGTTCTTCCCTTTTTTTAATCAAAAATGTTTACTAATAAAATGTTAATTTTTATTTGAACCATTGTCAAATCCTTGGGTACCGTCCATTTCTCCATTTGGCCAGGGACAATTTTTTGGGTAGCCCTAGGCTCCTTTTCCCCCTTGCCAGATGCCAATGTCGTCCACCTTCGTAGGCTTCATAAGACACTTCAGCATTCACACTTTTAACCTGCCACACGCCATAACGTAAATATTCACCAGCACACCACAGATCTCTAATTTCGTCACACTACACTGTTTGCGATGTGATCTTTCTTCAGTAAAAAATGTTTGGGCATAATTAAAGATCCTTGAAGTGCTGATGAATATTTATGTTGTGTTGTGTATGCTCCAGTATCCATCTGGTGGTTGCTGCAGCACACAATACTTTTGAGAGCCTATTCCAGGAACATGTGCAATTGGAATTTGGACTGTTGCCTGCCACACACCATGGTTCCATCCTTAACCTCCCACATCACTGTGGGGTTGATTTACTAAAGGCGAGTAACTGTGCAGTGCAGTTGCTCTAGAGCTTAGTAAATGAGGTAAAGCTTCACTTTGCAGAGAATACCCAATCACATGCAAGGCAAATAAAATAAAAAAATAGCATTTTGCTTGCAAATGATTGGATTATGTAAGTCAGCAGAGCTTTTGCTCATTTACTAAGCTATGGAGTACCTGCACTTGCAGAGTTCCACTGCACTTTGCAAGATGCACACAGTCTATTTGCCTTTAGTAAATTAACCCCTAAGTGTCTCATAGGGATTTAAGGGTCAGGGGATGGAACAACTGCACATGGGGACACAGGCATCCAACACTTCCAAGAGGGCTGTAGTGCTGGAACAGAGCAAATTTGGGCTGCTGAAGAGGTGAGTACCATAGCTCTTCTATTACAGGGGCTTCTTTGAGGAATTTCTAAGCGATTAACAGGGTTGTTTTTAAAATATTTGGGATTCACAGTAAATTATCCATATAGCAGTAAGATAGATCAGTGGCCTCACAACAATAGTAGTCTGAGTCATCAAAGCTCTGCATTGTCTTCATTTTCCCCCTGTTTGCATGCATTTGTTCTGGGTGGTCTTTTGTGCTCCAGACATAAACCACACTAGTACCTAACGTATATATCCTTACCTAATAAAGGTAAGACTAGATCTCCAACCAGTGCTCTTTATACTAGCTGTCTTGTGCCACCTCATATCCCAACTGTCTATACAAAAAGCTTTTTCTTATTATTATTATAAGGCTATAATGAGATTATCCTGCTATGACCAGGAGTCATCAATGCCTAGATGCACAGGCCAAATTTAGAAGCAACCATATGTGTCGGGTAACTTGATTATAACTCTGTGACTAATATCAAAAAATGTTTACACTGTTTTTAAAGAATATGTTACCCCAACATTTCATACTCCTATTATGTGTCTGTTGTACAATGTACTCATGTTAAAAAATATCCTGTTCTCTTTGTATTGCTATCTTTGTGTGAAATACCTGGGGTTCCAACCAGCCCCCCTGCTCTCCTTTTCAAACTGACCACACAAGGCATAGAAGCTCATCTTTCCCAGCATGGTCAGTTTGCTGGCTGCGCTGGGAGAACAGCCTGGCTGTCCTCCAATGGCCAATTTCCTGATATACCCCCTTGCATAGTCACAGTCAATTTCCTGATACACTGTATATAGTATAAAATGCAGTGCTTCCTTCCTAAACTAACACACATATAAAATGTCCTTTTAATGTTTCAAATCAGACACGCAGGCTTAACTGAATTCAAAAGAGTCCCAAATCAAGACCAGAGTGAATGAAACAATGTCCTTTCCACTTAATCCTCAGTAGGGTGAAATGGGAAAAGAGATCCCAAGTTGAAACAGCCACTACCACTAACAGCATTTACAGCCTCTTACCAGAAGCAGTTGACCCCCCATCTCACCAGAAGCAGTTGACCCCCCATCTCACCAGAATCAGTTAACCGCCAATCTCACCAGAAGCAGTCGACCCCCCACCACAGAGGGTCAAACACACATTGGTGATCTCAAAGGAACAGCTCCAACCATGGTTCCCCATCTCAGTAAGTTTATCAGGTGTATTCCTTCAAATCATCAAACGTTTGTACAGAGGAGTTTCCAAAGCTTTATCACAAATCATCTGAGTCATATATTAGTGTTTGGTATTTATTTCCCTCTTCAGAAGGAAATGTTCTCTTCTACTGATGTCTGCCGTCACACATAGGGAATTTCAGGTAGGTGAAAAAACTTCTGACACTGACCGGCCCCCTAGCCCCCCCCCTCCCATTTTATTCACCTAAACCCTTCATTCCCTCTGCGGAGACACGCTCTACCTCTCTGCCTGGGGTTCTCGGCTCTTGATTGGATAAATTGATAGCAGCACAGCCATTGGCTCCCGCTGCTGTCAATCAAATCCAATGACGTGGGCGCCAGGGGGGTAGGGCCGAGTCCGGCATACTGTGTCTATGGATGCAAATGCTGAACTCCGGAGCTCACCCACAAGGTAACCCCCAGGGAGAGCGCTTCTCCCAGGGGGTTTACCGATGTGAGGAGAAGCCGGGAGCGCCACGGTGAATCCCAGAAGATAGTGATTGGGGCCACACTGTGCAAAACGAACTGCACAGTGGAGGTAAGTATGATATGTTATTTACAATCACTTTAAACCAGGACTTTCAGCAGTTTCAGTTTTGGCCAGATCCAGAATATCCTCCCTTTCTTCCTCTCAAAGGGCTACTTCCTCTGTACAAACATTTGAAAATTTGAAGGACTAGCGCACCTGATAAATTTGCTGAGAGGTGCGACCATGGTTGGAGCTGATTCTTTGAGATCACCAATGTGTGTTTGACCCTCTGTAATGGGGGGTTGACTGCTTCTGGTAAGAGGCTGTGAATACTCTTAGTGGTGGTGGCTGTTTGAACTTGGGATCTCTATTTCCCATTTCACCCTGCTGAGGATTGAGTGCTCACCTTAAAGGGGAAAGGACATTGTTTCGTTCACTCTGGTCTTGATTTGGAACTCTTTTGAATTCACTTAAGCCTGAGTGCCTCTTTTGAAACATTAAAAGGACTATTTATATGTGTGTTAGTTTAGGAGGAAAGCGCTGCATTTTCTACTATATAATCTCTGTTTTTGACCAACAAATTGTGCTAGCAGCTTCCAACATTTAGGTGGTATAAGCATGGGTCTTGTATTGTGATTTCATCTAGAATTTCCTGATATACCCCCTTGTCATTCACTGGGAAGATCAGTGTACTGTTGTTTCTCCACTTGCAGGCTCTTTATGCAGCGAGGAACAGAGGTTATGTGATCACTTATTAAAAAAAAATGTATGTACTGTATATACAGTGTACACACAAATGTTTTACCTTGCATTTCTATTATGGACTAAACGGGTTGTTTTACAGTATACTGTAAGAGCATATGTCATGTGTCACTTTAACAGCCTATATAATTTTTTATAGGAAAGACATTCGCACAATTCCTCCATCAACATAGACAGTGCTGACAGGGAAATCATCAATTATCTTCTTTCTGTGGGTCCCGGCATGGGGGGCGGCGGCGGGCAGGGGAAGCCATCCCCACCAGGAGAAGACAGTGATTAAATATATATTAGAATCGCAAGAGAATTCGGCAGGCTGGTTGTACCCAAGTTGATAGATCAATCAACTTGGTACATTAAGCCTGTCGATTACCAGTTCGAATCATGACCGATTCCTGCTGAACCGGCTGGGATTTGAACCGTGTATGGCTGGCCTTAGTTATATAAGTTACTTTTGTGTGTAAAAGGCACAATGACAATCCAGCCAGTGGGTGCCTAATTTTTGTAAACAATGTCACATGACCACTAACCCCAAATCTAGCCTTGGTTGAAGGGCCACTTTACATAATTACTTGTGGACCACCCACCGTACATATACTGTGGCAGGGGGGCTGCTCTGTACGTGATCTGACACTCCCGGGTCTGGGGCACACTCCGCCGGCAACATGCTCCCACTGTGATCACACACACAGCAGGAGCCCAGGGGCCGGTACTGCAGACTCTATGTCTGCCTGGAACCGCCGATTACACAGGACACAAACAGAGCGGTAAACAAGGCAGATTGCCCGTTCTGTCAGAAGGGAAGATATTGATCCTGTGTGTACCCCTAGTCAAATCACCTCCCACACAGTAAGTACGCACAGGCTAGGCACACAGTTAACTCTTTGATCGCCCCTGATGTTAACCCCTTCCCAGCCAGTGTCATTAGTACAGTGATAGTGCATATTTTTTAGCACTGACCACTTTATTAGTGTCACTGGTCCCCAAAAAGTGTCAAAAGTGTCAGTTAGGTGTCTTATTTGTCTGCCACAATAGCGCAATCCTGCTATAAGTCACTGATCGCCACCATTACTAGTAAAAGAAAAAAAAATATTCCAACGCTATATCTTTTGCGCAAACGAATCAATAAACGCTTATTATGATATTATTTTTACCAAAAATATGCAACAGAACACATATTGGCCTAAACGGATGTAGAAAATAGATTTTTTTACGTTTTTATTATTGGGTATCTTTTATAGCAGAAAATAAAAAATATATTCTTTTTTTAAATTGTCAGTCTTTTTTTGTTTATAGCGCAAAAAATAAAAACCGCAGAGGTAATTATTTATGGAAAAAAAAGGGCAAAAATTTGATTTGGGTACAGTGTCGCATGGCCACGCAATTGTAAGTTAAAATATGAATACATTTTAGCCTCTAAGAAAACAGGTATAATTGTTAAATAAAGAGTACCATCATCCAGATTAGTTTGAATAGAAATTTGGACTTCTGGTCCCCAAAGTAAAAAGCCAAAGAAAAAGAACAAGGGGCGGTTTGGACTATTGCGGTACAGATAAGTAGGTAGAATCAGAAATGTAAATACAGATATAAAACGGTATACATTTTATTAATGCAACATTAATAAAACATAAACAAAATAATTTTCCAATATAAAAACACAGTGACAAGCCATACATATCACCAAAAAAATCCCCGGAGGGGGAAGATCACAGTGGGAGTAGGGGTCACAGCAATTATCTCAACTAGTTTTGCGACCAATTGCCGCTTCGTCAGGAGAGGTTCTAAAATTAATTAACATACAATCAATAACTGAACAGATTTGACAAGCATAGAAATATAATACAACCTGACAGCATACTAGTATGATAAATGCAGTGGGGAAAACAAGGGCAAAGCTGCTTACCTAAAAAAAATGTCAGTTCTGTGGGCCGGGGGTCACCAATCAGGGTCTCCCGCGGCGACCAAGGGGGACATAGGTAGAGATGGACCTACTACCTAAATGGTTAAGGTAGCCATAAGTAAAAGATATATGATGACTATAAACAGCCTAATTGAGGGGTGGGAAGTGCATAGGGGACGTGAAGACTCGGTGAGGAGTGATGAGAATAAAAAAGTGAGGTGGTGGGCAGTGAGGTGAAAAGAGTGTAAAATGGAAGATATGTATAATATAAAGGTATGTTCAAAATATAAAAAGGGTGAAAGTGGAGATAGGGAAAACAGGAAAATTGAGGAGAAAAAGAAGAGAGGAGAGGAGAGGGAGGGAACGGAAAAGAAGGGAGAAAGGGAGGGGAGAGGGAGGAGGATGAACGGAAAGGAAGGGGATGGGAAGGGGTAAGGAAGGAGAAGGGAGAATATGGGGGGGGAAGGAGAGGGAGGGAATGAGGGGATGAAGAGGATGTGGAGGGAAAGGGTAAAGAAAAACAGGGGGGTTGGGGGGAAAAGGGAGAGAGGAAAAGGGGGAAGGGGGAAAAGGAGAAGAGGAAAGGGGGAAGGGAGAAATTGTCAGTTAAAATAACGCAGTGCCGTATCGCAAAAAAAAAAAACGGCCTATTCATGAAGGGGGGTAAATCGAGGTCAATTCGATATTATTCAAGCGTGTTTATATAATAGAAGTGTTGAAAAGATGAATTGATAGATACGTAAAACTTTTTAGATTATTACAATATCTTTTAACACGTGGATGTCATGTAGATATGGGTTACTCTTCGGCTCATTAGGCATGGTGTGTTTCAAACACGTGCATTAGGATCACTTTGTTAAAGGCATTAATTTCCTTTTCAGTCCAGCCATAGCCATTATAAAGCAAATACAAATGTTCCATTAGTAAAAGAAAAACACAATATACAGTTAATTTATTTTGAAACATAATTGTATATCAATAAAATAAGTTTGAAGTACTTTTACAGAAAGTTTTACGTTAGAGACGAGTTTACATATTTTTTTCAATTTTTTTACATATGCAGAATTTAGATAGACAAGTTAAAATAATTACCTGATCAGAATGCATTACATTTTAAGGGTGAGCTATTGCAATACATTATTGAAATCAATAGCATCTGTATATAACCACAGTGCACTTTCTTATTGACTCTATATAAGAGACCACCAGTCTCTAGAGTCCAGCTTCACACACTTCTAGCAAAGTTTATTATTCCTTTCTATACTGACACTTTAGAATATAGCTAGGAGCCATAATCATAGAAGACGGCTATCAAGTTGTACAAATGGAAACAGGCATCCTACTAAGAGCCCATTCACACAGGGACGACTTTTGATCCGACTTCAAGTCACCCCAAGTCGTCCCTAGTCGCCTTAAGTCGAGCTGCATGAGAAAATCAATGTAAGTGAATGGAGCCGTCTTAATGCACACTACAGTACTGCAGTCGCTCCGACTTCAAAAAAGGTTCCTGCACTACTTCAATACGACTTGTAGGCGACTTGTAGGCAACTTGTACCCATTGATTTCAATGGAAGTCCCCTCAGAAGTCGGATCACTGTCTTAACAGAAGCAACTTTCCAGGAAGAGAACATACATTTCTCAGGCAAACCCCTCCCTCCCCCCTCCCTCCCACAGAGCTGATTCTTGTTTGATTGGCCACTGGAAAGCCTGTCCTGGAGGCGACTTCAGTCGTGTTGCAAGTCGCCCCAAGTCGCGCTGAAGTCGCCCCAAGTCGCGCTGTGATTCAAACTCAAGTCGTGTCCAAGTTGCCTCCCAAAGTCGCGCTGTAAATCGTGTTGCCCCTGTGTGAATGGGGTCTAAGGAGTCAAAATTTGAGGATATTTCATATTTATTTAAAAAACAACATGTTTTTTAATGTAAATAAACTGTAACTTAATGTTTGATCCTTAGCAAAAAAATATAATATATTGAAAAGGTTCTTCAACAACTGGTTCCACAACTGGTCTTTTTAGAATAAATCTATTCAGGATGCTGACATCAGCATTTCTATTTGATTAGGGGGGTTATTTTATTACTGTTTATTTGACATTAATGGAGGGATCTTTTAGTATATACTAGATATATACCTTATATATTCGAGTATAAGCCGACCCAAATATAAGCCGAGGCACCTAATTTTACCACAAAAAACTGCAAAAACATATTGACTCGAGTATAAGCCTAGGGTGTCCATCTGCATGCCTCACTGTGCCTCACTTTGCCTCACTGTGTCCATGTGCATGCCTCACTGTGTCCATGCCTCACTTTGCCTCACTGTGTCCATGCCACACTGTGCCCATGCATCCCTGTGCCCATGCCTCACTGTGCCCATGCCTCACTGTGCCCATGCCTAGACTGATGTTTAACATGGGAGTCTATGGAAGGGGTGCCCGGCTTTGAAAAATCAGTGCTCCCTGGCCGTAGGTTCCCCAGACAAAAAACTTTGCACACTTATAAAGGAGAATGGGGCTACATTTGTGCCAAGTTTGGAGTCCAGGGGACCTACGACCGGCCGGTTCCGGGTCCTCAAAGTCACCAGAGAAATGACTGTTTAACATGGGAGTCTATGGAAGGGGTGCCCGGCTTTGAAAAATCGGTGCTCCCCGGTCGTAGGTCCCCCGGACAACAAACTTTGCACACTTGTAGAGGAAGAGTGGGGCTACATGTGTGCCAAGTTTGGTACTGGGTCCCCAAAGTCCGGGAGATCAGGCGCAAAAAGGTGACTCGAGTATAAGCAGAGGGGGGCATTTTCAGCACAAAAAAAGTGTTGAAAAACTATTAGTAATTGGCATGCTTGATATAGTTGTCCCTGCCCCTGGTGAATGTGTAAATGATCTTTTGCTTATTACTGTGCTTCCTATAAAATAAACTAATAAAAAACAGATATGCGGGAACTTGACCCTGGACAGAATCCTGAAGTCCAGTAATCACAGGAAAGCCCACACCTAAATAACCACAGGAAAGAAGCCCACAACTAAAATGATGGAAAACCGTTGCAACTCATGCCTTACGTTCTGGCATTTAAAGGGATAGGAGAGAGTCTTAGCACAGGGAGAGTGAAACCTTAGGATTCTACTAAACTATGAATGCATATATACTGCAAACTGACTAGGTGAGGGGGGTTATAATATATATATAAATACACTGATCAGCCATAACATTATGATCACTGACAGGTACAGGTAAAGTGAATAACGTGAATTATCTTGTTACAACGGCATCTGAAAGTAGAAGGGATATATTAAGCTACATGGTGTCCCTGGAGTTAAAGCAGAAAAAATGGGCAAGTGTAAGGATTTGAGCAACTTTGACAACGGCCAAATTATAATGGCTAGATGACTGGGTCAGAGCAAAACTGCAGCTCCTTTGAGATGTTCCTGGTCTGCTGAGGTCAGGACCAAAATTGGTCCAAAGAAGAAAACTGGTGAACCAGCAACAGGGTCATGGGCGGACAAGGCTTATTGATACACACAGGGAGTGAAGGCTAGCCCGTGTAGTGCGATAGTTTGATCTACTGCAGATCAAATTGCTGAAAAAGTTAATGGTTCCAATAGAAAGGTGTCACAGTGCATTGCAGTTTGTTGCATACAAAGAGTATCCACAGACTAGTAAGAGTGCCCATGCTGACCCGTGTCCACAGCCAAAAGTGCCTACAATGGGCATTTGAGCATCAGAACTGGACCACAGGAGCAATAGAAGAAGATGGCCTGGTTTGATGAATCATGTTTTCTTTTACATCATGTGTTTGGCAGGGTGCATGCACATCACTTATCTGGGGAAGAGATGGCACCAAGATTCACTATGGGAAGAAGGCATGCCAGCACAGACCACTGCACTGTTGATGGGTTTGAGCTAGGTACCACAACATACCATCAGATTAATCGTTTGAGGATCGCGATCTCGATTCACCACCCCCCCACGATCTCCAGGCTGGATGACCGCGATTTTCTTAAATCCCAGCCAGTTCCACGTAACCAGCGTGGAACGCAAATTGATCATAGAGCGTGATGCATTGAAACTGTTTCTCCTCTGCTCGCACACAGCCCGCCTCCTCCTAACCCCACGCTGTGATAGACAGAATGCGGGTCTAATGCTGGGATGTGTTCTGTCTATCACAGCGCGGGGTTAGGAGGAGGCGGGGCTGTGTGCGAGCAGAGGAGAGACAATTTCAACATACGGGCGGTGAGTTTCCATAAGAAAATGTGTGCTGCTGTCCGTCCTCACTTCTCCCCCCTCTCCCCCCCCACATACCACACTTGGCTGGCTGTCTTCGGGACTCCGTCCTCCCCCCCTGGCCGCCGAGTCTGTCTCCCGTCTCCTGTCCCTGCCGCCTATGTTCACAGTGAGAGGGGAGACCTGTGCTCAGTGCCGGCCTAAGACATTGTGCTGCCTGGTACCAAGAATTAAATGCTGCCCCCCCCCCAAAAAAATAACGCCCACCAAAAGGATATAATTTTATATCATGATAACTTAAGAGGATCTGTCATGGCTCTATACATGTATGTAGGAGTATAAAGAGGACCTGTAATGGCTCTATACATGTATGTAGGAGTATAAAGAGGACCTGTCATGGCTCTATACATGTATAGGAATATAAAGAGGACCTGTCATGGCTCTATACATGTATGTAGGAGTATAAAGAGGACCTGTCACGGCTCTATACATGTATGTAGGAGTATAAAGAGGACCTGTCATGGCTCTATACATGTATGTAGGAGTATAAAGAGGACCTGTCATGGCTCTATTCATGTATAGGAATATAAAGAGGACCTGTCATGGCTCTATTCATGTATAGGAATATAAAGAGGACCTGTCATGGCTCTATTCATGTTTAGGAATATAAAGAGGACATGTCATGGCTCTATTCATGTATAGGAATATAAAGAGGACCTGTCATGGCTCTATAAAAAGGACCTGTTATGGCTGTATTCATGTATAGGAGTATAAAGAGGACCGGTCATAGCTCTATACATGTATATATAAGTATGAAGAGGACCTGTCATGGCTCTATACATGTGTATAGGGGTGTAAAAAGGACCTGTCATGGCTTTATACATGTATTTAGGAAAATAAAGAGGACCTGTCATGGCTCTATACATGTATGTAGGAGTATAAAAGGACCTGTGTGTGGCCGCGATGTCAGCCGGCCATCCGCGAATGGGGATTTGTCAATGTAAACAGACAGATCCCCATTCTGACAGGGGAGGAGAGACAGATCTGCTGTTCCTAGTGATTAGGAACAGAGATCTCTCTCCTCCTCCAGTCAGTCCCATCACCCCCAGTTAGAAACACCTCCCAGGTAACACATTTAACCCCTTCCACACCAGTGACATTTACACAGTAATCAGTGCATTTTTATAGCACAAATCGCTGTGTAAATGTCACTGGTCCCAAAAATGTGTCAAAAGTGTCCGATCTGTTCACCGCAATGTCGCAGTCTCACTGAAAATCGCAAATCACCGCCATTACTAGTAAAAAATTTATAATAATAATAATAATAAAAATGCCATAAATCTATCCCCTATTTTGTAGACGCTATAACTTTTGCGCAAACTAATCAATATACACTTATTGCGTTTTTTTTTTTTTTTTTTACCAAACATATGTAGAAGAATACGTATTGGCCTAAACTGATGAAGAAATACCACCAACAGAAAGCTCTATTTGTGGGAAACAAAGGACGTAAATTTTGTTTGGGTACAGCGTCGCACGACCGCACAATTGTCAGTTAAATCGACGCAGTGCCGTATCGCAAAACAAAATTAGTGAAGTGCGTCATTTCTATTATTACATTGTTATATAATATATAAAATAGTTCAACTCACCATAATGCAGAATCAGTGGGAGCCTGAGCGTGTCACTTGCCCCCGTCACCTGCCACCAGTTGCGGATTGTCACTTGCCACAACGTCACACATTGCAGATTGTCACTTGCCACGACGCCACCTGCCACACATTGCGGGTTGTCACTTGCCACCTGCCACACATTGCGGGTTGTCACTTGCCACGACGCCACCTGCCACACATTGCGGGTTGTCACTTGCCACGACGCCACCTGCCACACATTGCGGGTTGTCACTTGCCACACGTTGCGGATTGTCACTTGCCACGACATCACACATTGCGTTTTGTCACTTGCCACAATGTCACTTGCCACACATTTGCGGATTGTCACTTGCCACGACGTCACACATTGCGAATTGTCACTTGCCACACGTAGCGGATTGCCACTTGCCACAACGTCACCTGACACACGTAGCGGATTGTCACTTGCCACGACGTCACACATTGCGAATTGTCACTTGCCACACGTAGCGGATTGCCACTTGCCACAACGTCACCTGACACACGTAGCGGATTGTCACTTGCCACAGCGCCACCTGCCACACATTGCAGATTGTCACTTGCCACACATTGCGGATTGTCACTTGCCACAACGTCACCTGCCACACGTAGCAGATTGTCACTTGCCACTTCACCTGCCACATGTAGTGGATTGCCATTTGCTGTGTCCCAGAGTGAAGGCAGGCAGGAGAGAGATGACAGAGAAGAGGGGGATCTGACAGAGAAGAGGGGGGTCTGCTGTCAGAGAAGAGGGGGGGTCTGCTGACATAGAGGAGGGGGGGTCTTCTGACATTGAGGATGGGGAGGTGGCTGACATTGAGGACGGGGGGGTGGCTGACATTGAGGAGGGGGGCGGCTGACATTGAGGAGGGGGGGCGGCTGATATTGAGGAGGGGGCGGCTGATATTGAGGAGGGGGGGCGGTTGATATTGAGGAGGGGGGGCGGCTGACATTGAGGAGGGGGGGCAGGTGACATTGAGGAGGGGGCCCGGCTGACATTAAAGAGGGGGGGGCGGCTGACATTGAGGAGGTGGGGGGGCGGCTGACATTGAGGACGGGGGGGTGGCTGACATTGAGGAGGGGGGGCGGCTGACATTGAGGAGGGGGGGGCGAATGACATTGAGGAGGGGGGGCGGCTGACATTGAGGAGGGGGGCGGCTGATATTGAGGAGGGGGGGCGGCTGATATTGAGGAGGGGGGCAGGTGATATTGAGGAGGGGGGGCAGGTGACATTGAGGAGGGGGCGCGGCTGACATTGAGGAGGGAGGGCAGCTGACATTGAGGAGGGGGGGCGGCTGACCTTGAGGGGGGGGCAGTTGAGGAGGGGGAGCGGCTGACATTGAGGAGGGGGTGCAGGTGACATTGAGGAGGGGGGGGGGCTGACATTAAAGAGGGGGGGCTGACAGAGACGGACCTCAGGAGACAGTGACACACAGCGAGTTAGGAGCATGCAGGGCAGGCGCAATTATCCACAGACACAGTCCAGCTCCTCCAGGCTCCAGGAGAAGCAGTACTGGGGCGGGTCTTCACAGTTGTGATCACATGATTAGGAGCAGGCTCCTGTCCTGTGTTCACCATCAGGATACAAGGGAGCTCCTCCAGGCGAATCACAGAGCCTCATGTCCGCACATGACCTGCTTAGCCAATCACAGGACACCCGCCGCTGCCAATTGCTGAGCTGAGCTCGGCTCAAACACAGAGCGCACCGAGGCAGTAGTGTGATTGTGAACTGGATGATCGTGCCCCTCTAGCCAGGGATTCGGCTGCCGCAGGACAGGTATGTGTGCCTGGGTTTCCGACGGGTGGAAACCCAGGCACATGTGCAGCGGAGCGGGCTGGCAGGCGGCAATTTGCCGCCCCCTGAAAGTGCCGCCTGGGACCGAGGTACCATCGGGTCCCATGGTAGGGCCGGCCCTGCCTGTGCTTTTCCCATCTCAGCTGTGACAGGAGTTCTAGCACAGTGCTAGTGGTAGGACTCCTGTTTTTGGAAGTGAGAGGGTCAATAAAGAGAACCTGTCTCCTCCAATTGGTATCACACAGTGAATTGTTTTCTCCTGTGTGATAGCAATAAAGTGAAAAAAAAATATAAAAAAATAATAATTAAATTAATAAAATAAAGAAATTAAAAAGTAAAGAATAATAAAAATATAAAAAATAAGAAATTTAGCAAAAAAAAAAATAATAAAAAAACGACAAGCGATTTTTTTTTTTTTTAAATTTACCATTTTAAAGAATCGTGAGAGAATCGTGATCTTTGTTCTAATCAAAAGAATCGTGATTCTCATTTTTCCCAGAATCGTGCAGCTCTAGGCTACACCTGAGGAAGTTAAAGAGGATTTTAAGGAGCAAATGAACTCTAGCAGGCGGCAATTATATGACTGGCTATCAGTGACGCAAACCTTTTGGAACACTGCAAGCTGCCCTAGAACTGTTAAAGCATTAGTTAGAAAGCCTACAGGACTGATTCCCTTACACATATGATCTGCCAAACTAACAGTATTCAAGTGAGATACTAACAACAAGGGTTACTCATGGACCAACTGTAGAGCAGGAGGGGTTAAAGGCTGTCTGTGACCAGGCCACTATAGGCATCAGCAAGGAGGACAGGGTCACAGCCTTGCAAGGGCCTGGTAGAAGTTCACCTCATGAGCTGAAGAGGAAGAAGCTGTTAAGGTGCACGTCACAATACATTTATTAAAATGAACAATCAGCTGTAAGACTTCAGGTGGCCTTTGACCTTTTGATTGCTTCAACAGTGGTAGTTACTATATTTTTCTACAGACAATTTCATTCATATATGCAACAGCTATAAGGCCTCGTTCACGCAGAGCGATTACATCTGTGCCACATGCAGAGCAATGTTTTATCGTCACGGGGCTACACCATGCTGGCAGTCCTGTTCATGTCTATTAGGAAACAGAGGCTGCGCAGACAGAGTTTTCCTGACACGTGAGATAAAATTTGTGTCGGGGAGGTAGCTCAGCACGGAGCTTGTCTATTCACAACACAGTTCTTCTGCTGTGTGGAGGGGGGTGCTTTTCCTCCAATCAGCTCTCACACGCTGTAACTGCAGCCTCTCTGCCCCCTCCTCTGGGATACTAACAGATTGAGAAGGATTTTATCACGATTCTGCCCTTTTGAAGAGATGTAGGGAAGAAAGGGCTGCAGATAAACAAGTAAAACCCATGTAGGAGGATTTGTTTCATCTCTGTATATGACCTGAGGCGGTCCACTTCACTGGGGATACGTGAGGGTTTACATCCACTTTTTTTTTAAATCAAATCATAGATTTGTTTTTGTTTTTTACATACAAACAACAAAAACATCAAATACAACATACAACCCATGCCCGCATTGAGAGGAAAAAAAAAAAAAACACAAAAGAAACACAAATTGCATCCCTCTTACCCCTAGCTCCCATATTCTCCCCCCTCTCCCAACTCTACTCTCCCATCCCCCCTCCCCTCATACCTCCAAGATATCACACCACCCTCTCCATATTTTTTCAAATTTCCCTGGGCAACCTCTGCGTAAGAAAATATACTTTTCTTTAATTACCGTTTCCCTTACTTGTATTTTCCACTCTTCTACAGTGGGTGGGTATGGTGATAGCCACTTTTGTGCAATAAGCTTACGAGCCTGGAATAGACTTCTATTAATTGAAACGATATAATCCACTGGGATTCTTGATTCATCCAGTATACCCAGAAGACAACCCCCAGGCTCCATGAGCATCCCACTCTCGAATACACTATTAATCATAGATATCACCCCAGACCAATAGCGATGAAGTTTGGGGCATCTCCATATCATATGTATTAGATTGGCTACTCTCCCTTTACACCTAGGGCATCGGTCTGTATCTCTACATTTCCATTAAAATAATTTCTCTGGTGTGTAATGTGCCCTATGTAGGATAAATAATTGTCTTAAATTTTGTGTTGGAGATAGAGAGGCCTAAGGTATTGCTGATAGTGCCTGTGCCCACTGTTCATCTGAAATTGTCCCAATATCCCCTGACCAAGCTAATCTTGCTGGTATGTCCACTGTTTTTTTAAATTTGTCAAATAATTTATCATATAATTGTGATATCAGGCCCTTTTTTTTTTTGCCCTGTCTTATCCAGCAAGGCTATCACCACTGACTTATTAAACTTCAATTCCTGTGTGTGCCCCTGTGTTTTTAGCGCATGCCTAAGCTGAAGGAATTGAAAAAATCTTTGATTTGGAATATTATATTCTTTGCTAAATTCAATAAAGGTTTTCATCACATCTTCCTCAAATAACTGTGGCATATACCTTAGTCCCTTCTGCCTCCAAAACTCAAACCCTTCCAATTTCCCCAATTCCACATAGCTACTATTATTCCAAATTGGCGTATATGAAGTAAATCCCTTTACTTCAGTAATTTTCCTCATTTCCTGCCATACCATGTCAAATAATTGACCCGTGTGGAACTCTTTATCGCACAATTGGTGTCTCAATTCTAATAAAGAAATTAGTGGATAAACTTCATATACTGATAATAGCAGATTCTGTATAGGATCAGAAAGTAATACTTTTGTCCATCCACTAAAATGTTGTATTTGTGAGGCTAAAAAGTAATTTTTGGGATAGGGGATTGCAAGACCTCCCTCTTCCTTATTAAACATTAAAGTTGTTAACTTTATACGTGATCGTTTATTCCTCCAAATCAACTCTCTAAAGAGAGATTCTATTTTTCTAAACCAAAAAGCTGTAATCCATACGCGTGAATTATTAAACACATAAAGTAATTGCGGAGCCCAAATCATTTTGATAAGATTTGCTCTTCCTATCACCGTCAGAGGTAACTTGCACCAACTTCGACATTTGTCTTTGAATTTTGCTAATATTGGTTTCAAATTCAAGTTAATATAGTCTTTTACATCCCGAGATATCTCTATCCCCAAATATTTCACTGTGTCCTTTAACTGGGTTTTAGAGGCTTGAATTAATAATGGGGTTTTTAACTCATCTAATGGTAAAAGTATGGATTTGTCCCAATTGATCTGGAAGCCCGAAAATGACCCAAATATGGAGATAAGGCTCATAAGTTCCAATAATGAATTTGAGGTATCCCCCAGGAAAATAAGAGTGTCATCTGCATACAGGGCCACTTTATCCTCTCTACCTGCCCGACAAAACCCAACTATTTTAGTTGATTGTCTAATGGCAAGGGCAAGGGGCTCTACTGCGATAGCGAACAGTAATGGGGATAGGGGGCAACCCTGTCTTGTCCCTCTAGATAAGGTAAACGGGCTGGATAATGTATTATTAATTCTTACCCTTGCTTTAGGGTCCCTATATAATATTTTCACCCATTTCAAAAAACCCATACCTATTCCAAAAGCCTCCAATACTGTCCATAAGTATTCCCACTCCACCATGTCAAAGGCTTTTTGGGCATCTACGCATAGTATTGCTCTAGATCTCCTATTTTCCATAGGCAATTGCAAATTCAAAAATAATCTACGAATGTTTGTTGCAGCTGCTCTCTTTGGAATAAAACTCGTTTGATCTTCATGTATCAGACTACTAATATATTTTGATAACCTATTTGCGAGAACCCTGGCCAAGATCTTTACATCTGAGGTAAGGAGGGATATAGGAAGATATGATTCAGGCAGCATTAGGTCCTTCCCCTGTTTTGGAATCACTATTACTATTGTTTCCTGTATTGATTCTGGAAGTATTTGTTTTTCATACGCCTCTTTTAGTACCTCTAGTAGTTCTGGTAATAAAATCTTTTCAAATTTTTTATATATCTCAGTCGGTAGTCCGTCCAGCCCTGGTGCTTTATTATTATGCGTTTGTGAAACTGCTAAGATCAATTCTTCCAGGGATATGGGACTATCGAGTGCTTCTCTATCCTCTAATTTTAGTTTTGGAAGATCCAATTTTTTTCAAAAATTGTTTAGCTTGGTTAATAGGGTTCGACACCTTAGACTCATAAAGTGAGGTGTAGAAATCAACAAATATCTTCTGAATACTACTTGTATCATACTTCACCTCACCTTCAAGATGTTTAACTGCTGTAACAGTATTCGGGCCTTCTTGTGCCTGAGCTATAATTGCATCCACTTTAGGATATTAAAAAATGTTTAGACCTTAGAACCACTTTAACACCTGCTACTTTTGTTTCCACTGTTTCAGGTTCATGTGTTTTTCAACTCTTATATTTATCAGTGATAATACATTTTATAACATTCTGTTGCATAGTTTAATACGGTTCAGTGGGCAAATCTGGAATTTCCAAATAGTTTTCAAACAAGTATAATAATTGCCTAGCATTGTGTGACATCAGAAATTGATGGGTTAAGGAGGCCGGTTTACTATTAGTATCCAAGTTATTCAGCAGAGAATCAAAATAATTGAAGGAAATCATGACTCACCTGCATCTGTACAGTGTTACATTTTTATGTCTTCAAATGGTATGATTGATTCTTTATAAAAGTCAGCCTGCTTCTGAAGTAATGCAGTGAAATGTTCTGTTATTAAAAACATTTGGCGACCTTTTACGTTCTCATTAGAGATAATGTCTAAGGCCTTGACACAGTGGCATGTAAATCTATAATGCTATTAAACAGATGTAGACCCTCTGAAACAAAATGCTGAATGGTTCTCTTCCATTGCACACAATGAGTTTGCTCCATCTCCATTGATGTACTGTCATGATCTACATGTTTTCCCACCAAATAGGGTCAAGTATCATACACAAACTGAGGATAAGTTCATGGATGTCAATATGGGTTCACACGATTTTGAAAGGAGCTCCAGCAATTATGTCACGAAAACAGACAGTCAATTTTACATACAACATGTAAAAGCTGTGAGGAAATCAAACATGGCAAAATAAATGATAAGATCAGGTAAGCTACTTGTTACACTAATATTCTCTTTTAACCTTATATGCTAATCTGTGACATTTGCCCCTGTAAAAAAGAAGTCAACGGATGGAAAGTTGTTTAACAGTTTTTAAGATCTATAGGCTAACTTTAGTGCTGGCTTTCATTATTGGTTATTTTTCTTCTCGTAATATGCATCTTCACTTTGTTATTGTCATTTGTGTTGTATATTCATGCATTGGCACTGATTTATAAAGATCATTATAATTATAATAATTGTAACAATTGTAGTTTGTTTGGATCTACTTTTTATGAGTATTTGATAAATCTTGATAAATATTGATGAATCTTGGCTGGTCTTCCACCGCATAAAAATTTGATAAGAAAAGATGTAGTGTTAAAATACATAATACGGTAAAAAAATTAATTGGAGTTAGAAAAAAACAAACATAAAATGCAGCACAACAGATTCCCTCATTTGAAAATAATATATTACCATACCTAGTAACATTTTAATTTGAGGGACACTACTTATAGGGGCAGAAGATGGTGTGCTATGAGTGCCATGGCAAAGAGTGGGCATGGCCACTGAAAAGTGGACATGGCCATATGAGTGTAGTTTAAACATATACCTGCAGCAGCTTTGATTTGAATCCCACCTGCCATTGCTGAATTCAGTGCATGCTGTGGGTTTGTCACTTTGATAGTATATCAAAATGGAACTCCGGGATAATATTTGACTTTGCTGTGTACAAATACTTTACCCCTAATTCTGGTTATCCTAGATCCAGATTACTGCAATGTAAGGTAAAAATCCTAGTTTTACTCGTGCTGGATATTACTGTCAGCGGTGATCTTCCAGTGTTCTGTGATCAGTAGTTATCAGTAGTGCCAATAGTAACATGGTTTAGACTTAAAATAGCCAACAATCACTTAAAAGCATTTACTACACAATACTGATATAATATGACTAGTGGTGCCAGAAGCATAAGTTTTGTATTAAAATATTAAATTTCCACTTAAAATAAACGATTATAATGCAATAGAAAAAAAAAGAAAATACCAAAACAAACTAAAAAAAAAAAAGAAAGAAGTACCTTTGGATATATAACACTTTAATGGCTTAAAGAGGGGCTCCGGGCTCTCCCTCAAAAAAAGATAAGTGAGGACAGCCGCACTCCAATCCAACATATATTTATTCAGGCAAAACAGGCACTACAAAAACCAGCAAAACTCAGGACAGCTGACGCGTTTCACACCAATTCAGTGTTCACTCATAGCTATACGTTGGATTGGAGTGCGGCTGTCCTCACTAATTTTCTTCATTTGCTACGTGCATTGCCAGCACCCTTGGTCCCTGAGAGAAGTACTTTCCTTATTTCATCTGCCTGAGCAACAATTTCTGTTTTTAAAAAAAAAATAAGTCAACAGCTACAAATACTGTAGTTGCTGACTTTTAATATTAGGGCACTTACCTGTCCAAGCATCCAGCAGTGTCCTCACCCGAGCCGATTCTTCAATCGGTTATCGGTGCCGGGGCCACCATATTGACCAAGGGAAACTGGCAGTGAAGCCTTGCGGCTTCACAGCTGGTTTCCTACTGTTTGCTGCACTTTGTGAATGGGCTGCAGTCTTCTGGGATCTGTCAAGTGTCCCAGAAGGCTGCGAGAGAAGGAGAGGGGCCAAACTTCCAGCTCAGTGTGCCACAGCGAACTGAGGCTGTAGTAGGAGCGGGTACCTGTAAAAAACAGGTACCTGGTACGCACACCCCCAAAAAAGTGCCAAATGTGGCAGCCAAGAGGAGGGGGGGGGGGGGACAAGCGAAGCTTCCCCTTTAACTTCATTGGATTAAAAAAAAATTGTTCTAAGTAGTACAATGGTAATCCTTGTCAAAATTCCTTATTATTATTGGTAATATTAGTAGTATTATTATTTATTATATAAAAAAAAATATTTTAACTCTATGATTTTTGGGGCAGTTTTATTTTTTTGTACAGGATGACATGGATACAAAACAGATATATATAATATAATAATATCTATATATATATATTATCCTCTTGTTTGGGGCCATTTTACACCATGCTGCACATCAAAACTCCTTCCAATGCATTGAAAATGCATGTGCATTGATGTGCATTGCATTGCATTATGTTGTGTTTTTATGTTTTTTGGCATGTGTTTTTATGCCAGCTGTTGTGAAGTGAAAGGTCCCTGGAAAGGTCAAAATACTAACAACAATTTCCCTTAACGTTCGGACAGGTTTCATTATAACACAATGCACATGTAAACAATATTGTGGTATGAATGAAGCACAAAGACATCACTGTTTTCTATATGCCGTTGCAGCGACCTGCGTTGTTCTGCTGCTGAAAAACACAGCTCACTAGTGGCACATGGTGTGAACAATCCCTGAGAAAAATGCTAGTTAGAGATACTGTATTAGCTGCAGTGGTTTCCCAGATATCAATTTCCATAGTGATTATGGAGTCTTGTATCCATGTCATCATGTAAAAAAAAAAAAAGGCACAATATTCATATTCATTGGAGCTCCAATATCCTGAGTAGGTTAGCTGTGCATACGGTTTAAAGTCTTTCAGGAAGATGATGCCTTGCAGAGTGCACTAAAATCCATGACTTCACTCCGCCATTGCTGAGCCAATAAGTCCACTGCTCTACTGACACTGCTCACTGCCCTACTGACACCATCCACTGCCCTACTGATCCCTGTACACTGCCCTACTGACACCATCCACTGCTCTACTGTCATGGTCCACTGCCCTATGGACCCCTGTAGACAGCCCTACTGACACCATCCACTACCTCACTGACTGACACCGTCCACTGCTATACAGACTAAAACTGTTCACTGACACCAGCCACTGCTCTACTGACTGATACTGTCGACTGCTCTCCTAACACCATCCACTGCTCTACTGACAATGTTTACTGCTCTACTGACATCATCCACTGTTCTACTGACTGACAATGTCCACTGCTCTACTGATACCCTCCACTGTTCTACTTGCACGGTCCACTGCCCTAGTGACTCTGTCCACTGCCCTACTGACTCTGTCCATTACACTTTTGACACTGTACACTGCTGTACTCACTGGCGCCATTCACTGCTCTATTGACACCATCCACTGCCCTACTGACTAACACTGTCCATTGCTCTTCCACTGCCCTGCTGACTAACACTGTCCACAGCCCTACTGACACATCCACTGCCCTACTGATGGACACTGTCCATTTCTCTACTGACACTGTCCACTGCTTTACTGACTGACACTGTCCACTGCCCTACTGACACCACCTACTGCCCGACACTGTCCAACATATGTGCTGTTAAGCAGGACCTAATGCCGCGTACACACGGCCGTTTTTCTCGTCGAGAAAAACAACATTTTTTCCTTTCGACGAGAAAAACAATCGTCTGTGGGCTTTCTGATGTTTTTTTCGATGAGAAAAATGGCATTAAAAACGACGAGAAAAATTAGAACATGTTCTAATTTTTCTCGTCGTTTTTTTCGACATGTTTTCCACGGCAGTGTTTCCCATAGGGAAACACTGCCGCGGAGCCCACACACGGTCGTTTTTTTTCGGCCCAAAAAAAAAATGACATTTAAAACGGCCGTGTGTGGGGGGAACAAACTGTTCCTCGTTTTTAACGTCGATTTTCTCAACGGTGTTTTCACCGTCGAAAAAATCGATCGTGTGTATGCGGCATTAGTTGTTTGGGGCAGGACATTGCACAAACCACATTGCACCAGTGCCTTACCTACTCTGCAATGATACCCTTTCCCCTGGCCTCTGAGCCATATCTGCTGCATTTCTAACACCCCCATCCTGCATGCTGGCCTATTGGGACTGCCAACAAGTGCACCATTGCTCCTTAAATGACCCCAACAACAGCCGGCAGAGGAAAAGTTTTATCCAAAGGCTTCTACGGGGGTAGCGCTACAAAAAAAAAAGTTGTATCCCTGTGTCCCTTACGCCCAACAATACACTGAGACAGAAGCGTATACATCCAAAAGACCTGACATCCAAACACAAGCAAAAAACCTTGGTATATGCAGTGAAGGGTAGTGAAGAATACATAGGTCTGTACATTGGGGAGACAAAACAACCTCTCAGCTAACAAATACGCCGACATTGGTGGGCACATTTTACAGATTAAGACTTGGCAGGCTTCCTATACCTTAAAGTGACACTAAATTCTGTTTAAAAAAATATTTTGAAGTATTTATTTGTTCACTTCAAAGATAGACTAGGGGCCATGTACTTTGAGATTTGTAGTGTGTATAGAGCAGTGTACGTGCACTGCTCCTTCCAAATAAACAGAAGTAAAGGGAAAATGGGAAGGTTTGGAAGCTCATGAAGGACATTACAAGGAGGCAGAAAAACACAGTATGAAACAATTTCATGAAATATAGTTTACAGGGCCATTTAGTGGATGTGTATGGAGAATTTTGGAGAATATATTTAGTGTCACTTTAATGTAAAGCTACCCCAAAACTAGAGCAACCATGCTTGAACAGGTGTGGAGGCCTTCAACACTATCTGTTTGTCACATATAATGCCCTTTTATCCCAGTGATTTGACAACAATTTGCACCTTTAGCCATGTAAATTGAGGAATTACCAGACTTTCTGACACCACGGATGGGATTATGTAATTAGAACATGATGGTTCCACAATTTTCACCCCTCCCATCCTTTTGAACAGTCAACATCCACACACCCCATGGTGACTGGATCAAGGTA
The DNA here is from genome assembly GCA_029206835.1 of Rana muscosa. Taxonomy (NCBI): domain Eukaryota; kingdom Metazoa; phylum Chordata; class Amphibia; order Anura; family Ranidae; genus Rana; species Rana muscosa. Next base: position 372,744,752 of record CM055116.1, read on the forward strand.
TCTATGTTACCTGTGGGGATTTAATGACGGGGTATCTTCCTCAAACTCATTGGAACTGAAGTGGCTTGGAGAAGATATAAAACATTTTCAACATTTCAGAACAAGTCAATCTGAATGTGACTGGCTACTACTGGCTATATCATGACTTGGAGAAAGGAGAACCTTTACTGACACTTTATGAATGAATTGCTCCACAGTGCCTGCAACTACAGTGGCCATTGATGGTCTTTTTAAAGCTCTTTTAATGCGTTTTAGGTATGTCTAAATAATTCAATGTCCATAGCTTGCTCTCTTTGGAGGCCAGACACTGACTACAACTTCTGACTGACAACTTGTTGAGAACCTGCTTAGATGCCAGGAACACCAGGGGAGGTTGTTAACCTAGGTTACAAGAAAAGGTATTGTACATCTGCTATAATGGTTCCCAGTTAGCATTAGCAGAACAGTAGGTATTGTTTAGTGCACAGAGTTGCCCACTAATCATTTGTACAGTCTGCTGGTCATGGGCGTCCGCTGAACTTTTTTCAGGGGGGGGGGGGGGCATCATTTTAAGGTCATCCATGCTCGGTCCCTTTTTGACAATGTCATGAAGGGGAGGGGCTTGGTCATTATGACATAAAGCGCAGGCATGCAAAGGTTTGAGAAACCTGATGCAAAAGCTTAATAGAAGGATCAAGCTGCCATTGTCTGATTAGCATTTTCTATTTTTTTTAAACCCCCCCTCTAGTGGCCGAATAGCGCCACTAAAACTATGGTAAAGCGCCGCTAAAACTAGCAGCGCTTTACCGATAACATGGCCAGCTGGCAGTGTGAAATAGCTCTTGAGGATAATTTGGCTTTACTCCATGTCCATATAAATATAGTGTGTCTCCAGGGGGGGGGGGGGCAATTGACCCCCCTTGCCCTATGGAGCGGACGCCCATGCTGCTGGTGGTGTTTGTAGAACTCCTTATGATGCAGCTTCCTGTTATAACACATGTCAGTTGCCCTGATGCTTCTGTGTATACAGAAATCAGCATTCCAATCCTTGTAAATCATAAGCTCTCTGTGCTCTTTTCCCCATCTTGTCTAATGTCAAGTAGCCAGCTTCAAATTTTTGCTGGAGATACATTTTGTAGGACAGACAGAACTCCTGAAATCTGAATTTGCAGTAGAGATGCTGTTTTTGTGAATCTGCCTCTTACAGCGGACTGCATAAGCAGACGTTGGCTTCAGTGAAATGGTGCATCAAATTGATGCAATGATGCCGACCGTCCCGAACGCTGTGACGTAAAACACTCCGACAAGCTGAGAAAAATTACGTTCAATGCTTCTGAGCATGCGTCGACTTGATTCTGAGCATGCGTGGGTTTTTTGTCCGATGGAGTTCCACACAGACGATCGGAAGTTGCTATAATTTTTTTTCCCATCGGATAAATTTAAAACATGTTCTATTTTTTCTCACCGATGGAAAAAAGACAGATGGGGCCCATACACGATTGGTTTGTCCGATGAGAAAAGTCCGTCGGACTGTTTTCATCGGTAAAACCGATCGTGTGTACAGTACACGGCAATATGCAGATCTCCACTTTTCCTGTACATGTTAAGCTTGGCCCTGCTTTTATATACTTAAAGTTTCTAATCTGCTTGTACCCATAGTACATTTACATTTCTCTTAATTTTGTAAGGGGGGTTGATGTGGAATGGCACTACAGATTTATCGAAGCCTATGCAGCAAGGATATTACACACAGTATATATAGTATGTAGCACTACCCCCGTAGGAGCTGCTGGTTATTATTTTGGGTCTTTGTCGTCACCCCTACCCACAGTTCACCAGGTCAGAAGCTTAGAGTTTATACTGGGCCTTGCGCCCCCGGCTGTATGCACCAGTCACTTAGTTCTTTTCCAATGCTTTTATTAAACAACTTGAGCAGTAGAGGGATGGAGGGTTAGGGGAAATTTCATATACCTTGTGCAGATCACTGAGGAACTTGAGATCCGGAAGACAAACACAACTCCTTGTCAGCGGATCTTGCTCACCCGGATAGGCCTCTCTCACTGGCCTACCAGCCGAAATGATGCACAGACAAAAGTCTCTGCCACAGACTTGGGTGAAATTAATAATGTCTCTGCCACAGTATTCGATGATCAGCAATAACTCTTTGTACAATCCTCTGCCACAGGATTCGATGATCAGCAATAGACAAGCAAACACAGCTACACAGTACCTAAAGTTCCTTTAAGCTATCTGGCAGTACTGTGAGGTAGATTTGGTTAGGGTGCATCCTCCAATTGAGTCACCAGGCTCCTCTTGCGATACCAGCCTTTCGCTCGGTCCTCTCCAAGATGAGTCCTCCCCCGGATCTTTCAATCTTTCGATTGCGTGGCTTCTTCCCGCAGGACAGACAGCACAGGACCACCTCTGAACCAGTAGGCCCCAGACAGCTTCTGGGCCTACATGCAGTCACGTAGCCTCGGGCCAACAGGGCCCCGAGGCAGAAGAGGAGTTGTCAGATACCTTAGGCCAGGTGGGCCATAAGGTGAGAGAGAGAGAAAAATGGCGTCTGCCCCTTAAGTATAATCTCCCAGAATGCACAGCGATTGACCACTCCCACTGGGCTGCTTCTGGAGAAAAGGACACCCAATACACCTTAGCCTGTTGCCCTTCCATCACTGGCCTGTGGTGACAACGACACCTACAGGCCACAGTGTGGAACTACACGCAACACAGCCAATGCTGGAGCAGAGGCTAATTTAGCCATAATATTAAATCTGAACTATGTACAGAACAGATAACCCACTAAATTTACATGCGAGTGCCAACAGGAGCAGGGCACTTACAAGAGGTGTTCAAGTCAAACATGGACTTTTGAGTTTATATAATAGAAGTACAAATTTCAAGGTGTAGAAACTGCATTTATTTTCCGACACACTCCCCTGATACATTTATACTTTTATTCCAGGATTTAACTACCGCTTGGAAAGTTTTGGCATACAAAGATTTGTCAGTATGCCTGAACCATCCTAGTTCAGCCCGCTTTACTTCCTCATCAGTGCTGAAATGCTGACCTCCAAGGAACAATTTTATGGGTCCAAACAGCTGGAAATCACTCGGAGCGAGGTCCGGGCTGTAAGGGGGATGTGGCAATATCTCCCAGCTTAGTTGCTGTAATGTGACTTTGCTTTGTGCGCTGGTCAAAATCATTTGGTGGAGGGGGGATTATGGTGTAGGGTTGTTTTTCAGGGGTTGGGCTTGGCCCCTTAGTTCCAGTGAAGGGAACTCTTAAGGCGACAGCATACCAGGACATTTTGAACAATTTCATGTCCCTACTTTGTGGGAACAGTTTGGGGATGGCCCTTCCTGTTCCAATATGACTGTGCAAGGAAGGTCCATAAAGATATGTATGAGCAAGTTTAGGGTGGAGGAACTTGACTGGCCTGCACAGAGTCCTGACCTCAACCCGATAGAACATCTTTCGGATGAATTAGAGCAGAGACTGCGAGCCAGGCCTTTTTGCCCAACATCAGTGCCTGACCTCAAAAATGTGTTTCTGGATGAATGGTCAAACATTCCAATAGACACATTTCTAACCCTTGTGGGCCGGCCTCCCAGAAGAGTTGAAGTTGGTATAGCTGCAATGGGTGGGCCAACACAATAATAAACCCTACAGACTAAGACTGGGATGCCATAAAGTTCATATGCATGTAAAGGCAGGCATCCCAATACTTTTGACAATATAGTGTAGGTAAAGTAGATATATAACTAGTAAGTAGTCATGCAAAATAATTATGCATTCCTTATGCAAAAGCTATTATATAGTTGAAAAAGATGAGCGCAATGGCTTAAAGTGGAGTTCCACCCTAAAGTGGAACTTCCTCTCATCAGAACCCTCCCCCCCTCCGGTGTCACATTTGGCACCTTTCAGGGGGGAGGGGGGTGCAGATACCTGTCTAAGACAGGTATTTGCACCCACTTCCGGTAGTCCTCTCTGCGGGTATTCTGCGGGTAGTGCGTCACTTCCCGCAGAACGCCCGTTGTGTTCTGGGAAACACACGGCTCTCAGAACACAACGGTGACCAGTGAGGATGGCGCTGCGCGACTCGCGCATGCGCCGTAGGGAACCGGGCAGTGAAGCCGGAATGCTTCACTTCCTGATTCCCTCACCGAGGATGGCGGTGGGGGCAGCAGATAGACGAGCGATTGCTTGTCTTCTGCTGCAGACGTCGCTGGACTCCAGGACAGGTAAGTGTCCATATATTAAAAGTCAGCAGCTGCAGTATGTGTAGCTGCTGGCTTTTAATATTTTTTTAACGGCGGAGCTCCGCTTTAAGAAAGAAAATTATGATGCAATAGGTGTTCATTATTACATTAGTAGAATCTCTTAACCTAGAAAAATTTTTATGTTCGCTTTGAAAAGTGATCATCAGTAAAAAAAATGCAAAATGTTTACCTGTGCCAACTTTGATTACTCAGTTATTTGCTTGGTAACTTTTAAGAAGAAAAAAACAGGATTTTTGCATATGACTGGGTTTTTAAAGCGGAAGTAAACCCATCCATTTACCAGTTTCAAAAAACAGTTTCATTTCCGGCACGTGCCAGAAATGTAACACTCCCATTGGTTGTGCTCTCAACCAAACTGTCAAACCATCCAATGGCTGGTGTTATAGCTGATCACATGTGCAGCATCATGGCAGTTATAGATTAAAGAGAGGCAAAGATGGCAGCTTCCATGGCTGAAAACAATAGGGGGGGTTTACTTACACTTTAACGTGAACACAGCTTCATCTATTTCACTAGATTTCACTTTGCAATTCACTCTTCTATTCCTATAGTAAATTACCTCCAATATAACAAATTATTTTCTCATGCCAAAACAGTTAGAGCTGGGACTTTTCGGCTCTGCATTTTGGACATAATAATCCAGAAAAAGATTGAAGCTTATAATAGCCAACAACAAAAGAAAAAACACATCAGGGTAAAATCTCTAATAACTGGATGGATGTGGATATTTAAAATCCACATTGATTACTTTATCAGGGGTTAGTGCACAATGGTTCTGTTTGTACCCATCTCAGATTTGCATTGCTGTCTATTTGGTTAATGGTGGTCACATGGCATTGCATTGAAAGTATTGTGTGGGCAATACATATAAGCATCCACGGGAAGTACTGATGAGGTTTGTTTGATAATCACATAAAATAGGTACAGAACCTTCAAATCATGCATGCCTTAGGATGCAAAAGCTATCTAATAGTGACAAAAGACAAGTGTAATTGATTCAGAAAGTAGATGATGGCTTTGATTTTATTACGAGACCTCAAAGTTCAGCAGTAGAAATCTGACATGTGGTTTGTGTTGAGGTCACGTCAGTATGATTTGTTCTGGGTCTTATATGTTTGCTTGTATTCTTTATATCTAAGCCACGGTGGAGCAAATGTTAGAGATATAACATTCCAGCTCAATCTTAGCCATTGAAAGTTTGTGTTTTCAATGTGATGATGATTACCTTTATGTGACATTATAGCTAAATTCATCCTTGTAATGGGAAAGCCTGATTTCTGATTGGAGATACCAGAAAGGTCTGTACATGACACTTTCTTTATTGAATACACTTAATATGTTACCAGACATTTGCAATTATACCTACGTAATTAAATACTGCAGTGCAGGGGGCAATCTATAGAAGGGGCACACTGTGCCCAGAACTGAACGTGCCTTTTTGTCCTACAACTGTTCCCTGTCTGTAGGCTCTGTGGAGGTCTTTTAGGATTCCTGAAGTGATCTTAGTACTCCTGTAGCCGGCAGGCCATACATGGTCGAATTGCAAAAGAATTTTCCTTTGAAAATCAGAAAATTCGTGCATTTTGTGATCCGATAGTGCCACCATTGATTTCGAAATTCGACCAACCAAACCTTCGATTTCACCTCTTGTTCCTACAGAAAAGAATTTTCGTGTCTGGGAATCTTCCTTTCTTTTCGGGAATTTTCTTTTCTTGCACATGCACATTTCTTTTTCGATTACATTTCTCGCACCATTCTCCCATCATTGATTAGAAAATCCTTAGTTTTTCCAAAAATTTCCAACATGTCCCATTATTAAAATTCAATGGCCGCACGAAAAACGGCTTTTTGCTGCAGCCCACTAATGGTACGAAATACGAACGAAAATTCTTAGATAAGATTTTCGAAAGAAAATTCTTTCGAAATTCGACCTTATGCAAAACAGAAAAATGTAAAGGGCTCTCAAAACGTGTAAATAATAAAACACCTGATCAAAGTCCATTGTCACCTTTCTTTATTTGCATGCTATAAAAGTGCTGGAAGAAGTGCAGAGAAAAGTTCTTACTCCATGTACCTACAACCTCATATAAAGCCATGCAAAAACTCTTCATGAAGGTGTTTCTAAAAGCCCATAAGACGTAGGTATCTATGTACAAGGCAGGAATGTAGTGTGTATGAAATCAGAAACCACTTTATTCTAATATCACACTTTACTGAGGATCTTGCTTTTTATGTCAGAACAAAGCGCTCAACTCTGACATGAGTATGACATGAGGAGAGCAGTTGCCTACTAAGATCTAGGCTATGCTTTGACAGCCTAATTTTAGAGCACACCGGTTTATAATTTAAAAAAAAGAAGTGCCATTCAAAATAATCGCCTGACCTCAACTGAACTTAGGTAATATTTACACTTGAGGTCCATTTCACCGCCGTTCTTCACTGGTTCGTAAAGCCTTGAAGACCAAAAGCTAGGAAATGGGTGCAATCCTACAAATGAGATTTGAAATGTTATTGTGAGACATCAGTTTTCAGTTTAGCCAAAGTAAAGGCAATGTTTTTCATTTATTTATACAGTTGCACATATTACCAATAAGCAGGGTGCCATAGCTGTCAATCTTTATTAGTGCCAAGTAATCACACCTCTTTTAGCTTTAAGCTGCAAAGGCCTAGGTAAACTTTAAACAATCAGTCAAGAGCGCATGTTTTATTTATAACACATCTGGTTCTAAAAATTGCCATGTTGTCTTAACCTGACCAGAATTCCGCTATTTTCCATTTGGGAACTATGGATCCTACTGTATTATTGTTTTTTTTTTGTGCAAAATGAATGACCATCACTGAACGTAGAATCAACGTCTGAATATAAAAATAATGGGCAGACAGCTCTTTATTGCAATGTGTCTTCTGCAATAAAATAGACTTGTCTTCCTGCTCATACTCTTCTTTAACCTCCCTGGCGGTATGATTCTGTCTGGAATTATGTACCAAAAGCGGTACAATTATTTTGCATGGAAATTTGGTGTTATGTATTGTAGGCCTGCGATTCTTAGTAATTACTTACTTAAACCTGACCAAACAAGGGTCTAGTAGACATCCCGGGTATGATAAAGTTTGAAACACAAAATCATAAATTATAATATAATAAATAACTATGTAGCGGCCTCACCCTCTCTCTTTCTTTATCGGTTTTACACACCAACTCATGTCTAGGGGTTGTGAGAGTGAAATGCGCCACGGCCCATGTCCTCCCCATTGTAGTAGGGAGGTGAAGGCCACTTCCTGATGTTTCCTCGGGCCGGTGTGTTCTGTGAATGCACTGAGTCTGTAATTGCAAGCTCACCAGCCTCCCCTTTGCTTCCAGTAACTGGAGTTCACACACCGAAGAAAGGTCCAACACTTGTTTATTTGGCACTCCAATAACAAAGCACGATAAACCGTTCTTTTTGCAGCAGACTGGTTGGGACCTATAACCTTGCCAACGGTGGGATGAGCAGATCGAGGCACTTCCTAAAGGTTTAGTTCTATGCCACTGGGGTCTCTTCTAGCAACCCCTATGAACAGCAATGGAGCCCTCTTCGATACGCTGTGGCCCCTATCAGGGGGATGTGCCCTCCCAAGAGAGTTCCCAGAGGCCCACTGTCACCGGGTTGGTGCTGCTCCGGGTCTTCAGTGGGTAACCTCCCCGGCCTCCTCACCTCAGGTACGAGTCCCTCCGCTCAGGGACCCTCGGACAGTCCACCCTAGCGGGACCCAGTCGAAGGTACTGGGCCCCAGGCCTCCTCGATAGTACCTCACCCCAGGCTAAAGGTGCCTGGGATGGACGCCAACATGACTCCGGACCAGGCCATGGGCACCTGGACCAGACTCCTGGATCTCCCGCACCCAGGCCTAAGGGCCCTGGGTGCGGACCGCAGCCCTCCTCCTCCGAGGACCTCCTTTCTCCGCCAATGACGACGACGACCTCGTGGTAAGGGCGTCTCCCCCTTTTATCTCCTCCCTTCAACGGCCCGGCGGGTTCCCCGCCCCAGCCATACCATCTCCAGGAAGGGACAAAACAGGGAGCACTGCGAAGATGATTCTACCTGAAGCCTGCGGGTACCCCGCCACCCACAGGCTAAGGAGAATATTACATCCTCCAATCCTCCACGAAACAAAAAGGGGTCTGAATCCTAACACAATTATACACCTGGGTCACACTATTGCCCAGGTGTATCCCATCAATTTGAGGACCCCGCTACACACTCCCCCCTGTAATTTGACGCTGGTCCCCAGCGTCAGGTGCACACCCATGCCTCCCATAAAGTGGTGACATGGAGTGAAACCCCTGAAGCAATTCCTCTAAATTTTTCCCAAGTGCCAAGACCTGCTCAGGGAATGGGGGACATATAAAACAACTTATGTCATAAAACACTTTAAACATCTGCATAGTCACAACCCCTCTCCCACACTATCTAAGAGCCACCCAGTCTCAATGATCTTGATTGACGATTCTCCTGCAGGGGAAAGAAAAAAAAAACATCCTAACATAATTTCGTGTCATTTGGGATGAGTGGGCCCGTCAGCCGAGAGACCCACTCACTCCAACAAGCAAGGTGATGTGTGTGTGAAACATTTTCAAACATTTGTTGCGCAACACTGCCACCTGGTGACAACGCCGCGGTCATGACACTCAACGAATCTTCGTTCTTCCAGCTTTTTCCCTACTCTGCCACTATTCCCAAATGTCCTTGCCTTAGGCACATGAAGAAAAGGGGAAACACGAAACACAACAGTCCCCAAGTCTCCGACGAGAAAAAGAAAAGCCCAAATAAAAACAAAAGCAGGGCACAGTCCTGGATATCTGGGAATGACTCTTCCAGAAAGTTCAAGTGCACAAAGGAAATAAACAGGAGTTCTTTTCTCCTATAAGTAAAACTTTGGATCCGGCAGGTACAGGGGTTTCAGGTGTTTGTCAAATGCCTCTATCGAATACTCGACATCTTCTCCTTCTCTTCTGCAAATGACTATCTTGTCAGCATGGATATGGCGCCCCAATTTCCATTCAGCTTTGCAGTCCTCAAACCTCTTAGACACTGCCGGCACACATTCCAGGTACCTGCGAGCATGGGGCACCTTCAACTTGTCCCACACAAACTCGTCATACCATCTTGTTCTCCAGACTTCCACCTCATACAGCAAGTCCCGGGGTAGATACGGGTATTCCCACCCATATTCCCGAGCTACTTTGTGGCAAAACAGTCTCTGCAAGCGGGCCAAGGGTGGCATAGTGGCTTTCTCTCCAGTTCCAGGCAGCACAATAGCTTCCGGATGCCGAGGTGCCTTTACCAGCTCCCTGAAACTGACTTTCGGCGCTCTCAGAGAAGCGCGGGGTGTCCCCACAACCAAAGTAGGTGAGGTAACAGTAGATGAGGACACAGGTGGAGGGGTAGGTTCCCTCGTAAGCTGTGGGTCTTCCACCCGAGGCGTGCTGTCTCCTGTGTACATCGGTGAATCCCGTACCGCACGGGAAGCAAGAAGTGGCACTCTATCCCAGCCCTTGCGGCTGAACAGTTCGTCTATCTCGCCATCATCTCCGCAATCAGACAGCGACTCTAGGTCGGAGGTGTCATACATCTCCGCAGGCAGATATCTTCCGGTGGACACAGAATCAACCTCCCTGGGGGTCTCCACCTCCAATGGGCCCCCGACACCTCCAACCACCACCACAGTCCCAGCCCCTGGCTCACCTGACCCTTGTAGAAGACTGGGATGTCCGGGACTTCCTTCTCAACCGGCGCCATCCAGGCCAGGCAAGCAGTGGGGTGAAGCTCGACCACGTCCACGGGATGCCTGTACTAGGCCAACTTTCCTCTTCGGTGGTGGGAGCAGAGAACTTGTGGCGACCGAGGCAGCATCCTCGGATTTTTCTCTGTTGGGCAGTCCATCGCCCTGGTCAGCGCTCACAGGAACCTCGACAAAGGCCTTGATCTCCCCTTCTGGAGTAGCAGTACCCGTGAGGTGGTTAAGGCGAAGGGCCCGAGGCCTTGCTGTGGACGACTCGACCTCAAAAAGGAATTCTCTGCACTCCTCACATCGCCCAAATGGCTTCAGGGTGACCACCAGTCCCGAGCAGCCGGGACAGATCACACCGAGGGCCTCCGTGTCTCTGCAAGTGTACAGAGGCAACCGCCCTCGGGGCCTAAGTCTTATCCCCGTGTCTGTGATGGGGGCAGCAAAGGAAGTCATTCTCGTGGGGTGAGGAACCATAATCCACGGGGCACTTGAGGTCATCCCGACTATCTGCTGCTCCATCATGCACTGACCCCGCGCCGGAGTCTCCACGTGTATCCCCACACTTGGCCAGACTCCTCCCATGAGCTGTACATTTTCGCGGGCTTCCTCTTGACTCCGCCCACGAACGATGTCGCCATGGGGTGCCTCGTGGCGCAGTGCGTTAACAGTCCCCACGTGTAGTACGTCACACGGCTGGACCTCTCCCTTTTTCCGCTCCTCCGCATGGGCCTTTCCCGTGTTAGGGTCATTTCCACAACTCCGAGCAGGGACGCACTTTGGCCAGTAATATGGCCGATCTGCTCGGAACTCCTCTGGGCAGCAAAGTTCAACTGTAGACATTCTCAAGTCCATCTTTAGAACACACTCTATCCCGGACGAACGAGCCCCCACGTGTAGCGGCCTCACCCTCTCTCTTTCTTTATCGGTTTTACACACCAACTCATGTCTAGGGGTTGTGAGAGTGAGATGCGCCACGGCCCATGTCCTCCCCATTGTAGTAGGGAGGTGAAGGCCACTTCCTGATGTTTCCTCGGGCCGGTGTGTTCTGTGAATGCACTGAGTCTGTAATTGCAAGCTCACCAGCCTCCCCTTTGCTTCCAGTAACTGGAGTTCACACACCGAAGAAAGGTCCAACACTTGTTTATTTGGCACTCCAATAACAAAGCACGATAAACCGTTCTTTTTGCAGCAGACTGGTTGGGACCTATAACCTTGCCAACGGTGGGATGAGCAGATCGAGGCACTTCCTAAAGGTTTAGTTCTATGCCACTGGGGTCTCTTCTAGCAACCCCTATGAACAGCAATGGAGCCCTCTTCGATACGCTGTGGCCCCTATCAGGGGGATGTGCCCTCCCAAGAGAGTTCCCAGAGGCCCACTGTCACCGGGTTGGTGCTGCTCCGGGTCTTCAGTGGGTAACCTCCCCGGCCTCCTCACCTCAGGTACGAGTCCCTCCGCTCAGGGACCCTCGGACAGTCCACCCTAGCGGGACCCAGTCGAAGGTACTGGGCCCCAGGCCTCCTCGATAGTACCTCACCCCAGGCTAAAGGTGCCTGGGATGGACGCCAACATGACTCCGGACCAGGCCATGGGCACCTGGACCAGACTCCTGGATCTCCCGCACCCAGGCCTAAGGGCCCTGGGTGCGGACCGCAGCCCTCCTCCTCCGAGGACCTCCTTTCTCCGCCAACGACGACGACGACCTCGTGGTAAGGGCGTCTCCCCCTTTTATCTCCTCCCTTCAACGGCCCGGCGGGTTCCCCGCCCCAGCCATACCATCTCCAGGAAGGGACAAAACAGGGAGCACTGCGAAGATGATTCTACCTGAAGCCTGCGGGTACCCCGCCACCCACAGGCTAAGGAGAATATTACATCCTCCAATCCTCCACGAAACAAAAAGGGGTCTGAATCCTAACACAATTATACACCTGGGTCACACTATTGCCCAGGTGTATCCCATCAATTTGAGGACCCCGCTACAACTATAAATAATTATCTAGCGCACTCGCCCCAGACTTTACCTGCTTTTATTTATTTTGCTTGGCTCCTCCGCAGGAAAGAATGAGGCACACCGCACCAGCAGCCTGTACCCTCCTGGATGAGGAGGTTGAGCGGTGTTAGTTTTCGTGCCTGCCTGCGGCTAGTGTTAGAATCCTCCCGAGCTGATCTCGTCTCTGCATTAGCCAGAGACAAGTCCTTAATTCTCCCAGAGGCGGCTGTCTAATTAGGCAAATTAGGCGGTCACCTAAGGCCTTGCACTCACAGGGGGCCTCGCGGCCGCCTAATTTACCTGTGATCAATACTAATGTCGGCATCATTGGATCTCTCTATTACCCCTCTCTCTTTCTCACCTACCCCTCTCTCCATCCTCTTGCATTGGCTGAATATGTCTGATGGGTGAGGAGGGTGCCCTGGAAGTGGTGCTGATCACCTGTGTGCTAGATCCGTGCATTTTCTGCAGCCATTTTTCTTGCTTGAATTATTTTTACCATTATGGGCGTGAGTGGGGCCTCATGTCTAAGTTTTGCCTAAGGCCTCACAAAGCCTAGAGCCGCCTCTGAATTCTCCCCAGTAAAGTAACTGTCCACACCAACTGAAAGTCCAACCTTTGTATTTATTTCACCACGGATAACAAATAGTCTCTATGAGAGCAGACAGGTTGATACGAGACACAGGTCAGATAAGGTGGGAGGAGGTCCAGGCACAAACTCAATTCAGGTTTCTCTTACTGTTCTGCTTTCACAAACAGATTTGGACGTACGGTCTCTGCCACAGACCGGGTGAATATGAAAAGTCACTGCCACTGACTTGTTGAAGTTGGTCACTGCCACTGACCTGGTGTGCGTAGAGTCACTGCCACTATGACCTACAGAACATGCACTTCCTTCTTGGAGAAACTTGGCCCTTGTTAAGGAGAAGAACCTCCCTCCGAAGAGTTACCAGAGGCCTCCACTGTCACCACGACTCTGCGCTGGGTCTTCAGAAGGGGTCACCTCCCTGACCTCCTCGATCCTAGATACGGGTCCCCTCGCAAGGCGGCACCCTGGGAGCCCTCAATTCCCAGCGGAACACAGCCGAAGGTGCTGAGCTCCGGGCCTCAAAAATAGTACCTCACCCCAGACCGAAGGTGTCTGGGATGGAACAGGAACTCGGCCTCCGGGCCTAGGGCACCCGGAGGCGACACACGCACCACCCAGGCTAAAGGTGCCTGGGCGTGACCCCGCTGGAAGATGGCCGCCCCTTTTTATACCCTCTCCCGACAGGCACAGCAGGTTCCCCGCCCCGCCGTACTGCTGCCGAGAGGGGACAAGAAAAGGCACAACCTTGTATCAGTGGTTCAACCCTGGCCCACGGCAACAGCGCCACCTGTAGGCCACAGGGAACAGCACACCAACACTATCTCCCAAGGACAGAAATGGTCCAAGAAACCTAACAATTAGTGTATCTGAGCCTAACTACCACTCAGATACTCCCCTTAAATATAGCACCCCGCTACAATTATAACAAATAGTAATGTAATTATAATAAAAATTATTCAATAATGTAATCAAATCAAAAACACTGAAATTTGCTCAGTTGCAGAATTGTCGCTGTCATTAGATTTAGTGTTTGATGACAAATTTCCCCACAAATCGCTATCGCTCAATTCTGCGAGTGATTCTAATTTATTGTCGCTGTTTTCTAGCTGGTCTAAAACCATTTTTGACATAAAAGGACACTTTTTGGTTGCTATGGACAATCTCCAGTTTCCAGGCAGAAAGAACAGTTTTTATTATATAAAAGTGCATGCAGGACACTGGGCCTTTCCTCCAATCAGCAATTTTAGCTATCTTGGCTGTATGCCCAGACATCACACTCTGTATTAAACAGGAAGAGAAAATTTCCTAACACGATCTGAACTTTCTAAACAGTATATAAATGTGAAGACAGCAGATATGGATGTAAAACCTATGTAGGGAGATTTGGTTCATCCCTGTGTATCATCTGAGGCTGTTCACTTCACTTCACCAGATTTTGCTCTCTCCAGTTTTAGTAAATCAACTCCACTGTGTCAAGACAATCAAGAGCGCCAAAGATCGGCACATGGAAGAAGCCAGAGAGAAGATACTGGTGGGGATCATCACAGATGTTAGAACATTGCAGCAGATGTAAGTATTAAGGATTTTAGTTCTGGTTTAAATCAATATTATTTAGGCCTCACCAGGGGAGCCTTTCCAGATGAGCATTTATTTATCAGCAGATATGTTTTTATTGTTGTCAATAAGATGCATAGAAACTAAAATAATAAAAGACAGTCCAAGCTGGAAACAGTTAAAGCCCAACAGAATGTTCAGTTTACCCACTTCAGTATTAAACACTTTCACCCCCTTCCTACCCACGCCAATTTTCAGATTTCAGCGCTGTCACCCTTTGAATGACAATTACTCAGTCATGCAACACTGTACGCAAATGAATTTTGTGGGTGGTATTTAAAGTAGAATTTCACTCTCTTAATCAACATTGACTATTTTTAAACCTTATGCTGCTAGCATTAGTAAATAGATAGGAACATACAGTTGTGCTCATAAGTTTACATACCCTTGCAGAATTTATGCTTTCTTGGCCATTTTTCAGAGAATATGAATGATAACACAAAAACTTTTCTTTCACTCATGGTTAGTGTTTGGCTGAAGCCATTTATTATCAATCAACTGTGTTTACTCTTTTTAACCACTTCCCTACCGCGCATAGTCATATGACGGCGGAAGGAACCCTTTGTCCCTCCGGGCCGCCGTCATATGACGTCTTTGGCTTCCCGAGCCTCTAAGGGGCGCGCGCAGCATCACTCGGGAGCCAATGCGCGTGACCGGCGGCCGCGATGTCCGCCGGGCACCCGCGATTGCCTGTCACACAGCAGGGACGTGGATCTGTGTGTGTAAACACACAGATTCACGTTCTGTCAGGTGAGAGGAGACCGATCCGTGTGTTCCCAGTACAGAGGAACACTGATCGGTCTCCTCCCCTTGTGAGTCCCCTCCCCCCACAGTTAGAATCACTCCCTAGGATACACATTTCACCCTTTGATCACCCCTAGTGTTAACCCCTTCCCTGCCAGTCACATTTACACAGTAAATCAGTGAATTTTTATAGCACTGATCGCTGTATAAATGTGAATGGTCCCAAAATAGTGTCAAAAGTGTCCGATATGTCCGCTGCAATGTCACAGTCATGATAAAAATCGCAGATCGCCGCCATTACTAGTAAACAAAAAAATAATAATAAAAATGCCATACATTTATCCCCTATTTTGTAGGCGCTATAACTTTTGCACAAACCAATCAATATACGCTTATTGCGATTTTTTTTTTACCAAAAATATGTGGAAGAATACCTATCGGCCTAAACTGAGAAAAAAATAATTTGTTATATATTTTTTGGGGATATTTATTATAGCAAAAAGTAAAAAATATTGCTTTTTTTTTTCAAAATTGTCGGTCTTTATTTGTTTATAGAGCAAAAAACAAAAACCGCAAAGGTGATCAAATACCACCAAAAAAAATCTCTATTTGTGGGGAAAAAAATAATCAAAATTTCATATGGGTACAGTGTTGCATGACTACGCAATTGTCATTCACATTGTTACAGTACTGAAAGCTGAAAACTGGCCTGGGCAGGAAGGGTGTAAAAATGCCCTGTATTGAAGTGGTAAAATCATAATGGCAACAGAAACTACCCAAATGACCCTGATCAAATGTTTAAATAGACCCAGTTCTTAATACCATGTATTGACCCCTTTATCAATGACAGCTTGAAGTCTTTTGTGGTATTTGTGAATGAGGCTCTTTATCTTCTCAGATGGTACAGCTGCCCATTCCAAAAAGCCTCCAGTTTCTGTAAATTCTTGGGCTCTCTTGCATGAACTGTCACGTTTGAGATCTCCCCAGAGTGGCTCAATGATATTGAGGTCAGGAGACTGAGACGACCACTCCAGAACCTTCACTTTATTCTGCTGTAACCAATGACAGGTCCACTTGGCCTTGTGTTTTGGATCATTGTCATGGTGGAATGTCCAAGTACACCCCATACGCAGCTTCCTGGCTGATGAATGCAAATGTTCCTCCAGTATTATTTGATAACATACTGCATTCATCTTTCCATCAATTTTGAACAAATTTCCTGTGCCTTTGTAGTTCACACATCCTCAAAACATCAGTGATCCACCTTCGTGTTTCACACTAGGAATGGTGTATCTTTCATCTAGGGATGAGCCAAACACCCCCCGGTTCGGTTCACACCAGAACCTGCGAACGGACCGAAAGTTTGCGTGAACTTTAGAACCCTATTAAATACAATGGACGCGTACGTTCGAAATCAAAAGTGCTAATTATAACGGCTAATATGCAAGTTATTGTCCTAAAAAGGGTTTGGGGACCCGGGTCCTGCCCCAGGGGACATGTATCAATGCAAAAAGAAGTTTTAAAAACTGCAGTTTTTTCGGGAGCAGTGATTTTAATGATGCTTAAAGTGAAAAAAAAAGTGAAATATGCCTTTAAATATCGTACCTGGGGGGTGTCTAAAGTATGCCTGTGAAGTGGCACGTGTTTCCTGTGTTTAGAACTGTCCCTGCACAAAATGACATTTCTAAAGGAAAAAAAGTCATTTAAAACTGCTTGCGGCTTTAATGTAATGTCTGGTCCTGGCAATATGGATGAAAATCATTGAGAAAAATGGAATGGGTACCCCCCCCCCCCAGCCCACTACCAGCCCCTTTGGGTGTTGTATGGATATTAAGGAGAACCCTGCACTCAAATTTTAAAAAGGCCCTATATACTCTGAACAGCAGTATACAGGTGGTGCAAACAAAAGTAGGTTTGTTCTTAAGTAGAATCTGTTTGTAATTTGGAACAGGTACATTTTTTAAGTGTAGCTCCAGCCCAAAAATTTATTTTTAAGCTTTTGGAAAACATAGGGAAGGGTTATCACCCCTGTAACATTTATTTTGCTGTCTGTGCAGTGTGCACCTGTTTAGAACATTTCACCTCACTTTCCGTCCCAATGACAAATGTTTTGTTGAAAATTTGGGGTTTTTATTGAAACAAGGATTGGTGATAAAGCATCAGTGGAGAGGAGACACTTTTTTCCCATATTAACTCTTACAGGAGAGAATTTCCCTTCCTAGAGGTAGATTTTCTCTCACTTCCTGTTGTCTCCTTCTGTTTGCAAGTAGGAGTCGTTTGTAAGTTGGATGTTTGAAAGTAGGGGCCTGCCGTATATACTCTGCAGAAATTTGGCCCTTAGGTGTTGGTGTTGCCACAACACTGTAAGCCCTAACAGTTACTCTTGGTGGGCGCTGGAACGCCCTGCTGTGAACTATTATATCAAGAATTGTAATTACATGCCATTGTTGAACAGTGGTAGGAAAAATTGGGCCTTTGGTGGTGGTGCTGGTACCACAACACTGTAAGTCCTAACAGTTACTCTTGGTGGGCGCAGGAATGGGCCCAGCTGTGAAATATTAGATCAAGAATTGTAATTACATGCCCCTGTTAAACAGAGGGCAGAAAAATTGGGCCTTTGGTGGTGGTGGTGGTGTTGCCACAACACTGTAAGCCCTCACAGTTACTCTTGGTGGGCTCAGGAATGGGCCCTGCTGTGAACTATTAGATCAAGAATTGTTATTACATGACATTGTTGAACAGTGGTAGGAAAAATTGGTCCTTTGGTGGTGGTGCTGGTGCCACAACATTGTAAGTCCTCACAGTTACTCTTGGTGGGCACAGGAATGGGCCCAGTTGTGAAATATTAGATCAAGAATTGTAATCACATGCCCCTGTTGAACAGGGGCAGAACAATTGGGCCTTTGGTGGTGGTGGTGGTGCTGGTGCCACAACACTGTAAGTCATCACAGTTACTCTTGGTGGGGGCAAGAATGGGCCCAGCTGTGAAATATTAGATCAAGAATTGTAATCACATGCCCCTGTTGAACAGGGGCAGAAAAATTGGGCCTTTGGTGGCGGTGGCAGTGCTGTTGCCACAACACTGTAAGCCCTCACAGTTACTCTTGGTGGGCGCAGGAATGGGCCTTGCTGTGAATTATTAGATCAAGAATTGTAATTACATGCCCCTGTTGAACAGCGGCATAAAAATTGTGCCTTAGGCACTGGTGCCACACCACTGGAACCCCTCACAGATACTGTACTTGGAGCGCAGCAATGAGCCCTGCTGCAAAGTATTGCATCAAAAATTGTATTTACATGCCCCTGTTAAACAGGGGCTGAGAAATTGGGCCTTAGGCACTGGTGTCACAACACTGCAACCCCTCACAGATACTGTAGTTGGAGCGCAGCAATAAGCCCTGCTGCAAAGCATTGCATCAAAAATTGTAAATACACGCCCCTGTTAAACAGGGGCTGAAAAATTGGGCCTTAGCCACTGGTTGTGGTGCCCAGAACAAAACATGTTCTTTGAAGCTATCAGCATGATCATTGAGGAGGAAGAGGATAGTCACTCAGCATCAGCATAGGCAGTCTTGAAGGGATCTGACATTTCAATAAAAATTATTCGGTTACATCAGCATCAGGTGCTTGGTAGCTGGTGGTGATCCAAGACTGATTCATTTTTATGAAGGTCAGTCGATCGACCGAGTCGGTTACAAAGCCTCCAGCAGCACTGAATGTGTGTTCCGAAAGAACGCTGGATGCAGGACAGGCCAGTACCTCAATTGCATACTGTGCAAGCTCTGGCCAGTGATCCATCCTCAAGATCCAATAACCCAGAGGATTTTCGGTGGGAAAGGTGTCCAAGTCTGATCTTGCCCCTAGGTATTCCTGCACCATGTAAACCAGACGGTGGCGATGGTTGCTGGAAGCGATCATACCTTGGGGCTGCGTACTAAAAAATTGTCTTAACACATCAGTCAGACGGCCACCTTCTCCACCGCTCCTTCTTTGTCTGACCAGAGCCTCAGCAACACGTTGTCCAGGACCAGGAATTTGTAACCTCCCAGTCTCTGGGAACACGTTGCACGGACCTTTTTGCAAGGCCTCCCGAAGATGCTTCATCCTCTGCTCCCTCTGCGACGGCAAGATAAGGTCCGCAACCTTACCCGTGTAACGTGGATCAAGGAGGGTTGCCAGCCAGTGTTGATCCCTCTCCTTTATCGCACGAATACGAGGAGCCTTCCGCAGGCTTTGCAGGATCAGGGAGGCCATGCAGTGTAGGTTTGCTGAGGCATTCGGTGCGGAGTCCTCTGGGTCACTGAGGATGACATGATCCGCAGCCACCTTCCTCCAGCCACGTACAAGTCCATGGGTGTCTTGGGACTGTAATTGATCCCTTGAAGACTGCTGCTGATGCTGAGTGCTATGCTCCACCTCCATGCTGACACAATAATCCTCCTCCTCCCCCTCCTCGTCCTCTTCCTGTGTGATAACCGGGCCAGCAGAAACACTATCTGGATAAAGGGGACCTTGAGAGGTAAGGAAGTCCTCCTCTTCCTGCCTCTGTTCTGCCTCAAGTGCCCTGTCCATTATTCCATGCAGCGTGTGCTCCAACAGGTGGACAAGAGGGACAGTGTCACTGATGCATGCACTGTCACTGCTCACCATCCTTGTGGCCTCCTCAAATGGTGCCAGGACAGTGCATGCATCCCTGATCATGGCCCACTGGCGTGGGGAAAAAAATCCAAGCTCCCCTGACCCTGTCCTGGTGCCATATTGCAACAGGTACTCATTGATGGCCCTCTGCTGCGTGTGTAGCCGCTGCAGCATGGCCAACGTAGAGTTCCACCTGGTGGGCATGTCACAGATTAGGCGGTTCTTGGGCAGGTTGTAATCCTTTTTCAGGTCTGCCAGCCGAGCACTGGCATTATATGAACGGCGTAAATGCCCACAGAGTTTCCTGGCCTGCTTCAGGACCTCCTGTAAGCCCGGGTACCTGCCCAAGAAGCGCTGCACCACCAAGTTAAGGACGTGAGCTAAACAGGGCACATTGGTCAGTTGTCCCTATCGGAGGGCGGAGAGGAGGTTGGTGCCATTGTCAGAAACCACCTTTCCTGGCTTAAGCCGGCGTGGCGTCAACCACCTCTGAGCCTGCCCCTGCAGAGCTGACAGAATCTCTGCCCCAGTGTGGCTCCTGTCCCCCAAGCACACCAGCTCAAGCACCGCCTGGCATCTTTTTGCATGCGTACTTGCGTAGCCCCTTGAACGCCTACGGAGCACCGCTGGTTCCGAAAACAAAGCACAGGTAGAGGCCATGGAGAAAAGAAGAAGAGGAGGGGGTGGAGGAGAGAGGTGTGTCAGAATCACCAGTAGTAACATTTTTGAGGCGTGGTGGCGGAACAACCTCCAACACTACTGCACTTTGTCCTGCATCCTTCCCAGCTGCCAGCAAAGTCACCCAATGCGCCGTGAAAGATAGGTAGCGTCCCTGTCTATACCTGCTGGACCATGAGTCAGTGGTAATATGCACCTTACCGCTGACCGCCCTGTTCAGCGAGGCCAAGACATTGCCTTCCACATGCCGGTAGAGAGCCGGAATCACCTTCTGTGAGAAAAAGTGGCGTTTGGGAACCTGCCACTGAGGAACCGCACATTCCACAAACTCACGTAAGGGGGCAGAGTCTACCACCTGAAAAGGCAGCAGTTGAAGTGCTAGCAATTTAGCCAAGTTAGCATTAAACTGCTGGGCATGTGGATGGTTGGGAGCGAACTTCTTTCGGCGGTGCAGCAGCTGGGGCAGGGAAATTTGCCTGGTACAATCGGACGTCGGTGTACCGATAGCAGATTGTCCGCAAGTACTTGGCTGTGACACACCTAATTCTCCACCTTCATTCCTCTCAGTGCTGGTTTCAGAGAGGACTGAAGGTATAGTGGGGTTGGAGATCCCAGCTGATGAGGAGCAAGGAGAGGTCCGCTTTGTTCTTTGGTGTGGGTCTTTTAGGCAAGCTTGCCAACGGACTGCATGGCAGGTCGACATATGTCTGGTCAAGCACGTGGTGCCCAAGCGGCTGATGTTTTGGCCATGTGAGATACGCTTGAGACATATGTTGCAAATGGCAACAGTGCGATCTGTTGCACATGTCTGAAAAAAGGCCCACACCAAAGAACTTTTGGAATAACGCGCAGAGACAGCAGCGCCCTGCACATGCGTAGCTCTGCGGTGTGATGCAGTCAGTGTGCCACCCTTAAGCTGGCCCCTGGAGGGCATCCTGCCTCGTTGGAGATGTGCCTCCTCCTCCTCCTCTCTCCTATCAGGCACCCACGTGGAGTCAGTGACCTCACCATCCCCTCCCTCCTCATCACTGGAGCAAATCTGGCAGTATGCTGCAGCTGGGGGAACATGACTGCCAGATAGCTGTCCTTGTTGGGCACCCCTCTCTCTGGGCTCACATTACTACCCCCTCTCTCTGGGATCACGTTACTGCCTTCCTCCAGCTGGGTTCCATTATCGGAGCCCTAAAAACGCTGGGCATCCTCCAGGAGCATGTACCCAACACTGTGCTCAAACAGTTCGGGGGACTCCTCAAGAGGACATGGTGGGGCTAGGGAAGGAGTGACTGATGCCATTGAGCCGAGGGAAGAGGCCGCTTTGGCAGCTGCTTTGCCAGACAAAGTACCCTGAGCCTGGGTGAGAGAGGACGAGGAGGATGAGGACGGCTTGGTCATCCACTCTACCAAGTCTTGGGCATGTTGCGGCTCAACATGGCCAGCTGCCGAAAAGAAGGACAAGCGTGTCCACGACCAGCAGCACTGTTGCCTCTAGACACAGAGCCTGCTTGCCCTCTTTTATTGCCTCGTGACTGTCTGCCTCTCCTTGTTTGCTTTCCACTAGGGTTGTCCCGATACCACTTTTTTAAGACCGAGTACAAGTACCGATACTTTTTTCCAAGTACTCGCCGATACCGAATACCGATACTTTTTTTTAATCTCATGTGAAAGTGCACATGTCAGTATTTTTTTTTTTTTTTTTTACAATTAGTTTTTTTATTTTTTACAATTTGTTTTATTTATTTTTTTTTTACAATTTATTTATTTATTTATTTATTTATTTTTTACAATGCTTTCTTTTTTTAAGGGTGGAGGTAGACAGTGTCAGTGTGTTTTTTCTTCTATTTTTAATTAATTTTTTACAATTCATTTCTTTATTATTTATTTTTTTATAAAAATTTTTATTTTTTTATCAGCCCTGTTGGGGGGCTTTGGTGAGATATCATGGGTCTTAACAGACCTCTGACATCTCCCCTTTGAGACAGGGAAAGGGACTAGGGACACAGATTCCCCGGTCCCTTTCTAAGCAGCCTCAGCTGCGCTGAAAATGAATGGAGGGAAGACAGCGGCTTCTCTTCATTCATAAACTGAAACATTGTAAACACAGTTTACGATGTTTCAGTTATGTGAATGGACAGAGTCAGTGATGACTCTGTTCATTCGGAACAGTAAGGAGCCGGATTTACCGGCTCCTACCTCCGCTCTCCATCCTGACAGTAAGAGGGGGTGGAGGAGGAGAACGGAGGGGGAAGGCAGCACGGAGGGAGACATGAGAATGGAGGGGGTCACGGAGGGAGACATGAGAATGGAGGGGGACACGAGACCGCAGCATGGAGGGAGGAAAACAGCAGCAGAACGGAGGGGGGCTGGAGGAGGATGCGGGGACAGTCAGCGGTGATCGTGTGTGAGTTACAAGCACTGATCACCGCTGATTTCACTACAGCAGCTGAAAGCCGCGGGGGGGGGGGGGGGGAGAGGCGGAGAAACGGCTGTCAGACTTTTAAATATATACAGCGGTGATCGGTGCTTGTAACTCTCCCACCGCACTGATCACCGCTGACTGTCCAGGTATCGGGTGAAGCATCGGGAGCATTTGCCCGAGTACAAGTACTTGGGCAAATGCTCTGTATCGGTACCGATACCGATACTAGTATCGGTATCGGGACAACCCTACTTTCCACACATACTAATGACCTGCAGTGAGATGTAGCTGCACAAAGGTGGGATGTATATATATATATATATATATATATATATATATACCTGTACTGATAATGCAGCTACCAGAATCAACTGCCTGCTGTGGTATTAGTATGGGGAAAGCAGCAATTGTCTTCAGTTAGTTTTAGGTGAAAACTGTGCAGAGAGGGACACAGTACACTAACTGAAAATACTTGCAGCTCTCTGTCTGTGGTTTAATTATGAGAACACCACTATTAGTCACTAACTGTATTCAGCATAGGCATGCACACAGCGTGTGGCAGGTGTGCCCAGGCACACCCTAATCACCCTGTGCAGCACAGATTCCCCCTACTGCCTGGTTCCCCCTCCTTCCCCCCACAGCGCTTCCGGCTTTCCTACTCTCCTCTCCCTCTAGCTGTTGCTGTTTTAGGATGAGTGGGGGAAGGGGCTGGTAAATATGTAACTTTCCGTCCCCTTCCCTTTCATCGTGAGTGATCGGTACTATGAGTTTAATCTTTGGGGTGCACACCCTAATGCAATAGGCTGCGCACACCTATGGTATTCAGGTAAGCTTTAGGTGAATGCTATGCAAAGCACACAGTACACTAAGTGAAACACTGACTGTCTGCAGCTAGCACAATCACCTGCCTGCTTGTCACAGTATAGAGAGTAACAGGAACGGATCTATCCAAACTGAATACAGTGTATAAATATATATACAACACCTAGGATGCATATATATCCTCTACACGCTGTAACTGCAGCTAACTGACTCGCCTGCCCGCTCTATCTAACTCAATATAAATGACACTGTCTGTCTCTGTAATCTCTCATTAAACAACTCCAACACACTACACAAGGCCGACAAGCCGGAGGCCTTATATAATGTGGGGCGTGTACTAAACCCCCTGAGCCATGATTGGCCAAAGCCACCCTGGCTTTGGCCAATTACGGCTCTCCGTTTTTTCTGCGCTGTGATTGGCCAAAGCATGCGGGTCATAGTACATGCTTGGCCAATCATCAGCCAGCAATGCACTGCGATGGCGCAGTGAATTATGGGCCGCGACACGCCACTTGAATTTGGCGCGAACAGCCCATAATGTTCGCAATTCGCCAAACAGCCGATGTTTGAGATGAACATGGGTTCGACTCGAACACGAAGCTCATCCCTACTTTCATCATAGGCCTTGTTGACTCCTCTCCAAATGTAGTGTTTATGGTTGTGGCCAAAATGCTCAATTTAGGTCTCATCACTCCAAATTACTTTGTGCCAGAAGCTGCCACCACTTGCACTCTTTCCCTGATTACCTAAGTCACACCTAACTCGCTCATCTAGTGTCTTTTAATGCAATAGATGTGTGCAGGCTCCAACTATAGACACGTAGTGTGTCTGCAAGCCTGCTCATTGGAGGAGGATGGAGTTGGACTCTGGGACTTGTAAGAGATGCCACTGCATATGACGCAAGGAATCTTGCTGCCCATTTCCCCAATAAGTGGAGCTAAATTAACTTAGCAAGTGACATGTGATTATTGAGAAATCCTTTAACCACTTGACCTCCAGAAGGTTTTACCCCCTTCATGACCAGGGCATTTTATCCCGCTTTCAGGTCTGTACGACGAACGTGAAAGGGTTAAAGGCAAATAAACTGTGCACTTTGCAAGTGCAGCTGCACTCATTTCCCCCAGAGCTTAGTGAATATGTTAAAGCCCTGCTGATTTCCATCATTCAATCATGGGCAAGCAAAAATAAATTTTTATTTTCTTGCACCTGATTAGGTATCCTTTACAAAGTGAAACTTTACCACATTTACTAAGCTCTAGAGAAAAATGAGTGCAAATGCACTTGCAAAGTGCACAGTCTATTTGTCTTTAGAAAAATGAAAACCATGTACAGTGGAACCTTGGATTACGAGCATAATCCGTTCCAGGAGAATGCTCATAATCCAAAGCACTCGCATATCAAAGCGAGTTTCCCCATAGAAGTCAATGGAAACGAAAATAATTTGTTTCGCATTGACTTTTATGGCATGCAATACCGCATGTGGCCAGAGGTGGGGGGCGCCGGAGAGCCTTGTAAATACTCGGAAAGGCTCTGGGACAGCTCGGCTGAACTCGGAAAACCTCTGAAAGGCTCAGAAACTGAGTATTTCCACGTTTTTCTGAGTATTTCAGAGTATTTCCAAACGGCTCCGATCGGCTCCGCTCGGCGCCCTCGCACCTCTGGCCAAATGCGGTACTGCAAACCGCTGTGGCTTGAATCCTGCTCGTGTTGCGAGACAACACTCGCAAACCGAGTCAGGATTTTCCCCCAAAAAATGCTCGTATTGCGAAACGCTCGTTAACCGCGTTACTCGCAATCCGAGGTTTCTCTGTAATGGTAAAACTCCAAAATTCAGATGATCTGCAGATTACTATACAGATGATGTTTTCTTTGTGAGATCTTGCTGGGAAAAATAAGAGATAAAACATGTATAAGTGCATGAAGAAATCAAAGTATGATGATGATTATGTCCCATTAAAGTAAACACTGCATTAAATCCAGCTCTCTCCTGTAGAGTTGATAGACATTGTATTTCAATGCAAGCTTGCTGTACGAATGAGAATCTCTTCATACAGTACAATGTACTTTGAAGATAAAATGAAACTATTCACCAGGGTTGAATCAGATTGTTATTTTTTTGTGTAGCAAAGTGCTGGGGTAAAATACATTACAGTAACTAATTTTAAACATATCCACACAGGCTGTGTAGCAGACAGCGGCTGTCCTATCTATTAGAACGCTGGGCTTTATTTGGATGTACAATTTATAGTGAATTATAGTTAAAATCATTAAGTTCTCTACAAAAGAAAAAAAGTATAAATGTTGGGTTATTTCTGAGATGACATTATTAAAGTGTTTTCTAATTCTAGCCATAGACACAGCAATTTTCTACCTATTTTAGCTGTTTTCAACAAACAGATCAGCACCACTTACCACCATCCCTGCCATACAAAGATAAGATTGTGAGAAGCTGTGGGGGGGGGGGGCACAAAAAATATTTGCTCAAAAACTACAGAGGACCAAAAGATTACGTTATGGGATATGCTGGGAGTCATGTAACGGCCTCTATGACTTTATCCATTTTGTGTCTTTTATTTCTCCCACTGACACCAATGCTTGGGGTGGGGGATATTTTATTACTCCCTCTGACCTCTGATTCGGGGGCATTTATACTCCCATTAAAGTGGAAGTAAACCCTTTTTTTGATCTTGTACCAGTGGTGGCTGGTGCTCGAAACTTTGGGGGGCGCAGCAAACCAACGCCCTCCCCCATAGGAGATGAACGCACAGGGATGCGGCAATCAGAGGCCTCCTTACCGCAGAAGGCAGGTGACGAGTCCCAGGATGACACTCTGATCTTCCCTCCTCCTCCATCCACTGTCCAAGGTGACGGGGAGTGCTGGATGTGGCTGCGGGTGAGCCGTCCCTGGAAGAGGGAGCCGAGTCCTGGTTGAAGAGAACCGCTGGCTAAGCTGCTCCTTGACTCTTCCAAGCTCCAGGGCTCTTTCTTCTCCTCACGGCCAAACAGGAAATGGGTCCTAAGACTCCCTGGCCAATCGGGTCTTCCTGACTGGACGGGAGGGGAATCAGAAAGACAATAGTAAATATTAATTCGCTATTGCCACACCAATGGGTGGGCTCAGGACGCAGTCTTCTGCGCCCCGAGCCCACCCTTTCTTGAAGCCAAATAGAGCCTCAGACTCTAATCATGTGCTTAAAAAAAAAAAAAATCTGGCACCCTGCATGTAGATTAGGAGTCGGGCGCATGGATTAGGGGGGGGTGCCCCTATTGGACGGGTCGCCACTGTCTTGTACCTACAGGTAAGTGTATAATAAGGCTTACCTGTAGGTACAGTAAATATATCTCCTAAACATGCACGGATTTTAAAACTGCATACAGCCAGTGACGTCACCGGCGCATGTGCTCTGAAGGGGCGGCATACCTGCACCATCCCTTCAGAGCACTGTGCCACGTTCCATGACTCCGGCATACATGCACGGGAGTGACATCATCGCGGCACATCCAATCAGATGGCTCGAGGACGCAAACCCAGAAGGAAGATGGGGTGAAGATGGGAGCGCCTTCAGCAGAGACAGAGCACCGCATGAGGGCTTTGTTCTAGGGTACGTTTTTTATAATGCCATTGTCTTACAGGGTTAAAAAAAAAAAGTGGTTTACTACCGCTTTAAGACAGGGGCATTTTTTACCCCCACTGATGCATTTTTGTATTTTCACTGACACAAAGCCATGTTTTACTTCCACTGATGCAGGGGCATTTTTTTACTTCAACTGGCCAGTGAGGTATAGACAATATTCACTCCCATTGAGGGGAGTATTTGTTATTTCCACTGACTTACTGGCATTTTTTTATTTCCACTGACACACTGGCATTTTTTATTTATTTTCACTGACACACTGGCATTTTTTTATTTCCACTGACACACTGGCATTTTTTATTTCCACTGACACACTGGCATTTTTTTATTCCACTGACACACTGGGATTTGTTTATTTCCACTGACACACTGGCATTTTTTTTATTTCCACTGATACACTGGCATTTTTATTTCCACTGACACACTGGCATTTTTTTTATTTCTACTGACACACTGGCATTTTTTTTATTTCCACTGACACACTGGCATTTTTTTATTTCCACTGACACACTGGCATTTTTTTTTTTCACTGACACACTGCTATTTTTTTTATTTTCACTGACACACTGACCTTTTTTTTAAGTTCCACTGACACACTGGCATTTTTTTTATTTCCACTGAGATATTTTTTTTTTACTCCCACTGATACACTAGCATTTTTTATTTCCATTGAAGCAAAATGCCTACTGACACCAAGGCATTTTTTTTTACTCCCACTGACACATTGGGGTTGATTTGCTAAAACTGGAGAACGCAAAATCCGGTGCAGCTGTGCATGGTAGCCAATCAGCTTCTAACTTCAACTTGTTCAATTAAAGTGGTATTGAACCTTAATTTTTTTTTTCTTAAAATAACAAACATGTCATACTTACCTGCTCTGTGCAATGCTTTTGCACAGAGAAGCCCCGATCCTCTTCTTCTGGGGTCCCCCGCCGCTTTCCATGGGGGAACCCATGTGTGCTCTCTCCCGTGCCTTACTGCTGCATCCATTGACACAGGTACTGTAGCGGGACTCGCATTTGATTAACAGCAGCGGGAGCAAATCTTCCCAATGAGCAGCGAGACAGAGGATCCTCCTCTGACATCAGCTGGAAGGTTATGTGATGACAGTGCTGTCTGCTAAGCCCCTCCCACTGTAGCCCTTAGAGCGGACGAGGAGAGCGGCCGAAGATCACGAGACCCAACTGAAAAGATCTGAAAGAAGGTATTTAGAGGCATCATTTTATACAAACATTTACACTATGTAGTATAGCTTAGTACAGGGGTGCCCAACCGCTGGCCCACGAGCCACATGTGGCCCAGGGCATTCTCTGATGTGGCCTGCCACCTCCTGCTCTGGGATGGCGGGTTTGCATGCACAGATCGCGGGTTCACGACCTGCCACCCCTGTGCATCAGTGTGAAAAATGGAGCTGTTGTTAGATTAAGCAGAGCTGATGCTTCCTGTATAACATTGGCTCCTGTCACAGGCGGAGTGATACCAAATGTACTCCGTCTGTGACAGCAGCGATACAGGAAGCATTGGCTCTGCTCTCTACTGCAGCCGCATGCTTCCTCTAGTGCCGGCTTCTGTTACACTGATGCTCGGGGATGGTGGGTCGGGAACCAGCCAGCAATACCCACCAGCAGTATTCATCAGCAGTACCAGCCAGCAGTATTCACCAGCAGTACCAACCAGCAGTACCAACCAGCAGTACCCGCCAGTAGTGATGAGCCGAACACCCCCGGGTTCGGTTCGCACCAGAACCCGCGAACGGACCGAAAGTTCGAACGAACATTAGAACCCTATTAAATACAATGGATGCGAACGTTCAAATTCTAAAGTGCTAATTATAACAACTATTATGCATGTTATTGTCATAAATAGGGTTTGGGAACCCGGGTTCTGCACCAGGGGACATGTATCAATGCAAAAATAAGTTTTAAAAACGGTCGTTTTTCGGGAGCAGTCATTTTAATGATGCATAAAGTGAAAAAAAAAAGTCAAATATTCCTTTAAATATCGTACCTGGGGGGTGTCTAAAGTATGCCTGTGAAGTGCCACGTGTTTCCCGTGTTTAGAACTGTCCCTGCACAAAATGACACTTCTAAAGGAAAAAAAAGCCATTTAAAACTGCTTGCGGCTTTAATGTAATGTCTGGTCCGGGTAATATGGATGAAATTCTTTAAGAAAAATGGCATAGCTACCCCATGACCCCCCCCCCACCCCAGCCCATTACCAGCCCCTTTGGGTCTTGTATGGATATTAAGGGGAACCCCGCACATAAAATAAAAAAGGCCCTATATACTCTGAACAGCCGTATACAGGCGGTGCATACAAGACAGGGACTGTAGGTTTGTTCTTATGTAGAATCTGTTTGTAATTTTTAACAGGTACATTGTTGAAGTGTAGCTCCAGCCCAAAAATCTATTTTTAAACTTTTTGGGAAACATAGGTAAGGGTTATCACCCCTGTAACATTTGTTTTGCTGTCTGTGCCCCTGTTCAGAACATTTCACCTCACTTTCCGTCCCAATGACAACTGTTTTTGAAATGTGGTGTTTTTCTTGAAACAAGGATTGCTGATAAAGCATCAGTACAGATGAGACCCCTTTCTCCCATATTTATTCTTACAGGAGAAAATTTTCCTTTCTAGGGGTAGATTTCCTCTCACTTCCTGTTGTCTTCTTTCGTTTGCAAGTAGGAGTCGTTTGTAAGTTGGATGTTTGAAAGTAGGGACCTGCCGTATATACTCTGCAGAAATATGCCCCTTAGTTGTTGGTGTTGGCACAACACTGTAAGCACTCAGTTACTCTTGGTTGGTGCTGGAACTCCCTGCTGTCAACTATTATATCAGGAATTTTAATTACATATAATTGTTGAACAGTGGTAGTAAAAATTGGGGCTTTGATGGTGGTGCTGGTGCCACAACACTGTAAGCCCTGACAGTTACTCTTGGTGGGTGCAGCAATGGGCCCTGCTGTGAATTATTAGATCAAGAATTGTAATTACATGCCCCTTTTGAACAGGGGCTGAAAAATTGGGCCTTTCGTGGTGGTGGTGGTGGTGGCATTGCCACAAGACTGTAAGCCCTCAGAGTTACTCTTGGTGGGTGCAGCAATGGACCCTGCTGTGAATTATTAGATCAAGAATTGTAATTGCATGCCCCTGTTGAACAGGGGCTGAAAAATTGGGCCTTGGGCACTGGTGGCACAACACTACAACCCCTCACAGATACTGTACTTGGAGCACAGCAATGAGCCCTGTTGCAAAGTATTGCTTCAAAAATTGTAATGACACGCCCCTGTTAAACAGGGGCTGAAAAATTGGGCCTTAGGCACTGGTGCCACAACACTCCAACCCCTCACAGATACTGTACTTGGAGCACAGCAATGAGCCCTATGGCAAATTATTGCTA
Organism: Rana muscosa; assembly: GCA_029206835.1. Lineage (NCBI taxonomy): Eukaryota > Metazoa > Chordata > Amphibia > Anura > Ranidae > Rana > Rana muscosa. The sequence continues at coordinate 372,775,307 of CM055116.1, forward strand.
AAAAAATTGTAATTACACGCCCCTGTAAAACAGGGGCTGAAAAATTGGGCCTTAGCCACTGGTGGCGGCACCCATAAACAAAAATGATCTTCCAAGCTATCATCATCAATCGTATCATTGAGGACTCGGAGGAGGAGGATAGCCAGTCAACATAACAGCACAGGCACTCAGCATCAGCATCAGTCTTGAAGGGATGTGACATGTTAAAATCAATTAGTCTGTTATATCAGCATCAGGTGTGTGGTAGCTGGTGGTGATCCAAGACTGGTTCATCTTGATGAAAGTCAGTCGATCAACCGAGTCGGTGGACAGGCGCACCCTGTGATCCGTGACAAATCCTCCAGCAGCACTGAATGTGCGTTCCGAAAGAACGCTGGATGCAGGACAGGCCAGTAGCTCAATTGCATACTGTGCAAGCTCTGGCCAGTGATCCATCCTCAAGACCCAGTAAGCCAGAGGATTTTCGGTGGGGAAGGTGTCCAAGTCTGACCTTGCCCCTAGATATTCCTGCACCATGTTTATCAGACGCTGGCGATGGTTGCTGGAACCGATCATACTTTGGGGCTGCGGACTAAAGAATTGTCTGAACGCATCGGTCAGACGGCCACCTTCCCCACCGCTCCTTCTTTGACTGGCCGAAGCCTCAGCAACTCGTTGTCCAGGACCAGGAGTTTGTAACCTCCCAGTCTCTGGGAACGCGTTGCACAGACCTTTCTGCAAGGCCTCCCGGAGTTGTCTCATCCTCTGCTCCCTCTGCGACGGTAACATAAGGTCCGCAACCTTACCTTTGTACCGTGGATCAAGGAGAGTGGCCAGCCAGTAATGGTCCCTCTCCTTGATCCGAAGAATACGAGGATCCTTCCGCAGACTTTGCAGGATCAGGGAGGCCATGCAGCGTAGGTTTGCTGAGGCATTCGCTCCGGAGTCCTCTGGGTCACTAAGGACGACATGATCCGCAGCCACCTCCTCCCAGCCACGTACAAGTCCACTGGTTTCTTGGGACTGTAAATCATCCCTAAAAGACTGCTGCTGATGATGCTGAGTGCCAGCCTCCACCTCCATGCTGACACAATCCTCCTCCTCCTCCTCCTCCTCTTCCTGTGCGATGGGTGGGACAGAAGGAACACTGTCTGGGTAAAGGGGGCCTTGAGAGGCAAGGAAGTCCTCCTCTTCCTGCCTCTGTTCTGCCTCAAGTGCCCTGTCCATTATTCCACGCAGCGTGTGCTCCAACAGGTGGACAAGAGGTACAGTGTCACTGATGCATGCACTGTCACTGCTCACCATCCTCGTGGCCTCCTCAAATGGTGCCAGGACAGTGCATGCATCCCTGATCATGCCCCACTGGCGTGGAGAAAAAAAACCAAGCTCCCCTGACCCTGTCCTGGTGCCGTAGTCGCACAGGTACTCATTGATGGCCCTCTGCTGCGTGTGCAGCCGCTGCAGCATGGCCAACGTTGAGTTCCACCTGGTGGGCATGTCACATATAAGGCGGTTCTTGGGCAGGTTCAACTCCTTTTGCAGCTCAGCCAGGCGAGCACTGGCATTATAAGATCTGCGGAAATGCACACAGACTTTCCTGGCCTGCCTCAGGACATCCTGTAAGCCCGGGTACCTGCCCAAGAACCGCTGCACCACCAGGTTAAGGACGTGAGCCACACAGGGCACATGGGTCAGTTGTCCCTGTCGGAGGGCGGAGAGGAGGTTGGCGCCATTGTCGCAAACCACCATTCCTGGCTTAAGCTGGCGTGGCGTCAACCACCTCTCGGCCTGGCCCTGCAGAGCAGACAGGACCTCTGCCCCAGTGTGGCTTCTGTCCCCCAAACACACCAGCGCAAGCACGGCATGGCATCTTTTTGCCTGCGTACTTGCGTAGCCCCGTGAACGGCTACGGAGCACCGCTGGTTCATAGGACAAACCACAGGAAGAGGCCATGGAGGAAGAAGAAGAGGAGGGGGTGGAGGAGAGAGGTGTGTCACAACCAGTAGTAGCATTTTGGAGGCGTGGCGGTGGGACAACCTCCAACACTACTGCACCTTGTCCTGCATCCTTCCCAGCTGCCAAAAGAGTGACCCAATGGGCCGTGAAAGAAAGGTAACGTCCCTGTCCATGCCTGCTGGACCATGAGTCAGCGGTAATATGCACCTTACCGCTGACCGCCCTGTCCAGCGAGGCCAAGACATTGCCTTCCACATGCCGGTAGAGAGCCGGAATAGCCTTCCGTGAGAAAAAGTGGCGTTTGGGAACCTGCCACTGAGGAACCGCACATTGCACAAACTCACGGAAGGGGGCCGAGTCTACCAACTGAAAAGGCAGCAGTTGAAGCGCTAGCAATTTAGCCAAGCTAGCATTCAACCGCTGGGCATGTGGATGGCTGGGAGTGAACTTCTTTCGACGGTCCAGCAGCTGGGGCAGGGAAATTTGCCTGCTAGAATCGGACGTCGGTGTACTGCTAGCAGAGTGGGCGCAAGTACTTGGCTGTGACACACCTAATTCTACACCTTCATTCCTCTCAGTGCATGTTTCAGAGAGGACTGAAGTTATAGTGGGGTTGGAGATCCCAGCTGATGCGGTGCAAGGAGAGGTCCGCTTTGTTCTTTGGTGTGGGTCTTTGAGGTAGGCTTGCCAACGAGCTGCATGGCAGGTCAACATATGTCTGGTCAGGCATGTGGTACCCAAGCGGCTGATGTTTTGGCCACGCGATATACGCTTGAGACATATGTTGCAAACAGCAGCTGTGCGATCTGATGCACTAGCCTCAAAAAAGGCCCACACCAAAGAACTTTTTGAATGACGGGCAGAGGCAGCGCCCTGCACAGGCGGAGCTCTGCGGTGTGATTCCGTCGGTGTACTGCCCTTACGCTGGCCACCAAAGGGCATCCTGCCTCGTTGGAGATGTGCCTCCTCCTCATCCTCCTCCTCCTCCTGTCTCCTATTAGGCACCCACGTGGAGTCATTGACCTCATCATCCCCTCCCTCCTCATCACTGGAGCCAATCTGGCAGTATGCTGCAGCTGCTGGAACATGACTGCCAGATTGGTGTCCTTCTTGAGCATCCCCTCTGTCTGCTCTCACGCTACTGCCTTCCTCTAGCTGGGTTTCATCATCAGACCCTTCGAAACGCTGGGCATCCTCCTGGAGCATGTACCCAACACTGTGCTGAAACAGTTCGGGGGACTCCTCAGGAGGAGGACATGGTGGGTCTAGGGAAGGAGTGACTGATGATTTGTCTGACATTGATACCAGGGAAGACGACGCTTTGGCAGCTGCTTTTCCAGTACCCTGAGCCTGGGTGAGAGAGGATGAGGAGGAGGAGGAGGGCTTGGTCATCCACTCTACCAAGTCTTCGGCATGATGTGGCTCAACATGTCCAGCTGCCGAAAAGAAGGACAAGCGTGTCCCATGGCCATGTGCTGATGACAATGCACCGCGTCCACGACCAGCACTGTTGCCCCCAGACACAGAGCCTGCTTGCCCTCTTTTATTGCCTCCTGACTGTCTGCCTCTCCTTGTTTGCCTTCCAGACATTCTAATAGATGGCCTGCAGGGAGATGGGAAAAAAGCAATAAGGGCTACCTTCAGGTGTCCTTCTCTGTCCCTTGAAACAAGGACTTTGACAGTGAAAGAAACTGACACACTCTCCCTACCTACAGTTTTCTGTCCCTAGAAAAAATGTTTTTTTTAAGCACAATTTAGCACAAGGAGAATTCACTCACTGTCCTTCCAGGTCCCTGGAAACAAGGACTTTGACAGTGAAAGAAACTGACACACTCTCCCTACCTACAGTTTTCTGTCCCTAGAAAAAATGTTTTTTTTAAGCACAATTTAGCACAAGGAGAATTCACTCACTGTCCTTCCAGGTCCCTGGAAACAAGGACTTTGACAGTGAAAGAAACTGACACACTCTCCCTACCTACAGTTTTCTGTCCCTAGAAAAAATGTTTTTTTTAAGCACAATTTAGCACAAGGAGAATTCACTCACTGTCCTTCCAGGTCCCTGGAAACAAGGACTTTGACAGTGAAAGAAACTGACACACTCTCCCTACCTACAGTTTTCTGTCCCTAGAAAAAATGTTTTTTTTTAAGCACAATTTAGCACAAGGAGAATTCACTCACTGTCCTTCCAGGTCCCTGGAAACAAGGACTTTGACAGTGAAAGAAACTGACACACTCTCCCTACCTACAGTTTTCTGTCCCTAGAAAAAATGTTTTTTTTAAGCACAATTTAGCACAAGGAGAATTCACTCACTGTCCTTCCAGGTCCCTGGAAACAAGGACTTTGACAGTGAAAGAAACTGACACACTCTCCCTACCTACAGTTTTCTGTCCCAAGAAAAAATGTTTTTTTTAAGCACAATTTAGCACAAGGAGAATTCACTCACTGTCCTTCCAGGTCCCTGGAAACAAGGACTTTGACAGTGAAAGAAACTGACACACTCTCCCTACCTACAGTTTTCTGTCCCTAGAAAAAATGTTTTTTTTAAGCACAATTTAGCACAAGGAGAATTCACTCACTGTCCTTCCAGGTCCCTGGAAACAAGGACTTTGACAGTGAAAGAAACTGACACACTCTCCCTACCTACAGTTTTCTGTCCCTAGAAAAAATGTTTTTTTTAAGCACAATTTAGCACAAGGAGAATTCACTCACTGTCCTTCCAGGTCCCTGGAAACAAGGACTTTGACAGTGAAAGAAACTGACACACTCTCCCTACCTACAGTTTTCTGTCCCTAGAAAAAATGTTTTTTTTAAGCACAATTTAGCACAAGGAGAATTCACTCACTGTCCTTCCAGGTCCCTGGAAACAAGGACTTTGACAGTGAAAGAAACTGACACACTCTCCCTACCTACAGTTTTCTGTCCCTAGAAAAAATGTTTTTTTTAAGCACAATTTAGCACAAGGAGAATTCACTCACTGTCCTTCCAGGTCCCTGGAAACAAGGACTTTGACAGTGAAAGAAACTGACACACTCTCCCTACCTACAGTTTTCTGTCCCTAGAAAAAATGTTTTTTTTAAGCACAATTTAGCACAAGGAGAATTCACTCACTGTCCTTCCAGGTCCCTGGAAACAAGGACTTTGACAGTGAAAGAAACTGACACACTCTCCCTACCTACAGTTTTCTGTCCCTAGAAAAAATGTTTTTTTTAAGCACAATTTAGCACAAGGAGAATTCACTCACTGTCCTTCCAGGTCCCTGGAAACAAGGACTTTGACAGTGAAAGAAACTGACACACTCTCCCTACCTACAGTTTTCTGTCCCTAGAAAAAATGTTTTTTTTAAGCACAATTTAGCACAAGGAGAATTCACTCACTGTCCTTCCAGGTCCCTGGAAACAAGGACTTTGACAGTGAAAGAAACTGACACACTCTCCCTACCTACAGTTTTCTGTCCCTAGAAAAAACGTTTTTTTTAAGCACAATTTAGCACAAGGAGAATTCACTCACTGTCCTTCCAGGTCCCTGGAAACAAGGACTTTGACAGTGAAAGAAACTGACACACTCTCCCTACCTACAGTTTTCTGTCCCTAGAAAAAATGTTTTTTTTAAGCACAATTTAGCACAAGGAGAATTCACTCACTGTCCTTCCAGGTCCCTGGAAACAAGGACTTTGACAGTGAAAGAAACTGACACACTCTCCCTACCTACAGTTTTCTGTCCCTAGAAAAAATGTTTTTTTTAAGCACAATTTAGCACAAGGAGAATTCACTCACTGTCCTTCCAGGTCCCTGGAAACAAGGACTTTGACAGTGAAAGAAACTGACACACTCTCCCTACCTACAGTTTTCTGTCCCTAGAAAAAATGTTTTTTTTAAGCACAATTTAGCACAAGGAGAATTCACTCACTGTCCTTCCAGGTCCCTGGAAACAAGGACTTTGACAGTGAAAGAAACTGACACACTCTCCCTACCTACAGTTTTCTGTCCCTAGAAAAAATGTTTTTTTTAAGCACAATTTAGCACAAGGAGAATTCACTCACTGTCCTTCCAGGTCCCTGGAAACAAGGACTTTGACAGTGAAAGAAACTGACACACTCTCCCTACCTACAGTTTTCTGTCCCTAGAAAAAATGTTTTTTTTAAGCACAATTTAGCACAAGGAGAATTCACTCACTGTCCTTCCAGGTCCCTGGAAACAAGGACTTTGACAGTGAAAGAAACTGACACACTCTCCCTACCTACAGTTTTCTGTCCCTAGAAAAAATGTTTTTTTTAAGCACAATTTAGCACAAGGAGAATTCACTCACTGTCCTTCCAGGTCCCTGGAAACAAGGACTTTGACAGTGAAAGAAACTGACACACTCTCCCTACCTACAGTTTTCTGTCCCTAGAAAAAATGTTTTTTTTAAGCACAATTTAGCACAAGGAGAATTCACTCACTGTCCTTCCAGGTCCCTGGAAACAAGGACTTTGACAGTGAAAGAAACTGACACACTCTCCCTACCTACAGTTTTCTGTCCCTAGAAAAAATGTTTTTTTTTAAGCAAAATTTAGCACAAGGAGAATTCACTCACTGTCCTTCCAGGTCCCTGGAAACAAGGACTTTGACAGTGAAAGAAACTGACACACTCTCCCTACCTACAGTTTTCTGTCCCTAGAAAAAATGTTTTTTTTAAGCACAATTTAGCACAAGGAGAATTCACTCACTGTCCTTCCAGGTCCCTGGAAACAAGGACTTTGACAGTGAAAGAAACTGACACACTCTCCCTACCTACAGTTTTCTGTCCCTAGAAAAAATGTTTTTTTTAAGCACAATTTAGCACAAGGAGAATTCACTCACTGTCCTTCCAGGTCCCTGGAAACAAGGACTTTGACAGTGAAAGAAACTGACACACTCTCCCTACCTACAGTTTTCTGTCCCTAGAAAAAATGTTTTTTTTAAGCACAATTTAGCACAAGGAGAATTCACTCACTGTCCTTCCAGGTCCCTGGAAACAAGGACTTTGACAGTGAAAGAAACTGACACTCTCCCTACCTACAGTTTTCTGTCCCTAGAAAAAATGTTTTTTTTAAGCACAATATAGCACAAGCACAAAACACACTGACACTCTCCCTACCTATCCTTCTCTTTCCCTAAACTAAAGGAATCCAGGTTAAGCAAGAAAGAAATAAAAGTCACTGTCCCTGCCTATGCTGCTCTTTCCCTGCTCCGGAACACACTACACTAGGCCGCCGTGCTGGCGGCCTTTTATAGTGTGGGGCGTGTACTAAACACCCTCAGCAATAATTGCTCTCCTCGCTGCCGGCGCTGTGATTGGCCAAGCATGCGGGGTCACAGTGCATGCTTGGCCAATCACAGCGCCTGGATGACACTGCGATGGCGTAGTGCATTGTGGGCCGTTCGCGTCACTCGAATTTGGCGCGAACGGCCCAAATCGTTCGATCTTCGTCGAACGATCGAACAGCCGATGTTCGAGTCGAACGTATGTTCGACTCGAACACGAAGCTCATCCCTACCCGCCAGCAGTATTCACCAGCAGTACCAACCAGCAGTACCCGCCAGCATTACCAGCCAGTAGTATGAACCAGCAGTACAAGCCAGCAATACTCACCAGCAGTACCAGCCAGTGGTACGAATCAGCAATACCAGCCAGCAGTACTCACCAACAGTACCAACCAGCAGTGCCTGCCAGCAGTACCAGCTAGTAGTATGAACCAGCAGTACAAGCCAGCAATACTCACCAGCAGTACCAGCCAGTGGTACGAATCAGCAGTGCAAGCCAGCAGTACCAGCCAGCAATACTCACCAGCAGTACCAGCCAGCAATACTCACCAGCAGTACCAGCCAGAAATACTCACCAGCAGTACCAGCCAGTGGTACGAATCAGCAGTACAAGCCAGCAATACTCACCAGCAGTACCAGCCAGTGGTACGAATCAGCAGTACCAGCCAGCAATACTCACCAGCAGTACCAGCCAGCAATACTCACCAGCAGTACCAGCCAGCAATACTCACCAGCAGTACCAGCCAGCAATACTCACCAGCAGTACCAGCCAGTGGTACGAATCAGCAGTAAAAGCCAGCAATACTCACCAGCAGTACCAGCCAGCAGTATTCACCAGCACTACCAGCCAGCAGTATTCACCAGCAGTACCAGCCAGCAGTATTCACCAGCAGTACCAGCCAGCAGTAATCACCAGCAGTACCAGCCAGCAGTATTCACCAGCAGTACCAACCAGCAGTACCCGCCAGCAGTATTCACCAGCAGTACCAACCAGCAGTACCCGCCAGCAGTACCAGCCAGTAGTATGAACCAGCAGTACAAGCCAGCAATACTCACCAGCAGTACCAGCCAGTGGTACGAATCAGCAGTACAAGCCAGCAATACCAGCCAGCAGTACTCACCAACAGTACCAACCAGCAGTACCCGCCAGCAGTACCAGCTAGTAGTATGAACCAGCAGTACAAGCCAGCAATACTCACCAGCAGTACCAGCCAGTGGTACGAATCAGCAGTGCAAGCCAGCAGTACCAGCCAGCAATACTCACCAGCAGTACCAGCCAGCAATACTCACCAGCAGTACCAGCCAGAAATACTCACCAGCAGTACCAGCCAGTGGTACGAATCAGCAGTACAAGCCAGCAATACTCACCAGCAGTACCAGCCAGTGGTACGAATCAGCAGTACAAGCCAGCAATACTCACCAGCAGTACCAGCCAGCAGTATTCACCAGCAGTACCAGCCAGCAGTATTCACCAGCAGTACCAGCCAGCAGTATTCACCAGCAGTACCAGCCAGCAGTAATCACCAGCAGTACTCACCAGCAGTACCAGCCAAATCTCTGAAAGCTAATTTGGCTTCTATGCAGAGCTGCATCAGATTTTGCACTTTCCAATTTTAGTAAATCAGCCCCAAGGGTATTTTTTACTCACATTGACAAAGTAGCACTGTTTATTTCCACTGAACTGATGGTATTCTTAATCCCACTGACACAGAGGAATATTTTAGACCCTTTTCACACTGAGGAAGTTTTAAGGCGCTTTAGCGCTAGCAATAGCGCCTTTAAACCGCCAGAAAAGTCCTGCAAGCAGCATCTGTGGGGTGGGCTGGCTGTATACAGCGTTCCGAAAAATGCCCCTGCCAATTGCAATGAATGGGCAGCGCCTCCAAAGCACCTGAAAAGCGATTCGGAAGTGCCGCAACATGGGAGTGTAGCGGCCTCACCCCGACCTCTTTAGCTAGGGGTATGTCGAGCGACAGAGTGAGGTGCGCCACGGCCCATGTCCTCCCCATGGCTGTGGGAGAGGTGAAGGCCAGTATTAATCATTTTCCTCGGGCCAAATGTGCGCTGGTTATGAGGGTCAGTCCTTCCGTGCCGGAATCTCCCTTTGTTCCCATCAACAGAGTCCATACACCCATCAAAGTCCAAACTCAGGTTTATTGCGTATCTCCACATACAGTCAAATGCAACGGCATGATACGATGGGGAAGCAGGTAGAGGCACTGTACAGGTTCCTAGTCCCTACACTCCCTGTGCTATGACCAGGGATTGCAGGAGTCTTGATGAAAGCTCCTCCGCTGCGCTGTAGCCCATATCAGGGGAAGATGTCCTCCGAGGGAGTTACCGAAGGCCCATCCGTCACCGGGTTGACACTGCACCGGGTCTTCGGATGGGTGACCTCCCCAGCCTCCTCACCTCAGATGCGGGTCCCCTCGCAAGGGGCGCCCTGGAGCAACTCCACCCTCGCGGGACCCAGCCGGAGTCACCGGGTCCCAGGCCTCCTTAATAGTACCTCACCCCAGGCTGAAGGTGCCCGGGATGGACTCCATCTTCGTTCCGGCCAGGCCTTGGGCGCCTAGGCCGGAACCTTGAACCGCCCGCACCCAGGCCTAAGGTGCCTGGGTGCGTGAAGACACGACCTCCTCCCTCCGGACAGCCCCGTGGCGAGGGCGTCTCCCCCTTTTATATCCCCCCCCCATCGACACCACGGCGGGTTCCCCGCCCCGGCCGCACCATCTCCAGGAAGGGACAAAGAAGGGTAGCCCTCTGGCAGTGAATCTACCTCGAGCCAGTAGGTATACTGATACCCACTGGTCAAAGAGAATATTACACCACCCAATCCTCCACGAATAAAAATAAAAAGGGGTCTGAACCCTGACATAATTACACACCTGGGTCTCTCTACCCCCAGGTGTATCCCACTAACTTTGAAGACCCCGCTACAGGAGTTTTTAACCCCTTCTTTGGGGTTTTAAAGCGCCCTACTAGCGGCCGAAAAGTGTTGCAAAAGTGCTGCTTAAGCAGCGGTAAAGTGTCGCTAAAACGAGGGTCCCCAGTGTGAAAGCGGTCTTACTCCAACTGACACACTAACAATTGTATTTGCACTTACATGGGGTATTTACACTCCCACTGACACAGACAAGTCCCACATACATGCATGGTTATAACTGAATGGGTTAAATAAGGGAAAGTGCCATGTCTGTGCATTAGGACTGTACTGAGCATTGCTGCCCATAGTGTGAGTGAGCCCCATCCTCCAGGGTGCACAGTGAGCTGTGTCAGTAGGTTGTTGTGTGTATGTGTGAGCTGTGGTAGTGTGGTGAGATTTCCCATCCTGAGGAATGCTCGGCCTCCCCCTGAGGCACACACACACTCACACACGCTCTCTCTCTCCCTCACACACTCTCTCATCCTCCTCTCTGGGACGAGCAGAACTTGCAGCCAATAGGAGGCGAGCTCTCCGCCCTGAACAGAAGTGCGGGCACCGGGGAGAAGAGCCGGGACGTGCGGAGTGCCCGATTGATGCCCGCTGGCCCCACACCATGCAATAAACTACCCGGCCACCCTCCTCCTAGCTATTACACAGCACGGCCATAAACATGCTGGGCATGTACGTGCCAGACAGATTTTCCCTGAAGTCTTCCCAGGTCCAGGACGGGATGGGGCTGTACACCAGCAGGAGAGTGAAAAAGGTTTGTGTGTGGTGAGGGGCGGGGGTGCGACCGGGCACAGCGTGGGCACACAGCTCTAAGTATAGGAGAGCCGGGAGGGGAGATGCCACGTCTACACTACGAGCTCCATACACTGTACACAGGAGGGAGAGTGAGAGAGGGAGGGGGGCACACAGGAACTACAGCGTAACTCAATGTCTCACTATCACACTACTCTATATAGAGAGGGGAGGGGGCACACGAGCCAATCAGGAGTGCTGATAGGAGGAGAGAGCAGAGGGATGAGCTTGTCACGTGCTGCTTCAGTCCCATTCACATGAGTTAGACCCCTTTCACAATGAGGCAGATTTCAGGCGTTTTAGCGCTAGAAATAGCACCTGAAAACCGCCTCCCATTCATTACAATGAGTGATTTCACACTGATGCGCAGCTCTTGCGGGACGTTAGAAATAGTCCTGCAAGTAGCATCTTTGGGGTGGTTTTGGAGCGTGTTCCCAAAACGCCCCCCACCTGTTGCAATGAACGCGGGAGTTTTTAACCCCTTCTTCGGGGTTAAAAGCGCACCACTAGCAGCTGAAAAGCTGCGCCACTTAACCACTTCCTTACTGGGCACTTAAACCCCTTTCGTACCCAGACCAATTTTCAGCTTTCAGCGCTGACGCATTTTGAATGACAATTGCGCGTTCATACAACGCTGTACCCAAATGATATTATTATAATTTTTTCCCCCACAAATAGAGCTTTCTTTTGGTGGTATTTGATCATCTCTGCGGTTTTTATTTTTTGCGCTATAAACAAAAAAAGACAGAAAATTTGGAAAAAAACAATATTTTTTTACTTTTTGTTATAATAATATCCCAATTTTTTTTAAAAAAACTTTTTTTCTCAGTTTAGGCCGATACGTATTATTCTATATATTTTCGGTAAAAAAATATTGCAATAAGCGTATAGTGATTGGTTTGCACAAAAGTTATAGCGCCTACAAAATAGGGGATAGATTTATGACATTTTTATTATATATTTATTTTTTTACTAGTAATGGCGGCGATCTGCGATTTTTGTCAGGCCTGCGATATTGCGGCGGACACATCGGACACTTTTGACACTATTTTGGGACCATTGACATTTATATAAATATGCACTGATTACTGTATAAATGTGACTGGCAGGGAAGGGGTTAACACTAGGGGGCGATCAAGGGGTTAAATGTGTTCCCTAGGGAGTGATTCTTACTGTGGGGGGAGGGGACTGACTGGGGGAGGAGACCGATCTGTGTCCCTATGTACAAGGGACACAGCATCGGTCTCCTCTCTCCCTGACAGGACGTGGATCTCTGTGTTTACACACAGAGATCCACGTCCTGCCTCTGTAAGAGCCGATCGCGTGTACTTGGTAGACATCGCGGCCGCCAGGCACGCGCATCGGCATCACGTGACATGGCGGGCACAGCTGTTTCCCACCACGCGCCCTCGGCGGCGCACAGGGGGAATGAATACAGCAGGACGTCCACCCGACACTTGAGAGCCGCGCTGCAGACATCTTTTGTCTATAGTGCGGGTCTCAAGTGGTTAAACAGCGGTAAAGTGTCGCTAAAACGAGTGGCTCTTTACCGCAATGTGAAAGCAGCCTTAGCGTTCTTTTCACGCGCTCTTTTTGTACAATCGTTTTTGTACACACTTCAGGCTTTAGCGTTTTTTTTTTCTTTTACCCAATTGACCTCCAGAAGATTTACCCCCCTTACAGACCAGGCCATTTTTTGCAATACGGCACTGCGACGGTTTAACTGGGCGTGCGTACCCAAATAAAATGGATGTCCTATATTTCCCACCAATAGAGCTTTTTTTTGGTATTATTTGATCACCTCTGCGTTTTTTTTTTTTTTTTAGCGTTATAAATAAAAAAGGACTGACAATTTAGAAAAAAAAACAATATTTTTTACTTTCTGCTATAAAACACATCCAATAAAAAAAATGTAAAAAAACAAACAAATTTCTTCATCAATTTAGGCCAATATCACGTCTCCAACAAATCTTTTACCACTTCCAACAGCGCATTCCCCACAGTTACAACCTTTTGTACCTCCTGCCCCACCCTTTTAGATTGTAAGCTCTTCTGAGCAGGGCCCTCTTAATCCTCTTGTATTTTATTGTATTATAACTGTACTGTCTCCCTTTTATATTTTAAAGCGCTGCGTAAACTGTTGGAGCTATATAAATCCTGTATAATAATAATAATAATATGTATTCTGATACATGTTAAGCGTATTTTGATTGGTTTGCGCAAAAGTTATACCGTCTACAAACTATGGGATATATTTATTTATTTATTTTTACTAGTAATGGCGGCAATAGCGGGACTGCGATATTGCGGCGAACAGTCGGACACTAACTGACACTTTGAGGGGACCAGTGACAAATACATCAGTGATCAGTGCTAAAAAATATGCACTGTCACTGTACTAATGGCTGGGAAGGGGTTAAACATCAGGGGCGATCAAAGGGTTAACTGTGTTCCTAGTCTGTGTTTTAGTGTACTGTGTAGGAGGTGCTTTTACTAGGGGAAGGCATTGATCCATGCCCCTGCTTTGCAGGAACACAGGATCCATCCCTACCCTCCTGACAGAATGGTGATCTGCCTTGTTTACATAGACAGACCGCTGTTCTGCCTCTATGCTGGATGATCGGTGGGTTTCGGCGGACATCAAGTCCACGGTACCCGCACATCAGCTTCGCTGTGTATAATAACAGCGGGGCGGCGCGCCCCCTACCTGGAAGTGTTGGATCACGTACTAGTTACGTGATCCAGTGCCACCTTGCCACTGTATATGTAAGCTATACGGTCGGCAGGTGGTTAACCAATGAAAGGCTGGTTACTAGGCAGGAAATTGTGTGCTTTCCAGCTGCTCCCTTTATGCCTCATGCACACAGACAATAAGGGGGTATCAGCAGTCTTCCTGTAGGGGGCCAGGGCACACAGGGGGGCATGGACAGCAGGGGGAATTACATGTGGGCAGGCCAGGGAGGGAATTGGTAGTGGGCAATTACAGGAACAATGCCCTGTGTGGCTCTCTGCAGAAGCCAGTTTCTCCATCTCTCCCTCCCGCCGGCTTTCAGCTGCTGCAGGGAGAGACACACATTCCTGTCATTCCCCCCCCCCCCCCTCGCTGCACTGATCTTTCTCCCTGTTCTGCCCACATCTGATTCCCCCTGCTTTGTGCGATCCTGTGATCTGTTCCAATCACTCACTGTGTTCATTCAAAACTGCAGCATAGTAAACTGTGTTTACTAAGCTGCAGGTTATGAATGAACAGGAGCCTCTGTCTCCTGTTCATTCATCTGCAGTGTTGCTGAGGCTGCAAAGAAGGGAATTGAAGAATCTGTGTCCTCGGTCCCTGAAAAGGTGAGATGGCAGGTGTCTGTTTAGACCCCTGATATTTCACCTAAGCCCCCCCCCCCCCCCCCGTTCCTCAACAGAGTTGTAAAAAAAAAGTAAACAAATATATATATTTTTTTAAATAAATAAAAAAATTAAAGGGGTTGTAAAGGTTCGTTTTTTATTTTCTAAATAGGTTCCTTTAAGCTAGTGCATTGTTGGTTCACTTACCTTTTCCTTAGATTTCCCTTCTAAATGTTTTTTTTCTTTGTTTTCTTTGTCTGAATTTCTCACTTCCTGTTCCTCCTCAGTAAGCTGTTCAGTAAGCTGTTCTGGCTGACTCCACACCACTCGGAGGATGGTGTGAAGTTTAGTGAGGAGAAACAGGAAGTGAGAAATTCAGACAAAGAAAAAAAACATTTAGAAGGAAAATAGAAGGAAAAGGTAAGTGAACCAACAATGCACTAGCTTAAAGGAACCTATTTAGAAAATAAAAAACGAACCTTTACAACCCCTTTAAGGGCTGATTTACATGGGCTCTGCAGCCCATACAGTGTGAGTGAGTGGTTTGTTGGTGCAGCTGGAGCCGTTTGTTACTCTATGAGGATGAAGCGGCTGTATGAACACAGCCGCAGGTCCTAGTTTGATAAGTGCAGGTGTGGGTGAGTGGCCCCAAATACACGCTGTCAGCGATTGGAGGCCCTACACCTGCGCCCACACGCTTGTCAAATTAGGACCTGCGGCTGTGTTCATACAGCTGGAACCGTCCCATAGCGTAACTTTATTTATTAACTTGATTCAGTTTTATCTTTTAGATTTAGCAGGTATTTTGTAGTTTATGTTATGTTTGTGTCTGCTAATAATGATTTTAGTGTATTTTTATTGAAAATATTGTATTCATATTTGGGGGGGGGGGGTTGGCCTATGTCAGGTAGGCTGTACAGGGCCCCGTGATTTCTAACAGCAGCCCTGGGCGTTTGGATTTATGTTTTAAATATGCTGGATTTTTAATGCCGAACAAAATGCCTCTAATGTTATGTATGTACAGGGGGTCCTCGAGTTACGAACCCGTTAGGGACTTTCCTCCTGTTTGTAATTCGGAAATGTTTGTAAGTTGGCCGCACATGCGCAGAACGACAATTACGGACATTTCTGGTGTTTTCCGATGTTCCGTCAAATGCCGTTCTGCGCATGCGCGGCCAATTACGGACATTTCCGTCATTTTCTGAGGCTCCGTCTGGCCGCGCATGCACAGAACAGCAGATGGACCACGCAGAACGGCAGAGGGTCCGCGCAGTGCCCGGTTCGTAAGTAGGAGGGGTTCGCAAGTCGGGCGTTCGTAAGTCGGGGACCCCCTGTACATACATTTATGTGTGCATGGCATTGAGCGTAAATGCATTTTATTGGCCAGAATATTTATTTATTCTGCCCGTTAGAATACGTTTACGCTCAGACACACACATTTATTTGTTTATAAGAACATGCGTGTTATTTATGCTCATAAATTCCTCTCTTGGCTCAGCTTTGGTGCATTGTTTATGCCCCCTAAACGCTACTCTTAACCACTTAAGCTCCGGAAGATTTTACACCCCTCATGACCAGAGCATTTTTTGCTATTCGGCACTGCGCTACTTTAACTGGTAA
This sequence comes from Rana muscosa, assembly GCA_029206835.1. Taxonomy (NCBI): domain Eukaryota; kingdom Metazoa; phylum Chordata; class Amphibia; order Anura; family Ranidae; genus Rana; species Rana muscosa. The sequence goes on from CM055116.1 coordinate 372,791,208, forward strand.
TTGTGCTGTCATGCAACACCGTACCCAAATTAAATTTATATCATTTTTTTTACACAATAGAGCTTACTTCTGATCCTATTTGATCACCACCGCGTTTTTTATTATATAAATTGAAAAAGACTGAAAATTTTGAAAAAATCAAATCAAATTTCTTCATAAATTTAGGCCAAAATGTATTCTGTTACATGTCTTTGTTAAAAAAAAATAATAATAGTAATCCGGATATGTATACCGTACATTGATTGGTTTGTGGGAAAACTATAGGAGTTGATTTACTAAAGGCAAATAGACTGTGCACTCTGCAAGAGCAGTTACTGCAGAGCTTAGTAAATAAGGTTAAGATTCACTTTGCAAAGAATACAAAATAACATGCAAGGAAAATATAAAAAATAGCATTTTTGCTTGCACATGGCATAAGCTGTGGAGCAACTGCTTTTGCAGAGTACAACTGCAAAGTGCACAGTTTATTTGCCTTTAGTAGATCAACCCCACAGTGTCTACAACTATGGTATATATACTGTAATTTGTATTAAAAAATTTTTTATACTAGTAATGGCAGTGATCAGCGACTTATAGTGGAACTGTAACAGTGAGGCGGACAATCTGACACTAACTGATGCTGGAGGGGAGCTGACCCTGACATCACCAGTGACACCAATATAGTGATTAGTGCTAATACTATACACTGTTACTGTAATAATGACACTAACTTGGAAGGGGTTACATCTAGGGACAATCAAAGGGTTAAATGTGAGCCTAACAATGTGTTATGTATGTAATATGTGATACTTTTACTAATGAATGTGGATGTTTTTTCTCCCTGCTTTGCAGGGAGAAAAAACAGCCACATTGCAGCTCTGTGTACAGAGCCCTGTGCTATTAGTAAACACAGGGCTGTGTACTGTGATTCGCTTTTGCTGATCAGCAGGTTCCGGTCATAAATCATTTGTCATTGACTTGTGCTGTACCCAGTGACAGCACAGATGGGGGAATGCATGCATGCGCCCCCTACCCGTAAAATGCTGGATCACGTACATGTACGACAAAGCAGCCGCTGTGCCACAGTATATCTATGTGGGGTAGTAAATATACTGATCTAAATACCTGATGTGCATGGCTACATAGGCTAACATAGAACTGTGTCTAGAGGCATAAAACAAGTTGCTGTACATCTGTAAAAGCCGTGTTTTTATTTTTATGTCCGTGTGCATGAGACCTAAAAGTGGGACTAAGCTCTCTCAGTCAAGTAACTAGCGCAACATTTTTCCAAATTTGGTTAGAGTAAGGAAGGGTTATAACACCTGTCAGTTTTTTGCCATCTGTGTTCATAGGGGAGACTTCCCTTCACTTCCTGTTTCATAGTCAAAACAGGAACTGAGAGGAAATCCCTCCAAATTGAGTGAATCCTGGGGTGTCACCAGAACTAGTGTCCCCACTGAAAGATTTCCTCTCAAATACTGTTTCGGTGCTTTACACCAATGTATTTTTTTATACTTCAAGCGTCACTGAACTCAGGTGTGAACAGGCACCATTGAATATAATGAAAGTCCTAGTGTCAAGCTTTTTAATCTCCCTGGCAGTATTTCCAGAGTGTGGCTCGGGGTTAAATTTCATTACTATTAGCGGTAACCCCCGAGCCAGACTCCGGATTGCATTGCAGGATCCTGGAAAAGGTTACTTACCTTGTCCCCAGGATCCTGCAATGTCCCCCTGCCATGTCTGTGGGCTGTGTCCTCCGCCTGATGCCTCTGTGTGCCAGGCTCCGTTCCCTGCGAGCGCCGCGACGCATGGGGCGGAGCCTGGCGGCAAATTCAAAAAGTACAAAATTCATAATACATACAGTACACTGTAATCTTACAGATTACATTACTGTATGAAATAATTTCATATCCCATTTGTCCCTAGTGCTGTGTCCAGTGCCCTGCATGCACTTTTATATTATATATACTGTTCGTTCTGCCTGGAAACTTGAGATTGTCCATAGCAACCAAAAAGTGTCCCTTTATGTCAAAAGTGGTTTGAGACCAGCTAGAAAACAGCGATAGTAAATAAGAACACTTGCAGAATTGAGCAATAGTGAATAGTGGGGAAATTCATTTTATTATAATTATTATATTTTTATTTTTTATAATTATTTATAGTTATTATATTATAATTTATGATTTTGTGTTTCAAACTTTATCATACCCGGGATGTCTACTAGACTCTTATTTGGACAGATTTAAGTGAGTTATTACCAAGAATTACAGGCCTAAAATATAAAACGCCAAATTTCTATGCAAAACAATTGTACCGCTTTGAGACGCAAATATCTGACATAATTATACCGCCAGGGAGGATACAGGCCAAGTTCACCATTTTTTTTTAATTCTAAATTCCAGCTTCCCAATGCACCAATATAACATTATTGTACCTCTTTTGCAGAAAATAAAAAGTTTTCTCTATATACTAGAGAGCAGGCTTATCTCAGCTTCCAGTGTTCCCTATATAAATCTCCTCCATTTATTTTGGTACTCGTCCCTTATGCCGCGTACACACGATCGATTTTTTCGACAGTGAAAACACCGTTGAGAAAATCGACGTTAAAAACGAGGAACAGCTTGTTCCCCCCACACACGGCCGTTTTAAATGTAATTTTTTTTTTGGTCGAAAAAAACGACCGTGTATGGGAAACACTGCAGCGGAAAACATGTCGAAAAAAACGACGAGAAAAATTAGAACATGTTCTAATTTTTCTCGTCGTTTTTAATGCCGTTTTTCTCGTTGAAAAAAACGACAGAAAGCCCACAGACTATCGTTTTTCTTGTCGAATGGGAAAAATGTTGTTTTTCTCGACGATAAAAACGGCTGTGTGTACGCGGCATAAGGCCATGAAAACCATTAGAAGGAAGTACTTCAGCAGCTAACCTCATTAACACATACCCTGCACCTGCCCTCCTCCTCCAGGAGATTGTTCCCACCCACCTCTGTAGTTACACAAAGTCATTGTCAGTGAGCACTATTCTCCCTGAATACACAGCAAGTGTCCTCTGCTGATCGATCATTTTTTACCTTACTTTCATCTTGCATATTTCTTTCATTTGTCAGAGTGTGCAGGAGCAGAGTGATCATATAACAGCCTATGTGGAGCAGAGCTGTATTATTGAAAACAGTGTGTTCCTGAATGTCTGTAAGGCTCACCATACACTATACAATTTGTTTGTACAATCTTCTTTAGTTCTACCATCAACTATGTAGCTATCTACCATCAATCAGGGCCTGCCTGACTGGATACAGATTGATTGGATATATAGGAGTGTCCTGCTATTATATTGTATTGGTAAAGCTAAAAGAGATTGTACAGAATTTGTACAATTAGATTGTATAGTGTATGGCCAGCTTTATAAATCTAAAATGAACTAGTCCTGCTTTCAGTGAAATTAATTGTTAACCCCACACCAAATGCGAACGCAAACACGCATTTTGCCATGTAAAAACATGGTAAACGCAGCGAAAAAGCAGTAAAAACATGCAAACCAAAACACTAGTGAATGGAGCCTGAAAGTGAAATTGGAACAATGACAGCTGAGTTTCTCCACTCCATCCATCCCATGGTACTCATATAAGGATAAAAATCTGAGCAAATTTTTGTACCACATATATATATATATATATATATATATATATATATATATATATATATATATATATATTTAAAACTACAATATATATCAAACAATATATTAGGCAGCGCTCCCAAGGATATAATACTGTAAAGTGCAATATGTGATATAATATAATATAAAAAGTCCAGAGTCTTAATGAAGAGGATCCAAAGAATAGTCCGTGGTCAGAGCAAAAGGAAAAATCTCAGCAGAATGAAAAGCCAATCTTATCCATCTTCCACCAACACCACCACTCGTGTGGTGCAGGGCTTGACAAATTTGCTTAGAATCTAGGAGCCAGCTAAGAAAGTTAAGAGCCAGTTTTTTTAAAACAGCTGTCCAGCGCCAAGAACTGGATGTCCGGTGCGTCAGGCAATAAGAATTGCTCGGGCCTGGTGCCAAGCGAAAAAAGACCAAAAAGTAAAAAAAATAAGGTGGCACTGATGAGGCTGCTCTGATGGGCACTGATAGGTGGCGCTGATGAGGCTGCGCTGATAAGCACTGATAGGCTGCACTAATTAGATGGCACCGATAGGTACTGATAGGCGGCACTGACAGGCGATACTGATGAGGCTGCACTGATTAGATGGCACTGATGGGTACTGATAGATGGCACTGATAGGCTGCACTGATCAGGCCGTGCTGATGGGCACTGATGAGGTGGCACTTATCAGGCTGCGCTGATGGGCACTGATGAGGTGGCACTGATGGGCACTGAGGTGGAACTGACAGGCAGCACTGAGCCACTGACAGGCAGCACTAATGGGCATTGATGAGGCTGCGCTGATGCATTGATAGGCTGCACTGATTAGGTAGCACTTATGGGCACTGATAGGCTGCACTGATGGGCACTGTTAAGCGACGTTGATGAGGCTGCGCTAATAAGCACCGATAGGCTGTGCTGATGGGCACTGACAGATGGCACTCACTGATGAGCACTGATAGGCGATGCTGATGAGGCTGCACTGATGGGGAAGCACTGATAGGTGGCACTGATGAGGTGGCTCTGACAGTGGCATCACTAGGGTTGATGTCCCCTGGTGCGGAAAAAATTTGTGTCCCCCCCCTCAGTACAGACCCCCCTCCACTAACTACAGACCCCCCTCCCGCAGTATAGATCCCCCTCTCTAAGAACAGACCCCCCTTCCTCAGTACAGATACCCCCATCAGTGTAGAATCCCCCTCTCTTAGTGCAGACCCCCATCATTATAGAATCCCCCTTAGTACAGACCCCAGAAGTATAGACACCCCCTTAGTGCAGACCCCCCATCACTATAGAATCCCCCCTTAGTACAGACCCCCGCAGTATACACCCCCCTTAGTACAGACCCCAGAAGTATAGACACCCCCTTAGTGCAGACCCCCCCATCAGTATAGAATCCCCCCTCAGTACAGACCACTGCAGTATAGACACCCCACTTGGTGCAGACCCCCATCAGCATAGGCACCCCTCCCCCACTGCACATGTCCATCTATTTAATAGAGTGTACAGTACAGACCTCAGAACAGCGCGGACGTGTACACACAGTGGTGTGTGTACCTCGTGCTCCTCCTCCTCACCGGCGGTTTCGGTCTGACACGTGCGCCTCCCTCGCTGTGTCAGTGGAGCAATCAGTGTAGGACAGCGGGCGGTGTTAGCCGTGCCGCAGCTGCCGCTATCCACGAGTGTCACTCGGGTGCGGCCCGCACCCCCGCCCCCACCTGTCAACGCTCAAGCCCAGCTGTCAACCTGGGAAGATGATTTCGGAGGTGGGCGGGCAGTGAGAAAAAGCCGCGCTCATCACAGCACTGTCCACCAGAGGGCGCCGGTTCGCATATAGGAGCGTGTATCCCGCTCCAGCAGGCCGCAAAGCTGTGGCCTCAATTATCGGCCAGCCCGACGCTAGTCCGCGCAACTGCTGCGATGTAATCCAGGCGCCAGGATGCAATTTCCAGTCGCCATTGCGACCTGGCGCCTGAGTTTTGTCGAGCCCTGGTGTAATAGACAGGGGGATAGATCACCACCCCTGTTGAAAAGACTCTTCAGACGGCGCTGGATCACAAGCCTTGTATGATTACAAATTATGGTTCTCGTCTTTCAAGCACTCAGGACAAGCTCCCCTCACGCAGGTACTCACATGCAGGAGAAAAGGGATGATAGCCAATAGCGTAATTCCGTTTGACCATTTATTATAAAACACCAACAATCAGTTGAAATCGCACTTATAATGTTAAAATAAGTATAAGGCAATACATCACATAAAGCGGATCATCACGTCCAGGGATCGTGGGCTATCAGAGCGGTGTCTCCCATCTGCCTCTGTTTGTAAGTCCCGGCACACTAGCGCTCGCTAGTGACGATCGACATGATGACGTCACTTGATCGACAGTCGTACTATCCAACCCAGACGCGTTTCGTCATTCATTCAACATCATCTGTGGATGTGGATTAACGACCGTGCTTGACGTGTTTATATACAGCTACGCTCACAGATGATTTGCCAAATGCAAGGCAGGTTCACTGGACATCCGCCCTGGTAACTCTTCCTTGGTTAACATATAGCAAGAAAACTATATAAACACTGGTTCTTAGCCCCCAATCGGTGCTTAAGAACATTGCATTCTGCACATAATGATAAAATGGACTAATAATGTTTAAAATATTTAAATGGTGTCACCTTTCATATTAAGCAATATCCTTCTAGACACTGAGTATAACCGAACATGGTATTATAATAAAAACTATAAATGCTAAAATACTTTGTATTAACCATTACAAAAGTATGGATAATGTCCTAACATACTAATTATCAGCCTTAGGCTGAGACGAAAGCCTGAAGGGCTACAAAAATTCTATAAATGTGTGAGTGATAAAATATAATAATAATAACTGTAACATCAGTATAAGCATTCCATTATTGGGGGAATAAAAGTGTTATTATTCAGTAAAAGAGTCTTTTCAACAAGGGGTGGTGATCTATCCCCCTGTCCATTACACGAGTGGTGGTGTTGGTGGAAGATGGATAAGATTGGCTTTTCATTCTGCTGAGAATTTTCCTTTTGCTCTGACCACGGACTATTCTTTGGATTCTCTACATTAAGACTTTGGACTTTTTATATTATATTATATCACATATTGCACTTTACAGTATTATATCCTTGGGAGCGCTGCCTAATATATTGTTTGATATATATTGTAGTTTTAAATGTTTTACCTGTCTGGTGATAGGATAAGGTGCCCCAGCTGTCATCAGCATTGGTCTCAGGAGGGTGGGGCATTGTAGTTCCATCCTCTGCACATTTATTTTCACCTGATCTCTCCTACTCCATAAGCGCTTAGTTTTTAGGAAGGGCCAGACATTTTTTGTACATATTTATATATATATATTTTTTTTTTTTCTTTTATAATATATATTTTTTTGCACAGTGTTTTCACATTTTACATGGACTTTATATGCATAGATATGTCAATGTTCTTCATATGTTTATTGTTCTTTTATTGTGTCTCTTATGTGATATATTAACTTATACATAGCACAAGGATAGCACATTTATTATTGTTTGGTTGGAGCTTGTTACACATCCTATTCAGATTGCTGATTTAGATGCTACTGTCCTTTCGATCTAATTGAGTTTTTATTGCATTTGTTTTACTTATTTTTTTGTCCCTAAGGTTTATATATAATTTTGGGTTTTCCAAAAGGCATAGCACAGTAATGATCTTTCTAGTGTGTTTTTTTTTCCTTATTGTCAAATAATAAGTGGAGATTAATCTAGGTAATCTGGTCCTAAGCAAGGGTTGGGATTAGGGTGCTAATTTTATCTAAACATTAACCATATTACTTTTCCTTGAAAGGGTGAGAAGTTTGGTCCGTTTGCTGGAGAAAAAAGAATCCCCAGTGAGTTGGATGAAACTATGGACAACAGACTGATGTGGGAGGTAATGCACAGATGTTGTTTCGATTGTATTGTTTTATTTGTTACAAATGATATGACTGGAGCTCCATCCGAAAAGCAGGGAGGCAACAGCACAGCAATGTTTTCTTTTTACACAGCCACCTTCTTTAAAGTGGATTTCAAGTCTAGATCTAACTAAGGTTAAAATTGCTCCTTTCCCCTTCTAACTCCTAACTACCCTGTAGGAGGAAGATGCATATACATACCTATTTTCAGGGTGCTCCTGTGCAGTCATGTGATCTCCCCAGCAGCCAGCTTCAGGGTAAAGGAGCGAGACTGGCAACAATGGATGGAATGCCAAGGCAGTGACATCACCCATAGGCCTACTGTTACGTACCTGTAGGCAGAGCCTGAGATGACTAAGGTGGCCTTTTGTACAGTTCCTGTCCAAGCAACCTTAGATGTGGCAGAGGTGAAGGAAAGGCACAATTGCTAAGGTGTAGACACTGTGAGCAGGAACTTGGGAGCTCCAGTATCTGACAAACACAGGTAATGTAAAGATAAAAGATTTTTTAAACACAGGTAATGAACTGTGGAAAAAACAAGTCCAGTTGATGGTGGAGTCAGGTCCCACACTTGGTTAAGTAACTGCTGAGTATAAGCACACCAGGAGGTGAGCAGAACCAGAGTCTGGAACAGGCAGAAGTCGGCAACAATTTGACAGTGAAGTACAGAGTCACTAGGCAGAAGCGTGGTCAGCAGGGGCGGCACATCCATAAGGGGCGCAGGGGCGCCGTCCCCTCTCTCCAGTCACCTCCTCTATGTAGAATGGATAGATTCATGCATTGCATGAATCTATCCATGGCCGCTGCTGTCACCCCCTATTTAGGCATCCGACCCCTTTTAGGACTCCGGGCACCTGAATTGCAGTGGTGGGGGTGTTTTTTTGAAGCACCTGATCAGAACCATAGGCTCTAATAGGCTTCAAAAAAGGTGTGTTAGAAAAGCAAATTAATATTTACTTTTCCAACACTGAACCACCTCTCCGCCAATCAGGTAGCGCGTGTCTGATACCCGTCAGCTGATTGGTTGAATGGGCAGGCGCTGCTATTGGACGTCTAGCAGGAAGCAAGAAGAGATACATGGAGGACACAGCTCGCCACTGCCTGACCTGCCACCAAGATGGGGTAAGTGCTGGTCATACAGCAGGCGAGGGTTACAGTGGCTGAATTTAATGGGGCACAATAGCGGCATTTGATGGGCACAGTGGCGGCATTTTATGGGCACAATGGTGGCATTTGATGGGCACAGTGGCGGTATTTGCTGAGCACAGTGGCTGCATTTTATGGCACAGTGGCTGCATATGATGGGCACAGTGGCTGCATTTGATGCGGCACGGTGGCTGCATTTGATGGCACGGTGGCTGCAATTGATGGCACAGTGGATGCGTTTGATGGCACAGTGGCTACAAATGATGCACACAGTGGCTGCATTTGATGGCACAGTGGCTGCAATTGATAGGCACAGTGGCTGCATTTGATGGGCACAGTGGCTGCAATTGATTTCATGGTGGCTGCATTTGATGGGCACAGTGAAGCTGCGATTAATGTTTTTTTTCCGGTATTTTTCAGAATTTTTCAGTTTGTTTGCACCCCCCAAAAAATTTGGAGCACCAGCCACCTGGTGGCCAGTAGTCCAGGCTGAGGTCGGTAGCAGAGGCAGACAGCGAATATAATCAGGTAGGGGTAATCCGAGTGCAGGGTCAGCAGGATTAACAGGATCAAGGATGCACATCAAGACTGGATCACAGGAACAATGCTGAAGACCATACAGCAAAGACCTAGTGCTGAACTCAGGTTTAAATAGAATGTGCAGTCCGGCTTCTATGCTCATAGAAATGTGCACGCTTATACCTACTGTATGCACATTGGAAAGACAGCCTGCATTAGCCTGGTGGGTTGATTTACTAAAGGCAAATAGACCGTGCACTTTGCAAGTGCAGTTGCTCTCAATTTCCCCAGAGCTTACTAAATGTGGTAAACCTCCGCTTATTTCCATCATCCATTAATGTGCTAGCAAAATGTTTATTTTTTTTCTTGCACATGATTGGGTGTTCTTTACAAAGTTTCAAAGGTTTACCACATTTACATTTACTAAGATAAAAAGAGTGCAACTACACTTTCCAGAGTCTATTTACCTTTAGTAAATCAACCCCTTTATGTCTCCCTTGAAGACGGCCGCTGGGAGCCCATGACATGACTAGACCTGAGCGCCCTGAAAATAGATAAGTATAAGCATCTTCCTTCTACAGGGTAGTTGGAACAAGAGTTAAGGAGAGGGGGGGAGCCATTTTCAGCTTAGTTAGATCAAGCCGGAACTTCTACTTTATGTTTCCAGGTTCTAAAATCAAAATGATTGTGGAAGGAACCCACTTTTAATAAAACCATACTTTCTAAGTGGATATGACTGTTTAACCACAGCTTCATTATTGTTGCTCCCTTGCTTAGTTATAGTCGGTGTTTCTCTTTTTAACTGCTTTTACATAGGTGGCCAGTATGGCTGAATAGCTGAGGGAAATTTGTCATTTGACTAAAATCATGCAGTGCATGTTTTCTGTGTCTTGTATTTAAACATGATGATTTCTCAAGAATGTTAGCACCAATATTAAATAAGTATGATCACTTATTAAATCTGTTTAAATTTGGGTTGATTTACTAAAGGAAAATAGTCTATTCACTTTGCAAGTGACTTTTCCCCTTAGCTTAGTAAATGCTGTAAAAAATACCCAAACATGTGCAAGAAAAAAAAAAAAATGTATTTTGCTTGAACACGATTGGAAGATGGAAGACAGCAGAGCTTCCCTACATTCACTAACTTGTGAAAATTCTTCTGCAAAGTAGGAGAAAATCAATCCCTTTGTGTCAGATGTGTTTAAAAATCTGGCTTTAGGGTTGCAGTTTTGAAACAAAGCCTGGATTCTTTATTTCTATTTTTTTTTTTTTATATATATTTTCTTTGTATTTTTAGGTAAAAAAAGATGGCTTGAGATCTTGACATCTGCACAGTTCAGGTGCATTGTGTGTGCAGTGCGTTAAAAAATCTTACAGGAAACACATTATATAGAGATCAATAGTAATGCATGTAAAATGCATCAAAAACATGAAGCATGCATGCAATGCACAGGACCTAAAATGTGCAGATGTGAATGGGGTGCAGAGTAGATACTTCTTCCAGCAGTGAAGTTAGAACTAATTTTATTATGATATGTTTATACAATGCTGTATAGTCTGTAGGAAGGACATTATCTTTATAAGAGATATGATTACACTGGATAATAAGATAAGGTATGGTCAGTTTTCACTAAATCTCAAATAATATTGATTCTGGTAAATTGTGCCAAAGGTAAATGAGATTTTCTTTCGCTTAGGGAATCTCTCTGCTTTGCTAGCAATGCAATAGTCTATAGGCTAATTTTATTGATGCTCTATTCAGCAGTATACATTTATAATATATCACTGTGAAAACATGTTTTAAATTTACGTGTACTTTGGAACTCTAATCATGTGAATGCAATACCATGGATACATGTGTGATTCTTCCTGGATTTTAGGGTTGTAATGTATACCTGCAATCTAAATATGTAGACAAGATATGCTGAATATATGGCTTATTCAGTGAAGTAATGCCATGAACAGTGATGGTTTTAAAGCGGTGCAACCCCATAATAACCATTATTGCAATTCATTGCAGTCTTAATGATTAACTAGTTCCCCTCTAGAGCAATGTTTTCATTTTTTGCATGCATGCTAAAATCTTTTTTTGCTAAAATGCATTTTTGTCTATATTATTACTTAAATCTTCCAGAGCATATATTTTCTGAAAGCAGATGCCCTGTAAAAGAAAAAGATAGTTGTTTTAAGATATTCGCACCACTGTTTATCAAATCAAAATTTTTAAGGAGAAAATACACTAAAATGTATTTTATTGCACACAGACGCTAACTTTTGTACAAAATAAAAGTTCATGTAGAGTAAATAGATACCAGATGTGTCAAGCCCCATAACTATGTGCAGCCGCAAATTGGGTGAAAGGTATGGTACCCAAAATTATCAATTGCCAATGTATTAAATGCCTTTACAGCTCATCAGTTTTAAGTAAACCATAATTGAGGAACCTATAATTATTGCTCGTACTAACATTCATAGCGATACCACGCATGTGTGGTGCAATCACGGTTTACATTCACATGCAAATCCTGTTTGCGAGTTTGCATTTGTGGGTGTGCGCAGGGCGATGGGGTTACTTTTATTTTTTTCATTACATATTATTATGACTTTTATTAAACTTTTTTATTTTTATCTAACTTTCTTGCTATCGCAAGGGGACTAACAAGCAGGTGACTGGTTTTCTTTATGGAGACATCAGTAGTCTATTAGGCTTGCAATGTCTCCTTTGGCCCTCCATTGCAGCTAATCAAGCACAGATCATACTTAGTTATCTGCTTCTCTGTCTTCAGCAGCCAGGGATGACAGCTCTGAACCCAGAATAACTCAGAGCGGAGCGCTTCCAGCTTCATAAACAGTAGAGATTGTGGAAGTGGTCTCAGGCTCCCGAAAAGAGGAGAGGCCAGGAATTATGGGAGAGGGGTGGGGGGGGCGGGCAAAAGGGATGCCATTCCACCCACACTGTAAAGATGACTGGGTGGCTTTACAGCCGCCCCAATAACTTTTACATTACAGCTGCGGAGCCAGCTGAGGAAAGCAATTTCAAGCTTATGACTGGTACTGCAGCCATGAGCTTTTTTTAAACCCTTCACTCTCTGGTTCTAAGAGACAAAGTGTCATTAAACCCGGACTATGAAAAACTCTCATTACATGCTGTATAACAGTGTCTGTATACTCATAAAGCTACTAAAGGATTTGTTTTGTGTAGAGAGAAATATGGTTGATTCTGCCTTCAGCTGCCGCTCCCTCCTTCTTTTTGTCCCTGCTGTAGCTTGAGCTTGTATAGCTCGGCTGTTGCCACATCTACTGCATATGCTCCACTTTGACATCTCCTTTGAGACATTAATTTCCTTTTTGTACTAGTCTGAATAGGCAATAGCTGCCTTTCGCTATGGCCGAGCTGAGGGCAGGGCTAAGCTGGGGGAGGCCACATGTCCTATGACGTCGTCAGGCCCTCCCTCCAGGCTGTGCAAAGTGGATTGGAACTTTCAATAGAGATCTGATCCACCTGAAGGCATTGATGGGTGGATCAGATCCTTGGCTGACAGCTCCACTCTGGCTTTGCGTGGCCTGGGGGAGGGCCTGTTGATGTCACAAGACATGTGACCTGCTCCGGCTTAGCCCCATGCCCAGCCCGGTCCATGCTGTACCCTGTATTGAAAGAGGTGTAAAAATGTGATTAATGCTTTTATTCACATAGGGGTGTACATGTATTGGATGACTGTCGGTGGGCCCTGTTATTTAACCACTCTAATAGTATTAGAGTTTAGAATCACTTTAATGCATTTTGTACATCATCCTTGGTTATTGCATTGCTTTATTGAATAAATGCTAAAATGTGTCAAAGTAGACAATCTAGACAATTCAAAATAACTATATCAGGAGGCTGGGGATATTTCACAGTGTCATTAGGGGCCCTCCCCCCATTACCATATTTTTCTGACAGCACCAGAGGGCTGGCTGTCGTTTATGTTTTTTGCAGCTAGTACCCTAATGATGTGCCACGGTAAATGTGTGTCATCATGGGGCTGGTAGCGAGAACCTGGAAGAGCCAGCCAACCCCCTTGATGATGTCAGAAGAAGATGGCAGAATGAGGGGGGGTAGTGAAGGTCCACTTTAATAAGCTTGGCCATGAACTGCCTCTATCTTGTAACTGTCCTGACCTGTAGCAAGAAGATGCTCTGTTAGAGTTCAAGACTTAAAGTGGTTGTAAAGTCAGAAGTTTTTTTTTATCTTAATGGATCCTATCCTTTAGGATAAAAAATCTTCTGTGTGCAGCAGCCCCCCTAATTACTTACCTGAGCCCCATCTCTATCCAGCGATGTGCATGAATCCCTCAGCCATCCAGGAATTCTCCCTCCTGATTGGGTGGGACACAGCAGCGGCACCTTTGGCTTCCGCTGCTGTCAATCAAAGTCAGTTAGCCAATCAGTAGAGAGAGTAGGCGGGGCCAAACTGTGGCTCCATGTCTGAATGGACACACGGAGCTGCGGCTCGGCTCGGGTGCCCCCATAGCTATTTGCTTGCTGTGGGGGCAGGAGGGAGGGGCCTGGAGCGCTGACGAGAGACTCAAGAAGAGGAGGATCCAGACTGCTCTGTGCAAAACCACTGCACAAGGCAGGTTAGTATAACATGTTTGTTATTTTTAAACAAAAAAAAAAACAAGACTTTAGTATCACTTTAACCTTGCCACAGCTACATTTGTGCCTTATTTCTTGCTACATTTAGGTAATACTGGCTGTAGGTAAAATATATCCATGTGAGATAATTTTTTGGGTCAACATGTGTTTTAAATAGTTACCACAAATTACCTGTATGGTTTTACTATTCATGTCCATGGGGACACCTTTACACTGCCCCGCCCGGAAATGATGTCACTTGTTGTCATCAGGCGTCTTCCTGTGTTTCCAGGAAGTGGATTCCCCCTGGCACTGCGCTGGTTCCCTGGGGTCTGGTAAGGTGCCTGTATGACATCGGGTGTTCACTAATCGGCGCACTGCAGCAGGGAGAATCCCGCTGGCGTCTGTTGGGGTTTTCCCCCGTTCCTGGCATTTCTGAAGCTTCCGGTTGGGTGATCCCAGTGTGCGGGTTTTGGACACCTCTGAGTGCCCAACCAGGCATAGAGAGGTGAGACATGGATTGACCCACTTATCAATCCTGCATCCGTTTTTAATTTTTTGCTTATTTGTTTCTACACCTATATTCATCTGACTAAATATAAATGAATGTGCAATTTATCATGGATTTGAATGAATCATCATTATTTATTTATTTGTGTACTTATGATGGAGTTTTTTGTTTTGGATATAGGCCAACAATTAGTGCCAGTTCACACAGGGGCGACTTGTCAGGCGGCTTAGCCGCCTGACAAGTCGCGCTCGGTTCTGTACAATGGAACCATTCTAATAGGAGCGACTCAAGTCGCACCGACTTAGAAAAAGGTTCCTGTACGACTTTGGGACGACTTCAGGGCGACTTGCATTGACTTCAATACAGAAGTCATTTTGCAAGTCGCCTCTGAAGTCGTGTGCAGATCGCCTTGCAGATTCGCGCGGCAAGTCATGCTGCCCCTGTGTGAACTGGCACTTATGCAGCGCTTTACATATATATTGTATATTCACATCAGTCCCTGCCCTCAAAGAGCTTAAAATCTAAGGTCCCTATCTCACATTCATACATATTAGGGCCAAATTAGACAGGAGACAATTAAGCTACCAGCATGTCTTTCATTTACTGGAAGAGTGTGAAAGAAAGTTATGAGAATTTTGTAACTGAAATCTAAAACTATTCTCAGCCTTAGGCCCCTTTCACACGGGCGGACCTGTCAGTTTTTTAGGAGGACCTGAACGGATGCTCCGTGCACCTCTATGGAGCCACAGATGTCAGCGGTGACATGCCCGCTGACATCCGACCCGCTCCAATCTGCCAAAGTGTGACGGAGGAAAACCCTACTTTTCCATCCGTCTGGCGGATCGGATCGGATGACAACAGACTCTACGGTCCGTTGTCATCCGATCCCCCATAGGGCGCTCTGACAGGTCGGTTCCTGCACAGTGTGCAGAGACAGACTTGTTATCTGCCTGCTCAGCGGGGATCGACTAAGCTATCCTTGCTGAGCAAAGCGGAGCCCGCACACGGATCTGCCCGTGTGAAAGGGGCCTTATTCTTATATAATTTGAAAAATTAGGAAAAGAGTTGCCCCTGGGATGGTGTAGATTGGAACAATAACATGGATTTGCCACCAAGGAGTATATATAAAAGTAAAAAAGTTTTATTTATACAAATTTTTTCACATAATTTTAGCCATAATAAAATAAATTTGAAAAACGAGAACTGACATGCATTTATATTGACACCAAATACATACAATCACCCTATGTTTGTGACATGTAAGTCAATTATACATAGCGGCGAAAAGCAACCGACATGTTTCGATATTGGTCGCTATGTTCGTAGCAGCTTCCATTAAATCGTTTTTCAAATTTATTTTATTATGGCTAAAATTATGTGAAAAAATTTGTATAAATAAAACTTTTTTACTTTTATATATACTCATTGGTGGCAAATCCATGTTATTGTTCCAATCTACACCATCCCAGGGGCAACTCTTCTCCTAATTTTTCAAATTAAACCGGGATGTGATTGGAATTAGTGGTAATTGCCCTCTATCCACAGGTTTAAATTGCTTCATTCCTAAACGTATTACCTTATTCTTATATAATCATCAAAGTCCTGGGTACTAACAAAAGCCAAGGTGGTCACATATAGCAGGTGAGAAATAAGGTTTTTGAAGATTTTGTGAAGGGAAATTGTTAATCAGAAAATAAAAAACAGTTGTAATTATCCAAGCAATGGCGGACACCTTAAATGACCTGGTCGTGTAAAAAATCGCAGGAAAAAAGATTGAACATTCTTCTAAGGAAATCCAGGAGGCATAAGAAAGGCTTTCACTGAAGTGAAAGAGGACCAAATAGAGCTACGACTCAGTAAATAAAGATGTAGAGCAATAAATAGAGTAGAATGAGGTAGGAAAATGCAGGAGGCTAGGTCCCATCATGGGCTGTAGTGAGCAAGAGAGTCTGTCTATTATCCATGTACCCTTTTCTTGACATATACATTTTGTAATATTTTGTGCATGGGAAATCATTCTTTACTACATTTGCTAATGACAGTCATTTATTAAAATGTAATAAAAATATTGAAATAGAAATTAATAGGTTATATTCAATATAGGGTGGAATCATTTCTCAAAAAACATATGAAAAGTTCTTATATTTTGGCACTGGGCAGATTTATTCAGACAAAACAAAGTCTATGCTTCCATTATAAAGAATGGCTAATTATCCATTGCATGCTTTAGAAAAGGCCCCTTCCAGTATTAATATACATAAACAGTTACTTTCTTACATGGTCTTCACTTCCTATTTTTCTAGAAAACATTCTGTATTCAAGTTATGTCTTTTTCAGGTCCGAGGAAATAAAGGAGAAGTTCTGTATGTTTTAGATGCCACAAATCCACGCCATTCCAATTGGTTACGCTTTGTCCATGAAGCACCATCACAGGAGCAGAAGAACTTGGCAGCTATCCAGGTCACTTTTTCTTAAAATACTTTAATGTGACGGGCATTCTGTTTCATAACATGTGTCATTTCCTATTGCAAATAGTTTACATTTTATTTAGTAAAAGTCTGACTTAAATATATGTTAGTATGGAATTTAGGTCCATAGCATATGTTATGGTGTGTTAAAAGTTAGGGTGATCTAACGGCCTATTTTTAATCCAGTTAAGTGTTTAAAAGTATTTTCAATAGCACTTCAACCTTCTTTGTACTATTCTCTTTCAATCCTTCACAGATTAATAACAGGCAGACTAGGATAAAAATGGGCATCACTGAAAGCCAATCAGGCTATTGCATTTTACAGTGCTGTGTTTCTAACAAACTGGGCTTTTTGATTTGAAGACAGAGCACAGGTATGACCTCAGTAGTGTGCTGTACTCCATTGCTAGCTAATAACAGTCTTGGCCAAACTTTGTATTGCTTTGACTGTAGTAAAGACAAATGAACCAGATACTGTATCTAGATTAAAAAACAAGTAAACAAAATGACAAATTCTTGACAGGTAAGGCGGTTCATGTATATGTATTTTAGCTGTGTTTTTAACAGTCTATCGACACTTATACTATATTTTAAGATAAGTATCAACATATATGGTGTCTTTTTTAATGAAAATTGTTGACTTATGTGCAGTATATAACTGAATACCCGAAAGGTATAGATTGAAATGTGCATTAGAAATAAAGTCATAGCGTTATTAAAAGCATGTATGCATGTATTGCTTAAAGTGGAAGTTCAGACTAAAACTAATATTTCTAAATCTACTTGTATCCATGATCTAAGACTAACCTAGCTAGCCCTGTAAATCAAATATCGCTATACATACTTTTTCTGAAGCCTCTCCAGTCCATTCTGGAGCAGTAGAAGCTGTGTGCAGGAGACAGCCGACAATGGCTGGGAAATGCCTGAGAAGTCACGTCACCCATAGAGTTACTATGGGGCTTCCGTTGTCGACTGCCTCTTCTGTACCCGCCTACACAGAGAAGCCGCCGCTGACAGCTCAGCGTAGGACTGGACCAGGGCGGCTTCAGAAAAGGTATGTATAGCCATTTTTTTATTTACAGGGCTAGATAGGTTAGTCTTAGATTGTGGCTGTGAGTAGATTTTGAGATTTTAGTTTTAGCCTGAACTTCTACTTTAAAATACAATATACTACTATTTTGCATTCATATTATTAATTATATAATGCTTGCTTATTGCATAGCAATGTGCTATGGAACCGAACTCTGATAAATGTACACAAAACAGTTCAAAATAAAATTACCAAATTTAGGAACTAAAATGCGGTAACTACATTTGTTTGATATTTAGCATTTGTGGATGGTGCACCAGTATCTTTAACTTACAGGGCTTTATACGTGCAGATAGGAAATTTAATGGGAAGTGGGCCAAGGGAGCTGCATGGCAAGAGGGTAGCATTACTGGCAGTGTGGTTTAAAAGCAACAAATGTATGTGTGGTCACTGGGGGTAAGACATGACATCATGTCTACTCAGTAAGCCATATATGTTTTTTTATGCATTCTTTATTTAGAAAAGGATTTTTACAAAAAAAGAAAAGTTGCAAATATTCTCAAATGACACATTGAGCAATTACATAAGACAGTCCTGTGGTCCAATAATAAAGATGACACTAGGCAGGGGCGGTACCATGTACAGGCCCCCATGGTGGACCCTCAGGAACATTTGCCGGGTTAATGTATGGGCCGGTCCAGGTATGCTTTGCTTTAGAATAGATGTGTTGTGACAGAAAATAAAAAAAAGGGGAAAAGAAGAATGAGAAAAGAGGGCAACCTCAGAGAGGCTCCTTGGGAAAAGCCCTAATGGGCCATACTTCAAGGTAAAAATAAAAAAAACCTGAATGTACCATAGTCAGTGATTGATATTCAGACAGGTAAAGAGAGCAGGAAAGAAACACAAGTAGAGCAGAAAGGGGAAGGGGAATAGGGAATGAGAAACTGAGTCAGGCAGGGAGAGATATACAGCAGCAAAAAATCAAGGGGCCCTGGGAAATCAGAGGGGTGCAATGTGTTGTTACTCGGGAAAGATCACTACAGGCTGTCCAACCCCATGAGGGCAGGGTCTACTTTTCCGAATAGAAGAAGTCCAACCAATAGAGCCAAGTTTTATTGAATTTAGTGGACATCCCTTGAGAGAGCTGGTTAAATCTTCCAAGTGGATGAGCCAAAGCTGGATTGTAGGCACTGAGGGAGATTTCCATAGAGCTGGAATGCAAGAGCGAGCTGCATTAACCAAATAAATAATAACTGAGTTTTTATGTTTTAATGGTGGAAGAGAAAAAACTCCTGATCTCTAGGTACATGGTGGTCGGTGAGCCTTATGCCTCGTACACACGACCAGTTTTCCTGTCAGGAAAAAAACTGACGTTTTTCCCGACGTGATTCCTCTCCAGCCTTCCTTGCATACAGACGTTCATGCCAAATCCCGCCTGACCAAAGCGTGGTGACGTACAACACGTACGACGGGACTATAAAGGGGAAGTTCCATTCAAATTGCGCCACCCTTTGGGCTGCTTTTGCTGATCCTCGTGTTAGTAAAAGTTTGGTGAGAGACGATTTGCTCTTTTCAGCCTCGTGCTTTTCAGTTACAGTGTGACGAATGTGCTATCTCCATTACGAACGCTAGTTTTACCAGAACGAGCGCTCCCATCTCATACTTGATTCTGAGCATGCGCGTTTTTTTCCCCCTTGGAAAAGCATACACACGAGCGGTTTTCGCAACGGGAAAAAGACTGCCGGGAATCACGACGGGGAAAAAAGAGAGCCGGTTCAAATTTTTTTGCGGGCAGTTTTCTTGCCGGGAAAACTGCTATGGAGCATAAACACGGGCGGTTTTCCCGACAAAAAGCAAACATGCCAGTTTTCCCGTCGGGAAAACCGGTCGTGTGTACGAGGCATTTTAGCTAGCGTTTGCATTCGGGTCCAGAAGTTATGTAGTTGAGGGCACAACCAAAATATATGCAACGGCAACAAGTATCCAGGATGGTCAACTTAATAATATATGTATTTAACCTCTTTAGATCCGGGCCATTGACAAATGACGGCCTCAATGTGGATCTAAAAATCCGGGAGGACGTCAATAGACGTCCTCGGCTATTTCGGCCACTGGGGCATCACTGAGATGCCGATGCGCGTGCCTGGCGGCCGCGATGTCCGCCACGTACCCGCGATCGGCATGTACACAGAGCAGGGACGTGGATCTCTGTGTGTAAACACAGAGATCCACGTCCTGTCAGGGAGAGGAGACCGATGCTGTGTCCCTTGTACATAGGGACACAGATCGGTCACCTCCCCCAGTCAGTTCCCTCCCCCACACAGTAGTAATCACTCCCAGGGCACACATTTAACCCCTTCCTCGCCCCCTAGTGTTAACCCCTTCCCTGCCAGTGTCATTTTTACAGTAACCAGTGCATTTTTATAGCACTGATCGCTGTAAAAATTACAATGGTCCCAAAATGGTGTCAAAAGTGTCCGATGTGTCCGCCATAATGTCGCAGTCACAATAAAAATCGTTGATCGCCGTCATTACTAGTAAAAAAATTCAATAATACTATGCCCTATTTTGTACACGCTATAACTTTTGCGCAAACCAATCAATAAACGCTTATTGCGTTTTTTTTTACCAAAAATATGTAGAAGAATACGTATCGGACTAAACTAAGGAAAAAAATATATATATATTTTTTTTAAATGGGATATTTATTATAGCAAAAAATAAAAAATATTGTGTTTTTTTCAAAATCGTCGCTCTTTTTTTGTTTATAGCGCAAAAAATAAAAACCGCAGAGGTGATCAAATACCACCAAAAGAAAGCTCTATTTGTGGGAAAAAAAGGACGTCAATTTTGTTTGGGAGTCACGTCGCACGACCGTGCAATTGTCATTCAAATCGTGACAGCGCTGAAAGCTGAAAATTGGCCTGGGCAGGAAGGGGGTTTAAGTGCCCAGTAAGCAGGTAGTTAAAGCAGAGTGACAGAATGCCTGTAATCTGGATTAGCAAGAAAACAGTACAAGATAATGTTCAGGTACTGGTTTCTTGGCCCAACTTTTTCACCTGCAGTTAAAATAAAGAAGAGGAAATGGCCTTACCTACCATATCTTCTTTCTTGTCCCTCTTTCCTTGCACGTAGCTATTGACTTGTCTGTACAAGCTTGGGGTCAAAGTTGATATGTCCCCTGATTGAGTAACTTCCACATGGAGCTATAAAAAGATTATCTAGGGCAGGGGTTTAAGGAGCATAAGTAAAGATGGCATAATATTAAAGAAAAAACAAAAAAAAACATAGAAGATTTTATTGGGGCATTTTACCTGACACTGCAGATAAAACATGCAGAATCAATGCTGTGATTTATGGTATAGTTTAACAATGTTTTGGATTTAATGTGCTCATCTAGGACATCGGTTTTATTTACAACTTTTTAATCTTTGAAATCCTTAGCAGTTTTAGCAATGTACAGTGAAGATATGTTTTTTCTTGCCTTTAGATACAAAAGCCATTGCTAAGGTTTTAATGTGAGACCCCTTTACATTTTATTTAGTAAGCTCTTCTAATATTATATAACGAGACTATCAAAGTACCGCAGATTGCAATGAAAGAAACGTAAAGAGAGAACCTTCGATAAGCTACTTATTTGAATTTACATATTGCTGAACTGTTTGGTGAACACAGCACATCTACTACAGTCTTTATAACTACAAAGAGAAGATTAACTTGTAATGGAACACAAGTTGTAAAAATGAGATAGAATTTGTGTCAAGGGTACTCGGAGGACAGAATTAGCCTGTCTTCTTGATGTGTGTATTTTAAAGACTGCTAATTTCAAGGTTATCAAACCTACAAAGAAAATATTTTTTGCCATTTTTGATGATGCTAACGGCGTGTAAGCTTTCAGAGACTATAAACTAATTAAAATGCAATGTAAAATGTTAAGATAAAACAAATAGCACTGTTAGAAATCATTCAAACATTCCTAATGTCCAAACACACTGAGCTTTCTACTAACTAGGGACTCAAGTCAAGAGTCATTTCTTTTTTACAGATTCTGTAAGTTTGTCTTATGTTTAAAAGCAGTTCCAATATTCATACCAAAGTCATTCTGGAAGTGGTGTGGTTTGTGATTTATTGCGTGCTAGGGTCAGTAAATTGCAGATAGTCTTTTCAATTTCCTTGATTTGTTTTTCATGTAGGGTTAGGAACACTACAAACCTCAGTGTATGCAAAACAGATTCGTTCAATTGTCCATATTATCCATACATGCCATGTACAATGTAGATCTTTACAACTAAATTATACAATAAACACTCCATTTATAGATCACTTTCCACACACATGAACTTTAATGGTATCCCAGTCTAAGTTGGTAGGGTTCAATGTTGAGTTGGCCCACCTTTTGCAGCTATAACAGATTCAACTCTCCTGGGAAGGCTGTCCACAAGTTTTAGGAGTTTGTCTATAGGAATGTTTGACCATTCTTCCATTTGTGAGGTCAGGCACTGATGTGGATGAGAAGGCCTGGCTCGCAGTCTCTGCTCTAATTTATCCCAAAGGTGTTGTGTCGGGTTGAGGTCAGGACTCTGTGCAGGCCAGTCAAGTTCCTCCACCCCAAACTCGTTCATCCATGTCTTTATGGACCTTGCTTTGTGCACTGGTGCGTAATCATGTTGGAACAGGAAGGGGCCATAACCAAACTGTTCCCAAAGAGTTGGAAGCATGAAATTGTGCAAAATGTATTGGTATGCTGATGCCTTAAGAGTTCCCTTCATTCGAACTAGGGGACCAAGCCCAACCCCACGCCATAAGTGAAGTCAGACTTTGGGGACGATTTGACAGACATCTGTGCGGGTTCATGCAGAGATGTCTATTCAAATCGCCCCCGAAGTCGCCAAAAGTAGTACAGGAACTACTTTTGGGAATCAGCGCGGCGCCGCAAAGTCGGCATCGCATTGATTCGGACGGAGCAATTTCCGGCAATATCCGCCGATTTGGCATGCAATTTGAAATGTCAAATCACATGCCAAATCAGCCTAATGTGAACATGGGCTAACCGTCACTTTGAGGGCACTAGTGACACGAATATAGTGATCAGTGCCTAAAATATGCACTGTCACTGTACTAATGGCTGAGAAGGGGTTAAACATCTAGGGCATTCAAAGGGTTAACCGTGTGCCTAGCCAGTGTTTTACTGTACAATGTGTGCTGCTTTTACTCAGGGAAGTGATGGATTTTTTTTCCTGCATTGCAGGGACGCACAATCCATCCCTTCCCCTGTGTCAGAAAGGAGATCTGTCTTGTTTACATAGGCAGAGCACCATTCTGTGTCTTTGCCTCTAACATCCAGTGCCCGACACCCGCAGATCGGCTTCTGCTGTGAGTAATCACAGCTGAAGCAGGCTGGCCGTGGAAGTGCAGACTCACATAAATATACGTGATTCATCACAGGAGGGCTGCCCTGTAGCAGTATATCTGCTATGGGGCAGTCCTTAAGTGCTTAATGTTGTTTTGTTAGAAAATATGATATGAACATGAAAATTGACCGTTGCTGCGTCCTCACTAATGGTGGAAAATCAAAGGTGCGATTTTCAGACAAAAAATAGATCAGAATTCGACACGTGTATGGCCGGTATAAGTCTGAGTATGCCTAAAATAAAATTGTGATTTTTTTATATGGTTTTTGGGTCAGTAGCACTGTAAGCATTACATGTTTATATAACGCTTAAGCCCTGTACACACGATCGGATTTCCTTTGGATTTTAAACCGATGGATTTTTCCATCGGAAATCCGATGAAGCTGACTTCCATCAGTCTTGCCTACACACCATCAGTCAAAAAACCGATCGTCCCAAACGCTGTGACGTAAAACACTCAGACGAGCCGAGAAAAATTAAGTTCTATGCTTCTGAGCATGCGTCGATTGATTCTGAGCATGCGTGGGTTTTTTATCCGATGGAGTTCCCCACAGACGATAGTAATTTGCTATCGTTTTTTTTTCCATCGGATAAATTTAAAACATGTTCTATTTTTTGGAAAAAAGATCGATGGGGCCCATACACGATCGGTTTGTCCAATGAAAAAAGTCCATCGGACTGTTTTCATCGGTAAAACCGATCGTGTGTACAGGGCTTTACAGTGCTACTGACCCAAAAACCATACAAAAAAATCAAAATTTTATTTTAGGCATACTCAGGCTTATGCCGGCCATACACGTGTCGAATTCTGAACTATTTTTTGTTTGAAAATCGCACCTTTGAACAATCGTTTGATTTTCCACCATAAGTGAGGACGCAGCAATGATCAACTTTCGTGCGGCCATCGAATTTAAGTGATTGGGCATATTGTAAATTTTTTGAAAATCAAACAAATTTCTAATTAATGATGGGAGAAACGTGCAAGAAATATAGGTCAGTGATCGTTTGGACATCGGAGCGTACATTCTATAGCAAGCCACCTTTGTATTTGATTTTTTTTAAAGATATTTTTATTAGGTTTAAGACAAACCAACAAACAGAAAGAAACATACAAAAAAAACAACAATACCACCAGACAACCTGGTCATAAACATTAGGCAATACACTCAAACATAGAAAAATAAACTGACATCAGTGCAAAATATAAAGTAGGCACAATGGTAAAAGGCTCAGGTATAATACCGGGATATAGCAAAAGCGGAGGTCCAGACATTAGAGATCCCTGAGGCACGGCCCATCAATGGTCAAGCAAGAGTAGTACAATCAGTGCTGGGTTAACAGACTAGCCAACCATCTACCCCAAATTTTGTGAAAGGTTTTGTTCCATTTCTGGAGTTCAAAAGTACGTTTATACAGTGGGATAGCGTCATTAATACGTTTTAAGCAGAGGGATTTCAGAGAGGTCTGTGCGCCCTTCCAGGACAGTAAAATAGCTTTTTTAACATAGAAGAAGAGTATACGGAGCAGTCTCTTGGCATGTGATGATAGGTGTAATTCGCCAAAAATGCCTAATAGGCAGTTCTTAGGGTGGATTATGCTTGGGAAGCCTAGCGCCGATGAGATGAAAGCACCCACTTCTTCCCAGAAGTCCCGGACTACCGGGCATGACCAGAAGCAGTGTAAGAAATCGGTCTCTTGGCCACAGCCGCGGAAACAGGCAGCCGAAGGCAGGAGACCCATCTTGTGTAACCTAGCCGGTGTGAGGTGGGTATGATGAAAAATTTTGACCTGTATGATGCGGTCCCGGGAAGCAATAACAGAGGCAAGCCACCTTTGTTAATAAATTCTGCGAATATAAGCTGTAACCTGTGCATGAACGATAAGCATTTCATTTCAAATGTAAGTGGTTGTGAAAATACAGCTTTATTATATACAGTGCACCAACTTTTAAAACATGTTTCCTGAAACCATTGAGTTAAATAGCTTTGCATAGTGATGTAGACAATAGTGGGAAAGGCAAACCTTCTGATGATAAAAATGAAATAATAATAACTAGTGTATCCTTTAGTTTTTCCAAGAGGCATACATAGGTATTCTGATAGAACCAGTAAGTGCTGATATGCATACACACAAGTTAGCAAAAAAGACCTATAAGTGTGATCCATGTTCAGTGCCTTAAGATATACTTAAAAAGATGGGTATTCTAGTTCATATACAGAGCATAGTTTTAGTGTAGGTTCTTTCAGAAAATGGCTGAATTACACCATAGATACATTCCTCGTCACATAGCAGAAGTCTCATCACATAAACAATCAAGAAGTATGAGATAGCTTGGAAGTCCTTTTTTGGTAAACATGATTTTCCTCTTGTTCTTTTGGGTGTTATCCAAGGCTTTAATGCAGCAGAACATTCAATGATACGCCAATTGAGGAGGAGACAGCTGCTTTGGTCTTCTTTCACTGTACTCCGTATAAGAAAATACGAGACAGTGTTAAAAAGATTATTGATCTTGTAATGGTATATAAATAGAGTAAGCCATTATGTCTGATATTGTTATTTTATCAAGTGTTTCACCTCATTATGTTACATAATGAAGATATGCAATACCAGTGTAATTGCTGATAGCATTTGATTCACTAATGCTGTATCCTTTGTAGTCGAGAAACTTTTTCCATTATAGCAGGTTCTCTGGGGTGAAAAGGTCACTGTGTGCATGATTTTATGGCATTTAATAGTGTTATAAATGATAAACTAATATTAAAATACTAAATAATGTAAAAAGTCTTAAGTAAATGATTACATTTTGAAGAAGATATATAGGCCAACCGTACAAAGGAGATAATGTTAAGAAACAAGCCGATCAGCGGGTACCGTGATCTCGATGTCAGCCGGCACCCGCTGATCATTCAGTACAGAGGCAGATTGCCATTCTCTCAGTAGGGAAGGCATGGATCCTGTGTTCCTGCAAAGCACAGGCAAGGATCCATGTCTTCCCCTAGAAAAAGCACCTCCCACACTGTACAAAAACACTGGTTAGGCACACAGTTAACCCTTTGATCACCCCTGATATTAACCCCTTTTCAGCCAGTGTCATTAGTACAGTGACAGTGCATATTGTTAGCACTAATCACTGTATTAGTGTCACTGATTCCCCAAAAAAGTGTCAGGTAATGTCCAATTTGTCCATATACGGTACTTTTTTTTTCTTTGATCCCATCTGCCACACTGTTCAGGGATGGGAAATACCCATAGCGTCTAGATATGGAGGCGCATGTGAATCACTCCATGTGACAATGCTTGAGCCAATCAGCAGATTTACATGGGTAGTTTATAGCCCTGTGTAAACTATGACTGACTTACAAAGGGCTTTTGATTCTAGGTATAAATCATGGTGTACTTAACCCTCTATTACAGCCGCTAGCAGGTATCATTGTGTTCTCCTGTCAACACTAACCATGGTTGCAGGTAAGAAAAACATTCCGTCTATGGCCAGCTTTAGTGTCCCATCAATTGAGCGCCTTCTGTTTTAGGCATGAGCTCCTATCATTTTGCAGAGGTTAGGCTAAACACCATTTAATAGCAGCATTTAACAACCTTTTATGATAAAGGCACATATTTTACAGCTTTGTGAACTGAAGTTTGTTCAATATAAAATAGAGATTTGTAAATAGCTAGAAAGACAGAGAGAGGAAGAAAACTTCAACTCAACTATCCAATCTGTATCAAAACCTCCTCTAACTTTGCTATGCATTTATGTTTATTTGTAATAATCTTAAGTTTGATAAAAAAAAAAAAAATATCTTCATAGGTCTATTGTCTAAGTAAGACCTGCTTGCACTTGCTTGCGCACAATATCGCACTTGCTTGAAGAGATCAATAGCGAAATAAGGTGTTTCATATTTTAAGCTAATAATGTTTAGCTAATCAAAACTTTAGCTATTCTTCGTAAATCAAACTATTAAAGTTGCTTAGTAAAAATAACCTAAATATCAGTTATTTGTTTTTGGCTACATAATAAATGTTTTGTATTTGTTGAAGATTTTATTTATATAGTTCTGTTACATTTTTTTATTAAATGAACACAATTTTCCCTTTAGAATTTTCCATTATTTATCTTTTATTTTTCACAAGAAAATTCCATTATTTATCTTTAATCCAGGAAGGGGAAAACATATTTTACCTAGCCATTGAGGACATAGACACGGACACAGAACTTCTCATTGGATACTTGGACAGTGATATGGAGGAGGCTGAGGAAGAAAACAAAGAAGTTGTCAGTGTAGTCTCCAAAGAAGAGGAAGAGAGTCTTAAAGAGGCCCCGCTACCTCCAGGGGAGAAAACCGAAACAGGTGAATGCCACATACATAAGGTTTTTATTATTCATAGAGTCCAGTGACCTATAGTATAGTAATAGCAGTGGGGAACATGACAGTAAGCTACACAAGGCACAAGAGATTATACTTGTAGGGAGAACTATTCAGACACTTAGATGCTTCATGCTAAAACAAACTGCATTTTCTATACCCAGGCCAATCATTTCCTCGTGCAGAATTTTGTCAATGTAATGTTAAACATAATGTTGTAAATATTACTTAACCACTTCAGCCCCGGAAGAATTGGCTGCCCAATGACCGGGCCATTTTTTGTGATTCGGCACTGCGTCGCTTTAACTAACGTGCGACACTGTATCCAAACAAAATTGACGTTCTTTTTTTCCCACAAATAGAGCTTTCTTTTGGTGATATTTAATAATCTCTGCGATTTGAATTTTTTGCGCTATAAACAAAAAAAAATAAATAAATAAATAAATAAAACACAATATTTTGTACTTATTGCTATTAAAAAAATCCTCAATTTTTTTTTAAAAAAAAGCTAATTTTTTCTCAGTTTAGGCCGATATGTATTCTTCTACATATTTTTGGTAATAAAAATTGCAATAAGCGTATATTGATTGGTTTGCGCAAAAGTTATAGTGTTTACAAAATAGGGGATAGATTTATAGCATTTTTATTATTATAATTTTTTTACTAGTAATGGCGGTGATCTGCGATTTTTATCGGGACTGCGACATTATGGCGGACACATCGGACACTTTTGACACAATTTTGGGACCATTGGCATTTATACAGCGATCAGTGCTATAAAAATGCACTGATTACTGTAAAAATGTCACTGGCAGGGAAGGGGTTAACACTAGGGGCGATCAAGGGGTTAATTGTGTTCCCTAGTGTGTTTCTAACTGTAGGGGTAAGGGACTGACCTAGAGGAAATGACAGATTGTGGTTCCTAGCTATTAAGAACTCACAATCTGTCTTTCCCCACAGAACAGAACAAGGATGTGTGTGTTTACACACACACGTCCCCGTTCTGCCTCTCGTGCCCACGATCACACGTGGCCGGTGGTCATCGCGACCGCCGGTCACGAGCATGCTATCTCGCTTAAAGGGACCGACATACAGCTATGACGGTTAGCAGGATCGTGCTGACCAGCCACCGTATAACGACGCCGGCTGGTCGACAAGTGGTTAAACATACACCATGCAATAAATAATTTCAGTTATATATTTGTCTGCAATAAAATATGAACTTAACTGATGGTTAACCAATGCACATGGTAAGTCTTTTGCTGCAAATACTTTCTGTATCTGACATGCTCTCACAACCAATTAAACCTAAACTCAAGACTAATATAAAGTACTCCAGTGAAATATGTAATCTTAAAAAAAATACAAAAAGTAATGTATTTTTAAATGTGACTAGTATGGGTACCTGAATTGGAATTGGTAGCTGCCTCTTGTACACCCCTGTACAGCAGCACTCAGACTAAGAGAGGAAGAACAGCACTAAGGCCAATGAAGTGTGCTACACAAACATGTGCTGACAAGGAGGTATCCTGACGGGAGAGAGAGTGAATAGGGGGATGAGCTCATCAGTCTGCTACTACTCCTTAACTGCCCAGTTACAGGCTGGGGGTGAGATTTACATAGAAATTAAATTATATGACAAATAAAAAAGTGAAGTGGAATGATAAACGGCATGTGTTCTAAAAAATATAAGTTAGGTTCCAAAGAAGAAATGGAAAAAACCCACTGGTTAGGAGCCGACTTCACTACTACACTCAGTGCAAGACAAGTAAGAAAGGAAGATCCTCTACTCTCTGTCGATTTTGTCTGACACTCTGCTATGTCATTTTGACCGAATTCCAATCCAGGGCCATGCATGTCCCAAATTCAACCAATCTCATAATTTCTAGTAAAACTTGTTTACCCTATTTGAGATTGTGAATTTTGGTTTGCCCCTTGACCCAATCTGGGGCAAGAGGGGGAGTGAGCTTCTCTCTCATGTTTTTCACTGTGATAAATCAATGCTGGTCAATAACTTCAGGGGTCGGGCTGTTGCTTGGCATTTTCCAAAATATTTTCCCTTGTCCCACCCACTTGTCTCTCGTAAACAAGGCAATACATTCCGCAACACAATCATGTTAAAACAAACATCTTGAATAGTAAAAAAAAAAAATACAATCCAATAGTAAAATAATATGAGAGGTTAAAACGTAAAACATCTGGCGGAAGTCCTCATTCCTTTTTTTTGCCTTAACTGTTCCGTATCCCGACAAACACATACTTTAATTTTTCTAATACATTTTTTATAATTTTTACATTTACAAAGTCTGGAGCCCCCTTTGGCAGGGGGGTCCAGGGCAGTTGTCCCTTTTGCCCCCTTATAAATCCGACACTGGGTGAGGTGTTGACATAACTACTGTATTGCTTAACTGCAACAGTGAAATAGAGGCCACCACTTGGCTCTGTTGTTTAGCAAATCTGTGTAAATTTCAGGATTGGCTGGCCAAAAACACAAATGGTTTGGTAGTTAAAACTACTCCCATGTATATAATTCAACTGTGTATTTAGCTGCTTGGCTGGCATTCAGCGCTTTAAAAAAACCTCATTCTTTTATGTATATTTTCTTAATTTCTTTATAAAAACTTACAGTTATGTTGTATTTTATTAATATTACAGAACACTGTAATCACAATGATGACCATGACTGCCCGCTTTGTGAATCCAGCTTTCCCAGTCATGAGATTCTTGCTGAACATCTTCAAGCTTTGCATCAGAAACCAAGTGAGGAAAAGGAGTTTAAATGCAGAAATTGTGGGAAAAAATTCCCTGTGAAACAGGCTCTTCAAAGACAGTGAGTTCTTAAAATATATACTTTGCACATGTATCTTCTCTTGCCAACTTAAGTGTGAATATCAATCATTCAGGTAGCCCTGATATGTTTTTTTTATAACCTGAATATATTTTCGAAGGGCAAAAGCCTTGAGCTGCATTGCAAACTTCAACACCAGTATCGCTTCAGTGAGTGAGTGACCTGCACACAATCTTCACATTCTTCTACCCTGATTTCTAGCTCCTGTCTATTCTGCACAATAGCTCAAGGCCTATAGACAAGATGGGGGTACATGGGGCAACGTAGGCAGCACAAAGCCAGGCAACAAATAAAGAAGAAGGTATGAGACCAAAGGTGTTTGTGGGCTGTACATGGACCCTATTATCAAGGTGACTTTCCACCTTGAGAAAGAGGCTTCTGAAGCCCCAAAATGCTGTTGGTGGTATGCCTCACAAGTTAATCAATACTTTACTTGAGCCCTATTTCATTTGTTATTTTGAATACCTGATTATGTCCATGAGCTGCAGTAAGTAATGGGTGGGGCATGCCTCAGGCAGAAGACAAACGCAGTCATGTATTCCTAGTAAGAACAGTGGTGCTGGAGGCTGTACACTGCATGCAGGCCATGCAGTACAATGTCACTGTTATTGACAAAGCGTTTATTTTCTGTTTGCATAGAAGCCCAAGCCAGGCAGACTGAATGGATAGTAGTAAAAGCATCCTTTAAGTCTAGTACACATGGGCGGAATGTCAGGCTATATTCAGCCCATGTGTACTGCAGCCGGTCTGACAGAAGCTGTTCGGCCAAAGAGGCCTGACCAAAAAAGGTCTGCCGATCAGCTCACGATCATTGCTCTAAGCCAATGCCTGAGAGCGCTGACCAGAGTGTTCTGGCGGGGAGGCCGTTCCCCTGTCAGAACACAATAGCACAGCAGGGGAGATCACTGTACTAACATCGGATTGTTAGCTGTCAATATTTTTTTTCGTTTAGCCCTGCTGGGTTGAATAAAATAAAAACTAGTAGTGTGTACCAGGCTTAAGTGAGGATTCAGTATATAACTATGCTGGTTCACATAGGTCTTGAGGTGAATTTAGCATAGTTAAAGTAAAACAAGACAAATCAAGTTAACCTTAAAGAGAAACAAAAAAAATTCTGATCCCCTAAGGCAATCAGATATTTCCTGGATCAAAAGTCTACTATACAATTTTTATAATGCTTGCAGCATATTTTTAAAACAATCTACCGAACTGGCTACAAATAGTTTCTGAGGAAGCATGTTTCCCATTTCTACAGCATTTACTGTGATGAAGCCTTTCTGTATGTGGACGTTAAACCTCTTTTTCTCTAGATGTAAAGCGTGCCCCCTTGTCCTTTGTAATGATGTTAATGTGAACAACTTTGCACCAAGTTTACTATATGGACCATTTATGTATTGATACTTGGTGATCACATCCCCCCTTTAATGCCTCTTTTGAAGGAAGAATAAATTACCGTATTTATCGGCGTGTAACACGCCCAGGCGTATAACACGCACCCTAACTTTAAGAGGGAAGTTTCAGGAAAAAAACTTTCCACAGCCCCCTGCGTATAACACGCAGGCACAGTTTACCCTCTATTTTCAGGGTAAAAAAGTGAGTGTTATACACCAATAAATACAGTAAGTTCAGTTATCGTTACTCGTAGCCGAGGTTCTTCATGCCTCTTATCAGTTTAGTTGCCTTTCTCTGCATGCTTTCTAATTCCGAATATCCTTTTGTGAATTGGTGCCCAAAACTCAAACTGCATATTCAAGATGAGGTTCCAAATGATGTACAGTACAAGCTGAATAGATATCAGGATGCTTATTCTGATAACTGTCCAGCGTGCCACTATTTTCTCTTGTAAGCTTTTGTATTTAATCATGTACAATATCTTCGTTTTTTTTTTTTGTTAAGGCAATGAAAACAATAATTAAGGCAATGAAAACATAATTTATAACGTATTAAGGGCAGTGATCTGAAGTAACCAAAAAAACTTGAAAAAAAAATTTCTTAAAGAGGAAGTAAACCCTGATGGGTTTTACTTCCTCTTTTGCTTGCTGCAAAACCTGCAAATGAAAAGCATAATGGGCTAGTATGCATTGCATATACTAGCCCATTATGTGCCACTTACCTGCAAAAGAAATCCACGATGTCCCCTGTGTAGGCAGCGTCCATCTTCTGTCCCCTCTTCCTTCCGGGCCGCTGACTCTGGTGCTGTGATTTACAGGAGCCGCGGGACGTCACTCCCGTGCTTGCGCACGGGAGCCGCAATTTACGGCACTGGCTGGGGAAGAAACTGCACTTACTTTCGTTTATTCCCCGCACATGCGCAGTTACGTTTTTCAGCGGACTTCAAGTGAAATGTCTCCTAAACGGCGCACGTTTAGGAGATATTTCCACTACCTATAGGTAAGCCTTATTCTAGGCTTACCTATAGGTAGAAGTCCAAAAATTGGGTTTACAACCACTTTAAGTGACACATCTCCAGGATTATGAAATATGTTACTGTACTTTATTCAGTATCTTTGCTCCTTGGACTTCTGTAGTTAAAAGCTGAGCTCACCTTTAACAAAAAATCAATCAATGCACATATTGTTGCAGGTAAAAAAAAAAAGTGTATTTATTATTTTTGCCTACAGGAGCCAGCAAAGTATTTCACCTGCAATCAGCAGATTGTGGGTGCACCGTCAGGCTCCCGCACACTCTCCCTCCATCTTTCTGCACATACCTCTGTATGGGATTTCGGTTCGAAAGCTGGAGGGAGTAAGAATGGACTATGAGCATACTGATCAGCATGCTTGCAGTCCATTGAAACTACAAATCCATATGCCGCATCATATCACTGTGAATACAAGATGCGGCTGTGCCGGGGGGAGGGGGGGTGCTGAACATGGTAAATGTTACACCCTAAATAAGGGGGCAGTGGGGATTGGTGCTCAATTTTGGGGGGGGGTGGTGGCAAACAAACCTGGCCCCCTCACTCCTGCCACCCACCTCCCCCCATCGCTTTCTTGCCCGTCGCCCGCCAGCCCCACACTTAACCCATCCAGATTGCGGCTTCAGCAGCTTCCCCCCTGCACCTCCTCCTGCATCCTGACAGTCGCTTCTCCTCCCGGCCAATGGGGTCTTAGGGCTCGCAACCAATCAGATCTTAGGACTCCCAGCCAAACGGGTCTCAGGACCCGCTTCCTAATTGACTGGGAAGAGAAGCAGGAAGATATTCGCGAATATTAATTTGCTAATGTCACACAAGTGGGTGGGCTCGTGGTGCAGTGCTCTGCATCCCAAGACCACCCTTTTTGAAGCCAATTAGAGCCTCAGGCTCTAATCATGTGCTTAAAAAAAAAAAACCCATTGAAATCCTTGGAACCACCGCCACTGTAAGTGTGTAACATGCAACATGTTCAGAAGGTGAACTTGCCCCTTAAATCACCTTGTTTTTAAATTTTTGGTGATATTTTCATGAAATAGTATATTCGTTGTGGGCAATTCATTTTTCCAAAAAAACAATTATGCTGGAATAGTGTACACTGCACACAGGGTTGCAAAGAAAGTGCAAGCTTTATTTTTTTAGGCAATGCAGTGTGCAGTGTTCACTAATCCATAGTAACCCATTGGAATTGATTTACTAAAGGCAAAGAGATTGTGCACTTTGCAAGTACAATTGCTCCAGAGCTGAGGAAATGAGGTGAAGCTTCGCTTTGCAAAAGAATACCCAATCACATGCAAGGAAAATAATTTTAAAAACAGCATTTTTGCTTTAATGCTATGATTGATATTTGTATTGTCTTATTAGATAAACCCAAACTGTTCTACAAGCTATAGAGGTCATCTGTATAGCATTTGTAAAGCATACAAAAGAGTGCAAGGAGATATGTAACATTTTTACCCAGGTTTGCCTGTTGTAATTGATACTTTTGTATCATACTTTATTTTTAGATTTTGAAATTTTGTAGCCTTGGTACACACATAGAACAGAATATGTAATAATATGAATGTTGCTACCTGCTTTAAAATGATTAACACATCTGAATTATGTGGGTGCTTTTTTTTTATACTGTATATGGTGGTTGGATTCTAGCTCTACTATTGTCTTTGTAATGCAAACAACTCTGTTATAAGTGATTTGCTGCCTTGCACACATATTTAGCTACTTAAGTAATACAATTTAAATGTATTATTTACAAAAACCTTACATTTGGTTTTGGGTCAGATAACACTTATGTTCCCTGATTTTTTTTTTCATATTTACATCACCCCATATGTAAATCTTTCTGCCTCCACAACATTTTATTATCTATTCTCATTTGTGGGTTCTCTTTCACTGTTTATGTTTCCTCACATATTCAATAAGGTTCCAGTACTGCCTGTCATTTGAAAGGTCATGTACCATACATGCACCAGTAATTTCATCCTAGTGTATCCCTATATATATATATATCTTTGTATTGTGTTCTTTTTTCTTACACCTTTCCTCATTATTCAGTTAGAGGGGGATGGTATGAGGCACTCGTCTGCAGATATATTGGATCTCTGTATACACTGGCTGCTGACTAGTTTTATTTCTTATGATTGTTTAGGGAATTTATAAGAAGAAAGGTTTATGAGATAACATTTAGTATATCGCATCACATTGGGCAAAAAAACACATTTGAGAGTTGATAATTACCAACACTTTTCCAATAAAAGCCCACAGTAGGTTGATTTGTTAGTTAATAACCCACTAACGATTACATGGGTGCTCCCAATGGACAGTGGTTATGTATGAAAACCTGTTGTCTGGGCAACTAAATAATGCAATCCAAGCTGCTAAAAAATATTTATTTTCTTAATTTTTACCCTCCAGCATAGTCAGAAGTCCTTAATGTGGTTCACCATTTACACCACTTACTGTGCAATGTAATATTCCTGTCACATTAATACACAATGGCACTAGGTCTAGTTGTCATACAGTAGGAGGAATCCAATACATAACCAAAAATAACTTTTATACATTATAATAATAACACCCATTGTGGAGACTGAACCCAGGACTTCAGTGAGCCACTGTGGCCTTTAGGGAAAGCATTTCACATATGTGTCTTTTAGATGAATGTAACACAATTCTAGATGTTTCCATTTGCATATAGCTAACCTGGAAAAGAGCACCTATATTCACTTGTCAGTAATTGCTACTGTGCTAGATTCATGAAATAATTGACATGTGGCATTTCCTGGGGATGTGTAGGATGTATTGTTGTGTTGGATGCAGCATTTTGCTTCTGTGTTTGCAGACTCTAAATTGTTCTCTTTTCTTCAGTGTACTTCAATGTTCAGAGAATATCATCTCCGGAGACACTTCAGGGACTTATCAGTGTTCCGTTTGCAATACCTCCTTCGGCTCAGCGTTGAGGTTTTGTGTTTGAATTACTGAACTGCTGTCTTATTTCTGGCTTCCCTTTTGCATGCCCACTTTCAAGCTTCCTAGTCTTCTTTTTGACATCTAACCAAGAAAAAAGAAGTACTTCTTTATCTTCTATATAGGTAATGCACGAGTTAACTAAAGTCCTTTCTATGAAGCATGCACATTGTACAATTGCCCATATTATGAATTTATTCTTGAATTATATTTTTTGATTTATCTTTTTCAGTTTTGAACAGCACAAAGAGGCATGCAAAGGTGATGTGAGATTTATATGTAAGGCTGATAGCTGTGGGAAAAGGTTTAGAAGCAAAGATACACTGAAAAAGCACAAGGAAAATGTGCATACAGGTATGTTAACAACATGTGCTAGATGTTTAAAGAGACCTTGGCACCAACTTAAAAAATGCAGTAAAAGTAAAGAAAAATAAATATTTTAAATGCTTACTTGTGGTGACGTTTCATAGCCCTCTCTTTATATGGGAGAGGCCCAGCTCCTCTGTCTCTCCCATCACCTCCCTGCAACTTTTCATGTAGGTGACGGTGAATGACCGAAGGGGCATGCTATAGAGTATCTCTTAAGTGACAACCCTGAGTCTGCTGGGGCTGCTGACATCATATCCAAGATGGTGGAGCCCAGCAGCATTCTAAGGGCCTTTGGATGTCTTAACAAGGGAGACTTTTATAGGTGAAAAAAAAATCCAAAAAATACTTTGAATAAACATATAATAATTTCTGGAAAGATTATTCTTGAAAGAAAAGGATTGCCAGCAGTGTCTCTTTAAAGTGCCATTAAACCCATGTCTACATACTTTAAAGTGGTTGTAAATTTTACACCACTTGTACCTACAGGTAAGCCTATAATAAGGCTTACCTGTAGGTACTGTAAACATCTCCTAAACGTACACGGTTTAGGAGATATTCACCATATACTCTTGCGCCGACATCATCGGCGCATGCGCACTGAAGAAACGGCTCGATCGCGCCATTTCTAAAGGGCTTGTGTCATGACCGGCAGCTCCCGCACGCATGCGTGGGAGTGACGTCATTGCGGCTCCGGACTATCACAGCATCGGAGCTTGCTAACCCGAAAATAACTCCGGGAGACATGTCGCCAGTCGCAGCGGTGTACGGAGACTGCTGCAACAGCTTTGAACTAAGGTAAGTATTTCATAATGAGCTAGTATGCGATGCATACTAGCTCATTATGCCTTTGTCTTACAGTGTTTTTTTATTTTTTTTTATATGAGTTTACAACCACTTTAATATCTATGTGGTGCATGGTGTTATTAAAATCAAGGCACGTCCATTGATGAATTAGAAGGCTTGTAAGTACCTTATCCTAATCGTACAATACAGGACACAGCATAGGCAGCATATTCAAACATCATGGGTTATAGGCATGTACTTTCAGTTGATTGGACACTGGCAAGCTTTCTAAAACACACCCCTGGGGATGTCTCCCCTATAACCCTACCCCGCTCTGTTAATCCTCAGTTGTGTGCTAGCTGGACCTCTTCACCTTCTGGGAGAGACAGCTTCACTAGTTCATTATTTTCTTCAAATTCTTTAGTCAACACAGATGTATCCGAATTGGTGCATTCAGTAAAACCTTGGAAGCCATGCCTGGGCCTGGCGCTGTGGGGAACGCCTGCAATGTCACTTCGAGCACGAGATCATGCATGGGTGCTCATCTTGGCACTTGGTGCTATGAGTCAGCTGCAGGGTGCTACACAGGCCCAGGGCAGTGGTCCCTCTCAATACAACCCAGTCTCTGAAGATCGATTTTTTTTGTGTGTTCAGTGTTGGTTCGATTGATTGCTAAAATGTTTTTGTTATTTAATTTTTATTTATTTTCATATGCATTTATATATTTATGATTGATGTAATATTGGTTTGAATTTACACTAGAGGATAAATAGCACCACACCTTGTGTTAATCAATTTCAAATGAACACAAAGGACAGCATAGCAGCTCACAAGACTCACATTTTCAAACATTTGATATTTCCTCCCACAATTTTGCCATGAAGATTTGTTACAGGATGGTCTACAGCTGGGTTACCGCTTACTCCTTCTGGACACGCTTACCCTATTTCTCACACTGTACTTCATGAGTACCCCCCAGGGAAATACCCTCACTTGTAGCTTTGGCTGGGACCAGAAAATTCTAAATCGCAGGCAAACATTCACCCCACATGAAGACCTGCACAACACTCAGCTTTAGAGTGACAATGGGGGGGGATTTACTAAAATGGGAGCATTCAGTCTCAGCATCTAATTATAGTTCTATTTCAGGCACACAAAAAGTTGTCTATTCAACAAAAGCAGAATTTTCACCATCTATGTCACAATTTCTCGGTTATATTACAGCCTTAATTAGGTCATCTTTGTCAAGGGCTCAGAAACGCCCCACTTCTTCTCCTACTCCTGTTTTTTCAGATCCTGATATCCTTGTCCTAGAGGCAAGCACAGGAGGGAATGAAGAGTATATGGAGGAACAACTGGACGTGCTGAGGAAGATTTTTCTTCCCTGGACTGCCTTTATGTTGAAGAGGGAGCTTCATACAACGTGCTTGCTAGCTTGCTGCCTCTGTTGGCAAAAGCCTTGGCATTGTGCAACTTGACTCTCCTCTGTCTTGCTATGCCCCTTTGGGTACAAAGAGACCTGCAAAATCCTGTAAAACATTCCCTGTTTATAGACAGATGGAATGTGCAATCTATGAAGACTGAGTCACTCCTGAAAGGATTTTTACTCCCCCCAAATCTTTGCTTAACACTATCCAGTGGAACAAGAGTTTGCAAAGAAGAGGGCTATTCCTGTAGTTGGATCTTGATGTCTCTGTCCTGTACAAACTTCTTACTGTACCTATTGAAGATGTTCCTTCTTTCAGAGATTTTGCAGATAGAAAGTTAGAGACAATGCTAAAGGCTCTTTAACTTTTACATGCTAAGATAACATTTTAATTTTAGAGTTTATTGTCACTTTAATTTAAAGTTTCCAGAAAAACTGAAACAAACATTTTTGTAACTGCTTCTGTAACTAATCAAAGGGCCCCTGAATTGGGAACTGCAACTACAGATTTCACTTGCAGTGGCAGCTAATGATATACTTAGTATTGTGTCAAAAGTAAAACCATAAATATGATGATAGACTTTCTGTTCACCAGGCACTTTGAATAATATCATGACAGGGGACCTGTGAGGATGTCTTTGTCAGGAGTCCCAGTTACATAGAGCATATCTATTTATTTATTTTTGAGAAATTGAACTTGAATATAGTGCAAAAGGGGTCTCCAGCACCCCTGTACATATGCATACAAATGCAAACATGAGCATCGAGTGCATACTTGCATGAAAACAGCTATCTGACTGCAAATATAAGGCATCGCTAGGCATTTCAAAGTGAGAGCAATAATTCTAGGGCAATCATTCACTGTTAACTCTAAATTGATGAACTGTAAAGGATTTTAAAGCAAAGCCTATGGATAATAATTGGTATCATAGCTTTTTGGTAATTTGTGGGTGCGTTCAGATTTGTGGTTTGACGTATTTGGTATCTATTTACTTGACACAGTCTCATCTTTAACATTTTACCAAAAATTGGGTATTATATGCTTGCTTGCTTGTGTGCACTAAAACTAATTTGAGAGTAAACAGTAGCGCAAATATGTGAAATAAAAAAAAACTACCACTGTGTTATTCTACAGGTTCTCTGCTTTCAGGAAATGTATGTTTCTGGGGTTTTAAGTAACCTTCAGGCATAAAATTAGCATTTTAACCACTTGCCGACCAGCTCACACCGATCTACGTTGGCAGAATGTCTCTCCTTCGCAAACTGACGTACCTGTACGTCAGTCCATAAAAGCAAAATAGCAGGCGGGAGCGTGGGTCCCGCAAACTCGATATCCGCCGGTGGCCCACGATCGTCGCGGGGAATGACAGAACAGAATGATCGTCGCGGGGAATGACAGAACAGGGAACTGCCTATGTAAACAAGGCATTTCCCCGTGCTGCCTAGTGATCAAGAGCAGTGATCTCTGTCATGTTTCAGTAAGCCCATCCCCCCTACAGTTAGAACAGGGTGAGGGAACACACTTAACCCCTTGATCGGCCCCTAGTGTTAACCCCTTTCCTGCCAGTGTCATTTTTACATTGATCGGTGCATTTTTATAGCAAAGTGTAATTTGGGGTCAGATTTGTCCACCGCAGTGTCGCAGTCCTGCTAAAAATCGCAGATCACCGCCATTACCAGTAAAAACAATAAAAAATAAATATTGATCCCGTAGTTTGTAGACGTGATAACTTTTGCGCAAACAAATTAATATACACCTATTGTGATTTTTTTAACCAAAAATATGTAATAGAATATATATCGGCCTAAACTGATGAATACATTTGTTTTTTTTGGTTTGTTTTTTGGGATATGTATTATAGCAGAAAGTAAAAAAAAAAAAATTTGTTTTCAAAATTGTCGCTCCTTTTTTGTTTATAGTGCAAAAAAGAAAAAATGCATAGGAGATCAAATACCACCAAAAGAAAGCTCTATTTGTGTGAGAAAAAAACCCCTAAATTTTGTTTTGGTACAGTGTCGCACGACAGCGCAGTTGTCAGTTAAGGCGACTCAGTGCCATATCGCAAAAAATGCTCTGGTTATTAGGGTGTAGAACCTTCCGGGGCTGAAGTGGTTAATATGTATGCAAAAAAAAAGTCCCAAACAGTGAAAAGGGTTTAAACACCTGTCAGTTGATCTTTATTATCAGGCTGTGTGCCTTTGTTTCCTGTCCTTGAATTGCACCCGGAAGTGGATGGAAATCTCTCCAAATTTAGAGGAATTCCCCTCTTAGACCATTATCACAGGAACAGGTGTCCTCATTGGAAGATTTACCCTCACCTTTTGTTTAGGTGACAATTCTCACATGTTTATGTTGATTCAGTAGCCTGCTTGTTCCAGGTCAGTGACTCAAAATATTGAAGAATATTCAACCAGAATTTTCACAAGGTCATTAATGACATTTTTTAGGAGGTCATCAATGGCACTTGTTTGGAAACGGGTGAAAGATATTGTGTGTTGCACTGGTAGCTAACATACAGCAGAAAACTACTTAGCTTTCTTTCTGTTCTGTATTCCTTAGAGGAAGTGACTTAGACTTAGAGGAACTGACAGTTGTTACAAAACCCATTGGGGTTGATTTAGTAAAACTGGAGAGTACAAAATCTGGTGAAGCTTTGCATGGTAGCTAATCAGCTTCTAACTTCAGCTTATTCAATTCAGCGTTGAAAAAAAACAACCTGAAAGCTGATTTTCTCTGCACAGCTGAACCAGATTTTCTACATTCTCCAGTTTTAGTAAATCAACCCCATTGCATCCCAATACAGCTGCATTATGAATGTAACATAATCACAAATCAGCATTACTGTGCACAACTGATAGCAGGCATTATTGCAAATGGATACATTGATGAATTTTTCAGAAAAATAAAATTTTATGCACATGATATGTAACAATATATGGCATCTCTCATTCTCATTGACTTGGTTTACTAAACTGAAATGTAAAAAAAAATCTGATAATGTGTACTTTCCACAAGATTCTAGAATTTTCAAGTAGCTGCTTATTCTTATTTTGAAGTCTTGCAGCAAACTTGTGAGCTGGTAGGACCTTTGAGACATTGCTGGCAGGTTCACATGGCAGGCACACATAGGTGAGTGTATGCATAATTGGTTAAATTTCAAACCTAGGACATTCAGATTGCAAACAGTGTATGTGGCCCATTGCGGTAGTCTCTATGCAAGCCATTAAATGTAATAAGTACTCTAAAAGACCAGTTAGGCAGCTTAGTGGGTCAGATTGCTCAAATACTGAGCACTCTGGAAGTAAACTAGCTGTACAAGTAGGAAACCAGTATAAGGGATATCAGCAACCTACAGGCACACTTTCAGTCTTTTAAGTCTTTAATTGTTAAGGCTTTTGAAAACTAGGACCTGGTACTTCAAGTCTGAGGAAGCAATGAATAAATCAGGCAATGGGGTAAAATGGTAAAATGACAGTGTGCAGTAGTGTGTGATTGCCAGTTGTAGAGACTTCTGTATCTTCCAGGTTCTTGCAGCCGGTACCTTGATGATGTGCATGCGCTTCGAGGACCAAGAAGAGACAGCCATCCCCCTTATGATGCATCATGGCGCATGCACATCAGAGTATCCTCCTGGGATGCGTGATGTGGGTATCCTGGGAAGCTGCAGGCTACTGCAAACATCAGTCTTGCCTGTGTGAGATTCCGGGTTGTGTGTGTATGTGTGTGTGGGGGGGGGGGGTTCCCCGTAAAAAGCAATATATGGAAAAAAAAAGTCAGATTGCGAGAAAGAACGTTAATAGGGATTGAGATTATAGAAATTAGGTAGAGAGGGTGAAAGTCTGTTTTAAATTGGTAAATGTTCATATATTGCAAAGGATGGTGGGTAGATAACATTACTTGCATTTTGAGTATTTGTTGTGTATTTACTTGTTTGTATCTTTTCACTCCTTTAAAGACGGACCTCATAAAATATAAAGCTTCTAATTAGTTTTAGCTTACATAAGCAAACACGCTGCTGGTTATGCTTGCCTTTTAGATGTGTCACAAAAATGATTGACCAAAAACTGTAATAAAACTGCTAGCCCACAATGCATGTTTAATTGGCTTCACAGAGTAAATATATGTTTCTAAAAATAAGTGATCGGGGTCTGTTAAGCTTATTATAGCCACAGTTAACATGTAGAAACTGATTTTCTCACACTAGTTCAGTTTATCTAACCTTGTCAAGTATTTCACTACAGTTTTATTACATTTATAATGATACAGAAAATTGCAAATGTTTTGTTTATTTGTTAATTAATTTTTTTGGAGAGATAGAAAGCTGTGTTCTACTTGTTCTACAGTAATAGTCAACAATCTGCATTAGTACCGACAACCTTGCTGTGCATTAATGATTGATTCTAGAGTAAAGAAACTGTAAAGCCCTGTACACACTGGCGAGAATCTCGTCGGAAAAAAAAACGTCAGGTTTTCTCAACGGGATTCCTGGCACGCTTGTCTTGCCAAACCCTGTGTACTGACGGCCATTCAAAAGAATGGCAAAAGAATGGCAAAAACACGGTGATGTCATCGACTACGACGAGCCGGCACTCGTCACATTCAATGCCGCCGCCGCCATCTTGCTACACCCCACACTAACCTTGTATGCTACCGCGCATGCGTCAAAGTCTTTTCGAGCATGCGCGGGTTTACCGTGGAACAGGTAAGCATACAGACGATGCCAAGAATCCCGATGAGAAAAATAGAGAGCAGGTTCTCTATTTTTCTCGTCGAGATTCCAGGCAGTTTTCCTGACGACAAA
The DNA here is from genome assembly GCA_029206835.1 of Rana muscosa. Classification (NCBI taxonomy): domain Eukaryota; kingdom Metazoa; phylum Chordata; class Amphibia; order Anura; family Ranidae; genus Rana; species Rana muscosa. The sequence goes on from CM055116.1 coordinate 372,834,464, forward strand.
CCATACACACGAACGGTTTTCTCAGCAAAAAGCTCTCCCAGCAGTTTTCTTGCCAAGAAAACCGGTCGTCTGTACGAGGCTTAACACAACTTTACTTGAGTGTGTTAGGGCAGGTGTTTAAGGTGCCTTTTAAATGTCTTCTTACATGTAGATGGCAAACAAACAAAAAATTTGCATGATACAAAGTTTGTGTTTGTGTGAGTGTGAAAAAGTATACAGAAAAATATGTGTAGGGAATTGTTAGGGTAGTATATGTATTTATTGACCTTAATCCCCACTTAAACCTCAGATATGGCAAGCAGCTAACAGATTTGGGAGGAGTCAGAGGAAGTAATTGTACACATTTTTTTTATTGGTGGGTCAGTGCAGTGTTTCTCAACTCCAGTCCTCAAGGCGCCCCAACAGGTCATGTTTTCAGGATTTCCATTATTTTGCACAGGTGATTTGATCAGTTTCACTGCCTTAGTAATTACCACAGCCATTTCATCTGAGGGAAATCCTGAAAACATGACCTGTTGGGGCGCCTTGAGGACTGGAGTTGAGAAACACTGGGTCAGTGTATAGCTTACCTGCTAGGTTTGCCCATTTAAATTTCAGATTCTGAACAGTCAGCAAGTAGAATTGAAGTGATTTAGCAGTTGGGAATGTAGGGCACATTCCTGGATCTTCTTTCTGACAAATAGACTTTTATTGATTACTGGGAGCTTGTATTCTGACTTTCATATTCTGCAGATAAACATGTACAACTTATATAGGAGGATTAGTTTCATCTTTGTGTATCAACTGAGGCCAGTCACTTCACTGTAAGGGTTTACAGCCACTTTAAATCTTTTTGGAATAAGATATATAAAATGGCATCCTTTCTGACAGAGATAAGAATTAAACTTTGTTGGTTTGCCCCACATTAATGTCATTGTAGTATTTTGGTGGTGACATTGCTATAAAATGGAAGTGAGTTTAATTGAAAAGGGTAAGGCTTTGTGGGCTGTTGATGCAGCATATGTGTGTAATGTTGCCTGATATATTATATATTTTATGTTTAGGTTGGTAGCCCCACAATGACTGCATGTGGTTGTCATAGTGTAATTATAGATAGACATATGTGTATTAAATGTTTCACAGTATTTTTTTTATTTTTTTTCTCAGAAAGGTTTTTATTGCTCACAAAACAAACAGGTTATACAAAAAAAAATAAGAAACTTTTTGCAGTACTTTACATGTATTTCAAGCAGTATGAAGATAACCCGATATTTCTCGAATACATCAAATACTACAAGAGGTACACATTTCGCTCATAGTCTCGTCCTGCATAGGGTGCACACCACTCACCCCCCTGGCCTGATCTCCCCCCTCCCTTCCGACTCCCCCCTGTCCGAGCTTTTGTATAGAGGTCTAACCATTGGATCCCTACCACAATGTCCATGTCTACGTCCCCCCTAACATCCTCATCCGTACTAGTTCCAAGGGGCTTAAACCAGGTACAGTGAGCCATAAATCCCATATTTTTTCACATTTTTCAGCATTGCCTCTGTGCTGATAAATGTACTTTTCCATAATGAGCATTCTACCCATCTGCTATATCTACATTTTTGCCGTGGGCGGTGTGTCTGATTTCCAGTGTAAGAGGATGGTTTTCCTAGCCTGGAACAATGCCCTGGTGAATGCCATTCGAGTCATCTCCTCCGGTATCACCCCCTCCAGAACCCCAAGCAGGCAGTGTCTAGAGGGACGTTAGCCCGGAACACTGAGTTTAGTGTATCCATGACCTTCACCCAGTATCTGTGGAGTTTGGGGCAACGCCAGAGCAGGTGAATCAGATCCCCCGGCATCGTCCCACACCTACCACATAGCGGATCAGTCCTCCTGCCCATTTTGAAGAGCTTCACAGGGGTATAATGCACTCTCAATAAAATGTACAGCTGAGATACTTTCTGTGACACATTTAGCAAACAAGTATTAACCACCTGCAGCGCCTCCTCCCACATCTCCCCTTCGATGGGCCCAACATCCTCTTCCCACTGACTTGCTACCCTCATGGGGTGCCCATCTAGGAATGATGACAACATCATATTATAGCACTGGGAGATGAAACCCTTAGTCTCCGAAGCATCCTGTAATATATGGAAAACCGGAGTGGGGGACTGAACCCACTCCATCGCATCTCCCTGAGCTCCAACCGCGTGTTGCAGTTGCAGATAATAAGATAACATGTTAGGTGGAAGCGCAAATCTGGACTGAAGTGTGCTGAAAAGAAGCAAGGCCCCATTATAAAAGACATGTCTTAGGTGAGTTATACCCATGGAGCGCCATCTAGGTCCCTGCTCAATCTTGGCCAATTCACTATATGTGTTGTTCTCCCACAGCGGGCTGTACACAGTGAACCCCGTGACCTTCTGGAGTTGTTTGGCCTTATTCCACACCTTCTGTAGCAGCGAATAAGTGGGCATGCGTCTAATGGGTTTATGAAACCGTTGGGCTTCCAGCCCTTCTGGGATTGAGCCGGATCCCGAACCAAGAAGCAGAAGTCGGGCCGAGGGACCTGTAGGAGAGGGGCCCATATCACCAATCAGGTGCTGCAGCTGTGCCGCCAAGTAATATATCCAAGGGTTGGGCAGGGCAAGCCCCCCCCCCTCCTTTGGATGCTGTAGTTGCTCCAGTTTAATCCTGGGGGGTTTGGTGTGCCACAGCAGTTGCCTAAATAGGGAATTGACAACTCTAAATATTTTAAGTGTGATAACTACGGGAGTGTTGTGGAGCAGGTACAGCAGTTGGGGCATTAGAATCATCTTAATGAGGTTTGTCTTGCCGGCTAGGGACATTTTCAGCCTATTCCATATCTGTATTTTATCTCTAAACCTAGTCAATAGGGGATATATATTTAGTTGACAGAAGTCCGTCACCTTAGGGGAAACGTACACACCCAGATATTTAAAGGAGTCCACTATGGGGACCGAGCATGGGGGCCTCCCAATATGCCCGGGGGGCTCATCCAGGAACATCAGAGCAGACTTAGACCAGTTAATCGTGAGGCCCGAGAACCGGCCGAACGCTGTAATAATGGACATAACCTGAGTCAATGAGTCATCCACATCCTCCAGGAAGAGGAGCATGTCATCGGCGTACAGCATGATTTTCTCATGCATGTCACCATAACAGAAGCCCCTAACCATTGGGCAGTTCCTAACCTGCGCCGCCAGGGGCTCAATAGCCAGAGCAAAAAGCAGGGGGGACAGGTCACAGCCCTGTCTGGTCCCCCTACCCAATGCGAAGGCATGCGACATCCTGTCCGACATACGTATGGCCGCCTGAGGCGTGTCGTACAGCAGTCTCACCCACCTCTGGAACCGGGTTCTGAAACCAAACTTGGCCAGCACAGCCCACAGATACCGCCAGCCAACACTGTCGAATGCCTTATTGGCGTCAAGAGACAACAGTGCCCTGTGGCCGACGGAGTCCGAAGGGGTCTGCATGTTCAAGTATAGACGCCTAAGGTTAGTTGCGGTGGAACTGCGAGGCATGAACCCCGCCTGATCCGGATGTATGATGGACAAAATTATCCTGTTAACCCTCACAGCCAGCACCTTAGCCAAGATCTTTACATCACACTGCAGTAGTGAAATGGGCCTATACGAACCGGGATCCAGAGGATCCTTCCCTGCTTTTAACAATAGGATAATATTAGCCCTAGTCATGGAGGGGGGTAGCATCCCGGACTTAAATGAGAAGTTGAAAACTGCGAGTAATCTAGGCAGCAGCACCTCGCCATATTGGACATATACCTCCATGGGGATCCCATCATCCCCCGGAGCTTTACACGTGGGGAAGGAGGCAACCGCCTCCTGTAGCTCTTCAAGCGTGAGTGGAGCCTCCAGCTCCGCGCGGGCTGACCCGCCCAGAGACGGAAGGGCCACAGTACCCATATATTGTTCCAACTCCTCATCCGTGTAGTCATCACAGGGTTTGTATAGTTCAGCATAGAAAGTGGCTAATTCCGCTATAATTTGCTCAGGGTCATTCACCAGCCAACCCCGAGATCCACGGATCGCTCCAATGGCAGGGGACATCTGCTGTGACCTCGCAAATCTGGCCAAAAGCCGTCCAGTCTTCTCCCCCTCTTCATAATATGCCTGATTGGTGAAAAACCGCTTCTTTTCTGCGGCGGAGGCTCTCAACCGGTCCAAAGAGTCCTGGGCCGAGGTCCAGGCCTCCCTCGCAGAATCCGTTGAGTCAACTATGAACGCTAGTTCTAATTGTCTCACCTGGTCCCCAACCTGCTCCAGAAGTGCAGATGAATTATGTTTGATGGCAGTGATTTCAGCTATAAACGTACCCCGCATGCAGGCTTTAAAGGCATCCCAACCCAACGCCAGGTCAGCACAAAGTCGGTTATCTACAAAATACTGCTCTATCTGGCGTTCCACCCTCTCATGAGATGTAAAGAGCTTTAGCCAAAAGGCGTTCAGCTTCCAAGGAGCCCTAGGTAGGGAGGAGGCGGGACGGGTGACAAGATATGCAACTAGTGGAGAATGGTCTGACACCCCTCTAGGGAAGTATTCTATCTTGGGTACCAAGGGTAAAACCTGCGGGGATCCCACACAGAGGTCTATGCGGGATAGTGACCCATGCGTTTTAGAGAAACATGAAAATTGCTTGGTTGTCGGGTATCTAGCTCACCATATATCAATCCAGCCCGCCTCCACCAACAGGCGGCTCAAAACAGTGCCCCTACCCCCCAGTGGAGGGTGAGCTGGCGGATGTCTATCCATTCTAGGGTCCAGGCACCCATTGAAATCCCCCACGATCATAACAGGAACATCAGGCTTATCTACCAAGTAAGACAGAAGAAGTTGCAAAACCTCCCTAGAAAAGGGAGGGGGTATATATACACAAGCCAGTATTATCGTCACAGTAAATATTTTACAGTACACAAATACATATCTCCGAGTGAGTCTACTGCCACATCCATTTCCTGGTAAGCCAAGGATTTATGTACCAGCACACTCACCCCCCTCGAATACGCGGTGTGAGTGGAGTGGTAGGCCTTGCCCACCCAGGAAAACCCCAGGCAGCCAACCGTGTCCTTCGTGAGGTGGGTCTCCTGGAGGCCCACAATGGCTGGGAGGAACTTTTTCAAGCATGAGTTAATCATGGTGCGTTTCAACGGATCACTGACTCCGCAAACGTTCCAGGTCACAATCGGGGTGGTGGCCATGATGAGTGAAAGAGAGGTACGCTGCCAGAGGCCAATGGCCACTGTGTCAGAGTCCCGGGCCAGTAGGGAAGAGAAGCCTGCACGATCCTAGCACAGGTATCGGTCAGGGGGTGGGCCACCACACTTTGGTATAGCCATAAACAATGTCCGTGAGGGAGCAAAAAGGAAGGGTCCAGCAAGTAATGCAATGTGAGCAAAAAAAGAAGGAAAACAGAAAAACTCATGCCAATATGGCCCCGAGGAACACGTCCCTTCAACTGGGACTCTGCAAACTCAATAGAGTCATAACGGGCAGGTAACCCCCACCTCAGTTCAGTATCCAGTGTAGTAAAAGTTTTTCCCTTTCAGAGCTCGTTAACAAACGCTAATAATACAAAGGGTTGTAATTTCCCGATATGCAAGTGGTAGACTTAACTCGTCAGCAGGTACTCTACCGACCACGCGTGAAGAGGACCAGAGTCTCAATCACCTCTGTCCCCATCTTGGCGTCTCCTCAGGTCTTGTTCATTGCGGTCCAGCCATTCTGCTGCTTCCGCTGCATTTTCAAAAAAAGGTGGCTTGTCCTCTAACTGTGATTCGTAGCTTGGCAGGGTACAGCATTGCATAGGTGAGTTGGATCCTCTGCATGCGTTTCTTCACCTCAGCAAACTTGGCTCTCTTGCGTTGTACTTCCGCTGAGAAGTCCGGGTAGAATGATATCCTAGCTCCATTATAATGTACCGCTCCCTTTTCCCTGGCCAGTCTCAGTATGATCTCTCTATCTTTGTAATTTTACAACCTGGCCAGCATGAATCTGGGTGGACTACCCAGAGGAAGGGGCCTAGGTGGAGTACGGTGGGCCCTCTCCACCGCGAACAGCGCTGTAAACGCCTCCTTGCCAAATATTTCCTGGAGCCACAGTTCTGTAAAGGCCGTGGGGTCCCTGCCCTCCACCCTCTCAGGGAACCCCACAATGCGGACGTTGTTTCTCCTTAGGCGGTTCTCGATGTCGTCAGTTTTTGCGTTCGCCTGCGCTGATTGCTGTAATGCATGTCTGGTATCTCTGGTAAGGGGTGGCAGCTGGTCCTCCACCTCACTGAGCCTCCCCTCCACAGCCGTGGTTCTCTCCCTAATCTTCTGGAGGTCATGCCTTATGAGAGATACTGTCTCTGTAAGCTCCCCAAACTGCACCTTCAGGCCATCCACAGAAGCCGTCACAGATGTAGTGCAGCGCTGCACAGCACGCAGGATTTCACTCAGCGTAGGCTGCGGAGTGTCATCCTGCTCCTCATCAAATACATCAGATACCTGGTCAGAGGAGATATCTAGTGGCAGCGTATCGTCCAGGGCAGGGACGCCATTTTGCTCCAGGGCCTGTGCCTGCACCTGTGGCTGCGGGGGGAGAGAGCAGCTGTGGCCCTGTAACTTTTGGGCATAGTACAACATGTCTCTGGGCTGCTCTTTCCCCAGTTGTTTAGGGGTATTGGAAGTCTTACCGCCAGCCTCATGCAGTTTGTCCGGTCCCCGTGCCGTGTGCTGTGACTGAGAGGAGCCGGCGCCATCTTGATTTTCCATGGCCGCCGCTGCTGCAGCTGCTTTCTCCCCTTTGCGGGTCATCCGGGTCTCTGAGAAACGCTAAGCCTCCGGTCACTGCGTGCAGAGAAGAGAGCCTCCGAACCGAGTGTTGGTGAAGAAGGATTGCGGGAAAAGGATCAGATGAGGATCATTAGCGGGAGCTCCGTGCAAAGCGACCACTCACATGCCTGTCTAGGCCACGCCCCCGTTTCACAGTATTTAAAGCGGAGTTCCACTTGCATATTACAATTACCATATTTTTCTAAAGGCATCTGTTAGTATCATCCTAATGTAATGCTGCAATCACTAATCTCAATAATAGCACCACTATATTTCTTTTTTTATTTATAAAATTAACCTTATATTTCTCTCTGTAGCGCTGTTCTATCTAGCTTGTGGGCAAGTGAAGCCCACTAGGATGCTCTTCCCGATACGGTGCTGCTGAATAACCAGCATGCACCGCTGGATCTCGCAAATGCGCATTATCCACAACTCACAGAGCAGGAAACTTCTCTGGTTCCCATCACGACGGGCAGAATCACGTGCAGCGTCGTTGGAAATGCCTGCATCGTTGTTATGGCAACCAAGGTAACCTCGCGATGATGAGAATCGGCGATGCCCACTAACTCCTGGGAACTATGACATACCTCTCCCAGGAGCCAGTGCACGGCCGGATATTGCGCACATAAGGGAGACACAGGAAGTGCTGATGAATGGCTTATAAACAAGGTAAAGACAGTGGGGTAAACAAAAAAAAAATGCCCATTGCAGTGAGTATGACAAGGTCTGAAGCGGGTGATGTTGAGATCGAAAAGTGGGTGGAACTCCGCTTTAATATTATTTTTTTATTATTATTGTTATACAGGATTTATATAGTGCCAGCAGTTTATAATATAAAAAGGAGACAGTATCGTTTCAATACAATACAAGAAGGTTAGGAGGCCATACTCGTGAGAGCTTACAATCTAAAAGGCAGAGGTATGTGATACAAAAAGTTGGGATAAGGTAATGGAGAAAGTGAAAGTTCAGTTTTTCAGGTAGAGGTGGAATAGGCTTCCTGAAGAGATGAGATTTCAGGGATCACCTAAAGGCAGACAGACTAGAAGATAGATGGACAGATTGGGGTACAGAGTTTAGGAGGATAAGAGAGGCTCTGGAGAAGTCCTGGATGCGAACATAGGAGAACATGATGAGGGAGCTAGAAAGTTGAAGGGCTTGAGAGGAGAAAAGAGGATGAGTTGGGTGATATTACATACATTTTTGTATGCAAGGAGTCCCGTATATGTGAGTGCATGTGGAAAGACCTCCAGGCGTGAAGAATATAATAGCATGATAGCGCCAAAATGGGTAAACAATAAACAAACATTTGTAGAAATTATTAAAACACAGTAAATATTTAAACTAATTGTAATGTTTCATTCTGTGATAGAATCTCCTGTAATCCATGTGAGTTATGTATTCATTTATAATTTCAATGAAAAATCACACAATCAGAAGGTAATCCCAAGCACAAGTTGGGATCTAAAGCTGGCCATAGATGGATAGAATGTCAAACGAAAATTCTTATGAACAGTTAGTGAAAAATTCATATGAACATTTTAGAACATTTGCATGTTGTTCAAAATATTTTGCTTCCTTTTAACATTTGATTCTGGAATGAATGGACTTTACCAAACAAAAACCACATACCCGCTCCTTCGAATTTTCTCATCACTGCTGTTGAAATCAAATGCTGACCCTGAAGTTTCTTAGAACCTTCTTATCCTAAGAATTTTCATTTGAAAGTCTACCCATCTATGGCCAGCTTAATAGTGCTGACAGTTTTACTGTCAGCTATTTTCCTGAATTGACCTTGCTCAACAGATTAAAAAAGACTGATAAACAAGACCACAGTATTGTTATTATTGGTTTAATAAAGTGTTTTCTGTGATTCATTTGGTTTCAGGAGCCAGAGGGATAAGAAAAGAGGGGCGATATCTGATACTCTTTAAATGTCTTTGCAGCCTTGAAACTGGAAAATCATCTAATCAACCAGTTCTGAAAAGCAGGCCGGTTAACAAAATAATCAGAAGCTAGTCCAGATCTCCTAGCATCTGGCTGCTCTTCTGAAGAAAAAGTAGCCCTTGTGTGCATTCTGTGACATCTGTAAATGTTTTTTTAAACTACTATTCCTAGATAGGAATGGTTAAACCTGAGCCACGTTGTGTGTGTGTGTGTGTGGTTTTTCTGGAAAGCATACCATTTGGTAAAGTGAAATTTAACACCTCCAAATACTTCCGTAACAACAGTAGATAGTAATAGGGACAATAGACATTGAGGTTGTGGGATAAAGCACATTCCTGGATCTTCTTCCTGACAACTAGACTTTTATTGATTACTGAGAGCTTGTATTCTGACTTTCATAGTCTCAGAACTGTGTGACCGTATTTTAGCTATAACAAGGCCTCTTAGGATTTAGTACCCTCATTCTCTAACTAGTTTTCAGCACATCTTTAGTGTTAGTGTCATATTGTTAGATGTAATCCAATCACAGCTCCTGGCACTATTTCTTTTGTACATCAACAAATTCAAACTTCAACAGATTTAAAGAGGAGCTTCAGTCAGGTTTCCAAAAATTTAAATTCAGCAGCTACAAATACTGTAGCTGCTGATTTTTAATAAGCAGACACTTACCTGTCCAGAGATCCAGCGATGTCGGCACCTTGGACAGTTCTTTGCTGGTCTTCAAGCCCCCAGGGCCTCCTTACAGCTTCACAGTTGGCTTCCCACTGCTCATGTCTGAGCTGCGCTGCGCTGAATGATCCTGCAGCCTTCTGGGACCTGTGACGTGTCCCAGGAGGTTGCGTTCGATCACCTATGTGGTCAACCGGATGTGGTAGGGGTTACCTGTCATAACTAAGTACTGTACTCACTCCCTCAAAAAAAAAAAAAATCTAAACATGGTAGAGGAGGGGGGGAGGAGGCTTAAAAGTTGAACTTTTTGTGTAAAGTTCTGCTTTAAGTCTGAAAAAAGTGCTGTCAGGTGCATTGTCAGGAAATGCTTGTTTGATAAATACTATAAATACAGATATATGGTAATTATTATATTACGTTTAAATATATACAAGTAAATACGTATATAATGTCATGGTGGTTATGTGTAACAGATTATAACATTAATTTATGTACTTTTTTTTATTTAATATATAGTGACCTTCAAGAAGTCTACCTACTCAAATCTCAGTAGATAGAGCAATATAACCGGTTAGTAAATATGTAAAGGCATAGAATGATATAGTCAAATAGTAAATAGCATACAACATATAATATCTGGTAATATCAATAAAGGATCTGCTACCTAAAGATTCACAAAGTCATTCTAATTTTCATGTTGATATCTCTGCAAATATAGGGACATTTTTTAATTCCACTAGCAATCGCTTTCGCAAACACAGAATTTCAGTTAAAAGTCGACCATATGATCATGTCAATATTAGCTGCAAATTGCACTTTCCTTAAGCAAACATTTATGGCAAACATGCAGTCCATTTGTTCTACAGATTGTCACCAATGAATCTCATCTAATTTTGGAGCATGTGCAATTATATACTAGAAGTCTGTTTTGATTAGAAATGAAAGGAATTTAGTCCTGTCCTTCTATGTTCTCCGCCTTTATGGTTATTTGCCATTAGAAAAAACTGTGAATAAACTGGTTTCAATAAACAATTCTCGGTTTGCAAATAGAAACAAAGTGCTACAAAAATGTCTAAACATAATAAAGGTTTACGGAAAGACTAAAATAAAAGGTGATGTGGCCATCACCAGAAAAAAAAGTTTTTTAGTGAGTGCAAAGAAGAGTCCTTACAACTTAAAGCAGTATGAAGCCCAAAACCAAAAATATAATATATTGAAGATTATTTCTCTTTAGATGTGGTGGCTGCATCAGTTCTCTGGCTTTTTCCCTCTGTTCTCACCTGGTGATCCGGCTAGTGAAAAAACTCCTGTGTTAGTGAGACACAGCTCTGGAGGCATGAGCACAGAAGGCACAGCAGCATTGTCAGACTGGGGGGGGGGGGGATGGTTAAATTCATTAGCAGATTTAGAACCACTAACAAAATTAAGCAAACAGTTTTTTTTTCCTTTTGGGATAAAGGTTTTGCATGAATAAATAAAATCTGATAATTTTAATCATCCCTGCCAGTGTAAAAAATGGTTTGTCTCATCCATGTACACTGATACATTCTGCTGGAGAAATTGCTCTGTGAAAAAACAACAGACTTGCTGGCTGGATTACCAGATGAAATTAGAAGAAAGCCTAAAAAAATGAATGCAGCCATCACATCTAAGAATTGGTAAGCTGCAATATAATAAATGTTTGCTTTTGTGTTTGATACCTCTTTTATTTTGTGCACGGCAGAGGTATCGTTTCTTAGGAGCGAGAAATAGAAAAATTATTTAAAGATACATGTGACTGATCTTTGCATGTGGCTTACACTGTGGGGGTGATTTACTAATTTCCCTTCCAAAGTAAACAGCCTTTGCTTTTAGTAAATCAACCCCCTAATTTAAACTTTTAAAAATAATTTACCAGAATTGGCAGTTTTAAGTATTATAGTTTGCAGAGGGGCATGGTCTGGTAAATAATTATTCCCTGTTAGATTGTAAGCTCTAATGAGCAGGGCCCTCTGATTCCTCCTGTATTAAATTGTATTGTAACCATACTGTTTGTTCTAACAAGGTAAAGCGCTGTGCAAACTGTTGGAGCTGTTTAACCTCCCCGGCGGTATGATTATGTCAGATTTTTGCATCTCGAAGCGGTACATTGTTTTGCATAGAAATTTGGCTTTTTATATTGTAGGCCTGTAATTCTTAGGAATAACTCATTTAAATCTGTCCAAACCAGAGTCGAGTAGACATCCCGGGTATGATAAAGTTTGAAACACAAAATCCTAAATTATAATATAATAAATACATATCAAAAATAATAATATAATAATAATAAAATGTATTCAATAATGTAATCAAATAAAAAACACAGAAATTTGCTCAGTTGCAGAATTGTTGCTGTCGTCACTTTCAGTGTCTGATGACAAATTTCCCCACGAAACACTATCGCTCAATGCTATTTTCTAGCTGGTCAAAAAATGCTTTTTACGTAAAGGGACGCTTTTTGGTTGCTATGGACATTCTCAAGTTTCCAGGCAGAAAGAACAGTATTTATAATATAAAAGTGCATGCAGGGCACTGGACAAAGCACTAGGGACAAAAGGGATGTGAAATTATTTGGTACAGTAATGTAATCTGTAAGATTACAGTGTACTGTATTTGTTATGTATTTTGCACTTTTTGAATTTGCCACCAGGCTCCGCCCCATGCGCTACGACGCTCGCAGGGAACGGAGCCTGGCACACAGTACATTGGGCGGAGGACACAGCCTGCGGACACAGCGGGAGGACATCACAGGATCCTGGTGACATGGTAATTAACTTTGCCTGGATTCTGCGATGCAATCCCGAGTGTGGCTCGGGGGTTACCGCTTTTGGTAGTAAAAATTCACCACGAGCCAGACTCGGGAATACCGCCAGGGAGGTTAAATCCTGTATAATAAAAATAATTTCAAAAATTCAGTGATGCTAAAGTATAGAGGGGGTTCCTGGTTATGCATTTGAGATCGGAGCCTGTGTTTGTAAATTTCTGTTTATTGTGTTCCTGAAAATAAACATGCCCTGATATACTGTATAACTATGTCCCAGAAAAGACAGTTGCCCTATATAAAGGTAGCAGGTGTCATAGGGGCTGACTGCTGGTTATACCTAAATATAGAAAATGTAGACCGTCGGTGTTTAGGAAAGCATCAGTACATATTGATGCATCAATGTAATGTTCTGAAGAATGCTGAATAAAAGAAGTCTAAGTCAGTGTTTCTCAACTCCAGTCCTCAAGGCGCCCCAACAGGTCATGTTTCCAGGCTTTCCATTATTTTGCACAGGTGATTTGATCAGTTTCACTGCCTTAGTAATTACCACAGCCGTTTTATCTGAGGGAAATCCTGAAAATATGACCTGTTGGGGCGCCTTGAGGACTGGAGTTGAGAAACACTGGTCTAAGTAATAGACATTGATAGAAGCTTTCAGTTCAGTTCATAATGTTTAAGGGGGAAGTATGGCCAAAGCTATTTTGTCTGTACTTCTCCTGTAGGTCACAGGAGTGCAGTTTATTCTGCACTCCTGTGACCTATTTTCAGCTGACAATGGGCTTAAGTCCGCTGTCGGCTGACATCACTCAGCCGACATCACTCAGCCGGTCCAGGTTCTGAAAAGTTCCTGACCATACGGCCAGGATCCACCCAGTTGCCTGGACCGGCAGCTGGCTCAGCCTCTCAGTGATCCGCTGAGAGCCTGAGGCAGGCAGTGAGTGCTGCAGTAGCAGAGCAGAGAGCTGGTGTTTGACAGTCCCAGCTCTTTGCTCAGAGCGGTGGGGAGAACTGAGCGATCATTAGTGTTTGATCAATCAGTTCTCCCTGCAGAGACGGCGGAGGACAGATGCAGCATTGGATCAATGCAGCATCCACCTAGGTGAGTATAAATGTTTGTTTGTACTCCATACTTCTCTTTTAAAGAAGGAAATTAGTGTCCCTGCAGATTTTACAGTAGATGCAATGGGTTTGTTTATGAAGAACAAGACTAGCAAAGTGTAACATATCCATGTATACGCAATTGAGCATATTTTTATAGTTTCTTAAGCATTCCATATAAACCTATACTGAGGAAGTTCATGGTGTGCTTGTTCATTTGATCTGCAAGATCTTACTGTTTTGAAGGTTGTCATAAAAGCATATGTTCTGTACAACAAACTAGGACAGCATCATAAAGCTTGACCTGCTGTCATGTTTAGCTCTTGACCTCATTCATGTAAAGATTTAGAAGTTTAGCTCATCTGCAGTTTTTACAGTCCTTCCTTTATGTGCTCCATAACTCCTTAAATATAGATATAATTACAGTGTCTTGCAAAAGTATTCACCCCCCCTTGGCATTTTTCGTGTTTTGTTGCCTCACAACCTAGAATTAACATGGATTGTTTGAGGATTTGCATCATTTAATTTACAGAACATGCCCACAACTTTGAAGATGTTTTTTTTTTTTTTATTGTGAAGTAAACAACAAATAGGACAAAATAACAGAAAAAGTTAATGTGCATAACTATTCACCCCCCCAAAGTCAATACTTTGTAGAGCCACCTTTTGCGGCTATCACAGCTCCAAGTCGCTTTGGATAAGTCTCTATGAACTTGCCACATCTTACCACTGGGATTTTTGCCCATTCCTCCTTGCAAAACTGCTTCAGTTCCCTCAAGTTGGATGGTTTGCACTTGTGAACAGCAATCTTTAAGTCTGACCACAGATTTTCTATTGGATTGAGGTCTGGGCTTTGACTAGGCCATTCCAACACATTTACATGTTTCCCCTTATACCACTCAAGTGTTGCTTTAGCAGTTTGTTTGGGGTCATTGTCCTGCTGAAAGGTGAACCTCCGTCCTAGCCTCAAATCACACACAGAGTGGTACAGGTTTTGCTCAAGAATATCCCTATATTTAGCACCATCCATCTTTCCTTCAACTCTGACCAGTTTTCCAGTCCCGACTGCTGAAAAATATCCCCACAGCATGATGCTGCCACCACCATGTTTCGGGGACGGTGTTCTTTGGGTGATGTGATGTGTTGGGTTTGCGCCAGACATAGCGTTTTCTTTGTTGGCAAAAAGTTAAATTTTTGTTTCATCAGACCAGAGCACCTTCCTCCATATATTTTGGGAGTCTCCCACATGCCTTTTCGCAAACTCAAAACGTGCCATTTTGTTTTTTGCTTAAAGTAATGGTATTCTTCTAGCCACTCTGCCATAAAGCCCAACTCTATGGAGCGTACGGCTTATTTTCGTCCTATGTACAGATACTCCAGTCTCTGCTGTGGAACTCAGCAGCTCCTCCAGGGTTACCTTAGGTCTCTGTGCTGCCTCTCTGATTATTGCCCTCCTTTCCCGGTCCGTGAGTTTTGGTGTGCGGCCGTCTCTTGGCAGGTTTGCTGTTGTGCCATGTTCTTTCCATTTGATTATGATAGATTTGATGGTGCTCCTAGGGATCATCAAAGATTTGGATATTTTTTTATAACCTAACCCCGACTTGTACTTCTCAACAACATTGTCCCTTACATGTTTGGAGAGTTCATTGGTCTTCATGGCAGTGTTTGGTTAGTGGTGCCTCTTGCTTAGGTGTTGCAGCCTCTGGGGCCTTTCAAAAAGGTGTGTATATGTAATGACAGATCATGTGACACCTAGATTGCACACAGGTGGACATCATTTCACTAATTGTGTGACTTCTGAAGGTAATTGGTTGCACCAGAGCTTTTTATGGGCTTCATAACAAAGGGGGTGAATACATACGCACATGCCAATTATAATTTTTTTATTTCTGAAAAATAGTTGTATGTATATATATTTCTAAGTTTACTTCACCAACTTAGACTATTGTGTTCTGATCCATCACATATAATTCAGATTTAAAAAACATTGAACTAAAGGCTGTAATGTAACAGATTACCGTATATACTCGAGTATAAGCCGAGTTTTTCAGCACATTTTTTTGTGCTGAAAATGCCCCCTCGGCTTATACTCGAGTCTGTGTCATCTTCAAATTTGGCACACATGTAGGCCCACTCTTCCTCTACAAGTGTGCAAAGTTTGTTGTCTGGGGACCTACGGCCAGGGAGCACCGATTTTTCAAAGCCGGGCACCCCTTCCAAAGACTCCCATGTTAAACGGTAATTTCTCTGGTAATTTTGGGGACCCGGTACCGGCCAGCCCTAGGTCCTCTGGACCCCAAACGTGGCACACACGTAGCCCCTCAATCTACAAGTATGCAAAGTTTGTTGCCCAGAGAACCTACAGCCGGGGAGCACCGATTTTTCAAACCCGGGCACCCCTTCCATAGACTCCCATGTTAAACGTCAGTCTAGTCACACAGCGCCGGAGATCAGGTAGGGAGATTGGGCACAGTGAGGCATGGACACAGTGAGGCATGGGCACAGTGACAGTGAGGCATGGGCACAGTGAGGCATGGGCACAGTGAGGCATGGACACAGTGAGGCATGGACACAGTGAGGCATGGGCACAGTAAGGCACAGTGAGGCATGGACACAGTGAGGCACAGTGAGGCATGCACATGGACACAGTGAGGCACAGTGAAGCATGCAGATGGACACCCTAGGCTTATACTCGAGTCAATACGTTTTCCCATTTTTTTAGGTGCCTCGGCTTATATTCGGGTCAGCTTATACTTGAGTATATACGGTAGGTAAAAAGCCAGGGGGGGTGAATACTTTTGCAAGGCACAGTATGTGTCCCAATTAACAATTCCAAGTTAACAGCAGGAAAATATAAAACTTCAGAAAACGTGCAGTTTTTGCCTCCAGAAGGAGGTAATCTAAATGATTACAGAAAGAGGTTAAGTGTTGTAAAAATTTAGAAGGCTCAGATGGGATGCTATCATATCTAGGTAGTGCTCTGTAAGTGTTTTTGTCTGAGAATAATCCTATGTTTCAAGTGTAAGTTCACCTTTGACAACATTTTCCGACAACATTTTTAGAGTCCAGCCAGTTCTGCAAATGACAGAATGAAGGGAGATTGAGGGGCCAGTGGTTTTTGAGGAGAGGCCCTCCTACAGCTGCTTGTGTAATGGAAGCAGGTGCAGCATTTGAAAAAGGAGTAGCTCTGGTATGTTCTGTTCAGGGGATGTAGAATTGCATAGGGTGATTTTTGGAAAACATTGTTAAAGGAGCACTATACCTTTTTTTTTTTTTGCTTAAAAATAACAAACATGTTATACTTACCTCCACTGTGCAGCTCGTTTTGCACACAGTGGCCCCGATCCTGGTCTTCTGGGGTCCCTCGGCGGCTGTCTTGGCTCCTCCCCGCAAGGACTCCACACCTTAATGCGAGTGAGCTCGCATGGTGTGGAGTGATTGCGGGCGCGCTCCCGTGATACAGCGGCGGCCATAGCCGCCGACTGTATCACTCGGCCCCGCCCCCCGGCGTGCCGCGTCATTGGATGTGATTGACAGCAGCGCCAGCCAATGGCTGCGCTGCTTTCAATCTATCCAGTGTAGCCAATCGGCGGCCAGGCAGAAAAACGAAGAGGATGACGGGGACGAGCATGGGACTTTCGAGGGGCCAGGTAAGAAAAACGGGGGCTCGGGGGGGGGGGGGGCGGTATTGTCGAATGTTTTTTCACCTTAATGCATAGGATGCATTAAGGTGAAAAAACATGTAACTTTACTACCCCTTTAAAGGTAAACTTACACTTTAAAGCCAAATTGCAGCTTTCTGTCACTTTAAAACAGTTTGTTTGGATCAAGCTGGTCCAAATGAGCTATTACCTTCACTAACAGATGTGCCCACTAGGAGTGTTGTATAACTTGTATGTAGCGTCAGCTACATACAGTTTACAGCCATGTGTTCTGGCTGCAGAAGGGGGACTTCCTATCTCACTCCAAGAACAAAACAGAGTCAGGCTAAACACTGCTCAGGCAGGCATTCACAGGAAGCTTTGTATTTTCTTAATGAGCACAAAGCTTCCTCTAATTGGCTGAGGTAGAGATTGTGAAGTCATCCTCCCACCTCTCCACCTCTGCTATTCAGAAGAAACGACAGCGTTTCCTGTGAACAGCAGCTGTACAGCTATTCTAAAGAGACAGAAAGCTGCAGTTTGGCTTTAAATTCTCTTACTGTTGACAGACTACCTCTTCTGGAAGTCTGTTTCAAGTTTCCACTACACTTTTAGTAAAATAATACTTTCAATGTTACTCTTGAAATGTCTCTGGGCTAGTTTGAGACCAAGCCTCCATGTTCTAGAGCTCAGCTTCTTACAGGAAATGCTTCCAACCTAAACATTATTCCGATCTTTATTTGCAGGTTTCAATCATGCCCCCCCCCCCCTCGTCTCCCTTTCTTTCTTTGAGGCTTTTTAAGTTCTTCCAGTCTCTCCTGATATGTTTTATTCTTCAGACTTGAATAAAAAAATCTCAATGCTTAGCCATTCGAAGCACAAGCTTTTGTTCACTGCTGGCTTTTTCCAATCAGTTTTTTTCTTCTACAAACATGGCATGGAACTGCCAATGTAATTTTTTTTTCACGTTAATAAACCTGCATTTGCTAAACACACTGCAGTGAAATATAAATTGCCATTTATTTCCCCTTGTTCTGCTGCAATGTGGCCATACAAAGCTCTGTCTTTGCATTTAAAACATTGTTTACAAGAATTAGGTGGGGATTGCCAATCTGGAAGTTCTCTAAATAATAGGGAATACATATGACTGAAAGAAGGTTGAGAAACACTGGTTTAAACTATAATTCAGCTAACTTCCATTGAAAACATTATACAAAGAACTCTAAAATCTCTTGAGATCTAAAACTTTACAACTCATCTTATCACTATTTTAAATAAACAAATCCAATATTAGGGCAAGTTCAAACCATAGAAACGCAATCCGGATGCGTTCCAGGTGCTTTTTTGCATGCGCGTTTTTGCTGCGTTTTTTTGTGCGTTTTTGGTACGTTTTTAATGCAGTCCAGTGCTTTTTTTCACCCCTCTTTTATTAACCTTAGATAAGGACAAGTGTGTTCCAGTGCGTTTTAGGTGCGTTGCGGTGCATTTTTGATGCGTTTTACAGCGTTCCAGTACAGTCCAGTGCAGGTAAAATCTAGCATGTTCTACTTTTTTTTCTGGAACTGGAACGCACTGGAACTGCAAGCACTGGTGTGAACTATGCCATTGAAAACCATATAAACCTACTTTCCATGTGTTTTTGATGCAGAAAAAAAACCACACTGGACTGCATGTGGTGTGAACTGGCCCTTAGAGATTATATTAGTGTTTCATCAATTATTGTTTGTGTGCAGTGAGATTTTAATACAATTTAGTCTAAACTTATTAGATTGCGATTAGACAGTAATTTATATGGTCCAAAAAAAAAACATTATGTGATTAGTTCACTTTCTCATATTAGTATTTCTATATTGCCATTATTCTGGTTCACTGTGTCTAAAATGCACTTAAAACATCTGAACACCTGTTTTTTTCTTTGCTCCTGAAAATAGTGAATATTAGAAACATGTGAATGCTGTCCATTTTTATATGAAAAATTCATAAATACATTTCTTTTCAGGAAACTCTAAGAAGAAGCTTTTGTGCACCGTGTGTAACAAAAAGTGCTCCTCGTCAATCAACCTCCAAGAGCATCGAAAGGTCAGTTAATGAAGGCTTGGCACATGGTGGGTCTGACTTGTAAAGATATAAGGTCAGGGATTACAAGTGTTGACAATTTACTGTCTTTTATGTTATTGGTTGGTGTTCATTGGCCCATAAAATGGTGGTCCTGTTTAGAGAAAGGTGTAGCAACTGACTCTTAGAAACATTTTAATTCATTTTATAGACAGTCTGTCTTCAACAGTAGCCAACATATTCTATATATAGTTCATTTTGCTCCAGAATTCAAACACATTTAAAACCTATTTCAACAGCTTTGTCTACCACCTCTTTGGATGTTTTCTACTGGCTTAATATTGTTAATGAGCATAGTTAATGAGCATATTTTGCTCATGTTTATTAATAATATCATTTTAATTAAACTTTGTAAGTTGACAGCTCACATAAATAAGGTTAGCCTGTCGTTTAGCACCAGAAGACTATTGTAACATTCAGTTTCTCTCCTTACTGAGAATGTTTAAACCCTAAATTTTTTGTAAAAATAGTACTTATTCAGCCCAGGACCCAAGGATGTAGATTGGCATTTCTAAACTTTCTCTTTGGCCCAGCATCATGACATCTCTTTTGTGACTGAACACCTTCCTGCAGTATGCAGTGGGTCATGTGCTGTTCAGAAAGTCAAAATAAAATAATATCAATCAGCCAGGAAAAATCTATCCCAGCAGATCTACTTCCCCACCAAGTTGCCCATAAGATGCTGTTGAGGAAGGCTACAGACCTACAAATGTTCCCCAATCTGACTATAAAGTTGCAAATGGGTTGAACAACCTTTGATGCCTGTGGACGCCTTTAATCCAGCCCTGGATGGAAAGTGTTGAATGTGATACTTGGAAGTCCCTAAACTGTTACTTGCATAGGGTCTGATTTTGTATTAAGGGGATTGTATTTTTTTTTTTAATTAAACAAATATGTCATACTTACCTGCTCTGTGCAATATTTTGCAAAGATCAGCCCTGATCCTCCTCTTCTGAGGTCCCCCGCTGGCGCTCCTGGCTCTACCTCTTCTCCGTTTGCCACCATAGGAAGCTCCTTCCTATGGGGGTACACATGTGGGCTCTATCCTATTGCCACACACTGTGCAGCTGGGCACCGCCCCCTTTGCCCTTGTCACTGGATTTGATTGACAGCAGCAGGAGCCAATGGTTCCCACTGCTTTCACTGAGTTTGGTGAGGAGGGAGAGAGAGCAGCTCTGCTGCTCTTGGGCACAGCTCTGGATTAAGATTGGGCTCATGTAAGTATTTGGGGGGTGTGGGGGACCACAGAAAGTTTTTTTGCCTAATGTGGATGAATGCATTAAGGTAAAAAAATCTTCAGCCTTTACAACCACTATTATCCTTGTTCTGTTCTATGAAGCCATGATATAAGAGGATATGATGGTCTCCGCTTTTCCTAGTGCAGAATAACTGTTTCTTCCATACATTAAGTCAGATGTCTTTGATAATCAATTTCACATTCACATGTTCATGTAATTATTCAATAGTGCTTGATGACTCTCCAGCTTCAATTACAAAGGCAAACTTACTAATGAGATTCATGCTTTTCTAAAACAATAACTAAAAGAAAACGATACATTTGCAACATTTAACTATTTTCATGTTGATTTGATAGAGGTGTCTATGTTATATATATATGTTAATTTTCTTTAAAGTCATTTTCAAATACTGCCTGGTAAAATACTTTCTAACCAGTCAGTACTGGGCTTTAAGTGCAGCTGGACCACATAGCAATTGCATTGTCTTCTGCTGGTGTGAAGTGTTTGCTTACAGAGTTTGAGGCTCCTATAGTAAACTGGAAAGCAAACACAGAGGGTATAAACTGGCGCATAGTTGTGTTTATACCTGCACCTAATGCTGGCAATTATACTTTTTCCTTATAGAAACTTTACTATACCCCTTTTTTTAGCCTACATAGTTGCCTACAATTAAAATGTAATGTTTCATAATATTTCGCTATCAAGGGAATCATTCCAGTGCCACTCATGGAAGGGAAGAAGAAATTACCCCATCTCTCTCTACCTCTAAGTAGGGCTGGGCGATTTTCCCCCCCAAAAAAAATCTGCGATTTTTTTATAAAAAACTCGATTTACGATTCGATTCGATTTTTTTTTAAAATTATATTAATTAAAGTGCATCAACAAACAAAATTGCAAAGGCAAACCCTTTCTCTAACTGCAAAGTCAGTGTGCAGTGTGCAACAAAGATTGTTAAACATCCAAATTATTAATACTGTATTTGGATTTAGCTAATAAAACAACAAAAAATCCTGAGGTTACTCTTAGTTGAATTGAACTGTGTCCATGCCTCACTGTACCCATGTCTCACTGTGCCCGTGCTTCACTGTGCCCATGCTTCAATCACTGTGCCCGTACCTGATGCAGATTTTCATGGTATACAGATTTTACTGCTACACCGGTGGCCATTCCAGGATTCAAAAGCCACGCCTCCTCCTCGTCTGTGATAGGCGGAACACTCAATTTCCCAGCATTCAGTGTTCCGCCTATCATGGTCATCCTCATAACACAGACGAGGATGAGAGGATGTCCGTGATAGCCTGAATACTGCCTGCTGTGAAATTGAGTGTTCCGCCTATCACAGACGACGAGGACTCAGGAGGCGCGGCTTTTGAACACTGCAATGGCCGCCGCCTGTCTGCATGACACGCTGATCAGGTAGGCAGATGGCGGCTGTGGCGAGTAGATGTAATTGGGGTAACGCTGCCCAGTGCCATTCCGGATACGCCCCCTGCAGTCCTGCTACGGAAACTTTGAAGGAAAAAAAAAATCGATTTTCTTCAAATCTGAATCGATTTGAGCTCAAAACTCGATTCAAGATTAAAATCAATTTTTTTCCCAGCCCTACCTCTAAGTATAAATTAGCATCTGTAGCACATAGCTTAATATACAGTACTTTTCTAGTTTTTAACCTTAATGTTAGTATGCTACTATATCCAATAAATTCATTTTGGTTACTATTGTATTGATATCTAAATGATCAATTTAGGCAGTTGTTGGGTGCAACTTACCTGCAACTTACCTGGAGCAAGCATTTTGTCATAGCTGTATACTGTAGAACAGTAGCTTGTGGCAAAAAGGAAATCAGCCCATTACACTGAAGAGCATTTCCCTTAGAATTTTGTGCATCTTAAGCTTGACTGTCACCCATGTGCTTCAGGTACTTCATATGTCAAGGTAGAGAACACTCTTATTAGACTTGGAAATGTGGTTAAGTTGTACCACATGCTAGCTGAGGAAATGTCATCCTTCTTTGTCAGTTTCCCCAAAGTAGTCATCTAAGCAATGAAATGACAGGGTACATGTGGTCTAATCAAAGACTAGGTACATCATTTGAAAGAGAAAAAAAGCTCTTGATGCATAGAGGTCCACAGATGTCCATCTGAATGCACACATGGTTAACTCACATTTAGTATAAAGGTTATTAACTATGTCTGCATATTTTTAACATGAAATAAGTTTGAAATGTTTATGCAAAGATATAATTAATGGTTCAGACATTCAACAGAATGCTATACTTTATCCTCTGTTAGTACCCATTCTTCATCATAGTATGCTTAAAATATCTTCTATAGAGAATAACAGTAAGGGGCATATTTATAAAAAAAAAACAGTTTTTCCATCAAAACTGTATGTTAATTCTTTCTGAGTGAATAGAGCAAACTTGAATGTTCCCAGGCTATATTCTCTGCCGAATGAATGTTATTCATTGGAAAAAAAAATGGATACTATTGCATCTGCAGATAATATAGCCTATAAACCTTTGTTTTTGCCCCATTCACACAAAATTAATTTACCTGCCATTTTGATAGAGGAACAGCTATGCAAACTGAATCACTCAATTAATTGTATATTATTTTTTTTCTGTTATCACAGGTGAAATGTACAACTCTTAATGAGAGGAGTTATAAATTTTTTCCCCATTTTACAAAAAGATTTATTGATGCGCTAAAAATTGCAGTAACCAAAAAAAAAACAAGCAGTTTAGCGTAGGTAGTTATTAAAAAAAAAAAAAAAAAAACAATAGCAAAAGTTAACTTTGGTTTACTGCACCTTGTTTCACCTTATTAACAAGTCAGGAAAATTAATGTAGATCGTGCCAGCAAGAGGAAGCGAATCCCTTTGATAAGAATGATGTATGTTTTCTAGATAAAGTCACACACAGACACAGTTGTCATTTACCAAGCACTGCTGCAATATCTGCAATTCAGTATTTTTACTTCTGAACCTGCTGCCTGTGTGTCCTATGAGAAGAGAAAGAGAGGAGAGCGCTGCTGCAGACAACCAAAGGGCTGGATTGGGAGAGAGGACTCAGGAAAGTGTATGGAGGGGGGGGGGGGGGGGTATAAGCTAGTGGAAGTTTTTTTTTTTTTTTTAATCCTAATGCAGAGAATGCATTAAGGTAAAAAACCTTTTGACTTTAGAACCACTTTAATGCAGCACTGCATTCATTAATACATAATTACTTACATTTTTAAATGCAAACAGTGTTTGTACCCAAAATTGACTTGGTATTAGCCTCTTGCAGTCAAAGATCAGAGTGACAGAGAGATGAGCTTATCAGTCTGCTACTTCTTTTTCCATTGCCCAGTCCCAGGGACAACACCTGTAAATGTAACTAAACCACATCAATGAAGGACCAGGGCTGTACCATGTGGCAAAGGTGTGTAAATCTACACACTAAATGGCCAGTAGTATTAATCATTTGGCAGGTTAACAGCTCCTGTGTATATATCTTATCTGAATATTTATCTGTTTGCTTGTACTTCCCGTTAATTGAATTCTGAGATTTCCATCTGTTAACATTTGTGCTGCAGTGCTTCAGATGATACAGCCAACGTGTAACTATTTTATAAATGCGTTTTAATCAAAATTAACCACTTTAGCCCTGGAAGGATTTACCCCCTTAATGACAAGGCCATTTTTTGCGACACGGCACTGCGTTACATTAACTGATAATTGCGCAGTCGTGCGACATTGTACCCAATTGATGTCCCTTTTTCCCCACAAATACAGCTTTCTTTTGGTGGTACTTGATCATTATTTTTTTACGCTATAAACAAAAAATAGAGCAATTATTTTGAAAAAAAAATAAATATATTTTTTACTTTCTGCTATAAAACATATCCAATAAAAATATGTAAAAAATCTAATTTCTTCATCAGTTTAGACCAATTTGTATTCTACTACATATTTTTGGTAAAAAAAAATCCCAAATAGCGTACATTGATTGGTTTTTGCAAAAATTATCCACTGTACAACCTATGGGATAGATTTAGGGACTTTTTTTTTACTAGCAAAGGCGGCGATCAGCGATTTTTAGCGGGACTGCGAATATTGCGGTGGACAAATTGGACACTAAGTGACACTTTTTGGGGACCAGTGACACCAATACAGTGATCAGTGCTAAAAAAGGCACTGACACTGTATAAATGACACTGACAGGAAAGAGGTTAACAAAAGGAGCAATCAAAGGGTTAAATGTGTTCCCTATGTGTGCTTTTTAACTGTGTGTGGGATGCTGACACTAGACAAAAAGAGAGATTGGTATTCCTGATTAGGAGGATCCACAGATCTCTCTCTTCCTCTGTGACAGAACAACAATCTGCCTTGTTTACAGATCGCTTGCAGATCGCTATTCTGTCATTTCCCCAAATGATCGCGGCTGGCCGGCGGCCTTTGCGGCTGTCGGTTACCAGCAGCACGTGTGCGCGCCTGAGATCAGGAAGCCCCAACAATGCACATGTACCTTGTTTAGCGCAGCCGGGCCTCCCTGCCGCAGTATATGTACGGTTTGTGGTCCGGAAGTAGTTAAAAACTGTTTCTTATTGATTTGTTTAATTAGCTTTTTTCTCTTGTCATCCATGGACTGACACAGCGTGTCTTGTACACCTTTACACGTGGGTTATGTCCCTGCTTGCAGGAGAAGACCTAGGCAGAATGTGAGATGTTATACATACATTCTAAACAGCCAGAGCTGAACAGCCCCGCCCAGGGGGGCGGTCCCTCCGGACATAACCCTCCCACTGCAGTCAGCAGACCTCAGTTTTTTTCTGCCTAGCAGAAGGAGAAGACGTGGCTCTCTCAGGAGCCAGTCTCCTGACCTATTTTTATTCCTTTGGGAATTTTTTTCCTATTTTATTCTTTTGAGATCTTCTATCAACTGTCGGCTGGGCAACAGGTTGGGTACAAGATATCCTCGTAGTCTTCCCTGTCCGACCATCGAGCGTGCTGATCCTCGCCTTGTGTGCGTGAGACTCAGTTCACGACATGCCCCACGACTCCAGGGGTGGCCGGTGGGCTTCCAGCTCCGCGGTCCTCTCAAGATAGAACAGTCCGGCTGTATCTTTCGCGGTGGACCGGGCCGACAGCTACTCAGTACCGCACTGTGATAGTTCTGTCAGAAACACACCAGCGGGTCCCTCAGGGGACGGGTAAGTAGTCTCTCCTGGCTGCAGGTGAGTACATGCTGTGTGTTTCTTGTGTGGGGGGATTTCCCTGTCTCCCCCTGTGTTTTTTAATGTCACTCTCTGTTCACTAGTGCTGGCGCTGTACTGTGGGGGGTGCCTGGGGGCCATACTGTCCTGGGGGGGGGCTCATGCTGCTCTGCATTCGCTGGGGCTGTTTTGTTTTTGGATGTGAGGGGCCTGGGCGCCGTTCGGCGCCATGTTTTGTGTGTGTGCTGATTTTTACATTGGCGGCCATCTTGCCGGGGCCCGCCTGGGCACATTGCGGCGGCCATTTTCTTGTAGCCGCACGTTTTTCTGGCACTAGTTTGGCCTCTAGCGCCGCTGGGAACGGCGCAAATCTCCTCACACTCTCTCCTCTCAGCTCACTCACGCTGAGCAGCGCGGCGCAGTGAGACAGAGCGGCGGAACCGAGCGGTCCTGGTCAGGTTGGTGGGTTCCCTGGGCATTCCCCTACTTCAGTCAGCACAGCCTGTGGGTGGTCTGAGAGGGACATTATGGAGTCAGAGTCACCAGCTTCCCCTAACATGCCAGAGGCAGCAGCCATTGCTCCAGCACCTGCGGTCCCTATGGACCAGTTGTCGGCAGTCCTGGAATCATTTCTGACCAGGATGGAAGCTGTGTGTGAGCACAAGGGAGCAAAAAAGCGCCCTCTCCCCACTTTATCTCCACAAGGGGAGTGCTCTGATTCAGATATGGGCCTAGCTATTGCTGCTCAGGACCCTAGCTCTGAATATTTGGATGGTTTTGAACAGGACATTCCTTGTGAGGAAGACTCCAGTTCTGAGTCAGTAAATGACAGGGCGCTTGTTAGTGAACTCATTGATGCTGTGAGGGACACTCTCAAGCTAAATGCTGCGACCGCAGAACCTCAGGCTGGTACAGTCTCCTTTGGTTCTTTTAAGACCAAGCCTTCTAAAAAGGTTTTTCCATATGTACCTTTCTTTGACCAGCTCATTGACCAGGTCTCGGAAAAGCCGCAGAAGACTTTTATGGTCCCGCGGCGTTTGTCTATTAGATACCCCTTTGAAGACGCCCTGCTTAAAAAGTGGGCTTCTCCCCCGGTGGTCGACCCTCCAGTCGCCCGTTTAAACAAGGCCACCACTCTCCCGATGGAGGGGACTCCTGCGTTTAAGGACCCCACTGACAGGAGGTCAGAAGTGGTGAGTAGAGCCATGTTCACCTTGTTGGGATCCGCCCTACGGCCCGTAGTAGCGACGACCCTTGTGTCTCAGACACTCACGGAATGGGCAAAAATTTTGCACCAAACTGTGCAGGAGTATAACCTTCCTCCAGACACTATTGCTCTGGCCCACCAGATGGTGCAGGGTCTGATATATGTGTGCGACGCCACGTTGGACGCGGCCCCTTTAATATCCAGGGCCTCTGTCTCGGCGGTGGTATTGCGTCGTCTCATCTGGTTGAAATGCTGGTCTGCTGACCTAGCCTCTAAGAAGCTCCTGACGGATCTACCTTTTAAGGGTGGTAGACTTTTTGGTGCTGCTCTGGATGACATCATCAAGGATGTCACGGGAGGTAAAAGCACTCTCCTTCCTCAAACTATCAAGGGTAAGGAGGCCCGACGTAAACCGGGTCCTTCCTTTCCAGCAAAAAAGGTTTTTTTTCGTCCGTCAGAGTCCACGGGTAAGCCATCCCAGACTGACAACAGTGTGGCTGGCGGGCACAAGCGCCCCTGGGTGCGTAAGCCGAACAAGCCGGCTCCCAAGCCCGCCTCCGCGTGAAGTCTTGCCCCCGCCCGTCTCTGGGGTGGGGGGACGACTTCGCAGGTTCACGGATCGGTGGACCTCCCGGATCTCCGACCGGTGGGTGTGCGAGGTGGTCACCTCAGGATACAGAATAGAGTTCCGCTCCTGGCCCCCAGACAGGTTCTTTCCCTCAAATCTCCCTCTCCTTCCTGCCCGTCGGGCAGCCCTCTTGGGGGCTGTACAGGATTTGATCGGGTCCGGAGTAATTGTGCCGGTTCCGTCCCAGGAGAGGTTTCAGGGGTTCTACTCGAATCTGTTTGTTGTTCCAAAAAAGGACGGGGTTCGGCCAATCCTGGACCTCAAGGCCCTGAATGCCTTCGTGAAGGTGCAAAAATTCCGCATGGAATCCATTCGCACGGTGGTCGCTACACTCCATCAAGGGGATTTTCTG
This sequence comes from Rana muscosa, assembly GCA_029206835.1. Taxonomy (NCBI): domain Eukaryota; kingdom Metazoa; phylum Chordata; class Amphibia; order Anura; family Ranidae; genus Rana; species Rana muscosa. The sequence continues at coordinate 372,862,159 of CM055116.1, forward strand.
GCATCCTTGGACATCAAGGACGCCTACTTGCATGTTCCGATCTGCGCAAGCCACCAGAAGTTTCTGCGCTTTGCGGTCGGCGAAGTCCACTATCAATTTGTGGCTCTTCCCTTCGGCCTAGCCTCGGCACCGAGGGTGTTCACCAAGGTGCTTGCTCCGGTCCTAGCTTTGCTGAGACAGCGAGGCATTGCTATCGTGGGCTATCTGGACGATTTCCTTCTAAGAGCAGACAGTGGCTCAGAATTGGAAGAAAGTGTGACTATCGTCAGTCAGACCCTCAGGGAGTTTGAGTGGCTCCTGAACGTTCAGAAGTCGGTTCTAGTCCCGACTCAGCGTCTGGAGTATCTAGGTCTGATTCTGGACTCCTTGGAGGCAAGAGTCTTCCTACCTCCAGACAAACTACTGACACTTCAGTCTGCAGTACGGGTGCTGACGTCCCGAAAATGGTCGTCAATCCGCTTTTGCATGAGAGTCCTGGGACTCATGGTGGCCTCCTTCGAGGCCGTTCCTTATGCCCAAGCGCACACCAGGGCTTTACAGAAAGAGATCTTGTCCACTTGGGACAAATCCCCGTTGTCCTTGGATCTTCAGATCCAGGTGAGTCACCTGGTCAGGGCGTCCCTGACGTGGTGGTTGAGGTCCCCGGCTCTTCGGTCCGGGAAGTCGTTCCTCCCCATCCAATGGACGGTGATCACGACGGACGCCAGCCTGACGGGCTGGGGGGAGTCTGGAGAGTCCTGTCGGCCCAAGGGCTTTGGACTCCGGACGAAGCCCTCTTACCGATCAATGTGCTGGAGATACGGGCAATCAGACTGTGCCTCTCCTCATGGTCGGAGAAACTACAGGGTCACTCCATCAGGATACAATCGGACAACGCCACAGCAGTGGCGTATGTCAACCATCAAGGGGGGACTCGGAGCTCAGCTGCGGCTTCCGAGGTCGCCCGCATCCTGAGGTGGGCCGAAAGAAGCGTGCCGGCTGTCTACATTCCGGGCGTAGACAATTGGCAGGCGGACTATCTAAGTCGCCAGACGCTGGACCAGGGAGAGTGGTCCTTGCACCCGGAGGTCTTTCAACTCCTTTGCAGACGGTGGGGCACGCCGGATGTGGACCTGATGGCCTCTCGACTCAATCGCAAGGTGTCGAGGTTTGTGGCCAGATCCAGGGATCCCTGGGCGGATGCCTCGGATGCGTTGGTGGCCCCATGGGGTCAGTATCACCTGATATACGTTTATCCTCCGCTGCAGTTGCTCCCTCACCTGCTCCGCAGGGTAGCGACCAAGGGAATTCCGGTGATCCTCATTGCTCCGGATTGGCCTCGGCGTCACTGGTACGCCGATCTGGTACGTCTCGTCGCAGACGTTCCCTGGCGGTTACCAATACGGGGGACCTTCTGTCTCAAGGTCCTATATTTCATCCTGCTTTACAGTCTCTGGTTTTAACGGCATGGTTATTGAAAGCCAGGTGCTGAGAGACCGAGGTCTCTTGGATTCGGTCATTTCGACCATGTTAAGGGCACGGAAGTCTTCCTCCAGAAAGATCTATCACCGTACTTGGAGAGCTTACATCGCCATGTGCGAAGAGCTGGACTGGCGCCCACGAACGTATTCCGTTCCCAGAATCCTGCATTTTCTGCAGCGTTGCGTGACCCAAAAGCTCGCTTTGAGTACCATTAAGGGTCAGATTTCGGCCTTGGCCATCTTCTTTCAGCGACCGCTGGCGGGTCATCCCTTGGTTAGCACCTTTGTGCAGGGGGTTCGCCATGTGCTCCCCCCTGTCAAGCCTCCTCTCCCCCCGTGGGATCTGAATTTGGTGCTCTCGGTCCTCCAGGAACCTCCCTTTGAAAATATTAGAGATATTCCCCTCTTGACTTTGTCTCAGAAGGTGGCCTTCTTGGTGGCCATTACTTCCATTAGACGAGTGTCTGAATTGGCGGCCTTGTCCTGCAAGTCGCCCTTTTTGGTCATCCATAAGGATAAGGCGGTGTTACGTCCGCGACCTTCCTTTCTGCCAAAGGTGGTCTCGGCCTTCCACTTAAACGAGGACATTGTCCTCCTGTCCTTGTGTCCTCACCCATCGCATCCCAGAGAGTTTGCGCTTCACACTTTGGATGTGGTACGAGCCTTGCGGGTGTACCTGTCTGCTACTGCTTCTATTCGGAAGTCTGACTCACTATTTGTGGCTGTCTCTGGTCCAAAACAGGGCCAAGCGGTTTCGTCTGCCACCATTTCTAGGTGGATCAGACAAACCGTCATTCAAGCTTATGCTCTCAAGGGGCGGGCGCCTCCCTTTCCGGTTACGGCACATTCCACCAGGGCTTCCTGGGCTTTCCGACATCAAGCGTCGGTTGCACAAGTGTGCAAGGCGGCGACCTGGTCGTCTGTTCATACCTTTTCTAAGTTTTATAAGGTTGATGTGGCTGCATCTTCGGATGCTTCCTTCGGCCGCAAGGTGTTGCAGGCCGCTGTTTGATGTTGCAACTCCTCCGTTGAGGAGCTCTGCCTTGTTTGGAGTGAAGTTTTTGGTTTTCCATTTATACTGCTCCCATCCCTCTTGACACTGCTTTGGGACATCCCACGTGTAAAGGTGTATAAGACACGCTGTGTCAGTCCATGGATGACAAGAGAAAATAGGATTTTTGTACTCACCGTAAAATCCGTTTCTCTGGCATCCATGGACTGACACAGCACCCACCCTTCTTTTTAAGTTTGTACTGCTTTGTTACGAACTGAGGTCTGCTGACTGCAGTGGGAGGGTTATGTCCGGAGGGACCGCCCCCCTGGGCGGGGCTGTTCAGCTCTGGCTGTTTAGAATGTATGTATAACATCTCACATTCTGCCTAGGTCTTCTCCTGCAAGCAGGGACATAACCCACGTGTAAAGGTGTATAAGACACGCTCTGTCAGTCCATGGATGCCAGAGAAATGGATTTTACGGTGAGTACAAAAATCCTATTTTTTTTAGCTTCTAATATTTCTGCGTGATATATATTATATTAGCAGAATGCAAGAGATACAACTGACACATTTCTTTAGAAGACATTTAAAATCATTTTTATAGATGTGTTTAAATGATAGCTGGGATAAATTTCTATTCAGGCATATGTTAAAAAATGTGGTATTATAACATAAGCCTGTTTTACTTATCCATAAATAGCATGGGGCTGAGGATCAGTGGGATCCAACGAGAAAGGAAAATTGTCATAATTTAATGATGTCACACCAGGAAATATGAAGTATGGGATGAAAGAAGGAGAATAATATACCGTATTTTTCGCTCCATAAGACGCACCTGACCATAAGACGCACCTAGGTTTTAGAGGAGGAAAAAATAAAAAAACAATTCTGAACCAAATGGTGTACTAAAATATTTAATATTATAGTACTAGTATAGGTGGGTGGTGGACACACAGCAATTCCACCCCCCCCCCCCCCCATCAAATCAGCTCAGCTACACTATACCTGGGTGGTGGTGGGCACAGCAACCTCCCCCCCTTTCCCAGATCAGATCAGGGTGGCAGAGCAGACACAAACACCCCTTCAGCCTCTTCTATCACAGCAGCTCAGGTGACTGGGCAGTGCATACCATGCTTGCCCACACCTCCCACCCCCTTATTACCAGCTTACCTCAGGCAGCGGAGGACACTGCCATTACAATGCACAACCCCCTCTGGCTGGCTGTCTGGCTTTCAGCCTCAGATGCACCCGGGCAGCAGCTAGGAAGAACGACAGGGGACATACTGTAGTTTGCAGCAGCAGCTTCCAGTGGAAAGAGCAGGAAGTGAGACTGGACCAGACCACTGCGCCGGGGGGTGTTTCGGCTGAAAAGAAAAAACAGCAAGGGCTCTTGCTGCTTTCGGAACGGTGTCAGATTTGGCGGGTGTCAACTGACCTGGGTGCGGAGCGCACCCCCATAACAATGCCACTGACACCCCCCATGTTTTGGCACCCAGAGCAGACCGCCTCCCCCGCTCCCACTTGGTATGCCCCTGCAAGGATCTGCCTCACATCCTGTCCTCTCTCCTCCACAGAGAATCCGAGTGCCAATGTTGTGATGCTGCTGCGACGGAGGTGGGCGGTGCCTCGACAGTATCCGCTCCATAAGACGCAGGGACATTTTCCCCCTTTTTTTGGGGGGGAAAAAGTGCGTCTTATGGTGCGAAAAATACGGTACTCCAAAAACATTACATATGAATGTTGCTACATCACTCTTCACCAAACAGCTTTGCAATATAACAGGCTGTATATTTCTTTATTCAGACCATATTCTGCATTGTGCTACAGAAATGAAAGAGAGAGTTTTGCAACCTTTCACTTTGTGTGTTGTTTTGAAAATGATAAAACTATTTTCAGGTTTTTGTAGCTGTTTGTGACTTCATTGGGGAGATTCAATCTTACTTTTTATCCCTGTGACATCAGTACAAGAAAAGAGGGGAATAGGAGTCACCAGGACACAAAAGCACTGACAAACATGTTAAAAAATATATTTAATATTAAAAAAAAACATTAACTTTTCCCTGCTCTACGAAAACAATGTATTGCATGTTTCTCCTTATTGTCCTTCCAGCCTGGTTCCAGATACAGCAAAAAAAAAAAATTGATAGTAGTTTCTTGTGCTTTTTTTTCTTTCCCTCTATCAAAAGTAACACCAGCAAAAACGCTTAAAGGGTAACTCCACTTCCGTGGGGAAAAAAATAGCAAATAAAGAAAAAAATAATATAGCACATACAATTTCAAAACTAATTATATTGTAATTGAATGTCATTAAAAATCACATTTCTCTTATCATCCATGGACTGACACGGTGTCTCTTTACACTTTACACGTGGGTTATGTCCCTGCTTGCAGGAGAAGACCTAGGCAGAATGTGAGATGTTATACATACATTCAAAAAGCCAGAGCTGAACAGCCCCACCCAAGGGGGCGGTCCCTCCGGACATAACCCTCCCACTGCAGTCAGCAGACCTCAGTTTTTTTCTGCCTAGCAGAAGGAGAAGACATGGCTCTCTCAGGAGCCAGTCTCCTGACCTATTTTTATTCCTTTTTGGAATTCTTTTTTATTTTATTTTTGAGAATCTTCTATCAACTGTCGGCTGGGCAACAGGTTGGGTACAAGATTTCCTCGTAGTCTTCCCTGTCCGACCATCGAGCGTGCTAATCCTCGCCTTGTGTGCGTGAGACTCAGTTCACGACATGCCCCATGACTCCAGGGGTGGCCGGGTTTGCTTTCATGCTCCCACGGTCCTCTCAAGACTGAACAGCTCCTGACTGACTGTATCTTTCGCGGTGGACCGGGCCGACAGCTACTCAGTACTGCACTGTGATAGTCCTGTCAGAAACACACCAGTGGGTCCCTCAGAGGATGGGTAAGTAGTCTCTCCTGCCTGCAGGTGAGTACAAAAGGCTGTGTGTTTCTCTGTGGGGGATTTTCCCTGTCTCCCCCTGTATTTTATTGTCGCTCTCTGTCACCATTACTGGCGCTGGCTGTGTGGGGTGCTTGGGGGTCACACTGTTCTTGGGGGGCTCATGCTGGTCTGCAATATATGCCTTGGGGCCTTTTTGTGTGTTTTTTGGGGCCTGAGCGCCGAGTGGCACTGCGTGTGTGTGCTGTTTCACTTTATCTGCGTCATGGCGGCTATCTTGACGCGGATCGCCTCAGTGAAGTGCGGAGGCCATTTTCTTGTAGCCCGCGTGCTTTTCAGCACTAGTTTGGCCTCTAGCGCTGCTGTAACAGCGCACATCTTCTCAGTCTCCTCACAGCTCACCAGCGCTGACACAGCGCGGTACAGACAGCGGAACTGAGCGGTCCCTGATCCGGTTTGGTGAGTCCCCTGGGCGCCCCCTCCTCAGTCAGCACAGCCTGTGGGTGGACTTTTTATCTGAGGAGTCTCAGAGGGGGACAATATGGAGTCTGTGTCACCAGCTTCCCCTAACATGTCAGTGGCAACAGGCAGTGCTTCAGCACCTGCGGTCCCTATGGACCTGTTGTGGGCAGTCCTGGAATCATTTCTGACCAGGATGGGAGTGGTGTGCGAGCGCAAGGGAGCAAAAAAGGTGCCCTCTCCCCACTTTATCTACACAAGGGGTGTGCGCTGATTCAGATATGGGCCTAGCCACTACCGCTCAGGACCCTAGTTCTGAATATGTGTTATGGTGTTGAACAGGACATTCCTTATGAGGAAGACTCCAGTTCTGAGTCAGTAAATGACAGGGCGCTTGTTAGTGTACTCATGACTGCGGTGAGGGACACTCTCAAGCTAAATGCTGCGGATGCAGGACCTCAGACGGATACAGTCTCCTTTGGTTCTTTTAAGGCCAGGCCTTCTAAAGAGGTTTTTCCATAGGTAACTTTCTTGGACTAGCTCATTGATTGGGTCTGGGAAAAGCCGCAGAAGATTTTTATGGTCCCGCGGCGTTTGTATATCAGATGCCCCTTTGTAGATGCCCTACTTAAAATGTGGGCTTCTCCCCCAGTGGTCGACCCTCCAGTCGCCCGGTTGAACAAGGCCATCACTCTCCCAAGGGAGGGGACTCCTACGTTTGAGGACCCCACTGACAGGAGGTCAGAAGTGGTGAGCAGAGCCATGTTTTGCCTTGTTGGGACCCGCCCTACGGCCTGTGGTAGCGGCGACACTTGTGTCTCAGACACTTACAGGTTGGGCAAAAAATGTTGCACCTAGCTGTACAGGAGCATAATCTTCCTCCAGACACAGTTGCTCTGGCCCACCAACTGGGCAGGGCCTGGTTTATGTGTGCGAAGCCACGTTGGACGCGGCCCTTTTAATATCCAGGGCCTCTGTCTCGGCGGTGGTGTTGTGTCGTCTTATCTGGTTGAAATGCTGGTCTGCTGACCTAGCCTCTAAGAAGCTCCTGACGGATCTACCGTTAAAAGGTGGTAGACCTTTCTGTGCTGCTCTAGATGACATCGTCAAGAATGTCATGGGAGGTAAAAGCACTCTTCTTCCTTAGACTAGCAAGGGTAAGGGGGCCCGCCGCATTCAGGGTCCTTCCTTTCCAGCAAAAAAGGTTTTTTTTCGTCAGTCGAGTCCACGGGTAGGCCCTCCCAGACTGACGGCAGTGCGGCTGGTGGGCACAAGCGCCCCTGGGTGCGTAAGCCAAACAAGCGGCTCCCAAGCCCGCCTCTGGGGTGGGGGGACGACTTCGCAGGTCCCGAATCGGTGGACCTCCCGAATCTCCGACTGGTGGGTGTGCGAGGTGGTCACCTCAGGATACAGGATAGTTTTCCGATCCTGGCCCCAGGCAGATTCTTTCTCTCGATTCTTCCTCTCCTTCCTACCCGTCGGGCAGCCCTCTTGGGGGCTGTACAGGATTTGATCAGGTCCGGAGTGATTGTGCCGGTTCCGTCACAGGAGAGTTTTTCAGGGATTCTACTCGAATCTGTTTGCGATCAGCGAAGTCCACTATCGATTGTGGCTCTTCCTTTCGGCCTAGCCTCGGCACCAAGGGTGTTCACCAAGGTGCTTGCTCCGGTTCTAGCCTTTCTGATACAGCGAGGCATTGCTGTCATGGGCTATCTGGACGATCTTCTGCTAAGAGCAGAAAGTGGCTCAGACTTAGAAGAAAGTGTGACTCAGGGACTTCGGGTGGTTCCTGAACATTCAGGAGTCAGTCCTGGTCCCGACTCAGTGTCTGAAGTATCTAGGTCTGATTCTGGACCCCTTGGAGGCAAAAGGTATCCTACCTCTGGAGAAGTTGCTGGCACTTCAGTCTGCGGTGCGGGTGCTGACGTCCCGAAAATGGTTGTCAATCCGTTTTTTGCATGAGAGTCCCGGGACTCGTGGTGGCCTCCTTCGTGGCCGTTCCGTATGCCCAATCACACACCAGGGCATTGCAGAAGGAGATATTGTCCTCCTGGGACAAATCCCCATTGTCCTTGGATCTTCAGATCCAGGTGAGTCACCTGGTCAGGGCGTCCCTGGCATGGTGGTTGAGATCCTCGGCTCTCCGGACCGGAAAGTCGTTCCCCTCCCATCCAATGGACGGTATTCACGATGGACACCAGCCTGACGGGCTGGGGTGGAGTCTGGGGAGTCCTGTCGGCTCAAGGGCTTTGGACTCCGGACGAAGCCCGTTTACCAATCACATTTCTGGAAATTACGGGCCATCAGACTGTGTCTCTCCTCGGGTCGGAGAGATTACAGGGTCGCTCCATCAGGATCCAGTCAGACAACGCCACGGCGGTGGCGTATGTAAACCATCAGGGGACTCGGAGCTCAGCTGCGGCTTCTGAGGTAGTCCGTATCCTGAAGTGGGCCGAAAGAAACGTGCCGGCTCTGTAGGTCATTTACATTCTGGGCATAGCCAATGGGCAGGCGGACTATCTGAGTCGCCAGACGCCGGACCAAGGAGAGTGGTCCTTGCATATTTCAACTCCTTTGCCGACGGTGGGGCACGCCGGATGTGGACCTGATGGCCTCTCGACTCAATCGCAAGGTGTCGAGGTTGTGGCCAGATCCAGGGATCCTTGGGCGATGCCTCGGATGCGTTGGTGGCCCCATAGGGTCCTTATCACCTGATATAAACTCTGGTGATCCTAATTGCTCCGGATTGGCCTCAGCGTCACTGGTACACTGATCTGATACGTCTCGCCGCGGACGTTCCCTGGCGGTTGCCGATGAGGGAGGACCTTCAGTCTCAAGGTCCTATGTTTCATCCGGCTTTACAGTCTCTGGCTTTAACGGCAGGGCGGTTGAAAGCCAGGTGTTCAGGGACCGAGGTCTCTCGGACTCGGTCATTTTGACCATGTTAAGGGCACGGAAGTCTTCCTCCAGGCAGATCTATCACCGTGCCTGGAAAGCTTATATCGCCAGGTGCGAAGCGATGGACTGGCGTCCTCGGACGTATTCCGTCCCCAGAATCCTGCGTCCTCTGCAGTTTGGAGTGACCCGAAAGCTTGCTTTGAGTACCATTAAGGATCAGATTTCGGCCTTGGCCGTCTTCTTTCTGCGACCTCTAGCGGGTCATTTCTTGGTTAGCACCTTGTGTTGAGGGTTCGCCATGTGCTCCCTCCTGACAAGCCTCCTCTCCCACCGTGGGATCTGAATTTGGTGCTCTCGGTCCTCCAGGAACCTCCTTTTGAGAATATCCGGGATATTCCCCTCTTGTCTTGTCTCAGAAGGTGGCCTTTTAGTGGCAATCACTTCTGTTTGACGAGTGTCTGAGTTGGCGGCCTTGTCCTGCAAGTCGCCATATTTAGTCATCCATAAGGATAAGGCGGTGTTGCATCCGCGACCTTCCCTTTTGCCAAAGGTGGTTTCGACCTTTCACCTAAATGAGGACATTGTCCTTCCGTCCTTGTGTCCTCACCCATCGCATCCCAGAGTGTTTGCGCTGCACATGTTGGATGTGGTACGAGCCTTACGGGTGTACCTGTCTGCTACTGCTTCTATTCGGAAGTCCGACTCACTGTTTGTGACTGTCTCTGGTCCAAAACAGGGCCAAGCGGTTTCGTCTGCCATCATTTCTAGGGGAATCAGACAAACCGTCATTCAGGCCTATGCTCTCAAGGGGCGGGCGCCTCCCTTTCCGGTTACGGCGCATTCCACCAGGGCAGTTGGTGCTTCCTGGGTTTTCCGACATCAAGCATCGGTTGCACAAGTGTGCAAGGCGGCGACCTGGTCGTCTGTTCATGCCTTTTAAGTTTTATAAGATTGATGTGGTTGCATCTTCGGATGCTTCCTTCGGCCGCAGGGTGCTGCAGGCCGCTGTTTAAAGTTGCAACTCCTCCGTTGAGGAGCTCTGCCTTCTTTGGAGTGAAGTTTTTTGGTTTTTCCATTTATACTGCTCCCATCCCTCTTGACACTGCTTTGGGACATCCCACATGTAAAGTGTAAAGAGACACCGTGTCAGTCCATGGATGATAAGAGAAAATAGGATTTTTTGTACTCACCGTAAAATCCTTTTCTCTGACAACCATGGACTGACACGGCACCCACCCTTCCTTTTAAGTTTGTACTGCTTTGTTACGAACTGAGGTCTGCTGACTGCAGTGGGAGGGTTATGTCCGGAGGGACCGCCCCCTTGGGTGGGGCTGTTCAGCTCTGGCTTTTAGAATGTATGTATAACATCTCACATTCTGCCTAGGTCTTCTCCTGCAAGCAGGGACATAACCTACGTGTAAAGTGTAAAGAGACACCGTGTCAGTCCATGGATGTCAGAGAAAAGGATTTTACGGTGAGTACAAAAAATCCTATTTTCCTTTTCAATCTGCAGCTCTGTAATTTTCTTAGAATGCATTGCAATATGGCTACCTGGAGTTGTTCTGTACACAGAGTGTGTACTGACCACTCCCCAGAAACATAATTTCAGATTTCAGGCATCCCCTGCAACAAAAATGTCATTTTTGGAGATATACTTTCAATAGGAAAACATGTCTAAAGGGATGCAGGCCCATCAGATTTCCTCATTAGTGCTCTGCAGCTGCACACCTGACAGATAATTATTAAACCACTCCCATTAGACCCACTCAAAACAGAGGCACAGGCAACACACACATGGATTTCTTCAGAATAACAAAGGGTAGGAATCTGCAACAAAGTTTGTTATAATCTTTGCAATGGACATAGATTACCCAGAGGGGAATGTTTTTTTCTCAACAAAAGTGGAGTTACGCTTTAAGCTGGAGCTGAGTTTTAAAGAAACCATGTAGAGGTTCGGTATGAATTTCCTTTCTTTATTGTGCTATCTCTTTAGATAACTTATAGAACTGTGGAATATATTTCATCATGTACTATATTTTTTATAAAAGAGACATTATATACATAAAGGACATCGAAGGAAGAGATATAAAAAAAAAATCAACCTAAAAATGTATCAACTAAAAACGTGTAAACTAAAAAAAAAAGAATTAAGCAACCTAAACCCAATCATATGGCAGTCATGTGGTATTGCTTAGTATTGCACCATATGTGTATTGTTGTGTTTCAGTGCCATTGATTTTGAAATGCACTCAAATGCACCACCACAATGCAGATGCAATGCAGCACACCACTGTGCTACCTTGTTTTGTGGTGTGCTGTGCTGGAAAAAAAGGTGCAGGTACTTTTTGGATGCTTTGGTGTATTGGCAGTCCTTTAAAAATGAATAGGTTACCTTAATGCAATGCACATAAACGCACATTCATTAATGAAAAGCAAGGGCAAACAGTTGTAAATGGGCTCCAAGCCCATGTAAACAAAAAGGTAAACTTGCACTACACTTTTACTGTTTTCTGGTGGATAAATAAGTCTAGAATAAGTTGTGTATCTATATCTAGGTACTTAATATAATGTTATGCTAAACAACAGCTGAATGTTCATCTGGTAGGTTGTTTTATATATCTGCAGATGGTTGAGTTTAGCATTATATTTTAAGTAATCCAGCATGACAAAAACATTCTATCAGAAATTCTTAAAGTAGATATAAACCAAATCAATAAATCAAAAAGTATTTTAAACCTTTTCATCAAAATAATACCTGATGATCCTGTCATGAAGGTCCTTGTTCAGGCACTTGACAAAACTCTGTCCCTTTCACCCAGTCATGCTTTACCATTGTCCCCCTCTCATTAGCGTTTATTGGAGACTACGGGCAGCTGTGTCAAAGCACATTGTGCTTTCACAATCCACTGTTGTCACCATCAGAAAGCAGGAGCAATGATGTGTCCAAGGCTAGAGTGAATGCATGTAGACAGGAAATGGCTGAAAAAGCTGCAGGAAAGTAGCAGCACTAAGATGGGAAAGGAGAACAAAAAGGTGCACAAGATACATTAAATGTCATCTAATAAAGATTTACATCCACGTTAAGGTCATAATAATAATAACCTCTAAATGAAATAAAGCTGTAAGACAAATGTGTGACAGGTCTTCTCTGCAGCACACTGGCAAAAAGTGTCAAGGACATTTGTGCACATTGTGCTCACTGAAGTGCTCTATAGTGTCAGTGTTGTACACCTAACTGCTGGCAAACCACATTTATAATATAACAGTGTACTTTATCATCACTGTGCATAGAGACTAAGGCTGGCCATACATCTTACTATTTCCTTGTAGAATTTTCCTTTAGATTTATTAAAACCATATAATATGAGGTCATAACAAAACACCTTGAACTAGATGTGGAAATCTAAAGGAAATTGAATATGAATATTTTATAATGTATGGCCAGCTTAAAGGTGCTGTAGACCAGTGGTTCTCAACCCTGTCCTCAAGTACCCCCAATAGGCCATGTTTGCAGGTTTTCCTTTATTTTCCACAGGTGCTTTAAATCAGAATCAATGGCTTGGTATTTTGGACAGCTATTTTATCCCAAACATGACCTGTTGGGGGTACTTGGGGACAGGGTTGAGAACCACTGCTTTAGACAGTAGACATGAGATAATCAGTCTACATATATTTTGGTCAGAATATGTAAGAATTGCTTTATCTTTGGACATTAGAGCTGGCCATCAATTATACAATATTTTTTGTTCAATTTCCTTTGGATTTATCTTCAACAATGTAGTGCAAGGGCCTCCTGATTGCATACAAATTAAAGTGTTTAGGTTTGACCTCATATCATGTGATTTTGATAATTCTAAAGTAAAATTGTACAAGAAGATTGTATGTTACATGGCCAGCCTTACGTGGCATACCAGACTGGTTAGGAAATGTAAAGAGGAAAGGTCATCAGGGTGTGTGGTGAGGTGGAGACATGTAGGCGGGGGCCACTGCTTATCATTTGTTCACCTGGGCTGGTCAGGAGTAGCAGTGATCATTTCCTCTTTACGTTTACTAGCCCTCTGGATTGGTATCAGGATAAGCCTGAACCCCTTGTTCTGCGACACAAGGATATACTTTCATGTCTACTTTGAGCAGCGCCAAATCAATATAACTGGTCACTGTGGCATACTAGTCTCTTCGATAGCACTGATGTTTCCTAGATTAAGCCATGGCTGGAGGAGTCAGGTCACCATTAACCCTTCCATTTCCATAAACATGAATGTGCTTAAATAAATTTGCTCAATCTGATTATGTCTGCATGTCTTACTGCCTTCTAAAGTTGATGACCACCTTTAGGTGCTCATATAATACGGCATTCGTACAGTTCCCTGAATTAAGTTAAATAAAGACCTTGAAATTTGTATATAAGGGTGCACATTGCCATATATGTAGATACATGACTGTTTGACGTGATAAACCATTGCTTTCCTCATGTGTGTAATTGGAATATTGCCAATCTACAAACTGTTATGTGTGTGCGTGTTAAGTTAATTTATGTGCAAAGGATAGACTCAAGCCTCGTACACACGCCCGGTTTTCTCGTCAAGAAACGACAAGAAAACTGTTGGGAGAGCTTTCTTACCGAGAAAACCATTCGTGTGTATGGTTTCTCGTCGAACATGTTCTCTATTTTCTCATCAGGATTCTCGTTTTTCTCGTCGGGATTCTCGTCGGCCTGTTTCCGGTCGAGAAAACCGGTTGTGTGTATGCTTTTCCGAGTCTTAAAAAATCGTGCATGCTCAGAATAAAGTATAAGACGGGAGCGCTCCTTCTGGTAAAACTAGCATTCGTAATGGAGATAGCACATTCTTCACGCTAAAACGAACTGAAAGCATTGACAAGAATCTCGTCGAGAAAAACGTCAAGTTTTTTTACGACAAGATTCTCGGTCGTGTGTACGAGGCTTCAGGCTTGAATTTTGACATTTTGGTTTACCAGAGATGCCATTGTGCAGATCAGGCTAGTAGGACAAAAAAAATTTCACTAGCGGGCGTCTTGAATGTAAAACTAAAGTTACTTTAGCAAATGATGCTCTTCTGCCTTCTTCCTGCTTGTCAGAAGTGGTTTCTGTAAGTGTACACTGAGCCGTACACATGCATATCAGTGTACAGTCTTGGCATTATTATGTGCTGGAATGTACGGTAAGAAATTCCTGTGCACTTGTGTGTGTTGCACAGTACAGCAAAAAGCTCTTGGGGACCCATCATTTCTTCACAGTTTTGGCAGTTTAATTCCACTTTAAATAGTATGTTCAGGGATTAACCAATGTAATTCACAAGTTCTGTCTCCCCCTGTAGAGCATGTCATGGAAAATCTATGGGCCATTATAATCACTTGAGTTAATATTTGAAACAACATTCATCTGAACTATCAGTGTTATCATTCTTTTGTTATTTTCTCCTAAACTGATATATGTGCCTTTGTTTTCATTTAATAGTTTGGTTTTGCATGTTCTCAAAAACAAACGGCAATTATGCAGATCTTGAGAAAGCACATTGTTGTATAGAAGGACCTCCCAACACTAAACACTTATAGTGTGAACAGAGTCACATTTTTAATTATCATTAAACACTCGTTTTACAGGTTCATGAGGTCTATGAGTGTCAGGATTGTGACAAGAAATTTATTTCAGCTAACCAACTTAGAAGGCATATGATAACTCACTCAGGTAAAACAACCACCTCTGCATGCTTATTTTATGATTCAGGCAGTATTACAAAAAGTGCACATGTTGTGCTGTGTGTTAGTTTTTATGGATTAACATTTTAGTATTGTAAGCAAGAAATCCAAATTTTGGAACATTTTTTATTCGTTGTGTTTTATTAAATGCATTGCACATATTCCAATGTATAATCTTGAAGCTAGCTTTCTTTGAAGTCCTTCTCTTTTGATTTAAGCTAGTTAATTCGATGTCGGTTTGAAAAGATTATTTTTAAGTCTGTGGCAATGTTTCGTTCTTCCATCCGTTATGAACTATCATGTTAGAAAGGGCATTAGATGCTTTTATAATTGGTTAATCTTAATTGGACTGACTTAAATGCAACAGTCTCTATGGAGAGTACTCTGTTTGCCTTTCATCTTCTACCTCCACTCCACTGAACTACAGATTAAATGTCCCTAATCATTTTCTGCAGAGAAGCGCCCCTACACCTGTGAGGTTTGCTGTAAGTCCTTCAAACGACTTGATCAAGTGACCGCTCACAAAATAATACACAGCGAGGACAAACCTTACCAGTGCAAGCTCTGTGGAAAAGGATTTGCCCACAGAAATGTTTACAAGAATCATAAAAAGGTAAACAACTAACACTGGTGTTTGCAATGGCATTTTGCTAAATTTTCCAATTTTTTTATGTTAAAGTGGACCTTTTATCTATTTATAGCATAATGTTGTCCAATATCTGGATAGGCTTAGCATATAACTGAACCTGTGTTAACTTATCTTATTGTAGCTTTACAGTGGCCAATGTATAACAAGTTCCTTGTTTTTTGCTTTCTTTTCAATGTGTGTTACAAAAATTTAATTTCACGAGAACAGTACAGGACATAGGCTTCTTAAAATCATTGCGACTAGGTTATATGCAGCTACCCTCAGGTGATTGGATACTGGCAAACAAATGATATGCCTGCTACAGACATTTTTCCTAAGCTGGGTTTATTGAAGCTCTATGCTCTTGTTTTTTGTTGGAACAGCCTAAATCTGCTTGCCCAAAAGTATTTAGCAAAGGGGTCTCTAAAATCCCCATGTTCAAAGAGCTGGTAGATATAAGGTTAAGCAATCCACGTTTTTGTCTAGGGCAGTCTGTTGGACCATTGCTATCTGGACTAAACATATGTCCTAGTATCCCAGCTCCCTCACCATGAATCCCTGAGTCCATAGTCCTTCCCCAGAAGAAAGAAGGCTTTCTTCTGGGGACTAAACATATGTCCTAGTATCCCAGCTCCATCACAATGAATCCCTGAGTCCATGGTCCTTCCCCAGAAGAAAGAAGGCTTGTATCTTCACCAACAGACCTTCTACTCTCGGGATCCCTAAGTCTTTCGATGCTATGTTTAATCCAGGAACTTACTTTTGTTAGATAACATGGCCTTCCAAACCAACCAAGGTTGGTGCTAAGGCCTCTTAACAGTGATGGAGCATCCCTACTTCTCAAAGTGGGGGGATATCTTTCGGCTTCCTCAGCCTTCTGGTCCCAGAATATTTCAGATGCTTGGGTCCTGTCATGGAAACCCTGTCAGGAACAGACGCCCTGGACTTCCTGGTTCCCGCCCCCGCAGGTGACGCCCGAAGGGCTATTTAAACTCCTCACTTGCAGACAGTCCCTGCTGTCTGCTCTACAGCGTTTATCCCAAGTGACCTGATCTGCCTTGTTTACCTGTATCTGACCCGGCTTCCTGTGACCCTCCTGCTATCTGCCTGTACCTGACCATCGGCCTGTTTTCTGACTTCGGTATTGCCTGATCCTTTTGTGCCTCGCTGCCTGCCAGTTTACCCGACCCCGGCTTGTCTGACGATCCTGCCTGACCTTGGCTCTTGTTCACCTGCTGCTGCCTAGTGGTTCCAGTTTACCTGCTGTGCCTCCCGGTCCGGGTCATCTGCTGAGTTCCTGGTTCCTATCTGCTCATCTGCTGGTTCCTGTCTGCTCATCTGCTGGTTCCTGTCTGCTCATCTGCTGGTTCCTGTTCACCTGCTGCTGCCTAGTGGTTCCAGTTTACCTGCTGTGCCTCCCGGTCCGGGTCATCTGCTGAGTTCCTGGTTCCTGTCTGCTCATCTGCTGGTTCCTGTCTGCTCATCTGCTGGTTCCTGTCTGCTCATCTGCTGGTTCCTGTTCACCTGCTGCTGCCCAGTGGTTCCAATCTACCTGCTGTGCCTCCCGGTCCGGGTCATCTGCTGAGTTCCTGGTTCCTGTCTACTCACCTGCTGCAGTTCCTGGTTCCTGTCTGCTCATCTGCTGGTTCCTGTCTGCTCATCTGCTGGTTCCTGTTCATCTGCTGCTGCCCAGTGGTTCCAGTCTACCTGCTGTGCCTCCCGGTCCGGGTCATCTTCTGAGTTCCTGGTTCCTGTCTACTCACCTGCTGTAGTTCCTGGTTCCTGTCCACTCACCTGCTGTAGTTCCTGGTTCCTGCCTCCTCACCTGCTGGTTCCTGATCACCTGCGGTAGTTCTTGATCCTGCCAGGCACTCGTACCCCTTCCACCTCCGTGCTTCCTGTTATACCACCAGGGGCCGCCGGTGGGAGCCGTAAGGGAGGCCTCCCTCTGCTAACCGGGCTCGTCACCGTCAGGTACGTGACAGGTCCAGAGTTTCATTTCCAGAGCCTACAAAATTGAGTCTTGCCCTTCTCCTCTGTCATGTCAGGCAGATCAGCTTTCTGCTGTCCAACAGCTCCTGGATCAAAGGGTCATTACCCCTGTACTAAAAGGAAAATGCTTTCAAGGTTATACTCAGACCTCTTCACAGTTTTCAAACTGTGAAGAAGTTTGGCCCATTTTAGATCTAAAGAGTCTCCTCAGCTTGTTCCTGTGGTTTCAGAGGCTTTGCATGGCAAATGCTAGGTCGGTCATTGCCTCCCTCCTTCTGGGGAATTTTCAGGCCTCAATAGACCTACAAGAGGCCAATCTGCAAATTTTTCGCCTTATCTATACTATTGGCATTTCGCTGTGCGCGAACACAATTAGCAAATTTTCACTCTTCCATTTGCCCTGTCTACAACCCCCTGGGTTTTTACCAGGATGCTCTGGTTTTGGCTCTTCTCTGTTATCAAGGCATTCACATTGCGGGGTCTCTTGACGATCTCCTGCTTAAGTATTAGTCCTCTCTGTCCCTGTCAGCAAACAACCAACAGAAGGTGCAGGCATTGAAGAGTTTGGTTGGACCCTCAACCTCCAGAAGCCATCGCTGAACCCATCTTACATATATTGGAGTGCCTTGCTCTGAGCTGAACAAACCATGGTCCATGACATTTCTGCATCAGGACAAAGAGGCCCTCCTGGCCCAGAGGAAGCCTTTAATCTATTGTGTGAGGGTTTTGGGTCTCATGGTTGCTTCCCCTGGGACTGTACCATACTCACAATTTCATTTCAGACCACTGCATTGCAACATTCTGGCTGTGTGGGACAAACAACATTGGTCTTTGGGCCATCCCATGCATCTGACTCTAAAGCCAGATTCTTCCTAACATGGTGAATTTCATACCTGGCACTGGAGATGGGAAGCCCTTTGCTCGACAGTCATGCAAGCTTCTCATGGTGGAGGCCAGGCTGACACTGTACTCCTATGACTTTCTCAGTCTTCAGCAACTCGGTGCAGGGGAATAGGTGCTCCAACCAGTGTTTTTTCAAGCCCTTTGCCACAGGTGAGGGACATCAGCTGGGGATTTTCTGGTATCCAGATTCAACAGCTAATTGGACAAGTTTGTCACCAGGTACAGGAACTTTGCAGTGGATGCTCTGGTGATCCTGTGGGATCAGTTCAGCTTGATCTACACCTTGGTGCTCCTCCAGATTTTTCCCACTTCACAGGATCGAGGAAGAGGGCATTCCGGTGATCCTCATCACATTTCATTGGCACAGGAGGATGTGGCATTTAGACATACTGAAGCCTCTGTGGGATCCTCCTGGAATCACTGGAATCATGGTTTAGTGTTCCATTCTGTATCTCAGTTGCTGGCTTTAACAGCATGACTATTAAAGCCATGATTCAGATGGACAGGGTCAACTTCTCATAAAGTCTACAATCCCACCTGGAAGGGCTATTTTGCTTTGTGCGAAAATCCCAGATAGTATTCTGTAGGACATATTTTGTCCTTCCTCAAACCTGGTCTGGATCAACATTTGACCTTGAGCACCACTAAAGGACAAATCTCGGTCTTGGCTTCGCTGTTTCAGAGACCTTTGTCTTTTCACTTCTTGGTTAAGGATTTTGTTCAGGGAGTAACTCACATCTCCCCCCCCCCAGTTCTTTCCCTTGGAGCCCTTTGGAATCCCAGTCTGGTTCTCTTGGCTCTTTGGGCAAACCACCTTTTGAAACAATGAGGGAAATTCTCTTGTCTGACCTTACTCTTAAGGTAGCATGTCTTGTGGCTATTACCTCTGTGAAGAGAGTCTCTGAGTTACTGGCCTTATCCTGCAAAGAACTGTTCTTATTGTTGCACAAAAACAAGGGCCTCTTTCCTTCCAAAGGTGGTATTTGCCTTCCAGCTTAACCAGGCTTGTTCTTCCTTTCTTATGTCTTTTTTCAAAACACCCAAAGGAAATTTCTCTCCACTTACTGAATTCACTGTGAGAGTTTACTGGCACTTTTAGGATAGGAAATCAAATTCATTCCTTATATAGGGGGGTTGTCCCTGCAACCTATGTCCTGTACTGTACTCCAGGAAACAGAGTAAAAAAAATAATATTTTTATTGCAGCTTATCAGTCATTAAGTCATTAAATGTGGTAGCTGCATTGTTTTTCTTACAAAATACTTTCCTACAACTACTGTAGCTGCTGACTTTTAATAAAAGGACACTTACCTGTCCAAGGATCCAGCACCATCCTCACCCGGACTGGTTCTTTGCTGGTCTTTGGACCCCTGGAGCCCAGGCAATCCAAATGGAAGTTGGAGCCAGTACCTATAAAAACGATGGATCCGCTCCCCCCACAAAAATGTGATGGGGGGGGGGACATAAAGCAGAACTTTCCCTTTTGGTTGAATTCCACTTAAAGAATTATTATTAGACATGTGCATTAAATTTTGTCCGAATGCATTTTCGTCCGAATTGCTGGGATTTTTGCGTTCGTTTTAACAAACGATAACGAATGTGCAGAGTCCGAAATCCGAAAGATCCGACATAAAAAATGGTTTATTTTCGTTTTGTTGCGACAACAGTTCGATATAGATAGAAGATTCGACATGACGATGACAATAGCAATCTGTGTCTATTGAACCTGCAGTTGAATGTGCCTAACCTAACTCTATTAGTCTGAGATTATTCGACATTATAGAGACATGAAGATTCGACGAAGCAGCTAAAAACATACGATCGACATGAGCGGACATTTATGGTCAAATGCTCCGCCCATAGGCTATAGAAGAATTCCAATGTTGGTTGACTAGTAATAATAATTAATAAATATAATTATTACTAGTCATACAACATTAGAATTCTACTATAGCTTGTGGGCGGAGCATTTGACTGGAAATGTACGATTGCGGCATCGTACAGTTTAGCTGCTTCATCGAATCTTCTTAGAACATTCGACAGACACCATAAGCCTTCAATGACGATTTCAACCTTAATTCATTTGGATTTTCGGTCGAATGCATTTTTTAATGAAACAAAATAAATGAAAACGAATTTCGGAAGTTCCGAAACAAAATATTTCAGTGTGCACATGTCTAATTATTATTAGGTTTAAATTATTTCTAATAGGGAATACACATTTAATGTATAAAATAATTTAACTCACTTGGATGCAAAGCAAGTATCTGAAAACTAAAGAATAGAGAAAAAAGGGAAATCAACTATTGACCTTCCGGTGTGATAGTGCAAAAATAACTCTGAAGTGCAGGTTAGATCAGGATTTACTTGAATATGTGGATGCTGTCATCCACAGCACATTTTTTAATGTTGGAAAGTGTTTTCATATTCAAGTAGGTGAGTGAATAATTTGCCTGTTTAACGTAGAATCTGCTGTCAAATCGCTGATTTATTCATTTCTACTAGCGACACCTGATTGAAAAATAGCTTTTCCCTCATTAGTACACATTGATTGGCTGTCAATCGTCACATGCAGCAAAATGTTAAAGTATATATCACATCATTATATATGCTGTGAAGCAGGGTGACACTGACAGCTAAACATTTCCTAAAATCAGGTTTGTGTGGCAGTAACAATAGAATAAGGTTCAATGTTCACTCAAGCTGTAGTTCTAAAAGAAAACGCCTGTTAAGACACGGTGAGGTGAATTTACTGAAACTGAAACAGATCATGAAGCCGCTATATAGTGACTAATCAGCTTCTAACTTCAGCTTGTTCAGTAAAGCCCCATACTCACAAGCCGAATATCATCTAAAATCAACCATTACAGTAGAAACCAGCTGACTTTGGGCCCATGTATACAGCTGCTTGTCTAACAGAAGCCAATCTCACAGCCAGCCTCTGTCGATGATCGAATGAGCATGCTAGAAAACCAGCAGCCGATTGGCATCCAATCGATACTTGCAGTGCTGCCAATGGCTGCAAGTGTTGACTATTGTGTTCTGGCGGGGAAGGGGGTTTGAGGTCCCTGTACTAAAAATGTCACTGTACTAAAAATGCATTTTTTTTAGTTCAGCCCGCTGGGTTGAACAAATAAAACGTAACGTGTGCACCAGGCATTAGGCTCCATTTGCACAGGCGTTTGGGCATGCTTCGAATCCCAGTGGCAGGAATCTACATTGCCAGCTGCATTTGGATAGTAGTGCAACGACAGACCGGCGGCAGCTGCAGTTATCACTATGCACAGCTTGTAATTGCCTGCAGTGATCGCGGCTAGATGCAAACGGATGTGATTAGCTGCAGCTACCAACAACCTGTCATCTCAGTGCGCATTCTCTTGTTCAAATTTGTTTATTGAATTTTATCAAATTACAGAGAAATAATAATAAATAAATAAATAAAGCAACAATCACAGTAATCACTACAATAGGTTCAAAATTAGCATATGAAATCATATATATATCATGGATCAAGAGACAATTGCTTCACTCAATAATCAGAGTGAGTTACTTCACTTAGTCTAAATAAAGTGTAGACTCAGAATGAGAAATACAATTGAAGCCTTAAAGGTAAACACCTAAGGAGGATAAAGAAATGTATTAAAGCCTCAAAAGGTATGAGACAGAATGATCGCTACTATATAACTCTTAAAAATCAAGAATCTGTGCCTAAAAAAATTGAGAGGAGCATATGTAGGTATACTTGTTGAACCTATATATACATGGGAAAAAAAAAAAAACACAAAAAAAAAAAACAACCATATAAACAAGTTGAGAAAAAAAGAAGGGGAAGAGCAGGAAGAAGAGAAGAAGAGAAGGAGAAGAGGAAGAGACAGGAAGAATCCCCGGGGATAAATGCATCAATAGCCATTTGCCTATAGATAGTTACTGCGAGAGAGTGTAAAACCTCAGTGCGCAGTCTCAACAGCCCCTGCTATCTGCACACAGCTGGTAATCCCAGCATCAGGAATCAGTAGATTCATGTTGCTGGGACTTGCAGTGTGGAAAATGCCCCGTGCAAATGGAGCCTTAAACTTTGAAAATGAACGCTAGAAGCTGATTTTGTTGCCATGCACAGTTGCTGCAGATTTTGGCTGCTCCAGTCTTCATAAACTTCCCTTAGCATTTTCAGTTCTGATCTGCCTATTGCTGCTTCTATGTATTGAAAATATAGCTCAACCCTGCAGTGTTTTGGTTGCAAACCTGTAGTCACATCCTTTAATCTAATTTGTTTATTTTTATCCTGACAAGTGTCATCCTGTAATGATAGGTTTCCTTTCAGTGTTGCCTGATAAGTCTGCTTTAAATATGTGCTCACTATAGAGAAGCTATATAACACAAGATTTTCTGACAATTCATATGTTTGTAACACATATTACAGTTTTTTGGCACTGTACAGGTTACATATAAAATGGTGCTTTGTTGCTCTTTCCCATCTTACAATAGTATTTCTGATTATATTTAAATGACAGACATTTTATATAACCCAGATACAACAATAATTTTTCACTCTGTCATTGTAATTGTTTACTCTACTATAATATGCAACGTAAGCAAGCTCTTAAATCTTTGTTTTGTTGAGCAATTTGCATATTTAGGAGTTAATTAATACAAGGTTGACTATGCATCTGTTTTTAGTTTTCTCCATATGCAATAGACATATACTTTAGGCTGGTTTTGACGCACATGACACTAGTGAATATGTTGCCCAGATGTTTACAATGTGCATTAACTTATTGCTTTCCTGTGCTTAACTTGTTGAAACAACATCAAAATGTTTCTTAAATTGGAACGTGCAAAACTATCAGAATATGCCACAAGAAAAGCATTTTAAAGCATGTAGTGTGATTTTTTTATTTTATTTTTTAAATAATGCATGTACTCATTACTGAGAGTGTGACTGTTTAAATAGATTACAAAGAAGGTTTATGAATGTTTGTACAACTAGAAAGGATCAACAAGGTAATGTCTGATGCACATTTGGGTTTATGTTTTAGAATTTTTCCAATTGTGTTTATGTGCTATAATTTATAACAACTAAAAGGCAATCATTTGCCACACTAGTATTTATTTATTTTTTTACTTTAGCCTCGTACACACAATGAGAATATCAGACAAATGATCATCTGTTTTTTTTTTTTTTTTTTGCATGCTAGTCTCATATCGAAAACCAATAGGTTACTAAAGTTATGAAAATTCTTGTATGATGGAATACAACTTCAGAAGTGATGTAATGTGTTGTATTGTAATGTATTCTTTCATTTCCGAGCATGCATGGTATTGGTCTTCTGATTTTGTTTAGACTAATACTGTACAGATTAAACAAAAATCATTTGTTCTTCTTTCTACTGAGAAAAATTGTCATCTTTGTCCCTTCGGATAATTTCGCACAAACTGTTGTGATCGGCTCTCGAAAGCTGTGTACTAACGATCAGGTCATTGTACGATCGCTTCGAAAGTGGTATTTTTCATCCAATTTTCTCATCATGAGTACTAGACATTTTTCTGAAGCACTTTACAGAGAATTACGAACAATTCATATCACTCTTTCTCCCACTATAGGACCTAAAGTCTTATGCATATTAGCATATCTGGAATAATAGTAGTGATGGAAGTTGAACAATTGATATGTTGCATATTATTTGGATCCCAGAGGTTGACACCACCTGTTCTGTTAGAGTTAGGATGTACCTGCAGAGGATAGTAGTATCACTTGCCCTGCAGGTCGAGTCAAGGAAGAGGATACAGGAGCTGGAACATGTTACATGTTCTACCGTGAATACGGGTGGAACATGTAACATGTTCCAAAGGTGAACTTATCCTTCAATGAAATCTGGTATTTTTAATGTTGCTGTTTAACCTATTCCCGCTGGCCGCACGCATATATACGGCCTCTCAGCGGGTGGGCTTTAATGCTGAGAGGCCCTTTTTAAACACAAAACTGTGCTGAGAATGTGCGCGCACCCAGCACAGTCACAGCGGGGACTGGAAAGCTCCTGATGTATACCTACAATCAGGAGCTTTCCAATCATGTGACCGCTGTGACATTCAATCACGACGGTCACAAGACCGGAATACCCGAATTTCCTTAAACGGCCGGGAGGCGGCTGCGGGAAGGGGTTAAGCCTTATTAATAGAACTGCCCCCCACCTATAGGCATTTTTGAAGGAGAACTATAGGCAAACAATCTTTTTTTTTCATTTTGGATAGCATAAGAGAGGATTATAATCCCTGTCAGTTTTTTATTGCCATCTGTGTCCCAGTGGGGACATTTACCTTTCTGGTGAAAACCCCAAATTTGGGATTTTCTTTTGCTTTTACTTTCAATTATAATTGTACACAGGACAAATAAAGACACCAATAAAAACTGACAAGTGCTCTAATCCTTCTTCATTTTACCAAAACTATAAAAAAAAAGGTTTTGATTTTAGTTATACTTTTTTTTTTGCATTAGTACCCATCTTAATGCCCAGCTCCCCTGTGCCCATTGACAATCCTTTGCCTATTAGCCTTGAAAATAGCTTTGTTACAAACAGCATGAAGATGGCCAGGAAATGTCATTTAGCAGCATTTTTTTTTTTTTTTCCAAGTGTCACGTTTACTTTAGTACATCCTACAGATGTGCCACTTCATAGACACGTTAAGGACATCCCCAAAGCATGCTGTTTATAGGAATTGTTAACTTGTAATGTTTCACTTTAAGCATCATTAACTGAGTGATTTTTTTTCATTTGTACAGTACATGTCCCCTCTGGCAGTGCCCAGCTCCATTTGCCCTTTGTTTGACAAATTCATTTCCCGCTAGTCTTGAAAATAATTAATGTTCAAGATTCTCCTCCCTTTGACTTCAGTAGAGTTTGCATTAAATCCAAGCAGATTTGACCATCACTAGTGACAGTCCAAAAGGGACACAGATGTCAATAAAAAAGCAGACTGAAGTTCTAACTCTTCCACATGCTACATTAATAAAAACATAATTGGCCTTTACATACTCTTTAAAGGACAACTATTACGTAAGATAATGATGCTGATTTATTGAAGGAGTTAATAAACACAATAAATTGTATGAAAATTTACTTCATTTATCCAATCATGTAAATTCATGTTAACTTCTTTCATCTGCACTTGATTGAATAATTGAAGTCAATAGTCACACAATTTCTGTGAAGATTCTCAAATCCTTCAGTAAATCAGCCCAATATAATTCAGTAAATTCAGATTTGTTTTCAGTTCTTAACATTGATATGCAGACTAGCTAAACACCAGTGAAAGTGACAGGGGTTGGGACATATTATTTAGTGCAAAGGGTGCCTAAAGAGTAACTCCACTTTTGTTGAAAAAATAACATTCCCCTCTGGGTAATCTATGTACATTGCAAGGATTTTAACAAACTTTGTTGCAGATTCCAACCTTGAGTTATTCTGAAGAAATAGCTGTTTGTCTTTCTCCATGAGCAAAGTGGATGAGAATGGGTGCGATTTTATAATTATCAATCAGCTGCTACACTTGCAGGGGTCTAGTGATTAAAGTTGCAAGGTCTGGCACCCTTTAGGGTTGTGATCCCCTTTGGGAGTATATCACTTAACCACTTCAGCCCCAGAAAAATGTACCCACTTAATGACCGGGTAATTTTTTGCGATACGGCACTGCATAACTTTAACTGACAATTGCGCTGACATGCGATGCTGTAACCAAATACATTTTCTTTTCCCAACAAATAGAGCTTTCTTTTGGTGGTATTTGATCACCTCTGCGGTTTCTATTTTTTGCGCTATAAACAAAAGAATACCGACAATTGTGAAAAAATATATATATATTTTTATTTTCTGCTATAATACATATCCCAAAAAAAAGTAAAAAAAACTAATTTCTTCATCAATTTAGGCCAATATGTATTCTGCTACATCATTTTGGTAATTTTTTTTTCAATAAGCATATATTTATTGGTTTGTACAAAAGTTATAGCGTCTACAAACTATGGGATTAATTTATGGACTTTTAATATCTGTTATATTGTTTTAACTGGTAATGGCGGCGATTAGCGATTTTTGGCGGCGGACAAATCTGGCCCTAACTGACAATTTTTGAGGACCAGTGACACCAATACAGTGATTAGTGCTAAAATAAAAGCAGTGATCACTGTTTAAATGACATTGGCAGGGAAGGAGTTAACACTAGGGGGCGATCAAAGGGTTAAATGTGTTCCCTCAGTGTGTTTCTAACTGTGTAGGGAAAGTACTGACAGGAAGAACACAGAGATTGATGTTCCTGATTACTAGGAACAGACGATCTCCATGTTCTCCCCTGTCAGAATGGGGATCTGCCTTGTTTACATAGGCAGGTCCCCAATCTGCCTCTCTGTGAAGCGATCGCAGGTGGCTGGTGGATATTGAGTTCGCCAGACACGCGCATCGGCTCCTCCTCCGTGCAGCGGGCCCACACTATCTATTGCACGAAACAACATACAGGTACGTTGTTTCGTGAAATAGAGCCGCCCTGCCGCAGTATACATGCGGAGGGCGGTCCTTAAGTGGTTAACGGGTAACTCCACTTTCGTGGGGGAAAAAAATACCCAAAAAAATACCAAAAAAAGAAAAAATAATAAAGCGTATATAATTGTGACACAAGTTATATTGTAATTGAATGAATTACCTTTCCTTTTCATTCTGCAGCCGCTGCAATTTTCTGAAAATGCTTTGCAATATGGCTACCTGAACTGTACACAGAATGTGTACTGAACACTCCCCAGAAACATAATTTCCTGCTTGTGTGATTGGCTCACCAATTTTCTCATTAGTGCTCTGCAGGTGCCACAGCTGATTGATAATTATAAAACCACTCCCATTAGATTAATTTTCCCACATGGGCACAGAGAAACACACAGGGATTTCTTCAAAATAACAAAAGGTAGGAATCTGCAACAAAGGTTGTTATAATCCTTGCAATGTACATAGATCACCCAGAGAGGAATGTTTTTTTTTTCTCAACAAAAGTGGAGTTGTGCTTTAAAATGCAATTTTTGTTGCAGGTGATGCCAAAAAGCTGACTTGTATCTTAGTGTAGACTTCAGGTAAAATCAGTGAGCCAATCACACAAGCAGAAAATTAAATTTCTGGGGAGCGTTCCATACACCATCTGTGTACAGAACAACCTGCATGTTGCCATATTTCTTTTCATTTTACAGAAAATGACAGCGCTGCTGATTGAAAAGGAAAGATAATTTCTAATAACTTTCAATTACAATCTGACTTGTGTTGCAGTTGTATATGCTATATTATTTTATTTTTATTATCTATTTTTCCCACAAAAGTGGTGTTACCCTTTAGCATTGTCAGTAACAGTTTTATTCTGTATTTGAACTGAAGGAATAAAAGGTGGCTGTTTAAATCCAGACATAAATGAGCAGTTAACCCTTTCAGTGTGGGGGCAGGCACGCTGCAAGGGAGGATTTTTCTTTTCCCTTTCCCTTTAATTCAGTAGTAAAGATCTCTAAACTCTGGTTTAAAAAAATACAATTCTATTCAAGTATGTATCCTTTACCCCAAAAAAACTTTGTGTTGCTCTTAGCCTCCTCCATATCTCCAAATATCCATTTACTAAATTAAAAGTACTTTTGGATAAAATAGAAAAAGGTTTGAATTTCTGTCAGGTTTTTATTGCTAACCAATGAAAAGCAAGGTGCTAACACATATGTAATAATTGCATGTGAACAAAGGATAACAAATCCAAATATACTTTCCAAAAGATGAAAACATTTTATTTATACAAATTATTAATAAATATTGCACAGTCCAATTTTTTTCCCTAAATCTTGCTGAAAAAAGCTCCAATCACTGTGCTTCTGGTCTTAAAGGTGACTCAGATACTCCTCATATAAGTGCTCCACCACAAAGTGTACAAAATGCACGCTTATCAACAGCATCTATGATATGCCCCTTTGGTGCCATAGGGCAGTGGTCATCAACCCTGTCCTCAGGGCCCACTAACAGACCAGAATTTATGTATTACCTTGCGGAGATGCAGACTAGAATACTGCAATCACTGAGCAGCAAATTATATCACCTGTGATGTATTTTAGTTATCTTGCAAACCTGGCCTGTTAGGCCCCTTTCACACGGAGGTCCGTTCAGGTCCGCCTGTCAGTTTTTTAGGCGGACCTGAAACGGATCCTCCATGCACCCCTATGGAGGCACGGATGTCAGCGGAGACATGTCCGCTGACATCCGCTCCGCTCCGCCAAAGTGTGACGGAGGAAAACCCTATTTTTCCTTCTGTCGGCGGAGCGGATTGGATGACAACGGACTCTACGGTCCGTCGTCATCCGATTCCCCATAGGGGAGAGCGGCACTCTGACAGGGCGGTCCCTGCACAGTGTGCGGGGACCGCCCAGTCATCCGTCGGCTCAGCGGGGATCAACGGAGCGATCCCCGCTGAGCAAGCGGAGCTTCACGGGGCGGATCTGCACGGATCCGCCCCGTGTGAAAGAGCCCTAAGTGTGCCCTGAGGACAGGGTTTATGACCACTGCCATAAGGTACCACCCTTTTTGCACGTTGTTTTCACAATGTCCCACCAAGGTACATTGTGGGACATTGTAAAAACAACGTGCAAAAAGGGTGGTGCCCTATAACACCAAAGGCGCATATCATAGATGCTGTTGGTAAGTGTGCATTTTGTACTCTTTGGGGTTGATTTACTAAAGGCAAATCCACTTTGCACTACAAGTGCACTTGGAAGTGCAGTCACTGTAGAAGTGAGGGGAAGCTCTGCTGATTTGTATCATCCAATCATGTGCAAGCAAAAAAGCAGTTTTTTATTTTCCTTGCATGTCCCCCTCAGATCTACAGCGACTGCACTTCCAAGTGCACTTGTACTGCAAAGTGGAGTTGCCTTTAGTAAATAAACCCCTTTGTGGTGGAGAACTTATATGAGGAGTATCTGAGGCAACTTTAAGACCAGGAGCACAGTGATTTTAGCTTTCTTCAGCAAGATTTAGGAACATTTTTTGGACTGTGCAATATTTATTAATAATTCTTAGAAATAAAACGTTTCTCACCTTTTGGAGGATCAAGTATATTTGAATAGATTTTTTTATCATTTGTTCACATGCAAATATCACATATGTGTTAGCGCCTTGCTTTTCATTGGTTCGCTTTTCAGAGGTGGTTTATTCACTTAAAGTGGCAGCTTCACATTTTTTAGCATAATGTCATTTTTGGTTGGTGCCAGGGCTTACTAATATTTCTCACAAAGTTTTTTTTGCTGTCTATATCCCGCTAGGGAGATTCAGCCTCTTGATTTGTCCTGGTAATCAATGTTTCCAGGACAAAGTGTATTGGAGAATACAAACCCATATGATTGCCACCAGAACTAAAGATGAGGGACCATTTTTCAATGAGGACACCTGTTCCAATTACACCTATAAAAAAGGAGATACTCCTTAATTTTAGATATATTTCTGTCCTGTTGTGTCCCCATACCAGGAAGTGACGGAAACTCCACAATATGACACAATAGACAGTAAACTAAAAAAAATTTGTTTTTACACCTCACTAAGCAAAAAGTTTTGACCAAGAGATACACTGTTAAGACGTACAATTATGGGATTATAATTAGTTTTTTTTAGGTGCGTTAACGCTATTATCTTTTCCATGCATGTGTTAAAAGAGAAGTTTTTTTTGTAGATTCATACTTACCTAGGTGGAAGAACCATGGGCCCGATGCTGCATCTGTCCCCCACTGCCTCTTCAATGAGAACCGAGCCACCGAACACCACCAATGGCTCAGTTCTCTCACCTCCCCGAGTGGAGAGCTGCTGCCTGTCAATCAGCAGCTCTCTAGCTCTGCTCCTCCACGCTCACTGGAGTGCTGAGCTGTGGAAGGGGGGAGCCGCCGTCTCAGCGGTTTACTGAGAGGCTGAGACTGCCATCAGTCCAGTGACATTAGCAGAGAGCGGGTCACGGGAGTGCAAAATGAAATGCGCTCCTGTGACTCATAGGAGAAGCGCAGCCAAACAAGTTCAGGCTGGACTTCTCCTTTAAACCTGCTGTCAGTATAGGCACATGCTGCTCAATAATTTGAACCCCTTACTGTCTTCAGCAACAACAATTTCAGCTCAAATGATGCCCCACAACTCAAAGCCAACTCTGTCCTCAGATTTAAGCTAACGCTCACCTGTAGATATTCACAAAAATTACTCTGCACTATATTTTGGCCACCATAACAGCCTGTTCAGCAATAATTTTTTCCGCCCTCAATACCTATTCTTCAGCTACAACACGGGCAAAGCCTTACCTAAAAACTTAACATGCACACACCTTGGAGGGAACAATTGTGATCAAAGTGGAAGTGTAAAAATTATAACCGGCAACTCTGATTTCTGTATTTTGTTTACTCAGCTATTGTATATGCAGCACATGTTCATGTGTGTACAGGCACATTGAAAACAATTCAAATTGAAAATAACCTCTTGTTGAGCGGGATTATATAGGCAACGAGTAAGAAACAAATAATATCAAAAATGTATATTTATTATAGAAAGAATAATTAATATAGAAACAATGTTATACATAATTGTTAAAAACATGGATCATGATTGAACTAGACATGAAGATACTGTCCATCATCAATAACATATCACCAGATCGACTGGCGATGCGAACAGACGTGTATCCGATGCTTTTCAAATGCAAAGCATCCTTCTTCAAGGGATATTACAGTATCAGTCTAAAATAAATCAAAACACAAACTTCTATTAAGCATCAAACAAGTTAAAAAATCACCATCCCCCCACCCATTGGGGTGTAGAAAAAGATGGAGACTCACTTGTATTCAATAAAATGTACCCACAAAATCCATGAATGCATCTCCAAGGCAGAAGCACAGGCAGTGGGAATTACTCCTCACCCAGTTCCCCCAAGTGGAAAGACGCCGCTCACTATCTCCACTCCTCATAAGCGAACAAGAAAAGAGTTCCAATCAAACTGGTGTTTGAAAAAAGAAAGGGACAACTGTAGAAGCAAATAAAAAGGAAAAGGACAAAAATGTTGATATTTGATTAGCGTGATAGAAGTATCCAAGGAACAAGAGCATCTAATCTTCTCCAAGAAGCCCAAAGAACAGGTGAGCCTGCTGGTCCCAAACAATATACGAAAAGTCCCACAAGTTCGGCTTCCTTCATAAATGTCCCTCCCAAAGATGCTAATAGTCTCAACTACCTCCTGCCTCAATTGATGGCAGAGGAAAATAACACCAGCAGTTCCCTTTGGCGCTCTTTTGTACTTACCTAAATGGCTCCAGGTGGTGATTGCGTCTCCCACCATGTTGCCGCGTCCACGTGGTAGGGACGCGGCGCACAGTGCCTCGTCATCACTAGGCGACCGACCATGCACGCCATCACTCAGACGGGGCGCAATGACCTCACTTCCGGCGACCACAGGCGCCGGAAGTCGGTCGGCGGCCATTTTAAGTATGGGCTATTGCGGCTGAAGGAAGGGCAAGACTTCATAGGTCCGGAGGACCCAGGAAATTTGCTAGCCGAGATGGAAAAAAGGGCCCATACTGAGGAGACACAGACCAATCTTTTGGGTCCAGGGGAGACATAAGAGCCAGTATTGAAAAGGAGAGGTCCTCCCCAAACCAAAATTAGGACGACAGATGATACTAAAGAGGGGTCCAAAAACGAAAGAGACTAATACCACCGTTGCCATGGGATACCCCAAAGGGTGCAATTATGCAACCAAGGGTATCGATAAAGGAGGTGACCTTCAAAATCTCCCCCGGCAACGGATGAGAAGTGGAGGTGGGGCAACAGACAAATACCCACGGGAGAGGAGGGAGAAGAAAAAACCCAACCAAAAAATGCCTGTATGATGTATTGGCGAATGCCAGAGGAGATGTACATCCAAGGAAAAGCTGGAACACAAATCTTGTATTGAAGACATGAATACTAAAATAGTCATGAATTATTATAACAAAAAAATGGCATTTGCAGACATATACATAATTGTACATATATACATGTCAATCAAAGACCTACAAACCAAATTATACCAACATATATGAAAATATATAAATAAAACCCTATCTATGTATCCCCACTCTGTGCAATGATTCCCACGCATCCCACCCTGGATAATGTGGTATCCCAGGGAGGGAGAGAAAGGAGCAACCTGGGTTGGAAAAAGGGCCCCATCTGTCCAAACCCTAGGGTCAGAAAGAGGGGGACCTATTTAGGGGATAGCCAATGGCTTGCCCCTTGGTCAATAAATCAAAAAAGGAAAAAGGTATTAAGGTACTTAATACTGGACAAAGGATCCAATTGGAGCTAGCAAATTTCCTGGGTCCTTCGGACCTATGGAGTCTTGCCCTTCCATCAGCCGCAATAGCCCATACTTAAAATGGCCGCCGACCGACTTCCGGCACCTGTGGTCGCCGGAAGTGAGGTCATTGCGTGACGGCGTGCATGGTCGGTTGCCTAGTGATAACGAGGTACCGTGCGCCGCGTCCCTACCACGTGGACACGGCAACATGGTGGGAGACGCAATCACCATCTGGAGCCGTTTAGGTAAGTACAAAATAGCACCAAAGGGAACTGCTGGTGTTATTTTGCTCTGCCATCAATTGAGGCAGGAGGTAGTTGGGACTATTAGCATCTTTGGAAGGGACATTTATGAAGGACCCCAAACTTGTGGGACTTTTCGTATATTGTTTGGGACCAGCAGGCTCACCTGTTCTTTGGGCTTCTTTGAGAAGATTAGATGCCCTTGTTCCTTGGATACTTGGGTGAGTTATCAATCCCAGTTTCTCACCCCCTAATATCCTGGAGAGTTAGCCTTCTATCCCGCTAATCAAATATCAACATTTTTGTCCTTTCCTTTTTATTTGCTTCTACAATTGTCCCTTCCTTTTTTCAAACACCAGTTTCCTGTTCGCTTATGAGGAGTGGAGATAGTGAGCGGCGTCTTTCCACTTGGGGGGACTGGGTGAGGAGTAATTCCCACTGCATGTGCTTCTGCCTTGGAGATGCATTCATGGATTTTGTGGGTACATTTTATTGAATACAAGTGAGTCTCCATCTTTTTCTACACCCCAATGGGTGGGGGATGGGGATTTTTTCACTTGTTTGATGCTTAATAGAAATTTGTGTTTTGATTTATTTTAGACTGATACTGTAATATCCCTTGAAGAAGGATGCTTTGCATTTTAAACGCGTCGGATACACGTCTGTGCGCATCGCCAGTCGATCTGGTGATCTGTTATTGATGATGGACAGTATCTTCATGTCTAGTTCACTCATGATCCATGTTTTTAACAATTATGTATAACATTGTTTCTATATTAATTATTCTTTCTATAATAAATATAAATTTTTGATATTATTTGTTTCTTACTCGTTTCCTATATAATCCCGCTCAACAAGAGGTTATTTTCAATTTGAATCTACAAAGGGATGATGGCAACTACATGTTTCATCACAGGAGTTGGCTTTTTTTCATTGAAAACAATTAGCTGCATTTAGATCCGTAAAATAAAAAAATAAAAAATATGCCTGTATGCTTAATGCTGAGTTTTTTTAGGCAACAGTGTGCAAGAGGTCTTATAGATATTCTAGGTGAATGGTATGTCAACAATAATATTTCAGGTCAACATTCATTATCCTTTGATATATACAATCCATTGCCCTCTGTTCCTGCATATATGAAAACTTTTACACACTTCAGGGTTCTTAACATCCTTGCATTCCCATGCTTTATAATAAGTATACTGCTGCAGAGGGTCATTTCAGAGTATATGGCTGGTGATAATTGTTTTGCCGTGTAGCTTATATATCTGTATTTGTCTACTGCTTTGTAAGATCTGTTTTCTTCATACCCAACAGCTGTGTAAAGATGAGGTTGCTGAACTGATGTGGGTAGGTTCATTTCTGGAATGCGGATATTTTCCTTTGTTTGTGATATATAACATGCATTTTTTTCCCATACTTCACATCATTCTGTATTCCATAAGCGACATAGATGCAAGGTTCTTATGGTTTATATATTTTATATCGGATGCCCATCCAAAGTTTTTATTCCTTACAATGGACATTTTACTTCTAAGTTACACAGCCTTTCTGAAGACTGAAAGAATTAAATGTTTTTAGTCACTTACTGGCTGCAAGTTTGGGAATTCCATTTATTTTCCTCTAACATTTTATCAAAGAACAGTTCATGGAAGTCAGAGAACACTGCAGTGTTTTTATTTCATATGCCTTATTTGTACATTTCAATTTGTGAGAATATATATGTAAAATATATTGTTATGAAAAAATACCAGAAGATGAAAAACTACAATTAATTACAATTATTAACTTGTAGTAGTCTTTTGCATTGTAATCACCCAGTAATGGGTAAAACTATTTAAACAAACAGTTTCTATAGCTTTCATCCCCAATTGGTTTAGGGTAGGTGAAATAGATCAAAAGGAACCAAAGTCCCTTTCACTAGACTGCACTTCATTTTAGACAACTACTAAATTGCTGTACCAAGGGTGTAAAATTATAAACATGAATGCACATTAAAAGTGAGGAAAAACGCTGATAGTACCCTGTAACAGGCACCTCTAGATTTCTGCACACCAGGTCAGTTTTTCAATTTAATGAGTGCCTGTGAAAGCTGTAATATGCTAACATCATCTCAGCCTCTAGAGTTAATATACCTACCTTATGCTTTCCCATCTCCAAAGGCTATCTATTGGTCAGCCAGGCTGTCTATTAGAGTGATGGTCCAATAGTAAGGCATTGAAGTTAAGAGGAGGTGGGGCCTGGCTATTAAACCAGCCAGCAGGGGGATATATGCATACCAGAGCACCTCTGGGTTTGGGGCACCAGGGGCACTGCTTTGGAAAAAAGGCTTGACATACAGGTGCCTGGAGGTAGCAGGTTAATGTTTTACCACTTCAGGTGTGCTTTAAAGCATACCTCTACTAAACACGTCTGTAGAATGAACCCTGGACATTTGTTTTGTGGAAATAACCTTTCTAGGAGGGTATACTCTTCTGTATGCATTCCCTAGCACAGAAATTGTGAACCTTTGTAAGCTCATAATTCACATTTAAATGCATGAGGTTGTGGTGATCAATATTAAATATTAAAAGTAACCCCAAACTCTTTAATTAATAACAACTTAAAGTAAAGAAATACAGTAGCATTTGCCTTATTTCTCACTTAGAGGAAATGTGCAATATAATGCAGCAGATCTTCAGGTATTATGTAATTGTTCCTTGGAGCTGTCTTGCAGGTAGCAAAAAATTACATTTGGCTCCCAAGCCACCTTTTTAGTGCATGGCATATCTATAAACCATTGCTCCATTCAGATGTATGGCTCAATGCAAATTACCTGATATTACACTGAACCTGTTAAGGATTGCAGCTGGGGATGCTAGAGATGTCATTCTTTTGATAGTGTAAATTCCCCAAATCATTTCTGGAACATAAACAGCAGTGTACACCCTTGGGGTATCACTTTATGCATACATCATACCTGTGTGAGTTTAGATCAGTGGTCTCCAAACTGCGGCCCGGGGGCCGGATGTGGCCCCTTGCTTACATTTATCAGGCCCTTGGGGCACTATTCCTCCCACCCAAGGCAGTATTCCTTCTACACCAACAATGGGGCATAATTCCTGTTACTGTTACTGATACCAACAATAAGGCACTATTCCTACCACTGACCCCAACAATGGGACATTATTCCTCCCACTGACACAAATGATGGGACACGATTCCTTCCACTGATGCCAACAATGGGGCACAATTCCTCCTATTGACACCAATGATGGGGCACTGTTCCTTCCCTTCATGCCAACAATGAGGCACTATTCCTACCCAAAGACACTAATGATGGGGAACGATTGAATACCAACAATGGGGCAATATTCCCACTGGCAAAAAGTCTGGCCCCCTCAAAGTCTGAAGGACAGTAAACTGGCCCTTTGTTTAGAAAGTTTGGAGACCCCTTGTTTAGATGTTTGGATGTATAGTATATCTCACCACAGAGATACACATGACAGCAGATGACAATTTTACTATCTGTCAATATGGTATAGTTGCTTCATATAGTCAGTTAGGCTCCTCCAGTAGTTGGCAATCATTAATTTCATAGTTATATTAACAAATAATATTGTCTCCACTATTCATGTGGAAATTTTGTACACTCTGTTGCTAATCTCATTAAATGTAAACACCACTCTTCATCCAATAATGCATGTGAGTTTATGCTCTAAACATGAGGCAATTAATTTTTACTGAAAAACATTTGTAACTAATGATTTGTACCACATGTAAAACAAATTAACAAATAATCTGTGCAGATTAGAAATGTATAAATGATGGTACTTTATTGTAGTTCTGATTTTTTACCTTACTCCATTTAAACATATTCACTGTTATTAATCCCAACTCATTGCAATTTCACTGCAATTATCACAATTAGCCAGATTAATTTCTGTGAATCTTCTCTTTGTAATCTGCTTGCAGACTCATTCTGAGGAGCGACCATTTCAATGTGAGGAATGCAAGGCTTTGTTCCGCACTCCTTTCTCACTGCAAAGGCACCTGCTAATACACAACAGTAAGTGCAAATATGAGGCCAAAAAGACACCATCAATTTACATATGTACATCCCCTTTTTGAACTAAGAGGAACTCCTTTCCTCAATTACACAATATTTCAGTGCACAACAAAAAGATTAATTAGAGGCTATAATGCAAATCAATAACATGGCATTAAACAAGAGTTTTAACTGAAGACATTGTTAAAAAGTGCTTGAGATCTGAACCTCTTGCTCCCTCTTACACCCAGTGCTGCCTTTGCTTTTTGTTTGGCCATATACACACAATATCATAAAATGTGTCACTTTATTCACTGGGTGTGGGAACAATTATCTAAGCCGTGTCACATCAACAAAGAAGTAAATAAATTGAAGAAAAAAACTGAAAACGATCTCTGTAGTAAAGTACAGATGTTTTTTCTCCTTTTAACACTGATGAGGTCAGGTCTCTGCCCTGTATAATTTACCATTTTATACCAAATAGAAGTACTGTTTCATGACAATCATCTGCAAAACGGATACAAAAAATAGCATTTATCATGTGTTTAAATACAGGTTTTTGCTGACTGTTTTTGATATTAACAAAAACTGTTTACTCCCTCCCTATTTTAAAGTTTAGAAAATTGTACAAGTGTAATATTAATTTTACATTAATGTAACTTTTTTTTTTTAAATCAAACCCCTGTCTACATGGTTGAATTTCGAAAGAATGTTCTTTAGAAAATCTTATCTAAGAATTGAATTTCGCACCAACAGCCGATTTTCGTGTGGCCATGGAATTTGAGTAATTAGGCATATTGGAAATTTTGTGAAAAACAAACAATTTTCTAATCAATGATTGGAGAATCGTGCAAGAAATGTAATCGAAAAAGAAATGCGCTTGTGCAAGAAAATAATATTCCCGGAAAGAAAAGAAGATTCCCAGCCACAAAAGATCCTTTCTATAGCAACATGAGGTGAAATTGAAGGCTTGGTTGGCCGAATTTCGAAATCAATGGTGGCACCATTGAATCACAAAACACACAAAATTTCTGATTTTCAAAAGAAAATTATTTTAAAATTCGACCATGTATGGCCAGTCTAACACGGGTTAATTTACAAGAATAAAAAATGTCCTAGCACAAGACTTCCATATAGCGGATTGTAATATATGCAATAATTTATTTTTAAAATGAAACACAGTCCCTGGAATTCATAAAGACTGGTGCAGATAGATTTTGTGAAAGTGTCTCACGTATGTTCTTAATTAGTTTCACTTTTGCAAGATACAAACTGTCACTATTTTATTTTGAATTTAACGCAGGCATTGGGCTACAATATTAAAGTGGCATATTTAAGAATTACCTGATTTGGCACATGAGTTGCTGTCAGAACTAAAACTGTCACAGATGCTTCATGAATTTGGCACAACACAATAAAACAAAAGATATTAACGTCAATAAAATGGTACAATAGCTTTATTGAATTCCCTCCAGTGAATTGAAGATTGTTACTGTGTCTTGAACATTAAAGCGGAGGTACACTTGATTTTTTTTTTTAAAAGCCAGCAGCTACAAATACTGCAGCTGCTGACTTTTAAAAAATGGACACTTACCTGTCCAGCGCGCCCGCGATGTCAACAGATGAGGCTGAGCAATCCCTCGGTCCTCGGATGCTTCCGCCGCCATCCTCGGTGAGGGAATCAGAAAGTGAAGCCTTGCGGCTTCACTGCCCGGTTCCCTACTGCGCATGCACGAGTATCGCGGCGCGCCATCACTGGTCCCCGCTCTCTCCTGGGAACAGTGTGTTTCCCAGAAGACAGCGGGGGTGACGCAAAGGGGCGGGACTCCCGCGGGAGTCAGAACCCGGAAGTGGTGCAAATACCTGTTTTATACAGGTATCTGCACCCCCCTCCCCCCTGAAAGGTGCCAAATGTGACACCGGAGGGGGGGGGGGAGCGTTCCAAAAAGTGGAGGTTCACTTTTTGTGTGAACCTCCGCTTTTAAACATTATCTTGAATCCTCAAACTTTGTTTGGGGATGTCAATCATTGTAAATTATTTTAGAATATACACAGAAGCACCTAAACTAGTTCATAAAGGTTATGAACAATAAAAATTAGGCACAGAATACACATTTTTGGGACAGATTCCCAAAGAAGCTTTTAAGGATGATTTGAGTGCGTGATGCCATTGTGAGGTGGTTTGCTTAATAGCTTATATATAAGCAAGCTTCCATTGTGTTATGAATTGGGGCCTTCATAAAATTTCAATAGGTGCTGTAGTGAAGGGTTGTCAGGCCAGGAAATCCGTGAGAGGGCAGAACATATGCGTAGATACATGTAAAAGTTATTGGGCTTGATGCCAAACTGTGTACTTAAGATGAAAAGATCTTTTCATGTGACAACACTGAAGAAATTACACTTTGCTACAATGTAAAGTAGCGAGTGTACAGCTTGTATAACAGTGTAAATTTGCTGTCCCCTCAAAATAACTCAACACACAGTCATTAATGTCTAAACCGCTGGGAACAAAAGTGAGTACACCCCTAAGTGAAAATGTCCAAATTGGGCCCAAAGTGTCAATATTTTGTGTGGCCACCATTATTTTCCAGCACTGCCTTAACTCTCTTGGGCATGGAGTT
Organism: Rana muscosa; assembly: GCA_029206835.1. Lineage (NCBI taxonomy): Eukaryota > Metazoa > Chordata > Amphibia > Anura > Ranidae > Rana > Rana muscosa. The sequence continues at coordinate 372,901,365 of CM055116.1, forward strand.
CACCAGAGCCTCACAGGTTGCCACTGGAGTCCTCTTCCACTCCTCCAGGACGACATCACAGAGCTGGTGGATGTTAGAGACCTTGTGCTCCTCCACCTTCCATTTGAGGATGCCTCACAGATGCTCAATACGGTTTAGGTCTGGAGACATGCTTGGCCAGTCCATCACATTTATCCTCAGCTTCTTTAGCAAGGCAGTGGTCGTCTTGGAGGTGTGTTTGGGGTCTTTATCATCTTGGAATACTGCCCTGTGGCTCAGTCTCCGAAGGGAGGGGGATCATGCTCTGCTTCAGTATGTCACAGTACATGTTGGCATTCATGGTTCCCTCAATGAATTGTAGCTCCCCAGTGCCGGCAGCACTCATTCTGCCACAGACCATGACACTCCCACCACCATGCTTGACTGTAGGCAAGACACACTTGTCTTTGTACTCCTTACCTGGTTGCCCCCACACACGCTTGACACCATCTGAACCAAATAAGTTTATCTTAGTCTCATGAGACCACAGGACATGGTTCCAGTAATCCATGTCCTTACTCTGCTTGTCTTCAGCAAACTGATTGCGGGCTTTCTTGTGCATAATCTTTAGAAGAGGCTTTCTTCTGGGATGACAGCCATGCAGACCAATTTGATGCAGTGTGCAGCGTATTGTCTGAGCACTGATAGGCTGACCCTCCCACTCCTTCAACCTCTGAAGCAATGCTGGCAGCTCTCATACGTCTATTTTCCAAAGACAACCTTTGGATATGACGCTGAGCACGTGCACTCAACCTCTGTGGTCGACCATGACGAGGCCTGTTCCGAGTGGAACCTGTCCTGTTAAAGCACTGTATGGTCTTGGCCACTGTGCTGCAGCTCAGTTTCAGGGTCTTGCCAATCTTTTTATAGCCTAGGCCATCTTTATGTAGAGCAACAATTTTTTTTTCAGATACTCAGAGAGTTCTTTAGCATGAGGTGTCATGTTGAACTTCCAGTGACCAGTATGAGAGAGTGAGAGCGATAACACCAAATTTAACACACCTGGTACCCACTTACACCTGAGATCTTGTAACACTAACGAGTCACATGACACCGGGGAGGGAAAATGGCTAATTGGACCCAATTTGGACATTTTCACTTAGAGGTTTACTCACTTTTGCTGCCATCGGTTTAGACATTAATGGCTGTGTGTTAAATTATTTTGAGGGGAATGCAAATTTACACTGTTATACAAGCTGTACACTCGCTACTTTACATTGTAGCAAAGTGTAATTTCTTTAGTGTTGTCACATGAAAAGATATAATAAAATATTGATAAAAATGTGAGAGGTGTACTCACTTTTGTGAGATACTGTATAGCGTTTTACAAGCTGTGATTTTTTTTTTTAAACTTAACCAATGACTATGCACTGTAGAAAAATATTAATTGCAGAATTCTGTAAACTTTTGCAGCTCAGGACCCATGTCTAATTATACTCAACAAGTACTGGACCCACATTGAGTGTTGTCACATGAAAAGATATACAGTGGGGCAAAAAAGTATTTAGTCAGCCACCAATTGTGCAACTTCTCCCAGTTAAAAAGATGAGAGAGGCCTGTAATTGTCATCATAGGTATACCTCAACTATGAGAGACAAAATGTGGAAACAAATCCAGACAATCACATTGTCTGATTTGGAAATAATTTTTTTTGCAAATTATGGTGGAAAATAAGTATTTGGTCACCTACAAACCAGCAAGATTTCTGGCTCTCACAGACCTGTATCTTCTTCTTTAAGAGGCTCATCTGTCCTCCACTCATTACCTGTATTAATGGCACCTGTTTGAACTTGTTATCAGTATAAAAGACACCTGTCCACAACCTCAAACAGTTACACTCCAAACTCCACTATGGTGAAGACCAAAGAGCTGTCGAAGGACACCAGAAACAAAATTGTAGACCTGCACCAGGCTGGGAAGACTGAATCTGCAATAGGCAAGCAGCTTGGTGTAAAGAAATCAACTGCGGGAGCAATAATTCGAAAATGGAAGACATACAAGACCACTGATAATCTCCCTCGATCTGGGGCTCCACGCAAGATCTCAGCCCATGGGGTCAAAATGATCACAAGAAAGGTGAGCAAAAATCTCAGAACCACACGGGGGGACCTAGTGAATGACCTGCAGAGAGCTGGGACCAACTTAACAAAGGCTACCATCAGTAACACACTACGCCGCCAGGGACTCAGATCCTGCAGTGCCAGACGTGTCCCCCTACTTAAGCCAGTACATATCCAGGCCCGTCTGAGGTTTGCTAGAGAGCATTTGGATGATCCAGAAGAGGATTGGGAGAATGTCATATGGTCAGATGAAACCAAAGTAGAACTGTTTGGTAGAAACACAACTCGTCGTGTTTGGAGGAGAGAGAATGCTGAGTTGCAACCAAAGAACACCACACCTACTGTGAAGCATGGGGGTGGCAACATCATGCTTTGGGGCTGTTTCTCTGCAAAGGGAACAGGACGACTGATCGGTGTACATGAAAGAATGAATGGGGCCATGTATCATGAGATTTTGAGTACAAACCTCCTCCCATCAGCAAGGGCATTAAAGATGAAACGTGGCTGGGTCTTTCAGCATGACAATGATCCCAAACACACCACCAGGGCAACAAAGGAGTGGCTTCGTAAGAAGCATTTCAAGGTCCTGGAGTGGCCTAGCCAGTCTCCAGATCTCAACCCCAAAGAAAACCTTTGGAGGGAGTTGAAAATCTGTGTTGCCCAGCGACAGCCCAAAAACATCACTGCTCTATAGGAGATCTGCATGGAGGAATGGGCCAACATACCAGCAACAGTGTGTGACAACCTTGTGAAGACTTACAGAAAACGTTTGGCCTCTGTCATTGCCAACAAAGGATATATAACAAAGTATTGAGATGAACTTTTGATATTGACCAAATATGTATTTTCCACCATAATTTGCAAAAAAAAATATTTCCAAATCAGACAATGTGATTGTCTGGATTTGTTTCCACATTTTGTCTCTCATAGTTGAGGTACACCTATGATGACAATTACAGGCCTCTCTCATCTTTTTAAGTGGGAGAACTTGCACAATTGGTGGCTGACTAAATACTTTTTTGCCCCACTGTATATATATATATATAATGTGAGGGGTGTACTCACTTGTGAGATCCTGTATATAGTCTGGAACCTAGCTCTGCTCTAAATACTGTCACTCCTACAAGAAGGCCTTACTAACTGCATGAAAATAAACCATGGTTCTTCATTAACATTGGCTTATGAAGGTCTTTGTAAGATTCACTAGCAGTGGTCATCTGTTGTTTTGGTCTGTCTACCTATCTTCTTAGTTGAATGTTTATGAAGGAAAACCAGCATCATGTACCAGATAAATAGATAGATAGATAGATAGGTAGATAGATAGGTAGATAGATAGGTAGATAGATAGTAAAGCTAATGTCCCAACATTTTATTTTGCAGAACTATTTAATCAAATGTGTAAAATATTAGAGTGTTTTAAATAGAAGGTTCTTAAAAACACAGGAAGACATCTTACTTCCTGGTGAGATCAATAAGAAGTCTTGATAAATAGACCAATAAACATCCTATATAGTCTAGGCAAACCACATATTTATTATGTTGGCTCCACAGATGATGAAGAAGAGTGGATGTCTTCCATCTCCAGCACAAAACAAATCCTCTATAGGACACATCACAAGCAAAAAGCAGACATGTTTTTCTAATTGGACATTATCACACATCTGGCTTCCATTAAATGACATGTGGTTACTGGCCTCATTCTCTTCTGGGCTTTACATTTGAAGAAAACATTGATCTGTTAAATTATTGTTAATTTGTTAATATTTTTAAGAATGCATATTGAATCTGAAAGTAGGCAAAAAAGTGCTAATATTATTACCTTGACGAAAAAAGAGGCACATTTTTTTGGGCAAGTTTAATGCTTATTTTACATGAAATTTGAAATAGTTTTAGATATTTAAAGTAACTGATCTGTATGGGAGATAGTAACTGATCCAAATGATACATTCTTGTGAATGCAGAATTCAAAATCTTTACCTATGTTTAAGCTCTCGATCAAACAGGCGCTGAGACCCATCCTCCATGCAGAGTCGCTTTTTGCTGCATGTCATACTTACCTGCTCTGTGCAATGGTTTTCAACAGAGCAGCCATGGTCCTCCTCTTCTGGGGTCCTCCACCAGCGCTCCAGGCTTCTCCTCCCTTCTCAGCTCTTTCATAGCAGCCATAGCAGTCAGAATGTGTGCATCTATTGACACACATAGTTTGACTCAGCCCCGTCCCCGTCCAATTAAAGGATTTGATTGACAGCAGCAGGAGCCAATGGCTTTGAGTTTGGGCTCAGGTGAGAATTTATTTTATTTCAGGTACCTTTATAACGCCATTAATTTACACAGCGTTTTACATATATATTGTACACTCATATCAGTCCCTGCCCTCAAGGAACATACAATCTAAGGTCCCTAATTTACATTCATAATGTATTAGGTTAAGAAAAAAACCTTCTGCCTTTACAACCACTTCAAAGTGATTGTAACGTCTCATTTTATTTCCTATAAAAATAATAAACATGTTATACTTACCTGCTCTGTTACAGTGGATTTGCACAGAGTAGCCCAGATCCTCCTTTTCTCGGTTCCCTCTTCTGTGATCCTGGCCCCTCCCTCATGTTCAATGCCCCCACAGCAAGCAGCTTGCTATGGGGGCACCCGAGCTGAGTCACATTCAGACACAGAGCACCGACCCGGCCCCGCCCCCTCTCTCCCCTGATTGGCTAGATGACTTTGATTGACAGCAGTGGAAGCCAATGGCGCCGCTGCTGTGTCTCAGCCAATCAGGAAGGAGAATCTCGAATGGTTGAGACACTCGTGGACATCACTGGACATAAAAAACCTAATGCCTTTACAACCCCTTTAAGTAAAGGTCTCCATCTCTTCATGTCACATATGTGTCTTCCTCTCTCAACAAATAGAAAAACTCCAATATTTAAAAGTGCTAAAACCTACTAATATGTACCCACAAGCATGTATTTTTATGCTAATGAATCACTCTCCTCCTCCAGGAGCCAATATATGCTAATAGCCTACTTTTCTCTTCTGGGTTCCAATGTATGTTAATTGCCCCGCTCCTGCTCTGAGTGTCAGTATACTATACATTAATAGCCCATTATCTTCCTCCAGGCACCAAATGTGGTGACCAGAGCTCTTCATAGTACTACATAATATCACCACTAGCACTTTTTTAAAAAATAGTATTTTTTTTATTAAAATTGCGACTCCCCTTACCATTGCAAAATGTTTTGGACATCTGGCTTGCAATCCTCTGCCATAATGATTGACAAAATCCATGGCCTTCAGCATAGGAGGGTGCTTTGAGAGCCCCCCCCCCAAAAAAAAGAAACACCAAATCATCAGGCTCAGTGCATACAGAGCTTATTATCACTTACCTACCTCTCATGGGGGGGGGGGGGCGGCAAGTCAATGGTCATCCCCACCCTAGTGAAAGATTCTTCAAACCCCTGATGTGAACTTATGTGCACTTATCCTCTACACAGGACTGACCAATAAGGCTGTGTGTTTGGGTGTAGGCAAGTGGAAGGATTTATGTGAGACATTGGTGGTTTGGTGGGGAGCTCCCCATTCTGAACTCTCCAGCAGTTCCTGTTATATATGTAGAAGAACTGATGTCACTGTCTATACCATTGTTCTTTATCAAAATGTAAAGACATTTTTTAAACTGTCCATAGTATATACAGTATATTACAGTTACAGGTAAAGCTGGTAAGATATCCGCTTGAATGGTACTGCAGGATTTCAAGCAAATTATGCATTAGGTAGAAATTGTATAGTGATCCCATTAAATTCAGTTAGCACATGGAACTACTTACCTTTTCAAAGAGTGATGAATTAGGTCCGCTACCTACAAAAGTATATAATCTGTATGGCATCATGGAAGGCATGCAAACACATCAAGGAGTAGGTGCCACAATATTTAAATAGAATTGGTGTAGTTACAAGTATGGGAGGTGCCCAGTGTCATGGCATCACTATCTCAATAGTCACTGAACTGGAACATGTATGCATTATGTAAACTCTAAAGTCTGAGCAGTTCTAAATGCTTGTTCTATGTCAGAAACTCATTAGTAGGGGTGAGCAAACCTGTCCAGGTTTGGTTGTAGTTGGCTTCAACTAATCCAGTGAAAAGTTTGTGAACCTCAAGCAAAGCACCTAACCCCACTAAAGATTTTTATCGTGACTGCGACATTATGGCGGACACATCCAACACTTTTGATGCTATTTTGGGACCATTGTCATTTGTACAGTGATCAGTGCTATAAAAATGCACTGATTACTGTGTAAATGACACTGGTAGGGAAGGGGTTAACCACTAGGGGGCGAGGAAGGGGTTAAGTGTGTCCTAGGGATTGATTCTAACTGTGGGGGGGCTGGGCTACGAGTGACATGACAGTGATCACTGCTCCAGATGACAGGGAGCAGTAGATCACTGTCCTGTCACTAGGCAGAACAGGGAAATGCCTTGTTTACATAGGCATCTCCCCGTTCTGCCTCTCCGTGAGACGATCACGTGCACCCGGCAGACACGCGGCGGGCGTCTGTGTGAGCCGCCATCGGCAAATTCAAAGGGTCGTACAGTTGCGCAGCCGTGCCATTCTGCCGACGTGTATATATATATGCGGCGGTTAGCAAGTGGTTAAACAATCTGACAAAACCCTGAAAAGTCCTTAATTACAATAAATAATTTTATATAGAGTTACCTTATGTAAATGTATCATTAATCACGATGTCCAGCAATGTAAACCATTGTCAATTTTACAATCCACTGCAGGGTTTCCCCACTGCCACAATGACCTGCTGCCTGACAGTGTTTTCCTTCTGCACTCCTGTTGGAAATTACAAATCCCCTATGCTGCAGTAATGTAAACACAGGGAATTCTGGGTGACATTGTTGACCAAATATGGTCATGACATACAGTATATAGTCAATGACATTGCCTAGGCTCCCAGGCTGTTTCCTAACATTACAGCAGCCAGAGATTCGAGTGAGCAAACTAGCCAATTAGGGCCAGTGTGTTTGGCAAACAGGCTGGATTCACGTTGACCTCACGTTTGACACAACTCGGAAACCCATCCCTCCTCATTGGCAGGAAAGTCAGGATTAGGGTAACACGCCTGGTGTCAGTACCTTTAAAAATGAATTCAGAAGTGGCAGCTTACATGTTTTTTATCATTACTGTTTTGCTATATCTTTCCTTTTAAACATTTTATGTATTACCTGTTGTTCATTATTATGTTGTACATGATATATATTGTTTTCAATTTGTAAAAGAAATACAGACAGATTAGCTATTGAACAATTTTTGTGTTAGTTTTATTTGTTTGAAAACATTTTATTTATTAATTCTAAGGTGAACGCACGTTTAAGTGTGACCACTGTGATGCTACATTTAAAAGGAAAGACACGTTAAATGTTCACATACAAGTTGTGCATGATGGCCACAAGAAGTACAAATGTGATCTCTGTGACAAAGCCTTTGTGACCCCTTCAGTTCTAAAGAGCCATAAAAAAGTAAGTGTCCTTGTTCTTCTTTCCCACAAATGTAATTTATTGGTTCTTTTTATTGCTGTTTATTAGGATCTCCAGGAAAGGGATAGTTGAGATATAGCACTACATTCCCAATTTCCTTATCATGACACTACTGATTGATAACAACATTTTTTTTCTTCCTGTTCTAACAGCAGAGTAGGATTGACGTTTTTGCTATATAAAACTGTATTCACCTCAAATTTGGTACAATGTTTTCTAATTCCTAGGTCTATTATCTTTCTGGTTCTTTAAAAAGTGACAGCGCTGAAAGCTGAAAATTGGCTTGGGCAGGAAGAGGGTGTAAGTGCCTGGTAATGAAGTGGTTAATGGCATCCCAGTCTTAGTCCGTAGGGTTCAATATTGCATTGGTCCACCTTTTGCAGCTATAACCGCATCAACTCTTCTGGGAAGGCTGTTCACAAGGTTTAGGAGTGTGTCTATTGGAATGTTTGATCATTTTTCCAGAAGCGCATTTGTAAGGTCAGGCACTGATGTTGGACGAGAAGGCCTGGCTCACAGTCTCCGCTCTAATTCATCCCAAAGGTGTTCTATCGGGTTGAGGTCATGACTCTGTGCAGGCCAGTCAAGTTCCTCCAACTCAAACTTGTTCATCTATGTCTTTATGGACCTTGCTTTGTACACTGTTGCACAGTCATGTTGTAACAGGAAGGGGCCATCCCCAAACTGTCCCCAGAAAGTTGGGAGCATGAAATGGTCCAAAATGTCTTGGTATGCTGAAGCCTTAAGAGTTCCCTTCCTTGGAACCAAGGTGCCAAGCCCAACCCCTGAAAAACAACCCCACACCATAATCCCCCCTCCACCAAATGATTTGGACCAGTGCACAAAGCAAGGTCCATAAATACATGGATGAGCGAGTTTGGGGTGGAGGAACTTGACTGGCCTGCACAGAGTCCTGACCTAACCCTGATAGAACACATGTTTGATGGATTAAAGCGGAGACTGTGAGCCAGGCCTTCTCGTCCAACATCAGTGCCTGACCTCACAAATGCGCTTCTGGAAGAATGGTCAAACATTCCCATAGACACACTCCTAAACCTTGAGGACAGCCTTCCCAGAAGATTTGAAGCTGTTATAGCTGCAAAGGGTGGGCCAACTCAATATTGAACACTACAGACTAAAACTGGAATTCCATTAAAGCTCATGTGCGTGTAAAGGCAGGCGCCCCAATACTTTTGACAATATAGTATGTATATATATATATATATATATATATATATATATATATATATTTTTTTTATAAAATCCCAACCCAGTTATTTTTTTCCCAACAGAATTAGAAAGATAATAATGTTCATGCTTTCCTAAATGTTTAAGTAAGGTGGAAATTAGATTGACTCTCCTCTAATCAAGATACATTTTATGTTTAGATCAGCTGTGTCAGACAATGAAAATATGTAGCTTTACTGACTTTCTTAGAAATAGTTTCCTTTACATTAACAAAAGAATCTTATTTGTGCCATGTGCTTAGCAGTTGTATATTAGTAGAAAACAAACCCTTATGCAACAGTAAAGAAGCAAAGTACGTTTTAGAGATGCAGAAAGATGAAACCACTTTGGTAGTTAAATGAAAACATTTTTTACTCTTTAACAAAAAAGTGCTAGTACAGTATTATTTCGATAAAAAAGCAAAAAAAAAAAAAAGTAAACACATGTACATAGACGTTATGTCCCAAATTCAGGTAGTGTGTGTTTGGGATATTGCGTCAGTGTGCATGTGCTACTTTACGTTAGAGGTCGACCGATATATCGGCCGATATTTGGCCATTTTTGATAAATCGTCATCGGCCGATTATTATCAAAATTAGGCCGATATTTCACACTGACCGCCGCTCATTCTTCCTTCTCCACACTCAGCGGCTCTGGCAGCATCAAGCGCCGCGCTGAGTGTGTGAGCAGAGAGGAGAGAGAGACAGAGAGGAGCTGTCAGCTTGATGTCGGGGGTGGGCGGGACCCGGCCGGGGTGGGCGGGAACCGGCAGCTAAATTACACCAGCCAATGATTGGGCTGTTTTAGAAAGGGGGCGGGGCCACATACACGTAGCGACCCGCCCAGATTCCATCCCATTAGCTGGTGTAACATAGCTGCTGGGTCCCGCCCACCCCGGCCGGGTCCCGCCCACCCCGACATCGAGCTGACAGCACTTCTCTGTCTCTCTCTCCTCTCTGCTCACACTCGGCCAGAGCCGCTGAGTGTGTGAGCAGAGAGGAGAGAGAGGAGCTGTCAGCTCGATGTCGGGGTGAGCGGGACCCGGCCGGGGTGGGCGGGACCCAGCAGCTAATGGGATGGTATCTGGGCGGGTCGCTACGTGTATGTGGCCCGCACCCTTTCTAAAGCAGCCCAATCATTGGCTGATGTAATTTAGCTGCTGGGTCCGCAAAATCAGTGCCATCTGTCAGTGCCACCGCAAATCAGTGCCACCAGCCAGTGCCAATCGCCACCGCCAGCCAGTGCCAATCGCCAGCCAGTGCCAGCCGCCAGCCAGCGCCGCCCGACACCGCCAGCCAGCGCCACCCGCAACCGCCAGCCAGCACCACCCGCCACCGCCAACCAGTGCCACTGCCAATCAGTGCCATCTGTCCCAAACTAGTGCCATCTGTCAGTTCCAAACCAGTGCCACCTGCTAGTGCCAATCAGTGCCATCAGTCAGTGCCACCTGCCAGTGCCAATAGTGCCATCTGTCAGTTCCAAACCAGTGCCACCTGCCAGTGCCAATGCCATGTCAGTTCCAAACCAGTGCCATCTGTCAGTTCCAAACCAGTGCCACCTGCTAGTGCCAATCAGTGCCACCTGCCAGTGTCAATAGTGCCATCTGTCAGTTCCAAACCAGTGCCACCTGCCAGTGCCAATGCCATGTCAGTTCCAAACCAGTGCCAACTGTCAGTTCCAAACCAGCGCCATCTGCTAGTGCCAATCAGTGCCACCTGCCAGTGCTAATCAGTGCCTTCTGCCAGTTCCACACCAGTGCCACCTGCCAGTTCCAAACCAGTGCCACCTGCCAGTGCCAACTGTCAGTTCCAAATCAGCGCCATCTGCTAGTGCCAATCAGTGCCATCAGTCAGTGCCACCTGCCAGTGCCAATAGTGCCATCTGTCAGTTCCAAACCAGTGCCACCTGCCAGTGCCAATGCCATCTGTCAGTTCCAAACCAGTGCCATCTGTCAGTTCCAAACCAGTGCCACCTGCTAGTGCCAATCAGTGCCACCTGCCAGTGTCAATAGTGTCATCTGTCAGTTCCAAACCAGTGCCACCTGCCAGTGCCAACTGTCAGTTCCAAACCAGCGCCATCTGCTAGTGCCAATCAGTGCCACCTGCCAGTGCTAACCAGTGCCTTCTGCCAGTTCCACACCAGTGCCACCTGCCAGTGCCACCTGCCAGTTCCAAGCCAGTGCCACCTGCCAGTGCCATCTGTACTGAGGACATCAAGTGTGTGCTAGAGTGACGGGAGTAAGCAGGAAGGAGTGGAGTGGGTGAGGTTTTTTTTTTTTCATCGGCCACAAAAATCGGCCCAAATTTCTAAATATCGGCATCGGCCAGAGAAAAACCCATATCGGTCGACCTCTACTTTACGTAAGGAGCAACACATAGCCGCGTACAGCTGCCTTCACTCGTTCATGTCTATAGGTGGCTGTGGAAGTAAAATAAGTGCTATAATTGATGTTAGTGGGATAAAATAAGCCCTATCATTGGTGTAAGTGGGAGTAATATAAGCATTATCATTGTTTGTTAATGAGAGAAAAATAAGCTTTATTGTTGCTGTTAGTAGGATAAACTAAGCCCCATAGTTTGTATCAGTGGGATAAAATAAGCCCCATTGTTGGTGTCAGTAGGATAAAGTAAGCCTCATTGTTGGTATCAGTAAGATAAAGCAAACCCCATAGCACTGGTGTCAATGAGATAAAGTAGACCCAATTATTGGTGTCAGTTGGATAAAGTAAGCCTCATACCTTTGGTGTCAGTTGACTAAAATAAGCCCCATTGTTGGTGTAAGTGGGATAATGTAAACCCCATACTATTTGTGTCAGTGGGAACAAGAGGCAGGAGATTATTTTGTGTGGCAGTGGCAGCATAGTTGAAACTTGGCAGAACTTGGCAGAACTTGGCACCCTGTTGACACTCTGCACATTGCCTTGGATTCTGTGGGACATGAACAGTGTAAGATAGTGTATTCCAAGGACTATCTTGCTACGCACAACAATGCACAAGTGTTATTAATCTGCACAAGTGTTATTAATCTGTGTGTTGCCTTAAAAAATGCTGTAGGCTAGGTTTTGGAAGTTTTTGCATCTTATTCAAAATTAGAAGGTTGCCTAATGCAACACATTGGTGTGACCTAGCCATTAGGCCGCCATTAAAGAAAAAAGCCAACTTATGTTATGCAGCCACCTCTGTACCATAGATCCCCCTGTCCCTTCCCCCTTCTCAGGCAGGCTGCAGAGGTGGAGGACAAAAGGATGTAACACTACGGCAACTGCAAAGGGGAAGGGGAAATGCAGTACTGTGATAATTTCACAGACCTTCACCCCATTTAGCCACCAAAGCACTACAGACACCCCAGCCATTTTCATGCAGCCACCTGTGCAAAAGACCCCCCTAATAAGCTCCAGCACCTTAAACATACCACCACTGTTGGGGGGGCCCCAGTGGGGTTGCTGGCCGCAGGACTCTGAGCTGAGAGCGTGTCTTGCATACAGCCTAGAGCCTACACTGACAGTTCCCCCTCCCTCCTCCCTCGCACAGAGGGGAGAGGAGAGAGACAATCTGCTCTTTTTCCTCCAGCCCCTCTCCTCCAGTATGCACCATGGGAATTTGATCATTCAGCTGCTGGGCTTCACACTTCCCACGTTGCTTACACAGGAGGGGAGAGGTGGGAGGAGAAGGAGCTGATCAGCTCTGTCCTCTCCCATCGGTGCGAGGGAGGAGGGAGGAAAACTGTCAGTTCAGGCTCTGGGCTGTATGAGAGAGGCGTTCTCAGATCAGAATCCTACTGAGGAGCAGCACTGAAAGGGCCGCACTGATGGGCAGCACTGATAGGCAGCATTGATGAGCACTGATAGTTGCCACTAATAGGCAGCACTTACAGGCGGCATTAATGGGCACTAATAGGTGGCACTGATAGGCAGCACTAATTGGCAATGATAGGCGGCATTGATGTGCACTGATAGGCAGCACTGATGAGCACCGATAGGTGGCATTGATGAGCACTGATAGGTGGCACTGATAGGCAGCAGGCACTGATAGGTGGCATTTATAAGCACTGATAGGTGGCACTGATAGGCAGCACTGATAGACTGATTCTTATGTTACAGTCATTTTGCAGCACATTAGCAGTACATGTCTCACTGATAGAAGTTCACAGTGCAGAACATTCTCCTTCTTCTAATAACTTTCCATTCAGTGAACACACAAGTGCAGAATACTTCTCATTGTGACCGTCATCTTCCCCAGATGTTACAGTCTGTTTAGCAAGGTGTTAATCACTCTTGGTGTCTTTCCCCACACACAAAGTAGGTACTTCAAAGGCCCAGGGGCCACTCCAAACCAAGCAACGAAACCCGCTAGGCAATGGCCAAGGAGGTTAAGGTTTCTCTGTTTGTTCCTAAGTGTTCTTACTCACCACTTTGGGCAGTTCAGTCCTTCAGGGGGCTCTTTAGGTCTGCTCCAGCTTAGCACTATGGGGTTGATTTACTAAAGGCAAAAAGACTGTGCACTTTGCAAAGTGCAGTTGCACTCTGCAAGTGCAGTTGCTCCATAGCTTAGTATATGAGGTTAAGCTTCACTTTGTAAAGAATACCCAATCAAGTGCAATAAAAATTAAAATTAAAAACAGCATTTTTGCTTGCACATGATTGGATGATGGAAGTCAGCAGAGCTTCTGCTCATTTACTAAGCTCTGGAACAACTGACCTTGCAGAGTGCAACTGCACTTTGCAAAGTGCACAGTCTATTTGCCTTTAGTAAATCAACCCCTATATCTCCGCAGCTCTGGGGTGTCCTGCTCCCATACCCATGAGCACTGGGCCCCACCCACAGCTGGCATGTAAAAGGGCACTATCCCCACCCACTACATCACTACAAGAGGGGTAACAGTTAAATTGAAATAACAGCTGCCAGCAAACTGACACAGCAGTGCATCCCTACATGAAAACACGTCACCAGTACAAGACCAGTGCTGTCAGGTGTGTGTCTTGTGGCACAAAAAAAGGCCTGATAAGCAGTATCTACGCTAGTGTGTTATGAATATTTATTTTAGACAAATTGAAAAAACAAAGAATGTTTACCTCAGAAGTACTCTGCTCTGTTATCATAAGTGATTACTATATTTTCCACATTTTTAAAACATTATATTTTTTTGCAGACACACACGGGAGAAAAAGAAAAGATTTGCCCTTATTGTGGTCAGAAGTTTGCAAGTAATGGGACACTCAGAGTTCATATAAGAAGCCATACAGGTATGGATATTGCTTTGTTGAAAGTATATGTGAATCTTTTCATTAAAACAAAATAAAATAGAAATGTAAAGCAAAATGTATATATAAAATAAATACTGTTTATATATTTATACTTTGGCTTTAGTGGGTTAAGTGCCATCATCCCTATTAAATATACAATAGGAAGTCCTCTGGAGGTTGTTTTTTTTAGGCAAAAAAGGATTAAAAACTTAGGACATATGGAGAATCATGATTCTCTGTATGACCTAGTAAGTTTTTAATACTTTTTTCTACCAATATATGTTTTTTATAACTTAAACGTTTATTCAGTGCCTATACAGTCCCACCTCCAGAGAGCATCCTTTTGTATATATTTATACTGGGCTTGGAGAGGTGGAGAAACTGATCATCCCAGTGAATGGCTGTGCATGGGGGGGGGGGGTGTCAGCATACAAGTCTAATCATTGGATGACAGGCAGGCTGCACAGGATCCTGACCACACTTACTATGTTCTCTAACAGCTTCTCCACCTCCCCTCAGTGTCTGCAGTATATTCTGTGACAGCTATTCTCTTCAAACAACACTACATTTTCTGAAACTCCCTCCCCAGTCACACTAGGTTCTTTGGCGTCTCCCTACTCTTCTCCTCACTATTTTGCTCTGGCAGGCCCTCCCTGCACAGTACGATCTCTGGCAGCTTTCCTCCCACTGTCTGCACTTTACACTTATTATAACTTTGGCCGCTAAGATTGCCTTCTATACAAATCTCTTTGCAGAATACTGTCTATTGCATTTAGCACTGTACACTTATGATGCCATATACTTAGTATGGTATATTACCTTGAGCTTGTGGATGCTGCCTTGTCACCTTTTCTACCTGTTCCAATGCCTCTGTGTAATTATGTATCCTCCATTCTCCACAATTGTATGCTTTCTGTAATATTTTGTCTCAAAAGATTGATGGGTTTTACAGATATTATCACTGATCCCTGTATAAGATTTGATTGCTGAAAACTGCACCAAATATGCAGTTAGCAGGATTTAATGCTCCACATTTAAATGAATGTAGTCACTAACGGTACCGTTTGGAGTACAGTATACTGGTCACTTTGGCATGGAGGGAGGCAAAGCCAGGAATTTAAACAGTGGGATATCTCTGCCAAAGTCCCCAAAGTAAGAAATTGACATATTATTTCCGGTGTCCTCCCTGATCTGAAACAGCATTGGGTTTTCCTTGCCTTTAACATTGATAGATAAAAAGTAACAATTTAAAGCTGTATTAAACCCAAAAGCAATCATGTATTATATTGCTGCTTACCAAGTTTTAGATGTGATGTCTGCATTCATTTTCTATTTTCATCTGGTGATCCAGCCAGTAATTCTGTTGTTTTTTAAAAGAACAAGCTCTCCAGCAGAATGTATCAGTTACAGAGATTATACAAACCAGTGATTACAATTATCGGCTTTTATTTATTTATGTAATAGTTTTATCCCGTAGCCGCTTATAAAGCTGGAGTTTGGCTTCAATTTGTTAGTGTATTTATTACTGGTAGTACATCTAACACTCTTCTCCCCCTAGACTGACAATGCTGCTGTCCAAAGGTGCCCCCTGTGCTCCTTCATCCAGAGTGGGGGCATTATAATACTGGAGGTGTGTTACTGGCTAGATAACCAGGAGAAAAGAGAGGGAAAAAGCATAAGAAAATAAAACTGATTCAGCCATCACATCTAATAAGCTGCAATATATTAAATTTTTGGATTTGGGTTTAATACTGCTTTAAAGGGAATTTATAGGTCACATATTTATGTGTCAAATGTTTTAAAGGAAAACATGCATACAAAAAATAATATTTTATTATTTATTATCAGTTTTTGATGTATTTTTTTATTTAAATGTGCTCTAATTATTAATTGTTTGTTATGTTTTAATTGACACTGGTACTTACCTCTATTGTATTGTGCTTCTTCCATGGCTTAAATGCACATGGTATGTGTTTCTAACATGGCCTTTTTTTTAAATGCTGTATTTGTTTTTGAGAGCGTTCATGCAGCAATTTGTTGCAATCTCTTCTCATTGTATACCTTTCATCGCATCATATGAATATCAACATGGACTGAATAGCAATGATTTTTTAGAGAGTATGTAGGCAACCCAGTGTGTCTGCTCATGATCAATCTCACATATTATTAGGTACCCTTTCATCTTTTGTATCTGGATATGTGCTATCAGCACTCTTTATGGTTTACACTGTTGCTTGTTCAGATTGTGTCTGTTTCATAACAGATCTAGCACTCCTCTAAACACTTAGCTATTTGTTTGACCGTTCTATTCACATAATGTGCTCTCTATCTGAATTCTCTTTCGGCTTCTGACTTTTTTGTGTAAAAATATTAACCCCTGACATCTATAGCACTGTAATAACACAGCAACAGTATCCCAGAGTCCTCATCCTTTAATTTAAAAAAATAAACCCTTCGGTTCAATTAAAAAATGTCAACTAAATTTACAAAGTTATACACCCAAAAAGAAGAAACGCCTGGAAAGTTACAATGTACAGTTTATTTATTCATGCATACAGTAAAAAACAAATTTGCCAAATAATTTAATTTCTACTTTCTACTTTAAGTTACTAGGTAAGAATGAAAAAAGTGGGAAAGGAATAGAATACCTGTCCGGTATTTATTTTTCTAAGATCTAGAAGAAAAGTCTAGGGCGTTGGATCATGTTGGTTTGCCTGAAAAGCAGAAAATATGTAGTTCAGATTCAGTTTTATTCCAACTTGTATCATAAAAATCCAACACATTTTGGGAGTTCAGAGGGCCCACTTCATCAGGGTTTGGTGCTGTTGGACAAATGTATACTGAACTGAAAAAAATTGGAGGGATTCTGAGGGGTAATTAACATGATCAATCCAATTGTTCGTTAAGGTTTTTATTGATGTCTGTGTTGCTGTTAAGGCTGGGTTCACACTAGTGCGACACGACAGCCGTCCTACTTTGGATCCGACTTTGCCCTGCGACATGAAGCCGACATATGTCCGACTTTCAATGAACGGGGATCCGACTTGGATCCCCGCCAATATCAGGCACTGTGTTTGGTATGAATCTTGAGGGGGAACTCCAGGCCAAATTTTAAATAAAAAACTGGCATGGGTTCCCCCTCCAGAGGAATACCAGGCCCTTGGGTCTGGTCTGGATTTGAAGGGGCGCCCCTACGCCGATAAAACGGCGTGGGGGTCCCCCCAAAATCCAAACCAGACCCTTATCCGAGCACACAACCTGGCAGGCCGCAGGGGAAAAGGGGGGGAGGAGAGAGCGGCCCCCCTCCCTCCTGAACCGTACCAGGCCGCATGCCCTCAACATGGGGGGTTTGGTGCTCTGGGGCAGGGGGGCGACCTGTGGCCCCCCCACCCCAGAGCACCCTGCCCCCATGTTGATGAGGACAGGGCCTCTTTCTGACAACCCTGGCCGTTGGTTGTCGGGGTCTGCAGGCGGGGGGCTTATCGGAATCCGGGAGCCCCCTTTAATAAAGGGGCCCCCAGATCCCGCCCCCCCCACCCTATGTGAATGAGTATGGGGTACATCGTACCCCTACCCATTCACCTGGTGGAAAAAAAATGCAATAAAAAAAACACACAGCTTTTTAAAGTATTTTATTGCACAGCTCCGGGGGTCTTCTTCCGACTTCGGGGGTCTCCGGTGTCGTCGCCGCGCTCTCCGGTTCTTTCTTCCGCCGGGCCTCCGCTAACTTCTTTAGCTCTTTTGCTAACGGAGGCCCGGTCTTCTCCGTCTTCTCGTCCGGCTCTCCGTTGTCCTTCTGCCGGCCCCTCCACTAACTTCTTTAGCTCTTTCGCTAGTGGAGGGGCGCGGTCTTCCCGTCGTCGCCGTCGGCGTCTTCTACCCTCTTCTCCTCCTCGATGTTGACGCGTCGCTTCCTCCCGCTGTAATACTGGCTCTCCGCTCCGCATTAATATAGGCTTCTCATGACGTCACAGTCACATGTTCCGGGGCACATGGCCCCGGAGCATGTGACTGTGACGTCATGGGAACATGTGACTGTGACGTCATGGGAAGCCTATATTAATGCGGAGCGGAGCGGAGAGCCAGTATTACAGCGGGAGGAAGCGACGTGTCAACATCGAGGAGGAGAAGAGGGAAGAAGGCGACGACGGGAAGACCGCGCCCCTCCACTAGCGAAAGAGCTAAAGAAGTTAGTGGAGGGGCCGGCAGAAGGACAACGGAGAGCCGGACGAGAAGACGGAGAAGTCCGGGCCTCCGTTAGCAAAAGAGCTAAAAAGAAGTTAGCGGAGGCCCGGCGGAAGAAAGAACCGGAGAGCGCGGCGACGACACCGGAGACCCCCGAAGTCGGAAGAAGACCCCCGGAGCTGTGCAATAAAATACTTTAAAAAGCTGTGTGTTTTTTTTATTGCATTTTTTTCCACCAGGTGAATGGGTAGGGGTACGATGTACCCCATACTCATTCACATAGGGTGGGGGGGCCGGGATTTGGGGGCCCCCTTATTGAAGGGGGCTCCCGGATTCCAATAAGCCCCCCGCCCGCAGACCCCGACAACCAACGGCCAGGGTTGTCGGGAAGAGGCCCTGTCCTCATCAACATGGGGGCAGGGTGCTCTGGGGTGGGGGGGCCGCAGGTCGCCCCCCTGCCCCAGAGCACCAAACCCCCATGTTGAAGGCATGCAGCCTGGTACGGTTCAGGAGGGAGGGGGGGCCGCTCTCTCGTCCCCCCCTCTTCCCCTGCGGCCTGCCAGGTTGTGTGCTCGGATAAGGGTCTGGTTTGGATTTTGGGGGGACCCCCACGCCGTTTTTTCGGCGTAGGGGTGCCCGTTCAAATCCAGACCAGACCCAAGGGCCTGGTATGCTCCTGGAGGGGGAACCCAAGCCGGTTTTTTATTTAAAATTTGGCCTGGAGTTCCCCCTCAAGAGCAGTACAGCACAAGTCGCATGCCAAAGTCGGATCATGCAAGACTGCGGTCCGACTTTGATCCGACTTCAATGATAGTCAATGGGCTGAAGTCGGATCAAAGTCGGACCAAAGTAGTACAGGGAGCATTCTCAAAGTCGGACGACATGTGTCGGACCAGTTAAGACGGCTCCCATAGGGAAACATTGATTTTCACACGTCATGCGACATGAGCTCCCAATGTCGGAGCGTTTGTCGCCCCAGTGTGAACCAGGCCTAAGGAGATTCACCCATCCACCCTTTCTTTTTGTGGTGTGGGCTTTCAAGTACCGTATGTACCAGGGACATTTTATTTCACCATTATTTCACAATACAGTTCTAGTCCTCTAGCAATAACCAGGAGGCAGTAGAAATAGTTCCTAATAATATGATTATTGTAATAACCTAATTAATTAGGCATTATGTAAATTTAGTAAATAATTAACTGTCTTTTATATCTGTCTCTTTTAAGCTAAGTTTTATTTGTAAATAGATAAAATGAATTAAGTATAACACATGAAAATTTTTTTTTTTTTTTTTTAAAGTATACTGTATATTTCCCTAGTTAGACTACAGTTATCAGGGCTGTATTTTTCAGTAGGCTGGTGTATATAGACACATATTAAAGTTCCTATTGGTGTGTGGGGCCTGCAGCTATTTTCAGCAAGCATTTACAACAATAAAAACTGTGACTCTTGTCACTCCTACACACAATCTTAGGGTTTACAAAGAAAATGTCTCTATTTTACCTTGTAATCACCAAGTGAAAATCCAAAATTTTGAGTTATCACCTGAGCAGGAATAACAGAAAAATCCTTCAGTAAGGATATGTGTTGCGGTGACAGCTGTCTAACAGGGGATGTCCCTCAATTTGGAGAGATTTTTTATCACTTCCTGTTGTGTCTAGAGGACAGGTAGTGGAGGGACATATCACAAAGATAGTAAACAATGCTTATTATGGGTTTTCAAAAAGAAAAAAAAAAAAAAAAGAAAGAAAAAGAAAGAAAAAAGGAGGGTGCACCGACCTAGTGCATTACCACTTAAAGGTTTATTAAAATGTGATTAAAAAAGCAATAGTCCTACTCACAGACAGAGCTTTAGTACAAGCTTAACAGACAAAAGGGCTGGAATTCTTGGCATCCATCGACTGGACTCAACAACAGAGAGGGTCAGACGATACCCCAAAACATCTAGATGGCTGATGCGTTTCTGGGGCGCACCCCTTTCATCAGAGCCTAGGTGATCCGTAATACCTCTCACACTAACCTCCAATTTATATGTGTGTGTACATGTGAAGAAGGCCCCAGCTCAGGTGGCCGGCAATTACCAATTCCCATCCCTTGCTGCTGGCTCGCCCCACCCATAGGGACAGGGCTAGTGCCAGCCCACCCCATAGGAGGCAGCCCATAGGTAGACCATAGTACCTGGGGGAGGGGAGGGGGTCAAAGGGAAGGGAGGGGAAGGAGAGAGAAGGGAAAGGGGAGGGACAAGGGAGGGGAAAGAGGAGGGAAATGGGAAAAAGAGAGTGGGCACCAAAAAACGACCCTCTATTGTTGCTACCTATTAGTAAATTTGCTCTCTAAACATTCTGACCACAGCTACCAATCGCACACATCGCCAATAGGCACCACTACTCAAGACTCGGGCTCCCCAAACCACAGGGGGTTCACGCTGGGAGGAACACCAGCGTGAGCAGAGACAGTCAGATCATGAGGACTTAAATACATACATATATGTAAATGCATGCATATCGCTCTCTTACCCCAATCAGAGGGCCATCTCATCATGGCACAATGCATATTGCAGCTGTATACTCTGTATGCTCCCCGCAAATCCATAAGGGCACAGGCTGTCTCATAACCCGGAAGTGCGAGTGCCTCCTGTGTTCCAGCCCGCACTTCCGGTAGAGCCAAGGCGTCATATTCACTTCCTCCCTAGCCGTCCATGTCTTACAGCAGCCCCAGGAAGTGCGGGAGTGTTTGCGTTCCACCCGACACTTCCGGTCAGTCTAGAGGCCTCCCCCTGCTGCTCCCCATTCTATACATCCTATTATATACTCAGCACAGCAGCGCCGATCCCTCTAGTGAGCTAAGGCGGGGAAGGCAGGAATTCCTATGTCAAAATTATGGGACAGGGGTTAACTTTAGCCAGCTCCAAACCCATTCAAGTGTACTACTAGGCCAAAGGGCTGACCAGTTATAGTACCCTCAACACACGACCACACACACAAAAACAGAGGTGCACACAGTGGGTGGGACCCCCTGAGGAGGAAATGGACCATAACAATGCTACCTAAAATATCAATAGGCATACAATTTCCCTAAAATAGGCAAAAATATATATAGAGATAAAATTGTACAATGCAATAAAATACATGTCTTTATGAATGTAAATATAAATATAAATGGGGGGGCGTGGCCTGACATAGCATGGAGTAGGACGTGCATGATTTGAGCTCCGTCCATTACTCCTGTACAGCCCATCCTGACCTTCAGCGTCATCCTGCACCAGCCCAGCGGGACCCCCTGGGGACCCTGAACATCCGTGGCCGCAAATCCACCATCCTCCGCTCGTACGGCGGCCTCCGCAGGGCCGCGATCCCGATCGCGGGTGCCGCATTTAGGAAAGTCCGCGGCTTCGGCCTACCCCTGGAAGTCGGCGGCCATCTTGCTCCACCCGACCTGCCGCCTGTGCTGCTTCCTGGCCCTCCTGCTCTCAGGTAACAGCCTGCAGGGGCCCACCGAGTCCCCCTGAGGACCCCTCACACCCACAGAGGCAGATACATCAGCCTCTGACTGCGCGGCCGCCGCGTTCAGGAAAGGCCCCGGCTTCGGCCTAGTGCTGGTCGGTGGCCATCTTGCTTCACCCGGCCTGCTGACTAGTGACTCTTCCTGGCCCACCAGCCCTACAGCTCCCTACCATTCGGTATAGACTGAGCTGCCTGCTTTGGAGGGGGGAGGGATCACAGCGGATACCTGCCATGACTCCGCCAAAAACGCCAAAGGCCACCCTGGCGAAATTGGACCAGTACCGCCGCCAGGAGGAGGAAAGAGATGGCGGTGCCGCAGGCGGTGAGCAGGACGCTACGGGAGGCGACACAGCTAAACTGCTCGAGGCGATCACATACTGCCGGACGTCCCTGACGGCGCAAATAGAGGGGGTCAAGGTGGACCTTTCACTCATGCGACAAGACTTCCAGAAACTTCGTGAGCGTGTCACGACTGCCGAAACCCGCATTGGAGAGGTGGAGGACACCGTTACGCCGCTCCAAGTCAGCTCCGATCGAATGCAGCTCCAAATCAATCAGATTCTAAGCAAGCAAGATGATATGGAAAATAGGCTCCGGAGGTGCAACCTCCGTTTCATCGGGCTCCCCGAGGGAGCTGAGGGCAAAGATCCTACCACCTTCTTGGAGAAACTCCTTGTTGACACCTATGGCCGCGAGGCCTTCTCCCCCACCCTGGCGGTGGAGAGGGCTCATCGTATGCCTGCCAGATCTCCTCCTCAGGGGGCTCCCCCCCGCACGTTTATAGCAAAATTCTTGAATTACAAAGATAGAGATGCGGCGCTGCGCATGGCCAGGGAAAAAGGTAACATCCACCTTGGAAACTCCAAGATCGCTATCTTCCCCGACTTTTCTGCCGAGGTGCAGCGCCGCCGCCAAGGCTTCATGGAGGCGAAGAGGAGGCTCCGGATACAACATCTTAAATACTCTATGCTATTTCCAGCTCGTCTTAGAGTCGAAAGGGACGGCCGTGTGTTCTTTTTTGAGGATCCTCAGGAAGTCATTGCCTGGTTGGAGCGTCCGGGGCCCGCCAGAGGGGCGGCGGAGTGACCTGACCGAGCATGTTCATCAGCACTATTGATTGCCTGTCATCATCACCAGCACATTATACGCCGCAGCGGGAGTCTGCAAATCCTGGTATGTTACCCCCCTTTTTTTTTGTCTCCCCTTTACTGCCCGCGGCGCATACCCTATTGCTCCTTACCCCTGGGACCCCCTTTTGCCTTCCCCTGCTATAATCCTCTTTCAATTGTAACCTGCAGAGGGGGTCTCCCATACTTAGGGCCCCCACTGACTGGTTGATCCATGTAACTACCCTGGAGACTGTAATTGCGGAGCACAATCAGTCCTACACTCCACATGCCTAACACAGCGAATTTTCGCCCCCCAGCAACCGGAACACGCATCTCTTTATTATGTGACTGCAGAACTTTCTATACCACCGACCCCGCACTGTACTTCTGGTTCACAGTACAAGAAGAGCCTGTTGCTCTTTATTTGCGGGCATTGGATCTTCCACACCTCCCATGTGAGGAGATCGCTGCAGATCTTTTACGTAACAGCAAGATATTTTGGTTTTATCTGCTACCGGTTGTTACTTTCTTTTGGTTTTGGGAACATACCCGCATCAGTTGGGGAAGATGCAGGGTGGGGAGGGGGGAGGGGGAGGTTCGTTTTTTCTTGATGGACTGCAATACAACGAAGTGCATGCTAACATTGATACTGCATAGATGGCAAACCTTGTATTCATGTAATGCTACTGTCCCACGATATGTTTTAATGTTTGAATTATGGCATCGATAAAACTGCTCACTTGGAATGTGCGTGGGCTTGGGGACAAGGTAAAGAGATCTGCAGTTTTCTCATTTCTCAAAAAACAACGAGCCGACATTGTGGTGTTAGTGGAGACACACGTTGAGGGTCGGCTCCAGATGGCACTCCGCCGGCCATGGATTGGGTGGGCATATCATTCATCCCACTCGTCCCACGCCCGCGGAGTCTCAGTTTTGATTGCCAAGACGGTACATTTTGAGCTGTGTGATGTTCAGTCTGACCCACAGGGGCGCTATGTCTTTCTTTCGGTTAAATTGTATGGTGAACCTTTCCTACTGATGGCATTCTATGTACCTCCACCATTTAATTCTACTATAGTCACAGAGGGCTTGCTATATATGACTCGTCATCCTTCGATTCAGGCGGTGTGGCTGGGGGATTTTAACGCTACGTTGAACCCTACATTAGACAAACTGTCGCCCTCGCCATTATCTACTACAGCTCCAACCCACACTAGATTCTCCCGACTTATCTCTTCCTTTAATCTCACTGACACCTGGCGTTTTAAATTCCCGCTCACTCGAGCTTACTCCTGTTTCTCAACTACCCATAACACCATGTCCCGTATAGATTTTATATTCATTTCTAGTACCCTTGCCCCAAGATTACTGGAAGCTGAATTTGCCCCCAGATTACTTTCAGACCATAGCCCATATTTCATTAGCCTCTCCATCCCATTAGACAAACCGCCCCGTACGTGGCGCCTGAATCCGTTTTGGCTCACCCTGTTGTCGGAGGATGACGAGCTTGGTAACAGTTGGAGAACTTACTTTTTAGAGAATGACGGATCTGCATCCCCAGACGTAGTATGGGAAGCCTTCAAACTGCATGCACGTATGACTCTGACCTCCTTTATCAACAGGCTGAAGGCTAATTCATCAGCCATACTGGACGGGGCAATGCGGGATCTGTCCTCCTCTGAACAGGGGTACATGTCGAACCCCTCTCCTGATGGAGCTGCCCGACTCAGGTTACAAACCAGGGTGGTTAATCAGCTACAACACGAGACGGCCAGGAAAAAACTTTTCTTTGCCAGACAAAAATTATATGAACATGGGGAGAGAGCGGGTAAACTGTTGGCCTACTTGGCACATAGTGAGGATAGACCCCCTACTGTCATTTCCCTCACTGGTCCTAATGGGGAAAAGATTACGGAACCCCAGGCTGTCACTTCTGAATTTAGGGACTTCTTTTCTCAACTATATACGTCCCAGGTTTCTACCACTGACTCTCAATTGGAAGATCTACTGGCGGAAATCATCTTTCCACAGCTAGACGATGCCCAAATGGCTATGCTAGACGCACCTATTACACTCGACGAAATAACCACAGCGATTGGGAGCTTCGCCAGATCCAAGGCCCCGGGTTCAGATGGGTTGCCCATAGAATTTTACGCCCAATACATCGAGATACTTGCCCCCAAGTTATTGTCCCTCTTCAACCATCTATTTGACAATTTCACCTTACCCCCATCGATGGGCGAGGCGGTAATTATCCTCATACCTAAGCCAGGCAAGGACCCAGGCCTCCCGGAATCTTATAGACCAATATCGCTACTCCAGGTAGACATAAAGATTCTGGCTAAAGTACTTGCCCTACGCCTTAACCAAGTGATTCTAACCCTGATCCATGCTGACCAAGCTGGATTTATGCCGGGGCGTAACACCTCCTTCAACCTCAGAAAATTGTATATTAACTTACAAGCGACACATACTAATGTTGGGTCCCGGGTGGTGGTGGCTTTGGATACTGCCAAGGCCTTTGACTCAGTGGAGTGGCGGTACCTTTGGGGATGCCTCCGTGGCTTTGGTTTTGGACCTAAATTTATTAAGTGGGTTCAATTATTATATCTGGCACCCAGGGGTAAAGTAGTGGCCAACGGGAGGGCCTCCCAGACATTTGACTTATCCAGGGGCACTAGACAGGGCTGCCCACTGTCTCCGCTCCTCTATGCCTTGGCGGCGGAGCCCCTTGCAATCTCCATTAGAGGGGACCCCGAGATTCAGGGTCTCTGCCTTGGTTCCCTGACTGAAAAAATTAGCTTATACGCAGACGACACGCTACTATACCTGGCCGACTCTGCCACATCGCTTCAGAAGGCGTTGCATACAATTGAACACTTTGGTCAGTTCTCTGGCCTTAAAATTAATTGGGAGAAATCTCAAATACTGCCTATGGATAGTTTCCCCTCTCCCAAGCTACAGGCACAGTTACCACTCCAGCGAGTGAACACTATCAAATATCTTGGAGTATTGGTGAATAGAACACCGGCTGACTATATATCCCTGAACATAGAACCCCTTTTCGATCTCATCAAGTCTAGAACCCAGGTATGGGCGAGACTGCCGCTCGGCGTGTGGGGCCGTATTAACATTGTTAAAATGATATTATTTCCGAAAATATTGTATATACTCTGGCACACACCCGTATACTTACCCTTGAAATTTTTCAAGTCAATGGAGGCCATACTCAAGACATTTATTTGGGGTAACAACAGACACAAGCTGGCCTGGAGAGTCCTTAAGAACCCTACTGACCTAGGTGGAACAGCCCTTCCTGACTTAAATCTTTATTACCTTGCGTCCCAACTGTCTCAACTATACCACATAGATAAAACCGACAGACTCAGATTCCTCACCCTCCTCTGTCCACGGTGGGCACAACTGACCACTGACCCACTCACTGCAATTGCAGTGGGACATAGTGGGAATAACTCCAATAGAGACCGTGGGTCCCTATTATACCAATATAGGCGCGTATGGGACATCACCACTAAAACATTAACGACCCCTAAACACAACAACTATACCCCCTTATGGCACAATAGACTACTCTCAGAGTTTCTCTTGATCCCTGACACAGAGATATGGTGCGAATATGGAATATATTATTTGCACCACATAATTTCCGATGGCACACTTAAAAACTTTGAGGACCTCCAAAATGAGTTCCTGCTGCCCACCAATTCTATGCTTTTTAGATTCTTCCAGGTGCGTCACGCAGCCCAAGCTCAGTTTCCCCAGCCTTTGCCACAATCTACGCCTAATGTTATTATGGCTGTGGTTAAAGGTGTGGACCCGCGAAAGCTGATCTCTGATTTTTATGTCATGCTTCTCACCCCATCATCTACCACGCTAGCTTACAGCCTTAAACCAAGATGGGAAAGAGAGGTGGGCCCACTGGAGGATGAGGAGTGGAGTGAAGCACTAGACTCGTGCAAGACTGTATCCCCCAAGCTCTCTGACAGGCTGACCCAGTTATACGTGGTGCACCGAGCGTATCTCACCCCCCTAAGAATCGCCCGCTTTAGACGACAGTTTTCTACCTTGTGCACAATGTGTAACCAAACGACGGGCACATTCTTCCATCTACTCTGGGCGTGCCCGGTCCTTCAGGGTCTGTGGAAGCAGATTGTTGACTTCCTCCATGATGACATGGGATCCCCATTGACCCTGGACCCCAAACAATGCTTACTGGGGATATTCCCCGACTCTGAGATGGACAAATTCACTAAAACATTCTTGCATGAAACATTGTTTAATGCTAGAAAAATTATAGCCAGACAGTGGATGAGACCCACTCCCCCCAGCTTCAACGATTGGAAACTAGATATAAATAACACTCTTCCCTACAAAAAGTTCATATACATCAACAGAGGTTGTCCAGATAAGTACTACAAAATCTGGGATTGATGGCTTGAGTCCGCAGACACATGCACTGATGGTCCGTAATACTATACATCCTTCTAGCGTGCAATTCCATGAATAGCGTGGACATAGGGTTTTCCACTTATTGATAGTCACTGAATCCAGTGTTCAATCTGAACAAGTTTTTTGATCTACTGTGCCTATATATGTATAAGCCACATTTCTTGTTTTATGCATTTCTCCAGTATTGCCTTGTAACTTGCAGAATTATGTTCCAAATGTAAATTGTTCAATAAAAAACTTTTTTCTCAAAAAAAAAAAAAAAAAAAAAAAAAATATATAAATATAAATATAAAAGAAAATGTAAAAAGTCATAAAAGTATTAAATATATACCTAAAAAGGACCAACCACATTGTTCCTATTGAATAAACATAAATGTGTGCATGTGCACCCAAAAGGCATATACGCACACGCATGCATAGAAATATACACATGCGTGTACAGATAATACAATGCCCACCAACCCACTGTGTGCTAGAGAGCCCACTTCTCACCATTACCCAAATAATGATACAGTCAAGTATATTGTATTGTTAAAAGAACATCCCCCCATTCTATTTAATAGAATCAATCAAATACCAATGAAAGAAATTCCTAACAACATCCCCTATGTGTAAGGCCCTACAAATGAACAAATTGGCATAGCTGGGAGCGAACCTTGCCCCCATAGCTGTACCCCTCACCTGCCTATAGAAAAAGTCCATTAATGAGAAATAATTGTGAGTCAGAGTGAACTCTATACAATCATATATGAACTGAGCCTGCTGTGGGCTAAAGAGATGTGCCTCTGCCAGAAAGTACTCAATGGCTCTGAGACCAAACTCGTGCTGAATGGACGTATAGAGGGATGCTACATCGAGCGATAGCCATCTGTATCCCTTTTCCCACTTGTATGCAGTAAGCATATCCAATGCATGACCTGAGTCTTTGATATATGATGGTAAGCTTGTTACTATGCTCTGCAGAAAATAGTCAATATAGCTCCCAAGATTGCTGGTTAGGCTATCAATTCCTGCAATAATGGGTCTGCCTGGCGGACTTTCCATGTCTTTATGCACCTTAGGGATATGATAGAAGTGGGGGACCAATGCAGTGGGATTATAGCTAGATTAGTGTGGACAGTGTAGGGATGGGGCTTGGTCCCTGCCCCTTGCTACTATAATTTGTTACAACTGGTATGAGCAAATGGGCTAATTTCCTCGCGCCATAGCTCATGCCCTGTATGTGTTGCTATAGGTGGTGCCGGGTATGGCAGCCTTAGTGCCGCCTCCTGGCCACCTATATGCAACCAGCCTTGTTGATAAATGTGGTCTGAGTTGGTCAGGCCTTAGGGGGATGTTGTTAGGAATTTCTTTCATTGGTATTTGATTGATTCTATTAAATAGAATGGGGGGATGCTCTTTTAACAGTACAATATACTTGACTGTATCATTATTTGGGTAATGGTGAGAAGTGGGTTGGTGGGCATTGTATTATCTGTACACGCATGTGTATATTTCTATGCATGCGTGTGCGTATATGCCTTTTGAGTGCACATGCACACATTTATGTTTATTCAATAGGAACAATATGGTTGGTCCTTTTTAGGTATATATTTAATACTTTTATGACTTTTTACATTTTCTTTTATATTTATATTTATATTTACATTCATAAAGACATGTATTTTATTGTATTGTACAATCTTATCTCTATATATATTTTTGCCTATTTTAGGGAAATTGTATGCCTATTGATATTTTAGGTAGCATTGTTATGGTCCATTTCCTCCTCAGGGGGTCCCACCCACTGTGTGCACCTCTGTTTTTGTGTGTGTGGTCGTGTGTTGAGGGTACTATAACTGGTCAGCCCTTTGGCCTAGTAGTACACTTCAATGGGTTTGGAGCTGGCTAAAGTTAACCCCTGTCCCATAATTTTGACATAGGAATTCCTGCCTTCCCCGCCTTAGCTCACTAGAGGGATCGGCGCTGCTGTGCTGAGTATATAATAGGATGTATAGAATGGGGAGCAGCAGGGGGAGGCCTCTAGACTGACCGGAAGTGTCGGGTGGAACGCAAACACTCCCGCACTTCCTGGGGCTGCTGGAAGACATGGACGGCTAGGGAGGAAGTGAATATGACGCCTTGGCTCTACCGGAAGTGCGGGCTGGAACGCAGGAGGCACTCGCACTTCCGGGTTATGAGACAGCCTGTGCCCTTATGGATTTGCGGGGAGCATACAGAGTATACAGCTGCAATATGCATTGTGCCATGATGAGCTGGCCCTCTGTTTGGGGTAAGAGAGCGATATGCATGCATTTACATACATGTGTGTATTTAAGTCCTCTTGATCTGACTATCTCTGCTTACGCTGGTGTTCCTCCCAGCGTGAACCCCCTGTGGTTTGGGGAGCCCGAGTCTTGAGTAGCTGTGCTTATTGGCGATGTGTGCCATTGGTAGCTGTGGTCAGAATGTTTAGAGAGCAAATTACTAATAGGTAGCAACAATAGAGGGTAGTTTTTTGGTGCCCACTCTCTTTTTCCCCTTTCCCTCCCCTTTCCCCTCCCTTGTCCCTCCCCTTTCCCTTCTCTCTCCTTCCCCTCGCCTTCCCCTTCCTTCCCTTTGACCCCCTCCCCTCCCCCAGGTACTATGGTCTACCTATGGGCTGCCTCCTATTGGGTGGGCTGGCACTAGCCCCGTCCCTATGGGTGGGGCGAGCCAGCAGCAAGGGGTGGGAATTGGTAATTGCCGGCCACCTGAGCTGGGGCCTTTTTCACATGTACACACACATATAAATTGGAGGTTAGTGTGAGAGGTATTACGGACCACCTAGGCTCTGATGAAAGGGGTGCGCCCCAGAAACGTGTCAGCCATCTGGATGTTTTGGGGTATCGTCTGACCCTCTCTGTTGTTGAGTCCAGTCGATGGATGCCAAGAATTCCAGCCCTTTTGTCTGTTAAGCTTGTACTAAAGCTCTGTCTGTGAGTAGGACTATTGCTTTTTTAAGTGGTAATGCACTAGGTCGGTGCGCCCTCCTTTTTTCTTTCTTTTTCTAGCCATATGAACACCTATAATGGGTTTTCAACATTCCCTACATTGTCCAAAAGAAAAAAAAATTGCATTAAATATATATTTAAATCTAAATAGCGGCACTGCAAACTAGCTTCGCTTGTAGGTTTGTCTTGGAAAGAACAAAAATTACATTATAGACACATGACCTTGGTCTAGAGTCATTCTGAATGAATTACTTTGTTTATGTACGCATTTCAACTCTATACGGGCATACACATGTGTAGCAGCCTCACCCCATCTCTTTTGTCTAGGGGTATGTCACACGACAGGGTGAGATGCGCTACGACCCATGTCCTCCCCATAACTGTGGGTGAGGTGAAGGCCAGTACCAGATATTTCCTCGGGCCTGTGTGCTTTTGTCTAGAATCAAGTCCTGCTGTGCCAACACTTTCCTCTGCTCCCATTAACCAGAGTTCCACACACCGATCACAGTCCAACTCTTGTTTTATTGCATCTCTCACAATAAACAGTGCTTCAGTAGCCAACTGGTTGCGACTTGATAACATTTTGATACGGGGGATGAGCAGGTCGAGGCACTATCCTGGTTGTCAGCTAAACCACCGCGATCTCGCCAGCGGTTACTATAGCCTTAGCTAGAAAGGACTTAGAACTTGAGAGTCTCTACCAGCGACTCAAGAGAACATAGATAGTATATAGTATATAGTTAGTCAGGTTGAAAAAAGACAAAGTCCATCCAGTTCAACCATAAAAAAATAACTAAAATAAAATAAAAAAAAATATCGTGCAATCCCATATACCCAATTCTATACCCACTGTTGATCCAGAGGAAGGCAAAAAACCCCAGCAGAGCATGATCCAATTTGCTACAGCAGGGGAAAAAATTCCTTCCTGATCCCCCGAGAGGCAATCGGATTTACCCTGGATCAACTTTACCTAGAACTGTTAGTACTCAGTTATATTATGTACATTTAGGAAAGTATCCAGGCCTTTCTTAAAGCAATCTACTGAGCTGGCCAGAACCACCTCTGCAGGGAGTCTGTTCCACATTTTCACAGCTCTTACTGTGAAGAAACCTTTCCGCATTTGGAGATGAAATCTTTTTTCTTCTAGACGTAAAGAGTGCCCCCTTGTTCTCTGTGTTGACCGTAAAGTGAATAACTCATCACCAAGTTCACTATATGGACCCCTTATATATTTGTACATGTTAATCATATCCCCCCTTATTCTGCTCTTCTCAAGAGTGAATAAATTCAGTTCCTCTAATCTTTCTTCATAGCTGAGCTCCTCCATGCCTCTTATCAGTTTGGTTGCCCTTCTCTGCACTTTCTCCAGTTCCCCGATATGCTTTTTGAGAACTGGTGCCCAAAACTGAACTGCGTATTCCAGATGAGGCCTTACTAATGATTTGTACAGGGGCAAAATGATGTCTCTCTCTCTGGAGTCCATACCTCTCTTAATACAAGAAAGGACTTTGCTCGCTTTGGAAACCACAGCTTGGCATTGCATGCCATTGAGCTTATGATCTACCAAAACCCCCAGATCCTTCTCCACTACGGATCCCCCCAGTTGTATTCCCCCTAGTATGTATGATGCACTCATATTCTTAGCCCCCAAGTGCATAACTTTACATTTATCAACATTAAACCTCATCTGCCACATAGTCGCCCAATTAGACAGGGCATCGAGGTCGGCTTGTAAATTGGAGACATCTTGTAAGGACGTTATTCCACTGCATAGCTTGGTGTCATCTGCAAAGACAGAAATGTTACTTTTGATCTCAGACCCAATATCATTTATAAACATATTAAAAAGTAAGGGTCCCAGCACTGAACCTTGGGGTACACCACTGATAACCTTAGACCATTCAGAGTAAGAATCATTAACTACTACTCTCTGAATTCTGTCTTTTAGCCAGTTTTCTATCCATTTACAAACTGATATTTCCAATCCTGTAGACTTTACCTTACACATGAGCCGTGTGTGGGGAACTGTATCAAACGCTTTTGCAAAATCCAAGTATACAACGTCCACAGCCACGCCTCTGTCCAAGGTTTTACTTACCTCTTCATAAAAAGAAATCAGGTTTGTCTGACAACTTCTGTCTTTCATGAATCCATGCTGTCTGTTGCTTAAATAGTTTTTTTCCAGCAAGAACTCATCTATGTGGTCTTTTATTAATCTCTCCAGTATCTTCCCAACTATGGAAGTTAAACTAACAGGTCTATAGTTACTTGGTAAAGACTTTGTTCCCTTTTTAAATATAGGCACCACATTGGCCCTGCGTCAATCCAGTGGTACTATTCCTGTCATTAATGAGTCCCTAAAAATTAGATACAATGGCTTTGAAATTACAGAGCTCAATTCTTTTAGGATCCGTGGGTGTATGCCATCTGGTCCAGGTGCTTTATCCACCTTTATTCTGTCTAAATATTTCTGGACCATATCACTTTTGAGCCATTGTGGATTTGGGGCTGTGTCACTACCACCCCCATTATGGACATGAACTCCCCCATGCTCCATTGTATACACAGAACTGAAGAAAGTATTTAATAAATTAGCCTTCTCTTTGTCCCCAGTCACCCACTCTAGATTATTTTGTAAAGGGCCTACATGCTCAGACTTGACCTTTTTACTATTAATATATTTGAAGAATTTTTTGGGGTTTGTCCTACTATCTTTTGCAATCTGTCGTTCGTTTTGAATTTTTGCATCCTTGATTTCCTTTTTACATATCCTGTTATATTCTTTGTAACATTTAAACGACACTAGTGTTCCTTCATTTTTATATTTTTTAAAAGCGCTTTTCTTATTGTTTATAGCTTTTTTAACTTTAACTGTGAGCCACATAGGTTTTATTTTTAGCCTTTTAAACTTATTGCCCATGGGAATATACTTTGCAGTGAGTTCACAAACAGTCTTTTTGAAGAATTCCCATTTCTGTTCTGTGCCCATTGATGCCAATATTCTCTCCCAGTCTAAGTCCTGGAGAGCAGCCCTCATCCTTGGAAAATTTGCTTTATTGAAATTAAGTGTTTTTATCCTTCCTGCATGTATTTCTTGCTTACAGCTAACATCAAATGAAATCATGTTATGGTCACTGCTACCCAGGTGTTCCTTTATCTGAACATTAGTAATATGCTCTGCATGGTTTGAGATTACCAGGTCCAACAGAGCATCATTCCTAGTTGGGGCCTCAATAAACTGGACCATAAAATTGTCCTGCAATAGGCTTATACATTTTTGCCCTTTAACTCCCAGCAGTGCCATTACTCCAGTCAATCTCTGGGTAGTTAAAATTCCCCATTAATATCACCATCCCAGCCCTTGCAGCCCTTTCCATCTGTGCAAGGAGCTGAGTCTCCACCTCCTCATTAACATTGGGTGGTCTATAACAAACTCCAATGATTAACTTTGAACTACGCACATCTGTATGCAGTTCCACCCATAATGCTTCAGCCTCATCACACTCTCCATCGACCAGGTCCTCTTTCACACTCGCTTTGAGATCACTTCTCACATAGAGACAGACCCCGCCACCTTTCCTTTTTGCCCTGTCTCTCCGAAAGAGTGCATAGCCAGGAATATTAATAATCCAGTCATGTGAGGATTGAAGCCACGTTTTAGCAATACCGATTACGTCATAGCTCTCCTCATGCACCAGAGCTTCCAACTCACCTATTTTGCTTGGCAGACTTCTGGCATTGGTGAACAAACACTTTAATGTATTACATTTTTCTCTGGTGTTTTTCATATAATTTTTAGTAGTACAAATGGCACTATAGTTTCCAATGGCTGTTTTCAACATGGGAACTTTCTTGTCACCTGCCATAACCCTCCCCCCATCTATCCCCATTCCACTCTCCATTAATGTCTGACCACTAACTGACCTGTGTGCCCGATGTAATTCTAGTTCACCCTCCCCCCTCAAACCTAGTTTAAATACTCCTCCAGCCTTCCCATAAACCTCTCCCCCAGCACAGCAGACCCCCTTTCATTCAAGTGCAAACCGTCTTTAGCATATAGGTTGCACCCCAATGAAAAGTCAGCCCAGTGCTCTAGAAACCCAAATCCCTCCTCCCTACACCAGGTCTTTAGCCATGCATTCAGCTCTCTAATCTCCCCCTGCCTTTCCTGTGTTGCGCATGGCACAGGCAATATTTCAGAGAATATCACCTTGGAGGTCCTTGCCTTCATCTTGCAGCCTAGTTCTTTAAATTGATTCTTAAGGAGCCTCCACCTTCCATGTATACTGTCATTGGTTCCAACGTGGACCAAGACAGCTGGGTCATGCCCAGCCCCTCCCAGTAATTTATCCACCCGGTCCACCACATGCCGAACCCTGGCACCAGGGAGACAGCAAACCATTCGGTTGAGGCGATCCTGGCGACAAATTATTCTATCAGTCCTTCTGATTATAGAATCCCCTATAACCACCAACTGTCTTGGCCTACCTGCACTCCCCTCACCACCTCTACTAGATGGGTTGCTCTCCCGGCTGTTAGGGGTAGCAGTGACATCTAGGGCTGCCACCTCTGTGTTTGCCACCTCCACATCTTCACCCAACGTGGAAAATTTGTTTTGATGCACAAATACAGGACTAGCCTTCCTTTTCTGCAAGCCCCTTCCACTCCCTCGAACTACATTAACCCATCTTCCTATCTGATAATCCTGACTTGCCACTCCACCCTCCACATCAGCCCTACTGACCACCTGCTCAGCGAGCAGAGGGCCCCTTTCAAGGTTGTCCTTTCCGCCCAGGGTTGCAACTTGCTCTTCCAGATCTCTAATGCAAGCTTCCAGAAGGGCAACCTGCTCACATCTGTCACAGCGGTATCCATCCTGGAGCTGTTTGTCAGGGTCACCTGTGGCCAGGTGACAGATGCACACCGTAGGGGGACAGGAGTGCACCGCGAGGTAGTGAACCCTATGGCTGGCTTCTGTGGATAGGAAACTGGGTGGTTGTGGAAAGCGGGACCAGAGGAGCACAACCGGGATCCCAACGGAAGCGAGAGCCAAGATTCCCCAGGGCGCGGAGTCTAAGACCCAGCTGGTCTTCTCCAGGGCCTCTAGTGGTGAGGATGTTACGCTGCAGGCTGGGACCAGGTCGCGGCCCCTGGAGTTTCCTAGCTCACGCCCCGTAGGATAAGGGGAAGCAGCAGCACACGATAGAGAGAACCGAATAACAAGCCGAAGGTCAGGGGCCACAAGCAGACAAGGATAACGAAGAACGAGCCGAAGGTCAAGGGTCACGAGCAGACAGGGATGGTCGGGGACAAGCCAATAACGTAACAGAGAGACAGACGTAGCACACGGCAGGCAGGAACCCAAACACACAATGCCTAACAAACACGTTGATCAGCAAAGCAGGCTTGCAGTGCACAGGTTAATATAGTGTTCAGTGATAGGGCCTGGGGTGGAGTCAGGCTGGGAGGAGATTATAAAGGAAGCCAGGTGAAGGAGGTCTGGTCTCTAGATGAACACATGAGGAGGAAGGTAAGATGGCAGACAGACATTAATGCATATCCATGACAGTACCCTCCCTCTTACGAGGCCTCCCCCTTCCCCGCCTGGGCCCAGGTTTAGAGGGAAACTTCAGATGAAACTCCTTTAACAGACGAGGTGCAAAGACCTCAGATGCAGTGATCCAAGACCTCTCCTCAGGACCAAACCCTTTCCAATGAACGAGGTACTGAAGAACGCCTTTACAGAGTCGGGAGTCCAGAATTTGACTGATCTCGTACTCCTGATTATCCTCAGAGACAGGCGCCACGGTAGGAAGAGGACGAGAGAATTTATTGAGGACTAAAGGCTTTAGAAGAGCAACATGAAAGGAGTTAGTGATTTTAAGGCTCTTAGGAATCTGGAGTTTGAAACAAACCGGATTCAGTTTAGCAGTTACCGTGTATGGACCGATGAATCGTGGAGCAAACTTCAGAGAAGGAACTCGGAGCTTGATGTTCCTGGTAGAGAGCCAGACTTTGTCCCCTGGCTGAAGAGAAGGCGGTTTACGCCTGCGGCGGTCGGCAAAGCCTTTGAATTTTTCAGCAGCTGCCCGGAGGGAATCATGAACGTGACCCCAAACGGAATTGAGAGACTCCTGAACCGAAGCCAAAGCTGGAATGTCTGGAGAACAGATCATAGGAAGAGGAAGTTGAGGGTGTTTTCCATAAACTGTGAAAAAGGGTGTCTTCTGCGAACTGGTATTCACATGATTGTTATGGGAGAATTCTGCCCACGGGAGTAGAGAGGACCAATCGTCATGGTGAGAAGACACAAAGGTGCGAAGAAAGACCTCTAACTCCTGATTAACCCTCTCAGTCTGTCCATTGGATTGGGGATGGTAAGAAGAAGAAAAATCCAAGACAATATTGAGGGATTTGCAAAAGGCTCTCCAAAAACGAGACGTGAATTGGACTCCCCTGTCGGAAACAATATGAGAAGGGACCCCATGTAGGCGGAGAATTTCTCGAATGAAAATGGGAACCAAGGCAGGGGCAGAAGGAAGACCAGGAAGAGGAACAAAATGAGCCATCTTGGAGAATCGATCGATTACCACCCAAATGACTGTATTATTCTCAGACAGTGGGAGATCGGTGATAAAATCCATGGCAATATGGGCCCAGGGTTCCTTAGGAATAGGCAAGGGCATGAGGAGACCAGCAGGAGCTTGTGTGGAGGATTTGGACTGAGCACAGACATGACAAGCTTTAACGTAGTCTTTGACGTCTGAGCGGAGATTAGGCCACCAGTAGTGACGACTGATGAGTAGGAAGGATCGGAGGAATCCAGAATGCCCTGCCACCTTGGAATCATGTCCCCAACGAAGGATCTTAGCTCTTAGCTCAGTGGGGACAAAGGTCTTACCAGGCGGAATTTTAGACTTCAGGGTGGTAGAGTGGGCAACAATGCATGAGGTGGGAATGATCGGCTCAGGTTCAGGGGCGGACTCCTCGTCCAAAGTGTCAAATGACCTAGAGAGCGCATCAGCCCGACCGTTGCAGGAACCAGGTTTGTAGGTAATCGTGAAATTAAAACGGGCAAAGAAGAGACTCCACCTGGCCTGTCTAGGATTCAGACGTTTAGCATTCTGTAGATACTGTAAATTCTTGTGATCGGTAAAGATCGTTATGGAGTGAGGGGAACCCTCCAAGAGATGACGCCACTCCTCTAACGCCAATTTAATTGCGAGAAGTTCCCGATCACCGATGGCATAATTCCTCTCTGCCTGAGAAAATTTTTTGGAGAAGAACGCACATGGTTGGCGTCTCTTCTCAAAGATTTGAAGAAGCACAGCTCCCACCCCCATTGAGGAAGCGTCCACTTCAATAAAAAATGCATTCCCAGGATTTGGTCTCCTCAAGAGGGGGCCAGAAACAAAGGCCTGTTTCAGGTTGTGAAATGCAGAGACAGCTTCGGGAGGCCAGTCTCTGGCATTCACACCCTTCTTGGTCAAAGCGATAATAGGCGCGGCAATGGAAGAGTAATTCCTTATGAACTGCCTATAATAATTAGTGAAGCCAAGAAAGCGCTGTGTGGCCTTGAGGCTAGCAGGAAGAGGCCAGTTGGTGATAGCCAAGACCTTCCCAGGGTCCATACGAAGCCCCGAACATGAGACAAAGCACCCCAAAAACAGGACCTCAGAACATTCAAAGGAACATTTCTCCAGCTTGGCATAGAGATTGTTCTCTCTAAGACGTTGAAGTACAGTGCGGACATGGTTTCTGTGGACGAGCAGATTTTCAGAAAAGATCAGAATGTCATCCAGATAGATGACAACAAACTGGTACAGCAGATCTCTGAAGATTTCATTGACAAAGTTTTGAAACACGGCTGGAGCATTACACAGACCAAAAGGCATCACCAGATATTCGTAATGCCCGTCTCTAGTGTTAAATGCAGTCTTCCATTCGTCACCCTCCCGTATTCGAATGAGATTGTACGCGCCTCTGAGATCCAACTTGGTGAAAATGGAGGCACCCTTCAACCTATCGAATAGCTCAGATATTAAGGGTAAGGGGTATCGATTTTTAATAGTAACCGCATTTAAACCCCGATAATCGATGCAGGGTCTTAAGGTACCATCCTTTTTGGCAACAAAAAAGAACCCTGCCCCTGCAGGCGATGAGGATTTCCGGATGAACCCTCTCTCCAGATTCTCTGCTACATACTCCGACATGGCCTGGGTCTCTGGGATGGACAGAGGGTAGGTACGACCCCTGGGTAGAGTTGCTCCGGGGACAAGATCAATAGCACAGTCAAAAGACCTGTGGGGAGGAAGCACCTCAGCTGATTTTTTACAGAACACATCCCGGTAATCGCTGTATGCGGCGGGAAGATCAGAAGAAACAGAAGTGGCAGCAACCGGAAGACTCTCCTTGGGGGTCACCTTGAGAAGACACGACGAGAAACATGAGGAACCCCAGGCCAGGATCTGCCCAGAGACCCAGTCCACATGTGGAGAGTGGAGCTGTAGCCAAGGGAGGCCCAATACAACTGGGGTAGAGGCCTTGGGTAGAATAAGAAAGGATATCCACTCCTGGTGGAGAATCCCTACCGACATCCTAATGGGTAGCGTCTGGAAGCGAATAGGGCCCCCTGGGAGAACAGTGCCATCAATTGCCGAGACTACCAATGGGGTAGTGAGAGGTGAAAGGGTAAGCTTCATAGAAGAAGCAGTTCTCCAATCCATGAAATTGCCGGCAGCCCCGGAATCCAGGTATGCAAGGGTTGACTGAGGAGAAGTGCCTACATGAAGGGACACCGGCAAGAGCAGGCGAGAAGGTGATGTTTCTGGGTCCAATACTCCACCTTCCAAATGTATTAGACCCGAGCGTTTCCCGGACGAAGCGAGCAGGAGTCACGAAAATGACCCTTGCCCCCACAATAGAGGCACAAGCCCAGAGTTCTGCGCCTAGCACGTTCTTCGGGGGTTAGTCTGGTCCGGCCCAGCTGCATAGGTTCTTCAGCAGGTAGAGGATGCTCCACGGAATGAAGGGAGGGGAGCTCAGACTGGCTAGGACCCAGAGAGTGCTGGCGTCTTTTTTCTAAGGACCTCTCTTGAAAACGAATGTCGATCTGGTTGCATAATGAAATTACATCGTCCAGACCGACGGGAATGGCTCTTCCCGCTAATTCGTCTTTCACTCGGTCAGAGAGGCCATGTAAAAAGGTAGCGACCAGGGCCTCATTATTCCAGCTCAATTCAGCTGTGTGGATACGGAACTGAAGAGCATATTGCCCCACTGAACTAGATTCTTGGCGAAGACGTAAGACAGCACTAGCCGCTGAAGAAGCCCGAGCCGGCTCTTCGAAGATATTACGAAAGAGCTTCAAGAATTCGGACAGACTGGAAACCACCGGATCGTTCCTCTCCCACAGGGGGGCAGCCCAGGCCAAAGCTTCACCGGAGAGGAGGGAAATGATATAGGCTACCTTAGCCCGGTCAGATAGGAAGCTTTGAGGCTGAAGCTCAAAATGAATAGTGCATTGGCTGAGAAACCCCCTGCAGGCCTTGGAGTCCCCAGAGAAACGGAACGGAGCTGGCAATCTTAGTGAGTGTGAGGCTGCGACTGGTGCGATAGGTACAGCCGCTGGTTGTACTTGGGGTTGCGGATTCGGGGTTCCCAAGGAGACCTGAAGCTGCTCGAATCGAGAAGCCAGATCCTGGAGGAATCGCATCACCTGGGTCTGATTTGATTCCTGGGTCTCAAGTCTGCGAACTATGCCCTGCAATGGATCATGCGCGGGAAGCGGGATGTCAGCCGGGTTCATGGCTGATCAAACTGTCAGGGTCACCTGTGGCCAGGTGACAGATGCACACCGTAGGGGGACAGGAGTGCACCGCGAGGTAGTGAACCCTATGGCTGGCTTCTGTGGATAGGAAACTGGGTGGTTGTGGAAAGCGGGACCAGAGGAGCACAACCGGGATCCCAACGGAAGCGAGAGCCAAGATTCCCCAGGGCGCGGAGTCTAAGACCCAGCTGGTCTTCTCCAGGGCCTCTAGTGGTGAGGATGTTACGCTGCAGGCTGGGACCAGGTCGCGGCCCCTGGAGTTTCCTAGCTCACGCCCCGTAGGATAAGGGGAAGCAGCAGCACACGATAGAGAGAACCGAATAACAAGCCGAAGGTCAGGGGCCACAAGCAGACAAGGATAACGAAGAACGAGCCGAAGGTCAAGGGTCACGAGCAGACAGGGATGGTCGGGGACAAGCCAATAACGTAACAGAGAGACAGACGTAGCACACGGCAGGCAGGAACCCAAACACACAATGCCTAACAAACACGTTGATCAGCAAAGCAGGCTTGCAGTGCACAGGTTAATATAGTGTTCAGTGATAGGGCCTGGGGTGGAGTCAGGCTGGGAGGAGATTATAAAGGAAGCCAGGTGAAGGAGGTCTGGTCTCTAGATGAACACATGAGGAGGAAGGTAAGATGGCAGACAGACATTAATGCATATCCATGACACTGTTGCACCAATTTTGCATACATGTGGCACACTGTGCACTGAGCAAAACCTTCAACCCTGCTAGCACTCATTTCCCAGTTACAATATAATTACTTGTAGGAAGTTTATAATGTTACTCACAGTTTAGAAGACTCCTGTCTTAACTCCTGTTTTAAACTCCTGGTTTTTAACTCTCCACTGTAGTTCAAAATTCCACTGATGTTCACAAAATCCACATGCAAGCCACCATCAGCAGGGAGCCAGCTCCTAAGGGAGTTTGTACAGACACTTATATACTCACCTGTGAACAATTAACCACTCCCCTTAATTAGCAGAAAGAAAAAAAGCTGTTTAAAAAGTGTCAGAGAAAGGAGTGGGGGGGAAGTATTTTTAAAACTGATAAACGTATCAAATAAAGGACAAAAAATAAAAATAAATCAACACTTGCAAGCAGAAGCAGTTAAAAGCAAAACTCCTGGTTTTTAACTCTCCACTGTAGTTCAAAATTCCACTGATGTTCACAAAATCCACATGCAAGCCACCATCAGCAGGGAGCCAGCTCCTAAGGGAGTTTGTACAGACACTTATATACTCACCTGTGAACAATTAACCACTCCCCTTAATTAGCAGAAAGAAAAAAAGCTGTTTAAAAAGTGTCAGAGAAAGGAGTGGGGGGGAAGTATTTTTAAAACTGATAAACGTATCAAATAAAGGACAAAAAATAAAAATAAATCAACACTTGCAAGCAGAAGCAGTTAAAAGCAAAACTCCTGGTTTTTAACTCTCCACTGTAGTTCAAAATTCCACTGATGTTCACAAAATCCACATGCAAGCCACCATCAGCAGGGAGCCAGCTCCTAAGGGAGTTTGTACAGACACTTATATACTCACCTGTGAACAATTAACCACTCCCCTTAATTAGCAGAAAGAAATAAAGCTGTTTAAAAAGTGTCAGAGAAAGGAGTGGGGGGGGAAAGTATTTTTAAAACTGATAAACGTATCAAATAAAGGACAAAAAATAAAAATAAATCAACACTTGCAAGCAGAAGCAGTTAAAAGCAAAACTCCTGGTTTTTAACTCTCCACTGTAGTTCAAAATTCCACTGATGTTCACAAAATCCACATGCAAGCCACCATCAGCAGGGAGCCAGCTCCTAAGGGAGTTTGTACAGACACTTATATACTCACCTCTGAACAATTAACCACTCCCCTTAATTAGCAGAAAGAAAAAAAGCTGTTTAAAAAGTATCAGAGAAAGGAGTGGGGGGGGGGAAGTATTTTTAAAACTGATAAACGTATCAAATAAAGGACAAAAAATAAAAATAAATCAACACTTGCAAGCAGAAGCAGTTAAAAGCAAAACTCCTGGTTTTTAACTCTCCACTGTAGTTCAAAATTCCACTGATGT
Organism: Rana muscosa; assembly: GCA_029206835.1. Taxonomy (NCBI): domain Eukaryota; kingdom Metazoa; phylum Chordata; class Amphibia; order Anura; family Ranidae; genus Rana; species Rana muscosa. The sequence continues at coordinate 372,943,582 of CM055116.1, forward strand.
TCACAAAATCCACATGCAAGCCACCATCAGCAGGGAGCCAGCTAGGAGTACCTTCGCTGCGCTGCGGCCCCTGTCAGGGGAAGATGTCCCTCCAAGAGAGTTACCAGAGGCCCATCCGTCACTGGGTTGATGCTGCTCCAGACTCTCCGAATGGGTAACCTCCCCGGCCTCCTCACCTCAGACATGGGCCCCATCCACTTCAGGGACCCTCGGACTTCTCCACCCTCGCGGGACCCAGTCAAAGTCACTGGGCCCCAGGCCTCCTGGTTTAGTACCTCACCCCAGGCTGAAGGTGCCTGGGATGGACTCCAACTCCATTCCGGTCAGGCCTAGGGCGCCTGGGCCGGAATCCGGAACCGCCCGCACCCAGGCCTAAGGTGCCTGGGCGCGTGAAGAAGATCCTCCAAAAGACCTCGTGGTTAGGGCGTCTCCCCCTTTTATCTCCTCCCATCGACACCACGGCAGGCTCCCCGCCCTCGCCGTACCATCTCCGGAAAGGGACAAAAAGGGTAGCACTCTGACGGCCAATCTACCCGAAGCCTACGGGTACCCCGCCACCCAGAGGCCAAGGAGATTATTACACCGTCCAATCCTCCACGAACACAAATGGTCCATTATTCCCATACTTACACACCTGAGTGACCTACCTAAATTTAGAGACCCCGCTACACATGTAATATGTAGAGTTGAGGTGTAGAAAGCTTGCACTATGAACCATTTTTTTCACAGGCTTTTTATGCCAGCAAGATCATAACTAAGAACAATTGAGTAATGCCCATGATACTTTTTTATTTGCACTAACATCCACATTTTCAGTACAAGCTTTTGGGGTGTACTCACTTCTTCATGGTCCAGGCAGCACCATGAAGGGGCCAGCGGAAGTAAACATTGCTGGAAAGGCCGAGACAATTTGTATTATTTATTTTTTATCTCGGTCTTTCCAATCTGAAGTCTTATAGACCCCACATCTCTCCATAAAGAGGACCTGTCACACACTATTCGTATTACAAGGGATGTTTACATTCCTTGTAAAAGGAATAAAAGTGATCAAAAAAATATTTTTTTTAAGAGAAAGTGTAAAAAATAAATAAATAAAAGTAAAAACAAAAAAAAATATGTAATGCTCCCCTTCGTGCATGCTAGCCGACAGAAGTGTCGCGCCTGCATATGTAAACGGCGTTCAAGTCCCACATGTGAGGTATCGTCGCGTGCTTTAGAGCAAAAGCAATAATTCTATCCCAAGACCTCCTCTAACTTTAAACTGGTAAACTGTAAAAATTGTTAAAGCGTCATCTGTGGAGATTTTTAAGTACCAAAGTTTGGCGCCATTCCACAAGTGTGTCTAATTATAACCACTTCCGGACCGCCCGCTATCGATATATGTCGGTCCTTTGATGGTAAATACCATTGTTATGGCAGCAGATCGCTGCCGGTATTTTCTTCAATGGCAGGCAGTCCGTTTATGATAAAAGTTGTCTCCGCAGCGAGATCACTTTTATAGGCAGCGAGAGAGGTGCCCACGCCCCTCCCGCCGTGCCTTGGTCGTCTCCGCCGCTTACCAGATCCGTCGGTAGCGGCGGAGACGACCCGATCCTTTCCCCTGCTTGGCACTAAGTCGAGTGAGGGAATGATGGCCCCCACCGACTCTATGTCATTGGATGATGGCAGCGTCATCAAACGTCACTTCCGCCCAAGGGCCTTAAAGGGACAATGTTTGTTTTTTTTGACCGACCTGCCCACGCAGTTATTCTGTGCCAGAATGGCAAAACCCCTCCTTAAAGAGCCGACAGGACGTGTGCGCGCCGGCTGCTCGGCGGGAGACACAATGCGCATGACCGGCGGGCGCAATCGCTGCCGGCCACGTGCGATCGTGTGCACGAGAGCCAACACAGAGATTTGTGTGTGTAAACTAAGTAGGAACAGCGATATGTCTCCTCCCCCAGTCAGTCCTATCCCCATACAGTTAGAACACATCTAGGGAACACACATTGATCACCCCCTAGTGTTAACCGCTTCCCTACCAGTGACATTTACACAATAATCAGTGCATATTTATAGCACTGATTGCTGTATAAATGTCAATGGTCCCAAAAAATTGTATCAAAAGTGTCCGATCTGTCCGCCAAATGTGCAGTACCGTTAAAAATTGCAGATCACTGCCATTACTAGTAAAAAAAATTATAATAATAAAAACGGCATAAAAATGCCAAGATGAAAGTCCCAGTCTCATTCTTCTTTTTTTTATTTTAGTGTGGGCTTCCAAGTATGTGCCAGGGACCTGTGACCATTATTTTACAATGCAGTTCTAGTCTTTAAGCAATAACCAGTTGCCAGTGGGAATTGTTCCTGATCATATGATTATTGTAATAACCAATGAAATAAGAAATTTAATAAATTAAGTAAATAATTAACCTGCTTTCATATTACCCCCTCCTCTGTCTCTTTTTAGCCAAGTTTTATTTGTGAAATAGATAAATGATTATATTTATGTAAACGTATAACACATGAAAAAATCGTTTTATTCTTAAAAGAATATATATCCTTAGTTAGACTAAAGTTATCAGGGCTGTATTTTTCAGTGGGCTGGTGCATATATACCAATATTAAAGTTCTTATTGGTGTGTAGAGCCTGCAGCTATTTTTTGGAAGCATTTACTGCTAAATAAACTGTGCCCATGGTCACCCCAACACACTAACATAGGGTTTACAAAGAAAAGTTCCCCAGACTTTGGGCATACTGATGCACAGCCCTCAAAAATTCCACTCTCCTGCTCGCATTTTGCGAGTGGAATTTTGAGGAGTGTGAGTATGTACAGGGCTGCGCTGTCCCAGGAATGCCCCCTGCCGCGCACAGGCTCGCAGCACCGGCATTACAATAGTAATAGTCAGCCGCCCGGGACCGCCCCTCTCTGTCCCTCCTTGCCGCACATCCCGCCCCCCGCACTCACAGCGCGGGCATTACAATAAGTATAGTCAGCTGCCTGGGACCGCCCCTCTCCCTCCCTCCTTGCCGCACATCCCGTCCCCCGCACTTGCAGCGCAGGCATTACAATAAGTATAGTCAGCCGCCTGGGACCGCCCCGCTCCCTCCTTGCCACACATCCCGCCCCCCCACTCTCAGCAGGGGCATTACAATAAGTATAGTCAGCCGCCTGTGCTCCTTGCCGCACAACCCGCCCCTGCACTCACAGCGCGGGCGTTACAATAAGTATAGTCAGCCGCCTGGGACCGTCCCTCTCCCTCCCTCCTTGCTGCACATCCCACCCCCCGCACTCGCAGCGCGGGCATTACAATAAGTATAGTCAGCCGCCTGGGGCCGCCCCTCTCCCTCCCTCCTTGCCGCACATCCCGCTGCCCGCTCTCGCAGCGCGGGCATTACAATAAGTATAGTCAGCCGCCTGGGCTCCTTGCCGCACATCCCGCCCCCCACACTTGCAGCGCGGGCATTACAAAAAGAATAGTCAGCCGCCCGGGACCGCCCCTCTCTCTTCCTCCTTGCCGCACATCCCGCCCCCCGCAGCCCGGGCATTTCAACAGGGGCAGTAAGCCGCCTGGAATTGCCCCTCTCCACCTCCCTCCTGCTATCCCGCCCCCCGCAGCCTGGGCATTTCAACAGGAGCAGTAAGCCGCCTGGAATTGCCCCTCTCCACCTCCCTCCTGCTGCACATCTAAGGAGTGGGGTGGTGCATGCCTCAAGCCAGTTCTAAGTGGGCGGGCTTGAACCCTCCCAGTCCACCCTCAGTGTGCACCGATGCTGCAGCCTGACCCCTGTGGCTGCAGGAGAATGGTAACTATGACAGTGTGCCAGTGTGCTGTGATCGGAAGCAGTACATGTGCTTGAGGGGGTTGGAGGCATTGAATGGGGGATTGAACAATATGTGTGCTGGGAGTAAAAGGAATTGAGAGCATAGATGTTCTGGATTGGGGAGGGGGGGTTAATTGGAGACATAGGTATAATGGATTGGGTGGGGGTAGAATTGGAGGCATAGGTCTGAATCATACTTATGCCTCCAATTCCACGCCCCCCCCAATCTATCATACCTATACCTCCAATTTCACTGCATTGCATTGGGGGCTGTATTGATGGGCAGTGATCAGGCTGCATTGATGGACACTGATCAGGCTGCATTGATGGGCACTGGTGAGGCTGCATTGATGGGCACTGATCAGACCGCATTGATGGGCACTGGTGGAGCTGCATTGATTGCCACTGGTGAGGCTGCATTGATGGGCACTGGTGAGGCTGCATTGATGGGCACTGATCAGGCCGCACTGATGGGCACTGGTGAGGCCGCACTGATCAGGCCGCACTGATGGGCACTGGTGAGGCCACACTGATGGGCACTGGTGAGGCCACACTGATGGGCACTGGTGAGGCTGCACTGATGGGCACTGGTAAAGCTGCATTGATGGGCACTGGTACAGCTGCATTGATGGGCACTGGTAAAGCTGCATTGATGGACATTGGTAAAGCTGCATTGATGGGCACTGATCAGGCTGCATTGATGGGCACTGGTGAGGCTGCATTGATGGGCACTGATCAGGCTGCATTGATGGGCACTGATGAGGCCGCACTGATGGGCACTGATCAGGCCGCACTGATGGGCACTGGTGAGGCCGCACTGATGGGCACTGGTGAGGCCACACTGATGGCCACTGGTGAGGCTGCAGTGATGGGCACTGGTAAAGCTGCATTGATGGGCACTGGTAAAGCTGCATTGATGGGCACTGGCAAAGCTGCATTGATGGACATTGGTAAAGCTGCATTGATGGGCACTGATCAGGCTGCATTGATGGGCACTGATCAGGCTGCATTGATGGGCACTAATTAGGCTGCATTGATGGGCACTGGTGAGGCTGCATTGATGGGTACTGGTGAGGCTGCACTGATGAGTGGGCACTGAGATGCTGCACCGATGGGCACTGATATGTTGCACTGATGGGTACTGATGAGGCTGCACTGATAAAGTTGTTAATATTTATTTTGTAACTTGTTTCTGTATAAAACATTTAACAGTGTAATTTTATGAGATCATTTATGAGGGCGTGTTTAGGGGCGGAATTATGGGTGGGGCAGGGTAGGGGTTGGGTGGGTCAACTGGTGGCGAGTAACTCCTAAGGCCTGGCTAGTAGCTCATTACCTCCAATTTAGATCTCCTAGCAGTTTTTACATGTAGTTTCCCAGCTGCTATCTAGTGATCGTTGAAGAGCTAATACACAAGAGAGGAAGGAATACAGAGCTTACAACAGTCTCTGTACAAATACTATTAAATGGGATAGACAAATAAATGATGAGTCATTTTAACACTGTAAACTGCTAAAAATAGCCTGATCTAAATGAAGCCCTAGCACTATATTTAGCTTGTTCTGCCCTGGGATTCTCTGCACTTATAGCATTCAGCTCCCACATTGAAACCATGAAGCACTGCAAATCTGGTGCCAGAAGAAACAGCTTTGAGGCTCCTGTTAGTATAGGCCCCCTAGATGAAATTAACAGTGTTATGAGACACCAGTGGGTTATTTAACATGTCTTCACGAATCATGTGACTCAGTCGATTATGAGCTGTTCACTAGCCTTTTTCAATCAGCTCATTTCCATTTATTTCATCATTACAGGTGATTACTTTTAACACTATTAAAAATATAAACAGTATATCTAAATTCAAAGTGTAATTTCAACAAAGTTTGAAATTATTCACATATTTTTTAAACATCATTTGTTTCTTTTTTGCTGCCTTGTGTGTAAGTCAACTGAACAAACAAGCAGTTCTTATTACTCAATTAGTCATCCACTTTGTCAACATCTACAGGTTACATAGTTAGTCTGGTTGAAAAAAAAGGACACAAGTCCATCTAGTTCAACCAATAAAAGGGAAAAAAAATCATACAATCTATTATACACAATCCTATACCCACAGTTGATCCAGAAGAAGGCAAAAAATCAGACAATCTCCCTAATGACTGATGTATTACATGCTGCCAGACTCACTGCCAGAGGCTTCACCTTCTTCATTTGGGAGTGCTGGGATTGAAACAAAACTGTTGACTCTTTCAGTGGACCTGCCAAAACAGCAGCAGGCGCAACATGTGCCTCATCACCCCCTGCAGGTTTAACAGGAACGGTTCCACTGCTACCTGGAGCCACTGCAGACATTTTTTCAGTGCTAACTTGGCAGGAGCCTACACATCTCTGCCTGGCCAGGTTACTTCGGGCTGTAACCAGGGAGAGAGGACACTTGGTATGCCCATACTCCCCACACCACAAGCAGTGCACTTGCCTCCTTGTCTTGTCTGGGTTTTCTACATAGAATCTACCTATATGCTGAGGCACACTCACATCTTTCTGAGCCTGTTGAGCCACACCTTCTCTGGAGCCTTTATTTCCAAACAACACATGCCCATCTGTTGCCAGGAGAATGGTATTTACCCCAGCTGAGGCTTCCCAGTCCTACAGATGGCTGAGTGTCTTATTAAACTTTACAGACAGCAACAGTTACCATCTTTTTCTATCAACACACTGATCCTTTCTGGTTATCCTACTAAGAAAGGTGTCAGGTACCCTTCCCAGCACCCCATTCAAAGTTGTCTAGGAAGTCATCATTAGCATAGGCACTTGCCTTGTTCTTCTGGCCATTTGCTTTTTTTACTGCACTAAGAGCTAGCCTTCCACTCACTGTAGCTGGAATCACCACTGGCAAAATACATTTACACCCATCCACAACAAACTTTCATATTGGGCACATGCAGTGCTTGCTTAGGGTGAAATCCCCTCCAGACACAGAATTTCCTCATTAAGCAGTATTCTTTCATTTTAGCAATGTCCTTTTTTGAATTCCCCATATTGTACATGCACACTGTCCGTGGCCACGTAGTTCCAGCAAAATAGTGCACTCTGATTTAGGGGACACAATCGCTTTCACTGTTGCAGGTGCAATACACCTGTCACACACAAAGTACTGTGCCATTCCATGGCTCATTTTAGCATAAAGCAAACAGTTCACACAAGACTTTCTTTTTCAGCAAAGATCAACATATTTCAAACAGAAGGAGCCTCTTATGCTCATCCTCCACCATACGTGGGAGTTTAGCTTCGAGTGTGAAGCTTTTAAGGTCTCAGTCCATTTTCTAGTCTGCATTTTTAGAGCTTTTTTTGCACACTTTTATTTAACAGAAATGTTTTTGTACAGAAGGGAAAGATCGTGTGACAACTTTTCCCACCAGCTACCAATTATTAGCATGGACCAAGAGCTGTCTTTCACAGCTCAGTCTTTGTGCTGGGAGTGTGCAGTGAGCATGGTGATCAGCCACGCAGTGATGCATATGTGCAGCATGTGGGCACCCTTTTGCCACCACACATATGTGTTAGGCAATCTTAAAGGGGTTAACCCATACAATTAGGGTTTGCATCTACTTTACAGTAAATTGCTCAGTTTGGACAATATAAGAACGCTGAACTTGGATTTCTGTGTACTAAAACAGCAGAAGCCTCTTTATGTCAGTCCTATTGCATTTTCAGAGCAGTTTTACGATCTATCTTTTCATTGTGATAACATGTCTTAACACAGAATAGGGTTTGCCAGTAAATACTCTTGGAAAAGCTTAATTGAAACAGTAAGCAAAGTGAGCAGGCCCTACAGATGATCACTGGGGGATCTAGGATCGGTCACTTTGCTGTGTAAAATGGATTATTGTATGGCCTGAATTGGATGCACTTGGCATTCATACCAAACATGGCCTTTTCATGTTAGGCTCCATTTTATGTTTCTCGCTTACAATAAAACATACATATTCCTTACATCCTTGTACTGCTTTTTCCACCACACAGATTCATAGCTACATGTTTAAAATTGAAAACAGTTTACTTAAACACTGTAAAGTTTGATTGAACTCATAGGTTCGTTTCTTCAGCACTATATGACAAATTGCATCGTTACCAGCATACTCTGTCATCACCCTGTGGTACAATTAGATTAATTACTGTATCATCAGTTTATAGTGACAAGACATTTCACTACATTTCACCCCTTAGGCTGTAGCACAACTCTAAAGTATTAGTCTGTACCTCTTACAACGGTACTGTAGCTCTGCTGTAATGAATGAGCCACCCAGACACAAGATTAATGGCAGTCTGGCTTTCCTTTGTTCAGATATGACCTGCACTACTTCTTTGCAACTACGTTTTTTTAAGGAATTTTACTCTGCCTGGTAGTTTATAATATCTTGTCTCAGTTTATTCAGGACTACGAAAGAACAAGCTTGCACATTCTCATTAATCACCTATGTATTAATGCAAACCTTCACAAATGTGCAAGTCTCTGATGAATATATTGAAAACTGAATCAGTGTTTGATAGAAAATAATGTACACAGATGTGGCTGAACCTACGAGGTGAGGACTTGAGTGATTGTTTCCTCATGCTCACTCAAGTCAGAGATTCAAAGGATGGTCACTGCAAAGAAACAAATGTAAACGTATGTGTTTGTTAATTGATTGTGTATTTTTGGAAACCTTGGTGTTTATGCGCTGATATCCTGTGTAATCAAGCTTTATTATGAAGTCACTTTTGTCCCTGTCCTCAGTTTAGATAGGAAATAATGAAAAATGTATGTGGGCCTATATATGTTTCATTCATCAGTTTTGATTATATCAAGGGATTTTCTGCTCTGCAAAATAGGTAATTGGATTAAATCTCACTTGAAAAGACTCTTAAAAGAATTGCAATCTCTGTGGTATACAATATACACATGCTGTTTACTTATCGTCAAATCCCTATTCATGTTATGTATTTTATCCTAATATTTAAAAGTTAATTTGGAATTGCAAGTTTGAAGCACTATGAATTATCAAGATCAATATTTTTGAACAGTCTATTTTATATCATATATCTGGAATTGATGCCATGGGTTTGATTTACTAATGCTAAATAGACTAAATAGTGCAGTTGCGCCAGACTTAAGTAAATGAGGAGAAGCCATGCTGACTTCCATCATCCAATAATGTGCAAGCAAAAATTGTGTTTTTGTTTTATTTTCATTGCATGTGATTGAGTATTCACCTCATTGCTCCGGAGCAATTGGAGCAATTGGAAATTGCCTGTAGTAAATCACCCCATAGTTCTTGTTTTATATGTAGAAAATTGAACAATAAATGGTCTAGTTATCATTGTTTTCACACAAGATTCACCCAAGATTTACTAATTTTATTAGATAAGATTCAGTTAGAAAATTTGTGAATCTTGGGTTAAAGCTTTCCTCATACTCATACAGAAGAGTAGGTAGAGCAGGGGTGTAACTAGTATTGTGAAAGACCTGGGGCACCCTGAGGAAAGGGGTGATGCGGTGCACTATGGAGAATAGTGGATTGGCCAAACTGCACTAACAATGGGAATAGCTTAAAGGGGATGTTTAAATATAAGCTGAGCTTACTTACTTTATATATGTCACACATACAGTAGGTGCCGCCGATATTGTGTCAATCTCGCCTCTTCTAGCGGCGAGATTGACACCCTACGAGCCCCGTCGCGAGAGCCAGCGCCGAGCTGTCTCGTCATCGGGAAAGGAAAAATTACGTTTTTCCTTTCACAATGAGCGACACGCATTGCCGGTAGACGGAGATCCGACGTGGATTCCCGCCAATACCAGGCACTGTGTTTCGTATGAATCCTGAGCGGGAACTCCACGCCAATTTTTAAATAAAAAACCGGCATGGGTTCCCCCTTCAGGAGCATACCAGGCCCTTCGGTCTGGTATGGATTTGAAGGGGAATCGCCTAAGCCGAAAAATCGGCGTGGGGGTCCCCCTCAAAATCCAAACCAGATCCTTATCCGAGCACGCAACCTGGCAGGCCGCAGGGGAAAAGGGGGGAATGAGAGAGCGGCCCCCCCTCCCTCCTGAACCGTACCAGGCCGCATGCCCTCAACATGGGGGGGTTTGGTGCTCTGGGGCAGGGGGGCGACCTGCGGCCCCCCCACCCCAAAGCACCCTGTCCCCATGTTGATGGGGACAAGGGCCTCTTCCCGACAACCCTGGCCATTGGTTGTCGGGGTCTGCGGGCGGGGGCTGATCGGAATCCGGGAGCCCCCTTTAATAAGGGGGCCCACAGATGCCGGCCCACCACCCTATGTGAATGAGTATGGGGTACATCGTACCCCTACCCATTCACCTGGTGGAAAAAAAATGGCAATAAGAAAACACACACAGCTTTTTAAAGTAATTTATTACACAGCTCCGGGGGTCTTCTTCCGACTCCGGGGGTCTCTTCCGACTTCGGGGGTCTCCGGTGTCGTCGCCGCGCTCTCCGGTTCTTTCGTCAGCTCTTTTGCTAGCGGGGCCCGGTCTTCTCCGTCACCTTCTTCCCTCTTCTCCTCTCCGGTTCTTTCTTCCTTCTGCCGGGCCTCCGCTATCTTCTTCCAGCTCTTTTGCTAGCCGAGGCCCGGTCTTCCCCGTCGTCTCGTCCGGCTCTCCATTGTCCTTCTGATGGCCCCTCCACTATCTTCTTCCAGCTCTTTTGCTAGTGGAGGGGCCCGGTCTTCCCGTCGCCGTCGGCATCTTCTTCCCTCTCCTCCTCCTCGATGTTGACTCGTCGCTTCCTCCCACTGTAATGCTGGCTGTTCGGTCTGCAGCGATTTATATAGGCTTCTCATGACGTCACAGTCACATGTTCCCATGACGTCACAGTCACATGCTCCGGGGCCACCCGGAGCATGTGACTGTGACGTCATGAGAAGCCTATATAAATCGCTGCAGACCGAACAGCCAGCACTACAGTGGGAGGAAGCGACGAGTCAACATCGAGTCTGCAGCGATTTATATAGGCTTCTCATGACGTCACAGTCACATGCTCCGGGTGGCCCCGGAGCATGTGACTGTGACATCATGGGAACATGTGACTGCGACGTCATGAGAAGCCTATATAAATCGCTGCAGACCGAACAGCCAGCATTACAGTGGGAGGAAGCGACGAGTCAACATTGAGGAGGAGGAGAGGGAAGAAGACGCCCCCCTCTTCCCCTGAGGCCTGCCAGGTTGCGTGCTCGGATAAGGGTCTGGTTTGGATTTTGAGGGGGACCCCCACGCCGATTTTTCGGCTTAGGGGATTCCCCTTCAAATCCATACCAGACCAAAGGGCCTGGTATGCTCCTGAAGGGGGAACCCATGCCGGTTTTTTTATTTAAAAATTGGCGTGGAGTTCCCGCTCAGGATTCATACCAAACACAATGCCTGGTATTGGCGGGAATCCACGTCGGATCCCGTTCAATACAGTGCCGCGTCTCCTAGCTATTGCAGCGAGCGCGAGATGTGTCGCCACCCTGACGCCGAGATGTCGGCACCCTGTCGCCGAGAATCTCCACAATGGGATCGCGATGAATATACAATGTCGGTGGCACCTACTGTACCACAGTCTTTCAGTACCCACAAAATATGCTTTATTACTCTGCTGCAAACAGGAGTCTCACAGACATAAATCCAACCTCAGCAGCTGGAACGTGCAAAGACGAAAGCATGTCAAAGTGTGGGTGTGGCTAAATGGTGCTAGATATTGGGTGTGGCCTAAAGGGACATAGTCTAAGCCAACTTGCAGTATATACTACACACATACAGTATACCACAGTTCTAATACGCACAAAATACTCCTTATTTATTGTACCACGTGTTAAAGTTCTATAGCAGTGATGGCGAACCTTGGCACCCCAGATGTTTTGGAACTACATTTCCCATGATGCTCATGCACTCTGCAGTGTAGTTGAGCATCATGGGAAATGTAGTTCCAAAACATCTGGGGTGCCAAGGTTCGCCATCACTGTTTTATAGGATCATCTTTAAAAAATAAAACAGAAAATTGACAAAGAGCTTTGACTGAGCTTACCCTAAAGAGGACCTTCATTAAAAGAGTCGTAAGCTAGTTGGCAACCAGCAACTCTTGAGACAGTAAACACTTTGGTCAGGAGTATGTAGTGTACAGTGATAAGCACTTGATGCTAATGTACAGCACAATGTATAGAGTGCAGCGGTCTGCAGTATATGTCATAATGCTCCTTATATTGCTGATGAGCAGTAGGAAAAGATAGTTGGTTGGTGTTGGTGATCAACACAAGGAAAACATTTCTGGCAACAGTGGTCAGTAGGAGAAAAAATGCCTGGCATTTATGGTCAGAGAGAGAAAAATGCATCAATGATCAAGGGTAGGAAAAAATGCCAAATATTGGAGATCAGGGGGAGGACAAAAAACAGGTATTGGTGGACAGCAGGAACAAAAAAAAAAGCTAGTGTCATTGTCAGTGGGAAGGAAAAAATACCTGTCATTGGTGGTTAATGAGTTAATAAAATATTGAGAGTCTTTGCCCCCCTTGCTTTTGTTGGCAGTCAGTGTTTGTACTCATATACATTGGCAATCAATGCCTGTGTGCCCTTACCCCTTTACTTTAGTGGTCAGTGTGTATGCCCTCTTGCATTGGTGGTTAGCGTTTGTCCCCACTTTACATTGGCGATCTGTGTCCCCATTACATTGGTGGTCAGTGTCTGTGCCTCCCTAACACTGACAGTCAGTGTCTGTGCCCCCTTACATTGGTGGGTAGTCAATATGCCCCTGTGTAGCCCCTTATCGCTCAATGGGTAATCAGTGTGCTCCCTCTCGCTGATAAGTGCCCCTTCATTTCATTGGTGAACATTCTGATTGGCTCAGTGCTGATCTGCGCTGTCTAATGATAGCTCATAACAGGGATTGTGCATGAGCAGCCACGATGTCAGAATTCGGGGCACTCACCAGAATATGCAGGTAAAGTGCCTTAAACTAGGTATACCCCTAAGGCAGAGGTACAATTAATTTCAACCAGAAAGATATTTTTGCTTTTTCCTCCAATAGTCATTTATGGTTGTGGTGCTTTACTGCAAAAGTGTCAGTACCTAGCCTTTACTGTCATGCAACAAGTGGTTACCCGTGGACAGAACCATCAAAAATGTGCTTTCATAATTGCACAAATCACCCTGTCATAGACAATAACAAACATAGGGTGTTTTTTTTTGTTTTTTTTTTAATAGAACAGTACTTTTTTTTAATCTTCTGTTCTTGATCAGGAGTTTAAACTGAAAGCAGATTTACTTGACTAAGTGGAATATGTTGTATTGGACCCCTGAGCAAAACTGTAACTTGGGCCCTTTCCTATGACTCATCATGAAGCCATATATGACTGTTCCCTTTTGCTAGGCCAGCACCTCAAACGCTTCTTTTTTCACCAGGATCTCTTTGAAATCCTTTTTTGACTTTGCAAGCTTTTTCTGGATTTATTTGACTGATTGTCTTTTGCCATATCCCTTTACAGAACTCCCCATTGATTCCAGCTATCTGAGCATGCTTCAGTGCCATGTTTGTTGAATATTTCACTTCTTGTGCTGCTATCATTGTTCTTCATAAAACATGTTATTGGTTCTTACAATAGAAAAGAGAAGTTTTTTGGGACTTTAAATGAGGCTGGAACCAAAGGGGTAACTGCCTCCATCCCTATTATCATTTGTTAAAAAGGGGGAGAGCGGGTAGTGGGACTTTAAATGAAGCACACTGCAGTAAATTATAAAGATATGAAGTCAAGCGACTGGGAAAATCATGTTTATTTATATTTTTTGAACTCATATAACATTTTATGGGCATACAATCCTCTAAACATTAACCTTTAAGTCATTTTGAATACAAAAAACATAGCGATCCATAGTCAAGTTAAAATTATTACAATACATATACACTTCACAGCTGGTATCATCATATACATAGAACAAAGGCCTTGATTGATTAAAAACATTACTAGGGTCATGGAGATTGATCCATGGTATTGTATGATGGAGGGAGTTTGGTGTCTCGACTTGCGTTTCGCGGCCTAATAACCGCTCATCAGGAGCAAAAACCATGGGATTTTTCTAGAGAGAAAGGATATTGGTAGGTCTAAATATTTGCAGATATTTATAATGGGATATTGGGGGAAAGGGGGGACAAACTAACTATGATTAAAATTAAAAAGAACAAATTATATGGGGGGTGTAAAGGGGGGATGGCCCTTGTGTTCAACTTACATCTGCAGCTGCGCAGACTGCAGCACGCGATCAAGGCTGTCAGCACATAGTGAAGCCCCATCTCCGGGCGTAGGGTGGCTCGGAAGGGCAGCAACACCCAATACAGACAGGTCCAAGGCAGGAAGGTGCACGTGAATACCCTGACCCAGGGTGGAAGTGATAACCCCAGGAAGGGACCTGTGTAAAAATAATGGAGATGAAGTGTAGATAGTGGTTGTGGTGGTGTGTAATGTATGGGATGTGTGAAGAAGGAATGGGAAAGGAGGTGTTGACGTGTGTAGGAAGAGAGTTGAGAAAGGGAAATGGGATGAAAAAGAAAAAAGGAGAGAAGGGTCATAGGGAAAGGTGAGGAAAGGGAAAAATTAAAGAACTAGGAGAAGAGGAGGGAGATGGAAGGTACAAATAAAAGACAAAAAACAAATACACAGCAAGGAATGCACACAGAGAGGGGATAGATAAATCCCATGGTTTTTGCTCCTGATGAGTGGTTATCAGGCCGCGAAACGCATCGAGCCACCAAACTCCCTCCATCATACAATACAATGGATCAATCTCCATGACCCGATTAATGTTTTTAATCAATCAAGGCCTTTGTTCTATGTATATGATGATACCAGCTGTGAAGTGTATATGTATTGTAATAATTTTTACTTGACTGTGAATCGCTATGTATTTTGTATTCAAAATGACTTAAAGGTTAATGTTTAGAGGATTGTATGCCCATAAAATGTTATATGAGTTCAAAAAATATAAATAAACATGATTTTCCCAGTCGCTTGACTTCATATCTTTATAATTTACTGCCGTGTGCTTCATTTAAAGTCCAACTACCCGCTCTCCCCCTTTTTAACAAATGTTATTGGTTCTATATACATAATGGCCTATAATTTGTCCTCCTCCACCTGTCTCTCCATGGTTCTCTTTATTACTCCCTTCATTCTTTCTGTCCCTTGGGGTCGAGCACTTGAACACAGTTTGTATGGGCCGTACTGTATGTCTGCCAACATACTTTTTTTTTGTAAAACTTTGTTTATTGGGTACGGTCACAAATCTTGACATACATTTTGCAGTAAAGGTGTAATGGTGACACAGATATTAATCTTTTTGTTGGTAAAAATAGTAACATATAACAAACAGAAACAGGTACAGTGTAAGGGGAGTTTCTCTTATCAATTGGATACATGTCTCCTGTGTTACCATCAGCCTGTTGCTTAAGGTAGGCTCAGGGGTTCAACCGCCAACCATGTATTGGCCTACAGGGGCAGGCCGCCGAACATGGAACCAGCCTCCTGCCCCATATCGGCCTTGGCTAATGAGAAGGTCTGGATTAACTCAGACGCCGCCCGGCCTGGAGCCTCACACCGGGAGAGGGGGGCAGCCAGTACCTCCAACCAACCTCCTCTAGTATTCCGCCCAGGCCTAAGCCACATCTGAGTCCCTCCAGAACTCAGTTGGAGGCAGAACACTGTCGCCACCCACTTGGCAGCCCACCTTCCGGCAGGGAAACTCAGTAGTACTTATCAGCCATAACAAACAAAAGGGACACGCAATCTAGGTACTAATACAATATTAACAGTAAAAAATAAAAAAAAATGTAAGAGAGGGATAAGAAAAAGAAGAAGAGATAAGGAATGAGGTTAGGTAAAGGAGTGCCAACATACTTTTTAAAGAAGGCAGAGGTATCCAATGTGGTGCTAAAAAGTGCCAGTAATAAGAAAACAACCTACTTTTTGTTGCTATACTCTAATAGTGTCATGCCATAAAAGTTACTATTTCCCTCATTTGGGGTTGTCCAAGAGATACTTCTTATGTTGAACTAGCCACTTTGTATTAAGTTAAATATATACAATAAGTTGTCTTATATGGGGCTATGACATATTATATATAAACATCAATTTATGATTTTATGATACTTAGTTAGATATGAACAGTACTTCTAAATGTGCACTCTTCATGAGTCAGTTTACACATTCATAGTCTGGTCTTTCAGCATAGGTGGGCATGCCGTTTTGTGTTGTATCACAGTAAATAGCCCAGCATGTTTTTAATATGATATTGTCTGTGAACATAAGTTTTTAACAAGCATGCAGCTAGACCTGTCAAAATATGGATATATGTACCACATAAGAGGATAGAAAATCCATTGCGCAATAAAGGTATACGTTAAGCATTTGGTTTTTTGAAGGCTTCAAGCTGTGGGGTGAAACATTATACATTATGTTTTAGGTCCTCTGAGTGTTCTGCTGTTCATACCTTTGTGAAATATATATAGATTGTATATGGTGATGACAAGTTATAAATTATGTCTTGACATATTATAAGTTTCCCACCTAAAGCATTGCTCACTCATGTTTCCTTTATGCTTCCATTTTGACCTTTCATATTTAATTTATGTCAGTGGTTTAACTGGGCAAATGGTAAGTAAAATTGACATTACAAACTTGTCTGGAACCAAAAGTTAGTGATATGTTTTCTGTTGTATTTACATTTTCGTGACAGGGTCTGTGAAATAAATTCTGTTAAATATCTAGATGCCATCCACTCAAAAGATTTATATGCTGTAGGTATTATCGAAGCAGGTCTATAAATAACATTGTTTAGGTACACAAGTTACAGAGTAGCTTTCCCATTTTATATGCTATATCATCTTTTTATTTTGGCCACTTTATGCTTACCTCTCTGCCCTCTAAGTTTTAGACCATACCTTTTCGTTAGCATGTCATAGCTAAACAAGAAAAGCTCTATTTTGTTGATGCAACTAGAGTTTACATTATTGTATTCTCTGTTGTTACAAAGTTGCATAGTAAGTCAGTTTGAAAAAAAGACACAAGTCCATCTAGTTCAACCTATAAAAGGGGATAAAGAAAAATAAAAAAATATATATAATATACTTGTACTTGTAGTGGGGATTATTAACTCAGGCACCAACCTTTTCAGTTTTCCAGATTTTAAGCTGCAAAATGTCTTCCTGTTACAAGAAAAATAAGTAAAAGTGTTCACCAAAATTAAGGTTTCATCTTTTGATTGAGGCTGAAGACCTTACGGCTTTCATATTTCTTTGTGACTTGAAGTTTCTGCCTTTAAGTCCCAATGTCTTTGAGCCTGCAGCAGCAATATGAAGGCATTGCACTCTCCCTGATATAGTTTATATAGATTTACCTTCAGTCATGCACAGTTGCACAGGCTTGTAATGGGTGTTTACCTTGTGTTACAGTTTAAAAGGGAACAGGCGATACAACTGCTCCTTTAAGCATTTTATATAAAGTATTCTACAGATAAATCAACGCAGGTTTCTACTTCCTATTCACCTGTGAGCAACTAAGACATGTATAATAGAATGCAAAATGTAGAGCAATGATTCAGGCCTGCATACAGGGGGTTGTGCACGGTGTGCTTCCTTAAGTATTTGTTCAGGCAGATTTGCCTCTAATGTGACTGTTCTAGCGAAGGGTGCTTTCCAACTTTTATGTGGTGTTACTTGTATCTCATACAGCTTTCCTAGTGATGGCTGCTTATCTGGACCCACCTGCTCTGTCGTGTTCCTTGCTTCCTGTAACGGCACCCCAATCTCAAGGGGTATTAACGCCGTTTACGATGTTCCCTCTCCTAGACACACATCCACTCGTTACCAATATCCACAGCTAAACGACCCTTTCCTATAGGAGCCGACCCCTCTGGAAGAAGACGAGACGCACTCTGTCTCTTCTGTAGTAGGAATGAATTTATTATTGAGAAACATTGTAACTTTATACACAATTCAAGGCACATGATTTAACATGAACAAGGGCCCAGCTCCACCCACACATCCCAAAACTCAACACCTCATCCTGACGTCTGCTAGGCTTCAAAAGATCCCAACACAATAGAATATACGATCTCCAATACACATCTTCCCACAAAGGGTTGGCAGCCAGTCTGTCTGGCGACAACAGGTTCTAAACCTTTTACATCTTAAATCCCTTTGTATTGTAAATCCCAGTCTGCCTTTACAATACACACAAGTATGTGTCTAACCATCATGAAGGCGTCACTTTTTAATTAACCTGTTGAGGTCATAATCAAACAGTAGAGAGTTCCTTGCAGGTATTCCTGGGGAATATGGTGGATGAATATTACAGACCCAATCTAGATAAAATGTATGTACAGCATTGAATATGGCCATCATAGACCATATTGGGGTTTTCATTCACCCTGTGCCCCTAATAGAGACACAGGGTGATTGACACATAAGAGCCATTGGGGAAGCTGGCACAAGGGTATTTCATACTTCCTAAGCGATTCTGAGTTCCCCGGGCCTTCCCATTACATCTCTCCCCTTTCGGCAGGAGACTAACAGAGGGGGGAACCCCAGACGGGTTGACTCCGAAGTTAGTCCATAGGTCCCTTCTTCTAATGCCGGTATCCACACAGTACCCCAAATAAATTTCTCCAAACAGAGAATCGCTTACCCAGCCAACCTCTGCCTCTCTCAGGGAACACACCTGCCGCTGGGGAGAGGCCTGGACTGGCCCTTCTCCCTGGAGTCCTTTCTGCCGCTGGAGAGAAGACAGGGTGACTGGGCTCAGTCCGTCATGCTGTTGGGGATCAGGGTCGACTGCCCGGCATCCCTGTGGTATACAAGTGGAGACTGAAGTCCCATCCACTTGTGGTAGGTGAAAATCTCCCAGTGCTTGCAAAGCAAGGCTGACATCCTCCTGTCTCAGTGTCACACCATTTTCTGGGGTTGTGTCAGTGAGGATTGAAGTCCCATCCAATACCACAGGAACTCCCTCTTCTGTTAGTTGGGAGCCGAGGCCCGTGGCGCTCGGCTCTGTTGCCAGCTCTTCTGCTGGGTTGCTGTGAGTGGAGACCGCAGTCCCATCCACCGATATCCGCTCAAGTGGCAGTTGTGTGCAGCGGCCAGTAGCATTCTGCCCTGCTGCCAGTGATTCAGCTGGGAGTAAAAGCTTTACTGCCTCAGCTTGTTGCTGGGGAGAGGGGCCAACTGCCCCGGCTCCCTGAAACTCCACAGTGGTTTCCGGTGCTGGGCAGAGGTGAGTATCACTCTGCCCTGTTGCCAGCACTTCTGCTGGGGACTCCACACCATCTGCTCTGGTTAACTGTTGGGGGGAGATGGCCTGCTTCTCCTCCCTGCATCTCTCGCAACCTCCTTCCGAATTCCTCTTCCATGGCGGCTGGTTCTTTAGGCGTTGTCCCCGATTGCCGTATTTGCGCCATTCTCTGCTCATGTTGCCACTCATCCTGCCGCTCGATGTCTCTAATGGCTTCCCGTATGGCGGTCTCTGATGGGTTAGCACCATACAATGCCAACCGCTGTCGCACTCGTTGCTGAAACAAATCTTCAACTGACCGGGGTCCTGCATCACCCTCCTTCGGCTGCATCGCTGGCCAGTCACTGTGGTGGTTTGGAGTGTCCCAGGAACTGGAGGGAAAATCCCGCTGCTGCCAACCAATGTAACGGCACCCCAATCTCAAGGGGTATTAACGCCGTTTACGATGTTCCCTCTCCTAGACACACATCCACTCGCTACCGATATCCACAGCTAAACGACCCTTTCCTATAGGAGCCGACCCCTCTGGAAGAAGACGAGACGCACTCTGTCTCTTCTGTAGTAGGGATGTGTGTATAGGAGAGGGAACATCGTAAACGGCGTTAATCCCCTGGATATTGGGGTCCCGTTACACTTCCTATGCAGATTTCCTAGCAAAGGTTGCTTTTCTAGGTCCAACTAATATGTGGTGTTGCTGTCACCAACCAGGACAATAGATTTATGGAATATGTACTTCATTTCACCATTGATCCTTCTGTGGCACAACCTGTCTGATGCCTACGTTGCCCCTCATCATTAGTAACCTGTCCATTTGAGAGACACTTTGCATGTAAACTGTGCTTCAGAAGCTAGGGGCTGACTCAGTCTACCAAACAGCACCTATTATTGAAATATAACTCATGGGTGAATCATCCATTTAATTAACAACACCCTGTTTTACAGTTAGACAATCATTTTGTTTTCTATGAACTGTGGTAATTAATGTAAAGGTGGTGTCTGGAGGTTATGCCATCCAGTGGCTTACTATGTTCTTGGGGACTGGTAAGATCCTGATATCAGACTTTCTTACTCTGTTCCGTCGGACTTTAATTATTTTAATTTTTAATTTTTTTGCTCCTGTTATAGTTGTCTTAATATAAAAGAAATAAAAACTCCCAAAGATGAAGTGCAACCCAATTTTGAATGCCACAGAAGGTTTTGCAAACCACTACATTTAAAGTAGTAGTAAACCCTCAAATATTTCCAGTGAAGTGGACAGCCTCAGACGATACACAGAAATGAAACAAATCCTGCTACATACTTTTTACTTGTAACTCTGCAGTCTTCTCTTCCCTATACCCCTTCAAATGGGCAGACAAGTGTTAAAATCTTTCATCTGTCAGGAGCACAGAGGAGAGACACCACTAACAGTGTGTGAGAGTTAATTGGAGGAAAGGAACACTCCCTCTTCCACACAGCAAGAAACCACACTTATGCCACGTACACACGATCATTTTTCCCGTCGAGAAAAATGACATTTTTTCCTTTGGACGAGAAAAACGATCGTCTGTGGGCTTTTTGTCATTTTTCCCGACGGGAAAAACGGCATTAATCACGACGAGAAAAATTAGAACATGCTCTAATTTTTCTCGTCGTGATTCCCGACGTTTTTTTCTGCTACAGTTTTCCAATAGGGAAATACTGCCGGGGAGCCCACACACGGTCGTTTTTTTTTTCGACCCAAAAAAAATGTCATTAAAAACTGCCGTGTGTGGGGGGAACAAGCTCGTTTTTCACGTCGATTTTCTCGACGGTGTTTTCACCGTCGAAAAAATCGATCGTGTGTACGCGGCATTAGAGCTTTGGAAAGAGATAAGTACAAACTACAGATATGTGTGCTTTACTCAGATTCCATGACTGAGGTTTACAACCACTTTAAGCACAGGTATATTAACATCAGAGTCATTAGAAGGCTTGAACGATCTAGCAGTTTAAAGTACTGTACATGTACAGGCGTACATCTAATCACCTAAATCTCATATGAGCCATAACAGGTTATCGTGATTTTAAAAGTTGTTACCAACAGCCTGTCATTGCAGTGTATGGGTTAGACGGCCACAGCTATCTGCTCACAGCTGTCAATCCCAGCCACTGGAGTCAGTAGATTTTTGCCACTGGGGTTCACATCGTGGCTAAACATCCGTGCAAATGCAGCCTAAATCTGCATTATTCACTGAAATAATACTTTGTGATTCTACCTTGGGCGTCCCTGTTATAAGGCAACAGTGCTCTTTCCCTGTTTCCCAATTGTGCTTGTGTGTGTGTTGTTACACTGTCATATTGGCTTCCAATAGAAACAACATTTCAACACAATTGTTTATGAATATGTTTACACAGTGCTGTAGCAAACTAAACTTCATGTACATTGGACGTTTGAAAATCTTCCTCTCTCTCTCTCTCTCTCTCTTAAAAACGCCTATGAACGAAAATGCTTATAAACGTGAGTTACCACATTTAGAGGCGTTTACACGCTGTTACAAGCATTTAGCGTTTCATCTGTTCTAAATGCATTTTTTTCTTTCCAAAAAATGCTTCTAAACTCAGCTGCCTAGAAATGACTATAAACGACTGTGTACATATACTGATAAGATAACATAGAGGAGAGTTCAGGGGCTGCTGAAAAAAAACACCCAACTGCTCCTAAACCTCCGTTTACCAGCTGCAGTGTACATGAGGCCTAACTCTCAATCATCTTTCCAAAAGTAAAGTATCAACTTGGGTGTAAAGGTTTTTCAAATAATAATTTCCAAAAATGAAGGATAACAGGCCCCCCTTGTTCTCCCAATCCACTACATATGCCCCGACCCCAAATCAGCATGGGGACTGCTAAATGCATCAGCCTGCTCAAGTCTAATGGACATTTCTCTTTTCTTTTGAGCCTGCAGGCCAGAGGTAATGCATTTGTGCACATCTCCCCGTCGATAAACAAATTAAATGTTTGTACAAAGACACTGCAGAGAGCAGCAATGTTCAGAAATCTAAAGTAAATAGCTCAGCAGTAGCACATCTATAGAGTGTAATGTTTATAGAACGCTGTGCACTAGGGGAAGGAGTACCATAGCTGCGCATAAGGTGATCAAAGCAAAGTCTTATCACAGGGAACACATAACTATTGAGTTACGATATCTTCCCTCACTGGCATCTGATGAAAGATGTTAAAGATGTTGCTATTATACCTCATTAACGTGGTAATTCATATCAGAAAGACATTTGTAATAGTTTTCAGACCTACGCAACACGTGGTGCCAGTTTTCTTTTAATAAGAAAACATTTTTCAGCTGACCATGCTCGTTTGCTTTCAGAACTTGTTTACATCAATATGTAATAAACAGAGCTATAGGACTTTCATATGGGAACATTTGTTGTTACTCTTTGCCCTTTCTTAATATGTCAGCGGCACATGGTTCCTAATGATAAGTTGTTTAAGTAGTAAGATGTAAAACATCTAATTCGAAGCACAGAATCCAATGTCATGGTCTCTTTTGTAAAATATTTAACATAGCTTTTGTCAGTGTGTGATTAATAGTTTTTTTAACAGGTAAAGGTTTCTTGCCTATCGGAAGAGCCTTTTTTCCTAAAGTGTCTTTCAGGCTTGTTAGCCTTCAAAGACTTCTAAGGGTCAGCTGTGGAGAGGCATTATATCCATTATATTTTCCCTTCCTCTCGCTCTCCTCACATCACCCTTTTACTCCCAGCATGGAGTCTTCCCACTGCCTTGTCTGCAAGTTAGATACAAGCTAAAAATGTTTGACTTGTCTGCTATCTTGATGCTTTGCAGCCCTTGTCTGTTGAAAAGCATTATCAGAAACTACCAGCTACCCATACTATTTAAACATATTGAATATGTGGCACACAAGATTGTCACACATAACATTTACATAAAAGTAAAATGAATATGTAGTATTAAAGCTCACAATGTTCATTTCATCTTTTCACATTGAGTTGGATGTAAGTTTGTTTATTGTGCAGTGTATTGGTAAAACTTCATTCAGCTTTGGTTTTGATTGTCATAGTTCTGTTATGTAAGAGCACAAATATTTGAAAAAAATGATTTTTTTTTTACCTGAAGTTTGCTGATCGTTTCATGCCATCAAATGCAAATAAAGTTAGCGTGTGCATATTTCCCAAAGAAACTTTGGTTCAGATAATGTATGTGTCTTGCCTACAGTCAAGCATGGTGGTGAGAGTGTCATGGTCTGGGGCTGCATGAGTGCTGCCGGCACTGGGGAGATACAGTTCATTGAGGGAACCATGAATGCCAACATGTACTGTGACATACTGAAGCAGAGCATGATCCCCTGCCTTTCGAGACTGGGCCTCAGGGCAGTATTCCAACATGATAACGACCTCAAACACACCTCCAAGATGACCATTGCCTTGCTAAAGAAGCTGAGGGTAAGGGTGATGGACTGGCCAAGCATGTCTCCAGACCTAAACCCTATTGAGCATCTGTGGGGCATCCTCAAATGGAAGGTGGAGGAGCACAAGGTCTCTAACATCCACCAGCTCTGTGATGTTGTTATGGAGGAGTAGAAGAGGACTCCAGGGGCAACCTGTGAAGCTCTGGTGGACTCCATGCCCAAGAGGGTTAAGGCAGTGCTGGAAAATAATGGTTTCCACACAAAATATTTACACTTTGGACCAAATTTGGACATTTTCACTTAGAGGTGTAGTCACTTTTGTTGCCAGTGGTTTAGACATTAATGGCTGTGTGTTAAGTTATTTTGAAGGGACAGCAAATTTACACTGTTATACAAGCTGTACACTCACTACTTTACATTGTAGCAAAGTGTAATTTCTTTAGTGTTGTCATATGAAAAGATATAATAAAATATTGATAAAAATGTGAGAGGTGTACTCACTTTTGTGAGATACTGTATATGTATATATAGTTATTTATAGCAAGCTGTGATTTTTTTTTAAACTTGACCAATGACTATGCACTGTAGAAAAAAATTAATTGCAGAATTCTGTAAACTTTTGCAGCTCAGGACCCATGTCTAATTATACTCAACAAGTACTGGACCCACATTGAGGGCCAGTTCACACTAAAATGCAGTGCGAGAAACCTCATTCCATGCGTGGTTCCCACACGTGTTAAAAAATACTGCAGTTGCGATCTGCAGCTGGTGTCAATATTAACTTAATGGCACCCCAAATGCAGGTTGCAAACAGTGCATTTACCTGCATCGGATTGCATGAAACAGTAGTACCATGCAATACAGTTCCTGTGCATTTTAAAAAGTAGTGTATGTACTATGTTTGGTGTGGTCTGGCGTGATTTTAGCCCATTCAAGTGAATAGACTGAAATTGCACTGCATCCAGATCGCATGTGAATCGCACAGGAACACACAAGGTGTTCCTATGCGATTCATGGTGGGAACTGAACTAAATTCTAACAAACATTATGTACTGTAATACCCGTTACCTGATTGGCAGAAGGCACAGGCGCTCCGATTGGACGCCTATCAGAATGGAAAAACAGAGGAGGGGGAAGCATGGAGGACACAGGAGCCGCCCCACAGCTCACCGCCGTCACCCGCTGCCTGACCCGCCACTAAGATGGGGTAAGTGCTGGGAAGACAGCGGGCGGGGGTCACAGTGCCAGCATATGATGGGCACAAGTGGCATCATTTGATGGGCACAAGTGGCTGCATTTAATGGGCACAAGTGGCTGCATTTGATGGGCACAAGTGGATACATATGATGGTGCACAAGTGGCAGCATTTGATGGGCACAAGTGGGGCATTTGATGGGGCACAAGTGGTGGCATATGATGGGGCTCAAGTGGCGGTATATGATGGGCACAAGTGGCTGCATATGATAGACACAAGTGGCTGCATTTGATGGGCACAAGTAGCTGCATTTGATGCGCACAAGTGGCTGCATATGATGGGCACAAGTAGCTGCATTTGATGGGCAGAAGTGGCGGCATTTGATGGGGAACAAGTGGCGGCATATGATGGGCACAAGTGGCGGCATATGATGGGCACAAGTGGTGGCATATAATGGGCACAAGTGGCTGCATTTGATGGGGCTCAAGTGACTGCATATGATGGGCACAAGTGGCTGCATATGATGGGGGGTTTTTTCAGTATTTTTCAGTTTGTTTTCGCCCCCCAAACATTTTGAGCACCAGCCGCCACTAATTCATTCATCCAATCATGCGCAAGCAAAAAATCCATTTTTTTCAATTCTCCCTGCTTGTGGTTGGGTATTTTTTTCAGAATGACTGCCTTGCAGAATTTCAGCATTCGCTCGGTCGACACTACAATCCCTGTTTGTTACTGCACAGGATTTGCCCACCCATATGAAAAAAGCAATGAATATACAGTACTCAATGTGTGATAGTAGAGATAAGCAAATCTGTTTAAAATTTACTGGACACAGACAGATCTGCTACTTGTCCGGGCAGCTGTTATTCTCTGTGTCTGCTTACCTGTCCCTTACAGATTCCATCAAATGAGATCCATTAATTACACAATAAAAAGCAGACCTGGTAATATGCTCTGAATATATCAGACTTGCTTGATTTGAACAAATTTATCAATTCACAGATCTCTATTCTATAAAAGATTGTCCGGGATTCTGTGTACAAGGTTTACGTTTATTATAATGAGTTACACAACTAATCTAATAAAATATATTTTTTTTGGATTGGTTGTTTTTCTTTCATATCATAGATTACTAAGTAAATAAACACGGTGGTATTTGTGCACGTTGCAAAAGCAAGATTTTCTATATAGAATGAGATCATGAATATCTGTTATACTTGAGAAAATAACACAATGAGCGTTGTGTCTGCTTCCAGAGACCACCACCCTCCTTTCGCTTCCTTAACTTAGACTAATTAAAATAGACAATCCTGTCTGCCCATCATCAGGTCTTATGCCTACAGATTCTTTGTCCTAAGGTTTTCAGGCACATGAGACTTTGAAATGGTCTTGAATTGATCACAAACACATCGTAGCGTGGGAGAGAAACGACTGTATTCACAAGGAGAGCAGCAGAAATCTCATTTATAGACAAGGAGTATGTGAAAACATCCAGAAATGAATGTTCAGCTCGTGATCAACCTATAACTAGAGATACCAATGCCCATCCTAAAGACATTACTTACTAGTTGAATCTGTTGTGCTAATTTGCATGAGAAATATACTTTGTAGCCCTTTGAGATACATGAGGTTTAATTGGAGTTGTTCACAGTCCTGGGTCATGGCATCTTTATAGGCAACACCACAATAGGTATTGGCCATTTATTATGTTTTCTTTGCCTTTGGTAAAGACAATTGGTTTTTCCATTTGTTTGTGTGCCAAATTGCATCTTATTTTGCAGCCGCACATGGTAATAATTGAAAAAAATTGAATGTATATATTAGAAAACACTTACATCAAAGAAGATATTGTTTAAAAATCCAGAAACGTTAAGAGGTATGCTTGTTTATGACTAAAAGAAACATGTAAGACTCGTTTTGCTTTATGCAGTATTATTAGTTAACCTTCACTAAGGACAAACATCTAGAAAAAAATGAAATAAATGTAGAATTTTATTCTACCATGAAAAGTTTAATTGACTTGTTTGCTGGAATCAGTCTTTTTTTTAAAAAAGGGCCTTCTGCATAGAAGACATTAAAGTGGAACTAAACCCATCGATTTAACTGTTTTCCAAAACAGTTAAATTCAAGGAATGCCATGAATGATAACTGTCACAGTTTCTTGTGCTCTCAGCCAAACTGTCAAGTCATCATATGGCTGGTGTGATAACTGATTACATTTGCAGATTAAACAAAGCCTAAAGCCCTGTACACACGATTGGATTTCCTATGGATTCTAATCCGATGGTTTTTTCCATTGGAAATCCAATGAAGCTGACTTCCATCAGTCTTGCCTACACACCATCAGTCAAAAATCAGACTGTCCCAAACGCTGTGACGTAAAACACTCCGACAAGCCGAGAAAAATGAAGTTCAATGCTTCTGAGCATGCGTCGACTTGATTCTGAGCATGCGTGGGTTTTTTGTCCGATGGAGTTCCACACAGACGATCGGAATTTGCTATCGTTTTTTTTCCCATCGGATAAATTTAAAACATGTCCTATTTTTTCTCACCGATGATAAAAAGACCGATGGGGCCCATACACGATCGGTTTGCTCGATGAGAAAGGTCCATTGGACTGTTTTCATCGGTAAAATCGATCGTGTGTACGCGGCATAAGACTGGCCATACATTGATCAGTGCTGATCGAAAAAACGAAACAGATTCCCCCATCCACACAAGTGAGGTGGATGAAGGAATCCCCCCACTGTGTTATTGTATTTTGATGGCAGAGACTCCTCTGTTCTCAGAATACACTGATCAGTCCTGCAGCTGTTTGTAAGGAAAGTTTTCAAACAAAACGGTTTAAAGAAGACGATCATTAGATCGACATCTCTGGAATAGGAACAGCCATAGATTGATCGAAATTCATCTGGTCCCTTGTGAACCGACCAAATATTTTATCCCTTTGTGGCTTGCTTTAGATGGCAGCTTTCTTGCCTGTAAAGAATAGGAGGTTTAGTCCTGATTTAAATACTCACCTCCCCTCAAGCCTGAGCCACTGCAGTAGTTGACAGAAAATGGGAAAATCTTGCAGAATTTGAAGTTCCTGGGAAAATCTGATTCTTTGTCCCCCCCCCCCCCCCCGCACTCAGTGTTCGATCCACCAGCCTCTATATCACTACTGTATCCTGTAGTGATGTAAAGGCCACACAGGAGGAACCACAGTGTGTCGGGAGACCAAGAAACAATCCTTAAAATTAGGGATTCTGCAGAATCTTTTTCTACTACTGGAAAGATTGGAGTCAGAGGCAGCAGGAGAGGAAGGTATTCCATGTTCATTAAACTTCTGTAAATATATTAAAATTCTATAAATGAAAAGGTGTTGTCTTTGAAGATGTGTTTGGAAATGTGTGCCTTGTCAACAGGGGCTTCAGGAGTTCTAAAAAGCAACTACAAAGCATTCAAAAAGCTTTGTTGGTGATTTAAAGCAACCTTCAGCTCTAGTTTGAGGATGTTAAAAATGGATTTAAATGGGAGTGCTGGTTTTCATGTTTAACAAGCTGTAGGTTGCTTTATAATCTGTATACACACTACAAGCTGAAAGTGGTTGTAAACCCTTTTAAACATTTTTTTTTTTAAACTACCTGTAAGAGAAAGGCATAATGAGCTAATATGACTAGCATAATAGCTCATTATGCATCACTTACCTTAGATCGGGGCCCCCGAAGCCGTCCTCGTCTCCCTCTTCAGCCGCAGCCATCTCTGCGGCGATACCCGGAAGGTTACTTCCGGGTATCGCCGCTCCAGCCAATCACAGCGCTGCTCCGGAGCGGCAGGGACGTCACTCTGCGCATGCGCGCGGGAGCCTTCACATTCGGCTACGCCCAGCGATTGCTGGGAAGTAGCCACATTTGTGAATGGGATTAACCCCATGAATGCGCCGTTGTCTATGGCGCGCATGCGCCGTAGACAGCGGCGCCTGTCATTTAACTAAATATCTCCTAAACCATGTAGGTTTAGGAGATATTTCTTGCACCTACAGGTAAGCCTTAATCTAGGCTTACCTGTAGGTGCAAGTTGAAAAAGTGGGTTTACAACCACTTTAAGCCTGTGTGAACAAGGCCTTCATTGGGTTTTTCGGTTTTGAACCATACCAAACTCACATCAATTTAGCTCTAAAGTACACTTTTGAAGGAAAACTTGGCATGCCATGTCATCACTCTTTCTACATTTCCAATTTCCTGTAAACCTAAAAAAACATTTTAAACCTCCCCAAATTTTAATATTAGGCAATTCCATGCTAGTCACTCTATATCTTTAAAAACATAACATCTTTTTTTCTTATTAGTTAAGTGATAACTAGCTGGCCATACCCTAGTATATTTTCAAACATTCATATGAAAATTCACAGGACATTTGATGACTTAAAGGACATCATTCAAAGACACTTTAAAATTGTGTTTGTTTTTATCAATTGGTTTTGGGATAAATGGACTTTCCTGATCAAAAACCACATACACTGTTTGAAATTAATTTGTCCGAGAATTTTTTTCCATATTGCTCCTATAAATATTCTCATCACTGCAGTGGGTAATTAACTTTTTTTTCAATCCCTAGTGTATGGTCAGCTTTAGTTACACTGCTGCAACTTTGATGTTTAGGGCATTTTAACGAGGATTTGAAACAATTAATATAAAGCATATGTGTTGTAGGCAGAATATACATAGCAGCTAGCCATGCAGTGGTGACAGCAGGAATGTTAGTGGGCAGCACTTGTCACAAAAATAAATCAAGCTAGTATAGTGCTGATATTTAGGTTCCATATTGATGGCGACATCCATCCTCAAAAATCTTTTTACCATAACCACCTTAAAGCCCCATTGAAATCTTGTAAATAGATATTAAATCAGACAGACATTTACTACCAGCCTCCACTTTCATACTCTTACTTTCAGTTTCCCAATATAGCAGCAGAGAAGTGTGCCTAAAACTGGATTCACAGTCTGATAGACACCAGAGTTTGACTGCAATGCCCTGTTCACTCTATAATATAACAGACCTGGTCAGATTACAATTACAGGTTTGCATAAAGTTGCTTGTGATGAGCTGCTGTCATTACTTTTCTGCAGCAGCCTAGTGCACTGGCATGGGAGAACGGGAAGTACAATTCACTGATATACAAAGGTATTTTAAGACATTTCCAATCAAAAATCGGTTAAAAATCATACAGTACCATATGATGGTGCAGGACTATAAAGTTTAAAAAGGGATTTAGGTAGCGACTTTTGTTTTTTTATTATGATGTACACATGGAAAATAGCCATTGTGTGTTGTAAATACTAACATTTTAGAGAATGCCACTTATCAATTTAGTTTGAATTAGGAATATCAGAGAATTATAAAAAAAACATGATTCCTTCACGTCAGATAAAGATTGTCTACATTGTGTATGAATGACGAGTTCTAAAAATATTTAAATACTTAAAATATGTAAAAACACCTTAAACTGTTCTCAAAACTTTACAACAGGAACTTACAGGTAGGTACCAACAAGCTTCTTCAGTTAATTTTCAGATTGTTGTGCAAACCTCAATCAGTGCCTTCACATATCGCTTGCATGTCCTTGTTAGTCTTTGAAATTGCCTCTCGCGGTCTTATTTGGTGGTATACCAGAGGGGTAAGCAAGGATGTGATCAAAAAGAGCATGTAGACAGCATGTGTGTTAAAAAAGAGGACCTATCAGTGCCTTTAGATGTGAAATTCAATGCAACGTACAGCAAACATTTTATATATACAGGATACAGAGAAATTCTTCCCTTTCAGTATGCCTAAAGGGTGGGGATGATGTGCACACATGACCAGTTAGTAGTAGAAGAGAATGCATGGTAGGGTTTAAAGAACGCGTCCTCGCTATATGCATATTGGAGAGCTATGAAGTTAGTAAAATAAAGGAAACAAAACATATTGGATGAAGAACAGCTAAAACGATAAAACCTACCAGGTGCATATCAACTGGAAAGAAATTTGAGAAATATGCCTTACGATGTAGAATACTATCCATACTATTTAGTCTAGCTGATCAAGTATAAACAATTTTCTGGTATTTAAATAAAAAAATAATAAATCAATAAATAAAATAACATAAAAAGTACCTACTGTATAAAGTGCAGCAGGTCTGGGATTGGATCACATTCTAAGGACTTTTGTGGTAAAATGTATGCTCATACTAATGTATTTTTACATCCGTGTCTTCCTTTAACTTACCTTTAGCAGATAAAATGATCTGTGTGGGAAGATTAAAATAGTTTGAGGTTATATTAGAACACTAGAGAAAGGAAAAGTGGAGTGATTGCCTACAGAAACCTGCAAACTTTCAGGACAGAAAATGCAACTTAAATTGGTATTAAATCCAAAAGCAAATATTAAATATATTGCAGCTTGCCAATTCTTAGATGTGATGGCAGAATATTTTTATTTCTAGGCTTTCTTTCCCTTATTTTTACCTGTTGATCCAGACAGTAAGTCAGTTGTTTTTGAACAGAACAAGCTATCTATAGTGTTAAGATTATCCATTTACCACTGACAGGGCTGCTTACAATGATCAGCTTTTATTCATTTATAAAAAAAACTTTTATCCCAAAAGGAATAAAACTGTTGCTGTAACTGCTTGTGTAACTGCAGTGTGAGCTGGAGTTTTGCTTCAATTTGTTAGTGTATCTATATCTGCTAGTACATCTAACACCCCCCCCCCCCCCAGATTAACAATGCTGCTGTCTGCTGTGCCCGCTGTGTTCCTTCATCCAGAGTGGGGGCACTCTAATACAGAGGGAAAAAAAGCCTAATAAAAAACGAATGCAGCCATTACATCTAATGATTGGTAATCTGCAATATATTAATTTTTTGTTTTTGGGTTTATTACTGCTTTAGCACATTAGTATGTGCCATCTATAGGCACATATACTTGCTTTCCTAGCTTTTCCTGCATATGGAAGCAAAAAGTTATTTTATTAACCATATAATAAAAATATGTTTCTTTTAGCAGTGAACATTATGTTGATGTAGATGCTTTGAGTTGGCTATACATTTTAGCAGCATTAAAAAGTAACATTAAATACAGCATCTGTTCCCTTTATGAATAATCAGCTATGACGGTACTATAAATCATCTTCACAGTTGAGATTGGGAATTCCCATGAGTCTGCCTTCATCAGAAAATACCTTGACCTTTGTAGATTCCAACCAACAATTTGTATGTATCAGGGATTGACACTCAAGGACTTGGATCTTATAAGGGTTATCCAGGTCTGAACCATGGGACATAAACACCTTCAACTGGATAAACAGAGTTCTGATCACACCACCAGGTCTGCCGTCAGTATGCTAACATTGTCTGGACTTGGTTAACCTAGCACTACCCTTAAAAAATAAATTATATATAGATATATATATCTATATATATAGATATATATATCTATATATATATATATATATATCTATATATATCTATATATATATATATAGATATATATATCTATATATATAGATATATATATCTATATATATATATATCTATCTATATATAGATATAGATATAGATCTATATATATAGATCTATATCTATATATACAGATATAGATATACATCTATATATATATCTATATCTAAAAAAAATCTTCAGATTTGCAAATGCATATCTTAAAAAAAGTACTAGTACTAAGTTATATTTTAATACATTTTAAGAAAAATACCCTATTTTAATTTTATATTTTCTAAAGGAAACTTCTGCAGTGGGATTTCATTATAAAACAAAACATACTTTTAAGTTTATCAATACTGCCTGAATCAAGTATAATCACATATCACCTACAGTAGGTATAGCATTGAAGTATAAATACCATATAGTATCTCAGCCTACCTATTTTTGTCAGTGCACACAGGAAGCTTCTGAATCTCCCAAAGAGTTTATGCAAATAGAATAGAAGCATTCATTCCCCTCCCCTATCCCCACACAATGGTACTGAGATACGTCTGTATGTGCCAGCATTGTGGTAGGTAGAGTGATCCTTCTCTCCATACTTGCTTGTTCAGGTTTAAAAGTCAGTAGAGAAAAGTTGAAATTTTGATATTTAGTGATAGCTTTATTTGGGACAGCAATACTCATGGGGCTTGATTTACTAAAACTTGAGTGTGCAAAAACTGGTAAAGCTCTGCATAGAAACCAATAAGCTCCCAAGTCTTTTTTTTTTCAAAGCTTACCGTATATACTTGAGTATAAGCCGACCCGAATATAAGCTGAGGCACCTAATTTTACAACAAAAACTGGGAAAACGTATTGACTCGAGTATACGCCTAAGGTGTCCATCTGCATGCCTCACTGTGCCTCACTTTGCCTCACTGTGTCCATGTGCATGCCTCACTGTGTCCATGCCTCACTGTGTCCATGCCTCACTGTGCCCATGCCTCACTGTGTCCATGCCTCACTGTGCCCATGCCTCACTGTGCCCATGTCTCACTGTGTCCATGCCTCACTGTGCCCATGCCTCACTGTGCCCATGCCTCACTGTGCCCATGCCTCACTGTGTCCATGACTAGACTGACGTTTAACATAGGAGCCTATGGAAGGGGTGCACGGGTTTGAAAAATCGGTGCTCCCCGGCCGTAGGTCCACCAGACAACAAACTTTGCAAACCTGTAGAGGAAGAGTGGGGCTACATGTGTGCCAAGTTTGGGGTCCAAGGGACCTACGACCGGCCGGTACCGGGTCCCCAAATTCACCGGAGAAATTACTGTTTAACATGGGAGTCTATGGAAGGGGTTCCCGGCTTTGAAAAATCGGTGCTACCCGGCCGTAGTTTGGGGTCCAGGGGACCTATGGCCGGCCGGTACCAGGTCCCCAAAATTCCAGGAGATTAGGCGCAAAAAGGTGACTCGAGTATAAGCCAATGGCATTTTCAGCACAAAAAAATGTGCTGAAAAACTCGGCTTATACTCGAGTATATATGGTAATTGAGCAAGCTGAAGTTAGAAGCTGATTGGCTACTATGTACAGCTGCACCAGATTTTGCACTACTTAGTATTAGTAAATAAACCCCTATTTGTTATAATCAAATATTTCACACAGGAATCGGTAGCTATGGTAATTATGAGTTGGAAAATTGGCTAGCTAGCATACCTAAATAGAAGGTCATAGCATCCAGCCACCAGTCTCTGATTCAGAAGTCATGGCTGACTTTATCCATTCAAGATTTAAAATGATTTAATTTGAAAACAAAAGGTCCTCCTCTTCCCTTTTCTGGCTCTTGTTTTCCAGTTATAGATTTTTATATAGTTTACATGACTGATAAGAAAGACTTTAATAGGACCCATATAACTGGAAGTTAAAGGACAACTACTGTTAAAGCTTATCTCCGGGCAAAAAATGTTTTTAATATTAAGAGAATATATTTTTTTACCTTTTCAATCTGTGAACTCAAATTAAAAATCTTCTGTTTTCTGTAATGATTATAGAAAGTCAGCACAGCACTGCTTGTCCAGGAGACTGGACACCTCCACCTACACTTTGTGCTGCTGGATGACTGGTGTCCTAAATGCTTCCCCGTAGTTTTAGCTCCATTAGCTATGATTTTATCATTTCATTATTTCCTTAATCAGTGGGCGGACTTGTTAAAATGGAACTGTCCTCTGCCAATCTGGCTCCACCCACTACTAACATTCTTCGCCTTTATTTTGAGCTCAGCATCTAATCACATTCTATCAGTACAAAGCTCAGTCACTGGCCACAGTGCTGCCTACCACCCCAAAATGTTCACCCATAGCCTGCTTACACAAGCAGGTGAAATAGGGAACACTGTGGAACCCTTCTCCCAGTGAGCAGAACATAAAAATATTTCAGCCAGCGACTGATGACTTTACAAAGATTTCTCTGTTTGGGAGCAAGGTAGGACAACATGTTAGGTATGGGGATTACTGTGCACAAAAATAGGAATCCTATGATACCATTCTAATCCTGCCTTTATTATCTAGTGAGCCTCTGATTTTGACAAGTACAGAGGAGTGAAATTTACCTTTTAGAATTTGCTGGCTACATGCTTGTTTCAGGTCAGTGACTCAGTAGGTTAGTAAACCGAGATTATGATAGTGCCAGAGCCTGTATGTTTCAAAGCCAAGTCAGCAATGACAACTCTCATTGTTAAGTGTTCACAGTTTCACTTTAAAGACACTTCATTTGTTTTTGTGCTACTGGGAGGAAAATAAAGGGTCTTATACCAACACAGTGAATTTTAGGCCCCTTTCACACTGGGGCGGTGGGTGCGTCGGCAGTAAAGCTCCGCTACTTTTAGCAGCGCTTTACTGTCAATTTTGCGGCGCTATTCGGCCGCTAGCGGGGCGCTTTTACCACCGCTAGCGGCCGAGAAAGGGTTAAAACCACTGCAAAACGCTGCAGCAGCGACGCTTTGCCGGCGGTATAGCCACGGTGCCCATTCATTTTAATGGGCAGGAGCGGTGGAGGAGCGGTATACACACACCTCTCCTTCACCGCTCCAAAGATGCTGCTAGCAGGACTTTCACACTGGAAAGACAGCAGCGGCTCTTTCAGGGTGCTTTGAAGGCCCTATTTTTAGCATTATAGCGCCTGCAAAGCGTCTCAGTGTGAAAGGGGTCAGTGCTTAGCTCACAGTTTACATAGGATTGCTGCTTTGTGGTGTTTTATTAAATCCCATGGATGTTTTGCCTTAAACTAAAATTGTTGGTGAACTCTGTCGCAGTTTTTTTTATTTGAATATTGCACTTGAAACTACTGTAATTTTTTTAAGTAAATGTACATTGTTAGGTAAATATAGAGATGGGGAGGATTTGATTACAGTAATTAAATGTGATGGCTGCAGTCCAGATGGTGAAAATGTTCAACAGATGTGTAGCGATGTTAGCACCCTTTACGAATAGTGTGTATCAAAGCAACACACTGAATAAAAATTCCAGCCACAACAAAATGGTTCATAATTCACCCATTAACTGGACTGTCATATTTGCCTTGCATATCTCTGCATGCATTCATATGTTGTTAGGAAACATCAGGCGGCTAGCAGTGGTGCTTTGATCTGGCCCAGCATGTAGCCAGTGTGCTCTTTTGTTCTTTATGTGAAGTTTTTAAAAGCCCAGATCTTCACTCTCTTTTTAACTCTTTTCGTAAATGAACATGAACCTCGGGCTAGAAAAATGTGCCTCCTTTGACATAGTCATGCTGTGCTTTCCTGATGTGGGAGGGCAGTGCTTTTCAGCCATGGAGTACATTTGATAATTGTGATGCTTATCTTGTTTGCAGGTGAGCGCCCCTACCAGTGTCCTTACTGTGACAAAGCCTTCAGTAAGAATGATGGACTAAAGATGCACATTCGGACACATACAAGGGTAAGTGATAAGCAGAAGCTTCTGTAGTTAAATTTTTTTATAAATATTTATATACAGTATAGTAAGTTTGCGAAAATAAAAATGAATATACAGTACTTGATATGAGATTGCCAATATGACACCTGATTTACCACTCTCCTTAGCTATGCTTAATTTGTCACTGAAGTAGGGATGCCTAACCATGTTTTTCTGAAACTGATGTTGCATATGTTTGTGAGCTGAGCAAACATTGCCTGGAACTGTTATATGTGTGAATTTAAGTGTATGTGAAGACAAAGCTTTTCTTGGATATAGTTGGATGGGTTAGACTCTCTGTCAAGTGTTTAGTGTTGTGTTTTTCTCCATTGGGGAGATTCAGGTATTTTTTTGTACTGGTGATCATTATCAGTGGGACAGAAAGTAGTGAGAAATAGAAAATGCCAAAAGAACAAGAAATGAAGAGAAATCTTCCAATGGGGACACCTGTTATCGGGTGCAGCTGTCTAAGAAGAGAATTACCCTCACTTTTTGATATTTCATGTAATTTGCTGTTATGTCTTTGGTACAGTTAGTGAAGGTAAATCTCCAAACACTTTAGTACTAGTGTTGGCACAGTTAAAAAAATATTTTCATAAACACGTCTTATTGTTTTTAGGCATACTAATGCATTATTTTGTCCAATTATTGCAAGAGTGCATTTTTTGTTAAATAAGGTAAATATCATTTATATTAGAT
Source organism: Rana muscosa (assembly GCA_029206835.1). NCBI lineage: Eukaryota > Metazoa > Chordata > Amphibia > Anura > Ranidae > Rana > Rana muscosa. Next base: position 372,980,393 of record CM055116.1, read on the forward strand.
TTGTTTACAAATTGGTAAAATATATTCTGTAAATCCTTTCAGCTTATTTTCCTTTTTTATTTTTTTAAATAAAAACTGTGTGTTAAAGTCAGGGCTGTGCCAGGGGTGGATGCCACCTGTGGCAGCCATTTTTTCTGCCTGACCACCACACCCCTACCTTCCCCTTGTCATTGATTGCTAAGATACTGGAGGCCACACAGCACCATTGGTTGCTAGGATGGTGGCAGACACACGGATTCCTAGCAACCAATGGTGGCTGCCTGCACCATAACAGCCAAAGACACTGTATGGCCCAGGATCGGAACATACATAGGGCTGAATGTGGACTGAAGACTGAGTGTTTGGTATGGATACTCTGGCTTCAGTTCCCACCCCACCCCACTACCACCACCACCACTGTGAGGGCCACCCTACATCTCACTGGAGTGCTGAGCTTTGCAGGGGGTGGGACTGGCTGGCTTAGGCTCTCAGTGGCTTGCTGAGAGGCTGAGCCAGCTGCCGGTCAAGCGTCTGGTTGGAGTGCGACATTAAAGTGGGGATCTCTCCAGAGTCTGGACTGGCTGAGTGACGTCAGCCAACAGCAGGCTGAATATGGGTCACAGGAGTGCATAACAAAGTGCACACCTGTGATCCCTAGGAGAAATAGGGCCAAAAGAGATTTGGCCCTACTTCTCCTTTAAAGAGACTCTGTCCCTGCCCCAATTGGCCAAAGTGATGGAGTGTCTGTAAGTGACCATTCAAACTAAATAGGCTGTCTTAACACAATAAAGCCAGAGGTCTTTAAATGGCATAAAATTATGTTTCTCTTAAGAAAAAATGTCAGGATTACATTTTGCTTTAACTTGTTATTGCATTGTGTAAAACCAATGAACAGTCAACTAAAGCCCTGTACACACGATCGGTTTTACCGATGAAAACAGTCTGGGGCGGTCGGAATTTTGTCTGATGGTGTGTAGGCAAGACTTGATTCCATCGGAAATCCAATCGTGTGTACAGGGCTTAACATGGATTTAGCTTCAGCAAACTAAAATGTAATTTCTAGGGTTACTGCCCTTTCTAAATGATCACTGCTGTCTAAATTGCCTTATTGGATAAGCCAAATTCATAATGAATCTATATACTGTATTCCTCCAAGCTATGCTTATTGTAGTATACTTTATTTGTAGGATAGTCCCTCACCCTATAGTTCATGTACATTTTTAATAATTCAAAGTAAAAAAAACAAAAAAATAAAGCTAAAGCAACTGTACAGTCTGATTAATCCAGCAATGCTAACCGTCTCCTCTAAGCTCCATTGGTACTGGAGGAAATCTGTTCGAAGAAAATATTGATGCAACCATTGCTGACCTCTCCTTTTGAAAATGCTGGTTGTCTGTCTGTCATGCTCATCAGGTGGCTTTAACACTTTCAGAGGCACTGACCAGGAACAGATGTAGAGGTCTGGAGTCTTGAATTTACTCTAAATTTTTAATCTGCTTGCTTTGCAACGGTAATACCCCCAGATTTTTTTTACAGGTTCCTTTTAAAGTGTAACTCAAGCAAAAAATCTGTCTTTTAGTTTTAGATAAGGTGAGGAAATATCCGAATCTCTGTCAGATGTTGGTTGCTGTTTGCATCCTTAGTGGGGAGTTTCCCCCCACTCTTTGTTCCTGTGTTCATGATCATCAGGTCAGAAAATAGGGGAAATTCCTTCAACAGGGAACAGGCATCCGTAAAGACCTGTTTAAGATTCTAAGCCTTCCCTATCTCAGTGATTCTTCCTCTTTTTCTTTTCCAGTGACTACTGCTTATGTACAGTAAGACCAGTGGTACAAGCAGTAACCTAGATAAAGGTTCTAATCTTTCCCCACTCCAAACAAAATGTTTAAGCTGCAGTTCCATTTTAAAAGCTTAAGAATCTCCTGCTCCAACTTTTAGGTGTGTGTTGGGGAAGGGAATTATTTTTTCCCAAACATTTGTCATCTGTATATGCTATGCTGAGGAAACATGCTTTAACCACTTGTTCCACATCACTCACATTGAAATTAAATTGTTACAGTGTGATCCTGAGCTGTCAGACAAGTTGAGACAGTTATATATGAATATTACTTAAGACAAACAGCTTGTAACAGGAAAAGGTTTCCCTCAAACGCACCTACTGAAAGCTGAAAAGTTACAGTGTTATATGACTTCTAATATTACATACTATAGAGAAGATATGTTGTCTGTTGCTGGGCATCGTTTGCCAAATATCTCCTCTATTGGTAAATGAGGGATCTTTTAGCTGTCATAATAAGCAGCAGCACCCGACCATGCCAAACCTTCTTTCCTGACTTAAAATTATTCGAAAGGGTTTTTTTGTTTTGTTTTTTAATAATAAACATGTCATACTTACCTGCTCTGGGCAATGGTTTTGCGCAGAGCAGCCTAGAACTTCCTCTTGTGGGGTCCTCCGCCAGGACTCCTGCATCCTACTCCTTTCTGAGTGCCCCCGTAGTAAGCAGCTTGCTATGGGGGCACTCGTGCATGCTCACTCCCAAGCTGGGCTACGTGTATCAATTGACACACACAGCGTGACTTGGCCCCGCACCCCAGCTCCCTCCACACAGGTTTTCATTGACTAGTGGCTCCTGCTGCTGCCTCCATGTCCATTAAGGTGAAAGAGCAATGCTGAATCGAGATCAGGCTCAGGTAAGTATTTGGAGGGGGCTGGGGGGAAGTTGGGGATCATAGAAGGTTTGTTTACCCTCATGCAGAGAATGTAGCCACTTTAAGCAAATAAATTCCTGAAAGAAGTACAATGAAAAGATATTCCCCTTTTTTTTAGGCTAAAAATAAGATCTTTAAAACAAACCAATACTGAGAAAATACATAGGCTGCCATTATTGAATTCTTCTCCTGAAACCACTTGGTGTCTGGCTGTTATGTTCATCCTGAGTTTGGATCACTGATCTAGAACAAGTGCACAAGAACAAAATCTAGAATTCTGACTTCACTAGCCATATGCTTCTTCTAGGTCAGATACTTAGAGAGTACTAATAACCAAAATAAGCAAGAAATTTGCATTTTCAGAGTAAGCAATGTCATAATGTTTCCCGTGTTGTCCAGGTTAGGAGAAAATCTGCTACTTTCTCCTGGTACCAGGTAGTTTTCACCTGTCGCGGTAATACGTTATTTTTAATTATAGAAATTTTTCTAAACTCTGCCATGGAATTGAGACTGTTGTTGCCTGGTCATGTGTACCCTTTTGCTTCAAAACTTTAAGACAATGAGCTGAAACAAGTATTCAGATCACAATACCAAGTGTAATCAACAGATGGTGTTTTAGATGAAATGTGGAATTATATCTCCCAACTTTGGCTGGGAATTGGTGGAGGTCCAGTAGGAAACTTTCAGGTTAAGTGAATATATAGCCTTAGTAGTTTTAGATACAGTGAGGTGCTTAGTCAGTCGCATCAGTGCTGCGTCTACCAAGGGAGCATTTTCCAGATACTTCACTTCCTCTGCCTTGAAGGTGTAAAATCTGGAGGTTTTACTTGACAAAGAGGTCTTCTTGTACACTTTACTCCATTCCTCTTCAATGATATCTTTCAAATCTGAGAGGAGTGGGAAATTATAGCGCTCCTTCCCCAAGTGCTTAAATAATTTTTTGCTTAGCCAGGGGAGTGGCAGGGTTTTCCCATTTGAGGGCTTATTTGACCGCTTTAATTAGTGGTGAGACTAGGTCGAAGTTGAAGCCCCCAATAAACTCATCTCCCTCCACTGGTGGGTCCTAGGCGGGGAGTCACGTCTGGACCTGGACGAAGAATGCTGATGTTGCAGCCTGGCAAGGTCTCTGTCATCACAAACCATATTTTGGCGGTCTAACCTGGAAGGGCTAAAAAAAAAGAAGAAAGGGGTAGGGAGAAAGCGCAGAGGCTGGCGTTAGGACATATTGTCCAACCATGAGCTATCCCGGCCCCTCCCCCTCACCCACATGTACCTTATGCGTGAGGGCTGGCCGCATGGGGGTGGTGATCTGTCTAAGTGCAGTAGTAAAATATTTATTACAGCACAATGGGATTAAAAACACTTACAAGATAGTAAGAGGTCATAGGCATGTAATGGATTTGTCTTCATGCAGATCGCTGTAATCCTCATCTGTCTGGGGGAGACAGAGAGCCGCCCGACAGCTGTCAGAGTCCCTGGTGACATGGATTGGCGAGGAGGTGAAGAAGCGATGAGGCGAAACGGGTTCTGGAACCAAGCTCGAACGCACGCGGCCAATGTGACATCAGGTGAAGGTGTGGGCGGCAACGCGTTTCGGAGCATGCACAGCTCCTTCGCCAGACCTCTTCTGACGAAGAAGCTGTGCATGCTCCGAAACGTGTTACCGCCCACCACCTTCACCTGAAGTCACATTGGCCACGTGCGGTCCAGCTTGGTTTCAGAACCCAGGCCGCCTCATTACATCTTCACCTCATCGCCAATCCACGTCTCCAGGGACTCTGACAGCTGCAGGATGGCTCTCTCTCTCCCCCAGACAAACCAGGATTACAGCAATCCACATGAGGACAAATCATTATATGCCTATGACGTCTTACTATCTTGTAAGTGTTTTTAATCCCATTGTGCTGTAATAAATATTTTACCACTGCACTTAGAGGCACCTTCCTCTTTCCTTTTCACCAATGTTCATATGCCTTGTAACACTTTCCAAGAGCTCTGAAGCCTTGGGTCTTCTATTATGCAGATAGCTAATTTGGTTCCTGAAGTTACACTTGGCCCTGCCTCTTCCTCCATGCCAGATACTGTTTGCAAATTAGAGATCCCTAGGTTTCAGAGATCTAATATACAAATATTGATCTTAGTTCTAGAAGTCCCACCAGCTTCTGCGACCTCCTACCCTCCACTGGTCGTAAGTGAAGCTTTCATCATAGTAAAGTATTTTTGGGTGTGTGGCCCATCTCAAATCCAGTAACTGATGTTCCTCTTTGAAAATTTGAGTACTAAAGGATTCATAGCTCCCAAGTAATCTGACAAGTTATGAAGATCACTAAACGCCACACGGTTCCAAGTTTCAGTGGCCTCCTTCCACTGCAGGCATTCCTGATGAAGGGGGCATTCACTGGAACCTTTCCTCACTTTTTGGGAATACATTGACAGGAATGAGGGTCCATACACTAATGACATCACTTGTTTCAATAAACTTTATTGAGCTGTGTCTTCCATGGTATAAAATAAATCCTTTTCCTGGAGATAACCCATTTCTGTAAGAGCGGGTCGGTCTCTGGGTGGGGATTTTAATAATCTCTGCCATTTATGGTATATACTATATTATTTAAATTGGGAAATTCCTGGGGTTTCATTGTGATAATATAAGTATAATTGAACTGATTTGAGTGATATTACTTTAGTTTAAATTGGGACATTTAAATTGGGAATGATTAATTTCAGAATCAATAAGCCATAAATTCAACAGCAGTGCTGTATGATCATCAAAGTTATGGACTGCTTTCAACTCTAGTGGTGTTATTAAATCAGGTAGGAAGGTGTCTTGGATAAACAAGATTTTTTGTTGTAGAATGTGTCAAAAAGCGCTATGGTCAGTAAACTATGTATCTTAAAGCCTGACTATAGCCAACACTGGGCTGGACTTTTAAGGATAGAACTTCTGTAAAAAAAAAATTTCATCTGCATCCCTCCTGGGGAGATTTCTCATACTTCCTGTTTTGTCTTGCTCTCATTGCCTGCAAAGGAACTAAGGGGAAATCTCTCCAATAAGAACAGTAAAAGCAGTGAAAACCTGACAAAAGTTCTGTAATTTTCTCACTCTAAATCTGTCTGCATCCACATTAGCATATTAGCAAGATTTCGGTTCACTTCCTGTTTTTTTTTCAATACCAATCAAATAGAGAGGAAGTGAATGGACATCTCCACAGTAAAGGAATAAACAAAGGTTTTAACCCTTTCTCTTACTGTTGGTCTCTCTCTCTCTCTCTCTCTCTCTCTCTCTTTTTGAGTTGGGTTTCAACGGGGAACTCAGACAGAGTAAAAAATCAACAACTCAAAGACATATACAGTATAATGTATATGATTTGACTTTACTTTAAAATTTTCTTGTTTTCCCCAACTCAATATATGAGTTAGAGCATATGACACCTAACTAGGTGTCACTAAACTTCCTCTAATTTTAGAAAATTTGACTAGCTGTAGCCTCAGAATGTAAAGCTTGCTCCAGCACTGAAGGCCGGGTACTATAGTTGGCAAGTGTAGCTTTGTATATGGCGACCCCCATTATTTTAGGCTTATCAGTACTTGGTAGCCCCTAGGCTTTAATAAACAGTTATATAATTCCTGGCCAAGAAACATTAGAGTCAGAGCAAGAGAAATGAAAAAGAAGCCTACAGTAGTTGAGAATGTCAGATGACCACAGTGGATAGTGAAGACAGGAGCCAAAAGGGTAGCTTTATCTTGAGTCAGACAGTGTCAAGGCTAGCTTTGTTGCTTCACTTCACTGGCACTGTAATTCAATTTTATTGAACTCGTTTTTTTTAAGAAATGTGTAGCTACTGGTTCATTTACTGTATCATATGAATATAACCAACATATGAAATGCAAAAGTTAATTTGAGGATTACAAATATGTTAAAATATATCACCCTACTGCCTACCTATTTGGTTTAAATTTGAAGATAGCAGGAGCATGAAGCAAACATTTTTCTAGACTACACCAATTAGTCTTCTTCAAGTAGAACTAAGGGCAAAACTTTTTTTCTATTTTGGATAGAGTAATGTAGGGTTCTAACGACTGCCAGGTTTGTTTTTGCCATGTGTGTTCCGTTGGGGGATCTCCCTTCACTTCCTGTCCAATAACCACAAAAGAAAGTGGGAGGAAATCCATTTAAAGTGAGGGAATCCCTGGTTGTCACCTTATCCCCATTAGAATCTCTCTGTTCTTGGGATAACCCAAAATGTGAGATTTGTTTTACTTTCACATTCAATGATAACAGTAAACAGAACAAAAATAGAGGGTGAACCTCCCTAATGGGGGCACGGATAGCAATATAAACTTGACAGGGGTTCTAAATCCTGTCCACTCTATCCAAAACTAAAAAAAGTATTATTTTTAAATATACTTGAAGTCCTGCCTATGTGCAAGCCCCAAAAGGTGTCCAGCTGTCTGCTAATAATTTTAAAAACACCAAGAAAACCCTGGACTAGGGGTGTGACTTTTTTTACTTTAGCAGTAAGCCAGATAGTTGAAATGCAGCAACCTACTTTCCAGTAAGAGACCCTTATCTCTGGGCTCATCTCATAATTAGACAAAGTGCTTTGCTTCTGGACCTCTCTGGCTGAAATTAGTTTTTTTTAGCTTAGCAAGGGCTGATGTCGACAGGCTTTTTTTTCCTGTACTTAATGTACCGTATATACTCGAGTATAAGCCAACTTTTTCAGCACAATTTTTTATGCTGAAAAAGCCCCCCTCGGCTTATACTCGAGTCTCCCGCTGTGTCATGCAGTCAGTCGGTGGCCGTCCACTGTAACAAAGCCCCACCTCCTCCTCGTCCCTGATAGACGGAACACTGAACACTGACTCACTACTGGGAAACTGAATCAGTGTTCCGTCTATCATGGACGAGGAGGAGTTGGGGCTTTGTTACAGTGGACGGCCGCCGACTGCAGTTAAGACTGCACGACACACAGACACAGCGGGAGGTCAGGTACATTACGTTTCGGGAGAGCAGGTAAATGAGGCATGCAGATGGGCACAGTGAGGCATGCAGATGGGCACAGTGAGGCTGCAAATGGGCACAGTGAGGCTGCAAATGGGCACAGTGAAGCTTCAAATGGGCACAGTGAGGCTGCAGATGGGCACAGTGAGGCTGCAAATGGGCACAATGAGGCTGCTGATGGGCACAGTGAAGCACAGTGAGGCTGCAAATGGGCACAGTGAGGCTGCAGATGGGCATTGTTGACCCTCTTTTCCACTTTGGTCATGAGGCCGGGTTCACACTGGGGCGACAAACGCTCCGACATTGGGAGCTCATGTCGCATGACGTGTGAAAATCAATGTTTCCCTATGGGAGCCATCTTAACTGGTCCGACACATGTCGGTCCGACTTTGAAAATGCTCCCTGTACTACTTTGATCCTACTTTAGCCCATTGACTATCATTGAAGTCGGATCAAAGTCGGACCGCAGTCTTGCATGATCCGACTTTGGCATGCGACTTGTGCTCTGCTGATCTTGAGGGGGAACTCCACGCCAAATTTTAAATAAAAAAACGGCATGGGTTCCCCCTCCAAGAGCATACCAGGCCCTTGGGTCTGGTATGGATTTTAAGGGGAACCCCCTAAGCCGAAAAAACTGCGTGGGGGTCCCCCCAAAATCCAAACCAGACCCTTATCCGAGCACGCAACCTGGCAGGCCACAGGAAAAGAGGGGGGACGAGAGAGTGGCCCCCCTCCCTCCTGAACTGTACCAGGCCGCATGCTCTCAACATGGGGGGTTTGGTGCTTTGGGGAAGGGGGGCGACCTGCGGCCCCCCCACCCCAAAGCACCCTGCCCCCATGTTGATGAGGACAGGGCCTCTTCTCGACAACCCTGGCCGTTGGTTGTCGGGGTCTGCGGGCGGGGGCTTATCGAAATCTGGGAGCCCCCCTTTAATAAGGGGGCCCCCAGATCCCGGCCCCCCACCCTATGTGAATGAGTATGGGGTACATCGTACCCCTATCCATTCACCTGGTGGAAAAAAATGTCAATAAAAAAACACACACAGGTTTTTAAAGTAATTTATTGCACAGCTCCTGGGGTCTTCTTCCGACTCCGGGGGTCTCTTCCGACTCCGGGGGTCTTCTTCCGACTCCGGGGGTCTCTTCCGACTTCGGGGGTCTCCGGTGTCGTCTCCGCGCTCTCCGGTTCTTTCTTCCTTCTGCCAGGCCTCTGCTATCTTCTTCCAGCTCTTTTGCTAGCGGGGCCTGGTCTTCTCCGTCGCCTTCTTCCCTCTTCTCCTCTTCGATGTTGACACGTCGCTTCCTCCCGCTGTAATGCTGGCTGTGTGGTGCGCTCCGATTTATATAGGCCTCTCATGACGTCACAGTCACATGCTCCGGATGACCACATGCTCCCATGACGTCACAGTCACATGCTCCGGGGCCACCCGAAGCTTGTGACTGTGACGTCATGAGAGGCCTATATATATCGGAGCGCACCGCACAGCCAGCATTACAGCGGGAGGAAGCGACATGTCAACATCGAAGAGGAGAAGAGGGGAGAAGGCGACGGAGAAGACCGGGCCCCGCTAGCAAAAGAGCTGGAAGAAGATAGCGGAGGCCCGGCAGAAGGAAGAAAGAACCGGAGAAGAGAAGAGGGAAGAAGGCGACGGAGAAGACCGGGCCCGCTAGCAAAAGAGCTGGAGGAAGATAGCGGAGGCCCGGCAGAAGGAAGAAAGAACCGGAGAGCACGGAGATGACACCGGAGACCCCTGAAGTCGGAAGAGACCCCCGGAGTCAGAAGAAGACCCCCGAAGTCGGAAGAAGAGACCCCCGAAGTCGGAAGAGACCCCCGGAGTCGGAAGAAGACCCCCGGAGCTGTGCAATAAATTACTTTAAAAACCTGTGTGTGGTTTTTTATTGACATTTTTTTCCACCAGGTGAATGGGTAGGGGTACGATGTACCCCATACTCATTCACATAGGGTGGGGGGCCGGGATCTGGGGGCGTCCTTATTAAAGGGGGGCTCCCGGATTTAGATAAGACCCAGACAACCAACAACCAGGGGGCAGGGTGCTTTGGGGTGGGGGGGCCGCAAGTCGCCCCCCTGCCCCAAAGCACCAAAACCCCCATGCCAGGTCGCGTGCTCAGATAAGGGTCTGGTTTGGATTTTGGGGGGACCCCCACGCTGTTTTTTCGACTTAGGGGGTTCCCCTTAAAATCCATACCAGACCGAAGGGCCTGGTATGCTCCTGGAGGGGGAACCCATGCCGGTTTTTTATTTAAAATTTGGCGTGGAGTTCCCCCTCAAGATTCATACCAAACACAGTGCCTGGTATTGGCGGGGATCCAAGTCAGATCCCCGTTCATTGACAGTCGGACATATGTCGGCTTCATGTCGCAGGGCAAAGTCGGATCCAAAGTAGGACGCTGTGTCGCACCAGTGTGAACCCAGCCTCAATAATAAAACTTTAAAAAGGCTGAGGGGTTAATTTCAGGTAAAATATATCTTTCTGTTTGTATAGCAAGTTGCTGTAGCGGCTACCCAAAAAGCTAGGCAGTGATATGTAAGATATGTTAAGCACATTTGTATATCATTCTTTGCTCACATTATTTACTCACTTCATTTGTGAGATGTTTGGGTAAGCTAAATTTTAGGTTTCCAGATATTTTATCCTTTATTTGCATCATCAGGTTTCCCAATAGACTACAGTGGAGTTTGTTTTTTAGAGATAGATAGAAATGTAAGATAATTTTTCCCACGAAATAGGATACAGTCTGTTTTCCTGTGAGAAAAGTACCATGTAAATGGATAATTCTTCAATGTTGTCCTGATAAACCTCTGTGTATATTATGAAGAACAAATCATGATTTTCTGTTCTTAAAAGGAATATGTCCTAATTTTGTGCACATTTACTTTATGTTGAAGACTAAAAAAAATAAAAGCATTTTAAAGTATTTTCTTTTTTTAAGTTATTATGGCATTTTGCATATAATTATGTATTCTATTTAGCCAGCAGGTGAAGCTCTTTTTCACATTTTGTCCTAAGTCTCAATAGCCTGTTTACAGAGCTCAAAAGCTTAAGCTGAAATTTATAAACACATGTCAGAGTGTAGGCTTATCCCTCATAAAACAGCTCAGTTAGAGGCTTCAGTCACGCAAATGCAGCTAAAAGCAGCTACTGATGTGTTGTCTCCTTAGATAACCTATAATTGCCCAGGGAATACTTTTTTATATTCAGAGTACAATTAGTTCAAACAGTCATTGACTTAATTCTTCCAAGCAATGTGGTCTGGGTGCTGAAGGCTGTGTGAGTGCATTGAAACTATTACATGGTAATAAACTACCGGTAAGCTTTTCTGATGATACATCCAATTTATATACGGTCATTCAAAAATCTTTATTACTGATGGTAATACATTTTACATTATAATAAGTACCGGTACATTAATAAATTTAATTATCTTACTTAACTGTACATTACAGAACACAAGAAAAGTAGTCAGGTACATGGGGTACATGCAGCTGCCTTCAGGAGTTTGGATACTGGCAAACAAGCATTGTAAAGACAGCCCAATATAACACCAGTTTTTTGCCAGTGTCTTTAGGAGAATATGGAATAAAGATGTAGCGCTAAGTGAAGAAATGAAGCCCAATAATTTGGGCCTCCAATCAAACCAAAGTGATAAATAATATCAATATAATGAGTCCATACAGTGTCCATAGAAAATGTTTGTGTTGTGAAGAAAGAACATGTAGCACTGAAGGGTCATCACATAACTCTTGTAGAAAAAGAGGGGTAGAATACTCTTACCGGAACATTAGACCTGTGGTTTAGGCAGGTCAAATAGGCATACGAAATCCCAGTGGCACTCCTCATCAGTTAGTCTAGAAACTGGATCAGATGGGTCCCCAATGTAGACTCTCCGGTAGGCTCCCCGACTTGACAGCAGACTCTGGGTTTCACACCGATCCAGGTGGTCCTCCGATGGAACTGGAACCGCCACTCAGCAAGGAGACTCTTTACCACGGTGAATATTAGTAACCAGTGGCCAAAGGAAGCTATTACTTGACCAACCACCCATGTGAGGAGAAAAGAAGGGAAGGAATGCTCCAATGGTGCAGGTCAATGAGGGTTTAATCAACCAACATAAAAGTGATCACAAACAATATAAATGTTTAAAAAGGGGCAGTGAATGAGGTAGTGTACCAAGGCCTACGCGTTTCGAACAAATGTTCTTCAACAGGGGCATGCCATACTTTTTTCAGTCCGTTACTGTTCTATCATGTAATGCAGAAACTTCTGTCCCCTGTATCGGGGAGCGCTCCACAACAACGCTGAATCCTGGGAGCCACAATGTCACCCACTGTCTTCCATTGGTCATTTGTTGTCAGCTCTTCCTCCTCTCCCCTTCTGCATCACATAACCGTGCTGGAGTGGACTAAAAAAAGGTATATTTACACATCTTTTTTGCCTGTAATATATACCATAGCTAGGAGGAGGGAGAAAGCAGTGTTTTAAGCAGGCATAAATGTAGTCTTTACTTACACTTTAAAGTCTCCTTAGGGCAGGGCTTGACAAAAGTGTATTTTTTCCCAAAAAAGTGTGCTTGTAAGACCGCTGCGCAAATACGGTGTGACAGAAAGTATTGCAACACCTGCCATTTTATTCTCTAGGGTGTTAGAATAAAAAATATATATAATGTTTGGGGGTTCTAATTAGAGGGAAGGAGATGGCAGTGAAAACAGGCAGGGGAAGCTCCATTAGCATTGCTGGTTGTCTTGTCATACCAACGGCCACCACAAGATGGCGCCAGATCACAGAAGGAAGCATAGGCCTGCAGAAGGCCGCAAAGCCGCGGCCTCAATTACCGGCCGGCGCGGCCCGACGTGATCGTGCGGCGCGCGGGGGGGGGTCAGGGAGATACAGGATACCCCAACTGTGCTGCCCCAGGCGCCAGGTCACTAATTCTAGTCACAATGGCGACCTGGCGCCCGGGGATTGTCAAACCCTGCCTTAGGGAATATACCCACCGAATGACAAAGACCACTGAATGAGACATGTCCTTGATCCTTTCTATTTATCTTTCTATGTGGTGAGGACTGCTGCAGTCTAAAGACTACTGTTGTGGCAAGTCAGAGCTTAGGCCTTTCTGGGAGCATAAATTGCTGAGTCCCCTAACGTGTTTAATCTCAAGAGTGCCACCTGCAACACTTCTTTGTCAAAAAGCCAATGGTGGGAGAGGTGCTGGTACACATTTTGTGTTTTGGCACTTCAACACTTTTAAATTTGGTGCCATTTTCTGAGCTCACTCCCTGGGCCCCCTACTGAACCTATGCACCAGACCTCCTGGGGACTTGTACTGTGTATGGACTACATTTTGGACTACATTTGTGGACCTGCTCACTCCCTCCAAACATCCTGTACTCTGATCCTCTGCACTCTGATTTTGATGGCCTGGTCCCCAAAGAGTCTCAGCCTACTGATATTTCTCCTCAAACTTAAGACACCATTTTGGTCTCTATTGACGAAGTGTGCACATGTCTTTACCTGGAGCATCATGCATCGGCCATGTAAATGTTCACCAGCCTGGCCTAATCCTGAAAATATTTTCACTCCTCCCAAATTCTTTGTCCAAATAAACCCTATTGAAGAGGGGTTCCTAAAAAAAAGTGGACTGTGCCTATTGTGGACCCAGCCATCTCTTGTCTTAACAAGACCTTAAAGTGGAGGTCCACCCTAAAAAAAAAGTTTTTTACTTACTAGAAATTGCGGTTGTTATGCGGATCTTCTTAATCTGCCTCTTCCTATACCGTGGCTGGTCTTCATTCTCGGGTTGTCTTCTGGGGAATGAGGCGCGCTGCCTTCTGGGAACTGTGTGTATCCCAGAGAGCAGCCGCCCATTCATATAGCGTCGTGAGACTCGCACATGCACAGTAGGAAACGGGCAGTGAAGCCGCAAGGCTTCACTGCCCGTTTCCCTTAGTGACGATGGCAGCGCCGGGACCAGTCACGATCGAGGGATCGGCCTCGTGGGGCTGACATCACGGGCGCCTAGGACAGGTAAGTGTCCTTATTAAAAGTCAGCAGCTACAGTGTTTGTAGCTGCTGACTTTAAAAAAAAAAAAAAAATCGCAGGTGGAACCCCACTTTAACTGTCCCTCTGGAGGACAACCCAGTCTTTAAAAACCCTGTGGATAAAAGGTTGGAAGCCCTTTCTAAGGCCATGTTTCTATTTGCAGCCCCTGCCCTGCAGCTTGCCAATGCGGCCATGTCTGCCTGCCAAACATTAGCTGTCTGGTCCAAGAATATGTCTCAGGGTCCTTGTTCTATCCTGATGGATTATTTTGTCCTCCAGCATGAGCTTTTGCCTATTGTGTTGACACGCTAGGGGATATTTTTTTAATAAAATATTTAGAATGGGCCTTCTTTCAGTACATGTGGAGGACAGAGACTGTAGCTCAGTGGTTCTCAACCTGGGGTCGGGACCCCCTTGGGGGGTCGAATGATGATTTGCCAGGGGTCACCAAATCCTGGGCTGTTCCTGAAGCCCGTACCTCTCGCCCAGCCTTTTTGCAGTCGCAAAGCAGAGCTGTCCTTGGAGCCCGCGGCCGCCCACTCAGCCTCTTTGCAGCCGCCCATTCAGTTCACAGCATAGCTGGGGGGGCAGAGACTAGAGGTCAGCTGACTGGTGAGGAATGTGAAGTGGGAGGGGCTGGAGGAGACCCTATCTCCTGTTTTCGGTAGAGGTGTCACTGCACCACAAAGTCAGAGACACAGTGAGTAACACTACCTGTGATTATAGTTCCTATTAAAAGTCCCTACTACAGTTCTCAGATCAGCAGATGACCTTGATCAAGAGCACCTAAGTTGGCTGATCAGAACTCTCCCCAGCATTGCAACTCATCCCAACTCCCTACAAGCACTGCCACTCATACCATTCCCCCCACTCCCCCCCCACCAAGGAGTGAGAGAAGGAATAAAAATAGAGAATACATGGAAGGGAGAGGAAAAGAGGGGGAGGAACAAAGAAAAAGGAAGAGAAAGAGCAAGAAAGATGGCTAGAGAGAGGGATGGGGGAAAAAAACCCCAAGAAATTAGGATAGAGAGAGATAAAAGAGAAAGAAAGAAGAACAAAGAGAAAGAGTGGTACATCCTAAAATGTACCATAAGGGGTTTTAATACTATACGAGTAGAAGGGAATCAGGGAGCGCTAAATGTCAGTGGGTTAGGGGCGCAAATTACTTGTCTTGCTTTGGTTGCTGACAACTCACACTACGAAAATTATTTTACTGTTAGGGGTCCCCACAACTTGGCAAATTGTATCAAGGGGTCACGGCACTTCAATGCTTGAGAACCACTGATGTAGCTTAAAGTGGTTGTATACCCCCAATGTGGAAGTTGTACCTAGCAAGTGCCGTGACTGACGGCTCCCGCGCCAGTCACAGAGCCAGAGTCCACGGCGCCAGAAGGAAGAGGGGCAAAGATGGATCCCACCACCGGTGGGGACAGCGGGGGGTTCGTTTGCAGGTAAGTGACACATAATGGGCTAGTATGCATCAGGGTTTACTTCCTCTTAAATGTTGGTCTGTTGAGCTTCAGTGCAAGAAGCACCTCATACGTATGCCATTTCATAGCAAATGCCTCTTTAGTGAATACCTGGACAATTATATCGTGAAGATCACTGTGGGGAAACCTACCCTTTTGCCCCAAAAAAGTAAAAGCGAAAATCTTCTGGGAAACCCTCTTCTGCTGAACCTAAGAAAAGTACCTTTTATTTCTCCCAGGCCTTAAAATTCAAGGTCCTCCAGTTCCATGAACAAGTTGTTCTCTAAATGAGGAGATGCCCCACTTTTCAAAGTGGATGTCAGTTGGCATTTGCAGCCCTCTGGTCCTCGGACGTTTAATACCTTTGGGTCCAGAGCATGCCTACAGGCTGAATCTTTGGTCTCTACTTCAACCCAGCTTCTTGTTGTCAAACTTGTGAATGCCATTGCAAAGACATTACTGCAAAGTCTAGCATTGCACATAGAAAGCATATTTCTCCTGGTGCCTTTCAGAAAGTACTCTGTGAAATTAATCCTGCCTTATTCTAGTCTGATCTGTTTCGTCTGATTAGTGTTTTGCTTCAAGTACCATTAGGGATCAGATCTCAGCCTTGGTGGTTCTCTTGTCAGAAGCTGCTTAATGACGGCCTCTGTACAGGGTTTTACTCATATTGTTTCTGATGAGCAAGGAAGGGAGGGATGCCTGATTCACATAGAGCCAATAATGAAAAATACCAAACGAGAGATACGTTTATGTGAAAACGGGATCCTCCTAACCAAAACGCGCGTGGAAACAAGAAGGGAGATGGGGGACGGGAGATTGGGACAACCCAATAGACGGTTATAGGGTGAATCAACCACAATACATTTGGTAATAGAAAAATAGAAAAGACTTTATTGGTCGAATGCTATCTAAATAATCACATTTCAACCTAACAGTATGGATATACACATGTAGGGGAAAGGGTTTCTCCTGAATATATGCACATTAGAATAAAAACATGAAAAAACACACATACACAGTGCACTGTTGGAAAAAGTAAAAATGATGGCCTGGGTGGACTTCAGCCGCCCGCTCTACTTCTCCTAAGTGTCCTTACTAAGAATGAACCCTGAATGACCGGGTGAATATTGTGTCAATATCCGGAGCTTGCAGCATTTGTTGAATGAAAGGACTGTTCAAACCAAACCAATGTAGGATTTAGGCTGTAGAATAAGGTGACCAGATTTTTTAAATGAAATCCGGGGACATGTTTTTTTTTTTTTTTTACTAGTAATGGCGGCAATCAGCGACTCTCTGCTCGTCGCCGCCTGTCAAGTCTTACTCCCCGGGCCCCGGCTACTACTGGGTGGTGAGCAGAGGAAGATCACTCCGCCAGGGAAGGCAAGGAGATAAGCAGGCAGGCGGCTGGCCGGGACTTGAGCCAAGGCAGAAGGACATGCGAGCGGAGCTGAATGGGCATCCAAAACTGAAGAAATATTCCCTCCGCTCCGACCAGCACATGATCATCAGAAAGGGGCACAAATAATGGAAAAAAATACACCCCCCTAAGCTAGTAGGTGTGACGGAGTGGGGGGGTGTAATTCAGATTTTTTTTTTTTTAATTCTGCACGGTCTTTGAAATTGCCCCAGCCCCTGTTCAAATACAATCCGGGGACAAAACCGGGGACAGACTTGGTCTGGGGACAGTGTCCTCAATCCGGGGACTGTCCCCTGAAACCGGGGATGTCTGGTCACCCTACTGTAGAATGAACGATAACTCAAATCTAAATCCAGACTGGAGTGTTGGAATCAAGCCGTGTTGGCAAATATACCTGCTAATGCAATGTTCATGCAGTGCAGCTCCATATATCAATAGATAAACCTGAATTCGCTGGTAAGACTATTGATGCAGTGTAATGAGCACTGGATTGCACTCAGCAATATGGCATGGAACTTATTCTGAGTATGATCTGTTGCAGACAGTCCATGGAGGGACACAGGCTTGAGCCCAGTCCTGGCCGAGTATGGTGAGGTGATATTTAAATAGAGGGGAGGAAGGGGGCACGATAACCATATGGTAATATACTTGCTTACCCATCCATAACATCCATCCCGTGACACCAGAGTCTCTTTTAAGCCGTTGCTCGTGGATATATAGTGATGTCCTTGAGCTCTGTAGCTCTCGCTGTGCTGCTGCTCAGAAAAGTGATCCTTCCGGCTTGAAGGAGGCTGCTGCGTAGAGTACGTCCTTCCGTGGAGTCGCGTGCAGCTCCTGTGATCAGCTGGCTCTGTTTCAATGCATCAGCACTGACCGTATGACTGGAGCCGTCGCGCCGTAAGATCTAAGGATACACAAGCCTGTGTAATAGCAGGTTTAGGCCTCTGGGGGCAAGATCTGACTGTCCTTGTCTTATCCTCTGTTAGCTGGCAGTGAATTCATTCAATGGTGTTCATTGCGAGGAGAGGAGAGGAGCGAGTGGGGTTTTGTCAACAACCCAGAATTACAACGTCGGACATGACGCGTTTCGTGACGAATATGTCACTTCATCTTGATGTGTCAGTGGATTATTAGTGCTCCTATTATATAGCCTTGTTTAGCCAATCACAGGTAAAATACCACTGACTGACGAAGTAGCGCCATCTTATGGTCACAACAGGTAATGTTGATATCCATGCAAAAAATAAATATATACATTCACAAGGTTTCAAAAATGAGAAAAATTATTATTACAGTGTTTATAGGAAAAACACCAAACCGGACAGTGAGGCTAGGTATAGATGGATGTTGCAATAATACATACAAACAAAACCCTGTCATCATAGACTGATTATACCTATCTAATTATAGGGTGTAAATACACTGGACATTTGTACTGAGGGGAAAACAGAGGCGGGAAACATATACCGTGCTGATCATAAACATAATTAAATGTCCTATTTAAGGCTCCAGAAAAATCTTTAGGCTCATTTCTGTATTTAAGCCTTTGGGCTGGAGTGTCTGGAGCCTAAAGATCCAGGTCTTTTCATGTCGGATCAGGACGGTATCGAAATCCCCTCGTCTTTCTGATAGGTTAAGGGCGTAGAACCCCTTTACTCGCAGGCCTAGTGTTTTTCCCTCATGATATCTTAAAAAATGTTGGGCCACTGGGGTGTCTTCTTTGAGACGAATGCTCTTTAGATGTTCAGCAAAACGTACTCGAAGTTGTCGTTTTGTTTTGCCCACATAGAGTAAATGGCATGGGCATTCCAAAATATAGAGCACACGTGCTGTACCACAATTAATAAAGGATTTAATCTCATAGTGATTCTTAGATTGTGAGTCTCTAAAGCTTTTTGTTCTATCTACATGTTTACATGTGCCACAGTGGCCACATGAAAACATGCCCACTGTACGTGGTATGTCTGTCAGCCAGTTGCTATCAATAGGGCGTATATATTCACTATTGACAAGTGCATCCCTAAGATTTCTGGCCCTTTTAGCTGTTAATTGGGGCCTGTCACCTACTATTTTCTTGAGTTGTTCACAGCCAGTCAAAACGTGCCAGTGCTCTGTGAGGACCGCTCGTACTTGGTGCCACTGGACACCAAAAGGAGTGATGAACCGAGCTGGTCCATCCTGATTGGATTTGAGGTTGGGTTTGGGCTGAAGCAATTCTTCTCGTGGGCGTTGACTAGCAATGCTTCTTGCCCTGCGAAGTGTTCTGTGCCCATATCCCCTATCTCTAAACTGCTGGTAGAGGATCTCGGATTCCCTGCGATACATTGCTTCACTGGAGCAGTTCCTCCTGATTCTGAGGAACTGTCCTACTGGTATTCCGCGTTTAAGAGGAGCAGGATGGTAGCTATCTGCCCTTAAAAGGGTATTGGCTGCTGTAGTTTTCCTGTAGGTCTGGGTGGTCAAATACCCCTCATGGATGGTTAATTTTAAATCCAGAAAGGAAATCTCACTGAGGCTGGAAACAGAAGTAAAGCGTAAGTTACGCTTATTCTGATTAAGCTCATCCATGAACTGGCTTAGCTGTGTAGGGGTCCCTGACCAAATCATGAACACGTCATCTATGTACCTCAGCCACGCTCTAGCGTGTCTGAGGTACATCGAGGAGGTGTACACAGTGTCCTCCTCCCACCACCCCAGGTGGAGGCAAGCATATGATGGGGCCCAGGGGGCCCCCATTGAGGTCCCCTGTAGTTGTTGGAAGAATTTAGTTGCGAATTGGAAATAGTTATTTTTCAAAGCCATTTCCAAGAGTTCCAGAATGAACTCATTCTGTACTGCCATACGCGGGAAGCTGCGTTCTAGGAAATGGTAGACCGCCAACATACCCCACTCGTGTGGAATAGATGTATATAAGGACTCAACGTCCACACACACAAGGAGGGCTCCGTCCGGGATAGGCATGTCCTTAATATGTCTTAGGACATCCCCAGTGTCACGTACAAATGACGGAAGAAGTTGCACTAAATCCTTAATGAGACTATCCACATATTTCCCTATCCTCTCTAAGGGACCTCTTATGGCAGACACTGTTGGTCTGCCTGGTGGGTTGTTCTGATTCTTGTGGATCTTTGGTATTATGTAGAAAATAGGAATATTATAGTCTGCAACTCTCAAATACTCAAATTCCCGTCTAGATAGAAGACCCTCCTCAGTTGCCCACATAAGTTTATCGTTGATCTGCTCCACCAAGGTGTTAAATGGATTATGATCAAGCTTTTTATATGTCAACTGATCTGAGAGGAGTCGATATGCCTCCTTCTCATAGAGGATGGCAGACTGTAAGAACACATTTCCGCCCTTGTCACTGGGTTTTATAATGACAGTGTCAGTTCTACGTAGATCTTCCAGGCCCTTTCGTTCTGCTTCAGAGAGGTTGCCTATCGGTTTGGTGTGCCAATTCAATTTTTGTAAATCTTCCTGGACAAGGTCCAAGAAGACTCCAAGACGTTTATTATTTTTAAATTGTGGCATATTAGTAGATCTGATTTTTAGCATGGCTTTACGTTTGGTAGTATTGGAGTCATCATTATCGTCGTCACTAAATGAGGGGTCACCCTCCTCAAGTAGTGATTCTAGATTACTGAGTGCCTTCTCTTCATCAGTATTAAGCTGTTCTAGGGGTGCTGGTTGTGAATCTTTATCTAGGAATAATGACCTATAAAATACTCTCCTAAGGAATAGGTTTAGGTCCTTAAAGGTCTCAAATTGATCCATATCTATGGAGGGGGAAAAAGAGAGGCCTCTACCAAGGAGATCTAAGTGGTTTTGCTCTCATTTAAAATCAGATAGATTAATTACTTTTAAGTCATTAGTAACAATAGAGCTCTGGGTAACTATCTGTGTTTCCTCTGGCTCCTCCTGATTGTTTGATCTTTTGGAGGCCTGTACCCTTTTCCTTGATTCCTTGCGTCTCCTGTTCCCCCTATTCTGTCTCCCTTTAAGATCCCCTTGATTAATGGTGGAACATCTTGTGTCAATTGATCCTTCTCTAAAAAAGACACAGAGCGGGGGGTTTCCTCCTCACTACCTGAAGATTGAGCACAGCCCTCAAAGCTTGACTGAGAGTGGGATCTTCTTTGGCGGGAGCGACCTCTCTGACCCTTGGGGGTAAGATCGAAGATTTCCCCCTTCGCCCAGTCTTCTAAATCCCGTCTAAACTTCCCCTGCTTAGTGGTCTTTAAGTTCCTCTGAGTTTTCTCAACTTCTCTTTTCAGAGAATCATTTAGACTTTCAAAGTCTGGACTGTCTCTAAACGGTTCAAGTTTTTGTCCGCTCTCGAGTATGGCACCTTGCAAGGTAACCAGTTGGTCTTTTTCCTCTTCTATGATCAATTTGATCACCTCAATACCATGTGTAATGCATTGTTTTTGCCATTTGTCTAAAAAGTTTTTGGTATGTAGATGAGCAGCTGGCACCACTCTTTCCCTAAGGCCTCTTGGAATGATGCCCCTCTGTACATAAGATTCAAGGGATAAGATATCCCATTTACGATTCAAAGATCGAATAATTAATTTCTTGTGGTCCCTAAACAATGGTTTGATGTCGTCTTTAACTACTATGTCAGGGGTGGTTGGGTCTTCATTAAAGGTGGCCCTGATTTCGCTATCAAGGTCCTCACTCAGTACAAATGCCATACCCTGTCAGCTAACCTAAGAAAAGTACCTTTTATTTCTCCCAGGCCTTAAAATTCAAGGTCCTCCAGTTCCATGAACAAGTTGTTCTCTAAATGAGGAGATGCCCCACTTTTCAAAGTGGATGTCAGTTGGCATTTGCAGCCCTCTGGTCCTCGGACGTTTAATACCTTTGGGTCCAGAGCATGCCTACAGGCTGAATCTTTGGTCTCTACTTCAACCCAGCTTCTTGTTGTCAAACTTGTGAATGCCATTGCAAAGACATTACTGCAAAGTCTAGCATTGCACATAGAAAGCATATTTCTCCTGGTGCCTTTCAGAAAGTACTCTGTGAAATTAATCCTGCCTTATTCTAGTCTGATCTGTTTAGTCTGATTAGTGTTTTGCTTCAAGTACCATTAGGGATCAGATCTCAGCCTTGGTGGTTCTCTTGTCAGAAGCTGCTTAATGACGGCCTCTGTACAGGGTTTTACTCATATTGTTTCTCCTGTGCATTCTTCAGTGGCAACCTGTGAAGCTCTGATGAACTCCATGCCCAAGAAGATTAAGGCAGTGCTGAAAAATAATAGTGGCCACACAAAATATTGACAATTTGGGCCAAATGTGGACATTTTCACTTAGGGGTGTACTCACTGTTGTTGAAAAGATATAATAAAATATTTACAAATGTGAGGGGTGTGAGGGGAGTGAAGCCCCGTACACACGATCGGATAACCTATGGATTTTCGTCCGATGGATTTGTCCATCGGAAATCCGATGAAACTGTTTTTCATCAGTCTTGGCCACACACCATCAGTCAAAAAACCGATCGTTCCAAACGCGGTGACGTAAAACACTCCGATGAGCCGAGAAAAATGAAGTTTAATGCTTCTGAGCATGCGTCGACTTGATTCTGAGCGTGCGTGGGTTTTTTAACCGATGGACTTGCCCATAGACGATCGGAAATTCCCATCGTTTTTTTATCCATCGGAAAATTTTAAAACGTTCTATTTTTTACAACCGATGGAAAAAAGACCGATGGGTACCATACACGATCGGTTGGTCTGATGAAAACCGTCCATCGGACGGTTTTCATCAGTCAAACTGATCGTGTGTACGGGGCTATACTGTATAAATACATGTTGCACGGGTGCTTGGTATCCTCCAAAGGAAACAGAAGGGATAGTAGATCCTCAGTGAACAGTGAATCCTCTACACGTTTTGCTGATATCTACCGCTTCTTCAAGAGAAATTATACTAAATAAGAGTAACATAGTGCACATGGTAACAAACAATAATACAATACAATAATGAAAGGTACATCAATACTGGAACCAGGGGGCAAAATGGTATTGTCACTTACCAATGTGGACAAACACTCAAGGAAGACCAAGACAGTAGTACCATCAACTCTCCCCTATGGCGAGCATGGGGGACGCGCAATAGATACATGCTGATGCTGTAAATAGCAACTGAAAATAAAGAAACCTTTCAAAAGGGACACAAGATAAAAAAAAATATTGTATCCTACTAGAATAGAAAAAGGAGAGGAAAGAAAGGAGGGAAAGGGAAGAAGGGGAAGGAGAGCGAAGGAGTGAGCGCGGAGGGGACAAAGGGAAAGAAAGGGAGAGGGGGGAGGGGGATGAGAAGGGGAGAGAAAGGGAAGGGAGGGGAGAAAGGGAAAAAAGAGGGGAAAATAAGAAAGCTTATCATTCAAGCCTATTTTCTCTGGGACAAGGTACCTCCTCTACCTATTAAGGCACACTCCACTAGGTCAGTTAAGGCCTCTTTGGCTTTTCAGCATCAGACATCTGTTTTCAAGGCTGCCACCTGGTCTTCTGTTCACACATTTACTAAAGCTTTACCAGGTGGAAGTCCAGGCCTCAACTAATGTTGGCTTCGCTTTTTCAGGAAGCTCTGTAATCTGTTGAGCTCCTCTGTTAACCTTTTGGTTTTAGTGGGCCTGTAAGCCTTTATTTACTGTGCTGCCCACCCCTTACTTGGGCTGCTTACTTCTTCTGTGTTAAAAAAATATATGATTATGAAAACAGGATTTTTGACTTACTGTAAAGTCCTTTTGCATTACGAGACACAAGTGGCTCCTGTCTGTCTTTTATCCACCCATAGTATTTCCTACTGGAAAAAAAAACTAAGGCATGCTGGGAGTAGGAGGGGTTATACAGGGCTTCCATACAGCTCTTGTTTGACATTGTGCTATCTCCTAAACGCAACTGCATTACCTATGTACCTGTCTACTTCTATTATGTTTCAAAATGTACTCGCTTGTTTTTTTCTTTTTTAGTATGTCCCAAATCTTTGCTTGAATATATATATATATATATATATATATATATATATAGATATATATATATATGAACATGTATATATATTTTTTCATGCAAAATAGTTACTTTTATATAATTAGATAATCTTTAATTATGCACCTTTTTGTTTTTGCCTTGGAATTTGATCCAGTTTCTTTTGACTTCCTTAGTGTTCGATTATTTTGTCAAAGGGCACATCCTCTTAAACCACAATCTGTATTACGTTTGCCTAATATGAAACTTCCGAATTACCATTCCCTGTATTCCAGCTATGCATTTAACCTATAGGTTTGCCGATTTTGGATGACCCCCAATCTGTTTGATGCTGAGGAGGTCTCAGAGTTCCTGGCTGAAGGGGGAAAAGACGTTTCTGATGGACCCCTTAGATAAGTTATTTCCTTTCTATTGCCTCGTAACACAAAGGCCTGGCCTGTTTAAAAACAAGCATATTTGTACTTTGTGTCCTGGGAAATAGAGGACAAAATCTAATTATCTTCTGCATCAACATTTTTTGATCAGAAACACATTCTAGAACAGTTTTGTCATTTCTGAGAACCATTTCAGAAGGAGAAAAGCAGTATCAGTTTTGTCCTAATTTTAACAAAATCTTTAAGTGATTTGTATTTTTTTTTATTTTGCTGGTTGGAAAATTGATTATTGATTTATAATATAAATATATTGATTATAACTATGATTAATAATATTTTTGATTTATAAGGATTTGCTAACAAAACGATTCCATGCCTGTGACACAATATAAAAAGTAGGCGCTATTCCTTTAAATAAATGTGTATAAAACATTTTTTTTCAACAAATACTAATCAATATGCAGGTGCAAAAACCTTTCCTAGAATACAAAATAAATGAATGGTGCATCTGAAAAAAACAAGTCCATCCAAACAATAAATAATGTCCATCACTAAATAATCAGCATCCCAACACCATGCTCAGGAATGGTGGACTGACATTTATTCTTTCATTCAAAATGATGTGCCTCACCATGTGCAGTAAAAGTGCTAATTCACCAGAGCCTCTTGGCTAATACAGGCCTATCAAGCCCTTCTACATATCCACCAAGGCAACAGGAGACAAAAGGGGATCACCTACTTGACCTCCAATCTCACTATGGATTCCAGCAATTAGTCTCTCTCATAATCACCAAATAACGAAAGCCAGAAAAGGATAATCCTACAGTGTAGTAAGATTTATTTAATACATTTGCATCAAAGAATAAAATATGTGCACTCAATTTTGTACTGTATGTGTCTAGTGGCACCAAGACAAACAGCCTCACTGCTCAGAGATAGCCTCTCACCGTTGTTTTATCCGCAGAGTCGGCGTGCATTCTTCAGACCGGAACTCGTTACCAGCTGTCATTTGGTACATACGCCCATGTGCATGCTGGTGCTTTATGAAAATCTTGAAACATGACCATGTACAGCTGTCTTTTCTAATACATCTCAATAGACAGTCCTACGTGGCAGCAGCGGGTCCCCGGAATGTCAGTTACATAAGCATTGCATGCTGTATGGCCTCTCTATGGTCGTATGCATGAAGACACCAAGCTCCAATTAAATACTTCTGTTGCCTGTTATAAATTAGATACAAAATTATTATTCATTATAATACAACAAAAACTTCTGATTGAATACATTTTACTAATTTTGAAACTCTATGATGATTTGCAGGATGAGAATGTTTTTTTTTAATTATGTTTTTTAAAAGGAACCAGAGCAGGACATTGTACCCTTTTTATGCCCAGAGCATATGAAAAAAAGCTTTAAGAGCTGGGTACAAAGGAAAATTCTTTCTACCCAACCCTTTGGTTCTTATCAGATGATGCTCAAACATTCTGGGGTTGATTTACTAAAACTGGAGAATTCAAAATCTGGTGCAGCTGTCCACGGTAGTCAATCAGCTTCTAACTTCATCTTGTTCAATTAAGCTTTGGTTTCTGTGCAGAGCTGCACCAGATTTTGCACTAGTTTTAGTAAATCAACCCCATTATCTAAACTGTGAGGTCAGGGAGGTAAGACAGTAATGTATTGTTAGCCATATTTATGATGAGGAGAGTTGCATTGGACAGTGAGAGAAGGCCATATGTGAAGAGCATTTTATGAGGTACATGAGCTTAACACTGTAATATACAATACAGTGTCTTGAAAAAATATTCATACCCGTTTACATGTGTAGCGGGGTCTTCAAATATAGGGGAATGTTTAAGTGGTAGTTGTGCTCAAACACCTTATTTGATAGGGCTCTGCTAAACCATTTTATACTGCAGGTAGAATACTGGTGTGTGGTTTCCTGTGGCCTGTGGATGGCGCTGCCATCGGGCTAGGGTTGAACCGCTGGTATAGTGCTGTGCCTTGAATGTCCCCTCTCGGCGGTGGTATGGTGGGCGTGTTGGCCTGCTGTGCATGCCGGGAGAGGATATAAAAGGGGCGGACGCTGCCTGTAGGTGTTCGAGAATTCCCGGGGGTCCTACCCCGGGGAGTGTGATGTTCTTTTCGTCGGCCACCCTGAGCACCTTTAGCCCTGGGGTGGGGTTCCTGGCCCGGTACACTGGCGGATCAGTCCCAGGCACCTTTAGCCTTGGGGCTGCAACTGAAGGCCTTGGGTCCAGCACCTTTGGCTGGGGCCCACGGAGGGAAGAGGAATCTCAGGGTGCTGCCTTGCGAGGAGACCCGTATCTGGAAGAGGAGGCCGGGGGAGGACCGTTCTGAGGGATTGGTGAGAGATCACAGTGAAGGAAGGGGCCCGGTAACTCTCTGGAGAGATGTCATCTCCCTGAAAGAGGCCTAATACCACAAGCAAAGTTCATCAGGTCTGTGGCAGAGACCCAAGTTTCATCAGGTCTGTGGCAGAGACCCAAGTTTCACCAGGTCTGTGGCAGAGACCCAAATTCACCCATAACAGTTCGAGCAGAGACTGTGTGTAATCTAATCACTCCGGCTGCTAGGATCCACTCTAATGGGAGACTATCCGGGTGAGCTGAGCCTACATGAAGGGACAGGTAGTGAGTTATACATTTGTTTGTGCCTGGACCTAATTCAACACCTTTTGCTGTCCTGTTCTCCATCCACCCTTTTCTATCTAGTGACTGTGCATATGAGAAAATAAACTCTACGATGGAGTTGCAACTGGTCTGGACCTTGGAGTTATTGTGGGGGAAATAGAGACTTGTCTTTATTGCAGTGGAGACGAGAACCATTCTCTGGAGAACCTGGCCGTGGAGACCCAGTTACATTGACACCGCTCAACCTCTTCACACAGGAGGGTACGGGCATGTAGTACGGTGTGTCCCTTTTCTTACAAGTGAGCCAACGGTAGGAAAAAGGGGTCTGTGTGCTACATGTGTCATGTTACAACCAAAAACGTAAATGTATTTTATTGGGATTTTATGTGATAGACCAACACAAAGTGGTACATAATTGTGAAGTGGAAGGAAAATAATACATGGTTTTCAAAATTTGTTACAATTAAATTTGTGAAAAGTGTGGCGTGCATTTGTATTCAGCCCCCCTGAGTCAATACTTTGTAGAACTGCCTTTTGCTGCAATTATAGCTGCAAGTATTTTTGGGTATGTCTCTACCAGCTTTGCACATTTAGAGAGTAAAGCCTCGTACACACGGCCGAGATTCTCGTCGAAAAAAACATGTCGTTTTTTTCGCCGAGATTCTTGGACAAGAAACTTGTCCCGGCCGAGTGTACACACGCTCCTTTCAAAGAACCCGCGGTTCTTTGAATGGAGCGAACGCGGTGACGTCATCGAATACGACGAGCATGCGCTCGTCACATTCGATGCCGTCGCCGCCATCTTTGTTCACCCTACCTATGCCTAGGAAGCTACCGCGCATGCGTCGAAGTCATTTCGAGCATGCGCGGGCTTCCCGGCGAAAAGGTAAGTGTACACACACACACTTTTCTCGTCGAGAAACAGGCTGACGAGAATCTCGACCAGAAAATAGAGAGCAGGTTCTCTATTTTCTCGTCGAGATTCTTGTCGCTTTTCTTGACGAGAAACCATACACACGAACAAATTTCTCGGCAAGAAATCTCTGCCAGCAAGTTTCTTGCTGGTTTTTGCCGAGAAACTCGTTCGTGTGTACGAGGCTTGACATTTTTGTCCATTCTTTGAAAAATAGCTCAAGCTCTGTCAAATTGGAGGGATAGTGTCTGTGAACAGCAATTTTCAAGTCTTGCCACAGATTCTCAATTGAATTTAGGTCTGGACTTTGACTGTGCCTTTCTAATATATGCATATGCTTTGATCTAAATCATTATATTCTAGCTCTGGCTGTATGGTTAGGGTCATTGTCCTGCTGGAAGGTGAACCTCTGCCCCAGTTTCAAGTCTTTTGCAGACTCTAACAGGTTTTCTTCTAAGATTGCCCTGTTTTTGGCTCCATCCATCTTCCCATCAACTCTGACCAGCTTCCCTGTCACTGCTGAAGAAAAGCATCCTCACAACATGATGCTGCCACCACCATGTTTCACAGTGGGGATGGTGTGTTCAGGGTGATGTGCAGTGTTAGTTTTCCGTCACACATAACGTTTTGCTTTTAGGCCAAAAAGGTAAATTTTGGTCTCATCTGACCAGAACACCTTTTTCCACATGTTTGCTGTGTCCCTCATATGGCTTCTCACAAACTGCAAATGGGACATCTTATATCTTTCTTCCAACAATGGCTTTCTTCTTGCCACTCTTTCATAAAGACCAGATTTGTGGAGTGCATGACTAATAGTTGTCCTGTGGACAGATTCTCCCACCTGAGTTGTGGATCTCTGCAGCTCCTCCAGAATTACATTGGGCCTCTTTGCTGCTTCTCTGATTAATGCTCTCCTTGCCCAGGCCTGTCAGTTTAGTCGGACGGCCATGTCTTGGTCAGTTTGTAGTTGTGCCATACTCTTTCCATTTTTGGATGATGGATTGAACAGTGCTCAGTGAGATGTTCAAAGCTTGGGGTATTTTTTTAATAACCTAGCCCTGCTTTAAACTTCACAACTTTATCCCTGACCTTTCTGGTGTGTTCCTTGGCCTTCGTGATGCTGTTTGTTTACTGTGGTTCTCTTACAAACCTCTGACGGCTTCACAAAACAGCTGTATTTATACTGAGATTAAATTACACACAGGTGAACTCTATTTACTGATTAGGGGACTTCTGAAGGCAATTGGTCCCAGTAGATTTTAGTTAAGGGTATCAGAGTAAAGGGGGCTGAATACAAATGCATGCAGATATTTATTTGTAAAAAAATTGGAAAACCATTTATCATTTTCCTTCCACTTCACAACTACTATGTGACACTTTGTGTTGGTCTATCACCTAAAATCCCAATAAAATACATTTACGTTTTTAGGCTGAAAATTTTCAAGGGGTGTGAATACTTTTTCAAGGCACTGTATATCCAAATCCTTCAGGTATGCCTATGACTTGACTTCTAAGTTTCAAGTGTCTACCTGTTTTTCGACTGGTTCACAAAAGGATGCGGTCCAGTGTGCTTTTTGTCGACATCAAACATGCATAGACAGTGTTTAATATTGATTCTAATAATTCAGACCAGTGCAGTGCATTCCAGTCAATAATAGAACATGTTGCATTTTTTCCTGGAACACAGCAAAGCGCATCCAAAGTGCACCGGAAACACACATGTCCTCGTTTGAGATGAAAAAATGCACCAAAAACGCAAAGGAATGCACCAAAATGCGTATGCAGAAATGCATTTGAAATGCAGAAATTTTGGTGTGAACTGGCCTTTAGACACCATAGGAAATTCACTGCACATTTTTGAAGGTGCACAGGTTCACTTCATTCTTCTGCACTTCGCATTGTTTCCTGCTTAGTAAATCAGGTCCCATGTCAATATGTCCACATATGATACAGTCTGACTGCACATCTACCTAAAGCTATTTAGAGAGAAAGCCTACTTAAACAATATATTCAATGTGTTAAATGCAGTCAGGTCTTTGCATTATCAAGTTCTTACATTCAATAGGTATAGCACAGTTATATTGTATTGTGTATGGATAATTTAAGGTTGATTATTACACAGCAGTACAAGCATTTGGAGCATTTTTGTTTCTGTTGGGCAATTGATGAGTTTAGTTTGTGTGATTATCAACAGTTATGTGTGACAGAAGTGTACATATTTGCTCAGTTATTACAGCATGATAGAAACCTATCATGCACCTTTGATTATGGTCTGCAAGTCTCCCACTTTGCGTTGTTTTCAGGGAGACATAAACCAAAGGCTCATTCCTTTAGGGAATACCATTGAGTTATTGTAAAATATGTGACCGTTTGAACATTCTTCTTCTGTCTTGGAGTTCCCCTTTCCTTTTTCATAGTTTATATGGTATTAAAGAATT
The DNA here is from genome assembly GCA_029206835.1 of Rana muscosa. Taxonomy (NCBI): domain Eukaryota; kingdom Metazoa; phylum Chordata; class Amphibia; order Anura; family Ranidae; genus Rana; species Rana muscosa. The sequence goes on from CM055116.1 coordinate 373,010,399, forward strand.
TAAACTACATGTAGACAAAACCTAGCTTTCATTAATATCATTAATGTGTGTCAACTCAATCCTTATGCTAGCCTGAGCGCTAAATAAATTAGCATTTACTAAGCACTGATGAAAAGGAATTCCAATGTTTGACTAACAGCTGCCAAGAGTGCACACAGTAGGGAACCCTGTGTAGATTTGGATGGCTCAGCTCAAAGAGGAAAAATAAGTGTTGATGGAGGACCACCCTTGAAAAACAGGGGTATCATTGCCAATGATTTCACTATTGCAATTACACACATGCCAATCGATATAAAAGCAATGTCGCCGTAACATATAAACCAGATCCCTTGGAATATTCCATGTGTGATTTCATGAAAGTGATATGCAGTGTCATGACCCCATAGCTCTTTTTGGTTTCCGCTCAGCACGAGGTGTTCACTGCTCTGACCCTTGCAAATCTGGACAGAGCTTGTGAATAATAGTAGCTCCACACTATAATGAGTGTGCCAGTGTTTTGTTTAGTCTGTGGCTAACAACAGTTAATAAAATCATCTACTGATTAATTACAAAATAGTTCATCCTTTCTCAGAGTTTATGCTATTCTGGAATGTTCTCTTGATATTCTGGAAGTAAAGCAGGGGGAATGCACACTAGATACAAACTAGACAGTAAACATTAAACTACAAAATCAGCCCTGCCAACACATCAGGGACAAACCATATATTATGTGTTAATGCGTCTTATCTTCCAATATACATAATTGGCTGGATCTCTCAGGAGACAAAGTGACTGTTTCCAAGTGTCCTTACTGCTCTGTGCCTGCTTTGTATATAGTGGGGGAGATTGACTAAAACTGGTGAACACAGAATCTGGTACAGCTGTGCATAGTTACCAATCAGGGTCTATCTTCAGCTTGTTCAATTAAGCTTTGACAATACAACCTAGAAGCTTATTGGTTACTTTGCACAGCTGCACCAGATTCTGTGTTCACCAGTTTTGGTAACTCCCTTAGGCCCCTTTCACACTGGGGCGGTAGGCAGGCACTATTTTGCTAAAAATAGCGCCTGCAAACCGAGCCTAAACAGCGGCTCCTGTGTCTCCAATGTGAAAGCCCCGAGGGCTTTCACACTGGAGCGGTGCGCTAACAGGACTTAAAAAAAAGTCCTGCTAGCCGCATCTTTGGAGCGGTGAGAGGAGCGGTGTGTTTACCGCTCCTACACCGCTCCTTCCCATTGAAATGAATGGGATACCGCGGTAATACCGCCCGCTACCGCTGTAGCCGCGGTTTGCGGGTGGTATTAACCCTTTTTCGGCCGCTAGCAGGGGTTAAAACCGCACCGCTAGCGGCCGAATACCTCTGCAATCCCGACAGTATAGCGCCGCTAAAAATAGCGGCGCTATACCACCACCGCCCCCACCACCCCAGTGTGAAACCGGCCTTATAGAGTTCTTACATATATAAATGTTTATTTTATTGTTGTATTTTAGTGCTGTGGTGATTTACTTGGACCACTGAGTCTGTCACTTCACTATCTGCTTCCACCTTATGATTTACTTGGACCACTGAGTCTGTCACTTCACTATCTGCTTCCACCTTAGAGTCCTGCTACAGTTATACAGCCACAGACAGAAGTGTCATTAAGTGAAATCTGATTAACTTACATAGGTTATTGATTGCAAGAGAAAAAAAAAAAAACACCTGTAGAAATTCCATATAAAATTGAACAAATGTACCTATACTTGATAGAGATGTGACTCTGGGCCTTTAGTGAGATTTTTTAACATACTGTACATGTATAGCATTTTTATACATTGAATATTATTATGCTGATCCCTTGGATTTACCAGTAAATTTCAATGCCCATGTATGTACTATATCAGAAAAGTGTCCAGGTAATGCTCCCAAGTAACCATTTGTACCCATGAATTCTGCAGCACATAAATGTATTCATCTACACCTGTCACAGACTCAGCGGGCTGTCTAGTTTACCCGCCACAGGCGCACACGTATCCAGACACTCTTATAACTTGAAATTTGCTCCGATCATAAATTCTAGTAAAAGTTATAAGCACATGTGTGTCCTGTATGTGTAGGAGTGTGGCTTGTCTTTATTAGTCATTGGAAAAGAAGAATGAACACTGTATACATGAGAAACCAACATTTAAGTAATTTTTCAATCCGTACATGTTAAAGCGGAAGTAAACCCTCCTTTCGTTTTCAGTCAAGGAAGCTGCCATCTTTGCCTCTGTTTAGTCTACAACTGCCATGATGCTGCACATGTGATCAGTTATGACACCAGCCATTGGATGGTTTGACAGTTTGGTTGAGAGCACAACCAATGGGAGTGTTACATTTCCGGCACGTGCCGGAAATGAAACTGTTTTATGGATGGGTTTACTTACGCTTTAAAGCTGCGTAAGCATCTATTATACCCTATTAACTTACCAGTCCTCTAGGACTATCATTGGGGTTGGATTACTATAAGAATTAAAGTACTTAAAATAACCTCCACAAACTTGTTTGGATATTCACAATATATATTTGAGAGATTATTACCTGCTACATGCAGTAAATTCCCAGAAGAGCTATAAAATACGTTTAAAAAAGAAATATCACTACATCTTTAAAATTTTTATTAAATTCTCCAGGGGACCAAGTGCATGTAGTACTTTGTTCTGTTGGAACCCGTCCTGTGATTACTGGACATTGTGGTCAGCTCGCCCTCCCTTCCCCACTGCTGTCTGACTCCACTGTTAGCAAGGAGACAGATACATAATAAGGGCTTTTTGATAGCGCTTGTTACTGGAAGCAGGCACTCACTGGAGATAGGAGCAGTTATTCAACACAACAGGGAATTGATTCAACTGTATTAGCTTGCATAACACAAGGCATTAATTAAAGAGCAGTAAGTGCTGCGAGCTGTGTAATCTATCTGCTAATGCAGTGGATGTTTACAAATGGCCAGCAGTTAGATTGATCATCCTGACAGCACTGACTGATCATTTACTAATGAATTTGTAAATGATCAGTCAACACTTTAGGGTTGTGTGATGGATCTGCCAGCTGCTAGTAAACATGCACAGCACTGTCAGACACAGCCCACCAGCACTGACTTTCACAATAGTTAACCATCAGTTAACATTGCAGGGCTAGCAGCTGGCAGATTTATCACACAGTCCCACAGTGCTGACTGTTCATTCACATAGTAAGTGATCAGTCAGTGCCAAGGTACATGTGATAGATTGCTGACTGCTAGTAAATATACACTGCATCGGCAAATAGATCACACAGCCCTGTTAGCCTTGACTAATCATTTACTGTTGAATGTGTGAATGAACAGGCAGCACTGCAAGGCTGTAAACAGTGAGAATGCACACAGTGAAAACGTAGGCAGAATGTATACAGTGAGAATATTATTGAGGGGCTAGTGCTTAGTGCTGTAGCTCTCCCATAGGAACACCCATACATTAGTCTGGGGTAGAGCTACAGTACAAACATATATACAAATGTGCTTTTAATACACAAGGGGGCTACAGATCAGAGCAGGACCAATTTCTACATTGCCCTGTGGGGGATTTAAGAAGGATTTTTAGTCCGTGCTGATTCTTCTGTAAATACTTCTTTACCACTTCAGCCCCGTAAGATTTGGTTTCTCAATGACCGGGCCATTGTTTGCGATACGGCACTGCGTCGCTTTAACTGACAATTGTGCGGTCGTTCGACGTTGTACCCAAACAAAATTGACATATTTTTTTCCCACAAATAGAGCTTTATTTTGGTGGTATTTGATCTCCTCTGCATTTTTTCCTTTTTTTTTGTGCTATAAACAAAAAAAGAGAGACTATTTTGAAAAAAAAAAAATATTTTGTACTTTTTGCTATAATAAATATCCCCAATTTTTTTTAAAAAAAAGCACATTTTTTCCTCAGTTTAGGCCGATATGTATTCTTATACATATTTTTGGTAATAAAAATCGCAATAAGCGTGTATTGATTGGTTTGCGCAAAAGTTTTAGCGTCTACAAAATAGGGAATAGATTTATGGCATTTTTATTATTATTATTTGTTTTAATAGTAATGGCGGCGATCTGCGATTCTTATCGGTAGTGCGAAATTATGGCGGACACATCGGACACTTTTGACACATTTTTGGAACCATTGGCATTTATACAGCGATTAGTGCTATAAAAATGCACTGATTACTGTGTAAATGTCACTGGCAAGGAAGGGGTTAACACTAGAGGACGATCAAGGGGTTAACTGTGTTCCCTAGTGTGTGTTCTAACTGTGGGGGGGAGGGGACTCACTATAGGAGATGACAGATTGTGGTTCCCAGCTTGTAGGAACTCACGATCTGCATCTCCTCTCCTCACAGAACAGGGATGTGTGTGTTTACACACACACGTCCCTGTTCTGCCTCTCGTGCCCGCGATCATTCGTGGCCGGTGGTCATCGCGACCGCTGGCCACGAGCATCGGTGCCCCCGCAGTGCACCTATCCCGCTTTAAGGGACCGGCGTACAGCTACGACGCTTTGCGGGATCGTGCCGACCTGCCGCGGTATAATGACAGCGGCAGGTCGGCAAGTGGTTAAATAAAAATTTTCAGATTAATAATGTAAAGAATAACAACATGTTAAAACTGGAAAAATTGTGATTAATGTCAGATCAGTGGGCCCGTTTCTTCTCACCATATACCAGGGGTGGGTAAGAAAGGAAACAATGATACTGCTAAACCTAAAACAAATATATTTTTAATGATATCTATCATATTTACTTGTTAATCTTAGGAACCTGTATTTGATACCAATTCCAAAATAGCTGTAACACTGTGTAAAAATTACATAAAAAAAGAATGCAATGAATTGAAAATCTTATAAACACATATTATAGTCACAATAGAAAATGGAAAACATATCAACTTTTTAAAATGTACCATTTTAACAGCTCCCCATTTGCAATGATCGAGATATCAATTTTTTAGCCTCATCATTTTTCTACGAGGTTAATATGATACGAGCTGCTATAGAGCCGCTCCATCACTTTTACAGGCGGTAGAAGGGGCTCCCCTCCACCATCCTGCCAATGCCACCTTTACTGGGCTCTCCTGTTCCCAGAGAAGGTGATAGGGGTTGCTATAAATTAAACTCACAGTGTGAATGGGCCGGTGATTGTGTAATTAGGACCACATATAATACATGGAAATCAAGTGCTAAATTATATTAAAAACCAATGAAAGTACAAGTGTCTTTTAAACAGTCCATAAAATGTTCAGTGAAGTATCTTCAATTAGCCTATGACATACAATAAAATTCCTCCACCACTTGACAATGGATTCAAACCACACACCCAATTAAATAGAAAAACCTACTCACCAGATAACCATAACCTCTTTAATTAAAAAGAGGTTCTGAAAATGCTTGGTTGGGAAATTCTGTGGCTTGCTTTGATAGGGATAAATCAGGAGACTTTCTTTAGCTGCATCCTCCTGGCAGCTAAATAATAATAATAAATAGCTTTTAAAAAAAAATTTAAGCACAAATGCAAATACACATGTAGGTCCCGCACACATATGGTGATCGCACAACATATGTGAAACTAAAAATTCTAGCAGCAGAGCCCCTGTGTAACTCTAATCCGGTAACCTGTGAAAGCTTTACCTATGGAGTTTTATAGGCACCGTAGTTTGACCCCATTTCACAGGCATACGCAGTTTTAAAGCTAGACATGTTTGGATAACATCACGTTTTATATTTTACCAAAATATCGGGTATTATATTGTGGTTGGGTTCACTAAAATTCATAAAAATTTATCTTCCCCAAAAAAATTGCGTTTGAATACCGTGTGCAACATAAAAAATTGCAACAACAACAATTTTATTCTCCAGGGCCTCTGCTTAAAAATATGTATAATGTTTTGGGGGTTCTAAGAAGTTTCTAGCAAAAAATGCAATAATGTATAAGAGAAATGTCGGAATTCGCCTTGACTAGAGGTGGTTAAGGAAAAAATAAGGTCATTTTGAATTTGATGGCAGCAACACATCTCAAAAAAAATTGGGACAGAGCAAAGTAAGGCTGGCCATAAATGGTTCAAATCTCAGCCAGTTCAGCAGGAACCAGCCGAAATTTGAACAGTGTGTGGGCAGGCTGAATGTACCAAGTTGATCGATCAATCAATCTGGGTACAACCAGCCTGCCAGACACACTTGCGATTATCTCTAGCTTCTGTTACTAGCAATAAAAAAAATCACTGTCTTCTCCTGGCTGGGATTGCCCCCCTGCCCGCCCCCCACTGGTAGCAGAAAATTGCTCAGCAGGAGGGATTCCCCTGTCAGCACTGTGGGGTTGATTTTCTAAAGCTGGAGAGGGCAAAATCTGGTGCAGCTGTGCATGGTAGCCAATCAGTTTCTAACTTTAGCTTCTTCAATTAAGCTTTGACAATAAAACCTGGAAGCTGATTGGTTACTATGCACAGCTGCACCAGATTTTGCACTCTTCAGTTTTAGTAAATCTCCCCCTGTCTGTGTTGAATTTTTTTCTTCATTTATACTAACAAGGAAGAGCTAGGAAAACATTTTGCATCTAGTTAGGTCAAATGGCAACTGGACAGTAACATGATTGGGTATCAGAATTTCTCAGAAGTAAAGATGGGCAGAGGTTCACCAATCTGTGAAAAGCTGCATCTAAACATTGTTGGACAATTTCAGAATAATGTTCTTCAATGAAAGATTGCAAAGACTTTAAATATATGATATCCACAGTACATAATATCATCAAAATATTCAGAAAATCTGGAGAAATCTCTGTGCACAAGGGACAATGCCGAAACGCAATATTGGATGCTCGTGATCTTCGAGCCCTCAGACGGCACTGCATTAACCACTTCCGGACCGCCCACCGTCGTTTAACGTCGCTTTGCCATAACCCCGGTATCCTCTTCAAGAGCGGGCGGACCGGTTTCAGATAAAAGTGGTCTCTGCGGCGGATTCGCCACAAGATCACTTTTATCGGTGGTGGGAGATGACTGGAGACCATCTGTTCACCGGAAATCTCTATAATCAACATCCGGCGGATTCTTTCTCCGGTTTGCCGATCGTACGGGCAAGCCCAGGGAAGCACTGAAGGGTGGTGTCACCTGTAAGAACGATCAAGCGGCTGAACTGCCGCTATGATTGTTCTTACGATGCACAGAATTGCCGGCTATAAAAGATGATATCTGATATCCCCACTCAAAGATAATGACGTCATATGATGTGATTGGGCTGGAAGTGGTTAACCCTTTTCGCCGCTAGGTCCATACGTCGTGCGGACCTAACGGCGGGGGGGTATTGCACACAATCCAGTGGCTGCAGCCTGTCAGGTGAGAGCGTTCGGGCGGTGCCATTGCTGCCTGATCGCTCTCACACACCCCCAGTACCGGCATCCCCCACGCTCGCCCATGCTTACTGTCATGGTGGGTGACAGTGGGTAGAGGGGAAAGAGAAGAGCAGATACACATATGCTCTCCTTCCCTTCATGCAGTGACCCAGAAAGCGACATCTCTAAAGTCACTTCTGGGTCACGGTCTCGGTGTCCCCGGCTCGCTTTGCCGGTGTAGGATGTTTTGCAATGCGATCTGCATTGCAAAACATTCAGTAAACATGCAAACATTCAGTGAAATACATTTTAAACCCTGCATATCTCAATAAAGAGAACCTGTCACCAAAACATCATCACATAGAGGACTGTTTGTCCCCTATGTAATAAAAAAAGTTAAGTAAAAAAAGTTTTCTTTTTTTGCAAAAAAAAATGTTACACCCAAGCACATAAAATCCCCCCCACCCCCACATATAATCACGCACAAACGTAAACGCATGCGTCGGGGCGCCTAAACGTTGATTGCGATACACATGTTACATATCAGCACGTACGCTGGAGTGAAAGCAATAATTCTAGCACCAGACCTCCTCCATAACACTAAACTGATACCTATACTGATGCCTTTGAAGCGTATAGAAAATATAGGGTACTGAAGTTTGACGCCATTTCTCAGGTTTGGCATGTTGGGTATCTATTTACTCGGCGCAACCTTGTCTTTCATATTTTAACAAAAATGTGGGTAATTTATTGCGTTTGTTTGCCCTAAAATTCATGTTAGTGTGTTTCTTCCTGAAATATTGCATTTTCTAAACCTTTGCGGTAATATCATGGAACTACCGCTATTTTATTTTTTTTCAAGGGTATCTGCTTTCAGAAAATATATTATGTTTGGGGTTTTGTGTAATCTTCAGGCCTAAAATACATTTTTAAACGTGTGCAAAAAATGCTAAAACAGCTCTGGCAGCGAAAGGGTTAAAGTGCTTAATTTCTCTGTTTTAAATGATTTAAAATATATTCATATTTAGCATGTTTTATATTTATTATAAATCGTGTATTTACCAATAGATTTCAAAATTGGTGCCATACTACTGCAAATAGTATATAATATATGTAAGCTTATTTAGGCTTTTGGAATCACTCAGGGCAATGATATATATTTTTCATTGGGATTCATTTTCTGTTTCAATATTTTTAATAAAGTTTCAAGAATCATAGAAAACCATGGTTTGCCTTGGGATTAATTTTTAAATGGGCTGCACAATCTCTCAAGGAGCAAGTACCGTATATACTTGAGTATAAGCCGACCCGAATATAAGCCGAGGCACCTAATTTTACCACAAGAAACTGGAAAAACATATAAGTATAAGCCTAGGGTGTCCATCTGCATGCCTCACTGTGCCTCACTTTGCCTCACTGTGTCCATGTGCATGCCTCACTGTGTCCATGCCTCACTGTGCCCATGCCTCACTGTGCCCATGCCTCACTGTGCCCATGCCTCACTGTGACCATGCCTCACTGTGTCCATGACTAGACTTACGTTTAACATTAGGAGTATATGGAAGGGGTGTCCGGCTTTGAAAAATTGGTGCTCCCCAGCCATAGGTCCCCTAGACCTGTGTGCCAAGTTTCGGGTCCAGGGGCCCTAGGACCGGCCAGTACCGGGTCCCCAAAGTTACCGGAGAAATTACCGTTTAACATGGGAGTCTATGGAAGGGGTGCCCGGGTTTGAAAAATTGATGCTCCCCGGCCGTAGGTCCCCCAGACAACAAAATTTGCACACTTGTAGAGGAAGAGTGGGGCTACATGTGTGCCAAGTTTGGGGTCCAGGGGACCTACGGCCCGCCGGTACCTCGTCCCCAAATCCCGGAGATCAGGCGCAAAAAGGTGACTTGAAAATAAGCCTAGTGGGGCATTTTCAGCACAAAAAAAATGTGCTGAAAAACTCGGCTTATATTCGACTATATACAGTATTTTTTTTTTTTTTCAACAATAAATTTGTATTGAAACTTTTAATTGGGAGCAAGTATTTTTCCTTGATATGAAATCATAATGGGTTATGGTAAATGGTCATTTAGAATAATGCATCCCCAAGCTGATTAATATCCACCTGAAATTATTATAGATAGTGCTAAATGTAAACTTATTGCAATGTGTTATGGTCCTTTCTAATATATTTCTGTAAAGTGTTAGGAAAGTGAAGCGCCTAATAGAAAAAAAGCGAATAGCAGAGATGTGAGAATAATAAAAAAAAAAATCTGGTGTCCTGGCAATACGCCCAATCTAATCATGATCTGATCTACTGGGTGTTAATCTATTATTTACTATCCTTGCTTTTTGTGTAGCTATCTCCTTTCCTAAAATGTTTCTTTATAATAAATGAAGAACAAAATGATGTTTCCCCCACCAAAGATAACAGTTTTGACTGTTCCTGTTGTGATGTCCCTATGACTGTGAGACCCTGAGCACTACTCTCAGGTATGATTATGGTAGAGAGCGTACATGCTAGTAGCCCCTGGCTACAGGAACCTCAGCTAGATAATTCTGCTGTTGTTGACTGGATTTTCCGAGAAGGAGCTGTAGCTTGCTCTTTTAAATTTTTTAAAGTCAGCAACAATAGCTATTAATCGGGTTTAATTCTGAACTTGGTGGATTGACCAATTTATATATTTTTTACTAATGTTTAGTGTATTGTGAATAGTGCCATCATTGTATCTTTAAAAGTTTGCCTATCATTCATTTAGACGTGAGATATCTTGAAGCAATTAATGAGTCAGTGGTTCTCAAGGGACACAAGAATTTAATAAGCAGAAAGAAAGTCTTGTTTGTGCTTTTTATACTTTTCACACATACCTATAAAAATGTGACCCCCATTAACTTCTAGAAACTATGATCTGTAGCACTTACTCACAGGTACCAGCAGGGGTTGTCTCGCCTACTGTGCAGAGTTAATAGAAAGCAGCACTGGCTAACTTAGGCATTTCTTTGTTATTTTTTGTCAAGCATAACAATGCCTATGGCCATATGCCCTATGATTATTTGCAGTTATGGGTTTATCATATGAATAGTTATATTGTGTATATTCATAATTATTTACTAGCATACCAGAATTGGATACAAAACAAAAAACAAGCCTTTCTTGAGCTCCTCCATGTCTTTAGTAATTTTTACAAAATTACCTGGCATTGCAGTTATATGATATTACTCACAAAGAAAAAAAAAAAAAATACAAATTATGAGTATACATCTACATGAGTACAGCCTATTGCTGGTAACTGTGTAATTTACCACTTGTGTGCACACGACATACCTAAATGTGTTAATTCAGTGTGTATGTACATAAGTAGTACATTTCATTTTGTATAAAGGACCTTATAGGAAAGCACAAATTTCAACTATTTGTCCAAGTCTGCTTTTTGTTATCCCTGTGTATGTAGTAAAATAAGCTATGCATCCTTCTTTTGCTTGTTTATTTCAATTTCACACAGAATCCTTCCTTGTTTACTTCTGCTGATTACAGTGAGATACAATAAAAGCCTGAATTGTACAGGCTTATGTTATGATGAATTACTGGTAATGTTTTATCCCGACTGAAGTTCCTCCTCCGTTAGGGGCAGTTAAGGTGATTGTAAAGTCTTGAGGGTTTTTTTTTTAATAAAAAAACACGTTATACTTACCTGCTCTGTGCGGTAAATTTGCACAGAGCAGCCTTCTGGGGTCCCTCTTCCCTGCTCCTGGCCCCTCCCTCCTGTTGAGTGCCCCCGCAGCAAGCAGTATGCTATGGGGGCACCCAAGCTGAGCTGTAGCTCCGTGTGTCTATTCAGACATGGAACTGGAGTTCGTCCCTGTCCCCCTCTCTCCTGATTGGCTAACAGACTTTGATTGACAGCAGTGGGAGCCAATGGTGCCGCTGCTGTGTCTCAGCCAATCAGGGAGGGAAAGTCCCGGACGGCCAAGGGACTCGTGGACATCCCAGGATAGAGATGGGGCTCAGGTAATAATAGGGGGGCTGAGGGAGGGGGGCTGCTACACACAGAAGGTTTCTTATCTTAATGCATAGAATGCATTAAAAAACCTTCTCCCTTTAACAGCTTGCCTCCCACCCACCGTCAAATGATGGAGGGACGGTGTGGCTTTCGTTCTGGCTGGATGTCATATGACGGTGCCCAGAACGGCCGCCCGCAGTGCGGCGATCGCTGCCACTCCGTGTTTCTAGGAAATGGTGCGAACCTGATGTCTGTAAAGAGCCGATCACGCGACCATGTGATCGGCTGTGTCCAATCACAGCCGGTCACATTTAAATATGGAAATGCCGGAGATCGTCTCTCATCGCCTCACACTGACAGAGTGTATGGCGAGAAGAGCCAGTCAGCGGCATCTCCTCGCAGGGAACACCCGGACATGTAATCAGGGCATCATCAGTGCCAACAATTAGTGCCAATTAGTGACACCAATCAGTTACCATTAGTGATGCCAGTCGCTGCTGCCTTTCAGTGCCCATTAGTGGTGCCCATCAGTGTCACCCATCAGTGCCACCCATCAGTGCCGCCTATCTGTGCCCATCACTGCCACCTATCTGTGCCACCTATCAGTGCCCACCAGTGCCGCCTATCAGTGCCACCTATCAGTGCCCATCAGTGCAGCATATTAGTGCCTCCTCATCAGTGCCACCTAATCAGGGCCCTCATCAGTGTCCTTCAGTGCAGGAGAAAAATTACATATTTACTAAATGTACTGACAGAAAAACATTTTTTTTTTTTCAAAATTTTCGGTCATTTTCCTTTTTTTTTGTCTAGGCTACTTTGTGTACCTGTTAGATTATGTCTCCTTTCCCCTCTGTATCATAAATGTTTCAAAGGATACCATAGGTCTAACATCTAGTGCGTGCAAAATGGAGGCAAAACATTAAGCATAAAAAGGTTTTAACCATTTGACCTCTGGAAGATTTACCCTCCTTCATGACCAGGCCATTATTTGCGATACAGCGCTACGTTACTTTAACTGACAATTGCGCGGTCATGTGATGCTATACCCAAATAAAATGTATGTCCTTTTTTTCCTCACAAATAGAGCTTTCTTTTGGTGGTATTTGATCACCTCTGCGTTTTTTTTGCGCTATAAACAAAAAAAGACCAACAATTTTGAAAAAAACAAAACAATATTTTTTACTTTCTATTATAAAATACATCCAATAAAAAAAAATTAAATCTAATTTCTTCATGAATTTAGGCCAATATGTATTCTGCTACATATCTTTGGTAAAAAAAAAATCCCAATAAGCGTATATTGATTGGTTTGCGCAAAAGTTATAGCATCTACAAACTATGGGATATTTATTTGTATTTATTTTTTTATTAGTAACAGCGGCGAACAGCGACTTATAGCGGGACTGCATCAGGGGGTAGCAAAGGGTAATTGTGTGCCTAGTCTGTGTTGTTGTAAACTGTGGGGGCCTCGTACACACGACCGGTTTTCTCTGCAAGAAACAACAAGAAAACTGCTGGCAGAGCTTTCTTGCCGAGAAAACCGTGTGTGTGTACGAGGCTTTCAGGTTTCTCGTTGGGAAATCTGCCCAGAATCTCAACGAGAAAAATAAAGATCCAGCTCTCTATTTTCTCGTCGGGATTCTTGTCGGCCTGTTTAGCGAAACCCGCGCATGCTCGAAATGACTTTGACGCATGCGCGGTAGCTTCCAAGGCATAGGTAGGGTGAAGCAAGATGACGGCATCGAATGTGACGAGTGCATGCTCGTCGTAGTCAATGACGTCACCGCATTCGTGCCGTTCAAAAGAACGGCGGTTCTTTTGAATCGTACGTGTGTACACTCGGCCGGAACAAGATTCTTGTCAAGAATCTCGTCAGGAAAAACTACAGGTTTTTTCCTGAGGAGAATCTCGGCCGTGTGTACTAGGCTTGGGAGTTGCTTTTACTCAGGGCTTTTTTTCTGCCGGAACGTGGCGGAACGGCGTTCCGCCACCTCTGGCAGCCCTGTCCCCCCCCCCAGTCACTGAACACAGAAGGCGGTAGAGGAGGACTTTCTCCCCCCACCGGCTTCTGTGTCCTATTGCCAGGACTTCGCGACCGCTGTATTTTTTTTTTACGGAGCTTCGGGAGTTCTGGCTCCTGTCAAGCCATGCCCCACGGCTCCTGTCCTGCCATGCCCCACAGCTACTGTCCCACCCTTCCCCGCAGCTCTCATCCCGCCATGCCCCGTGGCTCCCGCCCCGCCCCAAGGCTCCCGTCTCGCCATGCCCTGCCGCTCCATCCCGCCCTGCCCCCTGGCTCCCGTCCCACTCTGCCAGGCCTCCCTGTAGCTGAGAGCCGAGTGAAGTGTTCGGCCTGAAAAAAGCCTGCATGCTCTAAACGGACCAATGAGAGGAGGTGAGTGCACTAAAAACTACAGAGGGGGAGGGGGGCAAGTGGCATCTGCAGGGGAAGTGACAGCTGTGGACTGCAGTGGGGGTGAATTTGTTAAGAGGGGGGGTGAAGTTGTTAAAGCTGGAAAGAGGGAGATGTTGTGCAAAGTGAGAGCTGAGTAGTGGGGAGGGGGGGCAGGTGATACAGTAGTTGTGGACTGGGAGTGTAAGCTGTAGATGTGGGGGCTGCAGAGCTGAGTTGTTGACAGGTGGTACAAAGGTGAGTTGTGGGGGGTGCTAAGATGACATGCGGACAGGGGTGCAGAATTGAGGAGGGACAGGGGAAAGAAGAGGTGTGTTGTGGACGGAGGGAGTAGAAAATCGGGGGAAGAAGTGGTGTAGCGAATGGGGAGAGAAGTGATGAGCTGCAGGCAGGAGAGAGAGAAGTGGTGAGCTGCGGACTGAGGGAAGAAGAGGTGAGCTTCGGGGGGTAGAAGAGGTGAGCTGTGGACTGAGAGAAGAAGAGGTGAGCTGGGGGGGAAGAAGAGGTGAGCTGTGGTCTGAGGGAAGAACAGGTGAGCTATGGGGGGAAGAAGAGGTGAGCTGTGGACTGAGGGAAGAAGAGGTGAGCCGTGGACAGGAGGAAAGAAGAGGTGAGCTATGGGGGGAAGAAGAGGTGAGCTGTGGACTGAGGGAAGAAGAGGTGAGCCGTGGACTGGAGGAAAGAAGAGGTGAGCTACGGGGGGAAGAAGAGGTGAGCTGTGGACTGAGGGAAGAAGAGGTGAGCTGTGGACAGGAGGGAAGAAGAGGTGAGCTATGGGGGGAAGAAGAGGTGAGCTACGAATGGGGGGAATAAGAACTGAGCTGCAAACGGCGGGAAGAAGAGGTGAGCTGTGGAAGGGGGGCATAGGTCATCTGTGGACAAGGTTTGCAAAGGTGAGGTTTGAATGGGGGGCACAGAGGTGAGCAATAGATGGTTACATTGGGGGAGATGTGCAAGTACTGTCCGCTGATTTTTTTCTTCTTCTGTGCCCTGTGTGATACACACACCTAATCACTGCAGAGTACACTTTCCTGAGCCATGTGTGTTATGCGCTCCTAAGTGCCGCACTCTGTGCCTTTTGGGCCTATGTGGATTTGCCGCTGCTTTACTTTTCTCCCCGTGGAACGACAGCATTGGGGGTGGAGAGTTGACTGGGGAGGGTGAGTTCCTGCACCTATTTTCGGAGAAAAAGAAGCTCTGCTTTTACTAGGGTAAGACATGGATCCTAGTCCCTGCTTTGCAAAGACACAGGATCCATGCCTTCCCTCCTGTCAGAACGGCATTGAGTCCACGGTACCCGCCGCTGGGCTCCCACTGTGTGTGAGCGGGAGGGAGAACCAGTGGTGCGCATGTGTGCCCCGTACCCAGAAGGGCCAGATCACGTATATATACATGATCTGGCGCACAGCTGCCACCCTGTAGCAGTAAAACTGCTATAGGGCGGACGTGAAGTGGTTAAAAAATATCATGGGTTAAATCCTGAATATTTTTGATTGGCTTAAAATATATTCCGCATACCTGTCCCTTCCACCCAAAATCTCATTAAGTATGATTGCCTGGATTCCTTTTTGGTTGGCACTGCTATAAGGCATTTCATCCTCCATGATTTTGCATTGTGTGTCATTGGCACATGTGCCATACATTATGGTTTTCTAGAAAGGCTTCCTGTTGAATTTCTAGGTACATGACTGTAAAATGGCTTAAGTAAGTAGACTGCTGTTACTATGGTATTGCAAGATTTACTCTTTCAGTTTATCCTAAAGTTCTAATTTAAAATAGGGTTATTTTTAAAAATGTTGAAATGCCCACAGAAAAAAACGTACCGTATTTATCGGCGTATAACACGCACCGGCGTATAACACGCACCCCAAGTTTAGGAGGGAATTTTAAGGAAAAAAACTTTTAGGAGGGAAATTCAAGGAAAAAAAACTTACATTTAAATGCAGCATGCAGCCTTGCCCAGTGTCCATCTGCAGCCTTGCCCAGTGTCCATCTGTCCATCTGCAGCCGTGCCCAGTGTCCATCTGTCCATCTGCAGCCTTGCCCAGTGTCCATCTGTCCATCTGCAGCCGTGCCCAGTGTCCATCTGTCCATCTGCAGCCTTGCCCAGTGTCCATCTGTCCATCTGCAGCCGTGTCCATCTGTCCATCTGCAGCCGTGCCCAGTGTCCATCTGTCCATCTGCAGCCTTGCCCAGTGCCTTTGCGATCGTGTCAGTCCCGGCGGTTTTTAAAATTTGGCGCCGATTTCTGTGGAGAGGAGCGAGCGGGGCCGAGTGTACTTCGGCTAGACTCGGCTCCTCTCGCAGTTCCGCCCATCTCCACTGACTGCGCCGCTGACGGAGAAAGCCGAGTGTACTTCGGCTAGACTCGGCTCTGCTCACAGTCACAGGCAGGACTGCGAGAGGAGCCGAGACTAGCCGAAGTACACTCGGCTTTCTCTATGTCAGCGGCGCAGTCAGAGATGGGCGGGACTGCGAGAGGAGCCGAGTAAAGCCGATTGTACTTCGGCTTCGGCTCCGCTCGCTCCTCTCGCTCGTTTTCAGCAGGGGAATTCGACGGAGTATCGGCGTATAACACGCACCCACAATTTTCCCCTGATTTTAAGGGGAAAAAAGTGCGTGTTATACGCCGATAAATACGGTAATTATAATGGTATAGTGGTACACATAATGATGCCCTTCATGGAAGGATGGAATTTATGCTTGCAGTTCATCATCTAGTTTGCACTTCATCACCTATTTTGACAGGTTTCTGTAAGATATGGCAGTTGACAGCTCAGGCCGGCACATCTGGAATATTAAAATACAGCCCTGCTGATATCTCTGTTTAATATAGTAATGAACAAAAAACGCTATAGGCAGTCACTAACAGCTCTCAAACCCCGTAAGGAATATGGGCATAAATATCTTGGATCTTCCCACCGTATGTGAGGGCACCCTAAAGGAAGCTACCATACACGGTTGTTATTGCTGTGGAGGCTTTCAAAACACATCATAAAGGACCAGTTAGCACCTAAACTCTTTTTATTTTATTAATAACATGGATAGCAACTAGTTTTGGACAGCAGTGTTACAACTTGGGTTTCACCAAGATTATGGGCCCAGTAAAATTTCAAATGCTCAAATGCTACACCTACAGTTCCATATCTGGTTCTTACTTCAACTGTGTCTCTAGTTGTGTACATATTGTAAAGTGTTTCATTTATCTAGTGCTAACAAAAAGTGTTTTGTGTTTTGATGTTTGCTGCACAAAGACTTGAAAGATTAATTGATATTAGTGATTTTGTAACATTTAGGTTCTGGCAATAGAAAGAAATGTTCCATCTAGTTCATGTGAAAAAAAAATATATAAATGAATACATACTTTAAATATCTGGCTTGTCTGCTAATGTAAATAGGTAACTGAATATAATTTATGTGTATGTTTACTTAGGAAGTGCATTTGCAAGAGTATATTCCACACCTTTCATCACTCATTTCAGCACTAAATCTTAGCTGTGTGCTGCTGTTATTTTAATAGATGTCTTATCTATGCAAAATGTTTGGGATTGTGAAAGTGTTTTCCTTTACGGTACAGAATATTCAGTACAGGTCCTTATTCGCAGTATACATAAATACGTGAAGTATCTTTTTTTTCTTTTCAGTATTTATGTTGTTTATTTGGAATTGTGCCATAAACTACACACACATTGATGGGCTATTAAAGAACTTTAATTTAGATTTATTCCATGAGTTAATTCAATAAATTATGATATCTGACGCTTTTGCTAAACAATGGCTATATTAAGTTCCTGTTCAGAAAAGCATGGAAAGAGCTGGAGTACTAAACACACAAAAGCACTTAAAAATATATATATATTTTTTTTATCTAGGTAAATATGAAATATTGCATTAGAATATTTCATCCTAGCATATACAACCATATGATGGAGCTCCAGGCTTCCATTTATATATTAACCCCTTCCCCTCCTGTTACATAATTGAGCATTGAAATAGTTTTCCCCACTAAATACCATTTTAACAGGACCCAGCCCAACAATTCAAGCTTTCTGCCTAGGTGAGAGTGATGTCCCTGTAGCCCAGAGCCTCATCGTATACTGACATCACACATTCTAGAAGGCTTCAGGGCATCTCCTGCAATCTGGGCATGTGTCCAGGAAATTTCCAGCACATGTGCTGCCATAGGTCATCAGGAGCTGGCTGCAAGAACCTGGAAGGCTCAGCAGACCCCTGATGACATCAGAGAATATGATGGCGGTGCGAGACCCCTGGTGTGTGTCGGCAGAGTAGTGGGTTACACCAGACAATGCTGGATTTGCTGTGCGGTCAAGGTAAAAGAGAAAGTAAAAAGGGGAGTGAAGTTCCTCTTTAAACTTAAATTTAGACACACAACTAAAAGAGTCAGTGCAGAGTGTCAACCCTTTCTTTCTCTTCTCTGAATGCTGTGTTCTAACAGGACCATGCAGAGTTTCAGTCAGACATGCATAGTAAAAAAATATATTAAACTTCAATATTTTGGGGGCGTGGCCAGGATGTAAGCCTAGCAGAAAGTGCTGCAGCTAGGTTCTGCTCTGATCTCTTCCTTCTTCCATCCTACATTGTGCTGTTTCTCCACATATACCCTCCTGGACAGTGGAATCTGTGCCGGTAGCCTGGTGTGCTTGACCCATCCTCCCTGCAGGTTGCCCAGTAAGAGTAAAGCTGTTTTGTCTTCAGTGGATCTCCCCCCAGTTCCTTTCCAGTAGTAGCCATCTTGGACATGCAGTGTCCTTGTCAGGTAGTGTCGGCCAGTACACAAACACTCCCTGGAAACATGGGGGAAGCTGGAACATCAGCGGTAAACCTCCTGACAGCCATTACCTCCTGCAAAGAGATATTGACTCCCTGCCAACCGACATATGCCTCAAAAGACATGACATGAAGAAATAGTGCTCCTGCCTCTCAGAGACTGAAGCTTGCATCTCTCGTAACAAGGACATGGTCCAGACCAACTCCACAGAATTACATGCACTACAACTGCAGGTTAAGGCCCTCCAGGAGAAATCTGTTGATACAGAAAATCGGCTGTGTTGCAATAATCTGCAGGTGTTGGACATTCCGCGGAGAGATGAGGGCTCTAAACCTGCTGAGTCCTTCCTGATCGAGCTATTGGGCCTACGTGATCTTACGCCTACATTTGTGGTGGAATGGGCATAACAGGTCCCAACTACACCAAATATCCCAGGCACTCCACTGCAGCCCTTTCTCATTAAACTTAAAGTATAGATACAATGACATGCTTCTAGTGGCTGCTAGAAATTCAAAGGAGCTCATCTATGAAAATGCTAAAATCTCCTTATTTCCGGTATACTCTCCAGAAATTTAACAATGCAGATACTCCACTGAAATCCACAAATGTATCTTTGACACTCCAGCTGAGGCTGGGAGCTGGCTAGACACCGTTTGACTTGTCTTTCCTAGCCTACAGCCAATGGTTCAAGCCGGTCCTTTCCTGATCTTCTTCACAGCAAGTAGTTCATCTTCCTTACATATCCTCTATGGATAGCTTGCCTTACTCCTTATAACTGCCTCTTTCCTGGATGGAGTTGGATGCTCCCTATGCTGTACTATGGAATTTTTCTATTTTTATTTGGGGGATTTTTCTCTTTTTAGGATTTGCCCCCACCTCCTTTCCTTTTTTCTCTCTCATTTTTGTGACTCATCTCGGCCAAGTGTGCCTGGGACAGAGTCATACTCAACTCTCAGGAGTTTCCCCATAGCATTGTTTTGGGACAAGGTCCCTTCATGACCCACTGGTTCTTTGCACTGTGAGGTGTACAGGCAGGGTATTTTTGTACTTTAGGGATGTCTACATTTTTTTTTAGGTATTTTAGCGTGTTGGCTTGTGCATGTTTTGCTGCCCTTCAGGCTCACTCCATTTATTTAATTTCCTTTTTTTCAGGTCCTTCTTACTATTGCCCTATCCACGGAAGCTTGGCATTGGAGAAACCCTACTACCAGGACTTAATCTTGCTTCTCCACAACTCATAAAACCTCTTCCCACATAGACCCGGCGTTTACTAACCCCTCCCTCTTAGCTGTTGTTCAAGAGGCCTGTTATCTCCCTATCTGACGATTGCCCGTTGAACTTGTTGTTGTGGACTAGTGAGCACCATAATAGATCCCTTTGAAGGTTGAATACTTTAAGGATTGCTCATTCCTTGTTTTTATCCCATTTTGTTTGCAAGACTATTGGAACATCAATACTGGGTCATCTTCTCTCAAAATATTGTGGGACACTTTCAAGGCCTCCTTTAAAGATCACTACATCTCTATGGCCTCAGCTATCCATTAAGAACAAACTTTGACAAAACAAAGCCTGCAACATATTGTAGATGACAGTGTGGAGCAGGTATACCTCCTCTCCTACCCCTTATAAATTTGAACAATTTATGTCAGCAAGGAGGAAGCTATACAAGCACCTAGCTAAGGCTTCTAAACTGGACCTCCGTAGGCGCAAACAATATTTTTTTTTAGCAACGATGGGACAATAATGGTAGGTTTCTTGTAGGGCTGCAACGGATCGGCCGTGATCCGAACGGGTCACCCTGTTCGGATCGGATCACCACTTGATCCGTGGCCTCAGCCTTAGGAAAGGCCGCGGCTTCGGCCTAGCTCCGGAGCCGCGGCCATCTTGGTACACCCGGCGGCGGCGGTGGCTGCCTTGTGCGCGCTGACGTCATCACCCCTCGCTGCTCGTGGATCTGAACTGGCCGGTGGGAGGGACTAAAGTAAGTGGGGGAGATGCCCGTTACAGTGGGGAGATTGTGGATATTACAGGGGGAAGACTGTGGATATTACAGGGGGAAGATTGTGGATATTACAGGGGGAGATTGTGGCTATTACAGGGGGAGATTGTGGATATTACAGGGGGAGATTGTGGATATTACAGTGGGGAGATTGTGGATATTACAGGGGGAAGATTGTGGATATTACAGTGGGGAGATTGTGGATATTACAGTGGGGAGATTGTGGATATTACAGTGGGGGAGATTGTGGATATTACAGGGGGAAGATTGTGGATATTACAGGGGGAAGATTGTGGATATTACAGTGGGAGATTGTGGATATTACAGTGGGGGAGATTGTGGATATTACTGGGGGAGATTGTGGATATTACACTGGGGAGATTGTGGATATTACTGGGGGAGATTGTGGATATTACAGTGGGGAGATTGTGGATATTACAGTGGGGGAGATTGTGGATATTACTGGGGGAGATTGTGGATATTACAGTGGGGAGATTGTGGATATTACAGTGGGGAGATTGTGGATATTACAGTGGGGAGATTGTGGATATTACAGTGGGGGAGATTGTGGATATTACAGGGGGAGATTGTGGATATTACAGTGGGGAGATTGTGGATATTACAGTGGGGGAGATTGTGGATATTACTGGGGGATATTGTGGATATTACAGTGGGGAGATTGTGGATATTACAGTTGGGAGATTGTGGATATTACAGTGGGGAGATTATGGATATTACAGGGGGTGATTGTGGATATTACAGTGGGGGAGATTGTGGATATTACAGTGGGGAGATTGTGGATATTACAGTGGGGGAGATTGTGGATATTACAGTGGGGAGATTGTGGATATTACAGTGGGGGAGATTGTGGATATTACAGTGGGGAGATTGTGGATATTACAGTGGGGAGATTGTGGATATTACAGTGGGGGAGATTGTGGATATTACAGTGGGGAGATTGTGGATATTACAGGGGGAGTTTGTGGATATTACAGTGGGGAGATTGTGGATATTACAGGGGAAGATTGTGGATACTACAGTGGGGAGATTGTGGATATTACAGTGGGGGAGATTGTGGATATTACAGTGGGGAGATTGTGGATATTACAGTGGGGGAGATTGTGGATATTACAGTGGGGAGATTGTGGATTTTTACAGTGGGGGAGATTGTGGATATTACAGTGGGGGAGATTGTGGATATTACAGTGGGGAGATTGTGGATATTACAGTGGGGGAGATTGTGGATATTACAATGGGGAGATTGTGGATATTACAGTGGGGGAGATTGTGGATATTACAGTGGGGGAGATTGTGGATATTACAGTGGGGGGGATTGTGGATATTACAGTGGGGAGATTGTGGATATTACAGTGGGGAGATTGTGGATATTACAGGGGGAGATTGTGGATATTACAGTGGGGGGGATGACGTGGATATTAGTGGCTCTGATCCGAGGATCGATCCGATCCGTCAGTTTTTTGATCCGTTGCACCCCTAGTTTCTTGCCATGCTAGCAAAACATGAGAGATTGGTTACTATATTTTCTGCAGTTCACACACCAGATGGAACTATGATCTTCTCACAAGAAGGCATTTTGGCAGAATTCACCAACTACTATACTACCCTTTAAGCTCCTCATTGCAGTCAGATTTCCCTCCCTCATCTCTTGCCCTTTTATTAGGCCCCCTGGCCTTAGGCTGGTTGTCTGACTCTGAACGTGCTATGCTGGTCCATGAGACTACACTTGTAGAGGTCTTGCTGGTCTTGCTGGCTATCAGCTCCTTTTCCAACTACAAAGCCCCTGGGCCTGATGGTCCCCTCAATACACAAGACCCATGCTGAAATTTTAGCCCAGAAATTGGCATCTTTGCATAATACGTGGTTGGCTTCAGGCTCCGTACCTCCTTCCTTGCAAAAGGGCTACATTATATTGCTTCACAAATCTCCTAAGTATCCAGCACCATGTGCCTCTTATAGGTTCATAGCCCTTCTTAACCGCTTCAGCCCCGGAAGATTTTACCCCCTTCCTGACCAGAGCACTTTTTACAATTTGGCACTGTGTCGCTTTAACTGACAATTGCGTGGTCGTTCGACACTGTACCCAAACAAAATTTGCATCCTTTTTTTCCCCACAAATAGAGCTTTATTTTGGTGGTATTTGATCACCTCTGCGGTTTTTTCTTTTTTGCGCTATAAACAAAAAAAGAGCGACAATTTTGAAAAAAATACAATATTTTTTACTTTTTGCTATAATAAATATCCCCAGAATTTAAAAAAAAAACAAATTTCTTCATCAGTTTAGGCCAATATATATTCTTCTACATATTTTTGGTAAAAAAAATCGCAATAAGCGTATATTGATTGGTTTGCGCAAAAGTTATAGCATCTGCTATGGCTCCTCTCCTCTGACAGCACAGGGATTTTTGTGTTTACACACACAAATCCCTGTGCTGTCGCTCGTGCACTAGATCACGCGTGGCAGGCGGCGATCGTGCCCGCCGGCCACCCGCATCGGGTCCCCCTCTGTGCAGCGGGCGTGCGCGCACCATCTGGTGGCCAAAAACAGGTAGGACAAACCCGTACAGGATTTCGCCCAGGACAGCCATTGTGCCGCAGTATATCTGCGTGACACAGTTGGCAAGTGGTTAACAGTGATATGAAAATATTTACTAAACTCTTGAATTCTAGATCATGTCAGGTTGTCCATAACCTAGTCTATCAAGATCAAACAGGTTTCATGCCTTCCAAATCTACCGATAATATACGCAGATTATTCTCTAATATTCATGCTCAACACCTGAACCAGGGCTTTAGAATAATAGCCTCTTTTTTTTTTTTACTATTTTTTTTTTTATATAAAATTTTGGTACAAAACAGAGCATATTAGACATACCCAGGTTCAATACATACACATCAAGAAAAAAATATACATTCAACAACAACTCTAGTGCCCGAACTGACACTAAACCAGCAGTACACTCCAATTACCCACTTAAGGATTACCAATTAAGCATTGTAAGGATAAAGTTCTCCACTCTATAGATTGAAAACAAATATGATCCGTAGTGCATGCTCTAACAATATTTTAAGACACAGGGGATTGAGCTGTTTAACCAGAAGGTCCTAGGTGTGCATTGATAGAGGGGGCCTAAATCCAAATATCTCACACTTTATGGAATTTTTTAGGGCAGCCCCTTGATAGGTATGTGGCTTTGAACCAGGGCCGGACTGGGAATAAAATCCAGCCCTGGGAAAAATTTCATACCAGCCCCACAGCATTATTATACTAGCGTAACAGCATAACGTCATTATTTTCTTGTTCATGAAAGGGAAAACCATACATTTTAAAGCACATTTGAAGAGTGTATTATATATAGATAAGACAGATATGAAAGCACATAGGGCTTTATATATATATATATATATATATATATATATATATATATATATACGCAAATTCCAGTTAAAAGTGGTCAATCATCAAGAGGGACCCCAGGAACTCAGAACGTGGGGGGGGGGGGGGGGGAGACCACCTTCCGCAGAAAGAATACACTAAGGTAAGGGGGGTGGGTTACTGATATAGGGGGGAAACTTTTATATAAGTGCCCCCTTACATTATCGTATTCACTCCCCCTTACATCAGTGACCCCCCCTCAGACTGGCCTAGTGATGCTGTCACTGACCTCCTCTCAGATGCACCGTGCAGGGCTCAGTCAGTCGGCTCCAGCTTGGTGGCTCTGGTTTTATCCTATATAGTCTCCTCTCCACAGTCCACACACACATCTGACTTCTCCCATGACCCCCATCCCGGCGGTGCTCCCGCTCTTGACTCCTCTCCAGACTCCCTCAGAGACTGCAGACATCATACGGGAGATGGTCAGAGGCTGCAGACATGATACAAGAGCTCAATGCGCCTCACCAGTGCCCATCAAATGCAGCCTCATCAGTGTCAATCAAATGCAGCCTCACTGTGCCCATCAGTGCAGCCTCACTGTGCCCATCAATGCAGCCTCACTGTGCCCACCATTGCAGCCTCACTGTGCCAACCATTGCAGCCTCACTGTGCTCATCAAATGCAGCCTCACTGTGCTCATCAAATGCAGCCTCACTGTGCTCATCAAATGCAGCCTCACTGTGCCCATGAATGCAGCCTCACTGTGCCCATCATTGCAGCCTCACTGTGCCCATCAATGCAGCATCACTGTGCCCATCAAATGCAGCTTTACTGTGCCCCTGAATGCAGTCTCACTGTGCCCATGAATGCAGCCTCTCCTATGCCCCATGTCCCAGTCTGCAGTCCCTGTCTGTGGGAAGGTGTGTTGTTGATGCTCGGTATGGTACCTTCCATGCCAGCAGGATATCCATGATCGCCATCAGCAAGCAGGATCTGTTCTCCTTTTGGATCGGGACAGTGCTCCTTCCAGAGGATCTGTTTGCTGTGAGATGGAGTGGTCCCTGGCCACCTGCACCTTCAGCCGTCCTCATTTTCCGGCCCCAGTCAGCCTGTCCTCTGGTCCTGGGGAAGTGAGAGCACTGGGTGGGAGCTGGAGAGAAGGGGGAGCGGAGAGCACTGGCGGGGTTGGAGAGCACATGGGTGGGGGCAAAGAGCAGGGCTGGGGAGCGGAGAGTGCTGGGGGGGCTTGAGAGCACTGGGGGGAGCCAAAAAGAACAGGGGTGGAGAGCACGGGAGGCTGAGAGGGGGGGGCTGGAGAGCACTGAGGGGGCTAAGAGTGTGGGAGGTAAAGAGCACTGGGGGGGGGATCTTGAGAGCACTGGGGGGCAGAAAGAACAGGGGTGTAGAGCACGGGGGCTGGAGAGCACTGGGGGGTACAAAGAGCAGGGGGGAGTGGAGAGCAATGGGGGGAGCTTGAGAGCACCAGTGGGGGCCAGAAAAAACAGGGGTGGAAACTACGGGGGGCTGGAGAACACTATGGGGGGCGGAGAGCACTGGCGGGGTTGGAGAGCACATGGGTGGGGGCAAAAAGAAAGGGGGTGGGGAGCTGAAGAGCATTGGGGTGGGGGCTGGAGAGTGATGGGGAGAGCACTGGGGGGGAGAAAGAACAGGGGTGGGGAGCACGGGGTGCTGGAGAGCACTATGGGGGGGCGGAGAGCACTGGCGGGGTTGGAGAGCCCAAGTCTTCAATTAATTTTTTGTTTTAGGTACTTGTATAGCGCTGTCAATTTATGCAGCACTTTACATATACATTGTACATTCACATCAGTCCCTACCCTCAACTCACATTCATACATACACATACTAGGGCCAATTTTTTAGAAGGATCTGATTAACCTACCAGCATGTCTTTAGAGTGTGGGAGGCAAACGGAGTACCCAGAGGAAACCCATGCAGGCACAGGGAGAACATGCAAACTCCAGGCAGATGGTCTCGTGGTTGGGATTTGAACCAGTGACCCTTTTTGCTGCTAGGTGAAGGTGAAGGTGCTAACCATTGCACCACTGTGCTGCCCCGAATTCTGTCTTCATTTAGTTCCCAATAATCTGAGGGGGTCGGAGAGATTGCAATGCCCAGATATTTAATAGTGTCTGCCCACATGAAAGGTAAGGCAGGGTCAGCCAAACGGCATGCCTCAAGCTCTATGGGAAGGAGTTGCAATTTCTCCCATTTGACCATTAAGCCAGAAAACTTAGAGAAGTCTGAGAGAATATGAAGGGCTTTCCTAAGGGAGGGCCCCAGCTCTTTTTAAAACAAAATAAGGTCATCTGCATACATGGCTACCTTTTCTACAATAAATCCCACCCGGATACAAGCCACAGTAGAAGCACGTTTCAAGGCCAGTGCCTCCAGCTCCATCACTGTGGCAAACAGTGCTGGAGACAGCAGGCAGCCCTGTCAATTACCACTCCCGACCCAAAAGTGTTCCCAGAGTTCACCCCCAATTTAATCTGGGCTGTTGGAGATTAGTGATGAGCCGAACACCCCCGGGTTCGGTTCGCAACAGAACCCGCGAACGGACCGAAAGTTCGCACGAACATTAGAACCCTATTAAATACAATGGATGCGAACGTTCGGATTCTAAAGTGCTAATTATAACGACTATTATCCATGTTATTGTCCGAAACAGAGTTTGGGAACCCGGCTTCTGCACCAGGGGACATGTATCAATGCAAAAAGAAGTTTTAGAAACGGAAGTTTTCCGGGAGCAGTCATTTTAATGATGCATAAAGTGAAAAAAAAAAAGTCAAATATTCCTTTAAATATTGTACCTGGGGGGTGTCTAAAGTATGCCTGTGAAGTGCCACGTGTTTCCCGTGTTTAGAACTGTCCCTGCACAAAATAACATTTCTAAAGGGAAAAAAGCCATTTAAAACTGCTTGCGGCTTTAATGCAATGTCTGGTAATATGGATGAAAATCTTTAGGAAAAATGGCATAGCTACCCCATCAACCCCCCCCCCCCCTACCCCAGCCCATTACCAGCCCCTTTGGGTCTT
Organism: Rana muscosa; assembly: GCA_029206835.1. Taxonomy (NCBI): domain Eukaryota; kingdom Metazoa; phylum Chordata; class Amphibia; order Anura; family Ranidae; genus Rana; species Rana muscosa. The sequence goes on from CM055116.1 coordinate 373,037,373, forward strand.
GTATGGATATTAAGGGGAACCCCGCACACAAAATAAAAAAGGACCTATATACTCTGAACAGCTGTATACAGGCGGTGCATACAAGACAGGGACTGTAGGTTTGTTCTTATGTAGAATCTGTTTGTAATTTTGAACAGCTGCATTGTTTAAGTGGAGCTCCATGGCAAATTCCTTTTTTTTAGCTTTTTGTAAAACATAGGGAACGGTTATCACCCCTGTCACATTTTTTTTGCTGTCTGTGCCGCTGTTCAGAACATTTCACCTCACTTTGCGTCCCAATGACAACTGTTTTTGAAATGTGGTGTTTTTATTGAAACAAGGATTGGTGATAAAGCATCAGTAGAGAGGAGACACCTTTCTCCCATATTAATTCTTACAGGAGAGAATTTTCCTTCCAAGGGGTAGATTTCCTCTCACTTCCTGTTGTCTTCTTCCGTTTGCAAGTAGTAGTAGTTTGTAAGTTGGATGTTTGAAAGTAGGGACCTTCCGTATATACTCTGCAGAAATTGGCCCCTTAGGTGTTGGTGTTGGCACAACACTGAAAGCACTCACAGTTATTCTTGGTGGGTGCTGGAACGCCCTGCTGTCAAGTATAATATCAGGAATTGTAATAACATATAATTGTTGATCAGTGGTAGTAAAAATTGGGCCTTTGATGGTGGTGCTGGTGCCACAACACTGTAAGGCCTGACAGTTACTCTTGGTGGGCGCAGCAATGGTCCCTGCTGTGAATTATTAGATCAATAATTATAATTGCATGCCCCTGTTGAACAGGGGCTGAAAAATTGGGCCTTTGGTGGTGGTGGTGGTGGTGATGGTGGTGCTGGTGCCACAACACTGTAAGGCCTGACAGTTACTCTTGGTGGGCGCAGCAATGGGCCCTGCTGTGAATTATTAGATCAATAATTATAATTGCATGCCCCTGTTGAACAGGGGCTTAAAAATTGGGCCTTTGGTGGTGGTGGTGGTGGTGATGGTGGTGCTGGTGCCACAACACTGTAAGGCCTGACAGTTACTCTTGGTGGGCGCAGCAATGCTCCCTGCTGTGAATTATTCGATCAATAATTATAATTGCATGCCCCTGTTGAACAGGGGCTGAAAAATTGGGCCTTTGGTGGTGGTGGTGGTGGTGATGGTGGTGCTGGTGCCACAACACTGTAAGGCCTGACAGTTACTCTTGGTGGGCGCAGCAATGGGCCCTGCTGTGAATTATTAGATCAATAATTATAATTGCATGCCCCTGTTGAACAGGGGCTTAACAATTGGGCCTTTGGTGGTGGTGGTGGTGGTGATGGTGGTGCTGGTGCCACAACACTGTAAGGCCTGACAGTTACTCTTGGTAGGCGCAGCAATGGGCCCTGCTGTGAATTATTAGATCAATAATTATAATTGCATGCCCCTGTTGAACAGGGGCTTAAAAATTGGGCCTTTGGTGGTGGTGATGGTGGTGCTGGTGCCACAACACTGTAAGGCCTGACAGTTACTCTTGGTGGGCGCAGCAATGCTCCCTGCTGTGAATTATTCGATCAATAATTATAATTGCATGCCCCTGTTGAACAGGGGCTGAAAAATTGGGCCTTTGGTGGTGGTGGTGGTGGTGATGGTGGTGCTGGTGCCACAACACTGTAAGGCCTGACAGTTACTCTTGGTGGGCGCAGCAATGGGCCCTGCTGTGAATTATTAGATCAATAATTATAATTGCATGCCCCTGTTGAACAGGGGCTTAAAAATTGGGCCTTTGGTGGTGGTGGTGATGGTGGTGCTGGTGCCACAACACTGTAAGGCCTGACAGTTACTCTTGGTGGGCGCAGCAATGGGCCCTGCTGTGAATTATTAGATCAATAATTATAATTGCATGCCCCTGTTGAACAGGGGCTGAAAAATTGGGCCTTAGGCACTGGTGGCACAACACTGCAACCCCTCACAGATACTGTACTTGGAGCACAGCAATGAGGCCTGTTGCAAAGTATTGCATCAAAAATTTTAATTACACGCCCCTGTTAAACAGGGGCTGAAAAATTGGGCCTTAGCCACTGGTGGCGTCACCCATAAACCAAAATGATCTTCCAAGCTATCATCGTTAATCGTATCATTGAGGAGGAGGAGGAGGATAGCCAGTCAACATAACAGCACAGGCACTCAGCATCAGCATCAGTCTTGAAGGGATGTGACATTTTAAAATCAATTTGTCTGTTATATCAGCATCTGGTGTGTGGTAGCTGGTGGTGATCCAAGACTGGTTCATCTTGATGAAAGTCAGTCGATCAACCGAGTCGGTGGACAGGCGCACCCTGTGATCCGTGACAAATCCTCCAGCAGCACTGAATGTGCGTTCTGAAAGAACGCTGGATGCAGGACAGGCCAGTAGCTCAATTGCATACTGTGCAAGCTCTGGCCAGTGATCCATCCTCAAGACCCAGTAAGCCAGAGGATTTTCGGTGGGGAAGGTGTCCAAGTCTGACCTTGCCCCTAGGTATTCCTGCACCATGTATATCAGACGCTGGCGATGGTTGCTGGAACCGATCATACTTTGGGGCTGCGGACTAAAAAATTGTCTGAACGCATCGGTCAGACGGCCACCTTCCCCACCGCTCCTTCTTTGACTGCCCGAAGCCTCAGCAACTCGTTGTCCAGGACCAGGAGTTTGTAACCTCCCAGTCTCTGGGAACGCATTGCACAGACCTTTCTGCAAGGCCTCCCGGAGTTGTCTCATCCTCTGCTCCCTCTGCGACGGTACGATAAGGTCCGCAACCTTACCCTTGTACCGTGGATCAAGGAGAGTGGCCAGCCAGTAATGGTCCCTCTCCTTGATCCGAAGAATACGAGGATCCTTCTGCAGACTTTGCAGGATCAGGGAGGCCATGCAGCGTAGGTTAGCTGAGGCATTCAGTCCGGAGTCCTCTGGGTCACTAAGGACGACATGATCCGCAGCCACCTCCTCCCAGCCACGTACAAGTCCACTGGTTTCTTGGGACTGTAAATCATCCCTAAAAGACTGCTGCTGATGATGCTGAGTGCCAGCCTCCACCTCCATGCTGACACAATCCTCCTCCTCCTCCTCCTCTTCCTGTGCGATGGGTGGGACAGAAGGAACACTGTCTGGGTAAAGGGGGCCTTGAGAGGCAAGGAAGTCCTCCTCTTCCTGCCTCTGTTCTGCCTCAAGTGCCCTGTCCATTATTCCACGCAGCGTGTGCTCCAACAGGTGGACAAGAGGTACAGTGTCACTGATGCATGCACTGTCACTGCTCACCATCCTCGTGGCCTCCTCAAATGGTGCCAGGACAGTGCATGCATCCCTGATCATGCCCCACTGGCGTGGTGAAAAAAACCCGAGCTCCCCTGACCCTGTCCTGGTGCCGTAGTCGCACAGGTACTCATTGATGGCCCTCTGCTGCGTGTGCAGCCGCTGCAGCATGGCCAACGTTGAGTTCCACCTGGTGGGCATGTCACATATAAGGCGGTTCTTGGGCAGGTTCAACTCCTTTTGAAGCTCAGCCAGGCGAGCACTGGCATTATAAGATCTGCGGAAATGCACACAGACTTTCCTGGCCTGCCTCAGGACATCCTGTAAGCCCGGGTACCTGCCCAAGAACCGCTGCACCACCAGGTTAAGGACGTGAGCCATACAGGGCACATGGGTCAGTTGTCCCTGTCGGAGGGCGGAGAGGAGGTTGGAGCCATTGTCGCAAACCACCATTCCTGGCTTAAGCTGGCGTGGCGTCAACCACCTCTCGGCCTGCCCCTGCAGAGCAGACAGGACCTCTGCCCCAGTGTGGCTCTTGTCCCCCAAACACACCAGCGCAAGCACGGCATGGCATCTTTTTGCCTGCGTACTTGCGCAGCCCCTTGAACGCCTACGGAGCACCGCTGGTTCCGAGGACAAACCACAGGAAGAGGCCATGGAGGAAGAAGAAGAGGAGGGGGTGGAGGAGAGAGGTGTGTCACAACCAGTAGTAGCATTTTGGAGGCGTGGCGGTGGAACAACCTCCAACACTACTGCACCTTGTCCTGCATCCTTCCCAGCTGCCAAAAGAGTGACCCAATGGGCCGTGAAAGAAAGGTAACGTCCCTGTCCATGCCTGCTGGACCATGAGTCAGCGGTAATATGCACCTTACCGCTGACCGCCCTGTCCAGCGAGGCCAAGACATTGCCTTCCACATGCCTGTAGAGAGCCGGAATCGCCTTCCGTGCGAAAAAGTGGCGTTTGGGAACCTGCCACTGAGGAACCGCACATTGCACAAACTCACGGAAGGGGGTCGAGTCTACCAACTGAAAAGGCAGCAGTTGAAGCGCTAGCAATTTAGCCAAGCTAGCATTCAACCGCTGGGCATGTGGATGGCTGGGAGTGAACTTCTTTCGATGGTCCAGCAGCTGGGGCAGGGAAATTTGCCTGCTAGAATCGGACGTTGGTGTACTGCTAGCAGAGTGCCCGCAAGTACTTGCCTGTGACACACCTAATTCTACACCTTCATTCCTCTCAGAGCAGGTTTCAGAGAGGAGTGAAGGTATAGTGGGGTTGGAGATCCCAGCTGATGCAGTGCAAGAAGAGGTCAGCTTTGTTCTTTGGTGTGGGTCTTTAAGGTAGGCTTGCCAACGAGCTGCATGGCAGGTCAACATATGTCTGATCAAGCATGTGGTGCCCAAGCGGCTGATGTTTTGGCCACGCGATATACGCTTGAGACATATGTTGCAAACAGCAGCTGTGCGATCTGATGCACTCGCCTCAAAAAAGGCCCACACCAAAGAACTTTTGAATGACGGGCAGAGGCAGCGCCCTGCACAGGCGGAGCTCTGCGGTGTGATTCCGTCCGTGTGCTGCCCATACGCTGGCCACTCAAGGGCATCCTGCCTCGTTGGAGATGTGCCTCCTCCTCATCCTCCTCCTCCTCCTCTCTCCTATTAGGCACCCACGTGGAGTCAGTGACCTCATCATCCCCTCCCTCCTCATCACTGGAGCCAATCTGGCAGTATGCTGCAGCTGCTGGAGCATGACTGCCAGATTGGTGTCCTTCTTGAGCATCCCCTCTCTCTGCTCTCACGCTGCTGCCTTCCACTAGCTGGGTATCATCATCAGATCCTTCCAAACGCTGGTCATCCTCCTGGAGCATGTACCCAACACTGTGCTCAAACAGTTCGGGGGACTCCTCAGGAGGAGGACATGGTGGGTCTAGGGAAGGATTGACTAATGAAGATAATGATACCAGAGAAGAGGACGCTTTGGCAGCTGCTTTGCCAGTACCTTGAGCCTGGGTGTGAGAGGATGAGGAGGATGAGGTGGGCTTGGTCATCCACTCTACCAAGTCTTCGGCATGATGTGGCTCAACATGTCCAGCTGCCGAAAACAAGGACAAGCGTGTCCCATGGCCATGTGCTGATGACAATGCACCGCGTCCACGACCAGCACTGTTGCCCCCAGACACAGAGCCTGCTTGCCCTCTTTTTTTGCCTCCTGACTGTCTGCCTCTCCTTGGTTGCCTTCCAGACATTTTAATGGATGGCCTGCAGGGAGATGGGAAAAAGAGCAATAAGGGCTACCTTCAGGTGTATACTGTGCAGGAGGCTTAGCAACAATGACACTGACACTGTCCCCTGCCTATCCTTCTCTGTCCCTAAACACAAGGATTGAAAATATGGTTCAGCAAAATAGTTTTAGAACAGAATAGCACACTGACACTTTCCCTCACTGTCCTACTCTGTCCCTCCCTACAAACAAGATTTAGCACAGAATAGCACACTGATAATTTCTACGAGTGTCCTTCTCTGTCCCTAAACTCAAGGATTGAAAATATGGAACAGCAAAATTGGTTTAGAACAGAATAGCACACTGTCAGTTTCACTCACTGTACCTGTCTGTCCCTCAACTCAAGGATTGAAAATATGGTTCAGCAAAATAGTTTTAGAACAGAATAGCACACTGACACTTTCCCTCACTGTCCTACTCTGTCCCTCCCTACAAACAAGATTTAGCACAGAATAGCACACTGATAATTTCTACGAGTGTCCTTCTCTGTCCCTAAACTCAAGGATTGAAAATATGGAACAGCAAAATTGGTTTAGAACAGAATAGCACACTGTCAGTTTCACTCACTGTACCTCTCTGTCCCTCAACTCAAGGATTGAAAATATGGTTCAGCAAAATAGTTTTAGAACAGAATAGCACACTGACACTTTCCCTCACTGTCCTACTCTGTCCCTCCCTACAAACAAGATTTAGCACAGAATAGCACACTGATAATTTCTACGAGTGTCCTTCTCTGTCCCTAAACTCAAGGATTGAAAATATGGAACAGCAAAATTGGTTTAGAACAGAATAGCACACTGTCAGTTTCACTCACTGTACCTCTCTGTCCCTCAACTCAAGGATTGAAAATATGGTTCAGCAAAATAGTTTTATAACAGAATAGCACACTGACACTTTCCCTCACTGTCCTACTCTGTCCCTCCCTACAAACAAGATTTAGCACAGAATAGCACACTGATAATTTCTACGAGTGTCCTTCTCTGTCCCTAAACTCAAGGATTGAAAATATGGAACAGCAAAATTGGTTTAGAACAGAATAGCACACTGTCAGTTTCACTCACTGTACCTCTCTGTCCCTCAACTCTAGGATTGAAAATATGGTTCAGCAAAATAGTTTTAGAACAGAATAGCACACTGACACTTTCCCTCACTGTCCTACTCTGTCCCTCCCTACAAACAAGATTTAGCACAGAATAGCACACTGATAATTTCTACGAGTGTCCTTCTCTGTCCCTAAACTCAAGGATTGAAAATATGGAACAGCAAAATTGGTTTAGAACAGAATAGCACACTGTCAGTTTCACTCACTGTACCTCTCTGTCCCTCAACTCAAGGATTGAAAATATGGTTCAGCAAAATAGTTTTAGAACAGAATAGCACATTGACACTTTCCCTCACTGTCCTACTCTGTCCCTCCCTACAAACAAGATTTAGCACAGAATAGCACACTGATAATTTCTGCGAGTGTCCTTCTCTGTCCCTAAACTCAAGGATTGAAAATATGGAACAGCAAAATTGGTTTAGAACAGAATAGCACACTGTCAGTTTCACTCACTGTACCTCTCTGTCCCTCAAGGATTGAAAATATGGTTCAGCAAAATAGTTTTAGAACAGAAAAGCACACTGACACTTTCCCTCACTGTCCTACTCTGTCCCTCCCTACAAACAAGATTTAGCACAGAATAGCACACTGATAATTTCTACGAGTGTCCTTCTCTGTCCCTAAACTCAAGGATTGAAAATATGGAACAGCAAAATTGGTTTAGAACAGAATAGCACACTGTCAGTTTCACTCACTGTACCTCTCTGTCCCTCAACTCAAGGATTGAAAATATGGTTCAGCAAAATAGTTTTAGAACAGAATAGCACACTGACACTTTCCCTCACTGTCCTACTCTGTCCCTCCCTACAAACAAGATTTAGCACAGAATAGCACACTGATAATTTCTACGAGTGTCCTTCTCTGTCCCTAAACTCAAGGATTGAAAATATGGAACAGCAAAATTGGTTTAGAACAGAATAGCACACTGTCAGTTTCACTCACTGTACCTCTCTGTCCCTCAACTCAAGGATTGAAAATATGGTTCAGCAAAATAGTTTTAGAACAGAATAGCACACTGACACTTTCCCTCACTGTCCTACTCTGTCCCTCCCTACAAACAAGATTTAGCACAGAATAGCACACTGATAATTTCTACGAGTGTCCTTCTCTGTCCCTAAACTCAAGGATTGAAAATATGGAACAGCAAAATTGGTTTAGAACAGAATAGCACACTGTCAGTTTCACTCACTGTACCTCTCTGTCCCTCAACTCAAGGATTGAAAATATGGTTCAGCAAAATAGTTTTAGAACAGAATAGCACACTGACACTTTCCCTCACTGTCCTACTCTGTCCCTCCCTACAAACAAGATTTAGCACAGAATAGCACACTGATAATTTCTACGAGTGTCCTTCTCTGTCCCTAAACTCAAGGATTGAAAATATGGAACAGCAAAATTGGTTTAGAACAGAATAGCACACTGTCAGTTTCACTCACTGTACCTCTCTGTCCCTCAACTCAAGGATTGAAAATATGGTTCAGCAAAATAGTTTTAGAACAGAATAGCACACTGACACTTTCCCTCACTGTCCTACTCTGTCCCTCCCTACAAACAAGATTAAGCACAGAATAGCACACTGATAATTTCTACGAGTGTCCTTCTCTGTCCCTAAACTCAAGGATTGAAAATATGGAAAAGCAAAATTGGTTTAGAACAGAATAGCACACTGTCAGTTTCACTCACTGTACCTCTCTGTCCCTCAACTCTAGGATTGAAAATATGGTTCAGCAAAATAGTTTTAGAACAGAATAGCACACTGACACTTTCCCTCACTGTCCTACTCTGTCCCTCCCTACAAACAAGATTTAGCACAGAATAGCACACTGATAATTTCTACGAGTGTCCTTCTCTGTCCCTAAACTCAAGGATTGAAAATATGGAACAGCAAAATTGGTTTAGAACAGAATAGCACACTGTCAGTTTCACTCACTGTACCTCTCTGTCCCTCAACTCAAGGATTGAAAATATGGTTCAGCAAAATAATTTTAGAACAGAATAGCATACTGACACTTTCCCTCACTGTCCTACTCTGTCCCTCCCTACAAACAAGATTTAGCACAGAATAGCACACTGATAATTTCTACGAGTGTCCTTCTCTGTCCCTAAACTCAAGGATTGAAAATATGGAACAGCAAAATTGGTTTAGAACAGAATAGCAGACTGTCAGTTTCACTCACTGTACCTCTCTGTCCCTCAACTCAAGGATTGAAAATATGGTTCAGCAAAATAGTTTTAGAACAGAATAGCACACTGACACTTTCCCTCACTGTCCTACTCTGTCCCTCCCTACAAACAAGATTTAGCACAGAATAGCACACTGATAATTTCTACGAGTGTCCTTCTCTGTCCCTAAACTCAAGGATTGAAAATATGGAACAGCAAAATTGGTTTAGAACAGGATAGCACACTGTCAGTTTCATTCACTGTACCTCTCTGTCCCTCAACTCAAGGATTGAAAATATGGTTCAGCAAAATAGTTTTAGAACAGAACAGCACACTGACACTTTCCCTCACTGTCCTACTCTGTCCCTCCCTACAAACAAGATTTAGCACAGAATAGCACACTGATAATTTCTACGAGTGTCCTTCTCTGTCCCTAAACTCAAGGATTGAAAATATGGAACAGCAAAATTGGTTTAGAACAGAATAGCACACTGTCAGTTTCACTCACTGTACCTCTCTGTCCCTCAACTCAAGGATTGAAAATATGGTTCAGCAAAATAGTTTTAGAACAGAATAGCACACTGACACTTTCCCTCACTGTCCTACTCTGTCCCTCCCTACAAACAAGATTTAGCACAGAATAGCACACTGATAATTTCTACGAGTGTCCTTCTCTGTCCCTAAACTCAAGGATTGAAAATATGGAACAGCAAAATTGGTTTAGAACAGAATAGCACACTGTCAGTTTCACTCACTGTACCTCTCTGTCCCTCAACTCAAGGATTGAAAATATGGTTCAGCAAAATAGTTTTAGAACAGAATAGCACACTGACACTTTCCCTCACTGTCCTACTCTGTCCCTCCCTACAAACAAGATTTAGCACAGAATAGCACACTGATAATTTCTACGAGTGTCCTTCTCTGTCCCTAAACTCAAGGATTGAAAATATGGAACAGCAAAATTGGTTTAGAACAGAATAGCACACTGTCAGTTTCACTCACTGTACCTCTCTGTCCCTCAACTCAAGGATTGAAAATATGGTTCAGCAAAATAGTTTTAGAACAGAATAGCACACTGACACTTTCCCTCACTGTCCTACTCTGTCCCTCCCTACAAACAAGATTTAGCACAGAATAGCACACTGATAATTTCTACGAGTGTCCTTCTCTGTCCCTAAACTCAAGGATTGAAAATATGGAACAGCAAAATTGGTTTAGAACAGAATAGCACACTGTCAGTTTCACTCACTGTACCTCTCTGTCCCTCAACTCAAGGATTGAAAATATGGTTCAGCAAAATAGTTTTAGAACAGAATAGCACACTGACACTTTCCCTCACTGTCCTACTCTGTCCCTCCCTACAAACAAGATTTAGCACAGAATAGCACACTGATAATTTCTACGAGTGTCCTTCTCTGTCCCTAAACTCAAGGATTGAAAATATGGAACAGCAAAATTGGTTTAGAACAGAATAGCACACTGTCAGTTTCACTCACTGTACCTCTCTGTCCCTCAACTCAAGGATTGAAAATATGGTTCAGCAAAATAGTTTTATAACAGAATAGCACACTGACACTTTCCCTCACTGTCCTACTCTGTCCCTCCCTACAAACAAGATTTAGCACAGAATAGCACACTGATAATTTCTACGAGTGTCCTTCTCTGTCCCTAAACTCAAGGATTGAAAATATGGAACAGCAAAATTGGTTTAGAACAGAATAGCACACTGTCAGTTTCACTCACTGTACCTCTCTGTCCCTCAACTCTAGGATTGAAAATATGGTTCAGCAAAATAGTTTTAGAACAGAATAGCACACTGACACTTTCCCTCACTGTCCTACTCTGTCCCTCCCTACAAACAAGATTTAGCACAGAATAGCACACTGATAATTTCTACGAGTGTCCTTCTCTGTCCCTAAACTCAAGGATTGAAAATATGGAACAGCAAAATTGGTTTAGAACAGAATAGCACACTGTCAGTTTCACTCACTGTACCTCTCTGTCCCTCAACTCAAGGATTGAAAATATGGTTCAGCAAAATAGTTTTAGAACAGAATAGCACATTGACACTTTCCCTCACTGTCCTACTCTGTCCCTCCCTACAAACAAGATTTAGCACAGAATAGCACACTGATAATTTCTGCGAGTGTCCTTCTCTGTCCCTAAACTCAAGGATTGAAAATATGGAACAGCAAAATTGGTTTAGAACGGAATAGCACACTGTCAGTTTCACTCACTGTACCTCTCTGTCCCTCAACTCAAGGATTGAAAATATGGTTCAGCAAAATAGTTTTAGAACAGAATAGCACACTGACACTTTCCCTCACTGTCCTACTCTGTCCCTCCCTACAAACAAGATTTAGCACAGAATAGCACACTGATAATTTCTACGAGTGTCCTTCTCTGTCCCTAAACTCAAGGATTGAAAATATGGAACAGCAAAATTGGTTTAGAACAGAATAGCACACTGTCAGTTTCACTCACTGTACCTCTCTGTCCCTCAACTCAAGGATTGAAAATATGGTTCAGCAAAATAGTTTTAGAACAGAATAGCACACTGACACTTTCCCTCACTGTCCTACTCTGTCCCTCCCTACAAACAAGATTTAGCACAGAATAGCACACTGATAATTTCTACGAGTGTCCTTCTCTGTCCCTAAACTCAAGGATTGAAAATATGGAACAGCAAAATTGGTTTAGAACAGAATAGCACACTGTCAGTTTCACTCACTGTACCTCTCTGTCCCTCAACTCAAGGATTGAAAATATGGTTCAGCAAAATAGTTTTAGAACAGAATAGCACACTGACACTTTCCCTCACTGTCCTACTCTGTCCCTCCCTACAAACAAGATTTAGCACAGAATAGCACACTGATAATTTCTATGAGTGTCCTTCTCTGTCCCTAAACTCAAGGATTGAAAATATGGAACAGCAAAATTGGTTTAGAACAGAATAGCACACTGTCAGTTTCACTCACTGTACCTCTCTGTCCCTCAACTCAAGGATTGAAAATATGGTTCAGCAAAATAGTTTTAGAACAGAATAGCACACTGACATTTTCCCTCACTGTCCTACTCTGTCCCTCCCTACAAACAAGATTTAGCACAGAATAGCACACTGATAATTTCTACGAGTGTCCTTCTCTGTCCCTAAACTCAAGGATTGAAAATATGGAACAGCAAAATTGGTATAGAACAGAATAGCACACTGTCAGTTTCACTCACTGTACCTCTCTGTCCCTCAACTCAAGGATTGAAAATATGGTTCAGCAAAATAGTTTTAGAACAGAATAGCACACTGACACTTTCCCTCACTGTCCTTCTCTGTCCCTCCCTACAAACAAGATTTAGCACAGAATAGCACACTGATAATTTCTACGAGTGTCCTTCTCTGTCCCTAAACTCAAGGATTGAAAATATGGAACAGCAAAATTGGTTTAGAACAGAATAGCACACTGTCAGTTTCACTCACTGTACCTCTCTGTCCCTCAACTCTAGGATTGAAAATATGGTTCAGCAAAATAGTTTTAGAACAGAATAGCACACTGACACTTTCCCTCACTGTCCTACTCTGTCCCTCCCTACAAACAAGATTTAGCACAGAATAGCACACTGATAATTTCTACGAGTGTCCTTCTCTGTCCCTAAACTCAAGGATTGAAAATATGGAACAGCAAAATTGGTTTAGAACAGAATAGCACACTGTCAGTTTCACTCACTGTACCTCTCTGTCCCTCAACTCAAGGATTGAAAATATGGTTCAGCAAAATAATTTTAGAACAGAATAGCACACTGACACTTTCCCTCACTGTCCTACTCTGTCCCTCCCTACAAACAAGATTTAGCACAGAATAGCACACTGATAATTTCTACGAGTGTCCTTCTCTGTCCCTAAACTCAAGGATTGAAAATATGGAACAGCAAAATTGGTTTAGAACAGAATAGCACACTGTCAGTTTCACTCACTGTACCTCTCTGTCCCTCAACTCAAGGATTGAAAATATGGTTCAGCAAAATAGTTTTAGGACAGAATAGCACACTGACACTTTCCCTCACTGTCCTACTCTGTCCCTCCCTACAAACAAGATTTAGCACAGAATAGCACACTGATAATTTCTACGAGTGTCCTTCTCTGTCCCTAAACTCAAGGATTGAAAATATGGAACAGCAAAATTGGTTTAGAACAGAATAGCACACTGTCAGTTTCATTCACTGTACCTCTCTGTCCCTCAACTCAAGGATTGAAAATATGGTTCAGCAAAATAGTTTTAGAACAGAACAGCACACTGACACTTTCCCTCACTGTCCTACTCTGTCCCTCCCTACAAACAAGATTTAGCACAGAATAGCACACTGATAATTTCTACGAGTGTCCTTCTCTGTCCCTAAACTCAAGGATTGAAAATATGGAACAGCAAAATTGGTTTAGAACAGAATAGCACACTGTCAGTTTCACTCACTGTACCTCTCTGTCCCTCAACTCAAGGATTGAAAATATGGTTCAGCAAAATAGTTTTAGAACAGAATAGCACACTGACACTTTCCCTCACTGTCCTACTCTGTCCCTCCCTACAAACAAGATTTAGCACAGAATAGCACACTGATAATTTCTACGAGTGTCCTTCTCTGTCCCTAAACTCAAGGATTGAAAATATGGAACAGCAAAATTGGTTTAGAACAGAATAGCACACTGTCAGTTTCACTCACTGTACCTCTCTGTCCCTCAACTCAAGGATTGAAAATATGGTTCAGCAAAATAGTTTTAGAACAGAATAACACACTGAAACTTTCCCTCACTGTCCTACTCTGTCCCTCCCTACAAACAAGATTTAGCACAGAATAGCACACTGATAATTTCTACGAGTGTCCTTCTCTGTCCCTAAACTCAAGGATTGAAAATATGGAACAGCAAAATTGGTTTAGAACAGAATAGCACACTGTCAGTTTCACTCACTGTACCTCTCTGTCCCTCAACTCAAGGATTGAAAATATGGAACAGCAAAATTGGTTTAGAACAGAATAGCACACTGTCAGTTTCACTCACTGTACCTCTCTGTCCCTCAACTCAAGGATTGAAAATATGGTTCAGCAAAATAGTTTTAGAACAGAATAGCACACTGACACTTTCCCTTACTGTCCTACTCTGTCCCTCCCTACAAACAAGATTTAGCACAGAATAGCACACTGATAATTTCTACGAGTGTCCTTCTCTGTCCCTAAACTCAAGGATTGAAAATATGGAACAGCAAAATGGGTTTAGAACAGAATAGCACACTGTCAGTTTCACTCACTGTACCTCTCTGTCCCTCAACTCAAGGATTGAAAATATGGTTCAGCAAAATAGTTTTAGAACAGAATAGCACACTGACACTTTCCCTCACTGTACCTCTCTGTCCCTAAACTCAAGGATTGAAAATATGGTTCAGCAAGATTGGTTTAGAACAGAATAGCACACTGACACTTTCCCTCACTGTACCTCTCTGTCCCTACAAACAAGGATTAGCACAGAATAGCACACTGTCACTGACACTCTCCCTACCTATCCTTATTTGTCCCTAAACACAAGGAATCCAAGATTAGTAAAGGAAAAATAATGACACTGTCCCTGCCTATGCTTCTCTTTCCCTGCTCCGGAACACACTACACAAGGCCGCCGCGCTGGCGGCCTTTTATAGTGTGGGGCGTGTACTAAACCCCCTCAGCAATAATTGGCCACAGGCATCCTGCCTGTGGCCAATCATTGCTCTCCTCGCTGCCGGCGCTGTGATTGGCCAAGCATGCGGGGTCACAGTGCATGCTTGGCCAATCACAGCGCCTGGATGACACTGCGATGGCGTAGTGCATTGTGGGCCGTTCGCGTCACTCGAATTTGGCGCGAACGGCCCAAATCGTTCGATCTTCGTCGAACGATCGAACAGCCGATGTTCGAGTCGAACGTATGTTCGACTCGAACACAAAGCTCATCCCTATTGGAGATGAATAGAGCATCTTGACTGATCTGAGAAACTCAGGCCCAAACCCCATTAATTCCAGGACTGTACGCATTTATGGCCAGGCCACAGAGTCAAAAGCCTTCTCGATGTCAAGTGCAGCTAAGACTCTGGAGGTGAAATTAACCGGGGGAAACTGTAGATGTGTGAATACTCTACGTATATTAATATCAGTCGACTTCCATGACATGAAGCCAGTTTGGTCTATGCTAAGTAAATTTGGGATTATCCTCATCAATCTAGTGACAATGATTTTAGTCAGGATTTTTATATCATAGCAGAAAAAGGGAAATTGGCCTATAGGAAGCACAATCGGACAGATCTTTCCCTGGTTTGGGAATTAATACAATATAAGCCTGATACATAGATGCGGGAAAGGTCATAGTTTCTATACATTTAGAGTATAAATTGAAGCCTAGGTGAAATTGTGGCCCCATACATCCTGTAACATTCCCCTGTAATACCATCTGAGCCCAGTGCTTTTTTGGCAGGGAAGAAATTAATTGCTGCTTCAATTTCATCTATCATGATGGCGTGATCAAGAAGAGCAGCCTCCTCCACTGTAGGCGCAGATAAAATCAGGGGACGTAGAAATTCCTGAAGAGCAACGTCAGACGGGCCTGTGACGGTCTCATACAGAGTGAGAAAATAATCCGTAAATTCCTGCAATATACTAGAGGGGTCTGAGGTCAGGGTATTGTCTGCACATCCTATGGTCGAGACCACAGTTTGAGTCCTAACATTCGCTACCAGATTAGCCCACATTTTTTCATTCTTATCCCAGGATTTGAAGACTCTGCCAGCCAAGGAATGCAGATCCAGGTGCGTTGCAGAGGTTATATGAAAAGACAAATCACATCCCACCTGAGCAAGTAAACCAAAATTATCCGAAGTCTGGGATTCAGAAAAGCTTGCAGCTGCCCTAACCTCACCCTCCTCCAGCTGTTGTGTCTGCGAGAATAGATCAGATCTGACAACTTTAATTGCGGATATTTATATTCCATCATTAAACTTCCATCATTGTGTCATCTTAGAAGAGACAAACTCCCCAACCTTCAGGTCCTGCACCCACCTCAGCGCTAACCGCCAGCAATTTTAGCATCTGGCATTTTTCAACATGACACATAACTCCAGTGGGACAGGGTCAGACAAGCCCGAAGACAGGTAGAATACACTCTTAACACCTACCAATTAAGTACTGGAATAAATACTCCCTTCCTGCTCTCCAGTTTTGGAAACAGCTGGTAAACTCTAACTTACCTTTTCTATACCAAGATATATACCATAACCGTGGCTGCCCCAAAAAAGTTTTTTTAAAGTCTGGTCACGTTGGTTAGATGATCATGGACACAGACAAACAGCTATTTCTTCAAAATAACAAAATGCTTTAGTGACTGGTACTGGTGGACTGAAAGAGGAGGAAGCAATGGAAACATACAGAACCTAAGCGCTTTGTTGACCTTCTTATACCACGAGGGGTCAAATCAAATCTCGTGAGTGGCGTTCACAAAGGGTGGAAGGTTGACGCATCACAAGCATTGGTGTGTATGAAGAAGTGAAAAACAGCACCTGTGAAAGCACTGTATTTTCAGTGGATGCCCTTTATTTTCAGAGGATGCATTAACAAAATATAAAAGTGGACTTTTCACTATGCACATGGACCATGAATGGTGTTTAGAGGACTGAGATAGAGACAGTTAATAATGAACTGATTTACTACAATTTGATACATAAGCACTGAATTTTGATATACACAAACTTTATTTTGGTTTTAGCACAATCATTTCAATATCTTGGTATTGTATAAATAATTCTAGCTCTTTTTAGTATGGTAGATGGCTATTATATGGTAATTTTTGTAACATTGCATGTGATTGATTTATTGCATAATTTGTGATATTGTTAGTATTTTACAGCGCAGCACAATGCTTTAATAATGAAAAAATTCTGTGACCCTCCCATGGCAGTTACACTGGCCAGGACCCACTGTCAATCCTTTACCTTCGTACTGTCTAGATCCACAATGTCCTTACTTCATTCAAAAAACAGCCCTGGTTTCTTTATTCTGCCTTGCTAAAGAAATTGAGACACAGCAACTCCCAGGGCTGTTTTATTTGTCTGATTGGATACAGGCACTGTTCAGCTGACAATTTTTTGCCACACACTTTTGGTTTTAAGTTTGATAGATGTCAGGTGGAAGAATACCAACAGGGCCACCCTTGGCTCAAATTCTGGCCAGTTTTCAGTAACCATCAAAAATTTACTGTGTGTATGGCCAGCTTAACTCTTCTGCACTAAATCTTATCTGGAGATCAAATGTACTGTTTTCCGGTTTAGCTGTTCTGCAGAGTTTCAAACAGAGGGACTATTGTCAGCCCACTGTTGGAAAACTACTGACTGTAGAACCTTTCCTGAAGGAAATAAGGAAGCTGCTATTCCCAATCTCCTTCTGAAAATGCTGGTTACCTGGCTATTGGGCTGGCCAAAGGGTTTATGAGATTTCTGACTTTAAACAAGTGTGCAAATCTGTAAAATCACAGATAAATCTGAAATCATATAGATGTAGGTGGGTTTATCTGGGTAATAGTACCTGAATGTAAGGGTTTCAACCACTAGCACCTCTAAGGTGTTTGCATGCAGACATGCATATAAATTTATAAAGCAGTACTATTCGGCATCATTTTGTTTCCTATAAAATGTGGTTTAATGTATCCAGGTTTGATAAATACCGTATTTACCATACATTTGAAGCAAATGTATCTTTTTAAGTCTTCATTGTGTCCACTTGTAGTCTGAGCCTACTCAGGATTCTTGGGATAAGATATCTGAAGTGGATCTCTCACTTCCTGTCCAAGGTACAACTGTCATTAAATGAGACAAAAGATTTCCAACAGGTAAACAAAAAGTCTGACACAGGTCTTAACTCTTCCTTATATGTAAAAAATAAAGCTTTTCTTAGAATCCGCTCAGATTCCTTCTTACTGCCTACCCAGGAATACACAGTATGGACACAGAAAAAATGCTTTAGAGTTCCATCTTAATTAAAAAAAGATTTTTGTAGCAAGAATGTATGCAGTAAATATATTGAGCACAATACTTTTTTTGAGATGGGGCTTTTTCAGATTGTAAAGTTTGGTTGTGGTGTACACTGCTGACCTCACTATTTAAAAACTAGGAAGCAAATTTTACTTTTATATAACCCTTAATATGTTCTACCATTACCGTTACAACAAAACCAACTCCCATGGGAAATAATGAAATTCACCTTGTAAAAAAATAGTTTATCTCTGTTCATCATACTGCTTCATAAAAGAGGGTTTTTCATTGAACCATTTTGCTTTATTATAACAAAAATCCAGCGGCAGTATTTTGTCATAACACAAGACTTTCTATTAGACAACACCTAATAATGCCACTGCAGTGGTATATTAGAAAACTGTAAATCATATTTCACTTAGCACAGACCGATATAATAGTACCACTTCTATTTTTGTTGCAAGCTGCAGTGCTTACTGTTCATTTTATTTTATTTTATGTTATTGTTTTATATATTCATTTACATTTATATAAATATGTTCACTTACTGTATATTATTAATTCATTCCATCAATTTGACTGGATGTAATGCTTCAGGGATTTACAAGACAACATGGGACTGTACTGTATAAGACACGTAAATGCATGCAAGAAAATGTTTAAATTGCACAGATCTGAATGACTTAAAAGTTGACTTTAGGCAAATTTCCTGCCCAAGATTGGCTACTTGATGAGAAATAGTAGAAGTCAGTTCACTGCAGGTCCATTCTTACTTTTACAAAGCCAAGCTATTCTGCCTTAGCAACCCATCCTATAGGTATGTATTAAAAGCTGAAATGTACCATCACTAAAGTGAAAAGAATCTATGTACCTCCTTCAACAGTCAATTATGGGCATAGGAGGTTTCTTTTCATCTTGTCCATGATTGGCTATTTGAAGAGACACACAAGTAAACACTTAGAACATGTTAGCATTTGGACATCAATCCCAAAACATTGTGGTGCTGATTTACTAAATGCAAATAGGCTGTTCACTTTGCAATGGATTCTTCCCTTTGCAAAGAAATTCCCCCTTTACGTAGTGAATGTGGTGAAAATTACATTTGCAAAGAATGCCCAATCACATTCAAGGGAAATAACAAACAGTAATTTCCTTGAACATAATTAGATGATAGAAGTCAACAGAGCTTCATCTCATTCACAGCTAAGGGGAAATGCCCTTTTAAAGTGAACAGCCTACTTGCCTTTAGTAAATTAACACCATTGTTTTACAAAGGCCATCAGCAAAGAGGTGATAAAAAGGCTGTGTCCAGTTAATAGTAGTAGAAGTATATCCATCTAGAGTCACTGCTTAGTGGTCATACAATTAACTAAATAGCTATGCAAGGTTCCATTAATGTAAATACTACTTCCATCATTACTCATGTATGTTCAGCTGTCTCACTGTATAGCACTGGTTTACATAAATAAAGAGCCTATTTAGTTCAGTGTTTACTATTGTGATTAGCTGTGATTGGCCACAGCTGATCACATGGTACAGATGGGCTGTACATGTACCATGTAATCAATGACTGACCAATCACAGAGATCAACACAATAGTACACAATGAATGGAAACCATCCATTGTGTACTATGATTATGTGATCTATTGTGATTGGTCACAGTGATCTGTGTCCAGTGGACACAACGGGTGACAGATCGCACCTCAGTGTGAAGCGACCTGGAGAGGATGTCATATGATGTCTACCTGGATCTAGAGCGGTTCTGCCCAGGCCTTATTTGAATATAGGCCAGGCAGGAACTGGTTAGAGGAAATATTTTTTATCAATTTACTAGTTTATTTTTTATTTTTAGTAATACAGGTAATGTTTTTTTTTTTCATCTTAAAGTGGTGTTCCGGCCGAAATTACACTTTTTAAATAAAAATACCTCTATAATACACAAGCTTAATGTATTCTAGTAAAGTTAGTCTGTAAACTGAGGTCCGTTTTGTTAGATTATTACAGCATATTGAAAGTTTAAAAACTAGAAATAGAACGTGGCCATCTTAAGTGTGGGCATCTGAAGCCAGACGGTATTACTTCCTGGATTTCATGATTGCAGATCTCGCACATGCTCAGTGCTGCACAAGCGGTGTAATAGGTTTCAGGTCAGGTTTCCATAGCAAGGGCAGTGTCAGAGGAAGTTGACACTTTTCTATGCAAACCTCTCCTCCCCTCCTCCCTGCAGGAAACAGTAAATATACTGCAGGTTCAAGAAATATATATATATATATATATATATATATATATATATATATATATACATACATACATACACACACAGCAGATACTTTTTTCTGGACAGCTTTTCATTTAAAAAAAAAAGACTAATCTTGGCAACAAAATTCATTTATTCATCTAGATTGCATCGCCCCAGCACATCGAATCGCATCACCCCAGCACATCGAATCGCATGGCCTACAGAACATTGCATAACCCCCAGCACATCGAATCGCAGGGCCCACAGAAAATTTCATAACCCCCAGCACATCGAAACGCATAACTCACAGCACATTGCAACACCCCCAGCACATCGAATCGCATGGCCCACAGAACATTGCATAACCCTCAGGACATCGAAACGCATAAATCACAGCACATTGCAACATCCCCAGCACATCGAATCCCATGGCCCACAGAACATTGCATAACCCCCAGCACATCAAATCACATCACTCACAGCACATTGCAACACCCCCAGCACATCGAATCGCATGGCCCACAGAACATTGCATAACCCCCAGCACATCAAATTGCATCACTCACAGCACATTGCAACACCACCATCACATCGAATCGCATGGCCCACAGAACATTGCATAACCCCCATCACATTGAATCGCATCACCCCAGCACATCGAATTGCATAACCCCCAGCACAAATCGAATCGCAGGGCCCACATAACATTGCATAACCCCAAGCACATCGAATCGCATCACTCACAGCACATTGCAACACCCCCAGCACATCGAATCGCAGGGCCCACATAACATTGCATAACCCCAAGCACATCGCAACACCCCCAGCACATCGAATCGCAGGGACCACATAACATTGCATAACCCCAAGCACATCGAATCGCATCACTCACAGCACATTGCATAACCCCCAGCACATCGAATCGCATCACTCACAGCACATTGCAACACCTCCAGCACATTGAATCGCATGGCCCACAGAACATTGCATAACCCCCAGCACATCGAATCGCATCACCCCAGCACATCGAATTGCATGGCCCACAGAACATTGCATAACCCCCAGCACATCGAATCGCATCGCTCACAGCACATTGCAACACCACCATCACATCGAATCGCATGGCCCACAGAACATTGCATAACCCCCATCACATCGAATCGCATCACCCCAGCACATCGAATTGCATGGCCCACTGTAAAGTTCTTGAGCGGGGGGGGTGGGAGAGATGCGCGGGACGGTTTTTTTTTTATCACACTGCACCCTTGTTGGGTGCGGGGGGGATGTGCCGCCGCGGGGGTGTTTTTTTTTTCTTTTACACTGTACGGTTGTTGAGCGGAGAGGGGGGGTAGTTACTGCCGCGGGATGGTTTTTTTTTTCACTGTACAGTTAATGAGCGGGGGGGGAGTGGTGCTGCCGTGGGGGCGTCTTTTTTTTTTGCTGTACAGTTGATGAGCATGGGGGTGGGGGCTGGGGGAGGTGCTGCCACGGGATTTTTTGTTTTTTTTTCACTGTACTATAGAGTTGATGAGCGGGGGGGGGGGCTGCCGCGGCTGAATTTTTTTTTTTCCAACTGTACTGTTGAGTTTTTTTTTATTATTATACTGCACTGAAGACTTGATGGGGGGGGCAGCTGCCGCGGGACTTCTTATTATTTTATTTATTACACTGCACTACAGAGTTGTTGAGGAGTTGTTGAGGAGGGGGGGGGTGCCGCGGGACTTCTTCTTATTTTTATTTTTTTATTACACTCTGCACTACAGAGTTGTTGAGGAGGGGGGGGGGTGCCGCGGGACTTCTTATCTTTTTTTTATTTACACTCTGCACTACAGAGTTGTTGAGGAGGGGGGGGTGCAGCGGGACTTCTTATTTTTGTTTTTTATTACACTCTGCACTACAGAGTTGTTGTGGAGCGGGGGGGGGGGGGGGGTGACGCTGCCATACAATCATCCAGTCGACCCCAGAAGCTCACACACACACTGAGGGAGGGCTTGAATGGGAAGGAGATGCGATGCCACAGGGCCTCCTGGGATGACAAACATCTCCCAGGAGGCATAGCGCTATGAGACCTGTTGCGGCCGCGGCGCAAATTATAAACAGACCACTGTAAAACAGTGAGTTTTTAAAAAAAAAAATAATATGCCAATTCGTTTTTAGTGGACATATATACATATGATACCAACAACTTGTAAAAGAGGGTGGAACTCCACTTTAACCACTTAACGACCGCCCACTGTAAATATACGTCGGCAGAATGGCACCGACAGGCAGAATCACGTACATATACGTGATTGCCTTTGTATAGTTGGGGGGTCCGATCGGACCCCCCTTCTTTACAGTGGGTGGTCGTTTTACCTTCGGGAGCGATCCAGCATGAGGGGACAGCCGTTCGATTCTGGCCACCCCCTCTCGATCGCTCCCGGCGAATGAGAGAGCTTCCCCTGCCTGCCAGGAAGGAGGAAGTGATGTCATCTCTCCTGTGGCGCTCACATATACCGAGCGCCGTACAGGAGAAGATGCAGGTTAGTACACAAAACAGCACACTGACACCAGGACACATAGGCACATAAATCGCCACCCCCAGATCACCCCCCAGCCCCCAGTCACAGTGTCACTGATTGCAGTGACCATTTATTTAGTGATCACTGCAATCAGTGACATTTGTGACTGTAAAAGTGTCACTACATTTAGTTTTAGGTCCAGTGTAGCCCCCTAACCCCCCCTAATAAAGGTTTAACCCCCTGATCACCCCCCAGATAACCCTTTTACCCCCTAGCACCGCCGTCACTAAGCAATCATTTTTCTGATCGCTGTCTTAGCGTCGGTGATGCTGATCGGTAGCCAGTAATTTTTTTTAGGTTCGCCGCAGGTTTTTATAGCGTCGGGTACCCCATATATTACCTAATGAAGGTTTAACCCCCTTGATCGCCCCCCAGGTAACCCTTTCACCCCCTATCACCACTGTCACTAAGCGATAATTTTTCTGATCGATGTCTTAGCGTCGGCGATGCTGATCGGTAGCCAGTAATTTTTTTTAGGTTCGCCGCAGGTTTTTATAGCGTCGGGTACCCCCATATATTACCTAATAAAGGTTTAACCCCTTGATCACCCTCCAGGTAACCCTTTCACCCCCTAGCACCGCCGTCGCTATGCGATCATTTTTCTGATCGATGTCTTAGCGTCGGTGATGCTGATCGGTAGCCAGTAATTTTTTTTAGGTTCGCCGCAGGTTTTTATAGCATCGGGTACCCCCATATATTACCTAATAAAGGTTTAACCCCCTTGATCGCCCCCCCAGGTAACCCTTTCACCCCCTATCACCACTGTCACTAAGCGATAATTTTTCTGATCGATGTCTTAGCGTCGGCGATGCTGATCGGTAGCCAGTAATTTTTTTTAGGTTCGCCGCAGGTTTTTATAGCGTCGGGTACCCCCATATATTACCTAATAAAGGTGTAACCCCCTTGATCACCCCCCAGGTAACCCTTTCACCCCCTAGCACCGCCGTCACTATGCGATCATTTTTCTGATCGATGTCTTAGCGTCGGTGATGCTGATCGGTAGCCAGTAATTTTTTTTAGGTTCGCCGCAGGTTTTTATAGCGTCAGGTACCCCCATATATTATCTAATAAAGGTTTAACCCCCTGATCGCCCCCCAGGTAACCCTTTCACCCCCTATCACCACTGTCGCTAAGCAATCGTTTTTATGATCGTTGTCTTAGTGTCGGTGATGCCGATAGGTAGCCAGTAATTTTTTTTTAGGTTCGCCGTCAGGTTTTTATATAGCGTCAGGTACCCCCATATATTATCTAATAAAGGTTTTAACCCCCTAATTGCCCCTAGTTAACCCTTTCACCAGTGATCATCATATAAGTGTTACGGGTGACGCTGGTTAGTTAGTTTGCTTTTTATAGTGTCAGGGCACCCGCCGTATATAACCCAATAAAGGTTTAACCCCCTGATCGCCCGGCGGGTGATATCAGTTAGGTTTTAGCGTCAGAGAGGGTCTGCGTCACACCCCAGGCAGCGTCAGGTTAGTGCCAGTAGCGCTAACACCCACACGTGAAGCATACACCCCCCTTAGTGGTATAGTATCTGATCAGCTCAATATCTGATCTGATCAGATCTATACTAGCGTCCCCAGCAGTTTAGGGTTCCCAAAAACGCAGTGTTAGCGGGATCAGCCCAGATACCTGCTGGCACCTGCGTTTTGCCCCTCCGTCCAGCCCAGGCCACCGAAGTGCAGTATCGATCGATCACTGTCACTTGCAAAACACAACACACATAACTGCAGCGTTCGCAGAGACAGGCCTGATCCCTGCGACTCCAGTGCTGTAGGAGGTGATTTCACCACCACAGTTAAAAAAAAAGCATATATGCCGAAGCATTGGGGCAGCAGGGGCGGAGGAGCGATTTTGCTCCTAATGCCGCGTATATACGGTCGAAATTCCGACGGAGGCTTGCCCGTGGAAAAGTCTGACCATGTGTACGCGGCATAACTTTTGCGAAAAGATGCCCCCATGCTTCGGCATATATAAATGGTGCATGTATGCCCATCATTAGAAGTGGGTGGATGAAGGGCGGTATTCTAATGGTGGGTATACCCACCGATCAATCTTTTTTTTTCGTTCAGCCAACAGGCTGCATGAAAAAAAAGATTACAATACATGTCCAACAAGGACCAGCAACGTACTGGTATGTTGCTGGACTTTGAATGTTTATACCAGAATGATGCCTGCGGGTTTAGGTATCATCTTGGTATCATTCTTTTCAGCCAGCGGCCGGCTTTCATGTAAAAGCAATCCTAGTGGCTAATAAGCCTCTGGACTGCTTTTACAAGCAGTGGGAGGGAATGTCCCCCCCCCGGATATAAAAAGCGCCATTGGGAAATTGGGAAAGCATTTTATCACACCGATCTTGGTGTGGTCAGATGCTTTGAGGGCAGAGGAAAGATCTAGGGTCCAATAGACCCCAGTTTTTTCAAAAAAGAGTACCTGTCATTACCTATTGCTATCATAGGGGATATTTACATTCCCTGAGATAACAATAAAAGTGATAAAAATAAATAAATATGGAAGCAACAGTTTAAAAATAAAATAAAAAAGCAAAATTAATAATAAAAAAAAAAAAAAAAAAAAGCACCCCTGTCCTGCCCTGCTCTTGCCCAATGGCGAACGCAAGCGTCGGTCTGGCGTCATATGTAAACAGCAATTGCACCATGCATGTGAGGTATCACCGCGAAGGTCAGATCAAGGGCAGTAATTTTAGCAGTAGACCTCCTCTGTAAATCTAACGGGGTAACCTGTAAATGCTTTTAAAGGCTTTTAAAAATGTATGTAATTTGTCGCCAATGCGCGTTTGTGCGAAATTTTAAAGCATGTCGTGTTTGGTATCTATGTACTCGGCCTAAGATCATCTTTTTTATTTCATCAAACATTTGGGCAATATAGTGTGTTTTAGTGCATTAAAATTTAAAAAAGTGTATTTTTTCCCCAAAAAATGCGTTTGAAAAATCGCTGCGCAAATACTGTGTAGAAAAAAAAATGCAACACCCACCATTTTATTCTGTAGGGCCTTTGCTTTAAAAATATATATAATGTTTGGGGGTTCAACATAATTTTCTTGCAAAAAAAAATATGTTTTCATGTAAACAAAAAGTGTCAAAAAGGGCTTTGTCTTCAAGTGGTTAGAAGAGTGGATGTAAGCTTCCTAATGTTGTGTATAAAATGCCAGAACAGTTCAAAACCCCCCCAAATGACCCCATTTTGGAAAGTAGACACCCCAAACTATATACTGAGAGGCATGTCGAGTCCATGGAATATTTTATATGTTGACACAAGTTGCGGAAAAAATACAATTTTTTTTTTTTTTTTGCACAAAGTTGTCACTAAATGATATATTGCTCAAACATGCCATGGGCATATGTGGAATTACACCCCAAAATACATTCTGTTGCTTCTCCTGAGTACGGGGATACCACATGTGTGAGACTTTTTGGGAGCCTAGCCGCGTACGGGACCCCAAAAACCAATCACCGCCTTCAGGCTTTCTAAGGGTGTCAATTTTTGATTTCACTTCTCACTGCCTATCACAGTTTCGGAGGCCATGGAATGCCCAGATGGCACAAACCCCCCCCCAAATGACCCCATTTTGGAAAGTAGACACCCCAAGCTATTTGCTGAGAGGTATTGTGAGTATTTTGCAGATCTCGCTTTTTGTCACAAAGTTTTGAAAATTGAAAAATAAAAAGAAAAAAAAAAAATGTTCTTTCTTCATTTTCAAAAACAAATGAGAGCTGTAAAATACTCACCATGCCTCTCAGCAAACAGCTTGGGGTGTCTACTTTCCAAAATGGGGTCATTTGGGGGGGGTTTGTGCTATTTTGGCATTTTATGGCCTTCGAAACTGTGATAGGTAGTGAGGAGTGAAATCAAAAATGTGCGCCCTTAGAAATCCTGGAGGCGGTGCTTGGCTTCCGGGGTCCCGTACGTGGCTAGGCTCCTAAAAAGTCCCACACATGTGGTATCCCCGTACTCAGGAGAAGCAGCAGAATGTATTTTGGGGTGCAATTCCACATATAACCATGGCATGTGTGAGCAATATATCATTTAGTGACAACTTTTTGTAATTTTTTTTTGTCATTATTCAATCACTTGGGACAAAAAAAAAAATATTCAATGGGCTCAACAGGCCTCTCAGCAATTTCCTTGGGGTGTCTACTTTCTAAAATGGGGTCATTTGGGGGGGTTTTGTGCTATTTTGGCATTTTATGGCCTTCAAAACTGTGATAGGTAGTGAGGAGTGAAATCAAAAATTTGCGCCCTTAGAAATCCTGAAGGCGGTGCTTGGTTTCCGGGGTCCCGTACGTGGCTAGGCTCCTAAAAAGTCCCACACATGTGGTATCCCCGTACTCAGGAGAAGCAGCAGAATGTATTTTGGGGTGCAATTCCACATATAACCATGGCATGTGTGAGCAATATATCATTTAGTGACAACTTTTTGTAATTTTTTTTTTTTTGTCATTATTCAATCACTTGGGACAAAAAAAAAAAATATTCAATGGGCTCAACATGCCTCTCAGCAATTTCCTTGGGGTGTCTACTTTCTAAAATGGGGTCATTTGGGGGGGGTTTGTACTGCCCTGTCATTTTAGCACCTCAAGAAATGAGATAGGCAGTCATAAATTAAAAGCTGTGTAAATTCCAGAAAATGTACCCTAGTTTGTAAACGCTATAACTTTTGCGCAAACCGATAAATATACGCTTATTGACATTTTTTTTTACTAAAGACATGTGGCTGAATACATTTTGGCCTAAATGTATGACTAAAATTGAGTTTATTCGATTTTTCTTATAACAAAAAGTAGAAAATATCATTTTTTTTCAAAATTTTCGGTCTTTTTCCGTTTATATCGCAAAAAATAAAAATCGCAGAGGCAATCAAATACCATTAAAAGAAAGCTCTATTTGTGGGAAGAAAAGGACGCAAATTTCGTTTGGGTACAACATTGCATGTCCGCACAATTTACAGTTAAAGCAGCGCAGTGCAAAATTCTGAATTCACGTCTGGTCCTTTAGCTACCAAATGGTCCGGGGCTTAAGTGGTTAAGCAGGCATTTGGGCTGTGTATTCTGGATCACAGGCTGGCTTCCACTCTTTTGGCAGTTACGAGTAGAACAGCTTGAGAGAAGCAGAAGTTTTTTTCTTTTTTTTACCTTTTATATTTACATACTGACAGCCCCATCATAAAAAGTGAGTCTGATGAAAGGTTCCCTTAAGATTAAATGTATCAAATGTTTGGATATTGTATGAGTAGATTAAGCAATACTGTAACTGGTAGCCTGCGTATGCCATTATATAGAATTAAAATTCTATTTATTCTATGTTTAATTTCTTACATTCCATCTTACAAGAGAAAAAAGAAAAGTTGCTATCATAAATTGATTGTGATATCTTCTGAAAGTTGGGGCTTAGCACTCGTAGTATTTATACTTCATTAAAATACGTTTTACAGATATTTCATGGCCCTTACTTGTCAAGAGAGGTATTGTAGAGGACAGCGTCCCATCTGTATGAGTCCAGAGTGTTGCGGAGGAAGGAAGCTTTAAACCCTCTAGGGATATAGAGATCAGTATGGAAACATAAACCAGTTGTAAGGAAATGTGTTACTTTGGTCAGTTTTCATAAGCCATAAAACAGCATTGCATGTTTTTTCAAAGATGAAGTCTGTGGTGTTTATAGTGAAAATTCATAATAAATACATTTAAAATGGAAATATCTCAGCTGTACTACATACAGACATCAAAATGTTAGATGTGAATCTAATATTATTAGGCCTAGACAAACCAAGCATATTTTTTATTGATAGCATACAGTAGCTTAATTTAATGCCAGATGAGGCATACAATGCCTGAAAAAAAATACATGGGAATTACTAAGGTAGACCGTGAAAATATTCAAGCTATGGTATTTTAGAATTTATCACAAAACAAACTTTTTCAGTTAGCCAAAGAGCAATGTGTAAACTGTGCTGAGGCAGATAATGAATATTTGTTGGGGGATACTGCAGTTTGCACATTGTCAATGCTAATTGCAATGTCTTACTTAATAACCTGTAAGTATCATAGGTTTAGATCAGGGGTGGGCAACCTCGGCCCTCCAGCTGTGATGAAACTACAAATCCCATCATGCCTCTGCCTCTAGGAGTCATGCCTGTGATTGTCAGGGCCTTTCACTGTCTCATGGGACTTGTAGTTTCAAAACAACTGGAGGGCCAAGGTTGCCTACCCCTGGTTTAGATGATGGAATATACAAATTCTGATTAGAAGTGTTAGAAATACAGTTTTACTGAAATCACTAAAACTTTTAAACAAACTGCTAATGAAAAAATAGAAACCAAGCTGGAGTAAATTATACTCAGATATGTAATTTTTCTACATTTAATCAGTTTTACTAAAATGCTAGTTCTCTTCCTGCTAATTCTTTATTTTTTATTTATGGATGCTGAGGTTAGAACTGTAGATTGGTGAATCAGACAGTTTTGAGGCTACAGGACCTACACAGGCAGCATCACACTATTTTAAACTGAATTATTCAGAACTATAGAATTTACCAGAGTTAAATGTATGACTTCCAATTACAGGGGGTTTTAAATTTGTAGATGCACTGAGAGGTGCTCAGAATACCATCAAAACAATGGTAGGGAATATCTTTTCGCTAAAGTCTCCAAAATATGTAAAAGCCACACAATCGCTTTTTTATCCATTTTTTGCAACGTTTTTGATAAACATTTGTATAGAGTACCGTTTTTGGAAATTATATTGAATCTGAATGTTCACAGCATCCCTATCTGATGTGATAGATGAAATTAAAAAAAGTGTGGATTGAGCTCAAAGAGATTAAATCTGCCTAACTTATTCAGATCTGTGAGTACAAAACAGAGGTAGAGCTTTGCTGTTTTGCCCTTTACATAGTAATGGATTGATCACCCAGCATACACTGGATCATAATTGAGCGCTACATGTAAGAAGCGTTTGCCTCCTTTTCTTTCTGAAGTATTATATTTCCAAGGGTATGACCAGTGTTTAACAGACTGCAGATCACCAGTAACACAGCACCCCCCTAGACAATGTCACACACATCTCTATGATCCTTGCTTACAACACCATTTATTTGCTGCAACAGTCACAAAGTCCACTACATCTTCCTGTGCATCTATACATCTACCTTCCTAAGAATTTATTTATGACTTTTATAAGATTATGTAACTTAATTATATTTTTGTTCAGATTTTATTAATGAAGAACATTTATTTTCCTGTTTTCTCAGGTTTCAGGAAATTATTCTAATCTTTTTTAATGCCTCCTATGTATATTTTGACTTCCTTGTGAGATGATGGACAATGAGCTGACATAAGGAAGACAAATGAGGTGGCAAGACACTGGTGTGGATTGCTGCACTTTAATTATGATAATCTGTGTTTGTACTGTGATAGCATGTCTATATCAGAACCTTTTACCCTTAGTTTTGTCTTAAGAAAGAGGAAACAGCTAAAGTAGGAATGCCGAATAGAGCATTCACAATGCAATGGTGACAATGCATTGAATTCGTTTGTACAAGTTTGTGATGTTTTAATAAGTACAATTTTCCTTGAGACATAAAGCACTACTAAGGATTGGACCTGCTTGCTCGCTTCTGTGCATTTAAGAGAGACTATGAGAAAATACAAGAGCAGGGGATGTGAATTCTGGGAAATTGTTGTCCTGGTTGCAGCAAATAAGAGATTTTATTTTGTTTCACACAAAAAATATTTTGTGCAACTTTTTTATTAACCACATCGCTGTAAAGAAAGGTCGAGAGAAGCTTTGAAATATCCACGTGTTGCTGCTAATAAAGTGTGAACTATTGAAAATTAATTTCTAACTGTTTGCTCTGGGTTACTGAACACTGCTATGTATTTACATTTTATTTATTTACATTTTATTGTAAAATGGGCCTATATTTGTACCAAAGATACAAAATACCTGGTGCAACAGGGAGACTTTAATCACGTGACAATACGAAGTCTAGAATCTACTAATTTTCCTCCTTTATCATTGTGTACAGGAGAAGCCATACCAGTGTTCAGAATGTAATAAGGCCTTCAGTCAGAAACGTGGACTAGATGAACACATGAGGACGCACACCGGGGAAAAACCGTTCCAGTGTGATGTAAGTTGAGTGGCACATTGCTTTTGTGTTATTGATCTATCCACAATATTTCTGGTTCACATGCTGAGAAGCATGTGAAAGTGTGTAATGATGACCGTAAACTCTGAAAAGGAGGAAGTTGTCCTAAAATGGTTTTCCACTTGCAAAAAGAAAGTGAAAAACTGCTGTTCCCTCATATATACTGGCAGAGAACCCCTTCTAAGAACTTTTGCTGTGAGCTGTATCTATAGTTTAACCTCCTCCCACAAGGCGGGCGGGATCTCCTCTCATTCTGGGTCGACGTCATATAACGTTGCCCCAGTCTCATCGCAATGACGCGGCCCTTTACCCATGTGATTGGCTGTGTCCAAACACAGCCAATCACATGTAAACTCAGAAGTGGAATTTATCGGCTCTCCTCGCCTCACACTGACAGAGTGTGAGAAGAGGAGAGCCGATCAGCAGCATCTCTTCACAGGGGAGACCTGTACAGATAATCAGGGCACTGATCATCAGTGCCCTGATTATCTGTGCAGCCCTAACAGTGCCCAGCAGTGATGCATGTCAGTGCCTATGAGAAATGCCAGTCAGTGCTTCCCATCAGTGCCTGCTCATTAGTGCCCCCCATCAGTGCCACCTATCTGTGCCGCCTATCATTGCCCATAAATGCCGCCTATCAGTGCCAACAATCAGTGGGCATCAGTGCCACCTATAAGTGCTGCCTATCAGTGTCCATCAGTGCTGCATATTACGGCCTCCTCATCAGTGCCCTTCAGTGCCATCCCATCAGTGCAGCCTCATCAGTGCACATCAGTGAAGAAAAATTACTTATTTACAAAAAATTAGTTTTTCACGTTTTTCGGTCTTTTTTCTTTTTTTAGCAAAAAACCCCAGCAGTGATTAAATACCACCAAAAGAAAGCTCTATTTGTGTGAAAAAAATTATAACATTTTCGTTTGTTTACAGTGTTGCATGACAGCATAATTGTAATTCAAAGTGTGACAGCCCTGAAAGCTGAACATTTCCCAGGCAGGAAGGGGGTAAAAGTGCCCTGTATTGAAGCGGTTAAAGAAGCTCTGAGGGTGCACAGCTTTTTGAACTGCTCTGTGTTTTCCAGCACAGTGCAGCTTCAACTCAGAAACTCACTGAAAGTTTCCAAGCCAGAGTTGGACTGCTGTATAGAGGATTAAGCAGCTCTAAGCCATGCTGCATTGGAGCTTATTTATTACTTTTCAGTAATACCTCACTCACACAAACTCCCTAACTAACAAAAAACTCCAAAGCTGGCTATATACAGAATCACACTATACAGTGCAACCCTCTGTAGCTACTGCCTTCTGACAGCCACCAGCAACAGCTGTCAGATTACCCGAACAGTGGCTGCCACAGATTGGATTCAGCCCCTGTTCATCTGAATTTTTTTCATCTGGCTCATTTGATTTCAGGATGTTGGGTGGAAGGGTGGCAACACCAAATCTGATCATACACTGCTCAAATTTCAGCCAAAAATGTAGCTGTGGGTGGCCCTGTCAGCACCAATTTTCAGGCAAATAGTGACAGCACCTACTGCAGCCAATGGCTGCTGAGTGCAGTTGCTGTCAGGGGACATCCTTTCATACACGCTGTTTAGCATGGAGGGAACAATAGTCTGATTTCTCTTGTTCAGCTTGCAGAGCTGAACGAGAGAAATCAAAAGGTGTATGGCTAGCTCTTTTGCTCTAAATCTTATATGGAGCCGCAATCAACTTGTTTCTGTTTTAGCTGTCATACATTTTTTAGCTTCAAACCAGCTGATTGGATGGAATTTCAAACAAGGCGATTATTGCCAGTCCACTTGAATGTGGAATGGAAAACAAATTTAAAGTAAAGTAAAAAAATTTTTTAAAACATAATGCAAATAAATTTCCAGTTAGCTAGCCGGTAAGTGTGCTGGGAAATTTTTGTATTGTGTTTGTTCTTTGAAAATCCCTTTCCATGTTCTCCTTAACTTATAAAAAGCTAGTAACAAATTGATTGGATGGGTTGCCATTTTTGTTCAACTTGTTGAATTTGGCACAGGGATACACAGAAGGTTTTCAGCAGCAATTGTGCTGTGCTAGGCCCCTGGTCTGTCCCTGTGTCTTTAAGGAGGAATGGGAAATCTCCAGGCATACAGTAGGTGCCGCCGATATTGTGTCAATCTCGCCGCTACTAGCGGCGAGATTGACACCCTATGAGCTCCGTCGCGAGAGCCAGCGCCGAGCTGTCTCGTCATCAGGAAAGGAAAAATGTTCCTTTCACGATGAGCGACACACATTGCCGGTAGACGGAGATCTGACATGGATTCCCGCCAATACCAGGCACTGTGTTTGGTATGAATCCTGAGCTGGAACTCCAAGCCAATTTTTAAAGAAAAAACCAGTCTCCGGTGTCGTCGCCGCGCTCTCCGGTTCTTTCTTCTGCCGGGCCTCCGCTATCTTCTTCCAGCTCTTTTGCTAGCGGGGCCCGGTGTTCTCCGTCGCCTTCTTCCCTCTTCTTCTCTCCGGTTCTTTTATTCTTCTGCCGGGCCTCCGCTATCTTCTTCCAGCTCTTTTGCTAGCGGGGCCCGGTCTTCTCCGTCGCCTTCTTCCCTCTTCTTCTCTCTGGTTCTTTCTTTCTTCCGCCGGGCCTCCGCTATCTTCTTCCAGCTCTTTTGCTAGCGGAGGCACGGTCTTCCCCGTCGTCTCGTCCGGCTCTCCATTGTCCTTCTGCCGGCCCCTCCACTATCTTCTTCCAGCTCTTTTGCTAGTGGAGGGGCCGGTCTTCCCGTCACTAGCAAAAGAGCTGGAAGAAGATAGTGGAGGGGCCGGCAGAAGGACAACGGAGAGCCGGACGAGACGGCGGGGAAGACTGGGCCTCCGCTAGCAAAAGAGCTGGAAGAAGATAGCGGAGGCCCGGCAGAAGAAAGAAAGAACCGGAGAGGAGAAGAGGGAAGAAGGCGACGGAGAAGACCGGGCCCCGCTAGCAAAAGAGCTGGAAGAAGATAGTGGAGGCCTGGCAAAAGAAAGAACCGGAGAGCGCGGCGACGACTCCGGAGACCCCCGAAGTCAGAAGAAGACCTTCGGAGCTGTGCAATAAATTA
Organism: Rana muscosa; assembly: GCA_029206835.1. Lineage (NCBI taxonomy): Eukaryota > Metazoa > Chordata > Amphibia > Anura > Ranidae > Rana > Rana muscosa. The sequence continues at coordinate 373,071,215 of CM055116.1, forward strand.
CTTTAAAAAGCTGTGTGTGTTTTTTTTTATTGAATTTTTTTTCAACCAGGTGAATGGGTAGGGGTACGATGTACCCCATACTCATTCACATAGGGTGGGGGGGCCAGGACCTGGGGGCCCCCTTATTAAAGGGGGCTCTCGGATTCCGATAAGCCCCCCGCCCGAAGACCCCGACAACCAACGGCCAGGGTTGTCGGGAAGAGGCCCTATCCTCATCAACATGGGGGCAGGGTGCTTTGGGGTTGGGGGGCCACAGGTCGCCCCCCTACCCCAGAGCACCAAACCCCCCATGTTGAGGGCATGCGGCCTGGTACGGTTCAGGAGGGAGGGGGGAGCGCTCTCTCGTTCCCCCCCCTTCCCCTGCGGCCTGCCAGGTTGCGTGCTCGGATAAGGGTCTGGTTTGGATTTTGAGGGGGACCCCGACGCCGTTTTTCCAGCGTAGGGTTTCCCCTTCAAATCCAGACCAGACCCAAGGGCCTGGTATGCTCCTGGAGGGGAAACCCATGCCGTTTTTTTCTTTAAAAATTGGCGTGGAGTTCCCGCTCAGGATTCATACCAAACACAGTGCCTGGTATTGGCGGGAATCCACGTCGGATCCCCGTTCAATACAGTGCCGCGTCTCCTCGCTATTGCAGCGAGCGCGAGATGTGTCACCACCCTGTCGCCGAGATGTCGGCACCCCTGTCGCCGAGAATCTCCGCGATAGGATCGCGATGAATATACAATGTCGTTTATTCCTTGCTATATACTATATGTTCCAAGTTCCAAAATTGATTGGCGCATTTTTGTCTATTTTAAAGTAAAGCTGTACACTGGATATCCTTTCCTGAGGGAAATAAGGAGGCTTCTATGTTGGCCAACTGGTCTCCAAGATTTCTGAGTCATTGACCTAAAACAAGTATGCAAATTTGGAAAGTCACAGAGAAATGAAAAATCCCTATCTGCATACTTATTTTGGGTTTCTGACTTAATAGGGTTTACTAAAGAAGTTGAGAATGTTCACTTAGTAAAGTGAATGTTCTCTTAACTCACTGAATGCAGTAACGCTATGTTGGTTTTAAATTCCCATTCATGTGCAGAGGCTGAAAAAATTCGACTTTTCTGACAAAAGATAATAGCAGGTGCCTTCTTCAGCCTGTCCTTATACAGCACTTTGGCTTTTAAAGTGTTTTGCTTAAATTTAAAAATGGTCCCCATCATACAACCAAATTACTTAACCGTACATCAGGGGACACAGGATAAGTAGTTCAGGGTCACAGGATTTTGCTACCACCTACAGGAAAAATGACACTGACAAAAAAAAAAAATGTTGAATAGGCAGTATAGCCCCTCCCACTCCCACCATGCAAACTACGACAGGAAAATCTCACCTTTGCAGGAAGGCCATGTTAGTGTTCTAGGGGATCGAACATCTTTTCACATACGGAAGCATACCCTTTTTCACTAGACGTTTTCTCTATTTTTATCAATATTTTTTTTTCTTCAATCAAGTTTTCTCCAATACTGTAGAGCAGGGGTGTCAAGCTCAATGTCATTGTGGGCCACATCAGCATTATGATTGCCCTCAAAAGGGCCGTTTGTATCTGTAAGATTAGATGTCCAGCGCATCCCCTCCCCTTTACATTAGATATCAAGAGCCACCCCACCATCAGAAGTTGAGTCCCCCACTCTCCCTTACATCACAGTGCACCCCCCCTTACCTTATGCTGCTGCTGGGAAGAAGCTGGATGCATTGCTTGAAAGCAGAAAGTAAGGGTCTGGAGTAGGACCAGAGGAGGGCTGCAGCTGCAGGAGAGGTGCGAGGGTCACATGAAATGGCCTGGAGGGCCGGATTCGGCCCGCGGGCCTTGTGTTTCACACCTGTGCTGTAGAGCCAAGAGTGCTCATTTTGCTATTTTCTGGACCAGCCAGTACTTGGTGTAGCCTTGGAGGCCATATCTTTGTCCCTATTGTGGGGAAGACAGCCAGTGATGTGACCTGCGGGCACTGGGCACTGTTTGCACACTTCCAGATTCTGAGTGTATCGAATAAGCTGGCTGTAGACACATTACAGGTGATGTGATGTTTGCAATTCCATCTGCTGGAATCCTGTCCCTGAACACTCCTTAGGGAGTATGCTGACTGGATAGGCGAAGACTGTCTGTTATGTGCTTGCTACTTTTCACTACTGTGCCATCTGTCTACCTCAGGGGCGATCCAGACCACTGCTGCAATAAGTTAGTAGGCCTCTGCCCTTTACTATGAAGCCTGTGACTTCCCCTTCAGGGTTGACAGAGCATGGTGAGCTGTGACACATTCATTCACTACAGGCCACAACACCTCTGTAAAATCAGTTGTGTGCCCTATAAGCAGTGCGGTGACATTTTTTATTGTCTTACAGTATCTGCACCACTGGGGCCTGTGCATGCGCACAGACCGCCAATATGCAGTGTCAAAGCTGTATAGCAAACACTCCTCCTTCCTCCCCTGCTCATAAGGAGAACTTCTCATGCCTCCTCTAAAGGCTTTGGTCCTGTCCTGGTCACAGATTGCCTTTTACCCCTCCTGTTCTGCAGTCCTTCTGTGAGTAATTCTTACTGGTACTTGCTTACTGTTAGGGGCCTTGCTGCAGCCTACAGTGACCTGGTCACAGACAGCCATTAGCCCTTCCTGCTCTGCAGGTGGTCTGTGAGTACCCCTACTTGGAATTTTTTCACTTCACATTCTGACAGTATGACTGACTTTAGGACTAAGTGAAATGGTCCTGCAGAACTTTGCATCTTGCAATCCAAGCTTTGGGGCAGCTAGCTGAGTCCCTTCTGCAAGTGCTAGCACCACTAGCCCAGATTATTGTCCCCTGACTGAGTCCCCAAACTCCTTATAGTCTTCAGAGATCCCTCAGGAGTGCCCTCCTCCTCTTTATTATCCAATAAGAACATTTCTGCAACTGTCAAATATAATAGGCACATTTCAGGCCATTGTAGCTGTCTCAGAATTCTTAGGCTTAAAGCGTACTCATATGTACTCTCTACCACAGAGTCTGTGTCTGATTGCCTACAGCTGCAAGCGCTTCTGCACATTCAGCTGAGAATGTGCCCTATCCCTTTTGGATGAGTTGTACTTGAGGAATTTCATTAAGCTGATATAACTACTAAGCCTAATGATACCATCTTGATCCTTATTGACACAGTGTTCACATGTGTCCCAGGATGGTAAATCTTTTCCAGTGCACCCGCTACTGCAACTTGATTTGTTAGGTACCTGGTCTGACCCAAGCACATTATTTACTCTTCCCAAGAACTCTCCCGAGCAGTACCCTATTGTGGATGAGTTCCTTAATAAGCCGGTCATTCCCAATGTGGGTCTGGTTTTTTCCTGCCTTTAACAAAACACCGCCCATTGCTTTAGAGAATATCCCAGTGTTTCATGATCCTGGGGATCAGAGACTGGAATCTGTAATAAGGCCTTTTTCTTACTCACAGGCCCTGCCCTGCAACATGACATTGTTTTCATGACCATCTGCCAGGTATCTTGGGTGTGTGATTCAGGGATCTATCTAAATCTCACCACACACATTACAATTTTTCTGTACAATCCTCCTTAATTCTACCATAAACTATGTTGTACAAGGGCCTGTCTGATTAGATACAGATTGATGATTGGATAGTTTAGATAGGTCCTCCTATCACATGTTCTTCATAAACCTAAAGTTAGTTGTACAATTGTACAGTGAGATTGTAACGTGCATTGTGACCTTTACGATCCTGGCGCATTGTTCATCCTTTTCATTGTTTCATTTTTATTCAGTTCATGCTCTCTAGGTTTTACCAGGTATATGACCAGGCCTCTTCTGATGCCAGCTTTGGATATAAGGTCCTTCAGGCAGCTCTGGGAGCCACATCAGGCCCCCATTGTTGACATGTTTTCGTGAGCCTGTTAGTCCCACAATTACTCATCCTGTGTCTCTTTATGTACTCCAATAGAATGATTTTGCAGTATGTCAGATATCCTATTTTTTCTCCCACCCAATTTTTAAATATTCAAGAAACCATTACTGAACACGATCTGCACAGGTTCTAAAATACTGTGTAGTGCTATGTTTTTAAAATCTTGATGCATACTTCTGGTCTACAAAGTCCCCTTTTGTACATGATGCGTGTGATTTCAAACATTACTGTACCTTTCTCCTGTGCTACTGGCATTGAACATGTGTTAAAAAACATAATTTCACAGGTTTTTTTTTGTTTGTTTTTTTGCTTTATTAGGTTTGTGACCTGTCGTTCAGTCTCAAAAAAATGTTAATTCGACATAAATTGACTCACAACCCTAATCGTCCAATGGCAGAGTGCCAACTTTGCCACAAGAAGTTTACAAGAAATGACTACCTCAAGGTGCACATGGAGAATGTGCATGGAGAGACAGACAGCTAATTTTTAGTTGACAGTTTACAGCATTAATTGTTTCATCTCGCTTATTTATAATATACATCAGTTAGATGGACATTACTTTTTAGGTACAATATTAAGGGATACATATGAAATTGAGAAAATATTATGGCACTTTATAATCTATATAGGTAAGATTTTTTTCAGTGTTTCATGGTAACATGTGTTCGTCAAAATAAGGACCAATGTCAGATTTTTGTCGTATGTTTACACTTTGCAGTATCTTAAAATGTAATTTGTCTGATAAACACTTTCATGATAATGCTTTTTTTATCCAGATTTTATTTTTGATTGCTTTTTGCACTTGTTTTATTTTTTTGTGTTTTATTGAGAATACTACATTATCAAAAACTAAATAAAAATGACATAGATTGGACATACATCAGTACATCAGTTCCAATATTCAATTGGTTATGGTAAATTATGGGTATAATGTGAAGTATGTGTATAACCTTGTCCTGTGTGTTTGCTGTCTCATTGTTATTAGTTTAGAACCAGTAATTATGTGTATACTGTCTAATATCTTGTATACTGTCTAATATCTTGAATAGAAACTTGGGAATTTCAACATAATTTGAATTCTCCTAATATCATGTTAGTTATCTGCTGACAGGAAGATTCACAGACTTCCTTTGTCTTATATTAGTAAAGTGCAACTTTGCACTGTATTGTAAATTGAAGTTTCATTAAAAAAAAAAAAATGTCAGCAATATAAAGGTGGATATCCCCTTTAAGGATCAAGGCAAGCAAGGACTGTTCACTTTTATCTTTAAAGTTGATGTAAACCCTCCATACACCCAGTGAAGTGAACAGCCTCAGATGATACACAGAGATGAACCAAGTCTCCCTACATAGGTTTTACATCCATATCTGCTGTCTTCACATTTATATAATGTTTAAAAAGTTCAGATCCTGTTTGGAGATTTTCTCTTCCTGTTTAACACAGAGTGTGATGTCTGGGCATACAGCCAAGATAGCTAACATTGCTGATTGGAGGAAAGGCACACACCCCCTCTCCACATAGGCAGAGACTGTCAGAGGTGTTTTGTAATAGGACCATCTCCCTGCTAATCTATTTATAGCAACCTCCCCTGACACAAAAGTCAGGCTGCTTTTATCTGATGTGTCTGAGAATTTGTCAGGCTGATAACAGAGGGATGGTTCAGGAGAGAGTTACGGGACATAGCTCTTTGAAGAGAGATAACAAAACACTGCAGATATATGTGCCCAGCTCAAATTTCATGAATCGGGTTTACATCCACTTTAAAGTATTTCTAAAGCTAAAACCTTTTTATAGTGTTACATTTTATGAAGTTGAACTACATCAGTCCATCCTGTTCAACCCATGTGTGTGAGATTTTATTCTCTAACAATTTCCATAGCCCTGTTTATTCTGCTTCCTGACATCTAAAAGTTTTTTTTTGTTGACACTCACAGCTAGTGCCCCTTCCTGGGGGAGGGAGTTCCACACTTTTTCTGCTCTAACAGTAAATAACCATTTCTCTACTCTAATGTTAAGCCTATTTTCTCCTAACCCCAAATCGTGGCCATGTGTCCCCTTCAGGGACCTTGGAGTAAACAATATATTACCCCTTTCACACTAAGGTGCTTTGCAGGCGCTATAACGCTAAAAATAGCGACTGCAAAGCGCCCTGGAAGAGCGGCTCCATTTACTCCAGTGTGAAAGCCCGAGGGCTTTCACACTGGAGCGGTGCGCTAGCAGGACGGTAAAAAAAGTCCTGCTAGCAGCATCTTTGAGGTGCTGTAGGAGCGGTGAATACACCACTCCTAAAGCGCCCCTGCCCATTGAGATCAATGGGCAGTGCCGCTGAACCCTTTTAACCCTTTCTTGGCCACTAGCGGGGGTTAAAAGCGCCCCGCTAGCGGCCAAATAGCGCTGCTAAAACTACGGTACAGCACCGCTAAAAATAGTGTGAAAGGGGCCTTACAGAGTCACCTTTGATATATTTGTACATTGTAATGATTTTGCCTCTTAAGTGTCTCTTACCGGGGTGAATAACTGTAATTTATGTATTTTTGTTTTTGTTTTTTTACTCCTGTTTTTATAAATTTTTCAATGACATAGGAATATAAAAAGAAAACTAAGAGTAAATATGAAAATAAATTCAAAAACACATTGCTGAATATCCATATTTATATTTCCATATAATCTATGTAGTTGATCCTCATAGCTGAAGTCCCCCATTCCCCCTATTAATTCTGCTGCCCTTCACTGAATGCTTTTCAATTAAACAACATATTTCCTGAGGACTGATGACCAAAACTGAACTGCATGTTCAGGATGAGGCCAAACCAGTGTTTTGTAAATTATTGATTTATCTTTGGAATGTATGCCTCTTTTAATGTATGAGTATTTTTCTAGCTTAACTTTGGCTTGGCATTGCATGCTTTTGCTAAGCCTTTGATATACAATCACCCCCATATACTTTTCCATCATTTATTCTCCCAGGGAAGCCTCCCCTAATGTGAATTTTACATGTATAGTTTTTGTACTAAAGTGCATAAAGTTACTATCCTTAATATTGCACCTCATCTGCCTTGTAGCTGCCCAACTCCTGTTTTATCAAGATCATTCAGTACATGCAGTGCCAAATTTACTTTCCTGCATAATTTGGTATCATCAATATACAATGAAATTGAGCGCTTAACGTGGTTCTAAAGGCAAACGTTTTTTTTAACCTTTAAGGAGTTGTAAAGTCTCAAGGTTTTTCACCTTAATGCATTCTATGCATTAAGGTGAAAAACCTTTTGTGGTGCAGCTGCCCCCCAGGGCCCCCCCTTTACTTACCTGAACCCGATCTTTCCAGCCATGAGAATGAGCCCAGCAGCTCCAGCCGCTGTCTTGGGTCCTCATTGGATAGATTGATAGAAGCAGGAGCCTGCTGCTGTCAATCAACCCCAGTGACACGGGAGCCGGGGGCAGTGCCAAGTCCTGCTGTCTGTGTCAATGGACGCAGCAGCAGGACTCTGGACCGTGCCCCCACGAGTGCCCCTGTGGAAAGCAGCTCTCATTGGGGGCACTCTATGCGAAGGAGGAGCACCGCCGGGGGACCCCAGAAGCGGTGGATCTGGGCCACTCTGTGCAAAACCCTTGCACAGAGGAGGTACATATAACATGACTTTTTTTTTTTAACCACTTCCCGCCCGGTCAATAGGGAATTGACGTCCGGAAAGTGGTTCTGTTATCCTGACTGGACGTCTATTGACGTCCAGCAGGATAACATGCTGGCACGCGCCCGTTGGCACGCATCGCGGTGATCGCGAGTGCGGCGTGTCAGTCTGACACCCCGCATCTCCGATCGTGATAAGAAGCCTCTGTCAGAGGCTTCTTACCATGTGATCAGCTGTGACCAATCACAGCTGATCATCGCGTGAACCAGGAAGTGCCAGTAAATGGCATTTCTCGGTTCACGCTGACATGGAGAGCCGATCGGCGGCTCCCTGTCAGAGGGGGGGGTCTGTGCTGATAATCAGCACATTGATTATCAGCACAGCCCCCTCAAATGTAAAAGATCACCTGCCAACCAGTTCCCCCATAATAAAGGATGCCAGTGCCCACCACAGTGCCAATCCCTGCCCACCACAGTGCAAATCACTGCCCACCAGTGCCAATCACTCCCCACCACATTGCCAATCACTGCCCACCACATTGCCAATCACTGCACAGCAGTAACACCTGCCAGTACCTCATCGTCAGTGCTGCCCATCAGTGCCACCTGTCAGTGCCAATCAGTACCGCCTATGAGTGCCAATCAGTGCCGCCTGTCAGTGCCCATCACAGCCGCCTGTCAGTGCCCATCACAGCCGCCTGTCAGTGCCCATCAGTGCTGCCTGTCAGTGCCCATCAGTGCCACCTGTCAGTGCCCATCAATGCCACCTATCAGTGCCGATCAGTGGCACCTATCAGTGCCGCCTATTGGTGCCCATCAGTGCTGCATATCAGTGCCGCCTATCAGTGCCCATCAATTCTACATATCAGTGCCTCCTCATCAGTGCCCATCAGTGCCACTTTATCAGTGCGAACTCATCAGTGCCCATCAGTGCCGCCTCATCAGTGCCCATCAGTGAAGGGGAAAACAAAATTTTATGACAGAAACTAAAAAAAAACGTTTTTTTCAAAAAAAATGGTCTTTTTTAGTTTGTTTAGCAAAAAATAAAAACCGCAGAGGTGATCAAATACCACCAAAAGAAAGCTCTATTTGTGGGAAGAAAATGATAAAAATGTAGTTTGTGTACAGCGTTGTATGACCACGCAATTGTCATTCAAAGTGTGACAGCGCTGAAAGCTGAAAATTGTCCTGGTCAGGAATGGGCGTAAGTGCATGGTATTGAAGTGGTTAAGCAAACCTTTTAAGGCATTTTCTGTTTTAAGGTAAAAAAAAACAATCTCAATAGCAGCTCCCCCAGCAACCCCACCCCCCCCCCCTTTTTCTGTAAACACTTACCTGAGTCTTCTCTCAATCCAGTGCCATCTGCGGCAGCTCTTCTCCCCTATTCCTGTATTCACAGGAGGCTTTGATAACAGCAGGAGCCAATGGCTCCTGCTGCCGTCAATCAAATCATGTGAGGAGGAGGCAGGGATATTGCTCTGGAGTGCGCCCGCATGAGTACCCCCATATAAAGTGGCTTGCTATGGGACACTCAGAGAAGAGGAGGAGCACAGAGCGGTGGCAGAGAACCTCAGAAAATTAGGTAAGGGGCCGCACAGAGCAGGTATTTATAACACCTTTTTTGGGGGGGGAAACAAAATAAGGGTTTACAACCGCATTCATTCCAACCTCTATATTAACAAACACATTTGGAGCATTGGCCTCAAGACAAAACTCAAAAAACCATTGTGTTTTTTTTTTTTTTTTTTTGCCATTTGTGATTCCTTAAGGAGATTTCCCTACACTTCTTGTCTTGAAGATTCAGCCGGAAGTGAGAGGATATCTTTCTAATGTGAGGAAAATCCCCCCCCCCCCCCTACATTGATGATCAAAACAATTAGAGAGAATCAATCTCCCTAACAGGAACAGCAATAACAACCTGACAGTATTTGTAATCGGTCCACATCTATTTAAAAATATGTTAAAAAAAGTTTGTCCTTTAGAGATAGCTTTAATAATATGAAATGAGTCCCTTGGCAGCACATTCAATGATAGAATACAATGATCTTACTTGAGTTTATTTAGCGGACACACAGTGGAGATGATCATGATTATCATGTATTTCAGAAAGGGAGCAATAGATTTTACTGGTAAGTAAAAAAAATATATATATTTTTAAAGTTATGAAATTTGCATGGGTACATGTCATAAATATAAAGTAGGTATTATCCCATTTTTGCTGCAAAAGTGGGATCGTTTTTTTTTATGTCAAACTTGTTAATTTAATTTTAGAATCTTGTAAGTGCACGTGATGGGAGTTTAAAGCTTTTGAAAGAAATCAGTTGAAACAAAAAGGTACTAATGAGTAAAATTCTTGTAAAATTACCATACATGCTGAAGGGTATGATATTATCAATATTGCAAATCACATTTTTTGTAGTTGTTTTTTTATTTCCAAAAGCCTTGTACAAAAATAGAATTACTGTATTTTATTTGTTTCTATTTTCTTTTTTCTGGGAATTTTCTTTTGTTTATGTTTTTGAGTAAAAGTGGAGGATAAAATATGAAATATAAAATAAATCTAATATTAGGTTGAAAAAACATGCAAAAAAATAATAATATTAGAATACTATGCAACCTCTGTCAATATTATAACTTCAATTGTTTGTAGGTATTTATCTGTTCATGTATTGTACTACTATCAGTACCCGAGCTGTGATTAGAATTTTTTATTTTCATGCAGGTAGTCTCTTAGTGGGTTGAGCTTTCAGATCTTGCTGTAAAATAGTTGTTTATTACATTAGATTATTTTCTATATTTTAAAAACACTGGTGCAATCAGAATAGATTAAAATTAAAGGAATATAAAAGACCTTATAATACGGTATGTGTTCTTGTTTCTTTCTGTAAGTACTGGAGACAAACAAGTAATGAAAGACATGTCATCTAACATGCCAGTTCTAGACCACATTCTAGGCTATATTACAATAGCTAAAGTAAACAGATGGCCCAGGAATGGTAGATAAGTATGTAATAAAAAAACATTAATAACATTAGTATTCATATTCATACAGTGTTTCCCTTCATTGGGCTGGCCAATGACTGGCTGAAAGGGCCTTTTTTTTTTTTTTAACAGAGTTAATATTTTCTTATATCTGTCCAAAAATACCACAGAAAATAAAAATTTTAAACAGCTTTTTATTTGTCTCTTGCATACAAGTTTTAGAGAGCAATACGCTGCACATACAAATTACATCAATATAAAATTAGACATTGAAATATTACTAATTCCTTTAAATCTATGGAAACTGGTAATGTAAAGAGGAATCCAGATCAGGAAAAATATAATTGGTCCTTGTCCGCATAATTTTCTCTTGGTCATAATCTTGAAGTATTGAAGTCATCCAGCAAACAGGGAGAGGAAATAACAGTCTGCACATTTTCTCCTATGACAAGCTTCTTTAACCACTTGGGATCCCGGTTATTGTAAAATGACGGCCACAAGGTGGCTCTACAATGCTGGTAGGCCGTCATATGATGTCCTCGGGCCTCCCGGCCGCTAGGGGGCGCGCGCATGCCCGCCGCGTCACTCAGGTGCCGATGCTCGTGCCTGGCGGCCACGATGTCCGCCAAGTTCCTGCGATCGGCAGTTACAGAGCCAGGGACGTGGATCTGTGTGTGTAAACACAGAGATCCACGTCCTGTCAGGGAGAGGAGACCGATGGTGTGTTCCTTGTACATAGGGACACAGATCGGTCACCTCCCCCAGTCAGTCCCCTCCCCCCAGAGAAAGAATCACCTAGCAGGGCACACATTTAACCCCTTGATCGCCCCCTAGTGTTAACCCCTTCCATTCCAGTTACATTTATACAGTAATCAGTGCATATTTATAGCACTGTTCGCTGTATAAATGTGAATGGTCCCAAAAATTTGTCAAATGTGTCCGCCGTAATACCGCAGTCCGGACAAAAATTGCAGATCGCCGACATTACTAGTAAAAGAAAAAAAAAAGAAAAAAATGTCATAATTCTATCCCCTATTTTGTAGGCACTATAACTTTTGCGCAAACCAATCACTATACACTTATTGCGATTTTTTTTACCAAAAATATGTAGAAGAATACATATCGGCCTAAACTGAGAAAAAAAAATAGTTAAAAAAAAAAAATGGGATATTTATTATAGCAAAAAGTAAAAAATATTGTGTTTTTTTCTAAATTGTCTCTCTTTTTTTGTTTATAGAGCAAAAAATAAAAACAGCAGAGATGGTCAAATACCACCAAAAGAACGCTCTATTTGTGGGAAAAAAGGGACGTCAATTTTGTTTGGGAGCCACGTCGCACGACCGCGCAATTGTCATTCAAAGCGTGACAGTGCTGAAAGCTGAAATTTCGCCTGGGCAGGAAGGGGGTATATGTGCCCAGTAAGCAAGTGGTTAAGGCTAGGTTCACACTAGAGCGAATTGGATGCAGGTTTCCCCGCATCCAAAATGCATTTCGGGAGACTGTGACCGGCTCTCAATGGAGCCGCTTCACACACCTCCGGGACGGCTGCGGAGCGGTTTGCAGAAGAGTCCTGTGCATCTTTTGGTTTGTTTTTGGCCTGATTCCTCCCTGAAACGGAGAACAGGGACGCACTAGACCCCTTTAGTGATCCGCTCCGCACAGCAGTGTGAACCCAGCCTCGAAGTGTATCTAAACCCAAAAACTGGAATGTAATATATTACCAATTCTTAGGGTGACTGACTCATTTTGTTTTAGGCTTTTTTCCTGTACTTTGACTTGGTAATCCTTTAATTTACAATGTGCATGCTTCTTATTCCAGGGTGGGAATGCTCACTCCTCCTCTGCATCTATGGAGAGAGCCATGGTTGCCATCTAGGCTTAACTTCAAACATGTCTGCTTTTGTTCATCTTCATTACATGGGGGATTGGAAGTTTGGTATTTTGCAGAAGAAAGCTGATATTGTTTGCTCTTCCAGTTCATCTCACAGGAGATAATAAGGACGCTGTAGGCTTGATTTACTAAAATTGAAGAGTGCAAAACCAGGTGCATAAAAACCAATCAGCTTCCAGGTTTTTTTTTTGCATTTGGCTCAAGGTCAGAGTTCAAGGTCAAAGGTCAGGATTTTTTGACAGGATTTTTTTTTCTTATTAGTATCAGTGTCAGTTAGTGTCAGTGTGTTTTAGGTAGGATAAAAAAAAAAAGAAGCAAAGTGCGCACTATTGTTTCTGGGCTTGTTTCTGGGTACAAACAACAACTAACATACACATATGTGGTATCGCTGTGGTCGTCAGGAGCAGGAGAATTTATTTTGGACTGTTCTTTGGTGGTAGGTTAAGGTAGTAGCAATAAATATACAGTCAAAGGGGTTGTAAAGGTTTGTTTTTTATTTTCTAAATAGGTTCCTTTAAGCTAGTGCATTGTTGGTTCACTTACCTTTTCCTTTGATTTACCTTCTAAATGTTTTTTTTGTCTGAATTTCTCACTTCCTGTTTCACCTCACTAAACTTCACACCATCATCCGAGCGGTGTTTAGTCAGCCAGAACAGCTTAAAGAACAGCTTACTGAGGAGGAACAGGAAGTGAGAAATTCAGACAAAGAAAACAAAGAAAAAAAAACATTTAGAAGGGAAATCAAAGGAAAAGGTAAGTGAACCAACAATGCACTAGCTTAAAGGAACCTATTTCGAAAATAAAAAACGAACCTTTACAACCCCTTTAAATAAAAATTTAAAAAAATTGTTTTTTTTTACTATTTTGGGCCAGTTTTTCTTAGATAATATAAAAAAAATCAGGAGATATCCATTACCATTTACCACCAAATGAAAGCCCAATTTGTCCTGAAAAAAAACAAGGTATAATTCACCTGGATGCACGAAGTAGTTGTGATGATATGTATGGTTTTACTAACACGTCAAAGTTGCAAAATTGGGCTTAAGCATTTAGATTTGTTTTACCCTTAGGTGCAAAGGGGTTAAAATATAGCAAAGTATGTAGACCAGCAAGGATTTAAACTTTTCTTTGGTACAGCTGAAAGTTCACATTTATCAGCAATTGACATCCTGCTTTAGAATAATAACTACATACAACTGGTGTTTGCTAACCATAATTGTACCAACAAATTAAGCATTTAATTACACATACATTGCATTTTTTTTTTTTTTTTGTAGTGGTAAATGTATGGAGAAAAGGCCAAAGACTCACCTTTATGTGCAATTAACAATGTGAGAGAATTATGAACATTTATACCTTCACTTTTCATTTATGAGCTATGGAAATATGTATACATACAGTATGTTAGGATCAAGCTAAAGTGCTCTTTTGTGCCATCTTGTGTTTCATCACAGAACTAAGTAGTCAAATCTGCCTATTAATGAGCTGACACTGATGAACAATGACAAAGCAAAATGTATGCCTAAGTGTAAATCTTTAAAAATCTTTCAAACATATTTGTGAAAATGTATAGCTGAGTGAATTTGAATTTTTTATTTTTTTTTTGCTGTTAAAATAATTGAGGGATCTGTACAAAAAAACAAGCAGCTTAAAGCGTGACCTCATATCATTCTGTACATACAGAGCATGTTATACTTGAAGCAATCCTATTATGTTGTTTAGATTGAATGAGTTTGTAGGTCAGTTATGACATTGCAACCATTCTACAGTGATGTGTGTTTATATTGTAGCATTATAACTATTTTATATTGAACCTGTAAAGCAGGGGTGTCCAACCCGTGGCCAAACCGCACTGCTCTTTACTACTCAGATAGGTACATTATCTATATCAGTGATCGTTTACTTGTGATCTGCCCGACTTTTTCTGCTCCTGAGCTTTCCTTATTGTTAGTGTATTTAATGTGTGGCCCAAGACAATTCCTCTTTTCTCAATGTGGCCCAGAAAGGTCAAAAGGTTGGACATCCTTGCTGTAAAGCCTGTTACTAATTGAATTGTATTTGTATCAATCTTTAAAATATAAAGAGTTTTGAAAACTTTTTGAGTGTCCATTAATTCTTCTTCTTGTAAACAAGACCATAAAGCAGGGATATGCAATTAGCGGACCTCCAGCTGTTGCCAAACTACAAGTCCCATGAGGCATTGCGAGACTCTGACAGCATTAAGCATGTAACCCAGAGGCAGAGGCATGATGGGACTTGTAGTTTGGCAACAGCTGGAAGTCCGCTAATAGCATATCCCTGCCATAAAGTATAAGTATCCTTTTATTAGATAGTTTATAAGCCAAACTACCGTATTTATGGGCGTATAACACGCACTGGCGTATAACACGCACCCTAACTTTACGCACTGGTCCTGAGTTTTTTTGACAGCTTAAAAACGTCTATGCTATTTGCAGCTCAAAAACGTCTAGGTGGGCATGAAGCTATAGACTAACATGGACAGGCGTTTTTAAGCTGTAAAAAACACTCAAAAACGCGGCTGTAAAAATGTCCGTGGGCATGAGGCCTTAGGTATGTGCGGGATATGACACGCCAGCGGGCTGTCCCAGGGCTAGGAGAGGCGGGACGACCGGCATGACACCCCCTCCCAATCCCCACCCACCCCGTTGGTAAAAAGAAAGCGATATCAGCGTATAACACGCACCTACGATTTCCCCCTGATTTTAAGGGGAAAAAAGTGCGTGTTATACGCCGATAAATATGGTACTTTATTTTGTCTTTACATTAGAGGTTTATTTAAAAAAAGGAGTAGCCACTGATTACTGTATAAATGTCACTGGCAGGGAAGGGGTTAACACTAGGGGTGATCAAGGGGTTAAGTGTGTTCCCTGGGAGGTTTCTAACTGTATGGGGGCTGGGCTGACTGGAGGAGGAGATAGATTGCTGTTCCTAATCACTAGGAACAGCAGATATGTCTCTAACTGCCCTGTCAGAACAGGGATCTGTCTGTTTACATTGACAGATCCCCGTTCTGGCTCTCGTTCCTGCGATCGCGGGTGGCCAGCAGACATCGTGGCCGCCGGACACACGCTTTGGGTCCCCCGCCGTAGAGCGTTCCTTAAAGGAACCATTGTACACCTACGGCGATTTGCGGGAACATGCCGACCTGCCTCTGTGTAACGAAAGCTGCTGGTCAGCAAGTGGTTAAAGTGAATTTTTGCTTATTTTAGTGAATGAGTTGAAAAAGGTAAAAATCCAGGTTGCAAGAAATACCCACTCGGGTAGAAGAAAATTATTTTAAAAATAGGATTTGTGCTTACACATGAGTGGATATTTGAAGACATCACAAGTTCATCTCATTCACTAAGCTAAATTAATTATCTTTGAAGATTGAATTTTTACTGAAAAAGTTGAAAAAGAGAATTTTCACTTCATTTCACCTCATTTGTTAAATAAAAAATGACCTTTAAGGGCTTATGCACACTGGGCTTAAAAAAAGGCACTTTTACAGATGTTTGACTTTTTTTTTCTGCCTGTAAACGCACCTCTATGTTAGTTTATGTGTCCATGTACAAATTAGGCATATTAGAAGAGGAGTGTTTACATTTGAGTGTTCATTTATTCCAGTGGACAGAATAAGGTAATATTCTGGCCAATTAAATCCATTAATGCTCATGAGCTTGAATGCATCTAAACATGCTTAACCACCTCAATACAGGGCATTTTCACCCCCTTCCTGTCCAGATTAGCTTTTAGTTTTCAGCGCTGTCGCACTTTGAATGACAATTGCGCGGTCGTGCGACGTGGCTCCCAAACAAAGTTGATGTCCTTTTTTCCCACAAATAGAGTTTTTGTTTGGTGGTATTTGATCACCTCTGCGGTTTTTATTTTTTGCGCTATAAACAAAAGAACAACAACAGACAACAACAACAGGCAACATACCGCCTCCTCACCGCCTGTCAAATGGCTCTGAAAAGCAATCTACCGCAGATCACATTTTAGAGGCACAGTAAGAGCTACTGCATGTATGAATGTGCCCTAAGCCCTCATGCACACTGGATGTTTTAAAAACACCAGTAGCATTAGCTAAAGAAAACTGTTGCTGTAGAATGAGTTTTGTAGTAGCGTTTTTTAGGTGTAGCGTTTTTTAGCTTTTTTTAGCAAAACTATACTCCCACAAAAGCTTATGGCTCAAAAATGCTGATAAACGCAGAATAGCCATGTTTTTCAGTGTCCTTGAGCCTTTATCAGAGTTAGCGCAATTTTACAGCTGAAAAACTCCTCTTCAGGCCTCATGCACACTGGACGTTTTTACAGCTGCTGTTTTTGGCTTCAGATGTTTTTTTTTCTGCAGTCAATAAACTCCCCAGCATATTATTCCATGTGTCCATGTACACATAGGCTGTTATTTTTAATTTTTTTGGCAGGAGCGTTTTATGGCTGGAAAAAACCTCCAGAACTAGTGGGTTTTGAAAGGAGTTTTTCAGCTGGAAAAAACGCTATAGCTCTGATAAAAGCTGAAAACGCAGCTATTCAGCGTTTTTAAGCCATAAGCTTTTGTGGGAGCATAGTTTTGCTATAAAAAACGCTGAAAATGCTACTGCAAAAATGCTGCAAAACTTGTTCTACAGCTACAGCTTTCTACAGCTAACGCTACTGGCATTTTTATAACGTCCAGTGTGCATGAGGCCTGTAACCCACTAGTTCTGGGGGGTTTTCCAGACAGAAAACACCCCTGCCAAAACAAAACTGATAACAGCCTATGTGTGCATGGACATATAGGATAACATGCTGAGGAGTTTACTGGCTGCAGAAAAAAACACCTTAAGCCAAAAACAGTAGCTGTAAAAACGTCCTGTGTGCATGAGACCTTAATGTTACTTTGTAATGAATGTTTTTTTCCTTCTTTTCTTTTGTGTATTATAATTGGTCCTCTATGAAAGGTGAATTAAAAGACATTTAAAAGGCTTGGTTCTTGCTGAAGACCAAATTAACACTTTTTAATGAAGTGGGGTTCCCATATTATTATTTAAGCCCCCATTGTACTTAAAGGTTAAAATTTATGGTCACATGAAATGGTAACCAAATGCACAGTAGCTGCTGACTGATGCATTTTGGTGCACTGCCTATAAATGTAAGGTGTAGGCCCATTTTTTTCTCTGTTGGCATATATTTGGAGGCCATTCTAAATAAAAGAAAAACAAATAGAAAAAGCGCCTCTGAGTAAATTGTTTAATATAGTAGCACTAATTGCGGCTCTCATAGCTGGAAATTGGGACACCTCTGGACGCTAAAAAGGACCCTGGATTATGCACCCGAATAGGGTATTGACCCCACTCCACATGAGCACCTCTTCATTTACCTTTATGTAAGTGTTAGATACATATTAGTGTTACTATATTAAACAGTTTACTCGGAGGTGCTTTTTTTATTTGTTTTTCTCTATGGTTTCCTGAGCTGGCTTCACTCCTGAGAAGAGCTGCCTTGAGTATTTGTTCATTCCTAATAGACTGTTTAACTATCATCATCTCCTTTGAAGATTGACCATCATTAACTATTCAACTATTTTACTATCTTATTGGAAAATCCTCCCTGCTTCTTGGACTTTGTTCATAGATCCTTATTATTGTTTTAATCAGAATTTGTGATTTACTATGCGGGCATCCTGAGGGCTAGCATTTGCTGTTTATTCTAAATAAAAGGGCTGCTACGGTATATTGCAATGCATGTTAAAGTGTGTGTGGTATCCAATTTCTAAATGATGCAACTAATTGATTCAGGGGAAAGGTACATCTTACTAAGGGGCACCATGGATAGCAAACCTGTGACTGGCAAATGTATCTTTTTCATATACAGCACACATTACATTCTGCCACAGTAATATAGAAGAGCCAAAATGCAGCTGGATGTCTAATATTACAGGGAGATTTTGTTCTCACTCTAAACCCACTACTAGACACATCATCAGGCAAAATCACCATCGCTTACAAAAGTACTTAAAAAACTGAAAACCTTACTATGCCCTCTGATGCTGATGGACACATAAAGCATAGCTCATCCTGATGGACACATAAAGCATAGCGCCTGTAAAGAGCCTCTCCTCTCACTCCAATGAGGGCTTTCACACTGGAGCGGTGCGCTGACAGGATGCTAAAAAAAGTCCTGCAAGCCGCTTCTTTGCAGCGCTGTAGTAGCGGTGTATACACCGCTCCTAAAGCACCCCTGTCCATTGAAATCAATGGGCAGCGCCGCTGCAGCAGCGCTTTGCGGCCGATTTGAACCCTTTTTTGGCCGGTAGCGAGGGTTAAAAGCACCCAGCTAGCGGCTGAAAAACGCTGCAAAAAATACATCAAAGCGCTTTACTGCCGACGCCCCCAATGCCTCGGTGTGAAAGTAGCCTTATTACTCAATTCCCTAAAACATATACTCTCATATTGATTATCTATTCATCATCTAGAGAGATTGTTCCACAATGGCAGAGGCAAACATAGGGTGCAGTAAGATCCCTTTCACACTGAGGCACTTTACAGGCGCTATAGCGCTAAAAAAAGCGCCTGTAAAGCACCTCTCTTTTCACTCCAATGGAAAAGCCCCAGGGCTTTCACACTGGAGCAGTGCGCTGTCAGTATGTTCAAAAAAGTCTTGCAAGCAGCATCTTTGAGTGCCCCTGCCCATTGAAATCAATGGGCAGCGCTGCCAAAGCAAAAACGGCGATAAAGTGCCACTAAAAATAGCGATGCTTTACCGCTGACGCCCGGCGCTGCTTAGTGTGAAAGTGCCCTGGATGTCTTACCATGCACCTATTTCTGTCACCCTGAATCCAAAATAAAACAACTGGAGGCTCAACCCAACATTACTAATAGAACCAATGGCACATAAACATATAGAAGACACTAATATTACATATTTCCTCCTGAATGCACAAGATGACCTACCTCCGCTAACAGTGTGAGAAGCCCACAAATGTATGGTATGAGGAGAATTCATAAAATAGGGCTCAAAACGCAAACAAGGTCACAATAAACTAATAATGGATC
Source organism: Rana muscosa (assembly GCA_029206835.1). Classification (NCBI taxonomy): domain Eukaryota; kingdom Metazoa; phylum Chordata; class Amphibia; order Anura; family Ranidae; genus Rana; species Rana muscosa. Next base: position 373,090,680 of record CM055116.1, read on the forward strand.
TGGCCAACAGAATATCCCACTTGAAAACCAAATGTTTTAAAAAAAAATCATACTTACCTGCTCTGTGCAATGGGTCCCCCATCGTCACTCCTGGCTTCTCCTCTTCTCCATATGCCACCTATGGTGGGACATTTGCGGGTTCTATTCTGAGCTACGCTGTGTGTGTCTATAAACACACACAGTGCAGCTCGACCCTGCTCCCTCCTCACTGAATTTAATTGACAGCAGCAGATGCCAGTGGCTCCAGTTTCTGTCACTGAGTCTAGTAAAGACAGAGAAAGCAGCATCACTGTTCTCGAGCACACGGCTGGCTCAGGTAAGTATTTGGGGGGCTGGAGGTGGGGAGCTGCACATGAAAGTTTTTTTGCCTAAATGCAGAGAATGCATTAAAGTAAAAAAAAAACTTCAGCCTTTACAACTATTATAAGCGTTCACAGGCCATACAAACAGCAGCTGAGATGCTAAGATCATGTAAAATGCTGCAGAGTTTTTTAGAAAAGAAAACAGAGATAAGAGTGGTAAATAGCTTGCCAGGGCGCTGAAAGATGCTAAGAACACTTTACATTTACACAGCATCAGAAACCGGGCAGGGAATTTGGAACATACCACAAATAAGATGGTGAAACAATTTCACCTGTACTATACCAATCTATACAAATTTCCCCCACAACCAGTGGCGTAGCGTGGGTTGTCAGCGCCCGGGGCAAGGCAAGTAATTTGCGCCCCCCCCCCCCCGCCCTAACCTGCGGACTTTTCGCATTCCGAGTCCCTTCCCTTCCTACAATAGAACTGACCTACCTGATTCCTATACTAACCTCTACACTGACATACATAATTCCTACCTCAACCACTACATTGACCTACCCGATTCCTATACTGACCATTATACTATACAATGCCCTACACTACACAATACACACCACACTAACCTACCTGATTCCTATACTGACCACTACACAAACTACACAATACACTACCACAGACTAATACACACCACACTACACAAACTACACTTACACAATAAAAGGTGTAGTTGTGGCGCTGTTCTGGCGTGTGAACCAACCTATTTTAGTGATATTACTGTGTGATCTTGAAATTGAACCTCAAAAATTAAATAATGTATTAGTGCTAGATTGCTGGCTTAATGTGAGATGCAAGATCCCCACATCTCACATTATACCAGCAATCTAGCACTAATACACTACATTGGCCATTTTTTGATTTAGTAAACACCCGGCTGAGACACCACCTGAAGTTTGGATATTCACCAATCTCTTCACTATACATCCTTTTATGGACACATTCCAAACCAGGATTCATCCAAAATCCCTAAATAAGCACTCCCCACAATTCGGGCTGTAGCAAACACCCGGCTGAGCCAACACTTGGTTTTTCTTTTATTTAATTTTTGAGGTTCAATTTCAAGATCACACAGTAATATCACTAAAATAGGTTAGTTCACACGCCAGAACAGCGCCACAACTACACCTTTTATCCTTTCACATTTCTTGCTCCACCTACACAGGTGGTAGTAATTAGTAGAGGCAGCAGTTCTGCCTACTGTGCAGCGTTTGAATTCCCTTGTGCGGAGTCACCCCCTCTCTTTTCTACACTTACACAATACTCTATTCACAGACCAATACACACAACACACTACACCACACTGACCACTACACTAACCTACCTCATTCCTATACCAACCACTACACAATACACTACACAAACTACACTATCCACTACACAATACTCTACCCACAGACCGCTACACACCACACCACACACCACACTAACCTACCTGATTCCTATACTGACCACTACACAAACTACACAATACACTACCCACAGACCGCTACACAATACACACTGACCGCTACACTAATCTACCTGACTCCTATACTGACCACTACACTACACAAACTACACAATACACACAGATCGCTACACTAATCTACCTGACTCCTATACTGACCACTACACAAACTACGCTATCCACTACACACCAACCGCTACACAATACACACTGACCGCTACACTAATCTACCTGACTCCTATACTGACCACTACACTACACAATACACACAGACCGCTACACTAATCTACCTGACTCCTATACTGACCACTACACAAACTACACTATCCACTACACACTGACCGCTACACAATACACACCAACCACTACACAATACACACTGACCGCTACACTAATCTACCTGACTCCTATACTGACCACTACACTACACAAACTACACAATACACACAGACCGCTACACTAATCTACCTGACTCCTATACTGACCACTACACTACACAAACTACACAATACACACAGACCGCTACACTAATCTACCTGACTCCTATACTGACCACTACACTACACAATACACACAGACCGCTACACTAATCTACCTGACTCCTATACTGACCACTACACAAACTACACTATCCACTACACAATACACACTATCCACTACACAATACACACTGACCGCTACACAATACTCTACCTACTGACCGCTACGCTACACACACCACACTAACCTACATGATTCCTATACTAATCACTACACAAACTACACAATACATTACCCACAGACCGCAACACTAATCTACCTGACTCCTATACTGACCACTACACAAACTACACAATACACAATACAATACGCAGCCTGTAATTTATTAATCCTGCAGCAGTAGGAGGGGGGGGCTTTTGGCATCAACTGTACTTAGGCTTGCAGGCATGATGCTGCGTGTGTGTGCTGGCAATGGCATTAACAACACCTGGCATGGGGGCATGGTGGTGTGATTCTCCCTAACTGCAGTGCTGTTGACCGGCGGCTGCTCCCATGATCTGAGATGGCTGCCTCAGCTGCCTCCATCATGGAGGCAGCCATCTCAGATCATGGGAGTAGCCGCAGGATCCATCACCGGCTCACTCGTGACTCACCTCCAGTTTTTGTTGTCCATGATCAATCAGCTTGGGATGGATTCGCACTCAGTCCCAGATGAAATAGTCGCACTGCACTTCCTTTTCTTTCAAATCGGCGCGGTCAGGACTCAGCCGGAAGGGTGGGCGGGACTCCAGGAGCAGCATTCGCACATGCGCCGCCCGCGTTCAAGGACTGGCCAGCCCGCCGCAGCACATGACCACATTCGCCCAATCACAGGGCGCAAAATGGCGGCCGGGGTCCCGGTGACACATTGATGGAATTTCACCAAATTTCAAAAAGTGACACAAACTGGTGCGGGATTTTGCGCCCCCCCCAATGTTGCGCCCGGGGCCACGGCCCCCCCTGCCCCCCCATGCTACGCCACTGCCCACAACACAAACCCAAAGACACACAAGGTGATAGGACACAAATCATTGCAGAATATTTGCAAAACATCAAACTACCAACCCTGACTGATGCAGAAATAAACTCCATAGAGCAACCTATAACTGAAGCTGCATTACTCCAACCTTAAAGCGGAGGGCTGCCAATTTTTTTTTTTTTAAAGTCAGCAGCTACAAATACTGTAGCTGTTGACTTTTAAAATATGGACACTTACCTGTCCAGCGTGCCCGCGATGACGGCACCCGAGGCCGACCCGTGCCTCGGTCCTTGGATGCTGCCACCGCCATCTTCAGTAAGAGACTCAGGAAATGAAGCCTTGCGGCTTCACTTCCCAGTTCCCTACTGCGCATGCGCGAGTTGCCCTGCGCAATCAAAATGGTCCCTCCTGTCTTCTGGGACCTGTGTGTCTCCCAGAAGACAGTGGGGGGGACAGGAAGGGGTGTAACTCCTGAGGGAGTCTATGCCCGGAAGTGGGTGCAAATACCTGTATTATACAGGTATCTGCACCCCCCTCCCCCCTGAAAGGTGCCAAATGTGACACCGGAGGAGGGGAGGGTTCCCAAAAGCGCAGGTTCCATTTTTGTTTAGACCTCCGCTTTAAACTAGGCAGAGGCCCAGGCCTGGATATTATAAAACGTATATGCCACCCTTGTTATAAAACACCTCTCTTGTAAATCCTAAACTCTCTAAGCTGCAATACCCCAAACCCTTTTTGAAGTCCCATATCACTATGATCCCTAAACCTAATAAAAACCCTTCAGAATGTTTGAACTATTGTTGTTAAATATTGAATTAAAATTATTAGCTAAGTTACTTGCTAATTGCTTAAGACCATACCTATCCAAACTAATTGGCCCAGAACAAGTAGGCTTCATGCCAGGGAGGGAAGCCAGAGACGATATAAAAAAGGCTTTACACCTAAACCACCAAATCTACATCTACAGATGTGGAGAACACCTTTGATAGAGTAGCGTGGGATGATGGGCATGTGCACTTACATAGGTCTAAAAAACAAAATGCTGTCTTGCATTTCTTCCCTTTACCAATGCCCTAAAGCCAAAATCAAGATAAATAGATCACTTTCAGAGTCAGTGAATATAAATAATGGCACGAGACAAGGGTGTCCCTTGTCCCCCTATTATTTATACTGAAACTAGAACCATTCATTTGAATGTTATGTAGTGGCCTCACCCTCTCTCTTCTTCTTAGCGGTTACTCTGGCTCCAGTCTAGGGGTACCTTGAAGGGGAGAGCAAGGTGTGCCACGGCCCATGTCCTCTAGATTACAGGATGTAGAGGTGAAGGCCAGCACCAGATTACCTTCGGGCTGTGTATACGCTCAGAGCCAAGTCTGTTCTGCTGATAACCCCCGCTGCTCCCAGTAAATGGAGTAGCACACACTGAAAAGGTCCAACACTTATTTATTCCATAACGGCAAACAAATAGTCCTTTGCGAATAGACAGTCTGAGACCCATAGAACAGTTCAGTATTGGTGGGGAGTAGGTCAAGGCACGATCCTCAAAGAAACTAAACCGTTGAGGTTTCACCAACGGTTGCTAAGCACAGTGGCTGTAAAACGTACTTTTTGGCTTCAGAGTCTCTTCCAGCGACTCTAATGGACAGGAACTGGAGTTACCTTCGCTACGTTGCAGCCCCTGTCAGGGGGAAGACATCCCTCCAAGAGAGTTACTAGAGGCCCCGCCGTCACCGGATTAATGCTGTACTGGGCTATTCGGAAGGGTTACACTCCCCGGCCTCCTCACCTCAGATACGGGTCCAAACACCTTGGGGCCCCTCGGACTCCTCCACCCTCGTGGAACCCAGTCGAAGTCACTGGGCCCCAGGCCTTGGCCATAGTACCTCACCCCAGGCTTAAGGTGCCTGGGATGAACTCCATCTCCCGCTCCGGCCAGGTCAAGGGCACCTGGGCCCGGAACTCCGGAACGCCAGCACCCAGGCTGAAGGTGCCTGGGCGCGGCCGCCTCCTCCGACTCTGAACCCCGTGGTAAGGGCGTCCGCCCCTTTTATCCCCTCTCCCTTTGCGTCACAGCGGGTTCCCCTCCCCGCTGTACCAGCGGCAGGAAAGGACAAAAAGAGAGCAGTCTTGCGGTGCGGGTTCAACTCCGGCCAAGGGCAACAACGCCACCTGTAGGCCGCAGGGAACCTTGCACCACCAGAGTCCTCCAAGAACCACAAAAGGAATTCTCAGACTCCCTAACAATTAGTGCATCCGGGTTGAATAACCCAGATGCTCCCCCCCAAATTTAAATAGCCGCTACAGTTATATCTGCATACATAAATAAAATACCTGAGTAGAAACGGTAGAGAATATAATTCTACAGCATATGCAGAAGACCTGCTTTTCTTTATACCAACTTTCTCACATTATGGATACATTTCCAACCCTTAAATAAATCATAGCAAATAGCCCTTAAACCTCTTACCTATTGAACACTTTCCACCATTCAGCAAAACTGCCTCTTCAAAGGGGTTTCTCAATCATTAAAATATCTGGGTATATGGCTCACACCAAACAGAAGACCCTTTTTAAGAGAAATTTCCAACCCATCATTAAAATAGTAATGTTACCCAGAATATTTAATCCTATGCAAACTCTACTCATCAAACTACCCTCCGTATTCTTAAAAAAAATTGCAATGCTTGCAAATATAATTTACTAAAACCTAAAACAATGGGTGGCATGAGCCTCCCAGACTTTTGAAAACATTATCATGCAATCCACCCCACAAGAATTATTGACTGCCACAGGACCAATAAGGATTGGGTCCAACTGGAGAGCAATCTAGCTCTACTGCCTTTCAAATACCCCCAATGAGTTTCATGGCCATAGCTACACAAAACCCAGAAACAACACCCATTGATTGGTATCACCCTAGAAATATTTCACCAAATTACCTCCCACAGCTAATTCTCGTCTTCTCCAGGGCCTCTGACCCCTCCTCTCAAAGAACCAGGAATTCCCACCAGGTATTAACCTCCCTGGCGGTATGATTCTGGAAGATTTTAGGTGCTGAAAGCGGTACCATTATTCTGCATGGAAATTTGGCGTTTTATACTGTATTGCAGGCCTGTAATTCTTAGGATTAACTGACTTAAATCTGTCCAAACCAGAGTCTAGTAGACATCCCGGGTATGATAAAGTTCAAAAAACAAAATCATAAATTATAATATAATAAATAACTATAAAATAATTATAACAAATAATAATATAATAATAATAAAAGTGTTTTTCAGTGTTTGATGACGAATTTCCCCACAAATCGCTATCGCTTTATTCTGCGAGTGATTCTAATTTATTATCGCTGTTTTTTTAGCTGGTCTAAAACCACTTTTGACATAAAGGACCACTTTTTGGTTGCTATGGACAATCTCCAAATTCCAGGCAGAAAGAACAGTTTTTATTATATAAAAGTGCATGCAGGACACTGGGCAGACCACTAGGGACAATGGGGGTGTGTAATTTTTTTTTATACAGTACTGTAATCTGTGAGATTACAGTGTACTGTATGTGTACTGTGTTTTAACTTTTTTGAATTTGGCGCCGACCTCCGCCCCCGTGCGTCGAAACGTCGCAGGGAACCGAGCTCGGCGGCACTCGGCACTGTGTGAATCGAGCGAGGAGAACATGTCTACGTTTTGTCTTCCGCTTTTAAATTACTTATTTTCAAATAGAATAAAAAAATCTTTGCAACACACAGTATACTGAATTCATAGCAAAGATCTTTTTCGCAAGAGAAATATTACATAGCATCAGTACAGTACTTATCAGCTGCTATTCTGTGTTGACGGTTAAAGTATCACACCTACTAAATGTAACTCTGTAACAGGTTACTGTACAACATTGACTCTGTAATCATTATATACCATGTTTGTTTCATGTACAATTTTTTTTGCAAATTAATAAAACAGATATTATGAAAAAATAAAGTGTGTGGTAACGCACTGCAGCAGAAATTATATGTTTGATGGTGCCCCTTAAAGTGGATCTAAAGGCTCTTCTTTTTTCTGTTTTAAGTTCATCCTGTGCATACATACTATCCCCTTCTTTATTTTTGCCCTGAAATGTTTTCTTCCTAGTTTTTTACATACCATTTTTCAGCTCTGCATGCTTTGCTGTCCCGTAGCTTCTGCTCTTTTGAGTTCGCCCCCAGTGTTCTGTCAAAATAGCCAATTCATCAAGATCTCCAATTACGTCACGTCCGGTTACTGTAAATCATCAGTAATTGGAGATTTCAACGACTTGCTGTTTTGACACAACATCAGCAACCGCCTACACTCCGGTAAGTACACGGTATTATGAGCAGATATTGTTAGTCCACTCTAAAACTAATCAAGAAAATGGCTGCCTCCATCGCAACGAGAACATTTTCCTCCTTACCCGCTGTTGTGTCAAAACATCAAAGTCTTTGTGTACTGGAGTGTATACGGTTGCCAGTGTTGTGTCAAAACAGCAAGTCATCGAAATCTCGAATTAATGATGGTTTACAGTAACCGGAAGTGACGTTATTGGAGATCTTGATGAATTGGCTATTTTGACAGAACACCTTCGTCACTTAGGTTTCGGGACTACATGTCCCGACATGCTTAGCGGGAATTGCACATGCGCATTAGCTTAATTCTGTAACTGCTTGCTTGAGGACAAACTGAGTTCTTGTCAGCTGTCACTCACAGAAGAGAGGAGTTGGGGCAGAGGCAGGGCTAGAGCTCAGAGCCCGGATTCCCCATCAATCAAATTACAATGGAGGCGGAGCTGCAGCAGTGATCCAATGTCTGGACACCCGTGCATGTCACTGCAGGCTTGTAGTACAATAGATGGGAGCTGTAAGAGAACTGTCATTACACTCCGGGCGCACCCGCGCACTAGGAACTCAGAAGATCACAGATGCGCCAATGCGCGTGCGCAAAGAAGTGTGCACGTCCGTGGGAGCGCGTCCACGCTTTCCTTTGGCGCCAGACGGCCTATTTAAGGGGCGCAGTGACCCCAGTTAGATGCTGACTGATCTTCAGCTGTTTCTTTACCTGTACCCTGCTGTTTACCTGCCTGACACCCGTTGATGAACCTTGGCTTTCCCTGACCTTGTTGCTGGACTTCCCTATTCTTCTGGTTATCGTTTCCTGATCCCGGCTTCCTGTTTGACCCTGCTCCTGCCTGATGTCTCTCTACCTTGCTGCCCGCCTGCAACCGAACCCGGCTATCCATGTGACTATGCTCCTGTCTCATTTTCGGCTCTACTCTTCAACCTGGGTATCTGCAACTTCGCTCCTGCGACTTGCTGCGACTTCCTGCCTTCCAAGAGTCGCATCATCTGCTTAAGGCTTCCAGGGCTACTTCGCCAGGCACTCGTGTTCCTCCTGTCCCTTGGTTTTCCTGTCTCCACTCTCAGCGGGGCCAGAGCCGGAGATACAAGAGAGGCTGACCTCGTCACTTCAGACTCCGACCAGGTACGTGACAGTATCAGTCAGCCAACAATGGAGTCTGAAAGGGAGGCCTCACCTTTGGAGGACATTTGCCAACTATCTCTGCACTATTCCGAACAGTACAGAGTCTTCAAACCAATCTGAGCCAGATGGAAGGACAGCTTCTGAACCAGCTTGATGTCTCACCTGCTTCCACCTATCCTGCTGTTGTGAGCTCTTCTGTGCAAATGGACTTTAGTCTGCTCTGCGTGATCACCACTCCTCCTGAACCCAGAGTACCGTTGCCTGATCGATTTTCCAGAAATCGCAAACATTTTTGCACTTTTCGAAATGCCTGTGAACTGCATTTTTCCTTATTACCCCAAACTTTCTCTTCTGAAGACACCAAAGTGGGGTTCATCATTACCTTATTACTTAAAGAACCTCTTTCCTGGGCTCATCATCTTTGGGAACAACATGATCCGGCTTTGACCACCACTGACTCTTTCTTCTCTGCTATGTCCCAGCTGTATGCTGATCCTTTTCTCCAGCAGACTGCCGAATCCACGCTCAGCAGACTCCAGCAAGGCCCAAGGTCTGTCGAAGACTATGTGTCGGACTTTTGTTTTCTGAGTATGGATACCCAGTGGAATAGGGCCGCTCTCCACCATCAATTTTGTCTTGGACTTTCTGATACACTAAAAGGCGAACTTGCCCGTGTGGGGATCCCCACATCCCTGGAAGATTTGATCAACCTTGTTATTCAGATCGACTGACGGCTACGAGAAAGGCGATTGGAGAGGACCAATACCAAGCTACCTGCATTTTCAAGTACTATTTCTTCTATTTCAGCAGTTTCTGCCAAGTCACCGAAAGTGCTCACTAAGAATAAGGAGTGCCATGATTCCCCCTGTGGAAGCTTCCCAAGACCACCTCTGTCTTCTTTTGAACGCCTTTGGCAACAACATAACAGACTTTGTTTTTACTGCGGAAAAACTGGCCACTTCATACAGACTTGCCCTGTGAAACCTTTCAAATCTGCTTCACTGTTGCCCTACATGATGCATCTCCCTGGGAGGGGCCAGTCCCACCTTTCTCTTCCGCTCCAGCTCCAATTATCAGGAAAGACTATTCTTGTATCCGCTATTATAGACTCCGGAGCTTGCAGTTGTTTTGTGGATTGCTACCTTACATCAACTACCCCTTTGCACCAAGAGGCAAGGATTTGCCATTCATCTGGTGGATGGCTCTGGTCTCAAGTCAGGGTCGGTAACTCAAGAGACTGTACCCATTCCCTGCCAAACTTCCTCAGGGCACCAGGAACTTCTTCGTCTGGATGTGATCACCTCGCCCATGTTTCCCATCATCCTGGGGCAACCATCGCTAAAAGCCCATAACCCCCATATAGACTGGTTTACTGGGATTGTCTCCTTCTCATCCAACTATTGCCAGGTACATTGTTTACCAGAAAGGACTTGTAACCCTGCTTCTCTCCTCAGTATCTACCCACACCCCGAAACTGTGAAACTGGTGCCCGTTGTCTAGATGTGTTCAACAAGAAAAGTGCAGATACCCTGCCTCCATACAGGACCTACGACTGTCCCATCTAACTTTTACCAGGATCCGAGATCCCTTTGGGTCGAATCCATCCACCCTCAGAACCTGAATTAGAAGTCCTGCGCAAATATATAGATGAGAATCTGGAAAAGGGGTTTATTCTGCGTTCCTCCTCACCAGCGGGGGCTGGTATTTTCTTTGTAGAAAAAAAAGATCACTCTCTTAGACCCTGTATTGACTATCGGGATCTTAATAAGATAACTGTCAAGAACCGATATCCACTTCCGCTGATCCCTGAATTGTTCCAGAGGTTGCGGGGAGCACGGATATTTTCCAAACTTGATCTGAGAGGTGCTTACAATTTAGTCCGGATCAAGGAGGGACATGAATGGAAGACAGCCTTCAGAACACGCTTTGGGCATTTTGAATATATATTTTTTTAAGGGTAAATTTTATTGTACATGTTCACAGTATAGTACAGTAGTATATGACGGTACATATTCTCATACATTATAATTCGACAATATTTCCAATCAAGCATTTAGAATATTTAGTCATGCCCTTCGGCCTCTGCAATGCCCCTGCCACCTTCCAACACCTGGTAAATTATGTTTTTCGGGACTTTCTTGATCTATTTATTATAGTTTATCTTGATGATATCCTTATATTCTCTGATACGGTTGAATTACATCGCACCCATGTGAAGAAGGTCTTGAGTAGACTTTGTGAACATCACCTCTACGCCAAAGCTGAGAAGTGTGACTTCGAAAAGCAGACCATACAGTTTTTTGGACTTGTCATTTCCGCTGGTGATATTTCCATGGATCCCCAGAAGGTCGCTGCAGTCCTGGTATGGCCGGCTCCTACAGACAGGGAAGCAGTACAAATGTTTGTGGGATTTGCTAATTTTTATAGGAAATGTATTAAAGACTTTTCTGGCATCATCTCTCCTATTACCCAACTAACCAAACAGCATGTTCCTTTCCGATGGACCTCTGAAGCACAAGTATCCTTTGAACAATTAAAGACCCTGTTAACTTCGGCTCCCATTCTGAAGCATCCCGACCCGTCCCTGACCTATGTTTTGGAGGTAGACGCCTCTGAAAGCACCAAAGAAGCTATTTTATCTCAGTGACAAGGTCCTAAATCTTTACTGCATCCTGTAGCCTTCTTCTCCAAGAAACTGAATCCTTCTGAGAGGAACTACGATGTTGGAGACCAGGAATTGTTAGCCATTAAAGCTGCACTTGAGGAATGGTGTTACTTGTTGGAGGGAGCCACTCACCCTATCCTCATCTTCACTGACCACAATAACTTGAGAACCCGGCAGGCAAAATAGGAAAAGGATTTTTCTGGATAGCAGCACTCCAAGATAAAATGCCTTTATTTCAAAAGTCCAGGAATCCAAAACATACACTGCACATCACGACACACTGATCAAAAATTAGTTCACATGTTTCACATTAAATGATGCTTACTCATAGCAAAGCTAATTTTTGATCAGTGTGTCGTGATGTGCAGTGTATGTTTTGGATTCCTGGACTTTTGAAATAAAGGCTTTTTATCTTGGAGTGCTGCTATCCAGAAAAATCCTTTTCCTATTTTGCTCATACTTGCATTGCTTGCACCCTTGGTTGCTGGGAGGAGGTCGTTGGGAGGATATCTACACCTGAGCGGCTCCCTTTCTCTACCCCGGCAGGCAAGATGGGCATTGTTCTTCTCCCGCTTCATATTCCATATTACCTTCCGTCCTGGTTCTAAAAATTGCAAACCAGATGCGCTGTCACGCATGTTTTATTATCCAGTCCAACCTTCAGAGCCAGACACTATCCGGCCAGCCAAGAATTTCCTCCTTCTTCGATCAGACCTGATGTCCTAAATAAAGCCAGATGTGACAGAGCACCCCCCTTCTCAATATTTATCCCTTCAGTTTAGGGACAGGCTCTACTATCACAATGAACAGATCTTTGTCCCAGAACAGTTCAGGGTCTCTGTTCTCAAACAGTCATGATCACCCCCTGGCGGGCCATTTCGGTATCCATAAGACTATAGACTTGATTTCCCGTTCTTTCTGGTGGCCCGACCTGGCACAGGACTGTAACAAATATATAAGATCCTGTATGACATGCCTACGCTGTAAAACCAATCAAGCCAAGACTTGGGGACTTCTAGAAAGCCTTTCTGTGCCAAAGAAACCCTGGAGCATGATATCTATGGATTTCATTGTTGAACTTCCCCCGTCTGAGAACTTCATTTCTATATTTAAACCTAAAACAGTGATGGTGTCAGCGCTGTGTTTAAACAAAGAAAGTGGGAAAGTTGGGAGCAGTGTGACTGATAACACACTGGACCTGAATAATATTGTGACCTTGTATGAAATACTTAATAAACTCAAAATACAATCATGTGAATCAACGTGATCGTGTAGCCATATCCAAATTGTCCAATCGTGATAAATCCAAAGGAAAATGTGCTAATCAATACAATATATATATATAATTGAAAGGTCCAAGTAAATCCAGTTAGATCATGCAGTCCAAAAATATATTAAAAGTGATTCCCATCACCAAAAAAAAAGTGTAAAAAATATATATAAAACACACATTAGTTCAGTGCTCAAAAACTTGATTCCTCTTCAGTGCTCCACCTCTGTGCCTGTGAGCAGCTTACCTTGTTATTAATTAAGCTTAGCATAGCCAGGTCACAGGTTAATTCCAAACTGGTGGGCAGTAGCTTGGATGATTTTTGTTGTTCACATCTAAAGAGTATGGACGCATCTCCACGAGCACTGAACTCGTCGTCCCTCTAGTTATCTGTAGCTTTGTGTGGATCCCAGTATAGTGGTGTCTCAGATGAACAGCATATTCAATGGAATAGAAAATATATGGCAACCATAGCGTGATCCCGTACCATAAGATTTTATTAAAAAATAAACAATAAAAATATAACACTCACATGAATTTTGAAAATCAACTGCAGGGTATCCTACGAGCGCCTCGCTCGTCTACCTGCTCGGGTCCTGGTCTGTCAGCAAACCGCATTTCTATATTTGTTGCGGTGGATAGTTTGACAAAAATGGCACATTTTGTACCACTACAAGGCACCCCTTCTGCCGCTGAGACGGCCTCCACCATCATCAAAGAAATTGTAAAACTGCATGGAATCCCCGACAACATTGTTTCTGACCGAGGGGTACAGTTCACCTCCAGATTTTGGAGGTCTCTCTGTGAAGCATTAAACATCGAACTCCGTCTGTCCACTGCCTATCACCCCCAGACTAATGAACAAACGGAGAGGACTAACCAGACCTTGGAGCAATATTTGCGGTGCTTCACCTCTTTTTCTCAGGATGACTGGTCGCCTCTTCTCCCACTGGTGGAGTTTGCTTATAACAACTCCATTCACTCTGCTACCAAGCAGTCACCATTTTTTGCCAACTATGGTTATCATCCTTCCTTCTTGCCTGAGTTGCCTATAGAGTCCTCCGTACCTGCTGTACAAGACAGGCTGAACTTTTTCAACACTAACAACAAGTTACTCCAGGATACCATCTCTAAAGCCCAGGCAAGTATGAAAAAAAATTTTGACAAGAAGAAAAGGGGTAACTTGAATCTGGAACCAGGAGACAAGGTCTGGTTATCTACTGCAAATTTAAAACTTAAATCTCCATCCAAGAAACTCGGCCCGAAATACTTGGGCCTTTTCCGGTTAAAAGGAAAATCAACCCTGTGGCTTTTGAATTAAAACTACCTAAGAATCAGAAAATTCCTCCGGTGTTCCACATCTCCCTACTAAAATCAACGGTACCTAACCCTTTTCCCAACCGAGATCCAGAAAACCCTCCTCCTCTACTCGTCGAAGGCAATGAGGAATATGAAGTGGAAGCTGTGCTGGATGGTAAAACCAAGAGGGGTCAAACACAATTCTTGATCAAATGGAAAGGGTTTGGCCCAGAAGAGAATTCTTGGGAGCCAGCTTTAATGTGCATGCCCCACAAAACGTCCGTGCCTTTTTTCAGCGCCATCCGGAAAAGCCATCCAGCTCTACTCTGCAACTTCGCTCCTGCGACTTGCTGCGACTTCCTGCCTTCCAAGAGTCGCATCATCTGCTTCAGGCTTCTAGGGCTACTTCTCCGGGCACTCGTGTTCCTCCTGTCCCTTGGTTTCTCCTGTCTCCACTCTCAGCGGGACCAGGGCCGGAGATACAAGAGAGGCTGAATTCGTCACTTCGGACTCCGACCAGGAACATCGAAGGGGGCACTGGTCACACAGAAAAAACAGAAGTGGACAATACTGAGCAGCAAATAAGCCATTTAGAAGAGGAAAAGAACAAAAAGGTCAGACTGTTTTGGAACAGAAGGAGAAAATAAAACCTAAGGGTTTAATATCACTTTACATGAGCAACATCCCCCACATCCCTGCACAAGTATCAGAAATGGTTGTCTAAAATTCCTATTCTTGATCCAACATCTTCACTTCCATTGGTCATCGGTCCCAGGTTATAATTATGAATCTTACATATAAAGACATTTTATAAAACGTTTTAAATTACAGTGCTATATCCCCCCCCCCCTTTTTCAATCATTGTTAAGCCTCGTACACACGATCGGATTTTCCGACAGGAATTGTATGTTGACAGCCTTTTGGTGGAAAATCCGACCGTTTGTACACTCCATCGGACAATTGTTGTCGGATTTTCCACGGACCAATGTTGGATGGCAGGCTTTAAAATTTTCCGTGGACAACGGTCTGTTGTCGGATCTTTCTGATCGTGTGTACACAAGTCCGTCGGACAAAAGTCCAAAGTACAAACACACATGCTCAGAAGCAATGCTCACCAAACACAACATTAGCAGAAGGTGCCCAAAGGGTGGCCCTAAAGAGCGGAAAAACCACATAGTACGTCTAGTACGTAACTACGTTCGTGTTTATTGACCGACAATTGTGTGCCATTTGTACATTTGTATGCAAGGCAAGTTCCTGGCCAACGCCCTTCTGACAAAAGTCTAAAGCCCTGTACACACGATCGGTTTTACCGATGAAAACAGTCCGATGGACTTTTTTCATCGGACAAACCGATCGTGTATGAGACCCATCGGTCTTTTTTCCATCGGTTTTAAAATATAGAACATGTTTTCGATTTTTCCGATGGATCAAAAACCGATAGCAAATTCCGATCGTCTATGGGCAAGTCCATCGGATAAAAAACCCACGCATGCTCAGAATCAAGTCGATGCATGCTCAGAAGCATAGAACTTAATTTTTCTCGGCTCATCGGAGTGTTTTACGTCACCGCGTTTGGAACGGTCGGTTTTTTGACTGATGGTGTTTAGGCAAGACTGATGGAGATCAGCTTCATCGGATTTCCGATGGACAAAACCATCGGATTAGAATCCATAGGATATCCGATCGTGTGTACAGGGCTTGAGGCTTTGTCTGCGGAAAATCTGATCATGTGTACGAGGCTTTAGCCCTAATTTTCATGGTATGAAACAATGCCTCCTTGCCTTCCTTGTCAGTCTTACTTAGCACATAATACTTAGTACTGACCTATAGCACATCTATGCCTTTTTACAATATTTGTGTTAAGACTAGTGTATTGGGGTTCTTGTACCTGTCTTAAGCGGTTTCCAATAATGGCTAATCACAAAAAAAAGCACAATTTAATTAAATTTTATCAGTTCACGAATGCTCCTTTTTCGTCATCTCATATTTTATGCTATGTTCTGATGGATAACATTGATGATGATAAGAACTGCAATTTTGGTAAGCTGTATTATAATAATAAACAAGACACATGATAGATGACATTTTGTTATTGCACTTTGAAAATTATACTCTTTGGTCATTTTTTAAGTGGGTTTTTGACATACTAGAAAATGTTTTCAAGATTTAGGTTTGTTTTTTGTGATTTTATCAGTTTTATAAAGGAAGAAATTAAGTATTTGTCTAAAGTCTGATATGAGAAGCCATAGCTCATTTTATATTAAAATGTATAATGTTCTTGCCTGTTCTAAAAAAATCTGAGGTACCAACCTAATGATTCAGAAAGGTAGACAGTCACAACTATATCTAGATTTCAAGATAGTTTGCCATGTTTACATCAAAGGCTAAGTGTACCTTTTTTTTTCTAAAATCCAGCTCCCCTATGCACCAATTAGAGTTGGGCGAACAGTTCAAGCCCCAAACATTGCCTGATCGCCCATTCCGCGAATACCCACATTTGCGGGGTGCTCGGTGGGATGTGCGCATTCTAAGGGGCATAGTGAATAACTGATTGTTAAGAAGCAGGCCGGAAAGCTGGCTGCTGTGAACCTTACAACTGATGAGTCATCAGCTGTCAATGGGCTTCCCCGCTGACAGCTGAATGAAAAAAAAAAACATTACTGGCAATAAAAAAAATTGAAAAAAACGGCGTACCCCCCCCCCCCAATCCATATCAGGCTCTTTGGTCTGTCATGGATTTCAAGGGGAACCCAACGCCAAAAAAAAAAACAGGGTGGGGCCACCCAAAATTCATACCAGACCCATATCCAAGTATGCAGCCCTCCCCCCCTGAAGCATACCAGGCCACCTGTCCTCAACATGGGGAGGTTCGTTGGGTCAGGGGGTTCTGCCCCCACACCCCAAAGCACCTTGTTGTTGGGGACAAGAGCTTCTTCCCCACAACCCTGGGCTGTGGTTGTGGGGGTCTGTGGGCAGGGGGCTTGTCAGAATCTAGAAGCTCCCTTTAACAAGGGGGCCCCCAGATCCCACCCCCATGTGAATGAGTATGGGGTATCCTGGTATGGATTGGGGGGACCTCCACGCAGTTTTTTCAAACATTTTTGTATTGCCCACAATGGTATTGAATTGCTGGCACTTTAAATGTAATTTTTTTCTATATATTGTCATTTTTGCTGCAGCACGTTTTATACACAGTACAGATGCACCACTTTACAGGCAGACTAAGGAGATATATTTAACCACTTGTCCCCCGCCCACTGTCAATTGACGGCGGGCGGAGGACACTCTCGTTCTGGGAGGACGTCATATGACGTCCTCCCTTTAAAACGAGCTAGGGGGCGCGCGCGCGCCCGCCTCGTTCCCAAGGCCCGATGCGCGTGCCCGGCGGCCGCGATTGCCGCCGGGCACCCGCGATTGCCCGGGAAACGAGCAGGAAAGTGGATCTCTGTGTGTAAACACAGAGATCCACGTCCTGTGAGGGAGAGGGGACCGATGGTGTGTCCCTTGTACATAGGGACAACCATCGGTCACCTTCTCCAGTCAGTCACCTCCCCCCACAGTAAGAACACATTGAGGGAACATATTTAACCCCTTCCCGCCCCCTAGTGGTTAACCCCTTCCCTGCCAATCACATTTATACAGTAATCAATGCATTTTTATAGCAGGGATCGCTGTATAAATGTGAATGGTCCCAAAAATGTGTCAAAAGTGTCCGATGTGTCCGCCACAATATCGCAGTCACAATAAAAATCGCAGATCGCCGCCATTACTAATAAAAAAAAAAATGCTATAAATCTATCCCCTATTTTGTAGACGCTATAACTTTTGCGCAAACCAATCAATACGCGCTTATTGCGTTTTTGTTTTTTTTACCAAAAATATGTAGAAGAATACGTATCGGCCTAAACTGAGGAAAATTTTATTTGAAAAAAAAATGGGTATTTATTATAGCAAAAAGTAAAAAATTGTGTTTTTTTTTCCAAACTGGACGCTCTTCTTTTGTTTATAGCGCAAAAAATAAAAACCGCAGAGGTGATCAAATACCACCAAAAGAAAGCTCTATTTGTAAGAAAAAAAGGACGCAAATTTCGTTTGGAAGCCATGTCGCACGACCGCGCAATTGTCATTCAAAGTGTGACAGCGCTGAAAGCTGAAAAATGGCTTGGGCAGGAAGGGGGTTTTCGTGCACAGTAGGGAAGTGGTTAAAGAAATTTTTCATTTTTATTATTTTGCTTTAAACATCATTAAAATCACTGCTCCTTTAAAAATTATCTTTTTAAAGTTTTTTTTTGCGTTGGTACATGTCCCCCAGGGCAGTACCCCCATACCCTTTTTATGGCCAATAACTTGCATATAAGCCTTCAAAATGGGGACTTTTGATTATTTAAATTTGGGCCCCATAGGCTTTAATGGGGTTCGCGGTTCAGGTCTGAATTTTTGCGGTGTTCTGGCATGAACCAAACCGGGGGGGGGGGGTTGTTTTGCCCATCTCTAGTATCAATACACCATTAACGTACCTCGGTTGCAGAAAAATAAAAGCTTTCTTTGATTTTTAGAACAAGGCCTTCTCTTAGCCCTTGCTGTGTTCCACTGAAAGCTTCATGACTCCTTGGCATGTAGATTTGGGACAGGAGAGCCAGTAAGACACAGAAAGCAGTTTACCAGCTGACCTCATTAGGACAAACACCCTGCACCCATCAACTAGGTTTGCATGACATCTCTCCACGCATGCATTTGCCACATGCAGCAAAGTAGCTCATGGGACACTGCGTTTGATGCTCGTTTTTTTCACGTGGCAAAATGTGTGTTTTCTTCGGCGTTTGGGGTGCCAATAACAATTCATTTAATTTTGTTTTATAAAAACTGTGCAATACAAGGACCGCCCTATCTATCCATTCACTTTGTAACCAATCAGTGAATCCTTTGCACTACATCAGGGGTGTGCAACCCACGGCCCATAGGCCGCATTCGGCCCCAGAGAGTTTAGTGTGCGGCCTGGGGCTGTCTGGAGGCATGCTAGAAATGACGTGCAAACATACCAGCTTTGGCAGCCTACATTGACAAGCCAAGCAAATGTAGGAATGGAGGGATGTCGTGCAAACCTAGTTGATGGCTGCAGGGTGTGTGTGCTAATGAGGTCAGCTGGTGAACACCTTCCTGTGTCTTACTGGCTCTCACATCACAAATCTACATACCAGGAAGTCATGAAGTTTTCTATGAACACAGCAGGGGCTGAGGTAAGGCCTTGTTCTAAAAATCAAAGAAAGCTTTTATTTTTCTGCAACCGAGGTTCAAAAATATTATATTGGTACATAGGGAGGTGGATTTTAGAAAAAAAAAAACATTGTGTATGTGCAGCTTTGGATTTTTGTTAATTCAGTTATTACTTGGGCAGGCATAAGCACAACTGTTTATTTAAAGTGTAACTCCACTTTTGTTGAGAAAAAAACATTCCCATCTGGGTGATCTATATACATTGCAAGGATTATAACAACCTTTGTTGCAGATTCCTACCTTTTGTTATTCTGAAGAAATCCCTGTGTGTTTGTCTGTGCCTCTGTTCAGAGTGGGTCTAATGGAATTGGCTTCATTATTATCTGTCAGGTGTGGCGCTGCACAACACTAATGAGGAAATCTGCTGGGTCTGCATCCCTTTAGATGTGTTCATATTGAAAGTTTCTCTCAAAAAATGAAATTTTTGTTGCAAGGGATGCCTGAAATCTGACTTGTATCTTAGGCAGACTTCTGGGAAAACAGCTACTCAAATCACTTCTGCTAGAAACTGAATTCCCGGCTGAAAAATTCCATACTGAGATGATGCCCTTGGCCTAGGAAAAAATGTGTGACCTATCAAATATTAATAAATAAATTCAATCTATTTCCCAAATGCCTACTTATTTCATTAGCTGCTATGCTCTCTAAGTGGATATAAATACCCCATCCTGTGAGTGTCTAAACCAATAAATAACATGAGCAGCACAATATTCAGCAAGGTGCACTGTGAAAATGTTGCTGAAAACCAAAATGTAGGTGAAATGGATTTACACTTATCTCCAAACCAAATGTTACCACTGAACAATAAATAAACATACATATATGATTAGGTGCACTGTAAAAATTTTGCTGAAAAGCACAAAACTGAGCGAAATAGGTTAAACTTGTCTCAAAACCAAATATTGCCACTCATCAATGAATAAACATACATATATGATGAAAAACAAGTTGGATTGTTTATTACAGGTACTTATATAGCGCCCTCAATTCACGCAGGACTTTACGCACATATATTATATTTTAGACTGATGTGAATAATATACATTCACATCAGTCCCTGCCCTCAAGGAGCTTACAATCTAAGGTCCCTAGCTCACATTCATACACAGCCTAGGGCCAATTTACTGTATATACTCGAGTATAAGCCGACCCGAATATAAGCCGAGGCACCTAAATTTACCACACAAATCTGGGAAAACGTATTGACTCGAGTATAAGCCTAGGGTCTGAAATGCAGCAGCTACTGTAAGTGGAAAAGCGGGTCAACAATGCCCATTTGCAGCCTCACTGTGCCCATTTGCAGCCTCACTATGCCCATTTGCAGCCTCACTGTGTCAATCTGCAGCCTCACTATGCCCATTTGCAGCTTCACTGTGCCCATTTGCAGCCTCACTGTGCCTCACTGTGTCCATCTGCAGCCTCACTGTGCCCATTTGCAGCCTCACTATGCCCATTTGCAGCCTCACTGTGCCCATTTGCAGCCTCACTGTGCCTCACTGTGTCCATCTGCAGCCTCACTGTGCCCTCACTCATTTACCTTTGATCTCCCGCTGTGTCATGCTGCAGTCGGCGGCCGTCCATTGTAACAAAGCCCCGCCTGCTCCTCGTCCGTGATCGAGCATCCCTGTGTCATGCTGTAGTCGGCGGCCGTCCATTGTAACAAAGCCCCGCCTCCTCCTGGTCCGTGATAGGCGGAACACTCAACACTGATCCCAGCATTGTATCAGTGTTCCATCTATCACGAACGAGGAGGCGGGGCTTTGTTACAATGGACGACCGCCGACTGCAGTATGACACAGGGATGCTTGATCACGGACGAGGAAGAGGCGGGGCTTTGTTACAATGGACGGCCGCCGACTGCAGCATGACACAGGGATACTCGAGTATAAGCCAAGGGGGGCTTTTTCAGCATCAAAAAAATGTGCTGAAAAAGTCAGCTTATACTCAAGTATATACGGTAACTACCAGCATGACTTTGGAGGGTGGGTGAAAACCAGAATAAATACACGCAGGCCCAAGGAGAACATGCAAACTCTAGGTAGATAGTGTTGGGGCTGGGATTTGAACTAACAACCATAGTGCTGCTTGACAGAAGTGCTAACCACTTAGCCACTGTGCTGCCCTTAACATAGTGCTTTAAACAAATCAGTCATGAAACACAATATAACTAGAATATTTGTGAAAACAGTCCTCCTTTTGCACATGGAGGTTAGGGATGAGCTCGGTGTTCGAGTCGAACATAGGTTCGACTCGAACATCGGCTGTTCGCGCGTTCGGCGAACAACGAACGATTTGGGCCGTTCGCGCCAAATTCGAGTGACGCGAACGGCCCACAATACACTGCGCCATCGCAGTGTAATCCCGGCGCTGTGATTGGCCAAGCATGCACTGTGACCCTGCATGCTTGGCCAATCACAGCGCCGGCAGCGAGGAGAGCAATGATTGGCCACAGGCAGGATGCCTGTGGCCAATTATAGCTGAGGGGGTTTAGTACACGCCCCACACTATAAAAGGCCGCCAGCGCGGCGGCCTCATGTAGTGTGTTCCGGAGCAGGGAAAGTGAAGGATAGGCAGGGACAGTGTCAAATCCATTCTTTGCTAAACCTTGTGTGTAGGGACAGAGAAGGATAGGCAGGGAGAGTGTCAGTGTCATATACTTTGATAAACCTTGTGTGCAGGGAGAGAGAAGGATAGGCAGGGAGAGTGTCAGTGTCATATACTTTGATAAACCTTGTGTGCAGGGAGAGAGAAGGATAGGCAGGGGACAGTGTCAGTGTCATTGTTGCTAAGCCTCCTACACATTATACACCTGAAGTTAGCCCATATTGCTGCTTTTTCCTGGTGTGTTACACCAACAGGATTTTGCGGCACTTACAGCGGGCGGAGTGTGCCTCCTGACCATATTACAACTGAACTTAGCCTGTATTGCTGCTTTTTCCTGGTGTGTTACACCAACAGGATTTTGCGGCACTTACAGCGGGCGGAGTGTGCCTCCTGACCATATTACACCTGAAGTTAGCCTGTATTGCTGCTTTTTCCTGGTGTGTTACACCAACAGGATTTTGCGGCACTTACAGCGGGCGGAGTGTGCCTCCTGACCATATTACACCTGAACTTAGCCTGTATTGCTGCTTTTTCCTGGTGTGTTACACCAACAGGATTTTGCGGCACTTACAGCGGGCGGAGTGTGCCTCCTGACCATATTACACCTAAACTTAGCCTGTATTGCTGCTTTTTCCTGGTGTGTTACACCAACAGGATTTTGCGACACTTACAGCGGGTGGAGTGTGCCTCCTGACCATATTACACCTGAACTTAGCCTGTATTGCTGCTTTTTCCTGGTGTGTTACACCAACAGGATTTTGCGGCACTTACAGCGGGTGGAGTGTGCCTCCTGACCATATTACACCTGAACATAGCCTGTATTGCTGCTTTTTCCTGGTGTGTTACACCAACAGGATTTTGCGGCACAGCGGGCGGAGTGTGCCTCCTGACCATATTACACCTGAACTTAGCCTGTATTGCTGCTTTTTCCTGGTGTGTTACACCAACAGGATTTTGCGGCACTTACAGCGGGTGGAGTGTGCCTCCTGACCATATTACACCTGAACTTAGCCTGTATTGCTGCTTTTTCCTGCTGTGTTACACCAACAGGATTTTGCGGCACTTACAGCGGGTGGAGTGTGCCTCCTGACCATATTACACCTGAACTTAGCCTGTATTGCTGCTTTTTCCTGGTGTGTTAGACCAACAGGATTTTGCGGCACTTACAGCGGGCGGAGTGTGCCTCCTGACCATATTACACCTGAACTTAGCCTGTATTGCTGCTTTTTCCTGGTGTGTTACACCAACAGGATTTTGCGGCACTTACAGCGGGCGGAGTGTGCCTCCTGACCATATTACACCTGAAGTTAGCCTGTATTGCTGCTTTTTCCTGGTGTGTTACACCAACAGGATTTTGCGGCACTTACAGCGGGCGGAGTGTGCCTCCTGACCATATTACACCTGAACTTAGCCTGTATTGCTGCTTTTTCCTGGTGTGTTACACCAACAGGATTTTGTGGCACTTACAGCGGGCGGAGTGTGCCTCCTGAACATATTACACCTGAACTTAGCCTGTATTGCTGCTTTTTCCTGGTGTGTTACACCAACAGACATTTGCGGCACTTACAGCGGGCGGAGTGTGCCTCCTGACCATATTACACCTGAAGTTAGCTTGTATTGCTGCTTTTTCCTGGTGTGTTACACCAACAGGCATTTGCAGCACCTACAGCAGGCGTAGTGTGATTCCTGCAAAATATACTCCTGAAGCTAGGCCTTATTGCTGGTTTTCCCATTTCGCTGCAGGCCATTAGAATGTCTGGAAGGCAAACAAGGAGAGGCAGACAGTCAGGAGCCAATAAAAGAGGGCAAGCAGGCTCTGTGTCTAGAGACAACAGTGCTGGTCGCCAACAGCACGTGGCCATGGGACACGCTTGTCCTTCTTTTCGGCAGCTGGACGTGTTGAGCTGCATCATGCCGAAGACTTGGTAGAGTGGATGACCAAGCCCTCCTCATCCTCCTCATCCTCTCTCACCCAGGCTCAGGGTACTGGCAAAGCAGCTGCCAAAGCGTCCTCTTCCCTGGTATCAATGTCATCATCAGTCACTCCTTCCCTAGACCAACCATGTCCTCCTGAGGAGTCCCCCGAACTGTTTGAGCACAGTGTTGGGTACATGCTCCAGGAGGATGCCCAGCGTTTCGAAGGATCTGATGATGATACCCAGCTAGAGGAAGGCAGTAGCGTGAGAGCAGAGAGAGGGGATGCTCAAGAAGGACACCAATCTGGCAGTCATGTTCCAGCAGCTGCAGCATACTGCCAGATTGGCTCCAGTGATGAGGAGGGAGGGGATGATGAGGTCACTGACTCCACGTGGGTGCCTAATAGGAGAGAGGAGGAGGAGGAGGAGGAGGAGGATGAGGAGGAGGCACATCTCCAACGAGGCAGGATGCCCTCGGGGACCAGCGTAAGGGCAGCACACCGACGGAATCACACCGCAGAGCTCCGCCTGTGCAGGGCGCTGCCTCTGCCCGTTATTCAAAAAGTTCTTTGGTGTGGGCCTTTTTTGAGTCGAGTGCATCAGATCGCACAGCTGCTGTTTGCAACATATGTCTCAAGCGTATATCGCGTGGCCAAAACATCACCCGCTTGGGCACCACATGCTTGACCAGACATATGTTGACCTGCCATGCAGCTCGTTGGCAAGCCTACCTTAAAGACCCACACCAAAGAACAAAGCGGACCTCTTCTTGCACCGCATCAGCTGGGATCTCCAACCCCACTATACCTTCAGTCCTCTCTGAAACCTGCTCTGAGAGGAATGAAGGTGTAGAATTAGGTGTGTCACAGCCAAGTACTTGCGGGTACTCTGCTAGCAGTACACCGACGTCTGATTCTAGCAGGCAAATTTCCCTGCCCCAGCTGCTGGACCGTCGAAAGAAGTTCACTCCCAGCCATCCACATGCCCAGCGGTTGAATGCTAGCTTGGCTAAATTGCTAGCGCTTCAACTAATGCCTTTTCAGTTGGTAGACTCGGCCCCCTTCCGTGAGTTTGTGCAATGTGCGTTTCCTCAGTGGCAGGTTCCCAAACGCCACTTTTTCTCACGGAAGGCGATTCCGGCTCTCTACCGGCATGTGGAAGGCAATGTCTTGGCCTCGCTGGACAGGGCGGTCAGTGGTAAGGTGCATATTACCGCTGACTCATGGTCCAGCAGGCATGGACAGGGACGTTACCTTTCTTTCACGGCCCATTGGGTCAATCTTTTGGCAGCTGGGAAGGATGCAGGACAAGGTGCAGTAGTGTTGGAGGTTGTTCCACCGCCACGCCTCCAAAATGCTACTACTGGTTGTGACACACCTCTGTCCTCCACCCCCTCCTCTTCTACTTCCTCCGTGGCCTCTTCCTGTGCTTTGTCCTCGGAACCAGCGGTGCTCCGTAGGCGTTCAAGGGGCTACGCAAGTACGCAGGCAAAAAGATGCCATGCCGTGCTTGCGCTGGTGTGTTTGGGGGACAGGAGCCACACTGGGGCAGAGGTTCTATCTGCTCTGCAGGGGCAGGCTGAGAGGTGGTTGACACCATGCCAGCTTAAGCCAGGAATGGTAGTTTGCGACAATGGCACCAACCTCCTCTCCGCTCTCCGACAGGGACAACTGACCCATGTGCCCTGTGTGGCTCACGTCCTTAACCTGGTGGTGCAGCGGTTCTTGGGCAGGTACCCGGGTTTACAGGATGTCCTGAGGCAGGCCAGGAAAGTCTGTGTGCATTTTCGCAGATCTTATAATTCCAGTACTCGCCTGGCTGAGCTGCAAAAGGAGTTGAACCTGCCCAAGAACCGCCTTATATGTGACATGCCCACCAGGTGGAACTCAACGTTGGCCATGCTGCAGCGGGTGCACACGCAGCAGAGGGCCATCAATGAGTACCTGTGCGACTACGGCACCAGGACAGGGTCAGGGGAGCTCGGGTTTTTTCACCACGCCAGTGGGGCATGATCAGGGATGCGTGCACTGTCCTGGCACCATTTGAGGAGGCCACGAGGATGGTGAGCAGTGACAGTGCATGCATCAGTGACACTGTACCTCCTGTCCACCTGTTGGAACATACGCTGCGTGGAATAATGGACAGGGCACTTGAGGCAGAACAGAGGCAGGAAGAGGAGGACTTCCTTGCCTCTCAAGGCCCCCTTTACCCAGACAGTGTTCCTTCTGTCCCACCCATTGCACAGGAAGAAGAGGAGGAGGAGGAGGAGGATTGTGTCAGCATGAAGGTGGAGCCTGGCACTCAGCATCATCAGCAGCAGTCTTTTAGGGATGATTTACAGTCCCAAGAAACCAGTGGACTTGTACGTGGCTGGGAGGAGGTGGCTGCGGATCATGTCGTCCTTAGTGACCGAGAGGACTCCGGACCGAATGCCTCAGCTAACCTACGCTGCATGGCCTCCCATTACTGGCTGGCCACTCTCCTTGATCCACGGTACAAGGGTAAGGTTGCGGACCTTATCTTACCGTCGCAGAGGGAGCAGAGGATGAGACAACTCCGGCAGGCCTTGCAGAAAGGTCTGTGCAACGCGTTCCCAGAGACTGGGAGGTTACAAACTCCTGGTCCTGGACAACGAGTTGCTGAGGCTTCGGTCAGTCAAAGAAGGAGCGGTGGGGAAGGTGGCCGTCTGACCGATGCGTTCAAACAATTCTTTAGTCCGCAGCCCCAAGGTATGATCGGTTACAGCAACTATCATCAGCGTCTGATATACATGGTGCAGGAATACCTAGGGGCAAGGTCAGACTTGGACACCTTCCCCACCGAAAATCCTCTGGCTTACTGGGTCTTGAGGATGGATCACTGGCCAAAGCTTGCACAGTATGCAATTGAGCTACTGGCCTGTCCTGCATCCAGCGTTCTTTCAGAACGCACATTCAGTGCTGGTGGAGGATTTGTCACGGATCACAGGGTGCGTCTGTCCACCGACTCTGTTGATCGACTGACCTTCATAAAGATGAACCAGTCTTGGATCACCACCAGCTACCAAACACCTGAAGCTGATATAACAGACTAATTTATTTTCAAATGTCACATCCCTTCAAGACTGATGCTGATGCTGAGAGACTGTCCTGTTATGTTGACTGACTATCCTCCTCCTCCTCAATGATCCGATTGATCATTAGCTTGGAAGAACATTTTTATTTCTGGGTGCCGCCACCAGTGGCTAAGGCCCAATTTTTCAGCCCCTGTTTAACAGGGGCGTGTTATTACAATTTTTTATGCAATGCTTTGCAGCAGGGCTCATTCCTGCACTCCAACTAGAGTATCTGGGAGAGGTTGCAGTGTCGTGGCACCAGCACCAGTGGCTAAGGCCCAATTTTTCAGCCCCTGTTTAACAGGGGCGTGTAATTACAATTTTTGATGCAATACTTTGCAACAGGGCTCATTGCTGTGCTCCAAGTACAGTATCTGTGAGGGGTTGCAGTGTTGTGGCACCAGTGCCTAAGGCCCAATTTTTCTGCCCCTGTTTAACAGGGGCATGTAATTACAATTTTTTATGCAATGCTTTGCAGCAGGGCTCATTCCTGCACTCCAACTAGAGTATCTGGGAGAGGTTGCAGTGTCGTGGCACCAGCACCAGTGGCTAAGGCCCAATTTTTCAGCCCCTGTTTAACAAGGGCGTGTAATTACAATTTTTGATGCAATACTTTGCAACAGGGCTCATTGCTGTGCTCCAAGTACAGTATCTGTGAGGGGTTGCAGTGTTGTGGCA
Organism: Rana muscosa; assembly: GCA_029206835.1. NCBI lineage: Eukaryota > Metazoa > Chordata > Amphibia > Anura > Ranidae > Rana > Rana muscosa. The sequence continues at coordinate 373,118,277 of CM055116.1, forward strand.
CCAGTGCCTAAGGCCCAATTTTTCTGCCCCTGTTTAACAGGGGCATGTAATTACAATTCTTGATCTAATAATTCACAGCAGGGCCCATTCCTGCGCCCACCAAGACTAACTGTGAGGCCTTACAGTGTTGTGTCAACACCACCACCACCACCACCAAAGGCCCAATTTTTCAGCCCCTGTTCAACAGGGGCATGCAATTACAATTCTTGATCTAATAATTCACAGCAGGGCCCATTCATGCGCCCACCAAGAGTAACTGTGAGGGCTCACAGTGTTGTGGCAACACCAACATGTAAGGGGCAAATTTCAGCTGAGTATATACGGCAGGCCCCTACTTTCAAACATCCAACTTACAAACGACTCCTCCTTGCAAACGGAAGGATACAACAGGAAGTGAGAGGAAATCTACCCCTAGGAAGGGAAATTCTCTCCTGTAAGAGTTAATATGGGAAAAAAAGTGTCTCCTCTCCACTGATGCTTTATCACCAATTCTTGTTTCAATAAAAACCCCAAATTTTCAAAACACATTTGTCATTAGGACGGAAAGTGAGGTGAACTGTTCTGAACAGGTGCACACTGCACAGACAGCAAAACAAATGTTACAGGGGTGATAACCCTTCCCTATGTTTTCCAAAAAGCTTAAAAATAGATTTTTTGGCTGGAGCTACACTTAAACAATGTACCTGTTCAAAATTACAAACAGATTCTACATAAGAACAAACCTACAGTCCCTGTCTTGTATGCACCGCCTGTATACGGCTGTTCAGAGTATATAGGGCCTTTTTTATTTTGTGTGCGGGGTTCCCCTTAATATCCATACAAGACCCAAAGGGGCTGGTAATGGGCTGGGGTAGGGGGGGGGGGGGGCTGTGATGGGGTAGCTATGCCATTTTTCTTAAAGATTTTCATCCATATTACCGGGACCAGACATTACATTAAAGCCGCAAGCAGTTTTAAATGGCTTTTTTTCCTTTAGAAATGTAATTTTGTGCAGGGACAGTTCTAAACACGGGAAACACGTGGCACTTCACAGGCATACTTTAGACACCCCCCAGGTACGATATTTAATGGAATATTTGACTTTTTTTTTTCACTTTATGCATCATTAAAATGACTTCTCCCGAAAAGCGGCCGTTTTTAAAACTTTTTTTTGGATTGATACATGTCCCCTGGTGCAGAACCCGGGTTCCCAAACCCTTTTTAGGACAATAACATGCATAATAGTCGTTATAATTAGCACTTTAGATTTCGAACGTTCGCATCCATTGTATTTAATAGGGTTCTAAAGTTTGTGCGAACTTTCGGTCTGTTCGCGGGTTCTGGTGCGAACTGAACCCGGGGGTGTTCGGCTCATCACTAATGGAGGTAATAATGAACATCCAGGGCTTCACACCATGCACTCACAGGTAATATTTGACCCAATAATGGAGGGCCAATATCACTTTAAATGTAAGTATGCCATCTCCTCTGCAAGAACACCAAAATATACAGCCCCCTGGCTCCACTCCAAGGAATCCATGTTAGGATTTGTTCAGAAATGTATAGGAAGAGACCACAGAAAATAACTCATCGTGTAGTATTTTATTGTAAAAACACTCTTCCACAAGTAGACCAAAAATTCTCCAATATATATGCACTCACATTTGCTTGTGCCTTCTTGGCACTCAGAATTTCCAGTAGTATAGCAGAATACACAGTATTCAGCTGTTTTGAACCCAGAAACAGCATGCGTTCCAATGTCTGAAAGTGTCGTCACGTCAGCATCTTAGTCCCACCTCAACGCATTTCACCCAATCTGGCTTCTTCAAGAAGGCCACCCCCTTGACATGACTTCTTGTTTCATCACTTCCTGTCCTCACATGTGCTCCATTGATCCACACAAGCTGCTTCCGGCTTCCTGCCCTGAGGCTGCCTGGTCACCACGGCTACCACACTCCACTCCTTTCCATCTTGGGATCCTGAATGCCTCCTCCCCCCAGCTGCAGATGTACCAATAAGAGTAATATATCACTGTCTCTCTTAGCTATTGCAGGTGCCATCCAGACCATATCCAGTGTATCCATTGTGACAGTTTCCTTGGTGTCCAGCTGGGAATGCTTTTGAGAACCATGATAAGCATATTTTTTTTTGTCTTACTTTATGTGAGTTACTAATTGTCTTTCTTTTATAAACGTTTACACAACCACTACACGTAGTCTGCCCACTTTGCTATTTTTGTCTGTTTGCTGCTTAGAGATCTCTTCAGTCTCTCAGAAGTGCTGCATTAAATGTGCTGGAGTGGATTATTCAGCTGTTCCTAAAACCATAGGATTTATCCTGAGGATTTGAATCACACTGTACTTTCCATTGATGTAGTTTGTCTCAGCCCAGGCTGAACCCATCTCCCCATATTGACATTTTTTATCCAAATGTTAAAGGGAATACATAGAACATGCTTAATAGCACATTTTCATTGGCCAGTAACAGCAGACATTTCAGAAGGGTTCTTTCAGATCATAGCAAGAATTTATATTACAGATTATTAAAAGTGCCTTTGTTTCAGTTAGGCAGAGATAGAGGAGTGGTTTGCTGTATAGAGATGTTTTCCTGAGGCAAGGGGCATTGTGTCTAATGATCCTTCTGATCAGTGAGATTTAGGCTGATCTCTTGAGCTTCATCCTCAGTTGGACGGAACGACTTGTCCAATGGCCTTTAAAAGCTTGGCACCCAGAGGGGGAGGGCTTCTTGCTGGTGCATGAGGAAGGGTCAGCTATAGTCCACGTTAAATTTTTGGTGGTTTTCCTGCATTGCATGGATAGATTTGGCTCCTTGGGATTTTAATATGCACCCCTGATGTATCAGTTCAGCCACAGAAGCTTAATGCTGGGATGTGGGTGAGGTCACAGTCTGCTGGATAGGGTATTGGGAATCAGATAGGTTTCAGGCATGCCAGGCCTCATTTAATTCACCACATGCAGTAAATCTGGATTGTAAAGTTCTAGTTTGTTAATTATGCTGCGTTCTTTGTTTAGCTTAATGTGTTGTCTGTGTATTGGGACATGTGTATGCATTCTAGGCTGAGCTACACTCCAGACTAAAGGAAACAGGTACGTCTCTATGAAATGTAATTTTATGATGGAATTTTAGAGAAGATTTATTGGCTGAGAGTTTGGGGCTTGATCAGATTTTCTTAAAGCGGAAGAAAACCCATTGATTTAACAGTTTCAAAAAGCAGTTACATTCCCGGCATGCCGGAAATGCTAACTGTCACATTGGTTGTGCTCTCAACCAAACTGTCAAACCATCCAATGGCTGGTGTCATAACTGATCACATGTGCAGCATCATGGCAGTTGAAGATTAAACAGAGGCCAAGATGGCAGCTTCCTTGCCTGAAAATGATAGGAGGGTTTACTTCCACTTTAAGAGATTGGGAGTTATGGGGGATCTTAGTTGTTCATGTTGGAGTATGATCCCAGTAACATTCCTATGAGGTCATAGACTTGGGACTTCAAGGATATCTTCTTTCAAATTTATGTCCATCCTTAGTCCTGGTTTGATCAGAAATCGTACCACTGGCTATTTGGAGAGGAGCCAACTCACATGAGGCTTTGTGTAGGGCTCAGATCTCTGATGCTTTTGTTTGAAGGTTGGGTGGAGTTGATGTTAGGCACAGGCTTCTAGAATTTGACCATTCCTATCTTGGAAGAGACAGTGTGCATCTCATGGACAACAGATTAGATGGTATTATCTCCAGCATCTAGGAGGGAGTGAAAAATCACCATTTGTCTGTGGCATTGCATGCAAGACTAAGGATTTAGAATTGCATTCTGGTGGCGAGGCTTTTGTAAGTGCCAGCTATATACAGGGACTAAGATCTGGAGAAGATAGAAGTTGAAATGGTGAGGAGAGGTTTGGTAGGTCATGGTGGGGCAAGGTTGGTTGTGTCAGGCTGTACTCACTAGGAAAAGTTAATTTAGGAGCCAGTGGCAGGTACTACATTAGTCGATCAGCATTTATGAATTAGTCAGGAGCCAGGCAAGTTTTGTTCCATGGTTCTTCCTTTTTTACCTTGTTTATTATTTTAATGTATTTATCATTATTTTATTGAATTATTACAGTGGAACCTTGGTTTACGAGTAACGCGGTTAACGAGCGTTTTGAAAGACAAGCAACTTTTTTTAAAATCCTGACTCGGTTTGCGAGTGTTGTCTCGCAAAACGAGCAGAATTTAAGCTAATGGGGTGTGCAGTACCACATTTGGCCAGAGGTGCGGGGGCGCCAGTGACACTCGGAACGGTTCGGAGCCATTCGGAGCCGTTCGGAAATACTCGGAAATACTCCGTTCCTGGGTGTTTTCGAGCCTTTCGGAGGGTTTCCCAGATCAGCGGAGCTGTCCCCGAGTATTTCGAGGCTCTCTGGTTCCCCCCACCTCTGGCCGCATGCAATATTGCATGCCATAGAAGTCAATGCGGAACAAATTATTTTTGTTTCCATTGACTTCTATGGGGAAACTCACTTTGATATGCGAGTACTTTGGATTACAAGCATTCTCCTGGAATGGATTATGCCCATAATCCAAGGTTCCACTGTATTTAGTTTATTTTATTTTTTATGATTGATTTGTTTAATTTGACTTTATGTAATTATGATTGGGAAATTCTATACTCTTTTTAAATGTATATTTATACTATGGCCATTATAATCATCTCAATAAAAGGAAATTGTTACATGGCTTAGCATGTTGTGTACATTTTTATGTAGTGTGCAGTGCCTTAATCCATATCCCTTTGTCATGCCCTTCTCTTTCTAAAGACTCAACTTTGAGTCTTGAGTAGGCCATTCAGGTCGGGCACCAGATCATCCCTCTTTTTAATCAGTTCCTGGGTGCCTAATTTGCATCCCCCTTTTTCCACTGGCTTGTCCTGGAGGGGGTTTGACTGAGCACTGACATTATTCCACTGGGTTGAGCATCATGCGCACTCCATGCTCTCCATCCCACTAGACAATGTCAAGAAGGCATCTACCCACTGGCCTGCCACTTGGAACTTTGATTCCTAGTCTGTTCCTACTTCTCACTTGCATTGGCGTTTAATGTTCTCCAGCCACTCGACCCTCTAGTCTTGAGAGTTTTTTCTGCCAACTAATGACTTCACCTGTTGTTGAAGCATGTCTGATTCCAGGTGCTGGGTGGGGGGGGGATGCAGTCCTGTTGTGCCAGGCATCCCCAGCACGTTGTCCACTAATGGGTCATCATCTTCTTGCAGTGTGCCTCCTGATAATAGTGTTTTTTTTATAGCTTGTCATGTTATCCTCCTATGTTAGAGTCTATCCCCCCTCCTTTTAAAAACTCTGTGGCTCCATCTGAGGTTTATCCTATAGTCATGCAGGACTTTATGAGGCACATTGCCAAGTTAATCTCTGACCATGAAAATCTTGAGACTGATGGGAGCTTCTTTCAACGTAGTTCCTTCGTCCAATTATTTTCCCGGAACTTGCAAGGTGGCATCCTTTCATCATGGGAAAAATCAGTGCTGATGCTGGAGAAAAAAAGTTAGTTGGACACCAAGGACCAACCTGTCTCTGACCTGGTGGCTTCAGAATCTGGCTCTGATGTTGGGAAAATAATTCCTTCCATTGTTCTGGAAAATTTTGATGATGGACAACAGCCACTTGGGCTGGGGACTTTGTTGGTGCAAGAATCATCAGAAACTCGCAGGTAGGGGATGCCTGATGTGGTCCTCCAGATTCAGCATTGCACTAGACAGGGGTATTTAGGTTGGGGGTCTGCTGGCAGAAGAAATGTATGCACTAGCTTTTTCATTGACTACTTTTCAGAACAGAGATGGGGGGCATTCCAGTGGTGTTAATAGCCCTGGATTGGATCCGGTGAGCATTGTAATTCAACCTTGCAAGACTTCTCACAGATGCACCATGGACTCTGCCAAACAGTCAAGATCTACTATTCCAAGGACCAATTTACCACCTGATTCTCAGTCGTTGGCTTTAACTGCATGGTTGTTAAAGTGGACCTTCAGTCATTTTTCAACTTTCCATCTATTAAATCGTCTGCCCTTGTCTTACCTTTGGATATTAAAACATTTATTTTCTGCCAGTAAATTCCCTTTAAAGCCCACTTTTTGTTTCTTGAAAGCCTAGGCTTATGACATCATGCACAGCTATCACTCTCGGGAGAGCTGCAGGGCTGCAGAGCTGGAGGTGTGTGTCTGAGTAAATCCAAGAAGTGAACAGGCAGCAGCTTCAGCAGCCCACAGGTAAAATGGTTTCTAGCAAGACTCAGTGGAGGGAGATTTCTGCAGCATACAGTATTTGGCAAGTACAGATTCACAGTATATATAAAATAATATGCAAAGTGGTTGGAGGGAAGCTTCAGAATGGCAAATATGTTTTTATTACAAATTATGTGAGCAGACTGCAGTTCCTCTTTAAAGCCTAGTTTTAAGGGACAGAGGGATCTCTGACAGTGTTATCCCTAAGATGCTTAGGGCTAACACACGCATACACACGATCGGAATTTCCTTCGGAAAAAGCTTTTCCGACGGAATTCCACTCAAGCTTGGCTTGCATACACACGGTCACACAAAAGTTCTCTGAACTTTCGACTGTCAAGAACGTGGTGACGTACAACACTAAGACGAGGCGAGAAAATGAAGTTCAATGCTACCGAGCATGCGTCGAATTGTTTCCGAGCATGAGTAGGAATTTCGCGCTTCGGAATTGCATACAGACGAACGGAATTTCCGAACCAGCTCTCAATCTTTTGCTGGCAGAAATTCCGACAGCAAAAGTCCGATGGAGCATACACACGGACGGAATTTCCGACCAAAAACCCACATCAGACTTTTGTTGGTGGAATTTCCGACCGTGTGTACACGGCATTAGATGCTTAAGGCTAAGAAGTCTTTTTCTCACAAGGCCTATCATCAGACATAGAAGGAATACTTTGCATGGTGTGAGTCCAGGGGCTTTCACCCCAGCAGTTTTTCCATGGTATGATCCTTTCTTACCTGCAGTTGGGTCTGAACCAGCATTTAGCACTTAGTACTATCAAGGACCAGAACACTGTCTTTTTATTCTTTTTAGAGACCAATGGCTTTTTACTTTCTGATAAAGACTTTTGTGCAAGGTGTCTCCCATGCGACTCCCTCAGTCATATTCCCCTCTGCCTCCATGGGAATTGAATCCATTGGTCTCAGTGCTTTAGAAGCCCCCCCCCCCCCATTTGAATCTATCAGAGACATTCCTGTCTCTGCTCTTACCCACAAGGTGGTTTTCCTTGTTGCTATCACCTAATCCAGGTTAGTGTCTAAGCAGGCAGCTTTATCCTGCAAGGAACCCTATTTGGTGCTACGTAGGTTAAAGTGGTTGTAAACCCTGGTAATGTTTTTTTTTTTTTAATCCCACCTGCAAGACAAAGGCATAATGAGCTAGTATGACTAGCATACTAGCTCATTATGCATCACTTACCTTAGATCGGGGCCCCCGAAGCCGTCCTCGTCTCCCTCTCCAGCCGCAGCCATCGCTGTTACTTCCGGGTATCGCCACTCCAGCCAATCACAGCGCCTCTCCGGCGCTGTGATTGGCCAGAGCGGCAAAGACGTGACTCCGCGCATGCGCGCGGGAGCCGTCAAATCCGGCTAAGCCGGATTTGTGAATGGGATTAACCCTATGAATGCGCCGTTGTCTACGGCGCGCATGCGCCGTAGACAACGGTGCATTCTTTTTTGTAAAATACCTCCTAAACCGTGTAGGTGTAGGAGATATTTCTTGCACCTACAGGTAAACCTTTAGCCCCGTACACACGATCGGTTTGACTGATGAAAACCGTCCGATGGATGGTTTTCATCAGACCAACCGATCGTGTATGGTACCCATCGGTCTTTTTTCCAACGGTTGTAAAAAATAGAACTTGTTTTAAAATTTTCCGATGGATAAAAAACCGATGGGAATTTCCGATCGTCTATGGGCAAGTCCATCGGTTAAAAAACCCACGCATGCTCAGAATCAAGTCGACGCTTGCTCAGAAGCATTAAACTTCATTTTTCTCGGCTCATCGGAGTGTTTTACGTCACCGCGTTTGGAACGGTCGGTTTTTTGACTGATGGTGTGTGGCCAAGACTGATGAAAAACAGTTTCATCGGATTTCCGATGGACAAATCCATCGGACGAAAATCCATAGGTTATCCGATCGTGTGTACGGGGCTTTAATCTAGGCTTACCTGTAGGTGCAAGTTACATAAGTGGGTTTACAACTTTAAAGAAGGTGTTAAAGTCTTGACCTTCCTTTTTTAGGTGCTCTCTGTATTTCACCCTAACCAGGACTTTGTCCCTTCAACATTGTGTGCAATGCCAGTTTGCCAGAAGATCACCCTTTATTATCTGGATGTGGTCTTGGCAATTTGAGTTAATCTGTCAGCCACATATTCTTTTCATAAGACAAATTCTAGTGTTTTCCTGTATTAACCCAGGGAAGGTGATCTGACTTTTCATTCTACTATTTCTAAGTGAGCAGCAGACCATTGTCCAGGCTTAGGATCTTAAGGATCATGTTTCCCCTTCTCCCAATTGGGGCTCACTTCACTGGGACTGTGAGTGCATCTCAGTCATTTTGGCATTAGATCTCTGTTTCCCAGACTTGTTGCCACCACCTCATTTTCTGTTCAAACAGTCTCTACGTTTTACCAGGTTGATGTTTCTACATCTTCTGCTGCCAAATTCAGATGGAAGTCCTTATACACTATGTTTTCAAAAGTATTTGGACCCTGCCTTTACACGTACATGAACTTTAATGGCATCCCAGCCTTAGTCCGTGGGTTACATTTTGAGTTGGCCCACCCTTTGCAGCTATAACAGCTTCAACTAATCTGGGAAGGCTGTCCACAAGGTTTAGGAATGTGTCTATGGGAATGTTTGACCATTCTTCCAGAAGTGCATTTGTGAGGTCAGACACTGATGTCTGATGTGATTTATCCCAAAGGTGTTCTATCGGGTTGAGGTCAGAACTCTGTGCAGGCCAGTCAAGTTCCTCCACCCCAAACTCGCTCATCCATGTCTTTTTGGACCTTGCTTTGTGCACTGGTGGGCAGTCATGTTGGAACAGGAAGGGGCCATCCCCAAACTGTTCCCACAAAGGTGGGAGCATGAAATTGTCAAAACCCTTGAAAAACAACCCCACACCATAATCCCCTCTCCAAAAATTATTTGGAGGGGTGGCCCAATATTTGGCAATATAGTGTGGATGAGTGAGTTTGGGGTGGAGGAACTTAACTAGCCTGCACAAAGTCCTGACCTCAACCCGATAGAACACCTTTGGGATGAATTAGAGCAGAGGCTGAGAGCCAGGTCTTCTCGTCCAACATCAGTGCCTGATCTCAGAAATGCACTTCTGGAAGAATGGTCAAACATTCCAATAGACACACTCATAAACCTTGTGGACAGCCTTCCCAGAAGAGTTGAAGCTGTTATAGCTGCAAAGCGTGGTCCAACTCAATATTGAACCCTACGGACTAAGACTTTGATGCCATTAAAGTTCAGGTGCGTGTAAAGGCAGGTACTGCCAATACTTTTGACGATATAGTAAATATATATATATACTGTATATATATATATATATTTATATATTGTGACAGCAGGCAGGTGAAATGGCCTGTTTGCGTCCAGGATGGCAGGTATGTGTGTCCTAGATTTAGGCTCTATGCAGATTTGTACCACTAGGGGGCAGTGCTGGGGTAGAGTTAATGAGCCCAACTGAAGTAAGTAGGCTCATTAAGACCTCTACAAAAACTCCCAGCATTCTTAGGGATAATTTACACTGTTATACAAGCTGTACACTCGCTACTTTACATTGTAGCAAAGTGTAATTTCTTCAGTGGTGTCACATGAAAAGATATAATAAAATATTTACAATAATGTGAGGTGTGTACTCACTTTTGTGAGATAATATATATATATATGTATGTATGTATGTGTGTGTGCACATATATATATATATATTATCTCACAAAAGATAAATATATATATATGTGTATGTATGTATGTATGTGTGTGTATGTGTGCATATATATATATATATATATATATATATATATATATACAGGGCTCAAAATTTCAAGTCCTGAGCCACTAGCCAGGCCTTAAGTGTTACTCACCACTAGTTGCACTGCTCCACCCCTAAGTCCGTCCCTAAACACGCCCTTGTAAATTATCTCATGAAATTACACTGTTAAATGTTTTAAGCAGAATTAAGTTCCAAAAATAAATATTATCAACAACAACGTTAACAATATTAACATAAAACATATCAGTACCCATCAATGCAGCCTCACTGTGCCCATCAAATGCAGCTTTACGGTGCCGATGAATGCAGCCTCACTGTACCCATGAATGCAGCCTCACTGTACCCATGAATGCAGCCTCACTGTGCCCATGAATGCAGTCTCACTGTGCCCATGAATGCAGTCTCACTGTACCCATGAATGCAGTCTCACTGTACCCATGAATGCAGTCTCACTGTGCCTATGAATGCAGCCTCACAGTGCCCCATCAAATGCAGCATCACAGTGCCCCATCAAATGCAGCCTCACAGTGCCCCATCAAATGCAGCCTCACAGTGCCCCATCAAATGCAGCGTCACCGTGCCCCATCAAATGCAGCGTCACCGCGCCCCATCAATTGCAGCGTCACCGTGCCCCATCAATTGCAGCGTCACCATGCCCCATCAATTGCAGCGTCACCGTGCCCCATCAATTGCAGCGTCACCGTGCCCCATCAATTGCAGCGTCACCGTGCCCCATCAAATGCAGCGTCACAGTGCCCCATCAAATGCAGCGTCACAGTGCCCCATCAAATGCAGCGTCACAGTGCCCCATCAAATGCAGCTTCACAGTGCCCCATCACTCCAGACTCACCATTGCCTTGATGCTGGTTCACACACACACACACACACAGCAGGCATCTCCCACTGTGTGTTACGGAGCTGGGTCTGTGTTCGGCAGCTCGGTGTAACAAGGTCCCGCCCCCCCTAGACCAGCTCGTGTGATAGGCGGAACAATTAATCAATCTACTCTCACACGAGCCGGTCTAGGGGGACGGTACCTTGTTACACCGAGCCGCCGAACACAGACCCAGCTCCGTGGCACACAGTGGGAGATGTCCGCTGTGTGTGTGTGTGATAACAAGAGGAGGAGACCACTGCGGCTTCAGCTCCCAGTGGCGCCACGGCAGTCTAGCCATGCCGCTCTGTGTCTTCCGGCTGACAGTTTCCTAGCTGATCGCTTCAGCCAGGAAATGGTCAGCCTGGTCCGTCCCTGCACCTCACTCGCCCTACACTAAATTCCACTCGCAAAATGCGAGCAGGCGAGTATAATTTTTGAGGGCTGTATATATATATATATATAAATATATATATATATATATATATATATATATACATTTGTGCTCAAAAGTTTACATACCCTGGCAACATTTATGATTTCTTGGCCATTTTCCAGAGAATATGAATGATAACACAAAAACTTTTCTTTCACTCATGGTTAGTGTTTGGCTGAAGCCATTTATTATCAATCAACTGTGTTTACTCTTTTTAAATCATAATGACAGCAGAAACTACCCAAATTACCCTGATCAAAAGTTTACATACCCCAGTTCCTAATACCGAGTATTGCCCCCTTTAACATCAATAACAGCTTGAAGTCTTTTGTGGTATTTGTGGATGAGGCTCTTTATCTTCTCAGATAGTAAAGCTGCCCATTCCTCTTGGCAAAAAGCCTCCAGTTCCTGTATTCTTGGGCTGTCTTGCATGAACTGTCACGTTTGAGATCTCCCCAGAGTAACTCAATGATATTGAGGTCAGGAGACTGAGAAGGCCACTCCAGAACCTTCACTTTATTCTGCTGTAGCCAATGACAGGTCGACTTGGCCTTGTGTTTTGGATCATTGTCATGTTGGAATGTCCAAGTACGTCCCATGCGCAGCTTCCTGGCGGATGAATACAAATGTTCCTCCAGCATTTTTTGATAACATACTCATTCATCTTGCCATCAATTTTGACCAAATTTCCTGTGCCTTTGTAGCTCACACATCCCCAAAACATCAGCGATCCACCTCCGTGTTTCACAGTAGGAATGGTGTACCTTTCATCATAGGCCTTGTTGACTCCTCTCCAAATGAAGCATTTATAGTTGTGGCCAAAAAGCTCAATTTTGGTCTTATCACTCCAAATGACTTTGTGCCAGAAGGTTTGAGGCTTGTCTCTGTGCTGTTTGGCGTATTGTAAGCGGGATACTTTGTGTCATTTGCGTAGTAATGGCTTTCTTCTGGCGTCTCGACCGTGGAGCCCACCTTTCTTCAAGTGTCTCCTTATTGTGCATCTTGAAACAGCCACATCACATGTTTTCAGATTCCTGTATTTCACCTGAAGTTATTTGTGGGTTTTTCTTTGCATCCCGAACAATTTTCATGGCAGTTGTGGCTGAAATTTTAGTTGGTCTACCTGACCGTGGTTTGGTTTCAACAGAACCCCTCATTTTCCACTGCTTAATTAGAGTTTGAACACTGCTGATTGGCATTCTCAATTCCCTGGATATCTTTTTATATCCCTTTTCTGTTTTATACAGTTCAACTACCTTTTCCTGCAGATCCTTTGACAATTCTTTTGCTTTCCCCATGACTCAGAATCCAGAAACGTCAGTGCAGCACTGGATAAAAGATGCAAGGGCCTGTCAGGAGTCCAGAAACTCATTGACCTTTTATACACACACACTAATTACAAGCAAACAGATCACAGGTGAGAATGGTTACCTTTAATAGCCATTCAAACCCCTTTGTGTCAACTTGTGTGCATATTATCAGGCCAAAATCACCAGGGTATGTAAACTTTTGATCAGGGTAATTTGGGTAGTTTCTGCTGTCATTATGATTTAAAAAGAGTAAACACAGTTGATTGATAATAAATGGCTTCAGCCAAACACTAACCATGAGTGAAAAAAAAAAGAATTTTGCATTATTCATATTCTCTGAAAAATGTCCAAGAAATCTTAAATTCTGCCAGGGTATGTAAACTTATGAGCACAACTGTATATATAAAATCCCGACCCAGTTATTTCTTTCCCGACAAAAATAGAAAGACAATAATGTTCATGCATTCCTTAAATGTTTAACTACTTAAAGACCGCCCACCACAGATATACTGCGGCAGGGCAGCTCTATGTGCGAAATGACGTACCAGTACGTCATTTCGTGCAATAGACAGCTGGGGCGCATGCGTGCCACCTGAGGCACACGTGTGCTGATTGGCCAGAAGGGGAGCCAATCAGCATGTCTGGCAGATGTTCGTTCTCCAGAAAATCAAAACGGTGATCTGCCTATGTAAACAAGGCTGGTCGCCATTCTGACAGGGGAGAACACAGTGATCTTGTGTTCCTGCTAAGCAGGAAGACGGATCTCTGTGTTCACCCAGTCAGTCCATCCCCCACAAAGTTAGAAAGCACCTCCTAGGGACACACTTAACCCTTTGGTCACCCCTGGTGTTAACCCATTACGTGTCTATGTGATATGTTCAGTAACCGTGCAGATTTTTCGCACTGATCACTGTAATAATGTCACTGGTTTCCAAAAAAGTATCAGTTAGGTGTTCAATTTGTCCCCCGCAATGTCGAAGTCCCGTTAAAAATCGCTGATCGCTGCTATTACTAGTAAAAAAATAAAATAAATAGAAATGCCTTTAAAATATCCCATAGTTTGTAGACGCGATAACTTTTGCACAAACCAATCAATATACGCTTATTGGGATTTTTTAACCACAAATATGTAGCAGAAGACATATTGGCCTAAATTGATGAAGAAATTCGATTTTTTTACATTTTTTATTGGATATGTTTTATGGCATAAAGAAAAAAATATATGTTTTTTATTTGGACTTCCTATGTCCCTCAATGGAGTCGGAGAAAATGTTTTTTTACAACAATTCTATGTTGTTTTTTAATGTGTAAAATCATATGAGGATGGGCTTTTTACATTCCCTTTATTAGTGCTAGGAATAGTTGTGGCTCTCATTTATTATATGCATGCTATTCTGTAATTTATTTTCTGATCACACAATCAGCACATTCTTGTCACATTCCAGACATGTCAGAGACAACAGAACTCTTCCTCCACATTTAGCCTGTCATTGAGAGGGGATAAACAAAGCCATCATTAAGAAACTACTGGGAAGGGAGCTGATAGTGTCCCAGCAGGAATAAAACAGATGCTAGTATGTAGTTACAATGCTGTAGGTGGTCCAGAGGTATAACTGTGTTTGGTCACATTGCTGACCTAGCATGATAGAGAATATGGAAACAAACCAGGACAACTGAAATATAGAATAACATAAAATGTTTGCCCCAACACAGCGGCCTACTTCAGAATCTTTCTGCTTATGATTAAAAAGCCAAACTTAAACCAACATTACCAGCATGGGAACTCAAGCACATCTGTAGAACAGAAATACTGCTTGGAGGCTTTTGCTTAAAACTTTATCTATGAAAAGTATCTTCTGCACTGCTAACCAACTGTTTAAATGCAGATGACCCCAAAACCCCTTAATAAGTAATAGAACATGTAAAATCAACATTAATCTGCTTTATTTTTGTAGTTAAAATATGGCATTAAAAAAAAAACACTACTGTTGTTCTTCTCATAGATTGTCATTTTCCAACTTTATGTGCCTTATGGAAAAAAACAAAAGATTTAATACATTTTAAAGAGACCTTGTTAAAAAACGTAAAATTGGAGTTAAAAGCACCCTGGCACTAACATAAAAATGTGCAGTAAAAGCACAGAAAAACATTCAAGTTCTTTTTTTTTTTTATTAAAGATTTTATTTATTTTTATTTTAAATAACAAACATGTCAAACTTTTCTGAAAATAAATAATAAATTCGCGCTTAGCAATTGAAAAAGCTGCAGCCCCCCCCCCCTAAAGGAATTTCCCCAAAGGGAATCTTGTATGGTTAAATTGGATGGTATGGGGGTAGTGGCGCTGCTTGGACCTAAAGACTTTTCTGCTCTGTGCAATGGTTTTACACAGAGCAGTCCCAATCCTCTTCTTCTTGGGTCCCCTGCCGGCGCTCCTGGCCCCTCCCCCTTGATAAGTGGGAACTGGTGCCTGCTCACTCCTGACCCCCATTCTATGCGTCCATAAGACACATAGAGTTGCCACTCTGCCCTGCCACCTACTCTCTCCTTATTGGCTCACTTGCTGTGATTGACAGCAGTAGGAGTCAATGGCTCTTGCTACTATCTCCGCCAATGAGGAGAGAGCCCGGGGACAGCCAAGGCTCCCTTGCACATTGCTGGATTGAGAGGGGGCTCAGGTGAATATTAGGGGGGCTGTGGGGGGAGCAGCAAATGAAAGGGGTTTTACCTTCATGCACAGATTGCCTTTACAACCACTTTAAATGCTTAATTTCAGTATTTTCCTTCTTATTAATGATTTTTATTGACTTCAATGCACCTTTGAACTTGCTAGCAAATTTGGCTACTTCGATAGTGTCAGTTAACTAGCACAGCCCCCTCCCACCTTGCATATCACAGCCCCTCCCTCTTCTGGGAGTGTCTAATTACTTTCTGTGTTGGCAGATCCACAGCTCCCTCCCCACTCCTCCCTACATAACCTTTTATGTAGCAGCCAGGGGAGAAGCAAAGTTAAAAAAATATTTGGTATCATGCTGTTGGCTCTGCCAGGTGACACTGGTCCCAGTGCTATGTGGACACCATCAGACAGGAGACCAATAAGCCACAGCTCAAGGAACCCCTAGCAGCTTCTGAAGGAACCCTACAGAGTGTCACTTGAGTGACAGTTCTGAGTCTGCTGGGGCTGCTGACATCACATCCAAGATGATTGTACCCAACAGCCGTCCCAGGGCTTTTGTCAGTAAATAACATGCATTGAATACATTAAATGAGCATATACTTTTATAGGAAGATTGCTGCTAAACTGAATGGTCTGGCAACAGGGTTTATTTAAAGGTAAACTATTCCAACTAAAATAATATAAAAGCAAAGCTTGTAAACTAGGTGTATTCCAAGAAGCATCTGTAAATTCCAGTGTATCCAGATGATTAAAGATCTCTGAAGCATATTAAAAAAAAAATTAAACAAAAAACACCAGGATGGCTGACAAACTTACTAGCCCTGACTAAAGGGGAAAGGGGGGTTACCCCAATCCATTAATCCTGGAAACACACAACCTAAGAACAAAATGGGGCACTGGATTCAGATTTCCTAAAGGTCACTGAAATTGTCCCTGGGCACACTGCCCTGGTTTTACAGCACTCCACTTACGGGGACCACCCTGAGGAAAAGGGAAAGTACAGAGAGTTGAAAATACACACACATACAACCCATTGAGAGCATCAAACAAACGTCCAAGACTCCAAGGTATTTTATTCATAAGATTGATTTATAGGAGAATCAATCCAATGCGTTTTGAAGGCCAAACATGCCTTCCTTTCATTAGAGCTTAAGAATTATGACTGTACCTAAATCTACTCAGGTGAGTAGATACCAAATAAACCTGCACTGTGATTTACTGCTTGGAAAGTTTTGGAAGCAAATGTTATGCCAGTGAATTCAGCAAAGCTTTGCTACATTTACTAAAACTAGATGAAAGGGGCGTTCTAGGTGCTATCCTGTTTCCCTAAAAATAAGACCTACCCTGAAAATAAGACCTAGCATGAGTTTCTGGGATGGCTGCAATATAAGCCCTACTCTGAAAATAAGCCCTAGTTAAAGTCCTTGAAAAATCATGTAATTCGTTCTGTAATGTGCAGTATGTCTCCTTGTTTAACTTCATTGTGGAAAATACCTTATTTACAGTGCCGCTGGGCACTCATGTGACCCACCAGAGCTCTTCTCTTCTCCTCCTGGCTGACATCAGTGGCCCTTTGCAGTGCTCGGAGCGGGCTGACGTCAGCGAGGATCTCGGCCTCGCCCTCTGCATCATTCGGAGCAGGGAAGAAGAACTCCGGCGGGTCACGTGAGCACCCAGCGGCACTGTAAATAAGATATTTTCCACAATAAAGTTACACAAGGAGACACACTGCACATTATATAATCTTTTTACAGAACGGATTACATGATTTTTACAAGAACTTTAACTAAGGTTTATTTTTGGGATTATAGAATTTCACAATGCTGACCCCTGAGCTGACAGGGGGGGGGGGACTTTTTTGTACATACCGTAAATAAATAAGACATCCCCTGAAAATAAGCCCTAATGTGTTTTTTGTAACCAAAATTAATATAAGACCAGGTCTTATTTTTGGGGAAACACAGTAGTTCAAAATGCATTAGTCTGCCTTGAATCAATCTAATCAGTAAATTATTAAATTATATGGTGCTCTCATTGGATTGTATGTGTGCGGAACACACAACATATCTGTTTCCATCATAGTTTTGATTTTTGAGGAGAAGGGTTAAATCCTCTGTCAGATTTTTTTTTTTGCGGTCCACATTAGAGGCCTTACTTCCTGTGTGGTCATCAAGACAGGAAACTTTGGGAAAAATCCCCTTCAGGAGCAGACAGCAATAAAAATCTCACATTATTTCTTGCCTTTCCCACTCTATTCAAAACTAAAAAAAAACATGGTTGGAGTTCAACTTTAAAGTGGTTGTAAACCCTTATATCTTTTTTTTTTTTTTTTTAGACTAACCTGCAAGACAAAGCTATAATGAGCTAGTATGACTAGCATACTAGCTCATTATGTACCACTTACCTTCGATCGGGGCCCCCGAAGTCGTCCGTGTCCCTCCTCTAGCCGCATCCATCGCTGCGGCGATAGCCGGAATGTTACTTCTGGGTATCGCCGCTGCAGCCAATCACAGCGCCGCTCCGGCGCTGTGATTGGCCGGAGCGGAGAAGACGTGACTCCGCGCATGCGCGCTTGAGCTGTCGAATTCGGCTACGTCGTCGAATGTTGCGACCTAGCCGAATTTGTGAATGGGGTGACGTCAGCGTCGCCGCATTTACATACAAATATCTCCTTAACCGTGTAGGTTAAGGAGATATTTCTTGCACCTACAGGTAAGCCTTAATCTAGGCTTACCTGTGGGGCTTTGTTTAAAAAGTGGGTTTACAACCACTTTAACAGAATTTTGACAATAATAAATATCACTAGCTTTTGAAAATATAAACTCCACAAGGATGTTTTTCACATTAATCATACAGGTTGAGTAGGAACAAATTCTTTATGCCTCAACAGCATCTTTAGTTTCATGTTGGAGCATATTTTTTCATTACTCAAGTGAACAAATTAATGTGACATGAATTATAGGTCTGTTTAACCTTGTAAGAAATGAGAACAAGATCAAAAACTGTTCACCTAGATCAAGCAAAATTCTGACCTCAGAGACAATTATTAGGAACATATTGGACTAAATTGCTTTTTACAGTTAATTACTCATTAATTGGTACATAGTCAAATATTTGTCAGATTATTATCAAAATTATTAGAATAGCTGTCTAAGTCGTAGTCACATTTTGTTAACATTGTTTCCAACTGACAAAATATTATTACTAGGATTTAACATTTTGCAAACTCCTGCTTGTCATTGTACAAACATGCAGGGATTTCAAACACGAAATCTGAACAGAAAAATTATCAAAAACTGCCTTTCTTCAACTTTAATGAATTCTCTAATAACATACTAGTAAAATATATTACTGATATTCTTTGCAGGCAATTCGTTTTTTGCCTTCATAATGTTTTTATTACTTGAGTAAAAGCCTTACAGATGTAAGTTTCAGATAGTACCTTATTGGATTCCTAGAAGCACCCTTTTCAAAGGAACCAGTAGGTTCTCCTATAGTGTTATAAAGCTCAAATCTGCGCAAATCAAGAAGACCCTCCATCTCACACCCCCACCCAGCTGAAAAAAATATATTCTAAATGCCCTTGCTTACCTGAACCTATGGACACATGAAGTTCAAGTTCTGAGACTCATCTTTTGTTTAGATCCAGTGGGTCCTTTGTCTATGTGTCCACTTCACTACCTGTATGACATGGATAATTCCTGTTGGTAGAGGTGCACATTCCAGCTGCAGGAACCCTATCACCAAGGCTTTGGAGGCTGAACTACAGGGGAGCAGCAAGAGGACTGGTCCCCAAGAAGATATGGAGTGGGCAAAACAATCCAGTCCCCAAGAAAGGACACAGGATTTCCAGAGCAAGGAAGAGGTGAATATTGAATACTCCATCTCATTATGTTCCAGGACAAGGTTTGTTTGAGGCAGCCTTTTTCAACCAGGGTGCCCAGGCACCCTGGGTTGCTTTGAGATTTCTTCAGGGGTGCCTTGGCAAGATGCCTAAAAATTGCCCAAAAATTGTATACAGGTGGTGGGTGGATGAAGCCTGATTTTAGCTACACAAAGCCACAGGTTTTCATTGTGCACCATTACAACCTTCTTGCTGCTGACATTACAACGACCAATGACATCATCAGTTGATAAGGAGGATGTCAGTCGCCTGCATAGCATCCATGTTTGACCTTCCCCTACCTCTTTCCATCAGCTTTAGGGTCACATTAGCTGAGTGATGGAGAAAAACTAAGGAAGTGAAACATTGAAATACTAGCCACTACTAGTTTGCACCTCTAATGTTGGGTGTTCTATGTGTGTGGAGGTTGCTGCATTATGTACAACTATTAGAGTCGTTTTTACATTTTAGAATGGGGTGCCTCAAGGCTGTCCATAGGTTTAAAGAATGCCTCAAGACTGTCCATAATTTTGGAGGGTGCCTCGAGATTGCCTTGACTAAAAAAAGGTTGAGAAACACTGGTTTGAGAAACCCACCCAGGAGAAAGAAAAAATCATTTGATTTGATTTTTGCCCAGAGTTGGGATTTAGATTTAGTACAATACATAGAAATTCAAAGAGTGTTCTTTAAGTGAGTTTAGATAAAGAAAACAATTCTACAGCAGTAAGAGCTAGTGCTGTGAAACACAAACACAAAAAGTGTGAAATTGCATATACATTAGAAGAAGCAAAGGCTTATCAAGAAACGGTCTTTAGATTTCTGTAATTCTGAACATCTCATAGTTATATTAAAGACAAAGACTCAGAAATGCGTGATGCCGCGTACACACGGACGGAATTTTTGACAGAAAAAGTCTGATAGGAGCCTTTCATCGGATATTCCGACCGTGTGTATGCCCCATCGGACTTTTTCTGTCGTAATTTCTGACGGACTTAGATAGAGAGCAGGTTCTCTATTTTTCCGTTGGAAATTTGGACGGAGCTTTTCACGCTTGAAAGTCCGGCCGTGTGTACGCGGCATAAGAGGTAGTCCCACCACATCTTCTCACATGACAGAGTTTAGTGTGAGTAGAATCATTATTGGAAGGAGCTGGGTAGTGACTTGGATGGAACTTCATATCAGAGAGAAGCCAAGGGAAAATGAAGGGTTCTGCTGACCAGGTGTGGAGAGCTTTTCACAACCTGAAAAATGTCAGCCTGCTGGTCCACTAATGCGAGCTCTGAGGTAGGTATGAGAAGTGACAGACATATAGGTATAAGTTATAGTAAATGCTGGGGTGTCCACTCTGTACACTGTACTATGTGTGACATGCTCCAGATTGCCACATTCTTGACACTGTGAAGTACATTATATTATCCATACAGCCTCACTCTGAAAACCATGCTGTATATTACTGGGCCTCCTGAATTCTACCATGTTCAACAAATTGACATTCTAGCCTTTTATAAGTCAACATAAGGCCGTATAAACCCAGATTTCAAAATTAGGTACTTGGAATAAGTCAGATAAAACATCAGCCCTTATTTTATCCTGTACCATTGTGTAACAAAATTAAAATGGTGCCTGCTGCTTATTAATGCAATCGCTTTAAGCTGAAGCTAAATAAGCACATGAGACTACATGAAGGAGCCCAAGTTCATCTTACATGCCACATTTCTTTAAATCACATATATTCCCGTGACTAAAAAAAATAGGATTTTTGTACTTACCGTAAAATCCTTTTCGTTGAAGTCCATGGACGGACACAGCTCCTTTAGTCTTGAAAAGTGTGTTATTTTCCGTCTATTAGGAGAGGACTAGGCAGACATGTTAGATATACAAAAACATGTAATTATACTAAAGCTGAACAGCCCCTCAGTACAAACTCAAACAGGAGGGGTGGGTGCTGTGTCCGTCCATGGACTTCACAGAAAAGGATTTTACGGTAAGTACAAAAATCCTATTTTCTCTTTCGTCCATGGACGGACACAGCTCCTTTAGTCTTGACAAGTGGGACGTCCCCAAGCAGTGTCAAAAAAACGAGGGGTGGGAACAGCAAGCAAACAAACTTCATCCCAAACAAACAGAGCTCCTCAACGGAGGAGTTGCAACCTTAAACAGCCGCCTGCAAAACCTTGTGGCCAAAACAAGCATCCGCAGATGCATGCACGTCAACCTTGTAAAATGTAGTAAAGGTGTGAACGGACAACCAGGTCTTCGCCTTACACACCTGTGAGACAGACGCTTGATGTCGAAAAGCCCAGGAGGCACCAATCGCCCTGGTCGAATGCGCTGTGACAGGAAAGGGAGGCGCCCGCCCTTTAAGGGCATAAGCCTGAATCACAATCTGTCCGATCCACCAAGAAATGGTGGCCAAGACGGCCAGGCCTTTCTTTGGACCAGTCACCGATACAAACAGTGAGTCTGACCTCCGAAACAGAGCCGTAGCAGACAGATACACCCGCAGAGCACGTACCACGTCTAAGGAATGTGACGCAACCTCTTTGGGATGCGACGGCCGAGGACACAAGGATGGAAGTACAATGTCCTCATTCAGATGAAAAGCCGAAACCACCTTAGGAAGAAACGAAGACTGCGGGCGTAGCATCGCTTTATCCTTATGGAGGATCAAGTAGAGGGACTTACAAGACAAGGCCGCCAACTCAGAAACCCTCCTGACAGATGTAATGGCCACCAGAAAGGCAACTTTCTGAGAGAGTGTCAAAAAAGGAATCTCTCTGATGTTCTCAAAGGGAGGTTTCTGAAGTACCGAGAGCACCATATTCAAATCCCACAGAGGTAGATGTGGTCGAACCGGAGGAGCCACATGTAGGACCCCTTGCACAAACGTACTCACCAGTCAATGAGCCACCAGGGGTCATTGAAAGAAAACAGCCAAGGCTGAAATCTGCCCCTTAATGGTGCTTAAGGCAAAATTCAGATCTACTCCACGCTGTAGAAACAGCAGGATCCTGGAAACCGAATATGCCCGTGGACGCCACTCCATCTCCTCACACATAGAGATGTATGCCTTCCACGTGCGATGGTAGATTTTCAGAGAAGATGACTTCCGTGCCCTCAGCATAGCGGAAATTACTGAATCCAACAGGCCTCAGTCCCTAAGTACCTGGCTTTCAATAGCCATGCCATTAAAGCCAGCGACTGTAAAGCAGGATGAAGTTTGTTCACCAATGCCAGAAGTCTGCCAAGCAAAATAGGTGAGTTGGAAGCTCTGGTGCATGAGGAGAGCTATGACATAATCGGTATTGCTGAAACTTGGCTTCAATCCTCACATGACTGGGTTATTAATATTCCTGGCTATGCACTCTTTCGGAGAGACAGGGTAAAAAGGAAAGGTGGTGGGGTCTGTCTCTATGTGAGTAATGATCTCAAAGCGAGTGTGAAAGAGGACCTGCTTGATGGAGAGTGTGATGAGGCTGAAGCATTATGGGTGGAACTGCATATAGATGTGCGTAGTTCAAAGTTAATCATTGGAGTTTGTTATAGACCACCCAATGTTAATGAGGAGGTGGAGACTCAGCTCCTTGCACAGATGGAAAGGGCTGGGATGATGATAATAATGGGGGATTTTAACTACCCAGAAATTGACTGGAGTAATGGCACTGCTGAGACAGTTAAAGGGCAAAAATTTATAAGCCTATTGCAGGACAATTTTATGGTCCAGTTTATTGAGGCCCCAACTAGGAATGATGCTCTGTTGGACCTGGTAATCTCAAACCATGCAGAGCGTATTACTAATGTTCAGATAAAAGAAAACCTGGGTAGCAGTGACCATAACATGATTTCATTTGATGTTAGCTGTAAGCAAGAAATACATGCAGGGAAGATAAAAAACACTTAATTTCAATAAAGCAAATTTTCCAAAGATGAGGGCTGCTCTCCAGGACTTAGACTAGGAGGGAATATTGGCATCGATTAACACAGAACAGAAATGGGAATTCTTCAAAAAGACTGTTTGGGACCTCACTGCAAAGTATATTCCCATGGGCAATAAGTTTAAAAGGCTAAAAATAAAACCTATGTGGCTCACGGTTAAAGTTAAAAAAGCTATAAACAATGAGAAAAGAGCTTTTAAAAAATATAAAAATGAAGGAACACTAGTGTCGTTTAAATATTACAAAGAATATAACAGGATATGTAAAAAGGAAATCAAGGGTGCAAAAATTCAAAACGAACGACAGATTGCAAAAGATAGTAGGACAAACCCCAAAAAATTCTTCAATGTATGTAGCACACAGACCCCCTTTTACCTGCCTTATTCTTCGGCTCTTCGCACTAAGAAGGGGCACACCATGCCACAAGCCCGTACCCTCCTGAATTAAGAGGTTGAGCGGTGTTGTTGGTGGGTCATTTCACAGTCAAGCCAGAAAATGTTTTCTCACCTCTGTGGATAACAGATTTGAGTACTTGTTTCCCCCAGTGAATAGAATGTTCACACTCGCTGTAACTCCAACAGAGAGTTTATTTCTTCTCTTAGCAAATAACAGTCTCTTGATAGGAACAAAGGGTTGGAGCAAGAAAAAGGACAGCACAAGATGTGGGGAGAGGTCCAGGCACAATCTTAGTCACTTCACTGTTCAGCTTCTCGAACAGACTCAGCCTCAAATGGATAGTCTACTTAGGACAAGACTAGAAGCCAAATGACACTCACGCTTTACTCAAGTCTTCTATCACAGACCTGGTGAACTTAGCCTTGGCCTAGGGAGAAGACACCCCTCCGGAGAGTTTCCTTCACCGTGACTACCGCATCAGTCCTTCGGAACGGTTCCTCACCCGGCCTCCTCTACTCAGATACGGGTCCCCTCGCAAGGCGGCACCCCGAGATTCCTCGATCCCCGATGAGCTCCAGCCAAAGGTGCTGGGCCCAGGCCTTTGCTGCAATTCCTGAGGCCACGCACCCAGGACGGACAGGAACAGCAGAGTAGTACCTCACCCTGGGACTAAAGGTGCCCAGGATGGAACAGGAACAGAGAACACCCGCCCCTGGGGTTAGGGTGCCCAGGGGGGACTGGAACAAGAACCTGGGGTAGGAACCCACCGACTAACCACAACCCCGAACAGGCAGCGTCTGCCCCTTTTATTTCCTCCCCCAACATGCACAGCAGGTTAACTCCGCCCTACCGTACATTTGCCGAGAGGGGACACAAAAAGCACAGCCCTGTATTAGTGGTTCAACCCTAGCCTACTATGGCAGCGCCACCTGTAGGCCACAGGGAACTGTACACCAATACTCTACCTGCTGATAAAATGGTTGCAAAACCCTGACAAATTAGGGTGTTTGGGCATAACTACCACCCAAACACTTCCCCTAAATTTAGCACCCCGCTACAAATATATTAATAGTAAAAAGGTCAGGTCTGAGCATGTAGGCCCTTTACAAAATAATCTAGAGTGGGTGACTGGGGACAAAGAGAAGGCTAATTTATTAAATACTTTCTTCAGCTCTGTGTATACAATGGAGCATGGGGGAGATCATGTCCATAATGGGGGTGGTAGTGACACAGCCCCAAATCCACAATGGCTCAAAAGTCCAGAAATATTTAGACAGAATAAAGGTGGATAAAGCACCTGGACCAGATGGCATCCACCCATGGATCCTAAATGAATTGAGCTCTGTAATTTCAAAGCCATTGTATCTAATTTTTAGGGACTCATTAATGACAGGAATAGTACCACTGGATTGGCGCAGGGCCAATGTGGTGCCTATATTTAAAAAGGGAACAAAGTCTTTAACAAGTAACTATAGACCTGTTAGTTTAACTTCTATAGTTGGGAAGATACTGGAGAGATTAATAAAAGACCACATAGATGAGTTCTTGCTGTAAAAAAACTATTTAAGCAACAGACAGCATGGATTCATGAAAGACAGAAGTTGTCAGACAAACCTGATTTCTTTTTATGAAGAGGTAAGTAAAACCTTGGACAGAGGGGTGGCGGTGGAAGTGGTATACTTGGATTTTGCATAAGCGTTTGATACAGTTCCGCACACATGGCTCATGTGTAAGGTAAAGTCTACAGGATTGGAAATATCAGTTTGTAAATGGATAGAAAACTGGCTAAAAGACAGAATTCAGAGAGTAGTGATTAATGATTCTTACTCTGAATGGTCTAAGGTTCTCAGTGGTGTACCCCAAGGTTCAGTGCTGGGACCCTTACTTTTTAATATCTTTATAAATGATATTGGGTCTGGGATCAAAAGTAACATTTCTGTCTTTGCAGATGACACCAAGCTATGCAGCGGAATAACGTCCTTACATGATGTCGCCAATTTACAAACCGACCTCAATGCCCTGTCTAATTGGGCGACTATGTGGCAGATGAGGTTTAATGTTGATAAATGTAAAGTTATGCACTTGGGGGCTAAGAATATGAATGCATCATACATACTAGGGGAGTACAACTGGGGGGATCCATAGTGGAGAAGGATCTGGGGGTTTTGGTAGATCATAAGCTCAATGGCATGCAATGCCAAGCTGCGGTTTCTAAAGCGAGCAAAGTCCTTTCTTGTATTAAGAGAGGTATGGACTCCAGAGAGATAGATATCATTTTGCCCCTGTTCAAATCATTAGTAAGACCTCATCTGGAATATGCAGTTCAGTTTTGGGCACCAGTTCTCCAAAAGGATATGGGGAACTGGAGAAAGTGCAGAGAAGGGCAACCAAACTGATAAGAGTCATGGAGGAGCTCAGCTATGAAGAAAGATTAGAGGAACTGAATTTATTCACTCTTGAGAAGAGGAGAATAAGGGGGGATATGATTAACATGTAAAAATATATAAGGGGTCCTTAAGGTGAACTTGGTGTTGAGTTGTTCACTTTACGGTCAACACAAAAGACAAGGGGGCACTCTTTACGTCTAGAGGAAAAAAGATTTCATTTCCAAATACGGAAAGGTTTCTTCACAGTAAGAGCTGTGAAAATGTGGAACAGACTCCCCCCAGAGGTGGTTTTGGCCAGCTCAGTAGATTGCTTTAAGAAAGGCCTGGATACTTTCCTAAATGTACATACATTTATAGGTAAAGTTGATCCAGGGTAAATCCGATTGCCTCTCGGGGGATCAGGAAGGAATTTTTTCCCCTGCTGTAGCAAATTGGATCATGCTCTGCTGGGGTTTTTTGCCTTCCTCTGGATCAACTGTGGGTATAGAATTGGGTATATGGGATTGTACGATATTTTTTATTTAATTTTTTTATGGTTGAACTGGATGGACTTTGTCTTTTTTCAACCTGACTAACTATGTAACTACTATGTAACTATGTAACTATGTATGGGACCTTGCGACAGAAGGTCCTCCTGCATCGGCAGTCGCCAGGGGTCATCCGCCACCAGGCGCACCAGGTCGGCGTACCAGGGACGCCGAGGCCAATCTGGGGCAATTAGGATTACCAGAATCCCCTTGGTCTCCACTCTGCGGAGCAGACGAGGAAGAAGTTTCAGTGGGGGAAAAGCATAGATCAGCCGATACTGTCCCCACGGGGCCACCAACGCGTCCGTTGCGTCTGCCCAGGGATCTTTTGACCTGGCCACAAACCTCAATACCTTTTGATTGAGTCGAGAAGCCAGGAGATCCACATCTGGCGTGCCCCATTTTAGGCAAAGGAGTTGAAACACGTCCGGGTGTAGCAACCATTATCCTTGGTCCAGCATCTGGCGACTTAGGTAGTCCGCCTGCCAGTTTTTTACGCCCGTAATGTATATGGCCGATAGAGCCGGCACGCTCCTTTCTGCCCACCGCAGGATGTGAGCGACCTCCTATGCTGCAGCCGAGCTCCTTGTTCCTCCTTGATGGTTGACATATGCCACCGCCACGGTGTTGTCCGACTGGATCCTGACTGGACGCCCCTGTAGCCTCTGTGACCATGTGGAGAGGCACTGCCTGATCACCCGAAGTTCCAGTACATTGATCGGCAGGCGGGATTTTCCTGTGTCCAGCGACCTTGTGTCGACTGGACCCCCCAAACACCCCCCCAACCGGTCAGGCTGGCGTCCGTCGTGATCACCGTCCAGTGAAAGTGAAGGAACGACTTTCCAGACTGAAGGGCCGGAGATGTCAGCCACCAGACCAGTGAAGTCCTGACTAGTTGGCTTACCCGGATTTGACAATCCAGGGACAACGGAGACTTGTCCCACTTGGACAGGATCTCCTTCTGCAAGACTCGAGTGTGGAATTGAGCATACGGTACCGCCTCGAAGGAGGCCACCATGAGACCCAGAACTCGAATGCAAAAGCGCAGCAACGACCACCTGCGGGATGCCAACAGCTTCACCGCCACCTGAAGAGCCTGCAATTTTTCTAAAGGGAGAAAAACCTTTGCCTCCGAGGAGTCCAGGATCAAGC
Organism: Rana muscosa; assembly: GCA_029206835.1. Taxonomy (NCBI): domain Eukaryota; kingdom Metazoa; phylum Chordata; class Amphibia; order Anura; family Ranidae; genus Rana; species Rana muscosa. Next base: position 373,145,906 of record CM055116.1, read on the forward strand.
CCAGGTATTCCAGGCGCTGAGTCGGCACCAACACCGACTTCTGGAGGGTCAGTACCCAACCAAATTCTTGAAGGGTCTGACTGGCAATCGCTACATCCTCCTCTAATTCTGAGTCTGAAGCAGCTCTCAGAAGGAGGTCGTCCAGGTAGCCCACGATAGCGATACCTCGCTGTCTCAGCAAGGCCAGAATCGGGGCGAGCACCTTGGTGAAAACCCTTGGTGCCGATGCCAGGCCGAAAGGGAGAGCCACAAATTGGTAGTGATCGTCCCCGACTGCAAAACGCAGAAATCTCTGATGCCTGATGCATATGGGGACATGCAAGTATGCATCCTTGATGTCCAAGGATGCTAGAAAATCCCCCGGATGGAGTGCAGCGACCACAGAGCAAACTGATTCCATCCTGAACCTTCGCACCTTTACAAAGGTGTTGAGGGCCTTGAGATCCAGGATTGGACGGACCCCGTCCTTCTTTGGGACTACAAACAGATTGGAGTAAAATCCCTGAAACCTTTCCGGCAGCAGCACAGGTGCTATCACCCCGCGCTTCAGCAGATCCTGCACTGCCCCAAACAGGGCGTTCCGACGAGCTGGAGGAAGATGAAGGTTTGAGGGAAAAAATCTGTTTGGTGGACAAGGAAGAAATTCTATCTTGTACCCTGATGAAACCACTTCGCAAACCCACTGGTAGGAAAGCAGGGAGGTCCACCGAGCTGCAAACTCGCGAAGGCGACCCCCCACCCGAGAGTTGGGCGGGGGCAAACCTTCATGCAGTAGCAGATTTGTTCGCGGGCTTGTTTGGCTTGCGAACCCAGGGATGCTTTTGTCCCTCAGCTGGCCCCTTGTTGGCCTGGGAACGCTTACCTGCGGGCCCGGACTGATGAAAAAAATGCTTCTGAGCGGAAAAGGAGGGCCCAGGCCTGTGGCGTGGCTCCTTACCTTTTCTGTATTGTGGGAGCAGTGTGCTCTTACCCCCAGTGACATCCTTAATAATGTCATCCAGCGAGGCTCCAAATGGCCTTCCACCCCGGAAAGGCAAATCAGCCAGAGCCTTCTTGGAAGTCTGGTCCGCGGACCAGCATTTTAGCCAAATCAGGCGACGCAGTACCACAGCAGATACTGAGGCTCTAGAAAGCAGGGGAGCTGTGTCCAGGGCTGCATCGCAGACATATTTGAGGCCATGCACCAACTGGTCAGCCATTTCTATGCAGACCGGGGAACCTGTTGTCTTTCCAACTCCTGGTGAAAAATTTTAGCCCATTCTGTAAGTGTCTGTGACACCAGTGTCCCAGCATGGTAAACATGGACCGGCCACCGCCTCGGACCTCCTATCCGCAGGGTCCTTAAATGCAGGGGTCCCCTCAACCGGAATAGTGGTTACTTTGTTTAACCGGGATACTGGGGGGTCCACAACCTGGGGAGATGCCCATTTTTTCAGAAGGCTCTCCTCAAAAGGGTAATGGACCGCCATGCGTTTTGGGACCGAAAAGGTCCTCTGCGGTCGTTCCCATTCCTTGTCTATAAACTTTTATCAAAATAAGTTACATAAGAAAACACCTTAGTAGTGCGGGTCGGCTTGTGCGACCCAAAAGGGACCGACACCTCAGCAGACATCCCAGCCGCATCCTACAGTTTGAGGGTTTCCCGCACTGCAGTGATAAGTGCTCCAACAAGCACCTTGTCCTGCGCTGACCCAGACACGGAGTCTTCCTCACTGTCCGAATGGTCCTGGTCTGCATACTCTGACCCTTCAGAACAGGGGTCCTGTTTCACAGCCAGGCCCGAGTCTGATTCAGAGCTTTCCCCAGAAGATGGTGGGGGGAGGGGGCGTTTTTTGCCCCTTTTGCGCCCGCACACCGCTTCTACCCTGGCAACAAATGATTCCAGGACCGCCGACAAAGCATCCACAGGTACCGTAGGTGCAGGGGCACCGGTTGCTACCACCAGAATGTCTGGGGAAGAAACGCCAGCTTCTGACGCCATGCTGACCCACACACTTGACAGCCACTCAGGGAACAAGTCAAGGTACAAGAAAAGGCCCACCCTTCTAGCTGCCCAGACCGAGGGGTATTCCCAGAGACTCACCTCCCTGACCCAGGCACTGCTTCAGCGCTGCCGTCTGCTCTAAACTCCTGCACAGTGTGTGCCTGAGGTGTCTCTGAGGTGATCTGCCATTCGCGCCATTCAGAATGACAAACCAGCGCTAGAGGTCCAGCCAATGTAAAAATCCAGACAAAGATGGCCGCTGGTTACCTCAGGAAAAAAGAGCGCGAGCTACAAGAAAATGGCCGACCGCTGTATTAGCTATAGAAACAGCGCGGCTACAAGAAAATGGCTGCCAGCTGTATTAGCATTAGGAACAGCACGGCTTTCTGAGGTAAAAATAAAAGGCCGCAAAAACACTGGGCCTCCGAGCGGCAGACCACCGACAATAGAGCGGACCCGGACACACCGCGCAGCCCCCAACCAGGGCCTGGAGCCCCCTTCAGGGACCCCCCCGGTGAGATACACAGCAGGCCCAGCCAAGCATGGGGAGGAGGGATGGACGGGGAGAGAGGAAAGGGAGGACTAGAGACCCCCTAATCGACGACCCCAGGAATTCCCAGCTGTTCCATCCTGCCAAGACAGAAAGAACCTTACTTACCCGTCCCTGCGAGGACTGCTGGACGCATTCCTGACAGACCCATCACCGAGCAGTATGGAGTGGCTGTTGGCCACGGTCCACTGTGACTGGACAGCAGTAGCCCGGTCATATGTGGGCCCCGGAGCATATAGCTCACCGGCCACCCCTAGAGCAAACAGGGTATGTTGTGGCCGACCCAGCTCGTAGCTAAAGGCCTACTCACGCTCGATGGCCGGATTGGGGAGACTACAAGGATCTATATTATCCAGCCTGTCACCCAGCCAGCAGTTAATAGTAGATCTCAGCATCCAAAATTTTATTGATCAACACATATATTTTAATAATCTTTTCCCTCCTCAAATAGATATGCAGAATGGTTACATAGGATTAATACGTTTTATCTATACATCTAGGTTTTTGTACACAAAAAGAATCATTATTATTATTATTGTTTTCATCTTTTGCATTTTTTATTATTTTAGATATTTACATTCATATTTATATCTATTTGATTTATCATGCATTCAATGCCAATATTAAGATTCATGTACAGCTCACCTCTTTTTGGTTCCGACCAGTTTCTACTATTTTCAACTTACACTATTCATGCATTTTGAGGGCCTTGTTGTGTTTTGTTTTGTTTTGTTTTGCTCTTCATTCTATTACAGCATCCTTATTTTGGATGCACCATACACGTGTTATACACAGTTGTTCACGTTATAGATAAAACAAATGTTTTCAAAGCACTTGTCCTGTGACAAGCAGTCACATATATATCTAATATCTTTTTTGATTTGGAATTTTTACTCCTTTTTCACTTAGTTTGCATATATCTTTATGCACTCTACACATATATGTAAGATCTTACGTGCCAATTCTCATTAATAGTTTTGGCATCTAACAGGTGCTTCACAAACACGGAGTGTAATAGACCTAAATTAGTGCCTAATATTCTATCACTGTGTTCAACAGCTCTCATTGGTTGAGAGGTTTTTCAGATCACTCTATATACACAGTTTTGGTCATTTACACTTTAGCTATGAGTAAGCATCACACCCTGATGTGAAACGCGTTAGCTGTCACCCTGCATGTCCCTTCATTTTTGATTGTTTTTGGATGGATTGTTTATTTATTTCTTTTTTGAATTTTTTTTTGGCATTTTAATTTTCTTCATTAAATAATACGTTTTAACCAGAGTGCGGCAGTCCAGATTACTTCTTCTCCTCAAGCATCAGAGCATAGCCAGCACCTGGAAGTGGAGCAGGGCGGGAGCTAATTGAAGGAACCTGGAACCCTTGAGCGGTACACTTTTCCTCATCCAAAATTTTAAATAAAAAAATTAAAAATAAAAAAGTTCTCCAGAACCAATGGCCCCTAGGGAGCCAGGTTCTTCTCCTACACTAGGCAGAAAAAAACTGAGCTGCTGAGTGTAGGGTGAGGGGTTATGACCAGAGGGACCGCCCCCTTGGCGGGGCTGTTCACCTTTGGTATAATTACATGTTTTTGTATATCTAACATGTCTGCCTAGTCCTCTCCTAATAGACGGAACATAACCCACTTGTCAAGACTAAAGGAACAGCTCCTTTAGTCTTGACAAATGGGTTATGTTCCGTCTATTAGACGTCCATCCATGGACGAAAGAGCAATATATATTTTCATTAGGGTTAGCACCTTTGAAATTAAAAGTTGATCAAACAAACCAGGACAGTAATGTGGGGGCTGAGGATAGTAATAAGGTGGGGCTGGGAACAGTAATGGGGAGCTCAGGACAGTAACGAGGGGCTGAGGACATTAATAAGGTCATTGAAAACAGTAATGGGGGGCTCAGGACAGTAATAGGAGGGTTCAGGACAGTTAAGGGGGTGCTCAGGGCAGTAATGGGGGACTGAGTACAGTAATGAATGGACTCAGGACAGTTAGGGGGGGCTCGGGACAGTCAAGGGGGGGACTGAGGACAATAATGGGGGTTTTAGAGGACAGTAATGTGAGGGGGAGCTCAGGACAGTAATGTGAGGGGGTTTAGGAAATTAATGGGAGGGATCAAGGACAGTAATGTGAGGGGGGCTGAGGACAGTAATCAGGGGCTGAGGACAGTAATGTTAGGGGGCTGAGGACAGTAATGAGGGGGGACTGATGTAAGAACGGGATTGTGATATGAGACTCGATTCAGATCTGTTAATGCGCATTTTCATACAGCCTATTCATTTTAATGGGCTGCCCTACCCAAGAGAAATGCAGGGAAATAAGTTCCAACCCTTCTTTGCTTTAAACACACCGTCTTAAGCAGCATAGTGCTACACCACTGTGTGGTTTGGTGCATACGAAAATGTGACATAGGTGCCAATATGTGGAGGTTCCATTAAGAATTAGTGGCACCCCCACACTTCTGCTAAAGTGCAGCGCATTTCTCTGTAAGTCGGGAGCACATGCGATTTTGCACATGTTCCCCAGCCACAGAGATGTGAACCTAGCCTAGGAAGAGAGGGGGGCTGTGACGTGAAGGATCTGACTCATTGCACAAACATGTGGTTCAGACCTCTGCTGGAAGAAAATTTTACTGACTGGACCTCTGTGAATTTTAATTCAATACCCCTGCATTAGAGGGAACTCTTAGTAGCTCAGTACAATTATTGAGTCACTCTATTAACAAATAATGAGATAAGGTATTGACCAGAAAGGAAGGAATGTATTTTTAATTTATTTCAAACATCAGAAACTAGAGTTTCAAAGAAGGTTGTTTTGGAAGCAAAGAGTTTATTTGGAGTTATAGCATTGCTCCACCTGTTTGTGATGTGTGCCAGGAGTTCTAATGTTACTCTGAAGACAGAGATGTTGATTAAATACTTTCAACGGGAGTTTGTTCTAAGTGACAAGATAAGAGCTTCTCAAGGGTTCATGTAAGTAGATGATTTATTTTTATGTTTCAATATGAACTTCATTAGTTGTTCTTGATATAAACACATGACAAGCAAGTGATAACAGTTAAGTAAACAGAGAATTCAAAGTGAGAAATTCTCTGAAGTGCGCACAGCCAAGAACAATTGGAAAGTAGATAGTAAGTGGGGTGAAGATTGCTATGCATATTCTATACATAAAGTAAAGACTCCACAGAGGTTGAAGACTTCAATGATTGCCCTAATGTCAAGGTCACAATAAGGTACATACTCCCTTGTTCAGCTATATCTAATCAAGCTTCATATGTAACATCAGGACTCTTTCAAGTTTATTACAGATGTGCTGTCAAATTGTGAAATGTTTCAATATTATAGTTTGATCTGTTTTTTCTGTATTTAAAATTATTATACATTTTTATAATTTTTTTAAATCTACAACAATAATGGAACATTATACTTGTAAAAAATATCTCTATATTCATCATTAATTTTTATTATTTTATTATCAGCAAGCCACAGTGGAACCATATGCAGGCAGGAAGGTCCAGAACCGCCGATGGATGAAAGGGCCTCTGCGCTCTTATCATTGCAGTGTAGGTGTAAATAGACTCCTTTAGCTTACCTTTAAAGCACACTAACCTGAAGTACATACATTTGAAATATATGAACAAAGAAAGTTTCATGTCTTTTACTGCAAGAATACAGACAAATGTGAATAGGCCCTTAACATGCACCAATTAAAATTGGGGTTAATGTGAGGCTTTATTTAATAATATAATGCTGAGATCCAGCTCAAGAATGAGGTGCCAAAGCCGTAGTGGCGGAGTACCATAATCAGGTAAGGCCAAGACAGAGTGTCAAAGGCTTTAGTCACGTCGAGGGACAAGAACATCGTCGCCAAAGATCTGCTATGGACTATATGTTGGATTTGAAGGAGCCGTCTAATGACGTCTCCTGCCTGTCTTCTCGGGACAAAGCCCAACTGGTCCTTTTTAATCAGACGTGGTAAAAAGGAGTTCAAGCGTTTGGCAAGAATTTTTGTTAAAATTTTCATGTCTATATTTATAAGGGAGATCGGCCTAAAATTGGCCCAAGAGGAATGGTAGATCATCACTATATTGGTGGTGAGGAGGGTTGAAGTAAAGGTTTGGCCATCTTTTACAGATTTAAACATGGTTGTTAGGTGGAGGGCTACCACGTCGGCCATTTTCCTATAGAAAACCATGATAAACACTATTTGTTCTAGAACTAAGCTAGGCCCAACCACTTGGGAATTCAAACAAAACCAAATACCACAACTTAATCATAAACTGGACAACTTTAGAACCAAACTGAACCTCTGTTTGATAGATATAGCCAGACGCCAGCTTCGCTGGTTCAAACAAAAGTTTGATTGCAAAACGAATAAACCTTACACCATGCTAGCAAACATATTCTAGTGTCTGGAGCCTCAATTTACAATAATATCCCTTAGAACAAAATGCAATCTCGATAAACCTGGTGAAGATCCTGCAAGAATTTCATCCCCACCTTCTGAATCATAAACTGCTACTTTTCTCTTATATAAAGTAAAGCTGAGTGCTTTTTCTTGTGTGAAAGTCTCCCCTTAATATCACTATATGCTGTACGTGGACATTGACTCACTAGAAGTGAAAGTGGGACTAAAATCCCCAAAACCAGGAAGAAAAACAAGCCTGGACGGACACTCCATATTTATTTAGAAAAAATTCTCTGAAACTTTAATTCACTGTTTGACATAACTTTTTATTTCCTTGAAACTCAACAAGTGAAATGCTAGCTGCCATCATTGTCATGGTGCTTAAACCCCCCACTGTATACGTCTTTCCAAAATGAATAGAACTTTTGTAAAAAAATCATACTAACAGCATACAGAAAGTATCCCTGCTAGGTACTGACTACAGGACCTCAGAGTTGCAACTATTTAAAGCGGAGGTCCACCCAAAAAAACATCTTTGCAGAAATCAACAGCATTATGCATCAGCTAAAACATTTGGACATTTATTTATTCCTTAGTCCTTTGTATTCTGCCACTTCCTCTCTGTGGCGCCTGACGTAATTTCCCTCAGCGCCCGTGCTCGCTGGTGCTCCTGGGAGATGTGTGTCATCATTTCCCAGGAGTCATTGGGAAGCGCCGAGGGCTTCGTTGGGGGGGGGGGCACTTCCGAGGATGCCGTCCGTTGTGATGGCAACATCTGAAGTGTACTGTGCATGCCCGAGAATGGGCGGTGCATGCTAATCGCTCAGCTGCACCGTGTCCCGGAAGATTGTGGTTGTGGGCGTCACATGCCCACAAGCAATATGGAAAATGTCAGTAAGGCAATATATAAATTATCTTACTTTCTGAAATCGGCAACCAAGCCGTAATCCATCCGTAAAACGTGAACAATCTAAATAAGATTATTAAAAAAACGATATTCATGAGAAAAAAAAAATGTAACAATTGGAACTCCGCTTTAACTAAGCCACCATGATGACAATATTTACTGGTTTTATCTGCATATATAAGGACAACATATTATTTCTAGCTCTAACAACTTTCATTACAGTTACAAAAACTGACAACAAATCATGTCATTTTCTGAGAAAATAAAGCAAAGAATTATATTGATTACTTTTGGCGAATTTCACATCTTACATTCTTTATAATCACTGAAATCACTGAAATCAGTAAGTTGTTTCAGTGACTTTGCCAATCTCTATATTTGTAAAAAAACTCTACAACAGATACAACAGATGAATATTTGCAAGAAATCACAATTTGTGTCATATGTCATCAATGGAAATTGATTGACATTATTTTGGGCAAAGCTGTCTTTACGTAAATGGCTTTCAGAGTTTGGCCTGTCATAACATGTCCTTGTTGGATCGCAATGAGAATAAAAAATATATTTGCGAAGTCCTAATAATAGTAGAATTTGGAAGAGGAAACTAGGTCAGTTTGTTAAACCCTCCTCGGTCTCTTAGTTTGACATACTTTTGCTACTTCAAAAGCAAAAAAAAATAAATAGCTGGTAGCACCTGGCTCTTTTGGCACTCCTCTGTATGCAGGCAAAGTGCTTGTTAATGAAAACCTGAAGCTGTAATAGTAGATAAATTAACTAAACACTTTGAAATGTACATTTGTTTTCACAGTGTCTTGGTACACAAAGCAAAGGTAGAAATCTAGTCATACATTAAAAAATATATATATACTGTATGTATATATATATATATATATATATGTAGCGGGTATGTACTATTTAGGGGCAGCATCTGGGTGGTAGTATGACCCAGATGCACTAATTGGTAGAGTAGGGCTGTGTTCTATTCGTGTGAGGACATCAGTGGTGTTCAGTTCCCTGCGGCTCGGTAAGTGGCGCTGTCGCTTTGGGCCGGGGTTGAACCACCACTGCAGTGCCGTCCCCTTTGTGACCTCTCGCAGCAGCTGTTCGGCGGGGCGCGGAACACGCTGGGCTTGCTGGGAGAGGGTATAAAGGGGGCGGACATCTTCACCACGAGGTCCGAGTCCCAGGCACCTTTAGCCTGAGGGCTGCTGTCCGTGATCGGTGTCCAGGCGCCCTTGGCATGTACGCGTGGAGTTCGTGTTCCATCCCAGACACCTTCGGTCTGGGGTGAGGTACTCAACCGGAGGCCTGAGGCCCAGTACCTTCCACTGGGTCCAGCGAGGGAGGGATCGTCCTAAGGTGCCCTGGGTTTTGGGCACCTGAATCCAGGGCGTAAGGGACCAGAGAGGGGATCCTCCCGAAGAGCTGGTACAGCATATTGCCAGGGTGGACCTCTGCAGACCGCCCGGATGGATGTCTTTCCCGAACAGGGGCCAATTCATCAGGGAAGGTGGTTCATGTTCTATGGCGGGTGGCAGAGACCAATCTCACAGTCGGTGGCAGAGACTGTGCGCCAAGCCTATTTGCACTAGAAGGAATAGGAGAGTTCATTGTGCCTGGGCCTACTCGTATCCACACCCTGTCTGTTTATTCAAAAGTTCAACTGATGCTGTTCACTTGTCAAGAAGAATAAAGGAGTGTTGGACTTTTTATGGTGTGGGGCTCTATTACTGACAGTCAAACTTCCACAGGATAAGCAGAGGCTCCATCCAGAACACAGGCCCGAAGGTAAAATAAGCGTTGGCTTTCACCTCTGCACATTAGAGGACATAGGCCGTAGTGAACCTCATTCTCCTCCCGCATACCCCTAGACAAGCCAGCCATTTTATTAACAAGGGGACGGGGGGGGTGAGGCCGCTACATATATATATGTAGCGGCCTCCTCTCTCCCCTCTCTTCTATCAGCTTGTCTGTCTCTTGTCTAGGGGTACTTTAGAGGAGAGAGAGCGGGGTCACCACGCCAAGCCCTCACCGCAGATGTTTGTGTGGTGGAAGCAAAGTTCTTGTTTTACCTTCGGGTCAGTGTTCTGCACCTGGAACCTCCAATGAGAGTTACCTTGAACAATGTCTGCCAGAAAATGAGCCCCACACCATTAAAGTCCAACACTCCTTTATTCTTCCTGAATGAACACAATCAGTTAGACTCCCTTGTAGAACAGAACAGAAAAGGAGGTGTGGATGCGAGTAGGCCCAGACACAATGAACTCTCCACTTTCCTCCCTGAAAGTGGGTTGCGGTCTCCGAGCGAGGGGGGATTTCCTTCCAGGCGGTCTCCGATGGGAGGCTCACCTGTCACTGGCAATATGCTGCACCGGGTCTTCAAGTAAGTATCTCCCACCGGTCCATTCCGCCTTCCGGATTCGGGTACCCACTCCCGGGGTTCCCTAGGACCTCCTTCCCTCGCGGAACTCAGTGTTGGGCACTGAGCTCCAGACCTCCATTCCGAGTACCTCATCCCAGGCTAAAGGTGCCTGGGATGGAACACGACCTCCGAACGTCCTCTAGGCCTAGGCCCGCTTAGGGGACCGACACGAACCACCGCCCTCAGGCTGAAGGTGCCCAGGCTCGACTCCTGCCACCAAAAATGTCCGCCCCCTTTATACCCCCTCCCAGCAAGCACGGCGGGTTCCCCACCCCACCATACAACCGCTGAGAGAGACCAAAAGAGGTACGCCACCGCAACGATGACTCAACCCCGGGCCCAAAGCGACAGTGCCACCTGGTGGGCCCCAGGGAACCATACATCACAGTTTTCCCCACCAGATTCAAAAAATAGAAAGCATATACCCGCTACATATATATTTATATATATATATATATATATATATATATATATATATATATATAGTGTTATATATATATATATATATATATATATAAATTGGGGTAACTATTGCATTTTGTTTTTTTCCCCCAAAAAAATTGCTTTTGAAAGACTGCTGTGAAAATACAGTACAACAAAAATATTGCAATGATCGCCATTTTATTTTCTATGGTCTCTGCTAAAAAAAATATATGAAAAAAAATACAAATTGTAAACAAAAAGTTCCAGAAAAGGCCTGGTCAGCAAGTGGCATTCATGCAATACTGTACGCCAATAAAAAAAATGTATCATTTTATTTACACAAATAGAGCTTTCTTTTGGTGGTATTTGATCCCCACTGTTTTTTTTCATTGATATTGCAAAAAAAAAAAAAAGACTAAAGATTTAAAAAAAAAATTTATTTTCTACTTTCTATCATAAAAAATATCCAATAAAATCAAATTTTGTCATAAATTTAAGCCAAAATGTATTCTGCTACATGTCTTTGGTAAAAAATAAAAAAATCCCAATAAGTGTATATTATTTAGTCTGTAGAAAAGTCATAGCGTCCACAAACTATGGTATATACAGTTGTGCTCAAAAGTTTGCATACCCTGGCAGAAATTGTGACATTTTGGCATTTATATTGAAAATATGACTAATCATGCCAAAAAACTGTCATTCAAGGATAGTGATCACATGAAGCCATTTATTATCAAATAGTTTTTTGGCTCCTTTTAAAATCATAATGATAACAGAAATTCCCCAAATGGCCCTGATGAAAATTTTACATACCCTGGAATGTTTGGCCTTGGTACACAGAAGGTGACACACACAGGGTAAAATAACAATTAAAGGTTAATTTCCCACAAAACAGCGGCACTGTGTCACCACCTGCAGGTTTAAAGTGGTAGTTAGTGCTTAAAATAAAAAAATAATTCTCCCCCCTGCAAGCTAATGGCATAATGTGATAGTATGCATCAAATACAGTATTAGTACATTATGAGAAACTTACCTATAAAACAGATCCTTCTAGCGGTACACTGTCACCGCTGCCAGGGCTTCCATCTTCACTCAGTCTTTCTTTCAGGTTCGCAGAAGGCAACCATTTGACATGACATGACAATGCAGAACATGTGAATATCTGCTAAATGGTGCACGTTTTACGAGATATTCATTGTACCCACAGATAAGCTTTATTATAAGCTTACCTGTAGGTAAAAGTGACCAAGTGCAGTTTATTACACTTTTCTTTTTAGGTCTTCTTTCCCTCTGTTTTCACCTGATGATCTGGCCAGTAACCCACCTCCTGTATTGGAGAGGCTACACTCTGGATGAAGGAGCAACAGAGACACCTTTGGAAAGCAGCATTGTTAATCTGGGGGGAGGAACGTGTTAGATCTACTAGCAGATTTAGATACACTAACAGATTGAAGTCAAACTCCAGCTAACACTTTTTAAAAAGGTTACAACAGCAGTTTTTTTCCTTTTGGGATAGAGATTACTTATAAATAAAGGCTGACCATTGTAAGTACCAGTACCAGTCAGTCAGTGTCAGTGTTAACCCTCTAACTGTAACATCTGAAAAACACCAGATTTAGCGGCCGAATCACCAGGTAAAAATAAAAGAAAGAGAGCTAAAAAGAAAATGAATGCAGCTGGCACATCTAATAATTGGTAAGCTGCATGTGGGCGGGGCTTAACATGCCCAGTTGGGGTTCCCAGAACGGGCTGAGGCTTCAGTTACATGAAATCAGTATTAAGGCAACACTCTAACTTAAAAGCAAGACTCCCCCATGACAATTTTGTTAACTTTTTTTAATCAGTTGCTGATGCTTGTAACACCTTACATCATTCACTGCGGACACAGTTCCTCTTTATACGTTAGAACACTTCTCTCCCTTAAGGTTGTGCAGCTTTTCTGAGTCAGTACCGCTGAGCTTGTACGGGTCCCCACCAACTCAGTAGTCCTGTCACTTTACTCCCAGTGACATATGTTGCCATTGGATACAGGAAACTGACTTCTCCATAAAACCTGTCAGGGCTGTGCTCAGCCCTTCCTTCTCTGTGCTGGCAGCTCAGCTGGCAGCTAATTGCCAGCTCCCATCTCTCCACAGTGATCCACCTGTTGATGATCCTGCTCGTCAGCTCTGCCTTCTTAAAGCCTTCCAGTTCATTTGCTCTCTGCCTTCGCCTGTGTTAACATCACAAGAGACTTTCTCCTGCATTCCTGTTGAAGAGCTGCTTGACTTTCTTTCCCTCTGGCTACAGATCCTGCTTGCTGTACTACTACCTTTATCACTGGCTCTTGGACATTGGCTTGGCCGACTACCCGATCCGGTTACTGAACTCTGGCTATGTTTTGACTACGCTTACTCTATTTACCTTTTTATTTTTATTATTAAACAAGCGTGATTTAACTGTACTTCTGTCTCGGTCTGATTCATGGTTTCTGACAAAACCATGCTTGCTCTCCTCCCGTGGCCTCACTTCATCACTTGTGACTTCCTGTACCGGAAGGACGATCCCAGTATGTGGGGAACTGTTAGTTAGCGAAGCAGCCAAGCATCAAACCCCTTTACTATCAGAGTCTCCATCACCCTTGCCATGTCAACCACTTCCTGACTGGTTGGCTGCATAAGTCATTAGCAAAGGCAATATAGCCTCCCTAGGATAGCTTCTCTGCTTGTTAGACCTTTGTACTGTAGCTTCTCTAACTTCTCTTTTCCCCTTTGTAAACCCTGTTCTTTGGATACACCATGCATGCACCCCTTAAGTGACTTATATGCCACCGGTCTAAACTACGTGGCATGTTCACCAATGACAGGAGCCTGCCGGACGAGATGGCTGAACTAGAGATTCTTTTGTATGAGGAGGATTTGAGTTTTGTGGGAATTTCAGAGACCTGGTTCAACAGCTCTCATGATTGTCTGGCAAGCTTTAAGACCATATTAAATAAGGGCATTAGCCAAATCATCCCATTGGGTAATAAATTTAGAAGAGCAAACAAAAGTCCTGGATGGCTTAACTCCAATGTAAAAATACATATAAAAGCAAAGGAGAAGGCCTTCAAAAAATACAAGGTTGAGGGATCATCATCAGCATTCAGACTTTATAAAGAATGCAACAAGAAATGTAAGGGTGCATTCAGGGCGGCTAAGATAGAACATGAAAGACACAAAGCGGAGGAAGGCAAAAAAAAAATCCCAAGAATTTCTTTAAGTATGTAAACATTAAAAAAGGGAGGACAGGGGGGCGTGGCTAACCGCAGAGCTGCATGGAAGCCTGAACTCACAGCTCCCGCACTGAATCGGAGAAACATCCAGGTATATCGCTAACCTGTGTAGCAACCATGCATGATTCTGACCCCTATACTCTGGGGAACCAGACCGGGACCTCCCGAAAACGAAAAGAATACAGACAGCCGAGAAAATTAACGGATTTCTTCACTATGCAGACTAGTGACAGAATCCAAGATGGCGCCCGCGACCGCTCGCCGCGAGGTGAGAGGACATACACAGACCTGCCTGATTCAGATGACCCGGCCATTCCTTCACAGACCCTCTCCTCGGTCGCCACCACTCATCCAGAGACGTCCTCCATACCCAGCAGCCCAGCTAAAGCGCGGATGCGCATGGATGCGGGAGATCAGGCCTCTGAGGTAAGACCTGCACTGGACAGTCCCCCCGCACTGACGCCGGCTCCATCCCCCATTGCGGCCTTCCCCACTACTAATCAGCCTGTAGTTGATACACTACTGAAAGACATGCTGATCTCCCTACACAGTTCCCTGCATAATGACATTACTTCTATGTTCTCTGCATTTAAAAATGAGATGAGCAATATGGGAGACAGGATGAGACACGTGAAGCATAAAATGAATGACATAACGATCACAGTGAATGATCTAGTAGACGCACACGATCACACCAAAGAGGATCAGAAGTGGGTTAGAGCCAAGATGGCGGACCTCGAGGACCGATCGAGACGCAATAACGTAAAGATTCGCGGAATACCAGAATCGATCGTTCCAGCCGATCTGAACTCATATGCTAGAAAAATGATTTCAACCATATTGCCTGAACTACCACCAGTGGAAACTATTATAGATCGCATACACCGCCTACCGAAACCGCCACACCTACATGCAGAAGTTCCTCGCGACACTCTTATGCGCATCCACTTCTTCCACGCTAAAGACATGCTCTTAGCAAAGACCAGACGTATGGATCATCTACCGCATCCATACTCAAAACTACAGCTCTTCGCCGACATCTCCCAATACACTCGCCAACAAAGACGCCAACTTCAGACCATCACCAAACCTCTTAACAACCATAAGATACCTTACCAATGGGGTTACCCGACCAAACTTCTGATTACCAGAAATGGAGTCAAACACAGCATCCGATCAGTAGATGAAGGCGTTCAATTGCTCAGAAAATGGAAAATTCTCCCTGACAATGGCACATCGCCACAACCGCACCCCATGGAGAGCTCTACATCCCATGCCATGGAAGACCATTCCAATGCTAAAAAGTGATCTTTGGTTAGCGTACTCATTACACAAGTTTAACATTGCACTTCGATTCAGTGCCTGCTCGTTACAGTTACCCCACGAACTTACACCCTCCTTTACGTTCAGTAGTCTGACTGTTACACTACTGACCCTTGTTCCCTTCCCTTGCTCCCTTCTATTTCCCTGTTACTAATATCTTATCTGTTGCCTCCTCATCTTCTTCCCTGTCATCCCGGATCCAAGGAGAATGCAAACTCTCTGAACTACTACCCTCACCGAGAGCACCCTCTTCCTGACCGTCAAGATCTACAGTTACTGCAGGGTTTCCTAAGTATACATCTGTACCTCCTACGAACTGTAAGTACCACTTCATCTTTTTCTACCACATCACCACCACACTCTCCACGATGCCGAAATTTCTTTCACTAAATGTAAAAGGCTTGAACCATCCAACCAAAAGGTCTTCTATGTGGAAAACGGCACAGGACAGCCACTGTGACGTTCTCTGTGTACAAGAGACACACTTCAAGCTCACCGCAGAACCCTCCTGCACCAACAAGAATTTCACCAACATCTTTAAAGCCTCAGGTCCTGATAAAAAGAATGGAGTCTTGATAGCCTTCAAGAACACAGTATCTTTCATACTCCATCAAACCTTGCAGGACAAAAATGGCAGATATCTAGCTATAGACTGCTCCTTAAACAACGTCAGATATACCATTGTGACGGTATATGCCCCCAACAAAAGGCAAATTAGATTCCTATCTGCACTGATGAAAAAACTCAATAACTTCAAATAAGGACACCTCATTATTTGTGGAGACTTCAACATTGTCCCAGACAACTCCATAGACACTTCGTCCCGCTCCAACAGATATGCTTCCCCTATGGGCCCCTTTATAAGATCCCATGACCTATATGATGTTTGGAGATGTCACCACACCACCGAAAGAGATTATTCTTATTTCTCCCCTTGCCACAACTCGTACACCCGGATCGACTATTTCCTAGTGGACAAATGGATCCTACCCAAAATCTCAGCGTCAGAAATATCCACCATCACTTGGTCGGATCATGCTCCAGTCACCATGACTCTAAATGACTCACCCTCTTCTCCGCGGACGCGGATCTGGAGAGCTGTGGCCTCCCTTATCCATTCCCCCTTATACTCCGACTACATCCAAAAAAGTCTAGAAGAATACTTTGCTAATAATGTTGGCTCTGTTAATGATAATTTTGTTCTTTGGAACGCCCACAAAGCGTTCATCCGGGGAATTTTTCTACAATTGGGAGCTAAAGAGAGGAGGAGGAGATCACAGCGCCTAGATTCCCTTACAGCTGAAATTAAAACGCTGGAAAGTCAAAACCAATCTCTCCCTGATCAATCCATCAAACGCAAGTTAGACCATCTTAGACATGAATTGAGAACTCATCTACTAGACTCTTATCAAAAAGCCCATACCTACTTCAAAGCTAAACACTACTATACTGGTAATAAAGCAGGAAAAAGCCATGGCTACCAGACTCAAAGGCCACTTCTCTAGGTCAAAAATTTCCCACTTATACCACCCATCTACCAAACAAAAACGAATTGATCCTTCTGCCATTGCAGATGCCTTTAGCTACTACTATAATAAATTATACAATTTAAAGGAGGACTCGTCAACTCCCCAACCTACTCCCCAGGATATATCATCCTTTCTAGAGGAAATCAACCTCCCTAAGCTATCGACAGATCAACTAAATTTATTAAACGCTCCGTTCACACAACCTGAAATTTTACGTACAATCTCGGCTCTTCCTTCTAACAAATCCCCTGGCCCTGATGGTCTCACGAGCGAGTACTACAAAAAATTTGGTACAATCTTAGCTCCTTTCCTAGCTCAGATCTGTAATGGCGCTGTCTCGTCCTCCTCTCTCCCTCCAGAAATGTTATCTGCATTGATTGTCACACTACCTAAGCCGGGCAAGGAACCCACGTGCGCAGAGAACTTCAGGCCCATTTCCCTGCTTAACATAGATACCAAGATATACGCCAAACTAATTGCCAACCGATTAATAGACCTAATGCCACTTCTCATACACAAAGACCAATCCGGTTTCACCAGAGGGAGGCAAACCTTTGATGCTACCCGCAGAGTTATTAACATAATTCATGGTGCTGGATCGAATGGAACGCCTTCTCTGCTCCTCTCCCTGGACGCAGAGAAGGCAATCGACAGATTCAATTGGAACTATATGAAAGCAACTCTCACCAAATTTGGTTTTCAAGGGCCCATCTTGTCCGCCATAATAGCCTTATACTCTTCCCCCTCGGCTCAGGTTTACACGTCAGAAATGTTGTCTAAACCTTTCCTTATCACCAATGGCACCCGTCAAGGATGCCCACTGTCACCACTTATATTTAACCTGATAATGGAACCTTTAGCAGAACACGTCAGAAGAAACTCCAGAATAGCAGGCTTTAAGCATGGCACATTAGAACATAAGATTAGTTTATTCGCGGATGACGTGATAATGATGATTACAGACCCCATCTCCTCCCTGGCTTCGGTACAAGAGTTACTACAGCGCTTCAGTAACGTCTCTTATTACAAGGTAAATGAACATAAATCATATATTCTTGACATGGGTCTGGATGCAGTTACTAGCAATCTTCTCCGAAATAAATACCCCTACCCATGGGCAGATACAGGGATACCCTACTTAGGTATCACACTCACTAAATCCACAAAAGGTCTTTTCACACACAATTATGCTGCACTGAAACACATGATCATCCGAGAAACGTCAAAAATAACCACATTTTAATTCTCCTGGGCAGGCCGCCTCGCCGCCTTTAAAATGATGATACTACCTAGGCTATTGTACATCTTTCGTGCACTCCCTATACCAATCCCTCAATCCTATCTTAGGTCCTTACAATCCATTTTAATTCAGTATCTATGGCAAGGCAAAAAATCCAGATGCAACCATGCAAAACTCATCAAACACAGATCTGTAGGTGGGATGGGTCACGTTGATATAAGGGACTATTATATAGCGACTATTCTTTCACAGCTTAAGGAATGGATGATTTCTACTCCTATCACACTTTGGGGACACATAGAAAATAGCATGACTCCTGGGCATAACTTGTCCCACTGGTTATTTAGCACAACCACAGGAAACATCCCACTACACCTTTACTCCCCCACCATTCAAGCCTCTGTTAAAATATGGAAAATAATCCACTCGTCTAAATGGGTGAATCTCCCAACCAAAGATATCCCGGTACCTATAGGAACTTTGTCATTACTTACTCCAGAGTCCAGACCTACATATCCCACAATGGATTACTACTCGAGTGTCTAACACACATGAACTACGCTCTTTAGTTCTCGATCAGCCGTTTTCCCATGCTCAAGAGACACTCGAAGCGCCTAACGCAGATTACCTTACATACTTTAGAGTGCAACATTGCCTCACTACGAACCCTTCCATAGAAGGCTCCCTACCCATTACCTTATGGAACTACCTCTTCTCTAACAAAACAAAAGCTAGGGGCACCTCCTTGATATACTCAATCCTACAGGAGAAAGACACATTTAACAAATCCAAACCCATTACTGATTGGGAAAATGACTTCCTTACACAGTTCTCTGAACAACAATGGCACACAGCAATCAAATCCGTATATAAATATACGTCCTGTACCTCTCTGTGGGAACTCACCCAAAAGTTGTTGATGAGATGGTATCTGACACCATCCAGAATAGCCAAATTTCACACTCACACATCCCAAGATTGCTGGAGAAACTGCACCCTCTCTGGTACACTTATACATATTTTTTGGACATGTCCCCGCCTGCGACAGCTCTGGAATGCAGTAGAGTCAATACTGAGAGACATACTTAATTTTCCTATCTTGCTGACCCCCCATCTAGCTCTTCTGAATCTAACCATTGATGACATACCACCCAACCTTAGGCTGGTGGTCACACACATCCTCTTAGCGACAAAACTTCTGATAGCCAGACACTGGAAATCCACAGACATCCCCACTCTCACAGAAGTGGTGAACCTGGTACAAACTCACCACACATATGAAATCATCCTCTCACGGAGATCACCTGCCAACCCTGCTTTAAAGAGTCTCTGGAACCCATGGAAGATCTGGTACGACAACAAATTTAACCGCTGATTTATAGTATTCCTTTTAAAGCTCTCTTGCTTCTCCTCCCCTTCTACCCCACCATTACTACCCCACTCCCTCCTGACCTACCCCCCCGCTTCACCTGTTCAAAAAAACGTCACTGTGTAGATGATTATTGTTTGATAACTACTTACTGACTGTTTGAACTGCTATATTTTGAATCTATAACAAGATGGTGCACACTATCTGGATTGATCTTTCACAGATTTCTAATGTATTCTACACTGCTTATTTTATATCATTTTTGTCCTTACATATATGTATGTTTGAAATTTCAATAAAAACTATTCAAATAAAAAAAGGGAGGACAGACCATATTGGCCGCATAAAAAATGAGGAAGGACATCTGGTTACAAAGGATGGGGAGATGGAGAAGGTATTGAATGTATTCTTCTCTTCAGTCTTCACGAGGGAATCGGGAGGCTTCAGTAACCAAAACTGCAGTGTTTATCCTCATGACACATCACAGGAAGCACCTGGTTAACAGAGGACAGAATTAAAATTAGACTTTGGAATCTTAACATTAATAAATCACTGGGACCAGATGGCTTGCACCCGAGGGTACTTAGGGAACTCAGTCAAGTAATTGCCAGACCATTGTTCCTAATTTTTACTGACAGTCTACTGACTGGAATGGTAAAAGCTAATTGGAGAAAAGCATATGTAGCATCAATATTTAAAAAGGGCCCAAAATACATCCCTGGGAATTACAGACCAGTTAGCCTAACATCAAAATTATGCAAGCTCTTGGAGGGGATGATAAGGGACTATATACAAGATTTTAGTAATGAGAACGGTATCATTAGCAGTAATCAGCTTGGATTCATGAAGAATAGTTCTTGCCAAACCAATCCATTATGCTTCTATGAGCAGGTGAATTGCCATCTAGATAAAGGAAGGAACGTGGAAGTGGTGTATCTGGATTTTGCAAAAGCATTAGACACAGTTCCCCATAAATGTTTACTGTACAAAATAAGGTCTGTTGACATGGACCATAGGGTGAGTACATGGATTGAAAACTGGCTACAAGGGCGAGTTCAAAGGGTGGTGATAAATAGAGAGTACTCGGAATGGTCAGGGGTGGGTAGTGGGGTCCCCCAGGGTTCTCTGCTGGGACCAATCCAGTTTAATTTGTTCATAAACGACCTGGAGCAGTGGCGGTGCATCCATAGAGGGCGCCGGAGCGCCGCCCCCTCTCGCTCCCGCACCGCCACTGAAAGACAATACACAGATTCATGCATTGCATGAATCTGTGTATTGTCACCGCTGCCGCGCTGCCCACTATACATATGGCCGGCCTCCTGGTGAGCGCCGGCCATATGAATTAGAGCGGCGGCCGGCAGTGGGTGTAACTTGGAAGTGCCTATCAGAGCCAGCGGCTCTGATAGGCTTTCCGAATACAGCTCTCACGCTGTATTCGGCTTCCAAAAACTCCTCCCAGGTACGCATGGGGGTGCGTTCCTGGGAGAAGACTGTGTGGAGGTTTCAGCCAATCAGGTTCACCGGATCTGGTTACCGGTAACCTGATTGGCTGAAGCGACATCGAGGGCGGGAGAACACATCGAGGATGGCGCGGACCGAGGAAGGTAAGTGCAGGGCTGGGGGGGCAGGGGGGACAGGCTGCATTTGGGGGACAAACTGGCTGAATATGGGGGACAAACTGGCTGAATATGGGGCACAAACTGGCTGCATTTGGGGGGAACTGGCTGTATATGGGGGACAAACTGGCTGCATTTGGGGGGAACTGGCTATATATATGGGGACACACTGGCTGTATATGGGGGCACACTGGCTATATATATATATGGGGACAAACTGGCTGTATATGGGGGCACACTGGCTATATATATATGGGGGCACACTGGCTGTATATGGAGGCACACTGGCTGTATATGGGGGCACACTGGCTGTAAATATGGGGGCACACTGGTTATGTATATATGGGGGCACACTGGCTGTATATGGAAACAAACTGGCTGTATTTGAGGGGGCAAACTGGTGGCGTTTGGGCACAGTGGCTGCGTTTAATGGGCACAGTGGCGGTAATTGTTTGTTTTTTTTTCAGTTTGTTTGCGCCCCCCCAAAAATTTTGAGCACCAGCCGCCACTGACCTGGAGGATGGGGTAAACAGTTCAATCTCTCTATTTGAGGATGATACTAAGCTAAGCAGGGCAATAACTTCTCTGCAGGATGTGGAAACCTTGCAAAAAGATCTGAACAAATTAATAGGGTGGACAACTACATGGCATAGTGGTTTAATGTAGAAAAATGTCAAATAATGCATTTTGGTGTCAAAAATATGAATGCAATCTATACACTGGGGGAAGAACCTCTGGAGGAATCTAGGATGGAAAAGGAGCTGGAATTCCTAGTAGATGATAGGCTCAGTAAATGGCATGCAATGCCAAGCTGCTGCTAATAAAGCAACAGAATATTGGCATGCATTAAAAAGGGGTTCAACTCCAGAGAAAAAAACGATAATTCTCCCACTCTACAAGACTCTGGTCTGGTCTCATCTGGAGTAGGCTGTCCAGTTCTGGGCACCAGTCCTCAGAAAGGATGTACTGGAAATGGAGCGAGTACAAAGAAGGGCAACAAAGTTAATAAAGGGTCTGGAGGATATTAGTTATGAGGAAAGGTTGCACTTTAAGCCTTAAGGTTTCATACCTGAGCCTGATTTTGATCCAGCGCTGTGTCCTCTCTCTCCCTCCTCACAGGGCAAATTGATAGCTACATGAGCCATTTGCTCCTGCTGCTGTCAATCAAAGTCTGTGAAGAAGGAGAAGGTGGCGGGGCTGAGCTATGCTGTTTGTGTCTATAGATGCAGACAGGATGGGTCAGGATGGAGCCTGCACTAAACAGGAGGAGCCAAGAGCGCCAGCGGGGAACCCCCAGAAGAATCTGATCGGGGCTGCTCTGTGCAAAACTGTTAAACAGAGCAGGTAAGTATGACATGTTTATTATTTTATTAAAAAAAATTAAAGCCTAACATTCCCCCCTGAATGATCTAAGTACACTGCAAGGATTATAACAAACTTTGTTGCAGATTCCTACCTTTTGTTATTCTGCAGAAATCCATGTTTGTTTTTCTGTGCCTCTGGGTCTAATGAGAGTGGTTTTATAATTATCAGAACAACCAAAACATCAAGTAATCTCCACAGAAATCAGGCCAATGTGTACATTTCCCCCCAGTGTGTATGTACTACTGTTGTGCACATACAATATACCTGAGGGGGGGGGGGGGGGGGCACTGATATGGATAATAACATTTTAAAAGTGCAATGCAATCTGTGATAGAAAACATGCACAATTTTCAGAGGAATCCCTGGATGTAAATGTTTACAAGCCATATGCAATGTTCTGATTATTCGGAGGTAGCTAAAATACCTTCATTTTGTTACCATGAAAGTATATAGACTTTAGATATACACTAATGATCCTTAACTGGTGTTATTTTTACCGTTCCATTGGTTATATATAGACAAGTACAGCTTTGTGTAAGCTGCTTGGGAAAAAAACACTTCATAAAAGTTTTAACACATTTGTGGTATTTCTGAAGAAGTGACACAATCACTTTGGACTATGTGACAGCATGACAATAATCAACACTTTAAAAACAGTGTTTTAATAGGCACATCTGGATAAGATCATTAATGGTGTGATGCACGATTCCACATATAGCAGTTTGCATAGATTACAAAGTATAGTATAAGAAGGTGTGTGCATTAATTATCATATATCAATGTCATTTCGATTAGGTCTCCTAATAGGTACCTTTTATAACCAATGGATAATTAATATTTTATTTAAAAGGCAAATATTGATATTGGTCACCTGTTTTCTGTATTATATAAAATGTAATGTTGTTGGTTATTTAAACTTGTGACGGGTATGTTTGTAAATGCTTTTTGCAGTGAGCACAGCTTAGAAAGCGATAGTGACACAAGTAATAATGTACCAGTTTCAATACGGGGCTATAAATAAGCTCATTCTGTATTGCTTTTACTGTAGTCTCCAGATCTTTTTCTCCCAAAATCCATTTGTGTCCCAGAATGTTTTTTTTTCCTTTTATTTTGGCAATTCCTCAGCTCTGCACATTATATCTTTTAGGTTTTGTAGTCTACCCTACCCTAATTATATATTGTTTTTTGGAGACAGACAGGGCTTGGTGCAAGTGCACTAACTGTGCAAGTGTAATGCCTCGTACACACGAGCGGGTTTTCCGACGGGAAACTGCAAGGAATCCCGGCTGTGTGTATGCTCCCTCGCAGTTTTTCCGACGGAACCGCCGGACAAAAAAAGAGAGAACCTGCTCTCTTTTTTCCTGCTGGGATTCCCGGCTGACATTTTCCCGGCAGTTTTTGGCAGTTTTCCTATGGGAAAAATTGTGATGGAGCATACACATGGTTGGGATTCCTAACCAAAGCTCTCATCGGAGTTTTCCAGACTGGAAAACCTCTCGTGTGTACGGGGGAAAAGTTACAGAGCAGGTTCTCGGTTTTCCCCCGGGATTTCCAACGGATCTTTTCCCGTCGGAAAACCCGCTCATGTGTACTAGGCATCAGAATTGATGCTGGTTTGAAGCCAAAGGGTAGTGCCACCAAATATTAATTTGATTTAGATTTTTCTTCTCTTCGATTACTTTTTGTAAATTGATAAAATAAAACAATTAAAATATATATTTTCTAAATAATTCTTACAATACAGCATTTCTTCACACCTGCCTAAAACGTTGGCACAGTACTGTATATGTAAAGTGGGGAAAACAATTATTTGATCAGCTACCAACCAACAATAAGTCTGGCTCCCTCAGACTCGCTACAGTATGTGCTTATGTGGTACACAGATTAGTCCTGTCAATTTAAGAAGGTGCTCCTAACGACAACTCGTTATGTGTAAAAGACACCTGTCCACAGAATCTATTTCTTTCATTCAAACCTAACCATCATGGACAAGTCCAAAGAGCTGTCAAAGGACCTCAGCGACAAGATTGTAGACCTGCACAAAGCTGGAATGGGCTAGAAGACCATTAGCAAGAAGCTTGGTGAGAAGGAGACAACTGTTGGAGCAATTATTCACAAATGGAAGAAACACAAAATAACCATCAATCACCCTCAGTCTGGAGCTCCATGCAAGATTTTGCCTAATGGGGTAAGGATGATCATGAGCAAAGTGGGGGATTAGCCCAGAGCAACATGGAAGGAGCTTTTGAATGGACAGGGTCATGTATTGTAAAATCTTGGATGCGATCCTTCTTCCCTCAGCCAGAACACTGAAGATGGGTCGTGGATGGGTCTTCCAGCATGACAATGACCCAGAATTTTCCAAAGGAAAGTTTGGAGTAAGAAGAGGGGGATAAAAATGGTAGCCGATTAAAGTAGAGAAAAATATAAATCCAGCCTTGCTTATCAGATGAGTTTATACTATTAGTAATCAGGAAATATAAGTATCTTTAACCACTTCAGCCCCGAAAGAATTTACCCCCTTCCTGACCAGGCCATTTTTTTAGCGATACGGCACTTTGTCGCTTTAACTGACAATTGCGCGATCATGCAACGCTTTCTTTTAGTGGTATTTGATCACCAATGCGGTTTTTATTTTTTGCGCTATAAACAAAAGAAGAGCGACAATTTTGAAAAAAAAAACACAATATTTTTTACTTTTTGCTATAATAACTTTCCCAAATAAAAAATAAATAAAAATTCTTTATCAGTTTGGGCAATTATGTATTCTTCTACATATTTTTGGTAAAAAAATCGCAATAAGCGTATATTGATTGGTGTGCACAAAAGTTATAGCGTCTACAAAATAGGGGATAGATTTATAGCATTTTTATTATTTATTTTTTTACTAGTAATGGCAACGATCAGCAATTTATATTGGGACTGTGACATTGTAGTGGACAGATCAGACACTTTTGACACTTTTTTGGGACAATTGACATTTATACAGCGATCAAAGCTAAAAATAGCCACTGACTACTGTATAAACGTCACTGGTAGGGAAGGGGTTAACACTAGGGGGCAATCAAGGGGTTAAATGTGTTCCCTATGTGTGTTTCTAACTGTGGTGGGATGTGACTGACTAGAGGAGGAGCCAGATCGTTGTTCCTACTTAGTAGGAACAGACGATTTGTTTCTCCTCTCCTGTCAGAACAGAGATATGTGTGTTTACACACACAAATCCTTGTTTTGGCTCTCATGCCAGCAATCGCCTGCTATGGCTCTTAACAGGTTCCCGGCCATGTCACGCAGATATACTGCGCACAATGGCTATCCTGGGTGGAATCCAGTACAGGTACGTCCTACCCTTTTTCAGCCACCAGAGGGTGTGCGCGTGCTCGCTGCCAGGCAGGGTACATGATGCATGTGGCTGGCGGGCACGATCGCTGCCGGCCAGGCGCAATCGCATGCACGAGCACCAGCACAGGGATTTGTGTGTGTAAACACACAAATCCCTGTGCTGTCAGAGGAGAGGAGCCATATAGTTTGTTCTTACTAAGTAGGAAAAACGATATGTCTCCTCTCTTAGTCACTCACATCCCCACACAGTTAGAACACACTGAGAGGACACACAATTAACCCCTTGATCACCCCCCCTAGCATTAACCCCTTCCCTGCCAGTGACATTTACACAGTAATCAGTGCATTTTTATAGCACTGATCGCTGTATAAATGCCAATGGTCCCCAAAAAGTGTCAAAAGTCTCCAATGTGCCTGTCGCAGTACCGCTAAAAATCGCAGATCACTGCCATTACTAGTAAAAATAATAATAATAATAAAAATGCCATATAAATGCCATAAATCTTTCTCATAGTTTGCAGATGCTATAAATTTTGCGCAAACCAATCAATATACGCTTATTGCGATTTTGTATTACCATAATATGTACAAGAATATATATTGGCCTAAAGTGATGAAGATTTTTTTTTTTTTTAAATTGGGGATATTTATTATAGCAAAAAGTAAAAAATATTGTTTTTTGTTTATAGCGCAAAAAATAAAAACCGCAGAGGTGATCAAATACCACCAAAAGAAAGCTCTATTTGTGGGAAAAAAAGGACGCAAATTTCATTTGGGTACAGTCTCAAACGACCGCACAATTGTCAGTTAAATCGACGCAGTGCCAAATTGTAAAAAGTGCTCTGGTCAGGAAGGGGGTAAAACCTTCCCGGGGCTGAAGTGGTTAAAGGAGTTGCCTAATGCCGTGTACACACGACCGGTGTTCCCGTCGGAATAAACTCCGATGGGTTTTTCCGACGGAATTCCGCTCAAGCTGTCTTGCATACACACGGTCACACCAAATTCTGCCCGTCAAGAACGCGGTGACGTACAACACTACGACGAGCCGAAAAAAATTAAGTTCAATGATTCCGAGCATGCGTCAAATTGATTCAGAGCATGCATGGTTTTTAGTCCGTCGGAATTGCATACAGACGAACGGAATTTCCTATAGAAGTTTTTTCCGTTGGAGAAAAAGAGAACATGTTCTTTATCTAAGTCCGTCAGAATTTCCAAGGGAAAAAGTCTGATGGGGCATACACACGGTCGCAATATCCGATGAAAAAATCCAGTCTGACTTTTTCCATTGGAAATTCCGACCGTGTGTACGTGGCATTATATATATGGCGATTCGCGCAGGAGAGCTATCCTGCCGCTGTATATGTACAGGAGGCGGTCGGGAAGCGGTTAAAGTGGTTGTAAACCTTGATTTTTGGCCTGGCCATACACCCACATTGTGCTAGAACACGACTGGGTATTCAAAGTACACACAGGTTCGCCTAATTTATTAAAATTCACTATGCAAAGTATACATGAGCTAGAAAAAGTTCCAGAACTACAGGAAAATAAATATTTATAAAGAACAGGGTTGAACTGAGAATGCCACGCTCACAAATGTCTGAATAATCTTCTAGCTTCAGTTTAGTTATCTCTGTAGCTCTTCGTGTCCTATTTCTGGGTAAGCAGATTCTAATGATTCTAATTGTAGCACTACCCCCATAGGAGCTGATGGTTTAAATTTGGGCCTGCCGTTACCTTTCTGTTCCGTATGCTCGTCTCAGGGGTTCTCCCTGAAGAGTTGTCCAGAAGAAGTTTGCACCAACACAAAGTCTCTTTCAGAGGTTTTATTGAATAAAGTTTCCAACAGAGGGGATGAAGGGATGGGGAGGACTCAGGTACCTTAGTTGCGGATCACAGGAATTTTCCTAGGTCCAGAGGAACAACTGTCTCCACACTGGACTCAGCAAACACCGGATATGCCCAATCTAACCGGCCTAGCAACCGATGCGTAGCTCGATCACATATAGTCTCTGCCACAGACTTGGTGAAAATAGAACAGTCTCTGCCACAGACTTGGTGAAAATAGAACACAGCTCTCAGTGCCAGGATCTTCCAGCCTTTCCGGCAGCACTTTGAGGTAGATTATGATCCAGATGCATCCTCCTATTGAGTCCTCAATTGCTTGGTCCCTTCCAGCAGGTAATGCGACACAGGATCATCCCCAGATCGGTAGGCCCCAGTAACTCCTGGGCCTACATCTCAGTAACAGAGCCTCGGGTCAATGTGGCCCTGAGGCGGAAACTGCCAGCACCTCCCTGAGGCCATGAGGGCCCTCAGGTCGGGATCGGGTGGGTGGTGCCCACCACCAACGAACGACGACGACCCCACAAAATGGTGTTTGTCTCTTAAGTACCCTCTCCCAGAATGCACAGCGGGTTGACCACGCCCCTGAGCCGCTTCTGAAAAAGAGATACCCAATGCATTCAGCCCGCTGCCTTTCCTATTCTGACCAGTGGTGACAGCAACACCTACTGTCAGGAGGAAAATCATGCAACCAGCTGAACTGAAACAGAGTATAATTTGTAACACAATCCTTCTGAGCCAAACTATTGCTCAGACAACTATAACACATAGCGCCCATTTATTGGGAGCAGGGCGCTACATAATCAAGGTGAAATACTGCTGCATATGTAATATTTTGTCAGTTACTATTCAAAAAAATCAATTGAGTTATGCCTGTACAAAAGCTAGTATTCTCCTAAGAGTTGTTACGAAGTATGAATACAGCAATGTCATATTCACCAAAACAAATATAAGAGCAGCACTCTCCCATAACTGTCAATTTCCTCTCCCATGCTCTATGCATACTGATATCCATCTCTGTTTTCCTTTCCTTGTTTGAGATGCATCTACATCACTTCTCATTCATTTCAAACCATTTATGTTTATTATATGTATGATTAGCTGTTGACTTTAAGATAGTAATCTATAAATGCATAATTTTATTATTGTCTGAGTAATTCACCCATAGTATGATGAAATTAATCAATGACAAATCTTCATGTAAACCAGTGATTCATTCGATTTTTCTTTGTCCATGTGTGTGAATCCTGTGTAAGAACATTCCAGTGAAGAGACATTTAAATATTTGTTTTAATGCCTTCTGATAACTGTTATATTTTAAAACTGAATTAGCAAAAAAAAAAAAAAGATCACCATTTCATATGCATGTACAATAGGGGTGCACATCTTCACTGACCTCGCAATTCGATTCGATTACGATTATCCTGTCCACGATTCGATTTGATTTGATTCCGCGATGCATCACGATTATTGCACTTGGTTTTCATCCAAAAAATTCAAGCAGTTTTTATCTGTTCTTAAAAAGAAAAAAGGACAACACTCCCTGCATGTAGCAAAGTGTAAACACAGCAGACAACTTAAAGAGGAGCAGATTGCCCCCAAAATACTACAAGAGAGGGTCAGAGACTGCAGACCTACTACAGGAGATGGTCAGAGACTGCAGACATGATACAAGAGAGGGTCAGAGCCTGCAGACATGATACAAGAGAGGGTCAGAGCCTGCGGACATGATACAAGAGAGGGTCAGAGACTGCGGACATGATACAAGAGAGGGTCAGAGCCTGCGGACATGATACAAGAGAGGGTCAGAGACTGCGGACATGATACAAGAGAGGGTCAGAGACTGCAGACAATGTCCCCATAACATCCCCCCAAACTACAATTTATGCCATTTCATTAATTATGGTTTATATATGTCTTATTGTCTTAGTGATTGATTCATATGACAACTTCATTAATACCTTTTTTTTTTTTTGTATGATTTATGGTTTCGCTCATCACAGATCCCACACATGCAATGCTGCTTTAGTATGATGAAAGAGACTGTCTTTAGATGGAATAATGAGCCATAGGCCCTGTCATTCTGCAATGGAACCCCATTTATTAGAAATAGTACCTTGATACATTTAATTGAAATGAAATGTAAACATATTTCATTTAACCACGGATAGAGAACACCATTCTAGTGTTTCCACTTCTTGAAAACCAGTCTATACTGAAACCCACCCAGAAATATTTACAAAGTGAAACTATCCAGAGTTGTTTTATGGGAAATTGACATTGTAACTATTGACTTGCACATAGTCTTTTCTTCTCTCCAGGCATGCAATTCTAAACATCCCATACATATCATTTACACTGAAGTATTGGCCCCTATTAGCATTCACTCCACTTGCTAGATGTACAGCTGCTTTGGAATGCAGTCTTGCATTGTTCATTCAGCGGGATAGTAGTTCCTACAAAACTTTAGACTCATTTATCAAAATCTTGACAAAGTTCTTGAAACATCCATTATCTGTGACAGTCTGGATTGTGGGAGCTCAGAAATTCATTTTTTTTCTTATGTTAGATGTCATGTTTCCATGATTTTAGAATGAAAGTGCATGACTGTGGGGCAACTTTAAACCTTCAGAGGTTCTTTGATGAAAGAAATCCAGGTCTTCAGTGACATTTCCAGTCTTTAATATACAGAAAGTGTATTTATTAGCACTGTGATATTATAATGAATTTGAAATGACAAATTTTTGTGATCATAAAATATAACATGGGTTTCCACAGTTAACTGCTGTTGGTGCGCCATATTTAAAGCTAAACTTTAAGCTGATAAACAGGCACACTTGAATGCAGATCTTTTATCATTAATATATCATAAAATGTAAGCAGTGTAAGCACACAAATGTTACTTGGTATCAGCAGAGCGGAGTGGGAGAGGAAAAATCGTCACTAACCCGAAGCATGCTGATAGGAGGAGAAAGCACAGGCGAGAAATTAGCTCATCGTTGTGCTGCTTCTGCGTCACTATTCTACTGTAGGCTCATGACAGCCTTAGCTAAGAGGAAGTGGTCTGAATGATGCTGGCCATAGTTTAATCTAGAAGATTGAGTACACCTGAGGGTGGAAAAAAGTACTGCACAGTACAGCTCTGGGTTGAAGTTGAGTATTGCATCAAAAGCTTTAGCTTTTTTTAGTTATCTTTTCATGACCCATTAATATTTTTTTATTTCTATTTTAATTTTTTTAGCTGTTGTTCTACTTTAAGTTATTAAAGGAAATGTCTACTTATTGAAAAACCTACAAAATGGGCAGTGTTTAATTTTTTTTAGTTTAAACTGTATACATGCAGTGTATGGTGTTTTTATTGCTGTCTGTCTCCGTTAGGGGCATTTACTTTCTGTATTTGTCCTGCTGACCACTGTCATAGGTACTGCAAGTGAGAAAAACAATATTTTGAGTTTTCACCAGAACTGGAATAGAAGGTAAATCTGACAATTGTTTAATTGTGATAAGATTTCATCAAATTTTCTAAATTTCATCTAATTCTCCCTAACGAAACACAGATGGCACACAAAAAATATATAAAAGTGTCTGTTTTTTTTTTATCAAGATTTGAACCATGTATGGGCAGGCTGAATGTACCCAAGTTGATCGATCCCTAGTGACAGCAGTATTTTTTATTTATTTTTTTCTATTAGGAAGCACACTTTTGCTTTCCTTAAAATAGAATTTGTGATGTTTGACTATCGATATAATTGTTAAAAATACTAATAAATCTATAGCCAGTAAAGGGTCATTTGAAAGACAATACTACTTTTCAGTGTAATAATAGAAAATTATATTAAATGAAGCATAACAACTCATCTGAACCTACTAAGCAATAGGCAATCTGGCAATTCTAATTATATTGTAATGCCGCGTACACGCGTTCGTTTTTAATGACGAGAAAAATTACATTTTTTAAAATGGTCATTAAAAATTATCGTGTGTGGGCTTTCCAGCAGTTTTCCCGATGAGAAAAACGCAGAGAATCACAACGAGAAAAATTGGAACATGCTCTAATTTTTCACGTCGTTTTTTACATCGTCGTTTTTCTTGTCATGAAAAATGGCTGTGTGCGAAAAAAAATGCGCATGCTCAAAATCAAGTATGAGACGGGAGCGCTCGTTCTGGTAAAACTAGCGTTCGTAATGGAGATAGCACATTCGGCACGCTGTAACGGACTGAAAAGCACAAGGCTGAAAAGCGTGAATCGTCGCTCAACAAACTTTACTAACATGAAGGGTGGCGCCATCCGAATGGAACTTCCCCTTTATAGTGCCGTCGTACGTGTTGTACGTCACCGCACTTTACTCGAACATTTTTTTCCACGATAGTGTGTAGGCAAGGCAGGCTTGAGAGGAAACACGAAAAATCACATTGAGAAAAATGCAGTTTTTTTCAATGACATTAAAAACGGTCGTGTGTACGCAGCATAAATGTAAGCTGAATATAACCCATGGCTCCTGGAGAAAAAGTTAGCTATGATAACAAAGAGAAGCACATTCTTTGTTAGCAAAGACTTTGTGATGATAAAGACCTTGACTTTGGTAGGTGACATAAGGTGTACTGTACTGACCATGATCTAATGAAATGGTGTAAAAAAGGTTTAAAACCTAGTGTTTTTAATGGCTGTGTCCCTGATGAGGAGATTCATCTTCTCTATTTGTCCTTTTTACTGTTGTCATTGTCCCCAAAACAGGTAGTAAGGGGAAATCTTCTATTGACAACTGTCTAGGAGAGCTTTGGAGAGATTTGCCTCTCACTTCCTGGTTTATTTCCAGGTCAGGAAGTGAAAAGAAATATCCCTAATGGCACAGACTGCAATAAAACCACATTGGGTGTTATAAATATTACCTGCACTGTACAAAACTGAAACAAAATAGGGGAGATTTACTAAAACTGGTGCACACAGAATCTTGTGCCGCTGTGCAGAGTAACCAATCAGCTTCTAACTTCAACTTGTACAAATAAGCCCCTGTTCACATCAGGGTGATTTGACAGGCGATTTGACATGTCAAATTGCATGCCAAATTGCAGCCTATTGCCGGCAACGGCACTGTCCACTGTGCGGCGCCGCAACGATTTCCAAAAGTCGTTTCTGCAGTACTTTTGGCGACTTTGGGGGCGATTTCAATATAAATCTGTGAATGAACCCACACAGATGTCTTTCAAATCGCCCCCCCTAACTTGCACTGAAATGCGTGTTTCAATCCCGCTTTCAGTGTGAACGAGGGCTTAGCTTTGACAAAAAAAAAAAAAAAAAAAAAAACTAGAAGCTGATTGGTTACAATGTACAGCTGCACCAGAATCTGTGTGCATCAGTTTTAGTAAATCCACTTCATGTAGTAATGCGGACCTTCAATTAATCTTGGCTATTTTTTAAAGAGTATATCCAAAGCATGGCCAATGTTTCCTATTGTGAAATACTGAAAATAATTTCAGGTCCCATCAAAAAGTTCTAAGAAAGAAAGGAGTTATAGGAAAACAGCTAGTTGTTGCAGAGCAGAAAAAATAAAAACATAAAATGTGTGAGTTACCCGTATTTTCCCCTGAGAAAACATATTCTTTCTGCACAATGTTACGGTTGGAATACTGTGCCTGCATGAGTTAACAAGAAGGAAGAAACAATTTCTATGAACCTTATATATACATGTTTCTGAGCTGAGTTTACATAAATACTTTTACACTAGAATATAACCTGTCTAATCAGCAACTGTTCCTTTATGTACCATTCCTGAATGCAAATCCTTCTTTTATTTCACAATAAAAGGCACAAATAAATCCAAAGTACTCACGATTTATATTTGTTTCACTAGAAGCTACTATTTAAAAATTGCAACTATGTGCAATTAGCTTGGATACAACATGCTAGCTATAGAGGGTTTGAATCTTGGACAGTTCAGTAGGGACGGGCTGAGAGACGAACTATGTATGGGCAGGCTGTATGTTCTCCAGTTGATCGATTGATCAACTTGGGTACCACCAGCCTGTCTGATTTTATGTGCGATTATTGCTAGTGGCTATTATAGCCGCTAGTAGTAATTACTGTGTTCTTCTGACGGGGATGGTGCCCCCTTGCTGGGAGAACACAATAGCCCAGCGGAAGAGATTCCCCCATCAACACAGTCAATGTCAGAATCAAGCAATTTTATTTCCTGCAACCTGTGGTTGCAGGAAAGAAAATCACTCCATCTATGGCCAGCTTAAATGTGCTGTTGTCTCTTTAATAGACTCTCATAAGAAGCTTTGAATTTTAACTGTGGCTGTGGATTGCTAATTTTCAGTAAGTTGATTTGAAGTGAAATTTAAGCCAGAATTAAAAAGATAGATTATGAAGGATTTTTATTGCAGAAGAGACACTGAGCTACATGCCGATCTCAGTGTACATTCTCAGCACCAGGATGAATGAGCTTCTGTGCACATGTACGGGAGGTATGTCATCCTGGCCCAGCCATTCAAGATGGCTGAAGACCCAGAACCTAGATGAAGCTGGAGAGAAGATGTCAGCAACGACAAGGGAGCTCATGAACACGTGATTACTGAGAGTAGATAAATGTTGACGTTTTTATTTTTTCTGTTTCTGCAAAGTTCTCTAGCATTATGTAGGCAGTTATATTTTCATAGCTGCTAAACCAATGAAATCTGAACAAGGAGGAAAGGCATGAATTTAGTATGGCTACCATGGAGAAGTATGTAATGATCTATTAGTGGTGCTCTCTTATTTTTATTTCTCTCTCTGTCCCTATATTTTTATTGCTTTACCTTTCAAAGCATTAGCTCCTACCCTTTATATATTCATTTATGAGGTCACCTATCATAGGATCAGAGGGTGGAAGGGGATAGGGCCAGACTTGCCCCTTACTTCTTCGGCTATTCATAAATCTAGGTCTACTGATCCCTTTGTCTCATGGTAACCTTTGAGTCCAGTTTTGCTACAGGCTTACGTTAAAGTTACAAATTACTTCTCAACCGTTGATTTACAGTCAGGGACATCTGAGTAGTTTTATTTAACAGGTTAGGTATGTTGTATTCTGCAAAGCATAGTGAATATTTCCTATTCTACTGAACATTGCCCTAAAGAAATAAAGTGCACTTTGTCTGCATGTCTCCTATGTGCTGTAGTTTGCAATCATATGCATAATTCTAGTTTGCATAACAAAATGCTAGAATTATTCTATTTGTGATTCTATGTGACATGATGCTCTTCTGACCATTTGGTCTTTGAGCATGACATTTCTTTTTAGTTTGATTGATGGGGCACCTATATTTGAGGCAGCTTCTGTCTGCTATGATAACTGGAAGGTCATAAAAGTCAACAAATGCTCAAGGCCACTACATTGGACTCTAAGCTGCCCATCACAATGAACCTTCTGAGCACGTTTTTTTTCAAACCTGAAGATCATATTGTAAGCATTAGTAACAATCCAATTTAATTCTAAATGTAAGTAGTTTTCTCCCTTACCTATACTAAAATAGGGCACCGTGGGGCTTTCTTTTTAAAATCGTACTGTTATTTAATTGCTATTGAATTTCAGCACAAAGCTGAAATACTTCCTAATTTCCTAATTTCTAAGGTGATGCTGGTAGTTGAAAGTATTCTAATGATTACAATAGGTCAACAACATAAGTTATTAACTAAAACTAAGTTATAAACTAATAAAAAGTAAAAAATACAATAAAATAAAAATAAACACTTAATTCACCAATTTTTTTTCATTAAAAAGTTAAAGTGATCATTTGGGATCTTTATTTTGTTTCTCTTTTACTATCAAAATCCAAGAGTCAAATGTCAGGAAATGAAACTGGGACTTCTAGCCTAGCATAGCTGAATCCAATAGCCATTCATTAGGTTCTATCAACTTAGAACTCATGCTTCTGTTATTTAACTTAGTGATCATTATTTTTGGGCCACTGATGACTTATTTTTTTAGCTCTCATTGGGGGGGGGGGGGGATTTATCAAAACTGTAGCAGCCAGAATCCAGAGCAATTGTGCTTAGCAACTAATTAGCTTCCACCTTTCACTTTCAAAGCTTAACTTTACAGGCTAAAGATAGAAGCTGATTGGTTGCCACGCATAGTTGCTTTAGATTCTGGCTGCTTCGATTTTGCAAAATTTTCCCCAATTATATCTCATTGTTAAAAACAATGGTTGTGCCAAATAATGATCATTATAGGAGAATTAATTCAGCCTTTTGTAGCAGTAACTGGACACAAGAATTCTGGGATAGTCTCACAATACAGTTCTCATGCTACCATGGTTCATTAGTTCATCCAGTTGATAGTTATTTTTATATGGTGCCAAAGAACATACAGGAGTTTATTTACTAAAGACAAATAGGCTGTTCACTTTGCAAGGAAAGTTGTCCCTGGGCTTAGTGACAGTATATATTGTTATCACTTAACGCCATCCTGTATGCCAGAGAAGCTATTTAACAACACTATTTAGCATAAGACTTACTATATTCTAGGTCAATTGTTGCACAGTGCATCAACTATACTTACAGGAACAATGAGGAAAAGTGAGAGTTCCTAGTTGGATTAACATACTTTCTTTACATTCTTCAGCTCAGCTGTAATGAATATCAGGCAAGCAAGTAAATGGAGGGCAGCTGTCCCGGATATTCCACTGATGTGCATAAGTGTCCTCAGCTTTTTAGCTTAGGCCTAATTTCCCATTTGTTACCACCTGTGTAACCATGATCAGAAGATTGGTGACAATGACCAAAAAACTTTATATACAATACAATATTGCATATACATGTAATATATATATATACAGTATCTCACAAAAGTGAGTACACCCCTCACATTTTTGTAAATATTTTATTATATCTTTTCATGTGACAACAATGAAGAAATTACACTTTGCTACAATGTAACGTAGTGAGTGTACAGCTTGTATAACAGAGTACATTTGCTGTCTCCTCGTAATAACTCAACACACAGCTATTAATGTCTAAACCGCTGACAACAAAAGTGAGTACACACCTAAGTGAAAATGTCCTAATTGGGCCCAACTAGCTATTTTCCCTCCCAGGTGTCATGTGACTCATTAGTGTTACAAGGTCTCAGGTGGGAATGGGGAGCAGGTGTGTGAAATTTGGTGTTATCGCTCTCACTCTCTCATACTGGTCACTGGAAGTTCAACATGGCATCTCATGGCAAAGAACTCTCTGAGGATCAGAAAAAAAATATTGTTTCTCTATATAAAGATGGCCTAGGCTATAAGAAGATATACAGCGGTCTAACAGGACAGGTCCCACTCAGAACAGGCCTCACCATGGTCAACCAAAGAGGTTTAGTGCACAAGCTTAGCGTCATATCCAAAGGTTGTCTTTGGGAGATAGAGGTATCAGTGCTGCCAGCATTGCTGCAGAGGTTGAAGGAGTGGGGGGTCAGCCTGTCAGTGCTCAGACCATACGCCGCACACTGCATCAAATTGGTCTGCATGGCTGTCATCCCAGAAGGAAGCCTCTTCTAAAGATAATGCACAGGAAAGCCTGCAAACAGTTTTCTGAAAACAAGCAGACTAAGGACATGGATCACTGGAACCATGTCCTGGGATCTGATGAGACCAAGATAAGCTTAATTGGTTCAGAAGGTATTAAGCATGTGTGACAGCAGCCAGGTGAGAAGTACAAAGACAAGTGTGTCTTGCCTACAGTGAAGCATGGGGGTTGGAGTGTCATGGTCTGGGGCTGCCAGCACTGGGGAGCTACAGTTCATTGAGGGAACCATGAATGCCAATATGTACTGTGACCTACTGAAGCAGAGCATGATCCCCTCCCTTCGGAGACTGGGCCGCAGGGCAGTATTCCAACATGATAACTGACCCCAAACACACCTCCAAGATGACCAGTGCCTTGCTAAAGAAGCTGAGGGTAAAGGTGATGGACTGGCCATCCAGACCTAAACCCTATTGAGCATCTGTGGGGCATCCTCAAATGGAAGGTGGAGGTCTCTAACATCCACCAGCTCAGTGATGTCATCATGGAGGAGTGGAAGAGGATTTCAGTGGCGACCCTGTGAAGCTCTGGTGAATTCCATGCACAAGAGGGTTAAGGCAGTGCTGGAAAGTAATGGTGGCCGCACAAAATATTGAAACATTGGGCCCAATTTGGACATTTTCACTGACTTTTGTTGCCAGTGGTTTATACATTAATGGCTGTGTGTTGAGTTATTTTGAGGGGACAGTAAATTCCCACTGCTATACAAGTTGTACACTCACTACTTTACATTGAAGCAAAGAGTCATTTCTTCAGTGTTGTCACATGAAAAGATATAATAAAATATTCACAAAAATGTGAAGGGTGTACTCACTTTTGTGAGATACTGTATATACCACTCTAATTTTGAAAAAGATTCCTGCACTATTTTTGGTAATTTTAGGTGCGACTTGCATAGACATCTGTGCATGAAGTCGCACAGATGTCCACAAGCCACACATGAAATCGCACTGACCGTCACCTTTGAAAGCACGCTAAAGTAGTGCTATTTAAAAGCTGCATTCAGTGTGAACCGGGCCTCAATGTATTATGTAGCATATTACCTTTATTGTAATGACATTATCCAATACAAGTTTGAACTCATGTTCTTACATTATGTGTATCTAAACCCAAGAACAAAAATGTAATTTAATTACCGGTCATTAAATATGGTAGCTGCATTAGTAGCTTTTTTTGCTCCCTCGCTGTTCTCTATATATGGAGGGGAAGCATTGTCACCCTTCGACAGGGATCGTTGTTAGAAATACAGAACATCGCCCTCTCATATTCATAACAAAGGGAGAGGTGTTCTGTAGTCCACAGACAGCTGTAAGCAACATAACAAATAAGAATGCTGCAGAAGCAGCGTTAGGGGAATTTGTGAAAGACAGAGGATTAGGACATGCCTCCAACCAACAAATGTCAGTGCAGGCAACAGATTCAGGTACCTGTTGTAAGCAGGTACCTGAATCTGGGGCATGCGCCACGCATTTAGCATCACTGAAATCATTAACAAAAAGTGTCAGATAGGTACAGGGAAAGGTAGATATGCTGTGGATTGCAGACACAATCATTACCATTGTAATCATAGACCCCTATCATACTAGTGTGATTTTACCGCACTAAAACACACTTTTCAGCACGACAAAAGCGCATTAAAACGATTCCCCTTTAAATCCTATGTAACTGTTAGCATTACCGTGTTGTGGGTGCCCTCAGTTTTGGAAATTTGTGCATGCTGCATCTTTAGTGTAGTTTTCAAAAGTGCACCAAAAATGCACCTTCCATTGTAAGTTAATGGGAACCCATTAAAAGTGTGTTTTTTGGTGCATTTTTTGAGTCACATGTCCATGTTTCACAGCTGCATGCTGGGAGTCATGAAACCAGAAAGCACACCAAAAATGTGAGGACAGCACTGCATCCCAGGACAGGTAAGTGTCCTTTTACTAAAAGTCAGTAGCTAGTCCCCTTCTGTCCCCTCCCCATCCTCTTTAAAGTTGAGCTCTAGGCACAGATTTTTCCCTCACAGAGGATATAAATTCACATTGTGCAACCTAAAACCATTACACTCCCAAATATTACCATACAAATAAGCAGTGACCTCATCAATGTGCTGAAAATAACCTGTGCAGAGTAGGGATGAGCTTTATATTCAAGTCGAACATGAGTTCGACTCGAACATTGGCTGTTCGCCCGTTCGGCGAAAAGCGAACAATTTGGGGTGTTCGCGGTAAATTCGAAAAGCCACAGAACACCCTTTAAAAGTCTATGGGAGAAATCGAAAGTGCTAATTTTAAAGATTAATATGCAAGTTATTGTCATAAAAAGTGTCTGGGGTCCTGCCCCAGGGGACATGTATCAAGGCAAAAAAACGTTTTAAAAACGGCAGTTTTTTCGGGAGCAGTGATTTTAATAATGCTTAAAGTGAAACAATAAAAGTAAAATATTCCTTTAAATTTCATACCTGGGGGGTGTCTAAAGTATGCCTGTTTCCTGTGTTTAGAATTGTCCCTGCACAAAATGTAATTTCTGAAGGAAAAAAAAAACATTTAAAACCACTCGCGGCTATAATGAATTGTTGGGTCCCCGGCAATACAGAGAAAAGTCATTGAAAAAAATGGCAGTCCATTACCAATGACTTTTATCTGTATTGCCGGACCCGACAATTCATTAATAGATGCGAGTAGTTTTAAATTACTTTTTTTCCTTCAAAAATGACATTTTGCGCAGGGAACCAAAATTAAAAAAAAAAAATGCGTGGGGATCCCCCCAAAATTCCATTACCAGGCCCTTCAGGTCTGGTATGGATATTAGGGGGAACCCCGGGGGGAAAAAAGCGTGGGGTTCCCTCAAATTCCATATCAAGCCCTTTAGATTGGATCACCGCGGGACATAGTGTCCCTATGTCCCGCGGTGATCCGATGTCCAGCGATGCTGCAGTCTCAGTCTCCACTCCACACGATACCCCATGACGTAAGAGGGGGCGGGGTCACCCGTCATAGGGTAAGCCAAGGCTTTCCCCGGCAAGCGGGGAATACCCAATGATGTGACGTCACGGGGCGGGGTCACCCGCCGACGTCAAAGGGTATTCCCCGGCAAGCGGGGAAAGCCGAGGCTTACCCTATGATGTGACGGGTGACCCCGCCCCCTCTTATGTCATGGGGGTTTCGTGTGGAGTGGAGACTGGAGGAGACTGCAGCATCACTGGACATCGGATCACCTCGGGACATAGAGAACAGTGCTGGACAGACTGGATTACATCGCTGGAATGTTTTTTTTATTTTTTATTTTTTTATTTTTAATAAAGGACTTATCCCAACTGTGTCTGTGTGCTTTTTTACACTTTTTTTGTGAAATGGAAGGGGTACAATGTACCCCATTACCAATTCACATAGGGGGGCGGAATCTGGGGGTCCCCTTTGTTAAAGAGGGCTTCCAGATTCCGATAAGCCCCCCACCCGCAGACCCACACAACCACCGGGCAAGGGTTGTGGGGATGAGGCCCTTGTCCCCATCAACATGGGGACATCCTCCCCCCATGTTGAGGGCATGTGGCTTGGTATGGTTCAGGAGGGGGGGCGCTCTCTCGTCTCCCCCTCTTTTCGTGTGGCCTGCCAGGTTGCGTGCTCGAAAAAGGGTCTGGTATGGATTTTTGGGGGGGACCCCACGCCATTTTTTTTAATTTTGGTGTTGGGCTCCCCTTAATAACCACATCAGACCAGAAGGGCCTGGTAATGGAATTTTGGGGGGGACCCCACACATTTTTTTTTTAAATTTTGGTTCCCTGCACAAAATGTAGGTGTGTGTGAATCCACGCTAAGGATTTTTAAATACTGGCAGACATAAATAAATGAATAAATATGTAAATAGAACTGCAGCCTCTACTGGTTACTGTCACCATAGGTGAAGTAAAGGAATTGGAGAGAAAAGGAAAAAGATAGTAGAGTGTGGCGCTGTTCTATGTGATACCATCAATCAATAAATAATTCTAAAATGTGTAATGACACAGACATCATGTGGTGTAAAAGATAGATGAATAACAATATATATGGTCCAGACTTTAAATGGTACAAAAGTGCATACCTGCTTGGTGCAAATAATGCAAGTGAACAATAGATATAAATTAGTGCTTCAGTGCAGTAAATAAACTAATGTGCAAACAAAAACAGAAAAACTTCATTAAAAAACTGTCAAAAATGATAAATCGCTGCAATCAATGCAAAACAGCTGGTGCAAGCATATTAACCACTTCTCCACCAAGGACATCATATGACGTCCTTGACTTTGAGGGGGGAGATCTGAATGATGCCTGCAGATATCATTCTGTCATTCTGTCATGCCGGCAATTCTAAAAAAAAAATAAAAAAAAAATGCATGGGGTCCCCCCAAAATTCCATTACCAGGCCCTTCAGGTCTGGTGTGGTTATTAAGGGGAACCCCACACCAAAATCACCTACTATCTTTTTCCTTTTCTCTCCAATCCCTGCGCAAAATGTAATTTTTGAAGGAAAAAAAGTCACAGATAAAGGTCATTGAAAAAAACAGTATGGATTTCCCTTAATATATACCACACATGGACTCAAGTTCTACTACTTTACTGTAACAAAGGCATAATATTTAACAAGGACACAGTCTGCTAATGTGTTTAATTTGTCACGTTATCCTCAAGTGATATTAAAGTCGTGTTTTGTTTTTATTAAATAACAAACATGTTATATTTACCTGCTCTGTGCAGTCGTTTTGCACAGAGCAGCCTCAATCCTCCTTTTCTGGGGTGTACCGCCAGTGCTCCTGGCCCTACCTTTCTGCCGTGTGCCCCCATAGCAAGCAGCTTGCTATGGGGGCACCTGAGCCGCGCCCTGTGTGTCCAATGGAGCTGCGTCTCAGCCCCTCCCCCTCTCTCTCATCATTGGCTCACTGACTTTGATTGACAGCTGAGAGATACAAGGGTGCCCACTGCTGTTTTTCTCAGCCAATTGGGGGGGGGGGGGGAGGCTTGGACAGCGAAGCTCTCTTGCAACATCGCTGGATCCAGATGGGGCTCAGGTAAGTATTAGGGCGTCTGAGGGGGCTGCTCCACACACAAGGTTTTTTAATTTGAATGCATAGAATGCATTAAGATAAAAAAACCTACTGCCTTAAGAACCACTTTAATTATAGCCTGCCCACATCCTGATCTGGAAGAAATACACAAAGCACACCAAGATTCAAGTAATAATACACATCTCTTATACAGTAATTAGAAAATACTTTCTTAATCTGAAGTTCAGTTTTAGAGTAAATACAGCAGTGAGAAGTGTGCTCCAAACCGCCTTATGGTCTCAAAATAGTTATTTATGCCAAGTTTCACTGTTTCACTTCTAAAAAATTTGACTCTTTCAGGAGTGTCAGATTGTTCAGTAGAGATGGGCGAACAGTTCAGGCCGAGCAAAACTTCCATCCGAATATCGTCTGTTCGTCCGTCCAGCGAATTTTAACTGAAAATTGCCCGGTCATGCAATGTTGTAGCCATACAAAATTTATGTCCTTTTTTTCCCCACAAATAGAGCTTTCTTTTGGTGGTATTTGATCACCTTTGCGGTTTTTATTTTTTGCGCTATAAACAAAAGAAGAGCGACAATTTTGAAAAAAACACAATATCTTTTACTTTTTGCTATAGTAAATTTCCCATTTTTTTTTTTAAAAACAATTGTTTTTCCTCAGTTTTAGGCCGATGTGTATTCTTCTACATATTTTGGTAAAAAAAAAATCGCAATAAGCGCATATTGATTGGTTTGCGCAAAAGTTATAGCGTCTACAAACTATGGGAAAGATTTATGGCATTTATATGGCTTTTTTATTTTTTCAATTTTTTTTACTAGTAATGGCAGTGATCTGCGATTTTTAGCGGTATTGCAACATTATGGTGGACAGGTCGGACACTTTTGACACATTTTTGGGACCATTGACACTTACAGAGCGATCAGTGCTATAAATATGCACTGATTACTATGTAAATGTCACTGTCAGGGAAGGGGTTAACACTAGGGGGCGATAAAGGGGTTAACTGTGTTCCCTATGTGTGTGTTCTAACTGTTGGGGGATGGGACTAACTAGGAGAGATGACAGATCGCTGTTTCTACTTTGTAGAAACACACGATCTGTCATCTCTCTTCTGACAGCTCTGTTTACACACACAAACCCCCGTGCTGCCGTTCGTGCACCGAGTTCCTCGCTGTGCAGCGGGCGCGCGCCTCCGGTGTCCCTTGCGCGCCCTCTGGTGGCTCTCCTGGTCATATATACAGAATTTCGCCCAGGAGAGTTATTCTGCCGCAGTATATCTGTGTGAGTCGGTCGGGAACCGGTTAACAACCGATGAGTCATCAGCTGTCAATGGGCTTCCCCGCTGACAGCTTAATTAAAAAAAAACATTGCCAGCAATAAAAAAGTGAAAAATAAATGGTGTGGGGTCCCCCCCCCCCAGTCCATACCAGGCCCTTCGGATTTGATATGACTTTTAAGGGAATTTTTTTTTTTAAAACTGCATCGGGTCCCTCAAAATTTCATATCAGACCCTTATCTGAGCACCCAGCCTGGCAGGCCCTTTAACAAGGGGGCTCCCAGATCTTGCCCCCCCCATGTGAAAGAGTAGGGGGTACGTTTTACCAACAAAGTGTCAAAAATTTATAAAAACAGTAGACAGGTTTTCAACAATTTATTTATTAAAAAAGAACAAAAAAAACAATGTTCCCCCCATGTA
This sequence comes from Rana muscosa, assembly GCA_029206835.1. Lineage (NCBI taxonomy): Eukaryota > Metazoa > Chordata > Amphibia > Anura > Ranidae > Rana > Rana muscosa. The sequence continues at coordinate 373,189,749 of CM055116.1, forward strand.
GATACGCCGCCCGCCTGCCTGCAGCCACTACGGACCCAAAAAAAAAAAATTCCGTCGTCAATGAAGGCTAGCCGCCTACTGTAGGCTCCGACATTTGACAGTTCTTATATAGGTAAGGGGCAGAGCCACATGGCGACATCACCTGGTGGTGCCATCCCATTGTGACGTCACTGACCCAGTATGCACTGGGTGACGTCGCCAGGTGACTCCGCCACTTACCTATATAAGAACTGTCAAACTGCGGAGACTGCAGAAGGCAGTCAGCCTTCATTGACGACAAAGCATTTTTCTTTTTTCAGGTCCGGAGGTGACGGCGGGCGGCGGACCCCCATACCCTTTTTATGGCCAATTACTTGTATATAAGCCTTCAAAATGGAGACTTTTGATTTCTCAAATTTGACTACCATAGACTTCAATGGAGTTCACGGTTCAGAGTAGAACTTTTCCCCAGTTCAGGAGTTCCGCTGCAAACCTAACAGGCGGGTCTTTGGCCCATCTCCATTGTTCAGGCCCCCCCACTGCTCAAGCTCCCCATCCACTATGTTACTGTTCTCTCTCTGCTCCTTGTGTTCACTGTGCAGAGGAACAGGAGCAAGGATCAAGAGGAAGTACAATGCATGAGAAAAAAAAAAATGAGTTTCATTTTAACACTAAAAGCATCAAATGATATGTTTAATATTTTCACAAATGCAAAACAAACAAAAGAAGGCCTCTTCTGTACTAAAAATCCTGCCTAATTTTTTTATTTTTTTTGGAAGCTAAAGTTTCACGTTAAAGTGGTTGTAAACCCAATTTTTCAACTTGCACCTACAGGTAAGCCTAGATTAAGGCTTACCTGTAGGTGCAAGAAATATCTCCTAAACCTACACGGTTTAGGAGATATTTACTAAAAATGACAGGTGCCGCTGTAGACAACGGCGCATTCATGGGTTTAATCCCATTCACAAAATCGGCTACTTCCCAGCAATCGCTGGGCGTAGCCGAATGTGCCGGCTCTCGCGCGCATGCGCAGAGTGACGTCTCCGCCGCTCCGGCCAATCACAGCGCCGGAGCGGCGCTGTGATTTCCTGGTGCGGCGATAGCCGGAAGTAACCTTCCGGCTATCGCCGCAGCGATGGATGCGCCTGAAGAGGGAGACCAGGACGGCTTCGGGGGCCCCGATCTAAGGTAAGTGATGCATAATGAGCTATTATGCTAGTCATATTAGCTCATTATGCCTTTCTCTTAAAGGTGGTTATGAAAAAAAAATAAAAAAATTATCGGGTTTACAACCACTTTAAGCTTTGGCTGTCGTATAAATCCCAGCAACTGTTTATATGAGGATAATTCAGAATTCCTTCCTAACATTGGGAAGGGCATTGAGCAGATATTCAACAAGTAAGAAGTATACATGGGCAAAGGAATATACAATCAATGGGTGTTTATGATTCCTTTTGAATATCGCTGTTATATTAGTGGTTTGAATATTGCTTTGAATTTAAACAAAATAATACAATCAGGAAGAAAAAAAAACATAACATTACAAATACAATAGTATAGAGATGACTATATATTTATCAATGAATGATGGAAAAGGTAAATAAGATGGAAGAGTCTTACTTATTTGGGGGAGGATATTTTAAACTACAAAAATATTGCATTTCTTCTACAGTATCAAAAAAGATGCTGAGGGTATCTCGTCATTCACACCTAATTTGTCACGGACAAATGTTCCTGCATAAATACTTGAGTGGAACTACTGAAGGAGAACAATTGGAGTTCTTAAATTAGAACTACAGTGGAACCTCGGATTACGAGCATAATCCGTTCCAGGAGAATGCTCGTAATCCAAAGTACTCGCATATCAAAGCGAGTTTCCCCATAAAAGTCAATGGAAACAAAAATAATTTGTTCTACATTGGCATGCAATACCGCATGTGGCCAGAGGTGGGGGGCGCCGGAGAGCCTCGGAAACACCCGGAAAGACCCAAGGACAGCTCGGCTGAACTCAGAAGACCTTGGAAAGTCTCTGGAACGGAGTATTTCCGAGGTTTTCCGAGCATTTATGAACGGCTCCACTCGGCTCTGCTCGGCTCTGGCGCCCCCCCACCTCAGGCCAAACGCGGTACTGCACACCGCTTTGGCTTGAATCCTGCTCGTTTTGCGAGACAACACTCGCAAACCGAGTCAGGATTTTTAAAAATACAGTGCTCGTATTGCGAAACGCTCGTTAACCGCCTTACTCGCAATCAGAGGTTCCACTGTATAGGCAAAAACTTTTTTTTCTCATTTTGGATAGCGTAAGGGAAGGTTATACCACTATCTGTTTTTTTCTTGCCATCCGTGTCCCATTGGGGAGATTTACCTTTACTTCCTTTCCTATAGCCAAATCAGGAAGTGAGAGGGAATCCCTGTAAGCTCATTGGGGCCCCCTAGGCCACCATAACTAGTGTCCCTACTTTTCTGGGGACAACTTAAAATTTTGGATTTTCTTTTACTTTTACTTTCAATGATAACAGTAAACAGGACACATAGAGAGGATGAACCTCCCAAATGTGGGCACAGATAGCAAAAAAAAAAAAACTGACAGGTGTTCTAAACCATCTTCACTCTATCCAAAACAAAAATATTTTTTTTTGCCTTTAGTTATACTTTAATATGTCCCTATTAGATGCTAACTTTACAGTTTTCTTTGGAGGGCACCTTATTCAAGCAAGAGTATCCACATTCCTTCCTGGAATGACATTTGTTTATTTCCAAATATGTAGACAACAGGGAGCCATTGGGTTGAGTTTGTAAAAACAACTAGGTTGTTCACTTTGCAAGGGATATTTCCCATAGCTAGTGTATGTGTTGAAAATTTGTAGGGAAGAATACTCGATTACAAGAAAAATATGAATAGCTTTGCTTGCACATGATTGGATGATGAAAGTCAACAGAACTTCAGCTCATTTATTTGCCTTGGAAACTGAACAGACTATTTGCCTTTGGTAAAGCAACCCCTATGTTTCATGTATGGCAACAATGTCTAAAAGTGAAATGGCACTGGATGAAAATAAATTTCCTTATCTACTTGGTAACCAACTTTATTATTATAATAGCTTCACACAACATGTTACTAAATGAACTGATTCTGGGCTTTCAAATGTCCTCCCAGACTTTATCTTCCTAGTGGTAAACTTTTATTTTGCTAAGTCATGGAAATCTCCAACGGAACACCATGAATTTACTAAAGATAACATCTTGTTGATAATGATTCTAAAGAAGATGATAAGCATAAATGACAAACAGAAGCAGTTTGAGATAAGATGAGGTCCATAGATTAGGCCCATACAGTCATAAAAGTTATCACCTAATAAAAATTGGACAGGAAGCTGAAAGGAATGTGGGAGTAGATCAATATCAGCGAATGACAAACATTTGATGGCAGATTGAAGGATTTGATGAGTCTGAAGCCTCGTACACACGACCAGTTTTCTCGTCAAGAAACAACAAGAAAACTGTTGGGAGAGCTTTCTTGCCGAGAAAACCGTTTGTGTGTATGGTTTCTCATCGAGAAAACTGCCGGGAATCTCGACAAGAAAAATAGAGAACCTGCTCTCTATTTTCTCGTCAGGATTCTTGTCGGCCTGTTTCCCGACGAGAAAACCGGTCGTGTGTATGCTTTTCCGAGTCTTAAAAAATTGCGCATGCTCAGAATCAAGTATAAGACGGGAGCGCTCCTTCTGGTAAAACTAGCGTTCCTAATGGAGATAGCACATTTGTCACGCTAAAACGAACTGAAAGCAGGAAGACTGAAAAGCACGAATCGTCTCTCCCCAAACTTTTACTAACACGCGGTAATACGAGATCAGCAAAAGCAGCCCAAGGGGTGGCGCCATTGGAATCGAACTTCCACTTTATACTGCCATTGTACGTGTTGTATGTGAGCACGCTTTACAACAACGAGATTTGGAATTGACAGTGTGTATGCAAGGAAAGCTTGACAAGAATCTCGTCGAGAAAAACTACGTTTTTTAATCTTGTCAAGCTTGACAAGAATCTCGTCGACAAAAACTACGTTTTTTTTTACGACGAGATTCTCAGTCGTGTGTACGAGGCTTGACTCTTTTTCCTTCTTCTTTTACCTATTGCTATTTATTGCACATAAAAGGTCTCATGGAGCCAGTAGTATTCTGAAAAAGATGTAGCAACTCAAGTTAATCTCAATAACATTGGGAGGAAACCTCTTTCTAGCTCTTGCTAGTGAATGATCAATTTCCACTGAATTACAAAAATTATTATTAGCTTGATTTTGTTGAGATTGTTGCTGATATTACTATATGGAATAATGACATAAACTGTTTTCTTTTATTTTTTTAAAATAATATTGAAAACTGCCAAATAATACTGAGGTGGGGGCATCATGCCAAGACATAATAAGGTTGAATTTACCATTAAAATATAAAACATACAAAAGCAGTTGCTTCTTATATATGTTTATATATCAGCTTGAAAGAGCAATATCGTAAAGACTCAACCCATTTGCAGTTGATGCTAAAATATACTGTATATTCCCTTGATTAGGAAATAGATATATACAGAAGTTAAATAGCAAAAATAGCTGTTGAGAAAAGACAAACTGTCATTATGTTAAGCAATTTCTCAAAAAGCAAGGCACTAAACAGCATCTTAGACAAGTTTAGTCTGGAGTGCCCATTGATAATAATAGCAATAGCAATAATAGCCTTCCTTCTTTTTGAGAGGAAACACAAAAATCTGCTATTCGCTAAAGCTGGCCATACATGGATTAGATCTCGGTTGGTTCAGCAGGGACCAGACAAGATTGGATCCATATATGGGAAGACTGGTTGTACTAAAGTCGATCTAGCCTGTCAGGTTTTTGACATGAAATTACTGCCTGCAGCTATGGCCACTAACAGTAATCATTGTGTTCTGCTGGCAGAATGCAATAGAGCTGCAGCAGTAAGCATTTCCCCATCAGGGAAATTCGAGCATGGTTGCAGGAAAGAAAATCGAATCATCTATGGCTTACTTAAAGGGTAAATTTAGACACGCATATAAATCTTCTTTGCCTCTGAAGCCTGATCTGCATTCGGATCGCACTCCAGAGACAACTGAAAGGCGGTGAGGAAGTAATGCGACAACTCATCACCACCTGTTTTAACCCCATTTTTGCTAACAAATAAGCCGCAATTAAGCCGCAACCGCGTATTTTTGCTGCCTTCCCAACAGCAAGTTTAAACAAAGCCTTAAACTGATTGTAAACTTTCTTTTTTTTTTTTCAAATAATAAATATGTCATACTTACCTACTGTGTTCAATAGTTTTGCACAGAGCAGCCCTAGTCCTCCTCTTCTGGGGTCCACTGTCAGCAGTGGCGTAGCATGTGGCGACGGTCGCCCCGAGCGCAAATTTATGAGGGGCGCAGTGGCAGGCGGCAGGTTACCTGCAGCTCTTCTCCTGCGCTGTGCAGTCTAGGAGACTGTGAGCTCTTCTGCTTCGCTATGAGGAAGAAGTTGCGGTGCAGTCCTGGCTTAGGCTCCAACGATGACACTGACACAGCAGTGAGTAAATGAACACTGAAGACCATCCGTGATGATCCCAGGGATTGTGACCATGCGGAGACTGGGCGGAAGGAGGAGGGCAGGCAACTCACGAGGCATCCTCTCCATTATACGCCACTCCCCACACACGAGGTCCACGTGCGACATGCTGTCCGTCCACTTATCCCGCCCCACAGCCCGGACTTCTGACCACCGCCCCGCTTCTCCTGAGTCCTGCATGTGCCTGTCAGTGTGCTGCTATGCGGCCCTGGCATCGACCACCCCAGGACTGGAGGAAATAGGGGCCAGGAGGAAGAGGATGAGGCATCATCCACACAGACAGAAGCCCCTCCTTACCAACATCTGCATGGACATTGTGAGTACGCCTCTACAGAGGAAAGCTCTGAACGGGATGATGGCAGGCAGCCAGGGGGGGGGGGGGGGGCTGGGGCTAAGCTCTGAACTGGAATCTGTGGGGAAGAGAGCTTTGTTTTTGGGGGGGAGATGTACACAGCGCACCCCCCCTCAACCCTGCATGCTGCACACAGCGCACCCCCTTTAACCCTGCAAGCCACACACAGCGCACCCCCCTCAACCCTGCAAGCCACACACAGCGCACCCCCTCATCCCTGCAAGCCACACACAGCGCATCCCCTCAACCCTGCAAGCCACACACAGTGCACCCCCCCTCAACCCTGAAAGCCACACACAGCGCACCCCCTCAACCCTGTATGCCACACACAGCACACCCCCAACCCTGCACGCCACACACAGCACACCCCCCAACCCTGCACGCCACACACAGCGCACCCCCCTTAACCCTGCACACCACACACAGCGCACCCCCTTAACCCTGCACGCCACACACAGCACACCCCCTCAACCCTGCACGCTGCACACAGCACACCCCCCAACTCTGCACACCACACACAGCGCATCCCCCTTAACCCTGCACGCCACACACAGCGCACCCCCTCAATGCTGCACACAGCGCACCCCCTTAACCCTGCACTCCGTACACAGCGCACCTCTGAACCCTACATTCCGTACAAAGCGCATCCCTCAGCCTTGCACTCCATACACAGCGCACCCCTCAACCCTCATTGCTAATAATTTGTTCTATTTCTTCTTTTCTGTCTATTGGTGAGTCCCGTCACTTCTGCAGTCTGTGGTGTGCAGGCAGTGAGATGATGTGTTTTAACCTTAAGCAACAAATCATTGGGTTGTAATGATGTGCTGTAACCTCTAGCAACCAATCAGTGAGCCGTAATGATGTGCTGCAATGTCTAGCAACCAATCAGTGAGCAATAATAATGTGTGTAGTGGTCAGTATAGGAATCAGGTAGGCCAGTGTAGTGGTCAGTATAGGAATCAGGTAGGTCAGTGTAGTGGTCAGCATAGCAATCAGATAGGTCAGTTTAGTGGTCAGTGTAGGAATCAGGCAGGTCAGTATAGGAATCAGGTAGGTTAGTATAGTGGTCAGGTAGGTCGGTGTAGGAATCAGGTTGGTCAGTACTACTGTACTAGCAGAAGGGATTCAGAGAGTGCTAAAAATCTGCGGGTTAGGAGGCGCAAATCTCTTGCCCTGCCCCGGGTGCTAACAACCCATGCTACGCCACTGACTGTCAGCACTCCTGGCTTTGCCTCTTCTGCTAGTGCCCCCATATGAGGCTGTTTCCTATGAGGGCACTTGTACAGGCTCGATCTCAAGCCATGCTGCTTGCATCTATAGACAGAGACAATGATGGAGATTTGCTAAAACTGGAGCACTCAGAATCTGGTGCAGCTGTGTATGGTAGCATATCAGCTTCTAACTTCAACTTGATCAATTAAGCTTTGGCAATGAAACCTGGAAGCTGATTGGATTCTATGCAGAGCTGCACCAGATTTTGCACTTTCTAGTTTTAGTTAATAACCCCCAATGTCTCTCTCCTCACAGGATTTAATTGACAGCAGCAGGTGCCATTGCTTCCATGTCCAGTGAGGTGGGAGAGAGCTGCTGCTCTCAGGGACAGTACTGTATCTATATTGGGCTTAGGGAAGTATAAGGGGGGCTGAAGGGGATCCTCTCCACAGATGTTTTTTTTTACCTTTCTTACCTTCAGCCCCCACATCCAATCACTGGCTAAATCTTGCTGCCTTAACCTCTGTAACATCTCCAGAATTCACCCCTTCCTGACTAACGACACCACAAAGCAACTTATCCACTCCTTGGTTATTTCCCGCCTCGACTACTGCAAATCTCTTCTAATGGCCTACCCTTACACGGGCTATCCCCCCTTCAGTCTATTATGAATGCTGCTGCTACACTCATACACCTCACTAACTGATATGTGACTGCTGCCCCTCTCTGCCAATCCCTTCACTGGCTTCCACTACCCCACTGTATAAAATTCTAAATACTAACCACAAAATACAAGGCCATCCACAACATTGCCCCCAGCTACATCACCAACCTCATCTGCAGATATCGCCCAAATCATCCCCTCAGCTCCTCCTAGGGCCTCCTGCTCTCTAGCTCCCTTGTTACCTTCTCCCATGCTAACCTACAGGACTTCACTAGAGCCTCTCCCATTATCTGGATCTCCCTGCCCTGCTATATTCGATCAGCCCCTACCCTATCCACCTTTAGGAGATCCCTGAAAACTCATTTATTCAGGGGAGCCTATCCCACACCCACCTAAGAACTGTAGCGAGCCACCCCCATCAAATCATCCCCTGTAACTATTACCTTTTGTGCCACCTCCCCCTCCCGTTAGAATGTAAGCTCTACGAGCAAGGCCCTCCTGTCCCTTCTGTATTGAACTGTACTGTAATTGTGTTGTCCCCCTTCTACATTATAAAGCGATGCGCAAACTGTTGGCGCTATATAAATTGTGTATAATAATAATAATTAAGGTAAAAGAAAAAAAAAAAACGTAAGTCTTTAAAGTGGTTGTAAACCCTCTCTGACCACTTGCACCTACAGGTAAGCCTAGATTAAGGCTTACCTGTAGGTGCAAGAAATATCTCCTTAACCTACACGGTTAAGAAGATATTTGCAGAAAGGACTGCACCGATGTCTATGGCGCATGCGCGCCATAGACAACGGCGTAGGCGCACTGAGCGTGTCGGATAATTCCGGAACCGCGCGCATGCACGGAGGTCATCGCCACTCCGGCCAGTAACAGCGCCGGAGCGGCGATACACGGAAGGGACTCGTAGGCAACATGGCGGCGGCGGCGGAGGGGAACGAGGAGCGCTTTGGGGGCTTTGATCTCAGGTAAGTCATTCATAATGAGCTAGTATGCTATGCATACTAGCTTATTATGCCTTTCTCTTGCAGGGTTTTTTTTTTTCAGAAAAAAAAAAAGAGGGTTTACTTCCTCTTTAAAATCAATCTAATGTTGTTCAAAAACACAACAACATTTTTTTCAGTCAAAGTAGAATATCTTTTCAAAAACAAGTACACATTTGATATTTTAAAGAAATATGTGCACTACGCCTGCTTATTGTAACTTCCAGTTACTTAGTTGGTATCTTGCCACCCTGACCTTGGCAATTAACCTAACCTTTAAATCAAAACAAGTTGAAACAAAATCTGCCCAACACCTACGATTGGGTCCATATTGATGGAAGCATGCTTATTTCAATCAGTTGCTCATCCAGATGTGTAGGTCACCAGCATTAAGCTATGACCTCTGCTCTTTGCTATAGCTACTGGTTGATATTACTTCGGCGTTTTATTTTTGCTCAGTTGAAAAGTTCAGCAGGTTTTGAGACCCAGTGTACTGTCATGAATGAACAACATAAATATTGTAAAGTATAATAGTTTTTAACTAAAACTTTGTCTAAATGTTGGGCAATTTATAACAGGACCAGTGGAAGAACTGAAGGTATTGTTTAAGCGCTTTCGAGAAAATATATTAACAGGAATCTGGAATACGACTTATGCATGTAATGACTTAGTGTTGTCAATTATTTGGAATGCGTTGCATCCTATACTGCTTTTTTTTTGTGCAGATCTGGAAGATATATTACTAATTAATTCTAAGAAGCCACACGTTTATACTGAACAAACTTTCACTCCCTGTAGCAAACTGAAAGCGATCTTGACTTCCTATGTGACAGCAACCCCAGGGCATTTGTTAAAGGTATATGTTCACTATTCATTGCAGATGTGCATGTGGGTACGGGGGGAGCTAGCATGAGGATGCATGTTATAATGATTGCATTCAGATGTTACTATCATAAACAGGAGAGGACAAGAAAGACAATAAACAGGCAACCGAGAACATCAAAGTCAGACTGTTTGTAAACATGATTCTTAAAATATATTCCGTGTCCTTCTTTTTTCCATGGCACAGATGGCAAACGTTAGGAAACAGTCCACAAGGGTTGATTATAGATGACTTTAGAATTTTGTGATCATCCAGTTTTGAATCAGAGCAATGCTTTCCTTAAACATGCACATAAAACATCCTAATGCAGTGTAATGATTTTTTTAGTGCTAACGAAGGAAAATTTGAGCTGCGAGATTAATTAAATACTATCTGCCTGCCAAGAAAATTGAAAATATCTTACTTCTGGTATCATATTATTAGGAAACAGCAAGAACAATAATTTAGGTAAATCATTTTTTGGCTGTAAAATATCCGAGCCAACATTTTTATGTACATTATGTAATATAACTGTGTGTTATAACACTCTTGCTATAGGGGATGATTTACTAAAGACTAAATAGACTACTCACTTTGCAAGGGAAGTTGCACTTTGCAAGTTTGCAAAAGGTTTTATCCCCATAGCTTATTAAACCTGTACTCACCACAATATTTGCTGTAATGTGAATACAGCTAAAAGAGAAGTATGGGAATTGGGTTTTTTCTAGAATCATACTTACCTAGGTGGATGCACATTGGTCTGATGCTGCATCTGCCCTCCGCCGGCTCTAACACTGAGAACCGAATAATCAAACACTGCCGATCGCTCTGTTCTCAGGGCTCTCTGAGCAGAGAGATGGCTCTCTGCTCTTCCCCTCCCCTCCCTCTTGGCTCACTGGTCTATGGAGGAGGTGGTAGCCGCCAGCTCAGCCTCTCAGCTGCTCGCTGAGAGGCTGAGCAAGGTGCCAGTCCAGGCATGTGGAACTTTGGCTGTACTTCTCCTTTAAGCATTCTTGAATGTGTGTAAAGGGCTATAGAAGTAGATCAAGTCATACTATTGTTGACTGCACTTTCAGTAATAGCAGAGATTACAGCTAGCCAAGCTTTATTACAGATAGCAAAGGTATGCATGTGACAGCCTACCATTAGGAGCTAGATTTGGTAGGCCATGTTTATTTTCCCCAAGCCTGAGAAAAACAAAAATATGCGGCACTTTTGTTCTTTACAGGGCTAAATATTTTAAAGGTGTTAGCTTCCTAGGCCTGTCAATAACAAATAAAAAAATGGCTTGATTTCAGTGAAATAGTTCTTTAAGGGGCTGCATATGTCTACAGAAGGCTACACCAAATTCAGAACTTCTTTACAAAAAGATTACAACACTGTAGTAATAATTGCAACTAACATTGATTTATCCCAGGGGATAGAGCCATAAAAAATTTCCTTACAAATCCAGCTGCAAAATTATGTACGGAAGTGTAGGCTTTTAAGGAGTTATAACCCTATTTTTTCACTCTGTGTCTGTCAGGTTTCCGAGGAAGAGGCTGATTTCTGAGAGGTAGTGATACAGGGGGAGCAATGCCCAAAGGTGCATGGTGTGCCAGGTGTTGTTGTTGATGAGCCGGTCACTTGGAGTGAACTGGTAGTTGCGGGGATGACCCACAGAGCCACTGAGCGCAGGGTGTCGGGCAGAAGACGTCAGTAGGGGCAAACCGGTAGCAGGAACTGAAGACAAGTCATGGTGTAAGCCAGAGGTCAATCAGGAGCGGATCAGAAGCAGAAGCAAGCCGGGTGGGTAACAGGGAACAGAATCACGGAGACACAGGAGCACAGGAAACACTGGGGAGCTGACGATAATCCCGCAAGGGGTGGCTCCAACAGCAGGCTTAAATAGACCAGGAAGTACTGAGCACATCTGTCACACTGTGCACCGTCTTGAGTGGATTCGCCAGTCCTTCATTGGCCATTTCCCTGACAGGGCCCCCTCCCCCAAGGGGCAGCCTCCGGATGCCCAGACGAGACCATCTTTCAGGATACCTGGAACGGAAACTCTGCAGGAGGTTAGGGGTGTGTAGGTTACTTGCAGGCTCCCAGGAATTCTCCTCTGCCGGGTACCCTTTCCGCTTAACGAGAAAATGGGCTTGCCTTCCTCTCTTTCGGCAGTCCAAAATGGCTTCCACTCCGAATTCTGGTTCACTGTCTATTAGGACTGGTAGAGGCGGCTCCTCCTCCCTCCAAGGGAAGGGACTGGGCATGGCTGGCTTGAGCAACGAAATGTGGAACACGGGGTGGATTTTGTAGGATTCCAGCTGGGCAAGTTTGAAGGCCACAGGGTTGATTACCCTCTTGATTTCAAATGGGCTGATGAACTTCGGCCCCAGTTTCCTAGAAATACAGGGCAAATGAAGGTTGATGGAGGAGAGCCAGACCTTGTCCCCCACTTTGAGGTGTGGGCTGCCCCTTCTCTTCTGGTCATAGTGTCTCTTGACATCTTCCTGGGCCTTTTGCATGGTTTCCCAAGAGGGTTTGGAGGTTGGACTGGAGAAGGGTCAGCCGGTCTTGGACTGCAGATACAGAGGCTTCGGGAATGGTGTTGGGTAGAGCGGATGGGTGGAACCCATAATTGGCCCAGAAGAGCGATTGGTTGGTTGTTGCATGAAATCAGTTGTAGGAAAACTCGGTACATGGGAGCAGGGAGAGACAGTCATCCTGAGAGAAGGAACAGAAGCATCATAAGTATTGTTCTAAGGTTTGATTCGTCCTCTCCGTTTTCCCGTTTACTTTGTGGGTGGTAAGCCGGGTGGTAAGCCAAAGATAATCGTACTTCAATGGCCAGGCTCTTGCAAAGAACCTTTCAGAATTTAGATGTAAACAGCACCCACCTATCTGAAACAATACTATAGATGAGGCCGTGTAATCTGAAGATCTCCTTGATGAAGGTGTCCACAGTTTCCTTAGTGGTAGGTGTGCCCCTCATGGGCAGGAAGTGCGCCATCTTGGACAAGCAGTCTACCACCACGAAGATGGTTGTATGTTCCTTAGATGGGGCAAATCCACTATAAAATCCATGGAGATCTCTTTCCAAGACTGCTTTGACCCACAGAGCCACTAAGCGTGGGGTGCCGGTCAGAAGATGCCAGTAGGGGCAAACCGGTAGCAGGAACTGAAGACAAGCCAGGGGTCATACACGAGAGTTCAGTCCTGAAATGCCAGAGATGAAGTACAGATGAGGGAGCAGACAGGAATGTAGTCGTGGTGCAAGCCAGAGGACAATCAGGAGCGGTATAGAAGTAGAAGTCAAACAAGCTGGGTCGGTAACAGGGAACAGAATCACGGAAACACACAAGCACAGGAAACACTGGGGAGCTGACGATAATCCAGCAAGGAGCGGCTCCAACAGCAGGCTTAAATAGAACAGGAAGTACTGTCCACATCAGTCGCACTGTGCACCGTGGCGGCCATGATTGTCTTGGGTGGAATTGCCAGTCCTTCTTCGGCCATTTCCCTGACAGTGCTCTATTGGGGAGATTTCCCTTTGCTTCTTTTCCCACAACCTAAACAGGAGGGAATGTGGGGGGGGGGAGGGGTATCAGAACTAGTGTCCCCATTGGAAGATTTCCACTCTTTTCCTGTTCTGGTGTCAACCCAAATTTGGGATTATTTTTCACTGTCACTTTTAATGATAACAGTAACCAGGACGAATAGAGAGAGTCAGTCTCCCTAACGGTGGCACAGACAGCAAAAAACAAAACAAAAAAACCTCACAAGAGCTCTAACCCTTCTCTATTCTATCCAAAACTAAAAGAAAAATAATAATTTTGGCTTTAGTTATAATTCAAGACAGCTGAGCCACAAAAAGGAGGGCTCAGCTAACCCACTGGTTATTTGTACACTGGTCATTGAGACAGGGTTTGGGTTTAACATTCAGGAATTACACTTTGGGTTGTAACTAAACTAAAATTTGAAAGCAACACGTGTTTCCATTATACTTTTCTTATAAGGTAACATGTTCACTGTAGTTTTGTGTTGCAGACATTTTAAAACTATTGTATTTCTAACTGAGTTACAATTTTATAGCCTTCAATTTTATTATTTAAGAAATCAAGAAAGGTGATTTATTTCCAGTGTTTTAGATGACATCAAACTCATGTGGAAATCATGAAAAACTGTTGATAATGTATTTTTTACTGCTGTTTCATCGAGAAGTATTGCGTGTTGATGCATTGTGCCAGAACATTGTGTACATGTCACATAAAGCTTAAACAGGATGATCACACCTAATAGAATCAGATAAGATTGATTTGAACATCATTCTTTCTGCAAACTTGTTTTGAACATATTGCTTTTAAGAGAACAAAATATGCATGCATAAATGCATAAATAAACCATTTATTTGCATGTATACTATCCAAATAAAGTAAGCCTAAAGTCAAACTGCCACTAGACTTCTATAGGTACCATATTCTGAGGTTTGAGAATTTGGACTTCCTTCTTTTTGCTCCTCCCTTTTGGTCCGTATATCTTCTCCTCATTGTTATGGGTCTGTAGCAAGGTATGGGAGGGGGGAGCAGGTGGACTCAAGTTCTGGATTACAGGAAAAAGTCAATAATTATGTAATATAGTACTATGGGTTTTGTGGCTTCTGAAGCACTTTACAAAATACAGTTGTTTATTAGAGTATATGCAATGAACTTACCTATTTTAACATTCAAAGTGGTTCTAAAGGCATTCTATGCATTAAAGTAAAAAACCTTCTGTGTTTAGTTTCCCCTCAGCCCCCTTAAATATTTACCCGAGCCAGATCTCTATTCAGGCTGTGCCCAGGAGCAGTGGCTCCTGCTGTTTTCAATCACAGCCTGTGAGGAGGGAGTGGGGGCGGGGCTGAGCCATGCTTTGTGTGTCAATGGACACACAGAGCCTGGCTCAGGATCAAGTGGCTTGCTACGGGGGGCACATGTAAGGGGGAAGATCCAGGAGCGCTGGCAAGAGACTCCAGAAGAGGAGGATTGGGGCTGCTCTGTGTAAAACCATTGCACAGAGCGGGTAAGTGTAACATGTTTGTTATTTTAAAAATTAAAAAAATATTCCTTTACAATCACTTTAAAGTAGCTAAGAGTGTATTTCTTACGTTTCAGTTGTATTTGAGGCCATACAGTCCATTGGAAGTCAAAACAATCCTTTAGAATACCAGCCTTTTTTGGCAAATGCCAGATTTTCCAGATGGTTACGCGGCACCTGCTGCTGACTCTGATCATCTCCTAATCTTGCTGAACATCAAATAACAGGAAAATTGAAAAGAAAATTTTTAATTCATGTAACACATTCACTAACATTAGCTTTGTATGTACTTTTTTATGCCTAATGATTTATTTATAACAGCATTGTTTGTAGATGTAAATTTGCAAAGTTCAATTTAGTTACATACTCTATGAAAAGGATACATGGTTTTATAATAAAAAAAAAAAAATTGGTTCAGTTATTGCAAAAAATATGAACCTAGGCTATAGGATAATACCTGCTGTAACAATTTATGCCACCCCTTTAATGCTCATCATTGTTGTTCTATATGAATGTCCTCTTGCTGCAATACCACTTGTTCATCTGCTTATGAATAGTATGTTGAGCCTTTCGTGTTCCGACCACCTAGTTCATAATGAGATTCCACACTGTACATAACTATTGACCCCATAGCTTAGTTAGTATGTGATGTTATAAGTTGGTATATGGCTGCTTGATTGTTACTAACAAAGAAAATTCTAGGATATTAAAATAACAAAGTTACAATGGTATAAGGCTAAAAATAGTAATATGAGCCATTCCCTGCCTTAGTAACCACTTCAAACCCTGAGTCTCGTTTTGAGATTTGGTGTTTACAAGTAAAAAACTTTTTTTTTTGTTAGAAAATTACGTAGAGCCCCAAACATTATATATATTTTTCTCTAACACCCTAGAGAATAAAATGGAGGTTGTTGCAATACTTTCTGTCACACCATATTTTTGCAGCGGACCTACAAGCGCACTTTTTTTGGAAAAAATACACTTTTTTGAATTAGAAAACAAGACAACAGTAAAATTAGCCCAATTTGTTTTATATTGTGAAAGATAATGTTATGCCGAGTAAATTGATACCCAACTTTTTATGCTTCAAAATTGCGCCCGCTCATGGAATGACGACAAACTTTTACCCTTAAAAATCTCCATAGGCGATGTTTAAAAAAATCTGCATATTTTGAGTTACAGAGGAGGTCTAGTGCTTTAATTATTGCTCTCGATCTAACTATCACGGTGATACCTCACATGTGTGGTTTGAACACCGTTTTCATATGTAGGCGCTACTCATGTATGCGTTTGCTCCGACACGCGAGCTCGTCGGAAAGGGGCGCATTACAAAATTTTTCTTTTTTTTTCTTATTTATTTTAATTTACATTTTTTATTTTTACACTGTTCTTTAAAAAAAAAATGGTGTCATTTTTATTCCTATTACAAGGAATTTAAACATCCTTGTATTAGAAAAATAGCATGACAGGACCTCCTAAATATGAGATCTGGAGTCAAAAAGACCTCAGATCTCATATTTACACTAAAATGCAATTTGAAAAAAAAAAATTTGTTTAAATGTTTTTTTTTAAATGTCCCTTTAAGAGCTTCGGGCGGAAGTGACGTTTTGACGTTGCTTCCGCCCTGCAATGGTATGGAGCCGAGGGGGGGTCATCTTCCCCTCATTCAGCTCCATACCACAGAGGGGACAGGATCCTATTGCCTCCGCATCTACTGACAGCTCCGGTAAGCAGCAGGGGACACCAGAGCGTGGCGGGAGGGGGGCCCTCTCCCACCTCCGATAAAAGTGATCTTGCGACAAATCCACCTCAGAGACCACTTTTATCTGAAAGCCAACCACCCATTGAAGAAGTGGACACCTGGGTAATGGCAGCTAGCTGCTGCCATAATAACGATACTCCTCTTCAAACAGCTGATGTATAACGACGGTGGGCGGTTGGCAAGTGGTTAAATTAAAGCTTAAATGTTTGCTACCTAATACAGTGCCTTGAAAAAGTATTCATACCCCTTTAAATTTTCCACATTTTGTCATGTTACAACCAAAAACCTAAATGTTATTTATTTGGATTTTATGTGATAGACCAACACAAAGTGGCACATACCGTATTTTTCGCTCCATAATATGCACCCCCCCCCCCGAAAAATGGCGGGAAATGTCTGTGCATCTTATGGAGCGAATACTGACCGGCAGACCCGCTGATAGGGGGATTGTTTCGGCGGCAGAATGATACCCTATGCATCTCTCTGCCCCAGCTAAATCCTGTTTCTCCCCTGTCCTCAGGTGTTGTAGGGAGAGAAACAAATGGTATTGTTCTTTAATTAACCCCCACAGGATCGCCATTCACACGTAAATCGCGTGGGCATTGTTATGTAAATGAGGTTGGCCGCCGCAATTCATATGCAAATCACGCCCCATCCTCTGCATGCCGTCCAACTAGAGGATGTAAACAGCATACAGATGAGCATATGGGCATGTAAAGGTAATCAAAGAGGGGGGCTTGAGGTGCAAAGGTGAGCAAAAGAGGTGTGCAGAGTTAAATTTGGAAGGAAGGGTTGGAGTGCAGAGGTTAGTAGATGAGGGGTTTGGGGGACAGAGGTTAGAAGATGATGAGTTAGAGGGGCAGAGTTGTACTGAGAGGGAGATAAGAATGCAGAGATTGGAAGAGAGATGAGGGAGCTACTGTAAATACACCTGTTACCTGGCCAGTCAGTGTAAATGTCTCAATTACATTGGTGGTTGATGTAAATATTACTGTTGTGTTGAGGTCATGTAAATGTCCCAGTTACATTGGGGATCAGTGTAGGTTGACCCCTTACATTGGTTGTCAGTGTAGAAATATTATTCTGTTATATTTTATTAAATCTTTTAGTCCACAATTTGGTTCAGAATTTTTTTTTTCATATTTTCTTCCTCTAAAACCTAGGTGCGTCTTATGGTCAGGTGCGTCTTTTGGAACGGAAAATACGGTAATTGTGAAGTGGAGGGATAATGATAAATTGTTTTCAAACTTTTTTACAAATAAATATGTGAAAACTGTGGTGTGCATTTGTATTCAGCCCCCTGAGTCAATACTTTGTAAAACAAAATCTTTTTGGGGATGTCTCTACCAGCTTTGCACATCAAGAAAGTGACATTTTTGTCCATTCTTCATTGAAAATGAGCTCAAGCTCTGTCAGATTGGATGGAGAGCGTCTGCGAACAGCAATTTTCAAGCCTTGCCACAGATTCTCAATTGGATTTAGGTCTGGACTTGGCCATTCTAGCACATGAATATGCTGTGATCTAAACCATTCCATTGTAGCTCTGGCTGTATGTTTAGGGTTATTGTGGTGCTGGAAGGTGAACCTCCACCCCAGTCTCAAGTCTTTTGCAGACTCTAACAGGTTTTCTTCTAAAATTGCCCTGTATTTGGTCCCATCCATCTTCCCATCAACTCTGACTTGCTCCCCTGTCCCTGCTGAAGAAAAGCATCCCCACAACATGATGCTGCCACCACCATGTTTCACGGTGGGGATGGTGTGTTCAGGGTGATGTGCAGTGTTAGTTTTCAACCACACGTTTTGCTTTTAGGCCAAAAAGTAAAATTTTGGTCTCATCTGACCAGAGCACCTTCTTCCACATGTTTGCTGTGTCCCCCACATGGCTTCTCGCAAACTGCATATAGGACTTCTTATGGCTTTCTTTCAACAATGGCTTTCTTCTTGCGACCCTTCCATAAAGGTCAGATTTGTGAAGGGCATGACTCATAGTTGTCCTGTGGACAGATTCTCACACCTGAGTGGATCTCTGCAGCTCCTCCGGAGTTACCATGGGCCTCTTGGCTGCTTCTCTGATGAATGCTCTCCTTGCCCGGCCTGTCAGTTTAGGTGGACGGCCATGTCTTGGTAGGTTTTCAGTTGTGCCATACTCTTTCCATTTTCGGATGATGGATTGAACAGTGCTCTGTGAGATGTTCAAAGCTTGGGATATTTTTTTATAACCTAACCCTGCTTTAAACTTCTCCACAACTTTATCTCTGACCTGTCTGATGTGTTCCTTGGCTTTCGTGATGCTGTTTGTTCACTAAGGTTCCCTAACAAACCTCTGAGGGCTTCACAGAACAGCTGTATTTATACTGAGATTATAATTACACAAAGATGGATTCGATTTACTAATTAGGTGACTTCTGAAGGCTTCTGAAGACTTCTGAAGGCAATTGGTTCCACTAGATTTTAGTTAGGGTTATCAGAGTAAAGGGGGCTGAATACAAATGCACGCCACACTTTTCACATATTTATTTGTAGCAAATTTTGAAAACCATTTATCATTTTCCTTCCACTTCACAATTATGTCTTTCAAATAAAATCCCAATAAAATACATTTATGTTTTTGGTTGTAACATGAAAAAATTTGGGAAATTTCAAGGGGTATGAATACTTTTTCAAGGCACTGTAAAATAAGTTATTTTAGCATAGTCAAAGATGTATGGAAAGTGATACATTTATCTTTCATAGTTAATTTCAAGCATAAACTGTCAAACTTTGTTAAGCTGATGAGGTCTAAGTACCTAGACTAACATTGGCAATCCATACCACCTGACTATATTTGAAAAGAAGAGAATAAAGGACACATGTTCATATATCTGCGATGCACTGAATAATCAGTGGAAACACACAAGTAGTGAAGGCTAAACTTTTTGATCTTGATATAAGACAGAGGACAGATATGCTAATAAGGCATTTTGTTTCTGGAAGACAAATTGCTTGGTGTGTATTATCAACCTTGACACTTCCATAGAAACCAACAATTGGTTTGGACATTTCTGAGCACAGAGTTCAATTGGGAACAATGTCCTGCATTTGCAAATATCAAAGTGTGCATTGATGCTTTCAAAGATGATCATATAAACATATTAAACATGAATGACATTAACCGGTGTGGTGTTAGTTGTGGTCAAACAAAAAGATTTTTTAAAAACCCATGGGTTAAATTTTTTTTGTAGCGAGTCTGTGTTTGTGTGTGTAAATAAAGTGCCCTTAGGTCCTAGGTTCTCTATCACCAAGTTTTATTAATATTACTCAAAACAGTAGAGTTATCTTCATTTCATTTGTATTTCTCTTGCAAGTGTTTATCTTGTGAATTGCATGCCATGGACTGTTTAGTAATTTGCCCAATTTTGATTCCTAAGACCTTGGTTAACTGTTAAGTAGGAAAAGTAAGTTATGTTCTCAATGGAGGTTGAGAAGGTAACTAGGGTATATACAGTATGTACAGTTGCAGCAAGTATTACAAACAAATTACATTTTCTAACATTTGCTCTTCTAGCTTATCTGCCTCTTTGATCTGTTGTGCAGGGGTCAGACATATACTCTACTTGAAAAATATTTGCACCCCACAGTACCATATTTTTGGAACTATATTTAGTTCAGGATGAGGCCTGAGTTCTCTGCTACCATGTGTTTGAACTTTGTAGACCTGGTGAACAAATTCAGGAATTCACCAGACCAATTCTTTGTAACCATAATACACTGCCTGGCACAGCAGTCAAATTAAAGTGATTGTAAAGCTTTCATTTTTTTTTCATGAAAATAATAAACATGTTATTATAAACATGTTATTAAAATAATAAACCTGCTCTGTGCAGTAGTTTTGCACAGAGTGGCGCAGATCCTCCTCTTCTTGGGTCCCACCCTGATGCTCCTGGCTCCTCCCTCCTGTCGGGTGACCCTACAGCAAGCAGCTTACTATGGGGGCACCCTCTGTCTCCTGATTGTCTTACTGGCTGTAATTGACAGCAGCAGGAGCCAATGCCAATCAGAAATGCAAGTCTCTGGAGAGGCAAGGCTCTCATGGACATCGCTGGATCAGGAGGGGGCTCAGGTAAGTATTAGGAGAGCTGCTGCACACAGAAGGTTGTTTACCTTCATGCATAGAATGCATGAAGGTAAAAAACCTTGTGCCTTTACAACCACTAGTGCTTTAGCTGTGATAGGGTAAGCATAGAAATTGCTGGTGATAAAGTGCATAGGGAGACATTAGTAAGACGCTATGTAACTATGTAATTAGTGTAGGGCTTGTAGACACTGGCAGATTTGTTAAAGTAGATATAAATCATTACCGAATGTCCTGTAGGTAGCAAAATACTGTTTTCTTTGGAGAATTTGGGGGTTTAGATGGGAATTGTTTTATCTTTTTTGATTTCTGTTAAATCCTAATGCTGCTGATGTCCTTCAGCCTTTTTTACAATTTGTCTACAGGGATAACAGACTGCACATGTTTTTTCTCAAGGCATATTGAAAAATAGTTACTGGCTTTAATTTTTTTAAGGCCTAACAGAATACTGTTTTCTTTGGAGAATTTGGGGGTTTAGATAGGAATTGTTTTATCTTTTTTGCTTTCTGTTACATCTTAATGCTGCTGATGTCCTTCAGCCTTTTTTACAATCTGTCTACAGGGATAACAGACTGCATATGTTTTTTCTCAAGGCATATTGAAAAATGGTTACTGGCTGTAATTTTTTTAAGGCCTTTTTAAAGTGGACCTTAAAAAGGAAGAGGTGAAGGAGGAAGGGGAAGAGGAGGTGGAGGAATGGAGAAAGGGAGCAGTTTTCAACAGTTCTTTACTGACTGGTTCTTCATTCTAAGTTTGACTGGTAGAGAAAGAAGGGGTGGACAAATAGAGGGAAGGAGAGGTGAAAGGGCGGGGGTGAAGCAGGGGGATGAAAAGAAAGAGGTGAAGGCAAAGGGGAAGAGGAGTAGAGGGAGGAGGATGGAAAGGAAGTGGTCACATTAGTAAGGCAGGCTACCTATTACCTCCACAACATACTATATGGCAGTACATTTACCTTTCTTTTGTTTTGTTGATGATCCTGATGTGGGAAAGGGAGAGCAGCATATGGCAATAGAATTTTGCACTAAATTTTTGATGCTGCCTGCCCTTCTCTCATGGTGTAAGATTTATTTCTCCAGTTGCTGCTGCCTGCCCTTCTCCCTGTATTGAGAAAAGGTGGCACGCTATAGTTGTATGTTTTCCCCTGCAGATATGCCTCCATTGCCTTCACTATAATTAAATAAATATTTAAAAAATATTTTTTAATATTTTTAAAAACGTGGCTGCTGAGTGCTTAGGAGGAATAAGACTATGATGTCAAAGTGGAGGAATTGCAGACATGCCTGATACCAAAGAAAAAAATTGAAATAAATAAAAAAAAAACTAAATAATTATACAAAAAAAAAAAATGCTAACAAGTTAAAAAATAAGAAATCGTGTCTGGGAATCTCCCACAATGAGGCCACCCATGCCAGAATTCTGCTAGATTATATAGGAAGGGATGCAGAGCAAAGAGTTCAGACCACAGGGCCGGGGTGGAGGGTGTTGGGGGGTTATAATGATGTTTTATTTTGCCAGCTCCAGGTGGCAACTCTCAGCACATTGGCTGCAGAGAAAGCCAGAAGCTCACATCAGACCAGAACCCAATGGAGTCAGCAATCAATGTGGCAACCTTAGGTTATTTCTGTTTTTCAATATTCCGGGGATGGAAGCACATTACCATAACTCTATATGTACTCTTACTATTACTGTGATCTATCTACTGCCACACCGTTTCCTTTACTCCTAGAGAGGTCAGCTCTGGGAGTTCGGGTTTAGCTTGTTTTCATCGTCCCCGGGAGTTGCAACACGCACCGAGACCTCCCCCTCCCCTCCCTCTGTGGGGGGCGGGTCGGGCACTTGCTGCGTGTTGACGCCACGCTCACATGGTCGGCGGGTGACGTCATTGGTGACGCCGCACCGCCGACTTGGTTGTCATTCTGCGTTTACCACGAGGGAGGTTTGGGCGCCAAACGCCGAGCGCGCTATGCTGCTTGGGCGTGACGCCGCCCCCCTCCCATGACGCTGCGTGACGTTGATGGTCACCATTGGTTCATGGCTGGTACTTATACTCTGCTTGCACCGCGCCATTACCTTGGGTTGTTTTCATTCTCATTACACGTCGGCACCTCCTGCACCAATTCCTCCTTTATACCCTCACAGGTACTTATGGTTTAACCCCTTTATCACCATTTTTACACTTTGACCCTGGTATCTATCAATGTCTTGATTTGATAGGTAACAACACTAGCCACCATGTTTTAATTAACTCCTCTTTTTTTCACGGTTACCCCGTTTCCAGTTCATCAGCTGTTAAATAACTTTATTTACCCATTGATTTCCACAGATACCTCTGGGATTTCACTATATAAGGAATTACACATGACTATATTTATCCCAGCTGTTCACTGGCTACTTCACTTCCACACTACCCTTGGCTGCTGCTGCCACCGCCGTGTTCCAATTGTCACCGTCTCAACTCCCGGGAAGGATGCTTCTCATAGCTGCCTACACTTTACCATTGATACTATGCCAAAACCTACCCATATACTACAGATAGGTAAGAGTGATTGGGACCTGTTTGTTCCCCCTCTTCCTTCTATATTTTATATGTTTTTCTAAAATATTCTACTATCGTAATATTTTGGCATTTTCTGTTTCATTATAGACACCCCTATACTGCGTATCTGCTCCTGATGAGTGGTATATTAACCACAAAACGCGTAGAGCTCTCCTATGATGATACGTCACAGTGTACATGCATATTATCTGTATTTTACTATCCTATTTTAATGAACCTATTATTATTATTATACTGTTTACATGTTACCCCTACAATTGTGGTTTACATACCCAAGGCTACATACTGTTATGTTACCTTGTGAGATTTATGTCTTATTATGGTGTGTCTAGAATTCATTTGCTGAAACTTGTGATTATCATGCATTACCATGTATGTTACGTTGGAACACTATGTACAATCATGTAATATCTAGACTCCAATTATTGCTATCCATTAATACCATTTTGCCATTTTTTATGTGTATGCTATGCCCCTTTTGTAAGAATAAACTATGCTTAATATAATTTGGTCCATTTAATAGTAGTGTGCTTCATATAAAGTCCCACCATCTAGTTTCTTGTTTCACATTATCGGGGATGGAGGTGTATGTAGTCATTACCTCATTTAAAGTCCCAACCCTAACCTTAGGTTATTTCTGTTTTTCAATGTGGCAAAGAAGTTCATACACAGCACCCACTCAGAGTGTCCTCTGGGATGGTTACTGTAGATCTTCCATTTTACATCCTCCTCGTATTCCTCCTCTGCCCTTTGTTGCCATATTGCATTCCACATGCTAATGAAAGCCAGGGATAGCCTTCTGACCAAAATAATGGCAGCACTTCTGCTTGTACCTCGCCTACTGCCTATACCTCAGCCTATCTGTGGTTTTTGGCTTTAAAAAAAAAACACTCTAATTTCTATTTTAAGATAAAATCTCTCTCTAATATTGTGGTCAACCAACTTGCTTACTTATTGTCCAATCACTGAACAATATATGTGGCTATTGCCTCTCACATAAATATTTGATTGCAAGATAAAACCTGCCTTATCTTTTTCTAATTGTTCCTGTTCAGGTGCTTATGTATAGTTCTGATGCTAGACAATTTCTACTAAACACATACTGAAACTAAAGTCTATATTTTAAATATTTTTGAAATAATTTTGATACAGGGGTGGGAGGGGGTTTGGAGAATGTGGGATTTAGGTCTTGAAGTATTTTTGTGCACTCCTTTTTGAAAGTTTAATAAACTTACTGAGAAGTGGTGTTACTGTTCTGTAACACCACATATAGCTTGAAGGAATCGCTCAAGCATGTCATTTAAAGGATTGCTGTTTCATATTTGTGCTTCAAATTGCAGATTGTGCTTGTCCTATGTAATATATCAATGTGTGCATTTATTTATATTTTAACCTGTCACAAGTTAAATATGGGGGTTGCCATTGCTGACTAGGAATGACATTCGAGTTTGGGGTGATGCAGGGTTTGGCCCATTGAGTGGGTGAAATAAATGGCCTGATTTGGCCATGTTCACCTACTCAAACTTCTTGCTGCTGCGGTGTCAAGAAAGTACTCATTTAGTGGTGGTATTACTATCACCACTAAATCACAACTTCCCACTTTGCAGACTGCCAGCAGCATTGGTTGGTAGGATGCAAGCGACTGCACAGCATCATTAGTTGCTAGGACACTAGGTGTTGACCAGCAACCCAGAGCCTAATGCCTGCTGGCTTGTGGGGAAAAAAAACTGGTACGTAGTGCCTTGGCAGAGGATGGGAGTTTGGAGGATAGGAGCCGCACACTTGCTATTCCTTCCTTTCCTGGACTGGCAGGCTGCATGATCAGGTAAAGGCCTGATATGAATTTTGGGAGGGACCCCACATTTTTCTTAGTTTTTTTGCATGGGGTCCCCCCTTAAAATCTATAGCACACCTTGTCTTATCAAAGATAAGGGTCTGGTGTGGATTTTTAGGGGAACCCCATGCTTTTTTTTTGCTGACATCATTGACCTAATATGGCCATGACCAATTATGTTTTTATATATTTTTTTCTGCCTTCTGGCCTTAAAGCGGTGGTCCTCCCACCCCACGAAAAATGTAAAAGTCAGCAGCTATAAAGACTGCAGCTGCTGACTTTTATTATATGGACACTTACCTGTCCAGGGAGCCTGTGCTGTCGGCACCCCAGCCGATCTTTGGATTGGCTGTCGGGTGTAGCGGTCACCATTGCCGGTAAGGGAAACCGGCAGTAAAGCCTTTCGACTTCACAGCCCGTTCTCTACTGCGCATGCGCGAAGTTCGCTGTGGTTTCTAATTGGCCCAGCAGCGGAAGGAGGAGAGGGGGCCAAGCTTCTTCCCCGTTCCCCCCTCCCCTGAAAGGTGGCACCGGAGGGGGGAGGAGACGAATAAGTGGATATTCTACTTTTGGGGGAACTCCACTTTAAAGCAGATCTTTGCCCGCCTCCCTCATTTTTTTTTTTTTACCCTTGCTTATCAGGTGGTCTGTTTTGCATATATCAGATACTCACCCACCCAGAGGATCCAGTGTTGTCCTGTAGATACTCTTGTCTTTTACCATCGCTTGGCCCCACACCACCATGTTGCTTGTGATGTCATCAAGAGGCCCGCCGGCTGCATGTCACATATCCCAGGAGGCATAGTGAGCACTGTGCACGTCATTCCAGATGGGCATTGGGGGGTGGGGGGTCACACATTTTTATTAAATAGTTTGAAATAAACAAAATGAGAAAAAAAAAGACAGCGCTATTTATGTAGAGGAGGGGAGGAGGGGTGGATTAGAGGGAAGTTCAGAGGGTGAACATACGCTTTTAAAATAGCCAGAATTTTCAAGATTCACCTCCTATTGACTATAATGGGGTTTGCATTAATGTTAGTAATTTACGTATATACAATGCATTTGCTGAACAAACCCAAGCACATTTTCCGTTTGCTATTGCTGACCTCCATCTGAAAATACTACTAGCCTGACTGTTTTGCTGTCCCACTGGGATTAATAGCTCAAGTCACCACTCAGGTTTCAAAGTATCCAGTATGGCACCCAGACGATTAGTATTTTCTGAATGTCGATACATATTAATGTAACTCTCAACTCAACACGTTTTATTCTGTATGTTTTTTTTGTTTTGTTTTTTGTTTACAGGTGTATGGGTGACACACTGTTTGAAAAAACTTTTTAACCCCCACCCTTTTGTATCAAAATACAATATTAAACAATCTTCATATGTGAACTCCTAATAAATAACATGAAAACAATGAATTCTTAAAATAAACCAACATAATTATATACTGTACACTTGTATGGTATGCAGATCTGATGGAAACTATAAAATTTTTGAGTCAAGTTTGTTGTATTAAAAAAAAAAAAATATTTGAAAGGTTGGCTCTTAATCCATTTGTTTAAATGTATGTTTAAAATTATGTATAAATGTATTTGCACTATAGTTTAGCTACAGTTGGATGCCTTAAAGCACACGTGGTCTTACTGAAATTGCAGCCATTGCCATCCAGTGAGGATAGCCATACTGTAGCACTGGAAATTGCGAAACACAGTCTATTATGTAATGAGCAAATATGGCTGCCCCATATACTTACATAGTTTTAAACTATATGCACAAACAGAAATTTTTAAAAATATTAACACTTTCTGCTAGTAATTATTCATATCAAGTGGATCTTTCATGGTATATAAAACATGTACTAACACATACAACAGTGGTTACATTCAGGTAATGTGGGAATTACCCTTTGCAATAATCGAAGATCTAAAAATGACACTGTGACGGATCTCGGATACCCCAGGTGGGCACATCCGCCAGACCTGTGTCTCCTGTCCTCCAAATGCACCCGCAGTCTGCAGATTCGCCATAACCAGCCCTTAACCCCTCAATCATGAGACAAACCACACAGGTGTTGAGGGTTAAACATACAGAGCATCAACTGTTTATTAAATACAAAACATACACTTTTACACACCGTTAGGGACACTCCCCTTAGCCTTGTCATAGAGGGGGGTAGGGGACAAGGAAGAACCAATGGGAACTCAACACTTGTACATTGAAACATAAAGGGATTATGGTAAGCAGGCATCCCCTCAATACACATCCCCTGCGGAGAGATGTCTCCAGTCCAGACCCAACACAATTAAACACAGCAATAAAAGGGGGAGGGTGGGGGAGAAGGGATGTAGCATTACATTACGTTAATTCATTGTGAGCTTGTCCACAAGTCTCTCAGTCTCTTCTGGGCCATAGTCTGTGGGTGGAAGGCCAGCCCACAGTCCCTTCCAAAACACACAGTGACAGTGGGTTCTGTCACATTTCTCCCCTTTTAAAAACAGACTAACCAGGTTCCTGATCCCCAACTGGTCTGGACCTGCGTTAGTCACAAACTTCCACCTCAGGCAAACAGGAAAAGGAAAAGTACAACTCTGGCACTGGGGAGCAAAATCGTGAATAAAAACAGCTGTCCGCACTCCTGTTATCCGGGGCTGGGTTGCAGGAATTGGGTGGAGCTGAATAATCCTCTGCCCTGATGCCAGCACTTCTGCTGGGGGGACATATACAAAGATAGAGTTTAGCCGCTGGAGAAGGGGAAGGGTTTTCTTCCCTCCCGGTTCTGTGACCAGCCACTGGGGTGACTTTTGACAGGGGCTGTCTCCCAAACCCTCCAAAAACATACTGAGGGCTGGGCAGGGGCCAGCGGCCCTCTGCCCCACAGCCAGCGCTTCTGCTGGGGGGATAAACACTGGGGTAGTGTCCAAGTGCTGGGGAAACAGCTCTTTAATGTCATCCCTCGGAATCCCTGGATCTAACTCTGAGGGTGGGCAGAGGCCATCGGCACTCTGCCACGTAACCAGCACTTCTGCTGGGGGGATGATCATTGGGGTAGTGTCCATTTGCTGTGGAGGGAGAATTGCTTTCTCCACTCTTGGTGGGGATATCTGCTGTGGGGGAAACGGCTCACGAAGATCATCTCTCAGAATCTCTGGATCCAACTCTTTTTCTGATGCTGGGCAGAGGCCAGCGTAACTCTGCTCTGTAGCCAGCGCTTCTGCTGGGACACTGGATGCGATACTCTGGCCTTGCTGCTGATCACCATTTACCAGCCTTCCAGCACCCATCTCAACTCCCCCTTCTGAGACCTTTATGCTATTAGCTTGTCTTGCTGCCTAGGGAACCTCCGGTGCGTTCCGGCATTCTAGCACTCACAGTGCCCTCTGTATCATCGCCGCTTCTTCCATTGCGTTTAGGACGGGAAAATGTAGGGGCACCCCTGGCCCCATTTGCTCCGCATCTTTGTGACTGTCTCCGCTATTTCTCCCGGACAGTCCCAAGCAACGGGAGCCATGCCAGGCTGCTGATCACCGTCAAACATCCGCTTGTAGGCAATCTCAAGCTCCCATTCCTGCTCAACCAAGAACTCTAATTCCTCCAGGTCACACGTCTCTTCGGGGAGGTCCAGCACCTCATCTCAGTAGTCCAGGATGTTTTCTAGCCGCCACTCCTCGTCGCTCCCAAAGTCTGGGTCTCCGTACATTTTTTGATGGAGCAGCCCTATGCTGCCGTAGCCAATGCCTTCGGTCAGGCTGCCGTCTGCTGTACCTGGCCACAGTTGAGCCGCGAACCACCGAAGGGCTCTGTAGCTGGCATCCAGCCTCATCTCCTCCTGGACCAATCTTCCGAACTCCGTCTTCCACTCATCTTGCGGTTGTTCCCTCAGGAACACCTCTCGCGCACGGTACTGCGTCCAGTACATCTCTGTGGAGGAGGGAAGGATCTTCCCCTGATGGTGCCGCTCGTGGCTTAGCGTTTCATGCCAGAGTTGTCGGCGGATCACATCCCCCCAGCCGAGCATGGTGTGCTCCTTCACTGGTCCTCGATGTTGCTTCCGCATGCCTTGCAGCCTCCTCCCAAACTCCGCTCTCATGCTGGCCGGTTCCCATATTGCTCCTCGGCGGCTGCCCGGATCTTGAATCCTGGTGGTGATTTGGATGTCCTGGACTGCAGGAGACATCCCACTGCTGCCACCACTGTGACGGATCTCGGATACCCCAGGTGGGCACATCTGCCAGACCTGTGTCTCCTGTCCTCCAAACGCACCTGCAGCCTGAAGAACCAATGGGAACTCAACACTTGTACATTGAAACATAAAGGGATTATGGTAAGCAGGCAGCCCCTCAATACACATCCCCTGCGGATATATCACTCCAGTCCAGACCCAACACAATTAAACACAGCAAGAAGAGGGGGGGATGGGGGAGAAGGGATGTAGCATTACATTACATTATCTCAATGTCAGTTTGTCCGCAAATCTCTCAGTCTCTTCTGGGCCATAGTCTGTGGGTAGAAGGCCAGCCCACAGTCCCTTCCAAAACACACTGTGACAGTGGGTTCTGTCACAGACACCTTTACGCGTATGATCAAAAAGGTATTAAAGAATGCACTGTGATGTACGGAATACCCCAACAAACATCTAAACAGGGGAGGGAAGGAAAAGAGACAAGGGAAACATAAAAAGAGAAAGTTAGGACAGAGAATGGAAAAAAAGAAGAGTATGAGAAACAGAAAGAGAGCAAGGTCCTATGTGGAAATGTGTCAAAATGTATAGGTGAATAGAACTAGTTCATGACGCATCAAGAGACAGACAACAAAATATCCAGATAAGAGGTTGAAGTTTTCAAGATCAAAGTGAGTCTATTTTACATTATTTTCTAAAAAGGGTAACTCATCCCAAAAAATCTAAATCTCTTATGCTATTTCTAAATTTAAAATATATATTACTTCTGATGCTTTGAATTATTGTTACATGGCCGGGTGGGTAATATGGTTTTCATTACTATGCTATCTCTAAGCAATTTAGGTTTCATGACATCTTTAGGGACTCGACAGTCCTCAGTGAAGAGAGAAAAATTGTTGCTGCTATGTCAATACATGTTAATGTAAACATTTTAAATACAAATAGCTTTATTGGATACGATCAATAAAAACTAGATACACAAGTTTTTAATAAAAAAGATCCGTATATAATTTCAGAGAACTCCAGATGTCAGAGAACACTGAAGAATCACTCTTGGTCCCCTGGGCTAAATGTGGTTAAAGCCAAGGTATCTCACTTAGTATTTCAATAATAACTAATTGCCTGAACTATACTTCCATCTGACAAACAGTAATGTGATAGCAAAAGTAACTTTTGCTTGATATTCGGAATATATATTTTATTACATTGTGTTCTTAAGAAGAAAGGCATTTGTTTTAGAATATATACACTACTTGTCATGTAATACAAATGGAAAAGCAGGGCTGGTCAGCAGTTTTAGCCAGATCCACTTACTTCTCCAAAGTAGAACAGGCTGTGTTTTTATCTTCCTTCTTTAATTTACTCAACTATAACCTGGGTAGACACTTTTTAAAAATGTTTTCCTGCCATATAGGCCTTAGAATTTACAAATATTTAAATAAATGCTTGCACACAAATAACATCAAGACATATTATTATTAATGTTATTATATATAGATATATTCATATTTTCCTTTATTATCAAAATACAGTGTAATTCTGATGTTCTAACTCAAGAAACAGTGCAATAATTTGATGCAGTAAAATTAAATGACTAGAAAGTGGCTTTTTGATTGTAAGCTCAAATGAGCAGGACCCACTGATTCCTCCTGTATTGAATTGTATTATAACTGTACTGTCTGCCCTCATAATGTAAAGCGCTGCACAAACTGTTGGTGCCATATAAATCCTGAATAATAATAATGTTAATAATATATTACTAGTATTTACTGACCACTGGTCCTTAAATGTGGGCAACAAATTCTTTTGAATTGCCTTTATGAAAGAATGACAGGGGAGTAGCTATTCCCATTATTTTTCAGTTCTTCAGTGCACAGTCAGAACAGGGGGAATATTGTAATTTAAATGTATTTAAATTAAATAATATATTTAAATAAATTATTTTAAATAAACATTTTAAATAAATAATATATAACAAAATGTGTATAAGAGCTTTTTGCTGCCCCAAAGTAACCATTACAGTTTAAAGTGGTACTAAATTCTAAGCATTCTTTATGTTAATGCATTCTCTGTAATAAGGTAAAAAAAAAAAATGCCCCAATGCTCTTCTATGTTTCTCACCTCCAAACATACTAGCAGTTTAGTGTCATTGCTACCTGGTCTGCTTCCCCAATCTTACGGATGGAAGGGCAGCAGGGCGACAGAGCAGCAGGTCCATAGTTTTCTAGGCCATGTGTATATCTATAGACACACACAGCATTAGCTCAGAACTCGTATACATAGGTGTCCCATTTTTTAGCCAATGGGGGCTAGTGGCTTGGAAACCATCCGGAGAAGAAAAGTGTAAATTTGAAAGAAAAATAATTATCTAATGTAAGTGTGGTATGTCTGATGGCTTTAGGTCAGGGGTAAGTAACCTCGGCCCTCCAGCTGTGGTGAAACTACAAATCCCATCATGCCACTGCCTCTAGGAGTCATGCCTGTGATTGTTAGGGTCTTGCAATGTCTCATGGGACTTGTAGTTTCAAAACAGCTGGAGGGCGGAGGTTGCCTACCCCTGGTTAAGTGATACAGACAACTCATATTTCAAAAACCTTTGTAAGAAGGCCCATACAGCTCAGCTTTTATTTAATTTGTTTTGCCTGCTTTTTGTCTACACACATTTAAGACATACAAGTATCTAATTTGAATACTCAGAGTTTGATTAGCTCTGGCAGTGACTAGTCAGAACAGGCTTATAAGGAGGAGGGCAGATAGAAGTCATGCATCTGGCACCTCATTGGCAAGAGGTCTTATGGTTTTGTCATTGGCTGTTATGAATGGAGTGAAGGAAGTTCCTTTGGAAGCGGATACAAAGATTTTATCTAAATATTTTTATTTTTATAGTTCTTTGGTTGCAATCTCAAATGTTAATATCTAACATTCTGTCCACTAATCTTTTTTCTTTATTGCAGCTATTGCTGAACACCTGTGGTTTACATGTGAGTTTCTCATCATGGCTATTGAAAATAGGTGTAAAAAAGCTCATTTTAGGCAATTTGTCAACTTAGAATGTGCAAACATGTCAGATTTATAAAAAAGAGGTGTGAGAGCCTTCCCACATGCTTAGCACAGAAATAACTTGTAGGAAACCCCTATAAATGCAAGTGAGTGTATCCAGAGCCATGGGGCAATGGAACAGAATCCATCAATTCAAGGAAACCCGTCTGGAGACAGCCATGCCAAGCACCTGAATCTACTTTTATGGTGGAAATAGACACATATGCTTGGGGAGTTCAAACCCTTTATGAGTAACACTCAAATATGATATATCGAAGAAAGGCAAGCACTACAGAGTCATTTAATGAGTATGTGGCATTTGGGATTTAATAGCTCAGCAGTATGGATACTGATATGTTTAAGCACTCTGGAGTTCTTATTACACTGTTTTGAATTGAAACTTGCACCTTTTGAATGTATATGGCTGTTTTAACATGCATCCTTACCATGAATATTGCACCAGAAGAACTTTGCTTTTCAATATAAGTAAATTCTACACATCCTAATTAATAAAAAAAAAAGAAAAAAAAAATGTCATTAGTAACTAGTATCTTTTTACTGGGAACTTGTAAAGGGCTTTTAAATCTTTAAAACAAAGAACATTGTATCTGAACTGTACCTCATTTCAATACCAAAAGCAGCTGCTCAGTGTTGCTTATCTGAAAATCTGCTTCACTACATATAATACATAATAATAATACAGCTTCATAACAGAGAATGTTGCATTATTGTTATAGTATCAATATTGGATGAAAGTATTTTCAAATAGTTTTTTTTTTTAAGTTACATAGTTACATAGTTAGTCAGGTTGAAAAAAAGACACAAGTCCATCCAGTTCAACCATAAAAAAATAAAGTTTTTGCTCACGGGGTGAGATCTTGCGTGGAGCCCCAGATCGAGGGAGATTATCAGGGGTCTTGTATGTCTTCCATTTTCTAATTATTGCTCCCACAGCTGATTTCTTCACACCAAGCTGCTTGCCTATTGCAGATTCAGTCTTCCCAGCCTGGTGCAGGTCTACAATTTTGTTTCTGGTGTCCTTCGACAGCTCTTTGGTCTTCACCATAGTGGAGTTTGGAGTGTGACTGTTTGAGGTTGTGGACAGGTGTCTTTTATACTGATAACAAGTTCAAACAGGTGCCATTAATACAGGTAATGAGTGGAGGACAGAGGAGCCTCTTAAAGAAGAAGATACAGGTCTGTGAGAGCCAGAAATCTTGCTTGTTTGTAGGTGACCAAATACTTATTTTCCACCATAATTTGCAAATAATTTTTTTTACAAATCAGACAATGTGATTGTCTGGATTTGTTTCCACATTTTGTCTCTCGTAGTTGAGGTATACCTATGATGACAATTACAGGCCTCTCTCATCTTTTTAAGTGGCAGAACTTGCACAATTGGTGGCTGACTAAATACTTTTTTGCCCCACTGTATATATATATACACACACACACACTCTTATAAATAAATGTTAACAAACATTTTAAAATGTATTAAAACATTTTTAATTTAAAAAAAACATTTATCAATGTAAACAAACATCATTTTTTTTAACTTATTAATTAAATAATATTTTTACATAAACAAAGCTTTTAAATAAATCTCTAAATCAAATAAGCAATTTTAAAAACTGAACGGTAAGTAGGATTTTTTTTTAATAAGTGTCATGTTTTAATATAAATTGTATTTACTGCTTTAAATACATTTGTTATATTCCCCCAGCAACAATAGATTCCCTCAGCAACAATAGATCCCCCAAGAACAAGACATCTTCCCAGCAACAATAGATCCCTCACTGCAACTATAGCTTCACCAGCAACAATAGATCCCTCCAAGCAACAATAGACACCCCCCAGAAACAATAGATCCCTCCCATTAACAATAGATCTCCCCCGCAACAATAGATCACCCCCAGCAACAATAGATCACCCCACAAGAAAATACCCCCAGCAACAATAGATCTCCCAGCATCCAGTATCAATAAACTCTCCAGCAGCCAGCAACATAAGCCCCCTCCCTTAACAGTAGTATTCTCCCATCAACAATTGACCCCCCAGAAACAATAGCTCCCACCAGCAGTAATAGACTTCCCCAGCATCAATAGATCACCCAGTGACAATAGAGACCCCATTAGCCAACATCAATAGACACTCCAGCAAATCCCGCCACCCCTTGGCATATACATTCAGTGCTGAGGTGCTGGAACTGTGTTCTCCTGCATTCCTGCTGAAAAAAAGCCCCCGAAATATGTATTTAGACATCAAATTGGCATCCTATCAGGCGTCCAATCATAGCAGGGGAAGGGAAGAGAGGACGGGAGAAGAAATTGAGGAGCGTGCAGGACACCGCTGCCGTGACCCGCTGCCCCACCAAGACAGGTAAATAACGGGCGGGTGGGGGATGCACACTGGCAGCATTTGATGGGCACAGTAGCGGCAATTGATGGGCACAGTGTCAGCAATTGATGGGCACACTGGCAGCAGTTGATGGGCACAGTGTCAGCAATTGATGGGCACACGAGCAGCAATTGATAAGCACACTGGCAGCAATTGATGGGCACAGTAGCGGCAATTGATGGGCACACTGGCGGCAATTGATGGGCACAGTTGCAGCAATTAATGGGCACACTGGCAGCAATTGATGGGTACAGTAGCTGCGTTGAATGGCACAGTGGCGGCAATTTATGGGCACTTTGGCTGTGTTTGATGGCACAGTCGCGGCAATTGATGCACACAGTAGCTGCGTTTGATGGGCACAGCGGCTGCAATTGATGTTTTTTTTCAGCTTGTTTGCGCCCCCCCAAAGATTTTTGAGCACCAGCCACCACTGCTCCAATGTGGGCTGACATACAAGTACGTTAATACACATTTGGCACTGCTTTCCGTACACCATATATTGGGGCTGTGGGCATATGGGAAGTGGTTAATATACACTTGGGATATATTTTTTTATACCAAAGACATGAAGTATATATATATATGTATATATTGTGACAGCAGGAAGGTAAAGTCACCTGGTTGCATCCAGGGGGGTAGATATATTTCGCCCAGATTCAGGCTTTACGCCGACTTATACAACTAGGTGGAGAGTTGTATAAGCCCAGCTGGGGCTAGTGGGCTCATGGATGACTCATACCTCTAGGGAGAGTGTGGGGCGTCGTGCAGACAGGGAGTTGATGAGACCAGCTGAAGCTTGTCAGCTCATTTAGGCCTCTATAAGAACTCCCAGATTCATTAGGTGTTTGCTCATGCCTGGACCCAGACCTGTGTGGACTGTCTAGGGAGAGTGAACCCCTGTGCGGTGAGACAAAGCCTGTGTGGCTATTTGCTTGGACATTTAAAACCAGGGACTTAGGGACTAGGACAGCACTAGGCTGATCCCAGTTGTTAGTTAGGAAACCTGTATGTTTAGTCAGAGGTCAAGTTGACCAGGATTTATTTTGTTTATGTTTCTTTTGCTTTGCTGTGTTTTGTCACTGTAAATAGAAAATAAACCGCACCTTTTTGATTTTGAAAACCACAACATCCGTTTGCTGGGCCTGTTTTTGTGTGGGGAGCCCATCCCGGGGGTCACACACACCCGCTGCCGAGCTAACCCCCTCACAGTTGGTGGAGAACCAGTGGCAGTTTTTTTTTAAGCCAGCATGGAGGAGATACTGAAACAGCTGGCTCTAGCAAATGCCAATCAACAGCAGACAAATGCAGGTTTGCAAAAGAGCCTTGCAGCTCATCAACAGAGCCTTGCAGCTCAACAACAGAACTTCGCAGCCCAGCAGCAAGCTCATCAACAGAGCCTTGCAGCCCAGCAGCAAGCTCATCAACAGAGCCTTGCAGCCCAGCAGCAGACAAACGCAACTTTGCAACAGAGTCTGGAGGCTCAGCAACAAGCCCAGCAGCAATCTGAGGCCCGCTTCATAGACCTGTTGCAGAAGCAAGAGCAGAGACTACAACAACAGATGGAAGCAGTAATGCAGCAACGTCCGCAGACCAGTGAGGAAAGCCGTCCCACTAATACCGCGTCCTTTGGGGTGAGTCGTTTATTGACAAAAATGACTGGAGAGGATGATCCAGAGGTATTTTTGACCACATTTGAAAGGACCGCTGAAAGAGAAAAGTGGCCTGAGGAGCAGTGGGCTGGACTGGTGGCTCCTCTGTTAACTGGTGAATCGCAGAAAGCTTACTATGACCTAGAGCCTAACCAAGCAAAAGACTATGTGATGCTAAAAGCTGAAATATTGGCAAGGCTGGGTGTCACCCTGGCTGTCCGGGCTCAGCGTGTGCATAACTGGACTTTCCAGCTTGGAAAACCCCCCAGGTCTCAAATGTATGATCTCATTCACCTGAGCAGAAAGTGGCTACAGCCAGAGACTTTGTCCGCACCAAAGATTGTGGAACGTGTTGTAATGGATCGGTTTTTGAGAGCTCTTCCTACTGCCATCCAAAAGTGGGTAAGCCATGGAGACCCAGAGACGGCCGATGGTCTTGTGGATCGTGTGGAGAAAT
The DNA here is from genome assembly GCA_029206835.1 of Rana muscosa. Classification (NCBI taxonomy): domain Eukaryota; kingdom Metazoa; phylum Chordata; class Amphibia; order Anura; family Ranidae; genus Rana; species Rana muscosa. The sequence continues at coordinate 373,226,454 of CM055116.1, forward strand.
ACTTGGCTACAGAGAACCTGACGGCCTCTTCCAGAGACACTCGGACTTTCCACCCTAAGACCAGACCATCCCCAGGGGCGGATAAGAGGATTCCAAGGGGTGAGGGTGGAGAGAGTGAGAGGGTGGGAGCTCTACCCCAAGTTTGGCGAGAACAGCCTGGGAAATCAGCGGCTCAAGAGGCGGCAAGAAGGATCGTTTGCTACCGCTGCCGGCAAGCGGGACATATTGCAGCCAATTGCCCGGTTGTGGAGGAACCCATGCAGTGTGACTTTCTGACGGGCAGACGTCAGTCGCTGTGTGCGACAGTCGCATGCACTGCCATTCGAGGAACTGAGAAACATTTATGCAAAATGTGTGTTAATGGTAGAAATGTTGTGGTATTGCTGGATTCAGGTAGCCTTGTGACCCTGATAAAGGCTGAGTTAGTTAAAACAGAGGTCTCTGGGAATAGCAAGGTAGCTGTTATTTGTGTGCATGGGGACACCCGAGAGTATCCAGTGACTACAGTGTGTTTCGAGACCCCCAAAGGTACCCTCTTTCATCCAGTGGGCTTAGTATCTCAGTTACCGCATGACGCCATTGTGGGAAGGGATTTTCCGAAGTTCTGGGAACTGTGGGATGATCCTGAGCCCCCCACTGGTGCCCCTATGTACCAGGAATGTGATAGCCAGAACTCCCCTGAGAGTGGTGAGGACTCTCCGGAATTTCCCTTATCAGTATTGGAAGGGGAGACTCAAGAAACTGGAGAGGAGCCCACCTCCTCAGACGAAAACCTACCGTCTGTGGAGTTTTCTGATCTTGAGGTTCACAGGGAAAACTTTGCCACAGAACAGTTGAAAGACCCCGCCCTAATAAAGGCACGGGAAAACGTAGTGAAAATAGATGGCGAGTTAGTGAACCCAGATAATACCTGCACTTACCCATACTTCAGCGTAGAGAAGGACCTACTGTATCGGGTGGCAAAAAGGGCAGAAGAAACCGTTGAGCAGCTTGTGGTGCCCAAACCTTACAGGAAGTTGGTGTTGGAGTTGGCCCATGGGCACATTCTTGGAGGTCATCTGGGGACAGAGAAAACCCGAGAGAGGGTATTACAGAGATTCTATTGGCCGGGGGTGATGAAGGACATAGAAAATTATTGTTCCTCCTGCCCTGTGTGTCAGAGGTCGGCCCCGGTGCCACATTTCCGTAGCCCGTTGGTCCCTCTACCCATCATTGAGGTCCCGTTTGAGAGGATCGCCATGGATTTGGTAGGTCCTATAATCAAGTCCGCTAGGGGGCACCAGTACATATTAGTTATAATGGACTATGCCACCCGTTATCCAGAAGCGATCCCTCTCCGAAATACCTCGGCCAAAACCATAGCCAAAGAGCTGTCTCTTGTGTTTAGCCGGGTGGGTATTTGTAAAGAACTGCTTACGGACCAAGGTACACCCTTTATGTCCCGGGTTATGAAGGAGCTGTGTAAATTGTTCAAAGTGACGCAATTACGTACATCTGTGTATCACCCCCAAACCGATGGGCTGGTTGAAAGATTCAACAAAACCCTAAAACAAATGTTGAAGAAAGTGGTGGATAGAGATGGAAAGGATTGGGACTGTCTACTTCCTTATCTGATGTTTGCTATTAGGGAGGTGCCCCAATCCTCTACGGGATTCTCCCCCTTTGAGTTACTGTATGGGAGACACCCAAGAGGGCTGTTGGATATTGCCAAGGAAACTTGGGAAAGTGAGAGTTCTCCCCACAGGAGTGTGATTGAGCATGTCGCCCTGATGCAAGACCGAATTGCACAGGTAATGCCCATCGTGAAGGAACATTTGGCCCAAGCGCAGTTAGCACAGCAGAGAGTGTACAACCGTGGAGCCAAGACCCGTACCTTTTCCCCGGGGGATAGGATACTGGTACTTGTCCCTACGGTTGAAAGTAAATTCCTTGCCAAATGGCAAGGCCCCTACGAGATAATGGAAAAAGTGAGCGAAGTGAATTACAAGGTCAGACAACCAGGAAGGCGAAAGCCCGAACAGATCTATCACGTTAATCTGTTGAAAGCCTGGAGGGATAGAGAGTCCCTAGTCGCAGACACTTGGTCACCAGCTCAAACTGGTTACGTGATTCCTGAGGTTGGAATAGCAGCCACCTTGTCACAACCCCAACAACAGGAGGTTAAGGAGTTTGTGCTTCGCAACAAGGAGGTATTCTCTGAGCTGCCGGGACAAACATCTGGGGTAGAGCATGACATCATTACCCCGCCCGGTGAAAGGGTGAAGTTAAAACCCTATCGGATCCCAGAGGCCCGACGGGAGGCAATACGGGAGGAAGTACAGAAAATGCTGAACTTAGGGGTGATAGAGGAGTCCCAAAGTGATTGGTCTAGTCCCATTATGTTGGTGCCTAAACCGGATGGGAGCTGGCGATTTTGTAACGATTTTCGTCAGTTGAACAAAGTTACAAAATTTGACACCTACCCCATGCCACGTATAGATGAGTTGATCGACCGGCTGGGAACAGCCCGATACATGATGACTCTTGACCTCACAAAAGGGTATTGGCAAATCCCCCTGGCCAAGTCGGCCAAAGAGAAAACCGCATTTGTAACCCCAGACGGGGCGTTCCAATATAAAAGAATGCCGTTCGGGTAACAGAATGCGCCGGCCACATTCCAGCGGAAAATGGACCAGATGCTGAGGCCCCATCGGAAGTATGCTGCGGCTTACCTGGATGACGTAATTGTCCATAGCACAGATTGGGCCTCACATCTGCCAAAAGTGCAAGCAGTCCTGGACTCTGTTCGGGAAGCGGGGTTTACGGCTAACCCCAAGAAGTGTACCATTGGGCAGGAAGAGGCCAAATATCTTGGGTACACCATTGGGAGGGGAGTAATAAAACCCCAACTCAACAAAGTCGAGGCCATCCAGAGTTGGCCACGTCCCAACAGCAAGAAGCAGGTACGAGCCTTTCTGGGAATCGCTGGGTATTATCGGCGATTCATTCCCCACTTTGCTTCTAAGGCTGTGCCCCTAACCAACCTGACGAAGGGGAAAGGGTCGGTCATGATTAAATGGACCCCCGAGGCTGAGGCAGCATTCCAATTCTTGAAACAAGCCTTATGTAGCCAGCCAGTGTTGTACTCACCCGACTTCTCTAAAGACTTTGTCGTACAAAGTGATGCGTCAGATGTGGGGTTAGGAGCAGTATTGTCCCAGGTCTGGAACGGGGAAGAGCACCCAGTCATTTTCCTCAGCAGGAAGTTGAAGTCCCATGAGGTAAATTACGCCACGGTTGAAAAGGAGTGTTTAGCGGTGAAGTGGGCTCTAGATTCCCTTCGGTACTACCTGCTAGGTAGGCACTTTGACTTGGTTACGGATCACGCTCCGTTAAAGTGGATGGCTCAAAACAAGGAAACAAATAGAAGAGTGAATAGGTGGTTCCTGGCCCTCCAGGAATTCAACTTCACAGTAAAGCATCGCCCTGGCGTTCAAATGGGGAATGTGGATGCTTTGTCTCGAGTACATGAATGCCTGATTGCTGGTGTTCCAACCCCGAGGTTAAAACAAGAGGGGGGGGTATGTGACAGCAGGAAGGTAAAGTCACCTGGTTGCATCCAGGGGGGTAGATATATTTCGCCCAGATTCAGGCTTTACGCCGACTTATACAACTAGGTGGAGAGTTGTATAAGCCCAGCTGGGGCTAGTGGGCTCATGGATGACTCATACCTCTAGGGAGAGTGTGGGGCGTCGTGCAGACAGGGAGTTGATGAGACCAGCTGAAGCTTGTCAGCTCATTTAGGCCTCTATAAGAACTCCCAGATTCATTAGGTGTTTGCTCATGCCTGGACCCAGACCTGTGTGGACTGTCTAGGGAGAGTGAACCCCTGTGCGGTGAGACAAAGCCTGTGTGGCTATTTGCTTGGACATTTAAAACCAGGGACTTAGGGACTAGGACAGCACTAGGCTGATCCCAGTTGTTAGTTAGGAAACCTGTATGTTTAGTCAGAGGTCAAGTTGACCAGGATTTATTTTGTTTATGTTTCTTTTGCTTTGCTGTGTTTTGTCACTGTAAATAGAAAATAAACCGCACCTTTTTGATTTTGAAAACCACAACCTCCGTTTGCTGGGCCTGTTTTTGTGTGGGGAGCCCATCCCGGGGGTCACACACACCCGCTGCCGAGCTAACCCCCTCACAGTATATATATATATATATATATATATATATATATATATATATATATATATATTACATACTTTTTCGCTGACAAGCCAATTGTATATGTGATATATATATATATATATATATATATATATATATATATAGCTGCCGCTAACCAGGCTACTCCACTGCTTCTGATGGAGTCAGGAGAGAAAGGCCGGAGGGGGGCAGAGTGCAGATTTAGATCACTCCGCCGGCGCCTGCGGGACCTGCAGCCGGAACTATAGAAGCTGCATCGGCAAATGCGGCTCCAGGCTGGGTTACTACGCGGCTAGTTCCCTCCCTCCCTAGTTCCCTCCCTGCTCCTTCCTCCCACTCGCAGCAAACAGCTGTATTTGCCAGCCGGCGGCCGGACATTACCCCAGGCAGTGACTGAGTGACTGTTACACACAAGGACATGTACATTGCAGGCACAGTCAGTGCAGAACAAGGGCACAGCAGGGATGATTAGGGTGTGCCTTGGCACACCCGGCACACCCCGTGGGCACGCCTATGGAAAGACCCATGAATAAATGGTTGTGGAATGGATCATCTGAGTTTACATTATTTCTTATAGGGAAATTCGCTTTGAAATACAAGTGCTTTGGATTACAAGCACGTTTCTAGAACTAATTATGCTCACAATCCAAGGTTTTACTGTATTTTACAATTGCCCATAATAAGACAACATTTGTTCAGAGAAGAAAATAGTCTAAAAACATTTATTTTTGTCCAATTCACAAAGAATGAATGTCCATGCAGATTCACTGGACAAATGGCTATGCATTTTTTTTTTTTCATAAACAGACCCTTAAGTTTAGCAAACGAATTTGACTGCTGTTCAGACAATAGATAGTAATTGAGATACAGTCATGTTCCAACTAGTGCCTTCAAAAAAGTAACTCTTTTTCATATATCAGAGTTTGTTTTATAAAAAAGGGTGCATCTTCTAAACCCATTTGCTACTCCTACCAATATATTGTTGGAACAGGTATTAATATGTCATTATGGCTAGTGTAGAGAGAGAAGTTTTGGGAAGGAACCCTTGTTAAAGTAAAGAGTTTTTTTTTTTAGTCAGAGTAGTAAGCCCTCTAATATTAGAGGAAGCAAAACTAACCGAGGACGCAGGATTTTAAGCCAAATTCTGTGCATTTTATTTATTTTTATAAGTTGTTCCCCCAGTAGTTAAAAAACAAAAAAGCAGCACAGGCTGCAATATACATCTGGAGCAGTGTGGCTATGGGCTTTAGGGAGGCATTATGATCCCCATTTGTTCCCTGGAGTATGGCTGCCAATGCCCCTGCTAGATAATCTCACTGCAGACACAGTGTGAGAGGTAGAGCCACCTAGAGTGCGCAGGGAGCTGTAAGAGCCTGGCCAGGTGTTTCTTGCCAAGGTAAGGCATGTGGAAGATGGTGGAGGGAGGGCAAAATATGAGGGCAATGGGGGGGGGGGGGTGGATGTGACATGTAAACATAGGATTCAGAGTTAAGGAGCTGTAGAACAGGGCTGAACTATGCACTCTATGAGCTCATCCCTGAACTCTGCATTTTGTGTGCAGCATACCTGTGAACTCTGCACCCTGTCCGTGGCACACCCCTGAACTCTGCACTGAGTAGCACTTCCCTGAATGCTACGCTTTATGCATATAGCACCCCTGAACTCTGTACTCTGTGTGTAGCGCACCTCTGAACTGCATTCTGTGAATAGCACACCCCTGAATTCTGCACACTGTGCATAATGAATCTGTCAGGAACGCACTGCAACCAGACGCAGGCAAATTCCTATGGGTACCCGCCAAGCTTGCCAAATTCCTATGGGTACCCGCCAAGCTGGCCAAACTCCTGCTTGCCATCTGGCCAGCGGCGCATTCGCTAGACTCACAGGCGCGCTCATTAGCCTGTACTTTGGTGCCAATGGGCCCTCTTAAGGACAGCTGCTGCACTAGTGCAGTTCTGTCTGATCTGTAGCTTTACCCAGTGTTCTGAGCTTGTATCTGATCCAGTATTGACCCGGCTTCCTGACCTCGTTCTGCTATTTCCAGTCCTGACCTTTGGCTTCCTTGACCTTGCTTATTCTACCTATCTGCCTGATCCTCCATTACCAACCCGACCTGAACTCTGACCATTCCTTGCCTGCCGTTTATGCTGACAGATCCGCTGTGTATGACCCGGCTGGTCCGACCCTGCTCCTGCCTGCTGTCCTGCATCTCCAGCGTATCTGCATCTGCTGCCTTGCATCCACAGCGCACCTTCACCTGCTGTCCTGTATCCGCAGCGCACCTGCATCCTCCATCCTGCATCCTCAGTTTGCCAGCATCTTCTGCCCTGCATCCGCAGCACACCGTTCCTGCCATCATCTGCTGACCAGTGCTTCAGCCTGTTCCTGCATCTCGTCAGCTGCCACCACTTCCAGCAAAGAGAACCTTGCAGGTGCTCATACCTCACTGCGCTCTGACGGCCACTGTCACAACTCCAGTGGTCCCATAGCCAGGGCTGTACAAGATGTCTCCCTCTGCACGTCAGGCTCACCTCTAAGGTATGTGACAGCATCCCTAAACTCTGTGATCTGTGCATAGCGTACTAATGAACTCTGCACCCTGTCCATAGCGCACCTACTGTGCTTAGTGCATCCCTGAACTCTCTGCACTGTGCATAGTGCACCCCTCTACTCTGTACCCTGTGAGTATTAAATAAGGCACCTTTAAGATGCTCCCATTGTTAGTGCAATGTGGCCACACCCACCATTTGACACGGCCATATTGCTACTCTTGACCGCGGGCGGGAGTGAGTTCCTTTACCTATTCTCTGACAGAAAAAGCCCTGAAAAATAGTAAAACATACAGTACTAGGTGGGGGGGGGGGGGGTCAAAGCGCCCATTGTTGTCCTTTAAGCTGTTCGTAGATGCTGTAACCTAACAATGATAATGGAGAAAATTATAAAAGTTTCGGGGGGGAGAAGACACAATCTGACAAAAATGTTAAAACAAAAATTATGCACATTAAGTTGAAAAGTCCCAGAAGGTGTAAATAGACATCTTATGCCCCATACACACGATCGTTTTTCATGCCGTTAAAAATGCCATTTTTAAAAATGGCCATTAAAACTGATCGTGTGTATGCTCCAGAGCATTTTTAACGACGTGAAAAACGGCCATTAAAAATTTCTAACATGCTCTATTTTTTCACGTCGTTTTTCATGTTGTTTTTTTTAACGACGTGAAAAACGATAGTGTGTATGCTTTCACGAGGAGAAAAAAAACGCGCATGCTCAGAATCAAGTATGAGACGGGAGCGCTCGTTCTGGTAAAACTAGCGTTCGTAATGGAGATAGCACATTCATCACGCTGTAATGGACTGAAAAGCACGAGGCTGAAAAGCGCGAACCGTTGCTCAACAAACTTTACTAACATGAAGAGTGGCGCCATCAAAATGGAACTTCCCCTTTATAGTGCCATCGTACGTGTTGTACGTCACTGCGTTTTGCTCGAGCGTTTTTTTAATGATCGTGTGTACGCAAGACAGGCTTGAGAGGAAACATGAAAAAAAACGACGAGAAAAACGTCGGTTTAAAAAATGGCATGAAAAACGATCGTGTGTACGCTGCATTAAAGTTAAACTCCATTTAGTATAATCAATTAGTACAGATGAAAGGAAGTGTATATAGGCAATATGGTTGCCTTACAGTGTAAGGAGAACAGACCACTAGAAACTAGAAAAGGGGTCTTTCTGTGTTGGATCTAGCTTTTTGATTCTAATTAATAGTGCAAATTAGATTTTTTTAAAACTGAGTTTTGGGCGTCTTGGACATTTTTCCGAGGCTCTTTGTCATACCAAGCGCTATTGCGGGACAATACCTGAATCCTGGCAGGGTATAGGAATTCTTGTCAGATCTTCTTTTTCCTTTGAGGTCTACCTGCTACACAGTGGGTGTAGTGTCCCTGGACTTGATTCAATAGGTGGGGACAGGGATAGCAGATGGTGTTATTCCCCATTCCCCCTCTCCATTATCCTATAACCCACCTTTCCCTACATTTTTTTTCTCCCTCTTTCCCCTCAAATTTTTTGATTTCTAGTATCACTCTCTTCTCACCTACTTTTCTATAATTAGGTTAGGTCCACTTCATGGGAGTCTTTTGGTGTAGAGACAGGCTTTTTCACCCCCTTTCTCCTTAGGCTCATTTTATGTTAGGGGCTTACAGGCGCAGGTGGGGGGGGGATAGGTTGGCCACTTTTGGATCTTGGGAGACTTTGATGTTTAATTACCTGCCTCTCTGTTTACTGTTTACATTGATTTCTTTACTTAAAGTGGAGTTCCACCCAAAAAAAAAAAGGCATTAATGTGCATGAAATAAATACAAAAAAACATCTGGATATTTATTTATTTTTACTCACCTGTTGCTATGCGGTCCCTCAAAATCGTCCTCCTTCATTGCCAAGGCTCCTTTCGTCACTTCCCTCGGCGCCTCCGCTCGCTACTGCTCCTGGGAGATGTGTGTCATCATTTCCCAGGAGTCAGTTGGGCAGCGCTGAGGGCTAAGTTGCCATAACAACGGGGTGGGCACTCCTGCCGCCGCCCATTGTTATGGCAAAATGTATACTTTACAGCGCTGCCACGGCGCATTACTGCGCTTGCGCGAGAACAGGGAGAAAACGGGCGGTGCATGCTGGTCCAGCAGCAGCACCGTGTCCCCGGAACTGGATGCTTGTGGGCTTCACATGCCCACAAGCAAAATGAAAACGGACAGGACACAATTATATAACTTCATGTTTTATATTACAGCGGACACCGGGGGAAGAAATCTTCTAAACAAGTGAGTGTTATATTGTAATGTTCTGACCTTTAGAAGTGTTTAAAAAAAAAAAAAAATTTGAACATGTAGTTGGAACTCCACTTTAAAGTCTGTTTTCTTCATATTACTCAAGGAAGTATTCCCAGATATTGGCTACAATACATGATACAGATCTCCTTTCTTTTCTTTTTCTTGCTTTCAGTATATTCTTCCTTGCTTACTTACGGGAAATGATGCCGCAGCATTTGTACCTACTTTGTAATCTTTGTTACCTCTCCATTGTTCTTTCTTGTTTATTCAATAAAATGTTTATGCAAAAAAAGAAAATAAAATTTTTTTACAGAGCAAAAATAAAAATAATAAAAAGAAATATTCAGTAATTTTCTGCAATACATGACAAAAACAAAAAACAAACAACAACAAAAACAGAATATATAGGGTACAGTGATTATGTATCTTGAGTGTGCTAGATGGAAAACTTATTCATCAGAGGTCAAATGAAGCCCCAATATGGCTTCCTAGGGTAGTTCATTGAGTACCAAGACAGAACCCACACAAAGATGTAAAGTGAAAACATAAAATGTTCAGTGTAATTCATTCATGTGTGTACAAACTGTTTAATTTAAGGCTTGGTTCCTCCTTATGCAAATTTAATAAGGGTTTCTCTGCATCCAATTCGCATGACAGGAGACTGTGATTGGCTCTCAATGGAGCCGGTTCACACATCTCCGGGGCGGCTGCGGAGCGGATTGCACAGGAGTCCTGTTCATCTTTGTCTCCGTTTCAGGTCCGAATTCAGGTAAAACTTCAGGCCTGATTCATCCCTGAAATGGAGAACATGGACGCACCGGACCCCTGCTGTGAGCTGCATCTTAGTTTTTTATCTTTCGATCCTGCTGTTAATTTTTCACCTTCCTTTAACAAGCCAAACTGTGCAGCAAAAGTGGCAGTTAGAGGGATGGGACAAACCATTTAACCTCCATGGATATCAGGTCTTATGATTTTTAATACTGATCTTCTCCTGATTTTATCTGTGATCGTGTATGAACTACTGAATTTATTATTTTTTGCCTTATGAATTTTTATTAACCACTTAAGCCCCAGACCATTTGGTAGCTAAAGGACCAGAGGTGAATTCAGAATTTTGCACTGCGCTGATTTAACTGTAAATTGTGCGGACATGCAATGTTGTACCCAAACGAAATTTGCGTCCTTTTCTTCCCACAAATAGAGCTTTCTTTTAATGGTATTTGATTGCCTCTGCGATTTTTATTTTTTGCGATATAAACGGAAAAAGACCGAAAATTTTGAAAAAAAATGATATTTTCTACTTTTTGTTATAAGAAAAGTCGAATAAACTCAATTTTAGTCATACATTTAGGCCAAAATGTATTCAGCCACATGTCTTTAGTAAGAAAAATGTCAATAAGCGTATATTTATCGGTTTGCGCAAAAGTTATAGCGTTTACAAACTAGGGTACATTTTCTGGAATTTACACAGCTTTTAATTTATGACTGCCTATCTCATTTCTTGAGGTGCTAAAATGACAGGGCAGTACAAAACCCCCCCAAATGACCCCATTTTAGAAAGTAGACACCCCAAGGAAATTGCTGAGAGGCCTGTTGAGCCCATTGAATATTTTTTTTTGTCCCAAGTGATTGAATAATGACAAAAAAAATAAAAAAATTACAAAAAGTTGTCACTAAATGATATATTGCTCACACATGCCATGGTTATATGTGGAATTGCACCCCAAAATACATTCTGCTGCTTCTCCTGAGTACGGGGATACCACATGTGTGGGACTTTTTAGGAGCCTAGCCACGTACGGGACCCCAGAAACCAAGCACCGCCTCCAGGATTTCTAAGGGCGCAAATTTTTGATTTCACTCCTCACTACCTATCACAGTTTTGAAGGCCATAAAATGCCAAAATAGCACAAAACCCCCCCAAATGACCCCATTTTGGAAAGTAGACACCCCAAGCTGTTTGCTGAGAGGCATGGTGAGTATTTTACAGCTCTCATTTGTTTTTGAAAATTAAGAAAGAACATTTTTTTTTTTTTCTTTTTTTTTTCAATTTTCAAAACTTTGTGACAAAAAGCGAGATCTGCAAAATACTCACAATACCTCTCAGCAAATAGCTTGGGGTGTCTACTTTCCAAAATGGGGTCATTTGGGGGGGTTTTGTGCCATCTGGGCATTCCATGGCCTCCGAAACTGTGATAGGCAGTGAGAAGTGAAATCAAAAATTGACACCCTTAGAAAGCCTGAAGGCGGTGCTTGGTTTTTGGGGTCCCGTACGCGGCTAGGCTCCCAAAAAGTCTCACACATGTGGTATCCCCGTACTCAGGAGAAGCAACAGAATGTATTTTGGGGTGTAATTCCACATATGCCCATGGCATGTTTGAGCAATATATCATTTAGTGACAACTTTGTGCAAAAAAATAATAATTTTTTTTTATTTTTTCCGCAACTTGTGTCAACATATAAAATATTCCATGGACTCGACATGCCTCTCAGTATATAGCTTGGGGTGTCTACTTTCCAAAATGGGGTCATTTGGGGGGGTTTTGAACTGTTCTGGCATTTTATACACAACATTAGGAAGCTTACATCCACTCTTCTAACCACTTGAAGACAAAGCCCTTTTTGACACTTTTTGTTTACATGAAAACATTTTTTTTTTTGCAAGAAAATTATGTTGAACCCCCAAACATTATATATATTTTTAAAGCAAAGGCCCTACAGAATAAAATGGTGGGTGTTGCATTTTTTTTTTCTACACAGTATTTGCGCAGCGATTTTTCAAACGCATTTTTTTGGGAAAAAATACACTTTTTTTAATTTTAATGCACTAAAACACACTATATTGCCCAAATGTTTGATGAAATAAAAAAGATGATCTTAGGCCGAGTACATAGATACCAAACACGACATGCTTTAAAATTTCGCACAAACGCGCATTGGCGACAAACTACATACATTTTTAAAAGCCTTTAAAAGCATTTACAGGTTACCCCGTTAGATTTACAGAGGAGGTCTACTGCTAAAATTACTGCCCTCGATCTGACCTTCGCGGTGATACCTCACATGCATGGTGCAATTGCTGTTTACATATGACGCCAGACCGACACTTGCGTTCGCCATTGGGCAAGAGCAGGGCAGGACAGGGGTGCTTTTTTTTTTATTATTAATTTTGCTTTTTTATTTTATTTTTAAACTGTTGCTTCCATATTTATTTATTTTTATCACTTTTATTGTTATCTCAGGGAATGTAAATATCCCCTATGATAGCAATAGGTAATGACAGGTACTCTTTTTTGAAAAAACTGGGGTCTATTGGACCCTAGATCTTTCCTCTTCCCTCAAAGCATCTGACCACACCAAGATCGGTGTGATAAAATGCTTTCCCAATTTCCCAATAACGCTTTTTATATCCGGGGGGGGGACATTCCCTCCCACTGCTTGTAAAAGCAGTCCAGAGGCTAATTAGCCGCTAGGATTGCTTTTACATGAAAGCCGGCCGCTGGCTGAAAAGAATGATACCAAGATGATACCTAAACCCGCAGGCATCATTCTGGTATAAACATTCAAAGTCCAGCAACATACCAGTACGTTGCTGGTCCTTGTTGGACATGTATTGTAATCTTTTTTTTCATGCAGCCTGTTGGCTGAACGAAAAAAAAAGATTGATCGGTGGGTATGCCCACCATTAGAATACCGCCCTTCATCCACCCACTTCTAATGATGGGCATACATGCACCATTTATATATGCCGAAGCATGGGGGCATCTTCTCGCAAAAGTTATGCCGCGTACACATGGTCAGACTTTTCCACGGGCAAGCCTCCGTCGGAATTTCGACCGTATATACGCGGCATTAGGAGCAAAATCGCTCCTCCGCCCCTGCTGCCCCAATGCTTCGGCATATATGCTTTTTTTTTTTAACTGTGGTGGTGAAATCACCTCCTACAGCACTGGAGTCGCAGGGATCAGGCCTGCCTCTGCGAACGCTGCAGTTATGTGTGTTGTGTTTTGCAAGTGACAGTGATCGATCGATACTGCACTTCGGTGGCCTGGGCTGGACGGAGGGGCAAAACGCAGGTGCTAGCAGGTATCTGGGCTGATCCCACTAACACTGCGTTTTTGGGAACCCTAAACTGCTGGGGACGCTAGTATAGATCTGATCAGATCAGATATTGAGCTGATCAGATACTATACCACTAAGGGGGGTGTATGCTTCACGTGTGGGTGTTAGCGCTACTGGCACTAACCTGACGCTGCCTGGGGTGTGACGCAGACCCTCTCTGACGCTAAAACCTAATTGATATCACCCGCCGGGCGATCAGGGGGTTAAACCTTTATTGGGTTATATACGGCGGGTGCCCTGACACTATAAAAAGCAAACTAACTAACCAGCGTCACCCGTAACACTTATATGATGATCACTGGTGAAAGGGTTAACTAGGGGCAATTAGGGGGTTAAAACCTTTATTAGGTAATATATGGGGGTACCTGACGCTATATAAAAACCTGACGGCGAACCTAAAAAAAAATTACTGGCTACCTATCGGCATCACCGACACTAAGACAACGATCATAAAAACGATTGCTTAGCGACAGTGGTGATAGGGGGTGAAAGGGTTACCTGGGGGGCGATCAGGGGGTTAAACCTTTATTAGATAATATATGGGGGTACCTGACGCTATAAAAACCTGCGGCGAACCTAAAAAAAATTACTGGCTACCGATCAGCATCACCGACGCTAAGACATCGATCAGAAAAATGATCGCATAGTGACGGCGGTGCTAGGGGGTGAAAGGGTTACCTGGGGGGTGATCAAGGGGGTTACACCTTTATTAGGTAATATATGGGGGTACCCGACGCTATAAAAACCTGCGGCGAACCTAAAAAAAATTACTGGCTACCGATCAGCATCGCCGACGCTAAGACATCGATCAGAAAAATGATCGCTTAGTGACAGTGATGATAGGGGGTGAAAGGGTTACCTGGGGGGGCGATCAAGGGGGTTAAACCTTTATTAGGTAATATATGGGGGTACCCGACGCTATAAAAACCTGCGGCGAACCTAAAAAAAATTACTGGCTACCGATCAGCATCACCGACGCTAAGACATCGATCAGAAAAATTATCGCATAGCGACGGCGGTGCTAGGGGTGAAAGGGTTACCTGGGGGGTGATCAAGGGGGTTAAACCTTTATTAGGTAATATATGGGGGTACCCGACGCTATAAAAACCTGCGGCGAACCTAAAAAAAATTACTGGCTACCGATCAGCATCGCCGACGCTAAGACATCGATCAGAAAAATTATAACTTAGTGACAGTGGTGATAGGGGGTGAAAGGGTTACCTGGGGGGCGATCAAGGGGGTTAAACCTTCATTAGGTAATATATGGGGGTACCCGACGCTATAAAAACCTGCGGCGAACCTAAAAAAAATTACTGGCTACCGATCAGCATCACCGACGCTAAGACATCGATCAGAAAAATGATTGCTTAGTGACGGTGGTGATAGGGGGTGAAAGGGTTATCTGGGGGGTGATCAGGGGGTTAAACCTTTATTAGGGGGGGTTAGGGGGCTACACTGGACCTAAAACTAAATGTAGTGACACTTTTACAGTCACAAATGTCACTGATTGCAGTGATCACTAAATAAATGGTCACTGCAATCAGTGACACTGTGACTGGGGGCTGGGGGGGGGCTGGGGGTGATCTGGGGGTGTCTGGGGGGCCTGGGGGGGCGATTTATGTGCCTATGTGTCCTGGTGTCAGTGTGCTGTTTTGTGTACTAACCTGCATCTTCTCCTGTACGGCGCTCGGTATATGTGAGCGCCCCAGGAGAGATGACATCACTTCCTCCTTCCTGGCAGGCAGGGGAAGCTCTCTCATTCGCCGGGAGCGATCGAGAGGGGGTGGCCGGAATCGAACGGCCGTCCCCTCATGCCGGATCGCTCCCGAAGGTAAAACGACCACCCACTGTAAAGAAGGGGGGTCCGATCGGACCCCCCAACTATACAAAGGCAATCACGTATATGTACGTGATTCTGCCTGTCGGTGCCATTCTGCTGACGTATATTTACAGTGGGCGGTCGTTAAGTGGTTAAAAGGCAGTTTTTATTATTTGATCCCCTCCTTTTGGTTTATTTGATCTCTTGTCCATTGAGCGCTGGTGTTTTAGTTTTATTGTATTCATGTCTGTGCTCCAGCCATAGGATCCATGCAGCACTGGGCACTTTGATCTATTTTTCTTTTTCTCCCACCCTCCCTCCTTCCCATTTTGCTACAGTCGCGATTGGGTTTTAGCGCTGATGTTTTTTGTTTTGCTAACACTGACAGGTGTGCTTGCAATGGTCAGTTTTTCTTCAATTAGTTAAAACATTTATCCCAAAAAGGAAGAAAAAAACTGTTACTCTTTTGTTCATGGACCGACACAGCTTCTCTATTGACATAGTGGGTATTATCCGTTAATTAGGAGTGACTAGGCAGAAAACTTGTAAAAAGTGTTGTATCACACCTTCTACAGTACCGCCCAGGGGGCGGACCCTCTGGGTATATCCCCTCACTTTGCATCTCGCAGATCAGTTTTTTTCTGTCTAGCAAGGAGTAGGACATGGTTCCCTTCGTGCCCATTGGTCCAGGGGAAAAAATTTTTTTTTCTACATTTTGTTTTTTGTTTCCTGTGATCTTCGATCAACTGCCGACTGGGTGACAGGCTGGATCCTCGATCCTTGTAGTCCCCCCAGTTTCGGCCATCGAGCGTGTGCCAAACCCTAGCTACGCGCTGGGTTTTCCACAACATACCCGTTGCTCTACGGGTGGCCGGTGAGCCAACGCTCCAGGGCCTGCATCGGACCGCTCAGCTTAGGCTGACCTTACGGCCGAGTCGCAGTAGCCTGTCCGGTGCGCTTACGCTCCAAGGCTTGCATCGGACCGCTCAGCTTCGGCTGACCTTACGGCCGAGTCGCAGCAGCCTGTCCGGTGAGCGTCGCGCTCCAGGGCATGCATATGATCGTTCCCTAGGGTCCAATCACAGCATGCCTGGCCGACAGTCACCTTCCGTGCGCGGATGATGATCTGTTGTGGAATGTCTTCCAGCAGGATACATGCAGGAAGGGTAAGTAGCTCTCCTGCTTCAGCAGGGTGACTTGGCTGGACATTCCTGGAGAGATCAAGTAAGTGGTTGTGGCCCCTTTCTTTCCTCTCTCCCTGCCTTCCCTCCTCCCTGGGCTTTGAGCTAAGGTTGTTGGGTGCTGGGGGTCACCTAAGGGGTTCCATCTGGAACAGGGCTGGCTGTAGCTGTCATTTAAAAAATGTCATTTTCTGCTTACCTGTGTGTGCTTTTCCCCCTCCATGCTGTCGGCGGCCATTTTGCAGTGGTCCATGCCTGTTTCGGCCTCTAGTGACTGTCCGGTGGCCATTTTCTTGTGGTTTCCCGCCTATATGTGTATATCACCGCTCGGCGCCATTTTCTTGTGGTTCACACCCGCTTTGGCCTCTATCGACTGTTCAGGCGGCCATGTTTCCTAGGATTCACGCTGTATGTATATACCGCCACTCGGCGGCCATCTTTTTGTGGTCCACGGCCGCTTTTGCCTCTATATTCGGCTCGGCAGCCATTTTCTTAGAGCCCACAGTATTTCCATACAGCCGCTTGGCGGCCATTTTGCGATAGTCTCCGGCCTCTAGGGTGCATTTGCACTGGCAAAAATTCACAAGAAAGTGCTGATAAAGAATCAGGTACCATTCCAAGGGTGGTGAGTCCTCTGGGAGACCCTGCATCTCTGTATCAGCTAGGAGGGTGGCCTATTGATACCTTGCCTGGAGCCCTGTGGGTATTTGCGCGTGGGTCAGCAGGGCATCTGAAGCAGACGTTTTTTTCCCCTGAAACACCTGATTGGCAGCTGGTGCCCCTAAAGTATCTGTGGACGCTATGTCTGTTGCCAGGATGGAAGCCGCACACGGGAACACGGGGGGTAGTAAACGCCCCCGTCCCCTGCAATCTTCCAGGGATAATTCTGATGCAGAATCAGGCCCAGCTATGGCTCATGGCCCGGATTCTGATGCATCAGAGACTGCAGACCGCGACCGATTGAACAGTGAGAATGCTCCAAGTCCAGGTCAGCACGCAAGAAGTCTTTGGTATCTGACCTGTTTACTGCAAATAAAGAATGCTGCAGAAGCAGCAAAGACACCGGTCCCCTTTGGGTTCCCTAAAGCCAGCCTGCACGTCTAAGGTATTTCCTTGTGTGTCTTATATTGATAAGCTCTTGTACAAGGAGTGGGAAAAACCCACTGAGGTTTTTTCTTTTTTCAGCCCCAAAGATGTTTTTTATTTTTTTTTGGGCGGTCCGATACCCCTTGAGGAGAGTTCCTGAAAGGATGGACCTCTCCCCCAATAGTGGACCCCCCTGTGTCCAGACTTAACAAGTTACCATGATTCCAGTGGAAGGGGCTCCTGTCCTCAGGGACACTCGCTACCTATACACAGTGGGGGACTCAGAGGTACGTCCAGCATGGCTGTTTTTTTTTATGATGTCTCAGACACTTACTGAGTAGGCAAAGATGCTACTCCAGGGGTTAAAAGCACGGGAGGCTCCTCCGTACGAGGTAGCTCTGGCCGACCAGTTGGTACAGGGCCTTGAGCCTGTCTGCGAGTCAGACTTGGATACTATCCCCTTGCTGTCTTGGACCTTGGGTTATGCGGTGGCGCTACGCCACCTGATCAGGATAAA
Organism: Rana muscosa; assembly: GCA_029206835.1. Taxonomy (NCBI): domain Eukaryota; kingdom Metazoa; phylum Chordata; class Amphibia; order Anura; family Ranidae; genus Rana; species Rana muscosa. The sequence goes on from CM055116.1 coordinate 373,244,183, forward strand.
GGAGCTGGTTTGCGGACCAATCTTCCAAGAAGGTCCTTTTGGATCTGCCCTTTTAGGGCGACAGACTTTTTGGGGCCTCGCTGGATGACATCATTTAAATATGCCACAGGAGGTAGGAGCACATTGCTTCTGCAATCCAGAGAAGGTAAGGAGCCACGCCATAGGCTAGGGCCCTCCTTCACCGCACACAAACAGTCCCTTCGTCCGCCTAGTGCGGCAAGTAAACTACCTCAGGCTGATAAAGTGCCTGCTGCGGGACACAAGCGTCCCTGGGTTTGCAAGCCCAACCTTGCTTGCCTACTGACCAAAATGTTTCCCTCTTAACCGCCAGCTTCTGCCGACTTGTCGGGAAGCCCTATATGGGGCGGTACAAGACCTGCTGATACGCAGGGTAGCCTTCCTGTCTTAGTACAGGAACGGGTTCAGGGATTCTACTCAAATCTGTTCATAGTACTGGAGGGGGTTTGTCCAATCTTGGATCTCAGAACCCTCAACTGCTTTGTGAAGGTACAAAGAATCCGGTAAAGAGTTGGCTCGCTCTGTTGTCGCTGCCCTCCATCCAGGGGATTTTCGGCATCCTTGTTCTTCAAGGACGCATACTGCATGTCTCCATATGCACCAGGCATCAGAAATGTCTGTGTTGGCGGCCGGGGAAGACCACTGCCAAGGGTGGCTCTCCCCTTTGGCCTCGCATTGGCACCAAGGGTGTTCACCAAGGTGCTTGCCCCGATTCTGGCCCTACTAAGACAGCGTGGCTTAGCTATCAGGGGAAACTTGGACAATCTTCTTCTGAGGGTCACTTCAAACTAAATTTAGAAGGAGCGTGTCTATACCTGTCAGACCCTCCGATACTTGGTTGGGTGCTGAACACTCAGAAGTCAGTATTGAAACCGTCCCAACTCCTAGTGTGTCTAGGGTTGATTCTGGACTCCTCAGAGGTGTACGTTTCTTCCCTCCTAGGGGAAAGTTGCAGTCCCTTCGGGCTGCGGTGCGGCAGTGGACATCCCAAAGTTGGACTGTCACGCCACTTTTGCAGGCGAGTCCTGGGCCTCATGGTAGCCTCCTTCGAGGCGGTACCATAGGCGGTATTTCACACGAGTGTTACAGAAGGTAACTCTGTCCTGAAGGGTCAAGTGCCCTTCATCCCTGGATTATCAAGATCTGGGTGAGCCACCTAAGCAGGACCTCCCTAGTTGGTGACCGACTTCACCAGCATTCTGTTTGGGAAGTTGTTCCTTCTTTTTACTGAATAGTGGTCACGACGGACGCCTGTCTTCCCGGTTGCAGAGGAGTCTGAAGAGCTCAGTCAACCTTAGTCACGGGACTCCGGAGGAATCCCATTGCAGATCAATAGCCTGAAATCTGGGCAATCTGGCTTTGCCTCTCCACATGGTCTCAGAGGCTACAGGGGCGTCCAGTCAGAATCCAGTTGGACAAACACCATAGTGGTGGCGTATGTAAATCATCAAGGAGGAACAAGCAGCTCTGCTGCAGCATCGGAGGTCACGTACCTCCTAAGGGGAGCTCCCTTACCAGACGGGAAGCACGCCAGTCGTATATCTCCTGACTTCTCGATTCAATCGGAAGGTATTTAGGTTTGTGGCCAGGTCAAGAGACCCATGGGCAAAACATGACAGATGCGTTGATGGAACTGTAGAGTCAGTACTGACTAATCTATGCCTTTCCTCCTGGGAAGCTCCTTCCTCATCTGCTTCACAGACTGGAGGCAGAGAGAATTACAATGGTCCCAATTGCTCTGAATTGGCCTTGGCGTCCTTGGTATGCCGATCTAGTGCGTCTGGTAGCAGACGCCTTTTGGCATCTACCGTAAGAAGGACCTGCTGTCGCTAGATCCCATACGCCATACTGTTTTTACAGTCACTGGCTTGAGGGCATGGCTTGAGAGCCAGATGCTAAGAGACCGGGACCTGTCAGACTCTGTGATCGCTACCATGAGGAGTGCTCGGAAATCATCCCCTAGGAAGATTACCATCGCACTTGGAAGACTTGCATATCCTATTGCGAGAAGATGAGGTGGCATCCGCGTACTTATTGGTTCCAGAGTCTTGCTGTTCTTCAGCAGGGAACGGGCCAAAAATGTTACTTTAAGTACAATTAGGGGGCAGGTATCTGCCCTGGCTGTCTTTTTCAATGACCCCTGGTGGCTCACTCTCTAGTGAGAACGTTTGTACAGTGAGTTTCGGCAGGCGGCCCCTCCGGGCCACCCTCCACTACCTCTGTGGGGCTTGTGTAGCAGATGTCCTTTTGCGTCTACCACTACGAGAGGACCTGCTGGCGCAGGGTCCCATATGTCATCCTGCCTGCAGTCCATGGCTTCAAAGGCATGGCCTCTAAGTGTCTCAGAAACCACAGTTTGAGACATCAGGGAGATTCCCTTGTCGACACTTCCTTAGAAAGTGATCCTTTTGGTGGCTGTTATGCCAGTTAGGATGGGTTTCTGAGCGAGCAGCCATGTCATACAAGCCTCCTTATCTGATCTTCCTCAAGGATAAGGGCAAGGCTCCTTATCTGATCTTCCACAAGGATAGGTGGTGCTGGGTCCGCAGCCTTCTCTTCTTCCTAGGGTCTTTCGACCTTCCTCCAAGGAAGACATGTACTGCCATCCTTGTGTCCTCATCCGTCGAATCCTAAGGAGACGACGTGGCATTCTTTGGACATTGTCCAACTCTGAGAGAATGCTTGTCTAGCACTGCTCTGTTCCGGAGTCCAGGCTCACTGTTTGTTTCAGTGGCTGGTCCCTAGTAGGGCCCAGCGGTTTCGTCGGCCACCATCTCTAGGTGGATCCGACAGATTGTGATCAGGCTTACGCCATGAAGGGTCAGGCGCCTCCCTTTCCCGGCGAATTCGACCAGGGCATGAGGTGCCTCTTGGTTTACGTCAGTTAGATGGTTTTTCTGAGCTGGCAGCCTTGTCATGCAAGGCTCCTTATCTGATCTTCCACAAGGATAGGTGGTGCTGCGTTCATAGCCTTCTTCTTCCTAGGGTCGTTCGACCTTCCATCTAGGAAGACATTGTACTGCCATCCTTGTGTCCTCATACGTCAAATCCTAAGGAAACGACGTTATATTTCTTGGACGCTGTCCGAGCTCTGAGGGTATCAAGCGTCTGTTTTCACCAGGTGTGTAAGGCGGCGACATGCTCGTCCGTTCCCACTTTCACTAAACTTTACAAGTTGATGTGTGTGCATCTTCGGATGCTTCTTTCGGCCGCAAGCTATTGCAGACGGCTGTTTAGAGTTGCAACTCCTCTGTTGAGGAGCTCTGTTTTGTTTTGGGGTGAAGTTGTTTTAATGCTGTTACCACCCCTCGTTTTTTTCTTTGACACTGCTTTGGGACGTCCCACTAGTCAATAGAGAAGCTGTGTCGGTCCATGAACGAAAGAGTAAATAGGATTTTTTACTCACCGTAAAATCCTTTTCTCTGAGTTCATGGACCGACACAGCACCCACCCCTCCTTTTAAGTTTGTACTGCTTTTTGATGAACCGATCTGTGAGATGCAGAGTGAGGGGATATACCCAGAGGGTCCGCCCCCTGGGCGGTACTGTAGAAGGTGTGATGCAACACTTTTTACAAGTTTTCTGCCTAGTCACTCCTAATTAACGGATAATACCCACTATGTCAATAGAGAAGCTGTGTCGGTCCATGAACTCAGAGAAAAGGATTTTACCGTGAGTAAAAAATCCTATTTTCCGAAACTGCTCAAAAAGTATTAGCTGGAGTTAGGCTTTAATTTGTTAGTCACTAATGTAAAGTCAATCAAAATTTTTTAGACCCTCTCCAGACAATGCTGCTGTCCAAGGGTGACCCTGTTGCTCCTCCATGAAAAAAAATTAATGTAGCCACCACATTTAAGGATTAGTAACTTTCAATATATTTCATTTTACAAGACTTTAAATGCACCTTTTGAAATGTAAAATTGTGCATATGTGATTTTACTTTTTTTTAAACATGTAGTGTAATTTGGGCCAACTTTTAAGAAAGGTACCGGTTATTGAAATATTTATCCAGATTTGAAAAAGAGTTTTAATCTTTTTTAAAGCTTTAAATTCGACCTGGCCCTGCATTCTATCTGGCCTTCTAACATGTATGGGAAAGAAAATTCTCTCCCCCTTCCCTATGTCTGAGAAGGTGGACAGCAGACTATTGCCCCTTGGAACATACTATGCAAAGAAGCTATGTGAAATGAATGTGTATTGCCCAATTTGCAAATACTTCACATTCTACCTGCAGGCTATAAATCAGACTATATATATGAAAATGCAATAGTTCCTTCATGAAAAACATTTTTCTATAATATCAAACAGCACAATTCTACTACCAGATGAATGAATGTGGTATGAGATAAATGCATCAAGGAGACAAAATTGTCAGCATACAACTCACAGTCACATTTTCACTTGCTCATTGGGTATACACCTGTGTCTAATCCAGGCAAACACATTGTTTGAGTTCATGGTAGATGAAAAAGTCCTCTTGTAGTATTTTAACCCCTTAATGGCCATTCCGCTGTACAGTCTTGCATTAAAGTGTATGGCTGCCTTTTTCCTCTCTAAAAGTATCTGTAGAATGTGGACTTCAGAAAATGTTTGCCAAATCTAGCTACTTATTACTAGATTAGAGATCCCCTGTTCAAGCACTGGAGAAATGACTGGCAAGGAGGAATGTAACTAGGATTGCGAAAGACTTTGAGCACCCTTTGGGCACCCAGAGGAAAAAAATAATGTAGCATGCTATGCACACCATGGAGAAGGATGGGTGTAGTAGCCATAGCTCCCAACTGTCCCCGTTTTTGAGGGACTGTCCCTGATTTAGAGTCACTCTATCCCTCTTTCCTCCTCATTTGTCCCTCATTTTGGTCTGATCTATATATTTGTATATAAAATTCACTATTTATCTTTCAAAAAGTGTTTCCAGTATTAAACCTTTTAGCCAATTTCTAAAAAAAAAACAAAGATGGAAAAGAAGGGCTAATAATTTATCTGAACCTACCTTAACCACAATTCATCAATTTAGGCCAATTTGCATTCTGCTACATAAGTTTTTCTTCATTTCTGTTAAAAAAAATTGCGAACAAATAATCTTCCTTAATAAATTTAGGCCAAAATGTTGTTTTCTACATTTCTTTGATTAAAAATAACCCGAATCAGTGTATATTTTTTAGTAAGCGTGAAAGTTAAAGAGTCTACTAACTATGGTAAATATTTTTGATCTAATTTCTTGAGGCCCAGAAATGACAGGATAGTAAAAATACTACCCCAGATGACCCCTTTTTGGAAAGCAGACAGTCCAAGGTATTTATTTTATTACATTTTTTTACTTTTTTATTTTTTTATCATTATTATTTTTTTACATACTGTCATCAAGTTCAGTGTCACAGTGTCCTACTCTCGGGGATCAGGGATTTTTTTTTTTACACTGTTGCTTATAACAGCGAGGATCACGATTAATAGCAAGTTTTAACTGTCATGAATGGCTTTCATTCATGACAGTTTGCTTACTGTTGTGATGCTGTGGTTGACTACAGCTAATCACATGGTATAGGGTGTCAGGTACCATGTAATAGCTGTGGGCCATTCACAGCATCAAAATAGTAAACAAGCTGTCATGAATAAATGCCATTCATGACTGCTTTGCTTGCATGTTTTCACTTTCAATAGATTTTTTTTTTATGTAAAAGGTACAAAACATGGTATATGAGAACTGTTTGAAATTGTCAAGAAGATAGTAGACAGCTAGATACGGCACTGCGTAGTTTTAACTGACAATTGTGCGGTCATGCAACGTTGCACCCAAACAAAATTGAGGTCCTTTTTTTCCCACAAATAGAGCTTTCTTTTGGTGGTATTTGATCACCTCTGCGTTTTTTATTTTTTGCACTATAAACAAAAAAAGAGCGTCAATTTTGTAAAAAAAATATATTTTTAACTTTTTGCTATAATAAAAAAAAATCTTCATCAGTTTAGGCCAATATGTATTCTATATATTTTGGGTAAAAAAAGCGTATATCGATTGGTTTGCGCAAAAGTTATAGCATCTACAAAATAGGGGTTCGATTTATGGCATTTTTATTATTTTATTTTTTTACTAGTAATCTGCATTTTTTAGCAGGACTGCAGCATTGCGGCAGACAGATCGGACACTTTTGACACTTTTTTGGAACCATTGACATTTATACAGCGATCAGTGCTATAAAATTGCACTGATTACTGTGTAAATGTCACTGGCAGGGAAGGGGTTAACACTAGGGTTGGGGGGTGGGAATGACTGGAGGAGGAGAGAGATCTCTAATCCTAATCACTAGAAACAGCAGATCTCTCTCTACTCCCCTGTCAGAATGGAGAATCTGTCTGTTTACATTGACAGATCCCCATTCTGGCTCTCTGTGGAGCAATCGCGGGTGACCAGCGGACATCGTGGCAATGGGCCATGCGCATCGGCTCCGGCGTAGCGCCCCCTATCGCTCTTAAAGCGGCCGATGTATACCTACGGCTATTCGCGCAGGAGAGCTAACCTGCCGCAGTATATTGATGGCGGCTGATCCTTAAGCGGTTAATAAGGGACAGCTCAGTGAGTCCCCAGTCTGTGTAGTGACAAAGACACTGTGAGGCTATTCAGAAATGTTTTCAATCTGCCATGAGGCCTTCTCTTTAGAAATGTCTGAAAGGTAAGATATATAAAAAAAATACGTCTCTTCAATGCTCCCTTTATATGTGGACATATTAATAGAAAAAGCTTTTCCAAATGTTAATTTAATGAAATGTTATGTGACCATTGTAGATACAGATTGTACATAATGACTTGTTAAAGAATGATACACTTTATATGTTATTGTTGGCATCTGCATTCAAAACCTATAAACAATTTCTCAAAGTACTAATTACTAATTCTTCCCTTGTATATGAAAGCCTGATCATCTCTAGTCTTCTCACACCATCATCTCTATCCTGCTTGCAATCCACTTTTTATAATATTTCTGGACCTGTGGTTTTATAGGATGACGTGTTTTGGATCTGCAGCTTGGAATGACATGTTCTTGTCTCAGAACAGCCTTTGACACCATTGATAACTGTAGTTGTCATCTCCCATGGCCTTACAACTGAATGGCTCCATTGTGTGTGCCTGTGCATGGAACTCTACTTGTCCTGACTCAGTAATCTCTCTGTTCTCTTCCATCCTGCTGACTCAATCGCTGCTGTCAAAATCTTGCTCAGTTGTTCTCACACCCTTCAATTTTCTATCTCTTAGCAATCACAATATTCACCTCCAGCATGTCCCATTGCAAGTTCAACTAAAGAAATCCAATAAATGTATATTTATATCTGTATTACTTCAATGATCTAAATAACACAATTGTGAAACGTTATCTTCCATTGTGTTGTTTTTGGTGCTTCCAAAAGATACCTTTGCTGATATGATTATAATCATATGTCACTACATCTTGATGTTTAACTGTGATTATACAAGTTTTTTACAATCCCTTGCTTGGGACATTTCCTTTGTCAGGTAATCATATGGGATGCATCAATTTTTTTTTAACAAATGCTATTTAATGAACAGCTTTGTGGATTGTGAAATCTTTTGCTTTCCTCTATCTTCCTTTTTATTATCCTTGTCATATTTGCAGGTACTGTAGCCTATGGTTTACTACATTTTGAAGTGGGGCTTTCAGATCCAAAAACAATTGTGATTTTCTAGTAAGCAAGCATGACTCCAAGTATCTTCGACCCCTAACATGTATCTTAACCCTAACCCTTCGCAATTACATTTTTTAAGTACAAATGTGCCCAGACCATGCAGATTAAATTAGAAGTCTGTTTAAAAACCTAAGTTTACACCTGCTCCCACCCCCATTTTAAGCCTTATACTAACTACCTTGTAAAGGAAAGATGTGTATACTTACCTAATATAAGGGCACTCTGGTCTGGTTACATGCTCTCCCTAAAGGCTGGCTTCAGGAAAGAGGAGAGAGCAGCAATTATGGCTGCAGAACCTGGGTGGTGACATTATCCTTATACGGCGTACACACGATCGTTTTTCATGCCGTTAAAAATTCAATTTTTTTAAATGGCCATTAAAACCGATCGTGTGTATGCTCCAGAGCATTTTTAACGGCGTGAAAAACCGCCATTAAAAATTTCGAACATGCTCTATTTTTTCACGTCGTTTTTCATGTCGTTTTTTTTAACGACATGAAAAACGATAGTGTGTATGCTTTTACGAGGGAAAAAAAAACGTGCATGCTCAGAATCAAGTATGAGACGGGAGCGCTCGTTCTGGTAAAACTAGCGTTCGTAATGGAGATAGCACATTCGTCACGCTGTAACGGACTGAAAAGCACGAGACTGAAAAGCGCGAATCGCCGCTCAACAAAGTTTACTAACATGAAGGGTGGCGCCATTCGAATCGAACTTCCCCTTTATAGTGCCGTCGTACGTGTTGTACGTCACTGCGCTCGAGCGTTTTTTTTAATGATCGTGTGGATGCAAGACAGGCTTGAGAGGAAACATGAAAAAAAAACGACGAGAAAAACGTCGGTTAAAAAAATGGCTTGAAAAACGATCGTGTGTACGCCGCATAAGACTTACTATGGGTCATCAGTTGTCCTCTGTCTCTCCTGTCCCTTGAAGCCAGTGCTGGGAGCTGATCACTTGACCGGACTAAAGCATCCTTAGATTAGGTAAGTATACACATATTTCCTTTACAGGGTAGTTTGTACAGGGTTTATAATGGGTGTGGGTGCAGGTTTAAGCTTAGTTAGGTTTTAACCAGACTTCCACAAGTATTTACATATTCTTAACAAACATTAACATTTTTTTTAGCAATCAGTGATCTCTGTAGCTGCTTGTACTGCGAAGTAATTTGTTCTCAAAGGTCACAACAAAGACTCTTTCAGTCAGTTTACAACAACTTACAAAACTCTTCTGTATATTTACATTTGAGGGCTGGCAGGTGGCAGCTTTTGCTGCAATAGTATTTACTAGGAACAGAGCAAAAATGTATTCATTTCATAAATTTTTCACTTTGGTGATCAGTTGTGTCAATCCAGTCTGGACACCTCCAGCTTGCTGAGTGTGCACTGTTCTGTAGAGTGTGCACTGTTTTTGACACACCAGCCTCTGGATGCTAATGCAATCATTGGACTTTTTTATTGGCACAGCTCTCCATTTTTAGTTTACACACTGACACGATGGAATGTGTACAGAATTTTAAAGCGGAAGTGCAGGAACTTGGGGGCAGAGTTGACCACATAGAAAAGAAAATGGGCGAATTTGCATCCTCACATAAAAACCTCATTGACACGCATAATGATCAGGAGGATGAGCTTGAGAAACTCAAAGTGAAGGTTGCAGACTTAGAAGACCGCTTAAGGTGGAATAACGTGAAATTAAGAGGAGTTCCTGAGTTTGTTTAATCCACCCAGCTGAAACATTATGCATGTGAGCTGATTCGCACAGTACTGACATCTTTCTCAGTCTCTGAAATTGTGATAAACAGATTACATCACCTACTAAAACCATCCCACCTCTCTGATGGCATCCCACGGGATGTTATCATGTGTATGCATTTCTATCATGTCAAAGACCAGTTAATGTCAGCCTTCTCGCAAAACGAATCGACTTCTTGAACGCTTCTCTTGTCTACAAGTCTATGCAGATCTTTCACAATACACTCTATAAAAATGTAAACAACTTCTGCCAATTACTAAGTGTCACGTACCTGGCGGTAGAGCCTGAATATGCAGAGGACGGCCTCCCTTACACCTCTGACTTGAGGCCCCTGATAGAGTAAACAGGAGGCGCGGGAGTGCAGAGTCGCACGGGCGCCTGGCAGGATCGCTGATGATGGAGCCGGACTGGGATCCCAGAAGAGACTGCAGAGAAACACCGGTGCAGAGAAGACCAGGAGCTGCGGTCAGTGGAAGGCAGGTACCGGCTTGGTACAGGAACTCCACAGACAGAGGAGCAGATGCGACAGCAGGTGGGATTGGAGCTCAGCAGGGCTCAGAAGGGCTGCAAGGATGGCAGGTGCAGGCTGGCTGGATCACACACTGGCGGACAAGTCCGGGACAGGAGCATAGGCTGGAGGGAAGTCAGGATACAGGCCGGTTTAGTATCAGGCTGGCAGCAAGGTAGCAGAAGGAGCAGGCAGATACAAAGTCAACGAGCCGGGTCAGGTGCGGGCAGAAAACAGGAACGTCAAGGACAAGCCGGGTCGGATATCAGGAACAGGTATCAGATACTGGAACGTAGGGTACACAGAACGCTGTAGAACAGACAGCACTGAGTCTGGGTACTTACCCAGTTTAAATAGCCTGCTTGGCGCCAAGGCCTGTCACTGAATGCGTGCGCACGCGCGCCATTGGCATTCTAGCAATAGCTGAGGTTCCTGGCCGTCTTCCACGGCCACCATCTTGAGTGCTGGCATGCCCTTCCTGACATTGCCCCCTCCTAATGGGCAGCCTCCGGATGCCCAATCTGGCCACTTTTTCAGGATGAGCGTTCTTGAAGGTTTGGATGAGCTCTTGGGCATGAATATTACCTTCCGGTTCCCACGAGTTGTCCTACGGTCCGTACCCTCTCCACTTAATTAGGTACTGAACCTGATTCCTCCTCTTTCTGCAATCTAACACCGCCTCCACCTCGAACTCCTCTTCACCGTCTACCACCACGGGTTCAGGTGGGCCGGCATCTCGGCCAGGAAAAGGATCAGGGATAGCGGGTTTTAGCAGGGTAACATGGAACACGGGATGGATTCTAAAAGAGTCAGGTAGTTCCAGCTCGTATGCAACATTGTTGATACGTTTTTTCACCGGAAATGGCCCTACGAACTTAGGTCCAAGTTTCTTTGAGGGGCAAGCAAGTTTTAGATTTGTTGTAGCCAACCAAACTTGGTCACCTGGGTTTAAGATCAATTCCCCCCTTCTCCTCTTGTCAAAGACTTCTTTGTTGTAGGCTTGGGTCTTGGCCATTGTTTCCTGCAACAGTTTATTGTTGGTATTAAATAAGTCCGTTGTTTCAAGCACAGCAGATACAGAGCACTCTGGAATTGCGTTGAAAAGAAATGAAGGGTGAAAACCGTAATTGGCGAAGAAAGTAGATTGTTTGGTTTCTGAGTGGACGGAATTAATGTAAGAGAATTCGGCCAGAGGAAGTAAGGGAACCCAATCGTCTTGAGAAAATGAAGAAAAACAGCAGGGATATTGTTCAAGTGTTTGATTGGTCCTTTCTGTTTGTCCATTGGTTTGCGGGTGATAGGCTGATGAAAAGTTCAATTCCCAGAGACTCGCACAAAGACCTCCAGAACCTGGAGGTGAACTGGACCCCTCTGTCAGAAACTATGTTTGCCGGAGTTCCATGAAGCCTAATAACCTCTCTGATGAAGATTCGTGCGGTCTCTTGTGCAGTGGGAGTACCATTCATGGGGAGGAAATGGGCCATCTTGGATAATCGGACGACGATCACGAAAATAGTATTGTAGCCCTCAGATGGGGGCAGCTCCACGATAAAGTCTATCAAAATCATCTGCCAAGGTCTATTTGGGACCGGGAGCGGCTTTAACAGACCCCAAGCCCTGGATTTGCTGTTCTTGTTGCGGATACAAGTGGTGCAGGATTCTACATACTTTCTGCAGTCCTTCTCCATCCCAGGCCACCAAAATGTTCGTTGCATTAATTCGAAAGTCTTGTAGATGCCAAAATGCCCTGCAAGCATATGGTCATGGCACAGGCCCAAGGTGGAGACTCGCAGATCCTCCGGTACAAAGACTTTGTCTCCATACCAAAGTCGCCCATCTCTCGCCAGCAAGGTGGTTTCGGGTGGCGAGGGTCTTCCTACAGAGGCTTGTTTGATCTGGGCCATTAAGTCCCCTTGTAGTAGGAGAAAGTTCCCGGAAGACAGAATGGTATCTGGAGTGGATGTTTCCTGTGATTTGCTGAACATGCGTGATAAAGCATCAGGTTTTGTATTTTTAGATCCAGGCCTGTATGTTAAATGGAAAGTAAATCTAGAAAAGAAAAGTGCCCACCTGGCCTGCCGGGGTTTCAACCTCTTCGCTGTTCTCAGATATTCTAGATTTTTGTGGTCTGTATAGATCAGGATCGGGTGTGCAGCCCCTTCTAGTAAGTATCTCCACACTTCCAGTGCAGCTTTGATTGCTAGGAGTTCACGATCCCCGACGTCATAATTATTTTCCACATCAGATAGCTTGCGGGAAAAGAAGGCCACTGGGTGCAATAGAGCCTTGGATCCCTGCCTCTGAGAAAGAATAGCCCCAACAGCTGTTTCAGATGCGTCCACCTCTAAGACGTATGGCAGGGAAGAGTCGGGATGCTTCAGGACAGATGCGGAGGTAAACAGCTTTTTCAGCGTCTCAAAGGCAGCCTGGGCCTCTGGGGACCAACGGAATCTGACACCCTGTTTAGTAAGTTGGGTGATGGGGGAGATGATTGCTGAGAATCCCCTAATAAACTTTCGATAAAAGTTTGCGAATCCTATAAAACGTTGGATGCCTTTCTTATCGCTGGGGATTGGCCAGTCCAAGATGGCTGTAACTTTTTGGGGATCCATCTTGACGCCCTCTGTGGATATGATCAGGCCCAGGAATTGGATGCTTTGGCGCTCAAATTCGCACTTCTCAGGTTTGGCATAGAGTCCATGTTGTCGAAGGCGGCTCAAAACACTCCTGACATGTCCGTGGTGATTGTCTAGAGAGGAAGAGAAGATTAGTATATCGTCAAGGTATACTACAACGAATAAGTCCAGAAAATCAGAGTCTGTGTCAAGGCATAGCAAGGAAGGCTGGTCACAGGAGGTTCGTAAGCAGTGCTGGGTGCAATAGGGAGAAAGAAACTTAATTTCCTCTGTGGCCCAGTTGATGCAGGGATTATGAGCCTTCAGCCAAGGCATGCCGAGAATGACCGGGAACAAAGGAGAGGCGATGGCATCCAAGCGTAGCAGTTCTTGATGGTTCTTGGTAATAGTGGCAAGTAGAGGCATTGTTTCATGGGTAACTGCTCCAGACTTAATGGTGGTCCCATCGTCCAGATGAACGGAAAGTCTCTGCGCTTTGGGTTGAAGCGGGATATGATGTTGTGCAGCAAAGGACAAGTCCACAAAGCAGCTACAGGCCCCGGAATCGATTATAGCGGGAGTCTGGATAGTCCCCCCAGGCAGCTGTAGTGAGATGGAGAGGGCAAGGTGAGCAGAATTGCTGGGCAAGTTCAGAGTTGCAGAAGGGGAGATAGCTGAGAGGTATTTACGGCACTTAACTGGGCAACACATTACATAATGTCCTGAACCCCCACAATACAGACAAAGGTTCTGCTGGTAACGACGTTGGCGTTCTTCAGGGGAGAGTGAAGGATGGTGTAAGCCGAGCCTGCCGTGGTTCTGGTGCACCAGGAATGGGCCTGGCAGGGGCCGGTGGAACAGCACTGAAGGAGCTGAGCTTCCGTGGTAGCATCCGTACTGGGCATGGTTGGCCCGCCGCTCTTTCCGACCTTCGTTCTCTCAAACGACGGTCAATTTGGTTGGACAAGTCAATTAGGGCTTCCAGGGTAGAGGGAACTCCTACTCGGGCAAGTTCGTCCTTGAGAGGCTCAGAGAGGCCCATGCGGAACCGGTGGCGTAATGCAGCGTCATTCCAGCTAGTGTCAAAGCCCCATCGTCTGAATTCAGAGACATAATCTTCCACAGCCCTGTGTCCTTGTTGAAGAGAATGGAGGGCTGCTTCAGCAGAAGCAGCTTGCTGGGGATCTTCATATAATTGGGCCATGGCGGCCAGGAATGAGGTTAAGTCTGATAGACACTCGGCCTTCTGTTCAAGGAGACGATGAGCCCAGGACTGAGGCTCGCCCTGCAGTAAGGAGATCACAAAACCGACCTTCGTGGCTTCAAGATAGAAGGTGCCTGGCTGAAGTGCGAAATATAGTTCACATGCGTTCTGAAAGTCTCTGAACTTGCTACGTTCACCAAGGAATTTTTCCCGGGTTGGAACTCTGGGTTCAGGCGGGAGCATGATGATTGCAGGAGCAGTAGAGGTCCCTTGTGGAGTGGAGGAAGCTTGCTCGGGTCCCTGGACGGTTGTAGAGGAAGTCATGGTCTGTAAATGTCCTTCCAGCTGGGTATAGCCTCCCTGTAAGTCTTTAACAGCCCGTGTCAGGCCTGCCAGGTGTTGACAAAGTTCCTCCATGGGGGAGGGTCCTCGCACAGGCTCAGACATGGCTGTCTGTTACTGTCACGTACCTGGCGGTAGAGCCTGATTATGCAGAGGACGGCCTCCCTTACACCTCTGACTTGAGGCCCCTGATAGAGTAAACAGGAGGCGCGGGAGTGCAGAGTCACACGGGCGCCTGGCAGGATCGCTGATGATGGAGCCGGACTGGGATCCCAGAAGAGACTGCAGAGGAACACTGGTGCAGAGAAGACCAGGAGCCGCGGTCAGTGGAAGGCAGGTACTGGCTTGGTACAGGAACTCCACAGGCAGAGGAGCAGATGCGACAGGAGGTGGGATGGGAGCTCAGCAGGGCTCCGAAGGGCTGCAAGGATGGCAGGTGCAGGCTGGCCGGATCACACACTGGCGGACAAGTCCGGGACAGGAGCATAGGCTGGAGGGAAGTCAGGATACAGGCTGGTTTAGTATCAGGCTGGCAGCAAGGTAGCAGAAGGAGCAGGCAGATGCAAAGTCAACGAGCCGGGTCAGGTGTTGGCAGAAAACAGGAACGTCAAGGACAAGCCGGGTCGGATATCAGGAACAGGTATCATATACTGGAACGTAGGGTACACAGAACGCTGTAGAACAGACAGCACTGAGTCTGGGTGCTGACCCAGTTTAAATAGCCTGCTTGGCGCCAAGGCCTGTCACTGAATGCGCGTGTGCACTGCGCGCATGCGCACGTATGCGCATTGGCGCGCGCACGCGCGCCATTGGCGTTCTAGCAATAGCTGAGGTTCCTGGCCGTCTTCCACGGCCACCATCTTGAGTGCTGGCATGCCCTTCCTGACACTAAGGCATTACACAACCACAATATTGTCTACCGATGGGGATTTCCAACAAAACTCACTATCACCCACAACGATGCCACATCGGTGATCACCACGCTTACTGAAGACCTCGCTTTACTCAGAGCATGGGCCATTATCCCTGAACAAGAACCAATGTCCCAAGCATCTCCATTCAGAGTAAACACCCAGGGTGAATGGCATGTTGTTTCTTATAAACGCAAACACAAGATCCCTGCAACTTGATTGCCTCTCTAATATGCAACACCTATGCTACCCGGATCCACCATCCTGATAGAGCATATTTCCCACGATACCTCCTCCATTGGATATGTGCAGTATAACTGCAATCAGATTCCCCTTGGAATCGCATTTTTTTACAAACTGTTTCTTGACCTTTCATAGTTGCTGTTTTGTTTTTTTTCTTTACTAGTTCCAGGTCTGACAACTGTGATGATATCCCACCATCTATCTTTGCCATACTCCACTCCAGGTTCTCTCTCCACAGCAGTACCCCATCCCCCTATGGCTCGCGCTCTCTACCTCCTTAAGAACTGCCTTAAGGTAATGCAAGCTTTATTTATTTTTCTTACAACATGGTGATAAAGGTGACTTCTTAAAATGTCCATGGATTGAACCATCCTGCATAAAGGGCCTCACTTTGGAAATAACTCCTTAAACTAGGCTGGGTCCTAATATGTGTTCAAGAGATGGCATTTGTACTGTGTAAACAGGGAGGAGTCCTCATAGCGGTCAGAAATCTTCTTGCTTTCTCACCACAAGAGTTCATAAGTGACCCGGAAGGCAGATACCCTATCCTCCTGTGTGAACTAAACAACAAACTCTTCACTGTAGTAAATACCCCAGCTCCCACCAGCTTTGTTTTTCAAAAAGACTCTTTTTTGACATTACAGCAGAACCACACTTGGATATCTCTTCTAAACCTAAATGTTTACCCCGTGCGCTTCAGCCTCTACTCCACTCTGAAGATATTCTCGATGTGTGGCAATGTCAGCACACCAAGGAGCGTGATTAAACCTTCCACTCTCTGAGACACAACTCCTTCTTCAGTCGGTCTCTTCCTCCACTAAACACGATATATTGTGGTCCAACCACACCCCAATTTCTATATCTATAGTAAAGAAACATACTCCTAGTCCAACTTTCTTATGGTGAGTCAATTCACAGGTGTTTAACTCCCCTCAATTAGTTGCTCTTATTGATAAACATCTTCAGGAATATTTTGCATTGAACTCACAATCTGTATCTGATCCAATTTCTATCTGGTGTGCTCATAAAGATTTTATTAGAGGCATTTTTAAACAGCTATGTTCACACATTAAGAGACAAAGGACACTGTGGTTTGACCAACTACTAAGAGAGATCAAATCATTAGAATCCCTAAGTAAATCAAATGCTTCCCGTTCACTACCCCAAGCCCTCTCCAAACTGCGTTCAGACTTCTTTTAATAGAACAAAGTAAAGAAAACTTTAAATAAAATTGCTCACCTACCAGACCCTCAAACCAAACGGAAAATTGTCAACCCCCAAGAAATAGCAGACTCCTTTGCTTCATGGTGTAGCTCCTTATATAATTAAAAAAAATACCCTACTACTCCTCCACCCACTGAACCTATATTGATGCCTTCTTGACCTCTCTAAATTTACCCACTCTTATGCCGCATACACACGATTGGAAATTCTGACAAGAAAACCGTGGATTTTTTTTCTGACGGAATGTTGGCTCAAACTTGTGTTGCATACACACGGTCACACAAAATTCAGACCGTCAAGAACGTGGTGACATACAAGACGTACGATGAGCCGAGATCAATGAAGCTCAATAGGCAGTTCGGCTCTTCTGCTTGATTCTGAGCATGCATGGTTTTTTGTGTGTCGGAATTGCATACAGACGATCGGAATTTCCAACAAGAACTTTTATTGTCGGAAAAACTGAGAACCAGCTCTCAAATTTTTGTTGTCGGAAATTCCAACAGAAAAAGTCTGATGGCCTGCAGGCCTTGAACACTCCCATTACTCCTCAAGAGATTGCTAAAGCATCCAGATCTCTCCCATTGGGGAAATACCCAGGACCTGATGGTTTATCAAACGACTATTACAAACAATTTCATTCAAGCCTTTGCCTCACTCTCAATTCAGTGTTTTCAGCTGCAGAGTCCTCAGCCACTTTTCCATCCGAAATGCTTCAGGCGTATATAGTTACTAGGGATGAGCTTCGAGTTCGAGTCAAACTCATGTTCGACTTGAACATTGCCTGTTCGCATGTTCGCCGAACAGCGAACAATTTGGGGTGTTCGCGGCAAATTCGAAAAGCCGCGGAACACCCTGTAAAAGTCTATGGGAGAAATCTAAAGTGCTAATTTTAAAGGCTTATATGCAAGTTAATGTCATAAAAAATGTTTGGGGACCCGAGTCCTGCCCCAGGGGACATGTATCAATGCAAAAAAAAGTTTTAAAAACAGCCGTTTTTTCAGGAGCAGTGATTTTAATAATGCTTAACCACTTAACGACCGCTCACTGTATATGTACGTCGGCAGAATGGCACCGACAGGCACAATCTCGTACAGTGTACGTGATTGCCTTTGTACAGTTGGGGGGTCCGATCCTCCTATACAGTGAGCGGCCGTTTATCGTTGGGGAGCGATCCGAGATGAGGGGATGGCCATTCAATTCCGGCCACCCCCTCGCGATCGCTCCCGGCGAATGAAAATGCTCCCTCTGCCCGTGTAATGTAAACATAGGCAGAGGAAGCAGGAGGAAGTTTTGTCATCTCTCCTCGCGGCGGTCTTTTCGTCCGCAGCGCAGAGGAGAGAAGAAGCAGGTTAGTGCACCAACAGTCCACTGACACTTAGGTACACATAGGCACATATTTCACCCCCCAGTCACCCCCAGATCACCCCCCAGGTCACCCCCAGCCCCCAATCACAGTGTCACTGATTGCAGTGATCATTTATTTTACTGATCACTGCATTTAGTGTCATCTGTGACAGTAAAAAGTTGCAGGGCAGTTAGGTTTAGGCCCCTTTAGGTCCAGGGTAGCCCCCTAACCCCCCTAATAAAGGTTTAACCCCTTGATCGCCCCCCCAGGTAACCCTTTCACCCCTTAACGCCAGCGTCACTAAGCGATCGTATTTTTGATCGCTGTATTTAGTGCCGGTGGTGCCCTAGATAGCCAGTTATTTATTTTTAGTTTCGCCGCAGGTTTTTATAGCGTCAGGTACCCCCATATATTATTTTAACCCCCTGATTGCCCCTAGAGTTAATCCTTTCACCAGTGATCACCGTATAAGCGTCACTGGTGACACTGGTTACCCAGTTAGTTATTTAGTTATTTAGGTAACCCGTCAGGTTTTTATATAGCGTTGGGTACCCCCATATTTAACCTAATAAAGGTTTTAACCCCCTGATTGCCCCTAGTTAACCCTTTCACCAGTGATCACCATATAAAGGTTACGGGTGATGCTGGTTGGCTTTTTATAGCATCAGGGCACCCGCCGTATATAACCCAATAAAGGTTTAACCCCCTGATCGCCCGACGGGTGAGATCAATTAGGTTTTAGCGCCAGAGAGGGTCTGCGTCGCCCCAGGCAGCGTTAGGTTAGTGCCAGTAACGCTAACACCCACGCGCAAAGCATACACCTCCCTTAGTGGTATAGTATCTGAACAGATCAATATCTGATCTGATCAGATCTATACTAGCGTCCCCAGCAGTTTAGGGTTCCCAAAAACACAGTGTTAGCGGGATCAGCCCAGATACCTGCTAGCACCTGCGTTTAGCCCCTCCGCCCAGCCCAGCCCACCCAAGTTCAGTATCAATCGATCACTGTCACTTACCAAACACAAAACACATAACTGCAGCGTTCGCAGAGACAGGCCTGATCCCTGCGATCGCTAACAGGTTTTTTTGTAGCGTTTGATATATTTGCTGACGACAGTCAGGTGCTTTTTTTCCTGTGAATCTTACTAGTGTACCCCTAAATTTAGAGCCCAAAATGGCAAGTCGAAGGTACACTAGTAAAGAGGCCTACGAGATTCTGAGCATGACAGATAGTGAAGAGGAGGTCACGTATCTGTCAGATTCAGGCTCAGAATATTTTCCCGTAGAAGACAGTGACGTCAGCGGCCCCACGTCAGATAGCTCTGACGACGAAGTTGAGGTCCCTGCTAAGGTCAGGCGTACCCGATCCCGATCTTCTGAGGTTGTTGAGGAGCAAGAACCGCAGGGCTCTCGTATCATGGAGCAGAGTAGTACTAGCGCCGCTATTCCTTCTGGTGAATTGGCAAGCACCAGCGGCCTAGTACAGCCTGGGCGTACATCCAGCACTGCAGTATCACGTGGTGACGTGGCGAGTCCCATAAGTGCAGTTCAAGCTGGCGAGGTGGCAAGCACAAGTAGTGTCCCGCTGCCACAAATAAGAAGACAAAGGCAGGCCCGTCGTACCCATAGTGCCCTTCCTGCAGAATTCGCCTATCCTGATTGGGTCCCCACCACTTCTGCAGAACCCGTACTTCCCCCATTCACTGCCCAACCCGGTATTCAGGTGGAAACAGCTGATTTTATGCCAATTGATTATTATTCGCTGTTTTTCACGGAAGATCTCTATAGATCTATTGTGGACCAGAGTAATTTATATGCTGGTCAATTCATCGCAGCTAATCCCCAGTTGCCTTCCATTGCCAAAGATTGGAAACCAATTACGGTTTCCGAATTTAAGACCTTTCTGAGCCTTTCCCTCAACATGGGCACACATAAATTCGCGTCATTGCGTGCTTATTGGTCCACGCACCCAATTGACCACATGCCCGTGTTCTCTGCCTCCATGCCCAGGAAACGATACAAGCAGATTTTGCGGTTCATGCACTTCAATGACAATGAACTTTGTCGTCCACGTGGGGACCCTGAATACGACCGGCTCTATAAAATTTGGCTCCTCATAAACCACTTCAACGAACGTTTTGCAGCCTTGTTTATTCCCGATCAAGTTGTCTGCGTTAATGAGTCCCTGATTAAATTTCCTGGCCGCTTGGCTTTCAAGCAGTACCTTCCCAGCAAGCGTGCCAGATACGGGGTCAAGCTCTATAAGTTCTGTGACAGGGCAACAGGCTATGTATGGAGCTTTATGGTTTATGAGGGAAAAGATAGTCAGGTTGAGCCGGTCAACTTGCCGGATTACATAGGGAGCGCTGGCAAGATAGTGTGGAAATTGGTGTCACCCTTATTCGGAAAGGGGTACCACTTGTATGTGGACAATTATTACACGAGCGTGCCACTGTTTAGTCACTTGTTTGATCATCAGATTGGAGCATGTGGCACTGTGCGACCTAATCGCCGGGGCTTTCCCCAGCGGCTTGTAGATGCCCGTCTTAGGCTGGGGGAGAGAGCCTGCGTAAAGTGTAATAATTTGCTCGCTATGAAGTGGAGGGACAATAAGAATGTTTTCCTTCTTACCTTCCTTCATGCAGACACGACAGTCCAAATTCCTACGGCGACTGGTGTTGTGGAGAAACCCCTCTGTGTCCACGAATATAACAAAAATATGGGAGGGGTGGACCTCAACGACCAGTTGTTGGTGCCGTATCTAATTGACCATAAGGCGAGACGCTGGTACAAAAAAGTGTCTCTATCCTTATTTCAATTGGCTTTGCTGAACGCTTATGTGCTATACAGAGCTTCAGGCGGGACTTTATCTCTTCTAAAATTCCAGAATGAGATTGTCACAGAACTCCTGTATCCAGGCGGTTCTGCACCTCACCATCCCCAACCAAATGCAGTAAGCCGGCTGCATGAGAGGCATTATACGTATGTCCTCCCGAGTACCCCTACCCAACGAGCCCCCCAAAAAAGATGTTGTGTCTGTAGCAAGCACGGATTTAGGCGTGACACCCGTCATTATTGTCCACTCTGTCCTGACAAGCCTGGTCTTTGCCTTGGTGAATGTTTTGAACGCTACCACTCAAAAGTGAAGTTTTAGCATAGGGTACAGCATTTCACAGACTAGGACACACTTACACAGGGTCTCCCAAGAAGCTATTACATTTTGAGAGACCCGAACCATTACAGTTGTTAAAGTTACAAAAAAAAAGTGTAAAAAAGAAAAAAAAAACGTAAAAAACAAAACACAAAAAAATATAAAATAAAAAAACCAAAAATAGTTGTTGTTTTATTGTTCTCTCTCTCTCTCTCTCTCTATTTTCTCTCTATTGTTCTGCTCTTTTTTACTGTATTCCATTCTGCAATGTTTTATCATGCTTGCTTTTCAGGTATGTAATTTTTTGTTTTCAGGTGCGCCATTCAACTGCAGCGCAGAATTATTTATCTTGACAGCAACAGCGTTTGCTCCCACGATACATAAAGCCGTGACTCCAGTGCTGTAGGAGGTGATTTCACCACCACAGTTAAAAAAAAAGAGCATATATGCCGAAGCATGGGGGCAGCAGGGGCGGAGGAGCGATTTTGCTCCTAATGCCGCGTACATACGGTCGAAATTCCAACGGAGGCTTGCCCGTGGAAAAGTCCGACCGTGTGTACGCGGCATAACCTTTTATGCCGCGTACATACGGTCGAAATTCCGACAGAGGCTTGCCCGTAGAAAAGTCAGACCGTGTGTACGCGGCATAACTTTTTTGCGGGAGGATGCCCCCATGCTTCGGCATATATATATTTTAGGCACAGGTTGCGTTAAAATTTTTTTTATTTTTTACTAGGTTTTGTTTTGGTATTTGCTTTGCAGGTATGGTATGGTAAGGTCTTACTGTTGTACTGTAATGTTACTTTGTTTTAATGTTAACCATCATTTGCTTAGCAGGTACACCATTCAGTTGCAGAGTGGATCTTTTTATCTTGACAGCAACAGCGTTTGCTCCCACGATACATAAAGCCGTGACTCCAACGCTGTAGGAGGTGATTTCACCACCACAGTTAAAAAAAAGAGCATATATGCCGAAGCATGGGGGCAGCAGGGGCGGAGGAGCGATTTTGCTCCTAATGCCGTGTATATACGGTCGAAATTCCGACGGAGGCTTGCCCGTGGAAATGTCCGACCGTGTGTACGCGGCATAACCTTTTATGCCGCGTACATACGGTCGAAATTCCGACGAAGGCTTGCCCGTGGAAAAGTCCGACTGTGTGTACGTGGCATAACTTTTTTGCGGGAGAATGCCCCCATGCTTCGGCATATATGCCCATCATTAGAAGTGGGTGGATGAAGGGAGGTATTCTAATGGTGGGCATACCCACCGATCAATCTATTTTTTTCGTTCAGCCAACAGGCTGCATGAAAAAAAAAGATTACAATACATGTCCAACAAGGACCAGCAACGTACTGGTATGTTGCTGGATTTGAATGTTTATACCAGAATGATGCCTGCAGGTTTAGGTATCATCTTGGTATCATTCTTTTCAGCCAGTGGCCGGCTTTCATGTAAAAGCAATTCTAGCAGATAATTAGCCTCTAGACTGCTTTTACAAGCAGTGGGAGGGAATGCCCCCCCCTGGATATAAACAGCGCCATTGGGAAATTGGGAAAGCATTTTATCACACCGATCTTGGTGTGGTCAGATGCTTTGAGGGCAGAGGAAAGATCTAGGGTCTAACCCTCCAATTTTTTTCAAAAAAAGAGGACCTGTCACTACTTATTGCTATCATAGGGGATATTTATATTCCCTGAGATAACAATAAAAATGGTAAAAAAAAAATATGGAAGGAACAGTTTAAAAATAAAATAAAAAAGCAAAATAAATAATAAAAAAAAATAAAAAAAAATTAAAAAGCACCGCTGTCCCCCCTGCTCTTGCGCAAAGGCGAACGCAAGCGTCTGTCTAGCGTCATATGTAAACAGAAATTGCATCATGCATGTGAGGTATCACCGCGAAGGTCAGATCGAGGGCAGTAAACCTCCTCTGTAAATCTAACGTGGTAATCTGTAAAGGCATTTAAATGCTTTTAAAAATGAATGTAGTTTGTCGCCGCTGCGCGTTTGTGCGCAACTTTAAAGCATGTCGTGTTTGGTATCCATGTACTCGGCCTAAGATCATCTTTTTTATTTCATCAAACATTTGGGCAATATAGTGTTTTTTAGTGCATTAAAAATAAAAAAAGTGTGTTTTTCCCCCAAAAAATGCGTTTGAAAAATCGCTGCGCAAATACTGTGTAGAAAAAAAAAATACAACACCCACTATTTTAATTTGTAGGGCCTTTGCTTTAAAAAAATATATAATGTTTGGGGGTTCAACATAATTTTCTTGCAAAAAAAATTTTTTTTCATGTAAACAAAAAGTGTCAGAAAGGGCTTTGTCTTCAAGTGGTTAGAAGAGTGGATGATGTGTGACATAAGCTTCCTAATGTTGTGCATAAAATGCCAGGACAGTTCAAAACCCCCCCAAATGACCCCATTTTGGAAAGTGGACATCTCAAGCTATTTGCTGAGAGGCATGTTGAGCCCATTGAATTTTTATTTTTTTTGTCCCAAGTGATTGAATAATGACAAAAAGAAAAAAAAAATGTACAAAAAGTTGTCACTAAATTATATATTGCTCAAACATGCCATGGTTATATGTGGAATTTCACCCCAAAATACATTCTGTTGCTTCTCCTGAGTACGGGGATACCACATGTGTGAGACATTTTGGGAGCCTAGCCGCGTACAGGACCCCGAAAACCAAGCACCGCCTTCAGGATTTTTGATTTCACTCCTCACTGCCTATCACAGTTTCGGAGGCCATGGAATGCCCAGATGGCACAAAACCCCCCCAAATGACCCCATTTTGGAAAGTAGACACCCCAAGCTATTTGCTGAGAGGTATGTTGAGTATTTTGCAGATCTCGCTTTTTGTCACAAAGTTTTGAAAATTGAAAAAATAAAAAAAAATAAAAAAAATAATGTCTTTCTTCATTTTCAAAAACAAATGAGAGCTGTAAAATACTCACCATGCCTCTCAGCAAATAGCTTGGCATTTTATGGCCTTCAAAACTGTGATAGGTAGTGAGGAGTGAAATCAAAAATTTGTGCCCTTAGAAATCCTGAAAGCGGTGCTTGGTTTTCGGGGGCCCGTACGCGGCTAGGCTCTCAAAAAGTCCCACACATGTGGTATCCCCGTACTCAGGAGAAGCAGCCAAATGTATTTTGGGGTGCAATTCCGCATATAACCATGGCATGTTTGAGCAATATATCATTTAGTGACAACTTTTTGTACATTTTTTTTTCTTTTTGTCATTATTCAATCACTTGGGACAAAAAAAATATTTAATGGGCTCAACATGCCTCTCAGCAATTTCCTTGGGGTGTCTACTTTCCAAAATGGGGTCACTTTGGGGGGTTTTGTGCTATCTTGGCATTTTATGGCCTTCAAAACTGTGATAGGTAGTGAGGAGTGAAATCAAAAAATTTTGCCCTTAGAATCCTTGAAGGCGGTGCTTGGTTTTTGGGGTCCCGTACGTGGCTAGGCTCCCAAAAAGTCCCACACATGTGGTATCCCTGTACTCAGGAGAAGCAGCAGAATGTATTTTGGGGTGTAATTTCACATATGCCCATGGCATGTGTGAGCAATATATCATTTAGTGACAACTTTGTGCAAAAAAAAAGAAGTTTGTCATATTCCCGCAACTTGTGGCAAAATATAAAATATTCCATGAACCCAACATGCCTCTCAGTAAATAGCTTGGGGTGTCTACTTTCCAAAATGGGGTCATTTGGGGGGGTTTTGTGCTATTTTGGCATTTTATGGCATTCAAAACTGTGATAGGTAGTGAGGAGTGAAATCAAAAATTTACGCCCTTAGAAATCCTGAAGGCGGTGCTTGGTTTTTGGGGCCCCGTACGCGGCTAGGCTCCCAAAAAGTCCCACACATGTGGTATCCCCGTACTCAGGAGAAGCAGCAGAATGTATTTTGGGGTGCAATTCCACATATAACCATGGCATGTGTGAGCAATATATAATTTCGTGACAACTTTTTGTACATTTTTTTTTCTTTTTGTCATTATTCAATCATTTGGGACAAAAAAAAAAAATATATTCAATGGGCTCAACATGCTTCTCAGCAAATAGCTTGGGGTGTCTACTTTCCAAAATGGGGTCATTTGAGGGGGTTTTGTGCCATCTTGGCATTTTATGGCCTTCAAAACTGTGATAGGTAGTGAGGAGTGAAATCAAAAATTTATGCCCTTAGAAACCTTGAAGGCGGTGCTTGGTTTTTGGGGTCCCGTACGCGACTAGGCTCCCAAAAAGTCCCACACATGTGGTATCCCCGTACTCAGGAGAAGCAGCAGAATGTATTTTGGGGTGTAATTTCACATATGCCCATGGCATGTGTGAGCAATATATCATTTAGTGACAACTTTGTGCAAAAAAAAAAAATTTGTCATATTCCCGCAACTTGTGGCAAAATATAAAATATTCCATGGACTGAACATGCCTCTCAGTAAGTAGCTTGGGGTGTCTACTTTCCAAAATGGGGTCATTTGGGGGGGTTTTGTGCTATTTTGGCATTTTATGGCCTTCGAAACTGTGATAGGTAGTGAGGAGTGAAATCAAAAATTTACGCCCTTAGAAATCCTGAAGGCGGTGCTTGGTTTTTGGGGCCCCGTACGCGGCTAGGCTCCCAAAAAGTCCCACACATGTGGTATCCCCGTACTCAGGAGAAGCAGCAGAATGTATTTTGGGGTGCAATTCCACATATAACCATGGCATGTGTGAGCAATATATAATTTCGTGACAACTTTTTGTACATTTTTTTTTCTTTTTGTCATTATTCAATCATTTGGGACAAAAAAAAAAAATATATTCAATGGGCTCAACATGCCTCTCAGCAAATAGCTTGGGGTGTCTACTTTCCAAAATGGGGTCATTTGAGGGGGTTTTGTGCCATCTTGGCATTTTATGGCCTTCAAAACTGTGATAGGTAGTGAGGAGTGAAATCAAAAATTTATGCCCTTAGAAACCTTGAAGGCGGTGCTTAGTTTTTGGGGTCCCATACGTGACTAGGCTCCCAAAAAGTCCCACACATGTGGTATCCCCGTACTCAGGAGAAGCAGCAGAATGTATTTTGGGGTGTAATTTCACATATGCCCATGGCATGTGTGAGCAAAATATCATTTAGTGACAACTTTGTGCAAAAAAAAAAAAATTTGTCATATTCCCGCAACTTGTGGCAAAATATAAAATATTCCATAGACTGAACATGCCTCTCAGTATATAGCTTGGGGTGTCTACTTTCCAAAATGGGGTCATTTGGGGGGGGGTTTGTGCTATTTTGGCATTTTATGGCCTTCGAAACTGTGATAGGTAGTGAGGAGTGAAATCAAAAATTTGCGCCCTTAGAAATCCTGAAGGCGGTGCTTGGTTTCCGGGGTCCCGTACGTGGCTAAGCTCCTAAAAAGTCCCACACATGTGGTATCCCCGTACTCAGGAGAAGCAGCAGAATGTATTTTGGGGTGCAATTCCACATATAACCATGGCATGTGTGAGCAATATATCATTTAGTGACAACTTTTTGTAATTTTTTTTTTTGTCATTATTCAATCACTTGGGACAAAAAAAAAATATTCAATGGGCTCAACATGCCTCTCAGCAATTTCCTTGGGGTGTCTACTTTCCAAAATGGGGTCATTTGGGGGGGGGGTTGTACTGCCCTGCCATTTTAGCACCTCAAGAAATGAGATAGGCAGTCATAAATTTAAAGCTGTGTAAATTCCAGAAAATGTACTCTAGTTTGTAAACGCTATAACTTTTGCGCAAACCAATAAATATACGCTTATTGACATTTTTTTTACTAAAGACATGTGGCTGAATACATTTTGGCCTAAATGTATGACTAAAATTGAGTTTATTCGATTTTTCTTATAACAAAAAGTAGAAAATATCATTTTTTTTCAAAATTTTCGTTTTTTTTCCGTTTATATCGCAAAAAATAAAACTCGCAGAGGCAATCAAATACCATTAAAAGAATGCTCTATTTGTGGGAAGAAAAGGACGCAAATTTTGTTTGGGTACAACATTGCATGTCCGCACAATTTACAGTTAAAGCAGCGCAGTGCAAAATTCTGAAATCACCTCTGGTCCTTTAGCTACCAAATGGTCCGGGGCTTAAGTGGTTAAAGTGAAACAATAAAAGTGAAATATTCCTTTAAATTTCGTACCTGGGGAGGGTGTATAGTATGCCTATAAAGCAGCGCTTGTTTCCCGTGCTTAGACCTGTCCATGCACAAAGTGTCATTTCTGAAGGAAAAAAAGTCATTTAAAAGCACTGTCGGCTTCCGGCAATACAGAGAAAAGTCATTGATTAAAAAAAAAAAAATGCGTAGGGGTCCCCCCAAATTCAATTACCAGGCCCTTCAGGTCTGGTATAGATATTAAGGGGAACCCTGCGTAAAGTTTTTAAAAAAAATGATGTGGGGTTCCCCCCAAGTATCCATACTAGACCCTTCAGGTCTGGTATGGATTTTAAGGGGAACTCCACCCCAAATTTAAAAACAAAATGGCGTGGAGTTCCCCCAAAAATCCATACCAGACCCTTTATCCGAGCACGGAACCTGGCAGGCCGCAGGAAAAGAAGGGGGGGACGAGAGAGCGCCCCCCCCTCCTGAACCGTACCAGGCATTGTGGGCCGTGGCATGCACCTCGAATTTAGCGTGAACGGCACATAATGTTCGATCTTCGTCGAACGAGCGAACCGGCGATGTTCGAGTCGAACATGAGTTCGACTCGAACTCGAAGCTCATCCCTAGTCAATAAGAGGGAGGTAATTGGCATGTGCTAGTTGTGATACATCTGTTATTAATCAAATGCCTAGGTAAGAAATACCGTTGTCGCTCCCTGTATAAGGATAGGAGGTTTGAAGATTACGTTTGAGAGAAGGTTCTGGTGCGAACCGAACAGGGGGGGTGTTCGGCTCATCCATAATAGTTACTATTCCAAAGCTTGGTACAGATCCTACCTCTCCGGAAAGTTTCTTGCCAATTTCATTTTTGAACATTTGATTGATCCTTATCTTACCGGTCCTAATTAAGCCAGACCAAACAGGCTTTAACTCGAGGCATCAAGCCTCTGACGCCACGAGGAGGGTCATTAACCTAATCCGACATGCTGGTTCTGGTCGAGTGCCTTCTCTTCTCCTTTCACTGGATGCAGAGAAGGCATTCGACTAAGTTCATTGGCAATATATGCATAAAACACTTCCAAAAATTTGGCTCCTAGAACTAGTTATAGACCCTACTCTCAAACGTAATCTTCAAACCTCCTATCCTTATACAGGGAGCGACAACGGTATTCCTTACCTAGGCATTCGATTAATAGCAGATGTATCACAACTAGCAGATGCCAATTACCTCCCTCTTATTCACTAGGGATGAGCTTTGAGTTCGACTCAAACTCATGTTCGACTCGAACATCGGCGGTTCGCTCGTTCGACGAAGATCGAACATTATGTGCCATTCACGCCAAATTTGAGTTGCATGCCACAGCCCACAATGCACTGCATCATCGCAGTGCATTGCTGGCTGATGATTGGCCAAGCATGCACTATGACCCGCATGCTTTGGCCAATCACAGCGCTGTCAGCACAGAGAGCCCTAATTGGCCAAAGCCAGGGTGCCTTTGGCCAATCATGGCTCAGGGGGACTAAGTACATGCCCCACACTATATAAGGCCGCCTGCGTGTCGGCCTTGTGTAGTGTGTTCCGCCGCTCAGAGAGAGACAGAGAGACAGAGAGAGAGAGAGAGAGAGAAAGAGAGAGAGAGATTGTGGGTTTATTTCAGTTATATTTAGTATATATATGAATTGCACGCTTTGTGTATATATATATATATACTGTATACAGTTTAGCTAGATCTCATTGCAGAGCGTTCCTGTTATTCTATTCCTACTAATAATACAGGCAGGCAGTTGATTGTGCTAAGCTGCTGTATATTAAGTCAGTGTACTGTATACTGGGCACAGTGTGCACGTAAAGCTGACTGCAGACTATTCCTTTTCTATTACTAATAATACAGGCAGTTGATTGAGCTAACCTGCAGTATATTAAGTCAGTGTACTGTATACTGGGCACAGTGTGCACGTAAAACTGACTGCAGACTATTCCTTTTCTATTACTAATATAGCGATACCCTCAGTTTAAGAGGGCTGCTTGTTTGTTTTGGGCCTTGTAATGCACCGCTGTCAACCCCTGGCAATCGGCTCTAACCTTTCGTGGCACAGTTAGGAAAGGGGAAGAATGGTATAACTGTACTATATCTATACTGTTATATGGCACAACCCCTTTATATCCCAGCGCAGTAATTGACACTGACAACCAAATTACTTAACTATAACTTTTTACTATTGGTAAAAGTATAAAAGGTAATTTGTATACAATATCTCATGCAGATCCCTGCAATATAGGTGTACACATTAAAAGGATATAACATTCAGCAATGCAATGGTAATATAATAACCCCGCTGCAGCTATCCTCCCTCGTGAGCAAAAAATGGCGCCCAGCAATGTCCTACACTACCCAGTCAGGCCTAACTATAACTTGGGGTATAGTTTATGGAAGAATCTTCGCTAGCAACTCTCGGTGGTGCACATAAAGAACAAACTGTAATCCAAAGGGGTAGTGAAGATCACTAACTTGGTAAAGCTGGAGAGACTAACAAACTCAGTTCAGCAGACAGTCTCTCTAGAATATAACTGCAATCACTGATGGGCCTAGGCAAAGTTAGTAGGCAACAATGTTAATCAGATGCGATTCTGAGCTGGCGCTCTCTCACCAGACCGGACCGACTCCTGTCCGGTACCTCTGCTACTGTGAGTCGCTTCACAGTGCCCACGATGCGCCGGGTCTTCGGTCCTCCAGAAGATGGTGGCACCTTAGGTGGATCGGATGCTCCGCAGGCTCCGCAGTGGAACGGAAGGCCTCTCTGGAACAACTGCAAGGCCCAGGCTTCAGGCCTTGCACGCGCAGCAGGTGAGTGCAGGGATCCTCTTGAAGGGAGGGCGGTGTCCAGAGAGAGAAAAAGAGGCTCCCCCTTCCCCTTTTAAAGTCCACCCCAGCAGTCCTTGCGCGGGGAATTGCACCCTGGGTGCCGCAAAGCGTGCTGGGAACTGTAGTCTGTGGGTAGGAAACGATACCCCGCTACACTAATAATACAGGCAGTTGATTGAGCTAACCTGCAGTATATTAAGTCAGTGTACTGTATACTGGGCACAGTGTGCACGTAAAGCTGACTGCAGACTATTCCTTTTCTATTACTAATAATACAGGCAGTTGATTGAGCTAACCTGCAGTATATTAAGTCAATGTACTGTATACTGGGCACAGTGTGCAGCTAAAGCTGACTGCAGACAATTCCTTGTGTACCTATTCCAATACATCAAATACAGTATGTCTGGAAGGCCAACAAGGAGAGGCAGACACTCACAGGCCAATAAAAGAGGGCAAGCAGGCTCTGTGTCTAGAGGCAACAGTGCTGGTCATGGACACGGTGCATCCTCATCAGCACGTGGCCGTGGAGCACGCTTGTTCTTTTTTTCGGCAGCTGGCTGTGTTGAGCCGCAACATGCCAAAGAGTTGGTAGAGTGGATGACCAATCCGTCCTCATCCTCCTCATCCTCTCTCACTCAGGCTCAGGGTACTTTGTCTGGCAAAGCAGCTGCCAAAGCGGCCTCTTCCCTCGGCTCAATGGCATCAGTCACTCCTTCCCTAGCCCCACCATGTCCTCCGAACTGTTTGACCACAGTGTTGGGTACATGCTGCAGGAGGATGCACAGCGTTTTGAAGGCTCCGAAGATGGTACCCAGCTTGAGGAAGGCAGTAACGTGAGCCCAGAGAGAGGAGGTGCCCAAGACGGACAGCAAACTGGCAGTCATGTTCCCCCAGCTGCAGCATACTGCCAGGTTTGCTCCAGTGACGAAGAGGGAGGGGATGAGGAGGTCACTGACTCTACGTGGGTGCCTGATAGGAGAGAGGAGGAGGCACATCTCCAATGAGGCAGGATGCCCTCCAGGGGCCAGCTTAAGGGCAGCCAACTGACTGCATCACACCACAGAGCTCCGCATGTGCAGGGCGCTGCTTTCTCTGCGCGTTATTCCAAAAGTTCTTTGGTGTGGGACTTTTTTGAGACGTGTGCAGCAGATCGCACCGTTGCTATTTGCAACATATGTCTGAAGCGTATCTCGCATGGCCAAAACATCAGCCGCTTGGGCACCACATGCTTGACCAGAGAAAGGAAGCCGCTCAGGTGTGGGGATTCTTGAAATTACCTCCTCCCAGCAACCAAGGGTGCAAGCAAAATGCACATGCAATCAAAGAAAGGATAATCTTCTGGATAGCAGCACTCCGGTTAAAAAGCCTTTATTCTAAAAAAAGGTTCAGGAAACCAAAACACACACTGTGCAACACAATAAACTGATCACATCTGGCTAACGCGTTTCACACTATTGTAGTGCTTACTCATAGCTGATTATTACACAAATGTTACCCAAAATATACCCTAAACAGGGGAAGTCATGTGATCTAACCCCAAGGTGAAACTAATTAATTAATTACAGATTGAGTGAACGTGAGGTAATTCAAGTGAAATTGGTGTGGTTCACTGACCACAATAATAAAGAAGAGAAAAGAAATGCCTCACCATACGTGCAATCTATAAAAAATGTATAAAAATTATGTTTGAAAAATATATATGAAATATATATAAATAGGTGGTATAATGTGAAGTGATGTGAAGGGTAAAGTGGAAAAATAAACAATAAGAATAAAAATAGGGATATAAATACTACCAATTATAAGGTAGTGTGATGTAAAATATGAACCCAAACATATATAAATGTGAGTGTGTGCAAGAAAGGGGTATGTGTATATATATAGAAATTGGACGTATATAGGTGAAAACGCAAAAAAAATTCTCAAAAAAACAAGTACATAGTAGAGGGAGACAAAGCGTTAAAAACGCCATATCCCCTGTGAACCTGAAGCATAAACCTAAAAAATGTGTGTGTATGTGTGTGTGTCAGTATTCCACCATGTAAACACTGAATATAATGAAAGAAAAATATATAGTAAAAATCCATTGATTACTTTCACCTTGGGGTTGGATCACATGACTTCCCCTGTTTAGGGTATATTTTGGGTAACATTTGTGTAATAATCAGCTATGAGTAAGCACTACAATAGTGTGAAACGCGTTAGCAAGATGTGATCAGTTTATTGTGTTGCACAGTGTGTGTTTTGGTTTCCTGAACCTTCTTTTGGAATAAAGGCTTTTTAACCGGAGTGCTGCTATCCAGAAGATTACCCTTTCTTTGATTACATGCTTGACCAGACATATGTCGACCTGACATGCAATCCATTGGCAAGCGTACATAAAATACTCACACCAAAGAACAAAGCGCACCTCTCCTTGCTCCTCATCAGCTGGGATCTCCAACCCCACTATACCTTCAGTCCTCTCAGAAACCTGCACTGAGAGGAATGAAGGTGTAGAATTAGGTGTGTCACTGCCAAGTACTTGCGGGCAATCTGCTATCGGTACACCAATGTCCGATTGTACCAGGCAAATTTCCCTGCCCCAGCTGCTGCACCGCCAAAGAAATTCGCTCCCAGCCATCCACATGCCCAGCGGTTGAATGCTAGCTTGGCTAAATTGCTAGCACTTCAACTGCTGCCTTTTTAGTTGGTAGACTCTGCCCCCTTCCGTGAGATTGTGGAATGTGCGGTACCTCAGTGGCAGGTTCCCAAACGTCACTTTTTTTCACGGAAGGTGATTCCGGCTCTATACCGGCATGTGGAAGGCAATGTCTTGGCCTCGCTGGACAGGGCAGTCAGCAGTAAGGTGCATATTACCGCTGACTTATGGTCCAGCAGGCATGGACAGGGGCGTTACCTATCTTTTACGGTGCACTGGGTGACTCTGCTGGCAGCTGGGAAGGATGCAGGACAGGGTGCAGTAGTGTTGGAGGTTGTCCCGCCACCATGCCTATAAAATGCTACTAGTGGTGATTCTGACACACCTCTCTCCTCCACCCCCTCCTCTTCTTCTTCCTCCAGGGCCTCTTCCTGTGCTGATTTGTCCTCGGAACCAGCGGTGCTCCTTAGGCGTTCAAGGGGGTACGCAAGTACGCAGGCAAAAAGATGCCATGCGGTGCTTGAGCTGGTGTGCTTGGGGGACAGGAGCCACACTGGGGCAGAGATTCTGTCAGCTCTGCAGGGGCAGGCTCAGAGGTGGTTGACGCCACGCCAGCTTAAGCCAGGAATGGTGGTTTGTGACAATGGCACCAACCTCCTCTCCGCCCTCCGACAGGGACAACTGACCTATGTGCCCTGTTTGGCTCACGTCCTTAACTTTGTGGTGCAGCGGTTCTTGGGCAGGTACCTGTGCTTACAGGATGTCCTGAGGCAGGCCAGGAAAGTCTGTGTGCATTTCCGCCGGTCATATAATGCCAGTGCTCGGCTGGCTGACCCCCAAAAGGAATACAACCTGCTCAAGAACCTCCTAATCTGTGACATGCCCACCAGGTGGAACTCAACATTGGCCATGCTACAGCGACTGCACACGCAGCAGAGGGCCATCAATGAGTACCTGTGCGACTATGGCACCAGGACAGGGTCAGGGGTGCTTGTTTTTTTTTTGCCACGCCAGTGGGTCATGATCAGGGATGCATGCACTGTCCTGTCACCATTTGAGGAGGCCACAAGGATGGTGAGAAGTGACAGTGCATGCATCAGTGACACTGTCCCTCTTGTCCAACTGTTGGAGCACACGCTGCATGGAATAATGGACAGGGCACTTGGGGCAGAATAGAGGGAGGAAGAGGAGGACTTCCTTACCTCTCAAGGCCCCTTTTATCCAGACAGTGTTCCTGCTGGCCCGTCGATCACACAGGAAGAGGAGGGGGAGGAGGATTGTGTCAGCATGGAGGTAGAGCCTAGCACTCAGCATCAGCAGCAGTCTTCAAGGGATCATTTACAGTCCCAAGAAACGCATGGACTTGTACGTGGCTGGGAGGAGGTGGCTGCGGATCATGTCGTCCTTAGTGACCCAGAGGACTCCGGACCGAATGCCTCAGCAAACCTACGCTGCATGGCCTCCCTGATCCTGCAAAGCCTGCAAAAGGATCCTCGTATTTGTGGTATCAAGGAGAGGGATCATTACTGGCTGGCATCCCTCCATGATCCACGTTACAAGGGTAAGGTTGCGGGCCTTATCCAGCAGTCGCAGAGGGAGCAGAGGATGAAACATCTTCGGGAGGCCTTGCAGAAAGGTTTGTGCAACGTGTTTCCAGAGCCTGGCAGGTTACAAATTCCTGGTCCTAGACAACGTGTTGCTGAGGCTTCAGACAATTTTTTGGTCTGCAGTCCCAAGGTATGATCGCTTCCAGCAACTATCACCAGCGTCTGATTCACATGGTGCAGGAATACGTAAGGGCAAGATCAGACTTGGACACCTTTCCCACCGAAAATCCTCTGGGTTACTGGGTCTTGAGGATGGATCACTGGCCAGAGCTTGCACAGTATGCAATTGAGCTACTGGCGTGTCCTGCATCCAGCGTTCTTTCAGAACGCACACTCAGTGCTATTGGAGGCTTTGTAACCGATCACAGGGTGCGCCTGTCCACCGACTCGGGCGATCGGCTGACCTTCATAAAAACGAATCAGCCTTGGATCACCAGCTACCAAGCACCTGATGCTGACGTAACCAATTTTTTTTTTTTATGTGAGACTGCCTATGCTAATGCTGAGTGACTATCCTGTTATGCTGAGTGACTATCCTCTTCCTCCTCAATGTTCATGTTGATAGCTTGTAAGAACATTTTTGGTTTTGGGCACCGCCACCAGTGGCTAAGGCCCAATTTTTCTGCCCCTGTTTAACAGGGGCGTGTAATTACAATTTTTGCTGCAATACTTTGCAGCAGGGCTCATTCCTGCACTCCAACTTTAGTATCTGTGCGGGGTTGCAGTGTTGTGGCACCAGCACCAGTGCCTAAGGCCCAATTTTTCTGCCCCTGTTTAACAGGGGCGTGTAATAACAATTTTTGCTGTAATACTTTGCAGCAGGGCTCATTCCTGTGCTCCAACTAGAGTATATGTGAGGTGTTGCAGTGTTGTGGCACCAGCACCAGTGCCTGGGGCCCAATTTTTCTGCCCCTGTTCAACAGGGGCATGTAATTACAATTCTTGATCTAATATTTCACAGCAGGGCCCATTCCTGCGCCCACCAAGAGTAACTGTGAGGGCTTACAATGTTGTGGCAACACCACCTCCACCAAAGGCCCAATTTTTCTGCCCCTGTTCAACAGGTGCATGTAATTACAATTCTTGATATAATATTTCACAGCAGGGCCCGTTCCAGCGCCCACCAAGAGTAACTGTGAGGACTTACAGTGTTGTGGCACCAGCACCACCACCAAAGGCCCAATTTTTCCTACCACTGTTCAACAATGGCATGTAATTACAATTCTTGATATAATAGTTCACAGCAGGGCGTTCCAGGGCCCACCAAGAGTAATTGTGAGGGCTTACAGTGTTGTAGCAACACCAACACCTAACGGACAAATTTCTGCAGAGTATATACGGCAGGCCCCTACTTTCAAACATCCAACTTACAAACGACTCCTACTTGCAAACGTAAGGAGACAACAGGAAGTGAGAGGAAATCTACCTCTAGGAAGGGAAATTCTCTCCTGTAAGAGTTAATATGGGAAAAAAGTGTCTCCTCTCCACTGATGCTTTATCACCAATCCTTGTTTCAATAAAAAACCCAAATTTTCAAAAAAACATTTGTCATTGGGATGGAAAGTGAGGTGAAATGTTCTGAACAGGTGCACAGACAGCAAAACAAATGTTACAGGGGTGATAACCCTTCCCTATGTTTTCCAAAAGCTTAAAAATAGATTTTTGGGCTAGAGCTACACTTAAAAAATGTACCTGTTCCAAATTACAAACAGATTCTACTTAAGAACAAACCTACAGTCGTTCTCTTGTTTGCACCGCCTGTATACTGCTGTTCAGAGTATATAGGGCCTAGGGGCCCCACGGCTTTTCTTTTTTTAAATTTGGGTGCGGGGTTCCCCTTAAAGTGGTTGTTAACCCTGTAAAAAAATTTTTTTTTTTAAAAAACAACCTGCAAGACAAAGGCGTAATGAGCTAGTATGACTAGCATACTAGCTCATTATGCATCACTTACCTTAGATCGGGGCCCCCGAAGCCGTCCTCGTCTCCCTCTCCAGCCACAGCCATCGCTGCGGCGATAGCCAGAAGGTTACTTCCGGGTATTGCCGCTGCAGCCAATCACAGCGCCGCTCCGGCGCTGTGATTGGCCGGAGCGGCGAAGACGTGATTTCGGGCATGCGCGCGGGAGCCGTCAAATCCGGCTAAGCCGGATTTGTGAATGGGATTGACCCTATTAATGCGCCGTTGTCTACGGCGCGCATGCGCCGTAGACACCGATGCATGTCATTTTTAGCAAATATCTCCTAAACCGTGTAGTTATGTCATCTCTCCATGCAGTGCTCTATTCGTCCTGAGCGCCATGGAGAGAAGACATCAGGTTAGTGCACCAACAGCCCACTGACACGTAGGTACACATAGGTACACAATCCCCCCCCCAGTCACCCCCAGATCACCCCCCCAGGTCACCCCCAGCCCCCAGCCCCCAGTCACAGTGTCACCGATTGCAGTAATCATTTATTTACTGATCACTGCAATCAGTGACATTTGTGATAGTAAAAGTATCAGGGCAGTTAGTGTTAGGTCCCTTTAGGTCCAAGGTAGCCCCCTAACCCCCCCTAATAAAGGTTTAACCCCTTGATCGCCCCCCAGGTAACCCTTTCACCCCTATCACCACTGTCACTAAGCAATCGTTTTTCTGATCGCTGTATTAGTGTCGGTGGTGCCGCTAGGTAGCCAGTTATTTTTTTAGGTTCGCCGCCAGGTTTTTATAGCATCAGGTACCCCCATATATTATCTAATAAAGGTTTAACCCCTTGATCGCCCCCCCACGTAACCCTTTCACCCCCTATCACCAGTGTCACTAAGCGATCGTTTTTCTGAACGCTGTATTAGTTATGCTGGTGCCGCTAGGTAGCCAGTTATTTTTTTAGGTTCGCCGCCAGGTTTTTATAGCGTGAGGTACCCCCATATATTATCTGTAAATCGAATGTGGTAGCCTGTAAAGGCTTTTAAAGGTTTTTAAAAATGTATGTAGTTTGTCGCCACTGCGCGTTTGTGCGAAATTTTAAAGCATGACGTGTTTGGTATCCATGTACTCGGCCTAAGATCATCTTTTTTATTTCATCAAACATTTGGGCAATATAGTGTGTTTTAGTGCATTAAAATGAAAAAAAGTGTATTTTTTCCCAAAAAAAATGCATTTAAAAAATCGCTGCGCAAATACTGTGTGAAAAAAAAAATGCAACACCCACCATTTTAATCTGTAGGGCCTTTGCTTTAAAAAATATATATAATGTTTGGGGGTTCAATGTTATTTTCTTGCAAAAAAAAATAAATGTGTTCATGTAAACAAAAAGTGTCAGAAAGGGCTTTGTCTTCAAGTGGTTAGAAGAGTGGATGATGTGTGACATAAGCTTCCTAATGTTGTGCATAAAATGCCAGGACAGTTCAAACCCCCCCCAAATGACCCCATTTTGGAAAGTAGACACCCCAAGCTATTTGCTGAGAGGCATGTCGAGTCCATGGAATATTTTATATGTTGATACAAGTTGCGGAAAAAATACAATAAAAAATAAAAAAATAAAATTTGCACAAAGTTGTCACTAAATTATATATTGCTCAAACATGCCATGGGCATATGTGGAATTACACCCCAAAATACATTCTGTTGCTTCTCCTGGGTATGGCGATACCACATGTGTGAGACTTTTTGTGAGCCTAGCCGTGTACGGGACCCCAAAAACCAAGCACCGCCTTCAGGTTTTCTAAGGGTGTAAATTTTTTATTTCACTCCTCACTGCCTATCACAGTTTCGGAGGCCATGGAATGCCCAGATGGCACAAACCCCCCCAAATGACCCCATTTTGGAAAGTAGACACCCCAAGCTATTTGGTGAGTATTTTACAGATCTCGCTTTTTGTCACAAAGTTTTGAAAATTGAAAAAATAAAAAATAAATTATTTACTTTCTTCGTTTTCAAAAACAAATGAGAGCTGTAAAATACTCACCATGCCTCTCAGCAAATAGCTTGGGGTGTCTACTTTCCAAAATGGGGTCATTTGGGGGGGTTTTGTGCTATTTTGGCATTTTATGGCCTTTGAAACTGTGATACTGTAGGTAGTGAGGAGTGAAATCAAAAATTTGCGCCCTTAGAAATCCTGAAGGCGGTGATTGATTTTCGTGGTCCCCACACGGCTAGGCTCCCAAAAAGTCCCACACATGTGGTATCCCCATACTCAGGAGAAGCAGCAAAATGTATTTTGGGGTGCAATTCCACATATAACCATGGCATGTGTGAGCAATATATCATTTAGTGACAACTTTTTGTAATTTTTTTATTTTTTTTGTCATTATTCAATCACTTGGGACAAAAAAAAAATATTCAGTGGGCTCAACATGCCTCTCAGCAATTTCCTTGGGGTGTCTACTTTCCAAAATGGGGTCATTTGGGGGGGTTTTGTGCTATTTTGGCATTTTATGGCCTTCGAAACTGTGATAGGTAGTGAGGAGTGATATCAAAATTTGCGCCCTTAGAAATCCTGAAGGCGGCGCTTGGTTTTCGGGGTCCCGTACGCGGCTAGGCTCCCAAAAAGTCCCACACATGTGGTATCCCCATACTCAGGAGAAGCAGCAAAATGTATTTTGGGGTGCAATTCCACATATAACCATGGCATGTGTGAGCAATATATCATTTAGTGACAACTTTTTGTAATTTTTTTATTTTTTTTGTCATTATTCAATCACTTGGGACAAAAAAAATAATATTCAGTGGGCTCAACATGCCTCTCAGCAATTTCCTTGGGGTGTCTACTTTCCAAAATGGGGTCATTTGGGGGGTTTTGTGCTATTTTGGCATTTTATGGCTTTCGAAACTGTGATAGGTAGTGAGGAGTGAAATCAAAATTTGCGCCCTTAGAAATCCTGAAGGCGGCGCTTGGTTTTCGGGGTCCCGTACGCGGCTAGGCTCCCAAAAAGTCCCACACATGTGGTATCCCCATACTCAGGAGAAGCAGCAAAATGTATTTTGGGGTGCAATTCCACATATAACCATGGCATGTGTGAGCAATATATCATTTAGTGACAACTTTTTGTAATTTTTTTATTTTTTTTGTCATTATTCAATCACTTGGGACAAAAAAAAAAATTCAGTGGGCTCAACATGCCTCTCAGCAATTTCCTTGGGGTGTCTACTTTCCAAAATGGGGTCATTTGGGGGGGTTTTGTGCTATTTTGGCATTTTATGGCTTTCGAAACTGTGATAGGTAGTGAGGAGTGAAATCAAAATTTGCGCCCTTAGAAATCCTGAAGGCGGCGCTTGGTTTTCGGGGTCCCGTACGCGGCTAGGCTCCCAAAAAGTCCCACACATGTGGTATCCCCATACTCAGGAGAAGCAGCAAAATGTATTTT
The DNA here is from genome assembly GCA_029206835.1 of Rana muscosa. Classification (NCBI taxonomy): domain Eukaryota; kingdom Metazoa; phylum Chordata; class Amphibia; order Anura; family Ranidae; genus Rana; species Rana muscosa. The sequence continues at coordinate 373,283,772 of CM055116.1, forward strand.
GGGGTGCAATTCCACATATAACCATGGCATGTGTGAGCAATATATCATTTAGTGACAACTTTTTGTAATTTTTTTATTTTTTTTGTCATTATTCAATCACTTGGGACAAAAAAAAAAATTCAGTGGGCTCAACATGCCTCTCAGCAATTTCCTTGGGGTGTCTACTTTCCAAAATGGGGTCATTTGGGGGGGTTTTGTGCTATTTTGGCATTTTATGGCCTTCGAAACTGTGATAGGTAGTGAGGAGTGAAATCAAAATTTGCGCCCTTAGAAATCCTGAAGGCGGCGCTTGGTTTTCGGGGTCCCGTACACGGCTAGGCTCCCAAAAAGTCCCACACATGTGGTATCCCCATACTCAGGAGAAGCATCAAAATGTATTTTGGGGTGCAATTCCACATATAACCATGGCATGTTTGAGAGATAAATCATTTAGTGACAACTTTTTGTAATTTTTTTTTTTTTTGTCATTAATCAATCACTTGGGACAAAAAAAAAATATTCAATGGGCTCAACATGCCTCTCAGCAATTTCCTTGGGGTGTCTACTTTCCAAAATGGGGTCAATTGGGGGGGTTTTGTACTGCCCTGCCATTTTAGCACCTCAAGAAATTAGATAGGTAGTCATAAATTAAAAGCCGTGTAAATTCCAGAAAATGTACCCTAGTTTGTAGACGCTATAACTTTTGCACAAACTAATAAATATACGCTATGACATTTTTTTTACTAAAGACATGTGGCTGAATACATTTTGGCCTAAATGTATGACTAAAATTGAGTTTATTTGATTTTTCTTATAACAAAAAGTAGAAAATATATATATATTTTTTAATTTTCGGTCTTTTTCCGTTTATATTGCAAAAAAAAAATCTTGCAGAGGCAATAAAATACCATTAAAAGAAAGCTCTATTTGTGGGAAGAAAAGGACGCAAATTTTGTTTGGGTACAACATTGCATGACCGTGCAATTACCAGTTAAAGCAGCGCAGTGCCAAACTGTAAAAACACCTCTGGTCTTTATGCTGCGTATTGGTCCGGGGCTTAAGTGGTTAAGCATCATTAAAATCACTGCTCCTGAAAAAACGTCAGTTTTTAAAACTTTTTTTGCATTCATACATGTACCCTGGGGCAGGACCCGGGTCCCCAAACCCTTTTTAGGACAATAACTTGCATATTAGCCTTTAAAATTCACACTTTTGATTTCTCACGTTCGAGTCCCATAGACTTTAACCGGGTTCGAAAGTTCACGCAAACTATCTGTTCGTTCGCATGTTCTGGATGCGAACCGAACCGGGGGGTGTTCGGCTCATCCCTATTATTGACAAACTAACCAAAGTACCCCAACGCATATCTAAATATGAAATATCATGGTCAGGCCGCCTAGCCTCCTTCAAAATGCTCTTACATCCCCAAATACTATATCTCTTCAAAACCCTACCCATCTCACTAAAGCGAACACATCTGGCCACCTTAAATTCACTACTCAAGCAGTATCTCTGGAAAACAACCAAACCCAGAAGCTTCCATGCCCACCTTATAAAGCATAGGACTGCTGGAGGTATGGGAATGATAGACCTCTATTACTACCTTATAGCGAACCATTTAGCCCCATTGAAACATTGGGTCTCCCCATCTAACGACAAATTATGAAGTGATATCACATTTTTCATTGGCCCTGCTACATCCCTCCACAACCTGTTGCTGAGCGACATTTGGTGACCATACTCTTTAAATAATCTCTCTCTCACTATACAGGCTTCTCTGTGGGCTTGGAAAGCATTCTATACTTCGGCCACTCTATGTCCACTCAAGACCTTCCTTAAATCGCTATCTTGTCCTGAAATCTGTTTACCTACACAGTGTTGACAATACCTCAGCAATTCCTCACCATCTATCAAAGGAATCTCTCTATTTTATAACATACTTCAGAACAAGCTATCCTTCTCCAAATCCAGTCAGTTTTTAAAATGGGAAACTGACCTTGGAGAATCCTTTACCCCCAGACAGTAGCAAATTGCTAGATGTCATAAAAGATTGCATCCTCACCCCGCCCTCTCCGGCTCTAGCGATCTTGAATCTGGGTATAGATCGATTTCCAACCACCTGTCGTAGAATCATAACCCACATACTGCTAGCTGCTAGATTGCCTATTACTAGGCGATGGAAGTTGAACCTATAACTAACCTTTCAGAGGTCATGGATATGGTGAAGTGACATAGAGCTTATTAGCATACAAACATGGTGGCAAGAAACTATTCGATCACTGCTGGAATCTTTGGAATCTGTGGACTGTACTGTACTTTGTATACTGATATGATGTCTATTCATGTCACCTTACCCTCTGTTGGTTATTTTATACAACATAACATGTCAGACCATTACCTGTTGTTACTATACCTTTTTTCCTATTTTTGTTTTTTATGTTTCCCCTGTTCATGTCATTTTGATGTTACTCTTTGTAACACTTCAGATGTGCTAAACTCAATATCGGGCCATATTTCTGTCTCTATTGTACTTGACAATGATTTAAACCCTCCGGGGTACATGTTACTTGTCCTTTGTTGTATTTTATAATACTTTTGATACAATAAAAACAAATAAAATGAAAATTCTGGCAAATTGCATTTTAATGCTGATTTCTTCTTTTTGTTTTTTTTAAATGGTGCACACACCCCTCCGAAGGTCCCCCGGATAGAAGCCAGAAGGGAAAAGTTGTTTGCTGGCAATTTGAAACCATTTTCCCAATTTAATTTTTTAAACCTTATTTTTTGCACTAGTACATGTCCCTGAGGGCTCTGCCCTTCCCCCATAATATTTTGTGACAACCTTTTGCCTATTATCCCAGAAAATAGGCATTTTTGATTTGACACATTCAGCTTCTATTGATTTCAGTGGGTTTCGGGTTCACTATTCAAACATATATAACATATGCTTGCTCTCAATTTATGCCCTGCTATATATGCTGCATAAATACACGTGTGAATTTTGTTTAGCTTTTGTTTAGTGGGTAGCCCTGTTGTCCCCCTCTGACCTGACATCCTTGTACTGAATAATCTAAAAATTGTTGGAAGAAATGTGACCATATCCATTTGGATCAGTGGTTCTCAACTCCTGTCCTCAGGACCCACTAACAGGCCAGATTTTAAGTATTACCTTGGGAGATGCAGACTAGAATACTGCAATCCGTGAGCAGCAAATTATATCTCCTGTGATGTATTTCAGTTCTCTTGCAAACCTGGCCTGTTAGTGGGTCCTGAACACAGGAGTTGAGAACCACTGATTTAGATGCAGTGATAGTTCAGTCCAGAATACTATGGCTCACAGTACCAGATTTATAAGGAGCAATTACCCCAGGGCCCCAGACTTCCTTCATAAGAAAATTAAACGTATTTTCTCTTGAGACTTCAGTAGTGTGTTCGTTGAGAAAATTGTCCAGTTTGCAGACTTTGCCAAGCTCCGGTCATGTCCCACTCCATCTCAACCTGAAATTTTATTACATGATGAAGGGCTTGCCTTTCCAGATGTTAATGTAGCTCTTAGAATATATTTGAACATGATAGTCAATAATTGTTCAGGAGAAAGGTTGTTCAGCAAATTGGCATTGATAAGAAAATATCTGAGAACCACAATGGCCCAAGAAAGACTAATGCCTTGTACACACGATCGGATTTCGGATGGAATAAAATCCAATGGAATTTTCCGTCGGAATTCCGATGAAGCTGACTTCCATCAGTCTTGCATACACACTGTCAGACTAAATTCCGACTGTCCAAAACGCGGTGACGTAAAACACTATGACGGGCCGAGAAAAATGAAGTACAATGCTTCCGAGCATGCGTCGACTTGATTCTGAGCATTGCGTGGATTTTTCTCCGATGGAATTCCACACAGACGATCGGAATTTCCCATCAGATATTTTTCCATCCAAAAATTTACAACATGTTCTATTTTTTTACTCCGATGGAAAAAAGTCTGATGGGGCCCACACACGATCGGAATTTCCGATGAAATAAGTCCATAGGATTTACTCCATCGGAAATCCGATTGAGTGTACAAGGAATTAGGGCTCTGTGCCTAGTGGCTGTCAAGAGAATTTTCCTCAAGATGGTACAGTTCGATGGAATGTATTTGGGATGGGGTTAGGGCACTATATTTGGGGACCGGCAGAGGTCTACTTTTACTGATTGTCTCCAAGAGTATATATCCTGTGTTGCCCAGTATTCACAATATAAGAGGATGCTCTATTATCTTTGGAGTGTGTGGACATTCTTATCCACCAAATTGTTGACATCTGCCACCCAGACAAGGGTTCTTTATTGCCGTTTAGACTCCTTTGTGTCTCTTCCAATCTAAGATGACTTGGGTTTGGAGCCTGTTTGGATACAGCGCTATGTAAACAAAGTTATGATTATGCAATTGATCTCCTCATGAAGCCAAAAAATTACAAAATGCATTGAGACCTATGACTACTTTCCTGCATTTTAGCCTAATATACTTACATAATATTTATATGAACCTGCTTGACCAGACGTTGTGGTCAAGCAGGATAAGTGCTATTTCAGAGATATTGACACTGTTGACCTGTTTTTGTGCTGGATATGTTTTTTTCTAATTGATGTATAAGCTTTTAATGAATAATAGTGTTAATAAAATCTTTTCCTGGATTTAATGAGTTTGGTATTCAGCCTTTCTGGATTTTTGTGTGGCACCTTAAAGTCCTATTTTTCTTTCTTTTTTGTTCTCCACATATTTATTTGGATGTGTTGCCATATAAGCAAATTGCGCTCTGTATTTTCTGATTTACAGTTTGATGAGTTTGTTAAAGATTTTACAGATGCTAAGTGCAGGAAGAAAGACTTTTTTTGTAAATATCGCAGAGCTATGCATATGTGATGTATGACTTGCCAGTTCCAATTACCTGTGTAATGTGATTTTTTACCTTAAAGAAAAAAAAAATCAGACAAGTGTCTTCTTATGAACCTTACTTATGTAGCGCCCTTCCCCTCTCCCCCTACCTGCCCTTTTGTATGTGTTTTCGGCTCCTCGCAGGGAGGGGAAAGGCACACCGCACTACAAGCCCGTACCCTCCTGAGTAAGGAGGTTGAGCGGTGTTACTTTTCGGGCCTGCCTGCGGCTGGAGTTGAATCCTCCTGAGGATGATTCTCACCTCTACCTTAGATAGATGCAAGTCCTTATGTTTCCCCAGGAATATAACTGTCCACACCAACTGAAAGTCCAACTTCTATATTTATTTCACACGGATAATAAATATGCCTCTTTGAAAGCAGACAGGTTGGGACAAGACACAGGACAGCTTAGGTGGGAGGAGGTCCAGGCACAAACTTGAATCATGTTCTTTTACTGTTTCGATTTCACAAACAGTTACGATCTCTGCCACAGACCGTGAGGTTGGTCCCTGCCACAGACCGGATGAATAGAAAGTCACTGCCACTGACTTGGAGAATGGGTCACTGCCACTGACCTGGTGAATAGGGCCTTGCCCTATGAAGTCACTGCCACTGGCTTGAAGTGAGTAGGGTCACTGCCACTGACCTGGAGCGAGTAGGGTCACTGCCACTGACCTGGTGAACTTCCTTCTCAAAGTATTGGCCCATGTAAAGGAGAAAACCATCCCTCCGGAGAGTTGCCAGAGGCCCTCACTGTCACCACGACTCTGCGCTGGGTCTTCAGAAAGGGTTACCTCCCTGGCCTCCTCATCTCAGATACGGGTCCCCTCGCAAGGCGGCACCCTGGGAGCTCTCGATCCCTAGCGGACCCCAGCCGAAGGTTGCTGGGCCCCGTGCCTTCAAAATAGTACCTCACCCCAGACTGAAGGTGTCTGGGATGGAACAGGAACCAGGCCTCCGGGCCAAGGCATACGAAGATGACAACACACACACCCAGGCCGAAGGTGCCTGGGCGTGGACGAAGAACGACCCACACACCCAGGCCGAAGGTGCCTGGGCGTGGACAAAGACGAACCCCTATCGAAGATGGCCGCCCCTTTTTATACCCTCTCCCGACAGGCATAGCAGGTTCCCCGCCCCGCCGTACTGCTGCCGAAAGGGGACAAGAAAAGGCGCAACCCTGTATTGCGGTTCAACCCAGACCCAAGGGGACAGCGCCACCTGTAGGTCCCAGGGAACTACACACCAATACCAACTCCCATGTCACACAAATGGTCTATTAACCCTAACAATAGTGTGTCTGAGCCCAACTACCACTCAGACACTCCCCTAAATTGTACACTCCGCTACACTTATTTTTTATTTTATTTTTTAAACAAATGCAGTTTGTCATTCATTTAATGAGCTATGAGGAAAGATTAGAGGAACTGAATTTATTCACTCTTGAGAAGAGGAGATTAAGGGGGGATATGATCAACATGTACAAATATATAAGGGGTCCATATAGTGAACTTGGTGTTGAATTATTCACTTTACGGTCAACACAAAGGACAAGGGGGCACTCTTTGCGTCTAGAGGAAAAGAGATTTCACTTCCAAATATGGAAAGGTTTCTTCACAGTAAGAGCTGTGAAAATGTGGAATAGACTCCCTGCAGAGGTGGTTCTGGCCAGCTCAGTAGATTTCTTTAAGAAGGGCCTGGATTCTTTCTTAAATGTACATAATATAACTGGGTACTAACATTTATAGGTAAAGTTGATCCGGGGAATATCCGATTGCCTCTCGGGGGATCAGGAAGGAATTTTTTCCCCTGCTGTAGCAAACTGGATCATGCTCTGCTGGGGTTTTTTGCCTTCCTCTGGATCAACTGTGGGTATAGAATTGGGTATATGGGATTTTACGATATATATATATATATATATATATATATATATATATATTTTTTTTATGGTTCAACAGGATGGACTTGTGTCTTTTTTCAACTTGACTAACTATGTAACTATGTAACTATGTAATTTAAGTTCACGTTTTTATTTGTTATATCATTTTATTTCTATGTTGAGGGGCCCCCTAACTTAAAGTCCCCCGACCCTGTCACTGATGGCTCTGTAGGGGGATTTGTTCATCTTCACTGTATGGAAGGAATCTGTAAGATATTTTCATTCAGCTTGAATCTATTAGATGACTGGATACAGCAGAGTGGGAGAGTGGGTTCATGTTTATTTGCAAATGTATGTAACAAAAACCTATGTTTTTACCTTAAAATGTTTAAAAAGTTTACATAGGCTTTTGTGCTGAATATTGGGAGAGCATGTTTTTTTTTTTTTTTTTCATTTGTTATAAAGTGATCTCTGCAATTGCCATTCTTGCTTTAAAATTGAGCTATTGTAGTAAGAGAAATCTTGTACATGTGTCCATAAAATGAAACACTATTGCACTCCGGAGTCCTAGGAACCCAGAATTTTATGCTTTTTGTCTACAATTATTCTATATCATTCCAAATTTTAGTTGACAAAAATTGTAGCAGCCTGATACTTTACTTTCGGCACGCACTGTTCACAATATAAAATACTCCAGTGGCTTTTCTTAGGATAAGGTCCATACATGGAAACTGTAGTAAAAACATATAATGGGAAGAACATTTTTGGATTCAACATTAAAGATCACACCTTGCTCTATCATGTCAACCATACTGAAATTTAATAAAGTCTGTGAAAGTTTGTAATTTAAAGTGTGATATTGAATATCATTTCAAAGAAAGACTTTCTTCTAAAGTAGGTCAAAACATTTGCCTGCCAAAGCATACCTTACAATATATTGATACATAAAACTTGTAAGCTTAATTTATCCTGGGCAAAAGGAATGGAATGTTTAAAAAAAAGTCACTCTGATACATTACTGTACTACTCTGTACTTTTAAGATTTTTACCTTATATCACACACTTGCTTGAAACTTTATAACTCTTAAGGGCTCTTTCACACGGAGGTCCGTTCAGGTCCGCCTGTCAGTTTTTTAGGCGGACCTGAAACGGATCCTCCATGCACCCCTATGGAAGCACGGATGTCAGCGGTGACATGTCTGCTGACATCCGCTCCGCTCCGCTCCGAAAAAGTGTGACGGAGGAAAATCCTATTTTTCCTTCCGTCTACGGAGCAGGTCGGATGACAACGGACTCTACGGTCCGTCGTCATCCGATTCCCCATAGGGGAGAGCGGCGCTCTGACAGGGCGGTCCCTGCACAGTGTGCGGGGACCGCCCAGTCATCCGTCGGTTCAGCGGGGATCAACGGAGCGATCCCCGCAGAGCAAGCGGAGCTTCACGGGGCGGATCTTCACGGATCCGTCCCGTGTGAAAGAAAAATTCTTTTTTTATAACGTATAAAAAAAAAACAACATAAATTGTTTTGTATTTATTTTACAGAATCTATATAGCATTGCCAGGCTATACAGACAACATACAATAAATACAACCAGGTTTGTCTGTTCAACTGGTTTATTCATTACACAGTGAGTACCTTATATTTCTAATATCCATAGCTTCCATAAAGCTCTATTTTGGCTAGACAGTCTCAGATTTTGAAGGTGTGAGGAGAATTAGGGGTACTCTTTGTACAGATTGGTACCAAGACTTTAGTGTGAAGTTCGAGTTAGGAAAACTGCAGTAAATGTAGGCAGTATAATATTATACAGGGCAGGTATTTTTTTTTTTTTTACTGGAAGCGTTATTTCAATTGGGTGTAGCAATTCAGGTCCCTGAAAAGGAAAAAAAAGTGTTTTCTTTTTTTTGGATAGTAATAGGGTTCATTTCTTGTACTGTTCAGAGTTTGCTAAAAACCTAATAAAAGTATTTATAAATTGCTAAGCTTTTAATTTACCCTCAATGGGCAAAGCAACAGATTCATCAGAAAAAGTACCAATTAATTTGTTAATTTAAATTAATTTGGGTTGGTTTTAAGTACAACCATGAGCTAAACAAATGTGTGTCCATGCTCATGTGTTAACAAGGAACAGGCTGATAGGAGAAGAGAGCAGAATAACAGAGAAATTAGACATGTGCGGTGCGTTTTGTTCTGAATTGAAATTCAGATTCATTTTTGTTTTTCGGATGTATCTGAATTTCCGAATTTAAACTAATCAAACATAATGAAAAAAATAAATTTGGATGAAATTCAAATTCACATCATTTTTGAATACTTTTCAAATTCAAATAGTTTTCAAATTCGAAAAGTTTTCGAATTCGAATGGTTTTCCCATTTCCAAACAGAATAAAATAGAATAGAAAATAAAGGAATAGTATAGAAAAAAATATAATCGACTAGAAAAGAATATAACTGAAAATAAAAGAATAAAATATAATAGAGTAAAACAGAACAAAATAGAACAGAAAATAAAAGAACAGAATAGACTACAATATAATAGCAACTGTGACAGCAGGAAGGTAAAGTCACCTGGTTGCATCCAGGGGGGTAGATATATTTCGCCCAGATTCAGGCTTTACGCCGACTTATACAACTAGGTGGAGAGTTGTATAAGCCCAGCTGAGGCTAGTGGGCTCATGGATGACTCATACCTCTAGGGAGAGTGTGGGGCATCGTGCAGACAGGGAGTTGATGAGACCAGCTGAAGCTTGTCAGCTCATTTAGGCCTCTATAAGAACTCCCAGCTTCATTAGATGTTAGCTCATGCCTGGACCCAGACCTGTGTGGACTGTCTAGGGAGAGTGAACCCCTGTGCGGTGAGACAAAGCCTGTGTGGCTATTTGCTTGGACATTTAAAACCAGGGACTTAGGGACTAGGACAGCACTAGGCTGATCCCAGTTGTTAGTTAGGAAACCTGTATGTTTAGTCAGAGGTCAATTTGACCAGGATTTATTTTGTTTATGTTTCTTTTTTCTTTGCTGTGTTTTGTCACTGTAAATAGAAAATAAACCGCACCTTTTTGATTTTGAAAACCACAACCTCCGTTTGCTGGGCCTGTTTTTGTGTGGGGAGCCCATCTCGGGGGTCACACACACCCGCTGCCGAGCTAACCCCCTCACAGTTGGTGGAGAACCAGTGGCAGTTTTTTTTAAGCCAGCATGGAGGAGATACTGAAGCAGCTGGCTCTAGCAAATGCCAATCAACAGCAAACAAATGCAGGTTTGCAAAAGAGCCTTGCAGCTCATCAACAGAGCCTTGCAGCTCAACAACAGAACTTCGCAGCCCAGCAGCAAGCTCATCAACAGAGCCTTGCAGCCCAGCAGCAGACAAACGCAACTTTGCAACAGAGTCTGGAGGCTCAGCAACAAGCCCAGCAGCAATCTGAGGCCCGCTTCATAGACCTGTTGCAGAAGCAAGAGCAGAGACTACAACAACAGATGGAAGCAGTAATGCAGCAACGTCCGCAGACCAGTGAGGAAAGCCGTCCCACTAATACCGCGTCCTTTGGGGTGAGTCGTTTATTGACAAAAATGACTGGAGAGGATGATCCAGAGGTATTTTTGACCACATTTGAAAGGACCGCTGAAAGAGAAAAGTGGCCTGAGGAGCAGTGGGCTGGACTGGTGGCTCCTCTGTTAACTGGTGAATCGCAGAAGGCTTACTATGACCTAGAGCCTAACCAAGCAAAAGACTATGTGATGCTAAAAGCTGAAATATTGGCAAGGCTGGGTGTCACCCAGGCTGTCCGGGCTCAGCGTGTGCATAACTGGACTTTCCAGCTTGGAAAACCCCCCAGGTCTCAAATGTATGATCTCATTCACCTGAGCAGAAAGTGGCTACAGCCAGAGACTTTGTCCGCACCAAAGATTGTGGAACGTGTTGTAATGGATCGGTTTTTGAGAGCTCTTCCTACTGCCATCCAAAAGTGGGTAAGCCATGGAGACCCAGAGACGGCCGATGGTCTTGTGGATCGTGTGGAGAAATACTTGGCTACAGAGAACCTGACGGCCTCTTCCAGAGACACTCGGACTTTCCACCCTAAGACCAGACCATCCCCAGGGGCGGATAAGAGGATTCCAAGGGGTGAGGGTGGAGAGAGTGAGAGGGTGGGAGCTCTACCAAGTTTGGCGAGAACAGCCTGGGAAATCAGCGGCTCAAGAGGCCGCAAGAAGGATCGTTTGCTACCGCTGCCGGCAAGCGGGACATATTGCAGCCAATTGCCCGGTTGTGGAGGAACCCATGCAGTGTGACTTTCTGACGGGCAGACGTCAGTCGCTGTGTGCGACAGTCGCATGCACTGCCATTCGAGGAACTGAGAAACATTTATGCAAAATGTGTGTTAATGGTAGAAATGTTGTGGTATTGCTGGATTCAGGTAGCCTTGTGACCCTGATAAAGGCTGAGTTAGTTAAAACAGAGGTCTCTGGGAATAGCAAGGTAGCTGTTATTTGTGTGCATGGGGACACCCGAGAGTATCCAGTGACTACAGTGTGTTTCGAGACCCCCAAAGGTACCCTCTCTCATCCAGTGGGCTTAGTATCTCAGTTACCGCATGACGCCATTGTGGGAAGGGATTTTCCGAAGTTCTGGGAACTGTGGGATGATCCTGAGCCCCCCACTGGTGCCCCTATGTACCAGGAATGTGATAGCCAGAACTCCCCTGAGAGTGGTGAGGACTCTCCGGAATTTCCCTTATCAGTATTGGCAGGGGAGACTCAAGAAACTGGAGAGGAGCCCACCTCCTCAGACGAAAACCTACCGTCTGTGGAGTGTTCTGATCTTGAGGTTCACAGGGAAAACTTTGCCACAGAACAGTTGAAAGACCCCGCCCTAATAAAGGCACGGGAAAACGTAGTGAAAATAGATGGTGAGTTAGTGAACCCAGATAATACCTGCACTTACCCATACTTCAGCGTAGAGAAGGACCTACTGTATCGGGTGGCAAAAAGGGCAGAAGAAACCGTTGAGCAGCTTGTGGTGCCCAAACCTTACAGGAAGTTGGTGTTGGAGTTGGCCCATGGGCACATTCTTGGAGGTCATCTGGGGACAGAGAAAACCCGAGAGAGGGTATTACAGAGATTCTATTGGCCGGGGGTGATGAAGGACATAGAAAATTATTGTTCCTCCTGCCCTGTGTGTCAGAGGTCGGCCCCGATGCCACATTTCCGTAGCCCGCTGGTCCCTCTACCCATCATTGAGGTCCCGTTTGAGAGGATCGCCATGGATTTGGTAGGTCCTATAATCAAGTCCGCTAGGGGGCACCAGTACATATTAGTTATAATGGACTATGCCACCCATTATCCAGAAGCGATCCCTCTCCGAAATACCTCGGCCAAAACCATAGCCAAAGAGCTATCTCTTGTGTTTAGCCGGGTGGGTATTTGTAAAGAACTGCTTACGGACCAAGGTACACCCTTTATGTCCCGGGTTATGAAGGAGCTGTGTAAATTGTTCAAAGTGACGCAATTACGTACATCTGTGTATCACCCCCAAACCGATGGGCTGGTTGAAAGATTCAACAAAACCCTAAAACAAATGTTGAAGAAAGTGGTGGATAGAGATGGAAAGGATTGGGACTGTCTACTTCCTTATCTGATGTTTGCTATTAGGGAGGTGCCCCAATCCTCTACGGGATTCTCCCCCTTTGAGTTACTGTATGGGAGACACCCAAGAGGGCTGTTGGATATTGCCAAGGAAACTTGGGAAAGTGAGAGTTCTCCCCACAGGAGTGTGATTGAGCATGTCGCCCTGATGCAAGACCGAATTGCACAGGTAATGCCCATCGTGAAGGAACATTTGGCCCAAGCGCAGTTAGCACAGCAGAGAGTGTACAACCGTGGAGCCAAGACCAGTACCTTTTCCCCGGGGGATAGGATACTGGTACTTGTCCCTACGGTTGAAAGTAAATTCCTTGCCAAATGGCAAGGCCCCTACGAGATAATGGAAAAAGTGAGCGAAGTGAATTACAAGGTCAGACAACCAGGAAGGCGAAAGCCCGAACAGATCTATCACGTTAATCTGTTGAAAGCCTGGAGGGATAGAGAGTCCCTAGTCGCAGACACTTGGTCACCAGCTCAAACTGGTTGCGTGATTCCTGAGGTTGGAATAGCAGCCACCTTGTCACAACCCCAACAACAGGAGGTTAAGGAGTTTGTGCTTCGCAACAAGGAGGTATTCTCTGAGCTGCCGGGACAAACATCTGGGGTAGAGCATGACATCATTACCCCGCCCGGTGAAAGGGTGAACTTAAAACCCTATCGGATCCCAGAGGCCCGACGGGAGGCAATACGGGAGGAAGTACAGAAAATGCTGAACTTAGGGGTGATAGAGGAGTCCCAAAGTGATTGGTCTAGTCCCATTGTGTTGGTGCCTAAACCGGATGGGAGCTGGCGATTTTGTAACGATTTTCGTCAGTTGAACAAAGTTACAAAATTTGACACCTACCCCATGCCACGTATAGATGAGTTGATCGACCGGCTGGGAACAGCCCGATACATGACGACTCTTGACCTCACAAAAGGGTATTGGCAAATCCCCCTGGCCAAGTCGGCCAAAGAGAAAACCGCATTTGTAACCCCAGACGGGGCGTTCCAATATAAAAGAATGCCGTTCGGGTTACAGAATGCGCCGGCCACATTCCAGCGGAAAATGGACCAGATGCTGAGGCCCCATCGGAAGTATGCTGCGGCTTACCTGGATGACGTAATTGTCCATAGCACAGATTGGGCCTCACATCTGCCAAAAGTGCAAGCAGTCCTGGACTCTGTTCGGGAAGCGGGGTTTACGGCTAACCCCAAGAAGTGTACCATTGGGCAGGAGGAGGCCAAATATCTTGGGTACACCATTGGGAGGGGAGTAATAAAACCACAACTCAACAAAGTCGAGGCCATCCAGAGTTGGCCACGTCCCAACAGCAAGAAGCAGGTACGAGCCTTTCTGGGAATCGCTGGGTATTATCGGCGATTCATTCCCCACTTTGCTTCTAAGGCTGTGCCCCTAACCAACCTGACGAAGGGGAAAGGGTCGGTCATGATTAAATGGACCCCCGAGGCTGAGGCAGCATTCCAATTCTTGAAACAAGCCTTATGTAGCCAGCCAGTGTTGTACTCACCCGACTTCTCTAAAGACTTTGTCGTACAAAGTGATGCGCCAGATGTGGGGTTAGGAGCAGTATTGTCCCAGGTCTGGAACGGGGAAGAGCACCCAGTCATTTACCTCAGCAGGAAGTTGAAGTCCCATGAGGTAAATTACGCCACCGTTGAAAAGGAGTGTTTAGCGGTGAAGTGGGCTCTAGATTCCCTTCGGTACTACCTGCTAGGTAGGCACTTTGACTTGGTTACGGATCACGCTCCGTTAAAGTGGATGGCTCAAAACAAGGAAACAAATAGAAGAGTGAATAGGTGGTTCCTGGCCCTCCAGGAATTCAACTTCACAGTAAAGCATCGCCCTGGCGTTCAAATGGGGAATGTGGATGCTTTGTCTCGAGTACATGAATGCCTGATTGCTGGTGTTCCAACCCCGAGGTTAAAACAAGAGGGGGGGTATGTGACAGCAGGAAGGTAAAGTCACCTGGTTGCATCCAGGGGGGTAGATATATTTCGCCCAGATTCAGGCTTTACGCCGACTTATACAACTAGGTGGAGAGTTGTATAAGCCCAGCTGAGGCTAGTGGGCTCATGGATGACTCATACCTCTAGGGAGAGTGTGGGGCGTCGTGCAGACAGGGAGTTGATGAGACCAGCTGAAGCTTGTCAGCTCGTTTAAGGCCTCTATAAAAACTCCCAGATTCATTAGGTGTTTGCTCATGCCTGGACCCAGACCTGTGTGGACTGTCTAGGGAGAGTGAACCCCTGTGCGGTGAGACAAAGCCTGTGTGGCTATTTGCTTGGACATTTAAAACCAGGGACTTAGGGACTAGGACAGCACTAGGCTGATCCCAGTTGTTAGTTAGGAAACCTGTATGTTTAGTCAGAGGTCAAGTTGACCAGGATTTATTTTGTTTATGTTTCTTTTTTCTTTGCTGTGTTTTGTCACTGTAAATAGAAAATAAACCGCACCTTTTTGATTTTGAAAACCACAACCTCCGTTTGCTGGGCCTGTTTTTGTGTGGGGAGCCCATCTCGGGGGTCACACACACCCGCTGCCGAGCTAACCCCCTCACACAACAAATAGAATAGAATAACATAGGAAGAATATAACCATCTTCTGAGATTCGAATTTCAATAAACTAGAATTCCACTACATAAGAAAATAATTGAAAAAAAAAAGAATAGAATAGAAAAAAATGAATAAAATAGAATAGACTATAATAGAATAGAAAAGACTAGAATTTAAAAAAATTGAATAGAAAAGAAAAAAAGTAACCATTTCCCAAAACTCTAATTTGGGAGTCAATTCGAATTTGAATAGAAAATAAAAGATTAGAATAGAATAGAAAATACCAGAATAGTATAGAAAGAAAATAGAATAGAATAGAAAGAATATAACCATCTTCCGAAATTCGAATTTTAAATAGAATACATTTGAATTTGAATAGAATAGAATATAATAGAAAATAAAATAATAGAATATAAAAGAAGAAAAATAAAATAAACAAAAAGATATTTAATTAAAATTACAATAGAATAGAATAGATTAGAATAGAAAGAATATAACCATTTCCCAAAATTCAAACAGAATCAATTTGAATTTAAATAGAATAGAAAAGAATATATTGGAATAGGAAGATGGTTATATTCATTCTATTCTGTTTTTTTTCTATACTAATGTGTTATTTTCTATTCTATTCTACTCTATTCTTTTCTATTCAATTCAAATTCAAATTGATTCTATTTAAATTTAGGAAAATGGTTATATTTTTTCTATTCTATTCTATTCTATTGTTTTTTAATCTATTGTTTTTTTATTCTATTCAAATTTCAGAAGAT
Organism: Rana muscosa; assembly: GCA_029206835.1. Taxonomy (NCBI): domain Eukaryota; kingdom Metazoa; phylum Chordata; class Amphibia; order Anura; family Ranidae; genus Rana; species Rana muscosa. Next base: position 373,299,520 of record CM055116.1, read on the forward strand.
GGTTATAATCTTTCTATTTAATTATATTATTTTTTTATTTTATTCTATTCCTTTCTATTCTATTCTATTCCATTCTATTATGTTTTTTTGTCTATCCCATTTTGTTCTGTTTTACTCTATTATATTATATTCTTTTATTATCTGTTATATTCTTTTCTATTCTATTCTATTTTTTTCTATTATATTTCTTTGTCTTCTATTCTATTTTATTCTCTTTGGAAATTGGAAAACTATTCGAATTCGAAAACTTGAATTTGAAAACTATTCTAAATTGAGTCGAAAACTTTTCAAATCGATCCAAATTTGAATTAGAAAAATTTGTATTGATTTGAAAACAATTAAACAAAACAAATTCTGAAAACAAATGAAACAAATGAAACAAATTTAACAAAAAAAATTTATGTAAATAACGATTCTAAACAAAACAATTTTTTTCGTTCTGCACATGTCAAATGCCTTGTACACACGATCGGAATTTCCGATGAAAAAAGTCAGACGGAATTTTTTCATCAGATATTCCGACCATGTGTGGACCCCATCAGACTTTTTTCCGTCTGAGTTTAGAAATAGAACAAGTTAATTTTTTTTCCAATGGAAAAAAATCCTATCGGAAATTCCGTTCGTCTGTGTGGAACTCCGACGGAGAAAAAACCAAGCATGCTCAGAATCAAGTCGACGCATGCTCGGAAGCATTGAACTTAATTTTTCTCAGCTTGTCATAGTGTTTTACGTCACTGCGCTTTGGACGGTCGGAATTTGGTCTGATGGTGTGTATGCAAGACAGCTTGAACGGAATTCCGACGGAAAATTCCATCGTATTTTATTACATCGGAAATTCCGATCGTGTGTACAGGGCATAAGAGAGATGGGCTCATCAGTGCGCTGCTTTTCTTTCACTGTCCAGTCACAGGCTGGGGGCAAGGAATATATGTAGTTGTATTCAGGGCCGTTTGATGGAATTTGGGGGCCCCAAGCAACAATTTTAATTTTAATTTTTGAGAAGCGGGGGGGGGGGGGTTTGGGTGCTACCGCGGGACATTGGCATTTTTGACGCGGGTGGAGGGGGTGATCGCGGGAGGGGGGGGCGATCGCGCAGTATTACAGTGGATATGCGAGGGGGGGAATGTCTTACCTCCTCCACCCGTGCTGCCTCCTCGATTCCTCTGGGGCTCCTCTTTCTGCTGTGCTGCCCTCTGCTGCCCTCTGCTGGGGCTCCAGGAAAAGTCGGGGGCCCCAAGCAGCTGCTTGGTTTGCCTGTCCTGTTCCGACGCCCCTGGTTGTATTATTTAACTGCAGTCGAGAAAAGTCAGGTCTTTGGGCTGGCTGTGCTGTGTGGCTTATCTGTGTATATCTCAGAACTGGGTAGACAAGGACAAAAGAATAAATCATTTGGGAGAACAAACAATTCACATCCTGTATATGTATTTCATCTGTGTTTTAGCGATTTGCCTGGAGCTCAGCTATAATGATCACAGGTGACCTAAAAGATGAATGAAGATTCAAATTCAGCATAAACATAAGAGAGGCATTGGACTAAGCAATATTAGGGATCAAGCATTATTCAATTTCACTATATTATTCAACTAAACCTACAGTATATGGATGTTTCAGTCAAAAACATTTACTGAATAACTAGAGTCTGTGAGTCCTTGCTGCTAATACATGGCAAGATTCCAATTGCTAAGTGTACAATAATCTGTCTTAGAATTCTCTTTACAACAGTAAAATGCAATTCATGAAGTGAGAGAATAAGTTTAAAAAAATGATATAGCGTAAAAAAAACTCCTTGCTCTGCAGTTTTACTTTTATGATGAGAGCTATCTGGTCAGTTCTTGCATATCTGTTTTGGAAGATATGGCTTTGTGTAGTCATATAAATGCTGGGATAAAAGCAGAACGTAAAATTTGCAGAATGTTGGCAAACTAATCAAAGGAATAGCTTATAAATGACAGTTTACAGGCTGTGCATTGTCCTAACACGAGCTTTCTATTATCTATGAATGGCTAGTAAAGGGTTCTTTCCTCTCATAGGTTCTGGCTAGACAATAGAACACTGGAAATGGTCTTCCAAGTGACAGGCTGATAAATGACCTCCTGTGTTGCTGGGGGTAGAAGAGAGAGAACCACATACTTTCCTTACATACTAAATATAACAATGGACTTGCATTTTTGGAAGCATTTCCCAGGAAGAGCTTGGCTTGTTTGTTCGATTATATGCTCATTTGCAAAACTGAAATCTTAAATATTACAATAATATTGGCATTTTTGTCATAAAGAAAAAAAAACCTCTTCATAGTAAATGAGAACTGTGTATGCTGTTATCTTTTGAGAATCTTGTAGCTTTGGCATTTTCAAGAAATGCTCCTAGTAAAATTCCTGCAGATAGCTCAGCCTTCATTACAGCTGTGCAGTAGTAATAAAAAAATAAATAAAAAATAAACATTGGCAAGGGGATAGGTAGTTAGTCAGGCAGTTAGTTGGGATGAGCAAACTTGAGAAATGTGAAAGATTTCCGTGAATTTTTGCCATATTTGGGAAATACATTAGGTAAAAAGAGAGAGTAAAATCGGGGTGATTTTTGTGGTTTTTAATAGTGTATTGGATTTTAAATAGCTACTGAGGGTTAAGGAAGCACCTTTCCTTTCCCAGTGGTGTATTTAGGTTTTGTGCTGCCCTAGGCCTGACTAAACTCATGCAACCCCTAATTTAAATATGATCCACCCCTTCCTGTCAAGGTCACACCCCTTCCTGTTTAAGACCTGCCCTGAAATTTTCCACTGGGTACACTAGTTCTGATTAAGGGGAATGAACGGATAGCAGAAAAAATTAACAGGGGCTTTAAAGGGGTTGTAAAGATTTGTTTTTAATTTTCTAAATAGGTTCCTTTAAGCTAGTGCATTGTTGGTTCACTTACCTTTTCCTTAGATTTCCCTTCTAAATATTTTTTTTCTTTGTTTTCTTTGTCTGGATTTCTCACTTCCTGTTCCTCCTCAGTAAGCTGTTCAGTAAGCTGTTCTGGCTGACTAAACACCGCTCGGATGATGGTGTGAAGTTTAGTGAGGAGAAACAGGAAGTGAGAAATTCAGACAAAGAAAAAAAACATTTAGAAGGTAAATCAAAGGAAAAGGTAAGTGAACCAACAATGCACTAGCTTCAAGGAACCTATTTAGAAAATAAAAAACAAACCTTAACAACCCCTTTAACCATCCCTTACTCAATCAAAATGGAAAAAAAAGTGTTGCCTATAGTTGTACTTTAAGCACGAATTTCTGCTAAATATATGGAGAACTAAGAAGATATAACCATGCCAGTGGTGCAGCAGAAAACATATAGCACAGTGATGAAGGTATGTGGTCCAGGCAGTGAGGAAAGGAAGGATTGAGGGCAGGAACAAATAAATCCATGTGTTTATTTTTCTCATCAGCAATCAGCAGAAATAAAATTAGGATTCCTTAATATGTACAACTGACACAAGCAAAGGATTTCAGGAGAGTCCTACTACCTACCTGCCAGGTATAGGTAACCATGTCAGTGTCCCTTGTGTCTGCACCATCCCTATCATACCGGCAGCAGTGCGGCCGCTTATGGGGGCACCAGGCCAATTTGTCTTGCGGCCCAGTCCACCTCATAAGACTGACGCTACACTAAAAGTGTAGCACAAGCCGGCAGGGACTCTTTTCATGCTGCCCCCCTGCAAAGTGCTGCCCTAGGCCTGGACCTTGTTGTCCTTGGCCAAGATACAGCATTGTCCTTTCCCCAAAATTGCCCAATATTAGCCCCATTATTCTACATTTTTGTTCACAGAAAAAAATTAAAAACAGACAGTAAAACAAGTAAAATAAAAATGGAAAATGGCAGCATACAAATAACTAATACATAGGTTTAACCTTCACACCCAAACACACAAACAAATCAAAACAATTATCTCAATATTGTACATAAATATATCCGAAAAAAATGTCCCAACAATATGGTCTGTAAATATTGTGCTCCAAAGAAATCCCAATGTCGAGAGTCTTCTGAGTATCACACCTCTTGTAGATTATATGGAAGAAACTACAACCACCCATTGTTCACTGCTTCTACCACTGAAAGTACAGAAAACTCACCAGAAGTATGACTCTATATCTGATGAAGGTCAATGGAAGCATTAACCGCCATACACTCAATGAGTTTTTTTCGCAAATCACTACATTTCCTCCATAAGTAATGATCATTACCATAAGCAGGGCATGGTCCGACAGCACATAGGAATAATATGACATTTTTCCATACCTTCTCAACATTTCAAATAAAAAATTAAATACACATGTCACACTACCACCAGAGGAGTAGTGAAATTGTTTTGTGATTTCTCTGCACACCTGAAGATGAAACATTTATCACACAGAGTACTTACTGACACACCTTAAGGTATTTAAAAAAATGTATTAGGCCAAGCATAGCATAAAAAAAGAGAGAATTAGCAAGTGCAAATAATCAATGATGTTACAATGAGAGATATGGTTAAACACCTGCAGTATTTTGAATAACAGTAATTTATACCATAACTGAACTGCATTTACCTAGCAGCAGTATATAAAGGCATATATAACAGTCCCAGTTTTGTCACTTTGGCAAGTGAATGATAAAAAAAATGTTGACTGGCAAAGTTAGGGCCATTGAAGAAAGTACAACAGTTCCCAGAAGACAACAGATTAACTTGTGCAATGTTATGACTAAACACTAGTATAGTGTGAAACGCGTTAGCTTCACCAAGTATGCTGTGACTTGTAGTGCTGTGTTGGATTTAAAATAAAGGCAATTTTATTCGGAGTGCGGCTGTCCAGAAGGAATTCCTTTTCTTTTGTCTTGCATGTGCATTGCCTGCACCTGTGGTTTCTGTGAGTACTATCACGTTTGAAGACGACCACACCTGAGCAGCTTTTCTCTTCGTTCAATGTTAGTCTCTTACCAGACCCAGGGTACCCTCTTCTGAGTCTCCAGACTGATTCAGGAAAAGTCAAGTTCAAGTCAGACAAGAATAGAGTTTTTTGTGATGTCTCTCTTTCAATCCTGCTGAGATAGTCCTTCTTTTCCTATCTTACCTCACACCAGGCATGCAAATCACACCTCACACTGCACAAAAAGCAGTCTCTGCCAATTGTGGTCAGCTATGGCAGAGTTTCATATAGCCAACAGCCCAGCCCTTTTCCACACCTCTCCAGATTTAAGACTGCCCTCTCTTCTTTCTTCTCAGCAGCCTGCAGACACAGTTCTCCTTGCTCTGTTGCACTGTCACTGTTCCTCCATTCTCAATCCAGACCCAACCAAGATGGATGCCAATCTGCACTGGAGACACTCCATAGATGAGCATTGCAAAGTGATCTCCTTAAAGTGTAATGCCTTGTACACACGATCGGAATTTCCGATGAAAAAAGTCAGATGGACTTGTTTCATCGGAAATTTAGATCGTGTGTGGGCCCCATCTGACTTTTTTCCATCGGTGTTTAGAAATAGAACATGTTTTAAATTTGTCCGATGGAAAAAAAAGTGATAGGAAATTCCTATGGTCTGTGTGGAACTCCGACGGAGAAAAAACCCACGCATGCTCAGAATCAAGTCGACACATGCTCGGAAGCATTGAACTTATTTTTTCTCGGCTCGTCAGAGTGTTTTACGTCACCGCATTTTGAATGCTCGGAATTTAGTCTGACAGTGTGTATGCAAGACATCAGATTTAAGACCATCGGATACTCCGATCGTGTGTACAGGGCAAAAGGTCACCTTTACAGAAAATCTGTAAGGTGAACTTACACTGGACCCTGTCCCCATCGCACCCTGTCCCGCTAAACTGGAGAGTGTCAATCGTCCGTTCTGACACATCGTATCGTGGCTTTACCAGTCAGGGGATTTGAAATCCCCATGGCTTTCTCATCTCTTCGCCCGTGGTAACAGGATAGGCTATGCTGGTTCTGATTGGTTGATGCTACCCATGTAAAGGCGCAGAACAATTAGAATGCTTCTAAATTCATCTCCTGGCGAGGTACATTTTGGGGATTAAGCCGAGGGGATTTCTAAGCTCCGGACCGATGAGGCAGCTATAAGAGGTGTCAGAACGGGTGATCGCCATGCTCCCCCTGGGACCGGGGGGGAATGAGGAGTGGGTCCTTTGTAAGTTCACCTTACAGATTTTTCTCTAAAGGTGAACTAAACCTTTAAAGATGGCTGCTGCACTTCTGCATTGATAAATATTCAGTTTAAATTTGTCCACACTGCAGAAGGATAATACAGCAGCAATAAAGGAAGAAGTTCTGCAGCAGTAATCAGTTATGCCCTGTACACACGGTCGGTTTTTCCGATGAAGAAAGTCCGATGGACTTTTTTCATTGGAAAAACAATCGTGTGTGGGCCCCATCGGACTTTTTTCCATTGGTGTTAAAAAAAAGAACATGTTTTAAATTTTTCCGATGGAAAAAAAACGATATGAGATTCCGATTGTCTGTGTGGAACTCCATTGGAGAAAAATCCACGCATGCTCAGACTAAATTACAAGACGGGAGCGCTTGTTCTGGAAAAACTAGCGTTTGTAATGGAGATAGCACATTTGTCATGCTGTAATGGACTGAAAAGCACGGAGAATGAAAAGCGCGAATCGGCTAACACCAAACTTTTACTAACACGCGGTAACACAAAATCAGCAAAAGCAGCCCAAAGGGTGGCGCCATTGGATTTAAACTTCCAATTTATAGTGCCGTCGTACGTGTTGTACGTCACGGCGTTTTGGACGGTCTGAATTTTGTCTGATGGTGTAGGCTAGACTGAGGAAAGTCAGCTTCATCGGAATTCCGATGGAAAATTCCATCAGATTTTATTCCATCAGAAATCCGATCGTGTGTACAGGGCATTACAGTCCAGGTTACACACACACAAAAAAGAAAGAAGCACAAATACAAAGAACAGCTAGCTTAAATACACTTTCCAAAAAATTTGTAGAATCTTTTTTTTTTTTCAAGCAAGTTTTGACCCAGCAGCTGAATGAGCACAATTGAGAGTTTAAAAGGGTTGTAAAGTCAGAAGGTTTTTTATCTTAATGCATAATCATTAAGATAAAAAGCATTCTGTGTGCCGCAGCCCCCCTTGGCCCCCCTAATACTTACCTGAGCCCCATCTCTGTCCAACAATGTCCAGGAGTGTCTCGGCCGTCTGAGACGCTCTCTCCTGATTGGCTGAGACACAGCTGTGGTGCCATTGGCTCCTGCTGTTGTCAATCAAAGTCAGTCATATAATCAAAAGAAAGAGGAGGCGGGGTAAGGCCGCAGCTCTGTGTCTGAATGGACACACGGAGCTGTGACTCGGCTCGCGTGCCCCCATAGCAAGCTGCTTGCTATGGGGGCACTCAACAGGAGGAAGGGGCCAGGAGCACAGAGGAGGCACCCGAGAAGAGGAGGATCTGGGCTGCTCTGTGCCAAACCACTGCAACAGAGCAGGTAAGTATAACATGTTTGTTATGTTTATAGAAAAAAACACAAGACTTTGCAGTCACTTCAAGTTTTGGTGAAATTTCAACATCAGCAAAATTGGAAGTTTTGCCGCAAAATCCATCTTGCCAGAATCACTCTGCTTATTGTAGTTAGGTAAATAAATGTGCCTTATTGTTCCAATAATGCACGTTTAGAGTATTTCAAGGACTTGTGTTTGTTAAGATGTCTGCACATATGGGTTCATGTCAGAATTACAATATTCATTGCTAAATTATTCTTACTGTGCAGCAGAGCCAGATCACCTACTTAAGGGGGGGGGGGGCAGGTGGATTTCAAGCAGGTAGAACTAACTGGGAAGCAATTAGAAGAAACTGAAACAATGAAAGGACAGGAAAGTTAATGGATCACTATGAGATTTTCTGAAATCAATTTAAATTTTAGATTTTAGGTGCACTTATACCCTAAACTTCTTACATAGTTTGTAAAGCTTATATGAAACATATTATTAAACAGAAGCATCTAATTTATATTAGATTTGCATTAAACTTTTCCGAGAAAATAATTGCATATGATTTGCTTTAGAGAGCAGATAATAATCCTACATATTACAGAAAGAAAGATAGAATGCTCCTCAGTTTCATATATGAATGCAGTCATTGTAATAATTTCATAAGTGATAATAACATTTTATTTATCATTTTCTGTTCAGAAATACTATATGATAATTTGCAGGATTTTGTAAAATATAATTATGATTTTATTCTTTGTATAGTATGTAGATAAATCTGTTATATTAAATTAATTGCAACTGAAACAGGTTAAGTTTCACAAATACATTTATAATGTAAATTTATACAGTGTGCCAAATATAATATTAAACAAAAATCACAATGACCCTTATTGGCTTAATGTTAACCTTTGTATCCCCTAATGTGTGCATTGACTGTAAATTTAATATTGGTTGGTACTTCTATTAAGATTAATTTCAGCAAATAGAGAAGGGAGTTTTGTAGTTGAGTTTCATGAACTAATAAATTACTTAGTGGTTTTTACCCAGAGAAAAAAATATCCCATACTGGATGTTTATAAATGTAACAGTTTATCTTTTATATTGAAGTTTAGTGTTAGAAATGCATGGCTTTAAAATTACCCTTTATTGTTAATAACATTAAAAATGGAAATTGATGGTTACAATTTAATTACATTTATATTGATCACTTGAAGCTTATTTTCATTCAAACAGCTAAATAACCAGTTGAAATGCTTATGTAAGAGATGTTTTACCTATCAAAAGATTTGTATTTCTTTTCATCCAGTTATGAGATTTACGTAGCTCTGTGACACTGCACAGACCTATCTGGCAAAGCAGAAAATCAGATTTTTCTCTGCAGCAGTTAAGGGAAATCTATAGTTACAGCATATACGGTAATTTCATTTTATACCATTTTCATAGTAATAGCCATACAGACAACAGTTATTTTTGACAATCCAATATAACTTTACTTGAAAAATCTCCTTTCAGGTTGTGAGTTCTTCCTGTTTGCTGGTCATCCTATTCCACAACTTCCTGCATTCCCTGCATGCTTTGCAGTGATTACTGCATTGACTCCACCTCCTGAAACTCCTCCTCTCAGCATCTCTGTAGCTCAGAAGGCAGGTCCTTTGACATGTGTGATACAGTGATGCCTACTAACAGGACATAATTTATTTAAGTCTGTCAGAAACCATGAATCAGACCGAGTGATTGTACAGGAGTACAGTTAAATCACACTTGTTTAATAATAAAAGTAAATAGAACAAACGTAGTCAAAACATAGCCAAAGTTCGGTAACCGGAACGGATAGTCAGACAAGCCAGAAAGTCAGTAAGCCAGGGATCAGCGTAGTGGAACAGCAAGCAGGATCTGGAGCCAGAAGGAATGTCAGCCAAGCAAGTCTTTTAACAGGAATGCAGGAGATCGTCTCTGTGATGTTGACCAAGGCGAACGGCAGAGATCCTCTGGGCTGGATGGCTTAAAGAGGAAGTAAGCCCTGAAAAAAAAAAAAAAAACCCTGCAAGACAAAGGCATAATGAGCTAGTATGCATAGCATACTAGCTCATTATGTATTACTTACCTCAGATCGAAGCCCCGCAGCGGTCCTCGCTCCCCCCCAGCCACCGTCATTTCTCCTGGCGCTTACTCCCGGATATCGCGGCTGTGATTGGGGATATCGTGCAGGTTTAGGAGATATCCTGGGTAGCTACAGGTAAGCCTTAATATAGGCTTACCTGTAGCATAAAGTGGTTGTAAAGGGTTTACAACCGCTTTAAGTAGACAGGACTAACGAGCAGGACATCATCAACAGGTGAGTCACTGTGGAGAGATAGGAGCTGGCAATTAGCCTTCAGCTGAGCAGCCAGCTCAGAGAAGGAAGGGCTGAGCACCACCCAGACAACGTCAAAGAATTCAAGCAAGTGAATGCGTAAGGGATCTTCACAAAATAAGTGTACAAACTTCAAGATCGTTCAGATTAATAGGAGTAGGCTGGAGTTGAAATACAATACGAAAATAAATATATGATTATATACATTTTGACCATAAATATGTTTTACCACTTACGGACCCCCACCATGCATTTACGCCACTACTTTGACATTAAATACAGTTGTTATGGCACCGCAAGAACACTTTTATGGGCGAGGGAGAGGTGCCCCCCTCCCGCCGCGTGTCTCTGCGGCTTACTGGAGCCGTTGGAAACGGCGGAGACGATCCAGTCCTGTGGCCTGATGAGCAGGAAGTCAAGTGAAGGCATGATGGCCCCCCACTCGACTCTATGCCCTTGGAGGACCGGAGTGACGTCAAATGTCACTTATGCCCAACAGCCTTAAAGGGACAATTTATTTTTATTTTTTATTGCTTTTTAGTGTAAATGTGAGATCTGAGGTCTTTTTGACACCAGATCTCACATTAAAGAGGTCCTGTCATGCTTTTTTTCTATTACAAGGGATGTTTACATTCCTTGTAATAGGAATAAAAGTGATCCAAATTTTAAAAAAAAGTAAAATAAATAATAATAAGCCTCGTGTGCAGAAGTGAACGCATACGTAAGTCACGCCCGCATATGTAAACTGTGTTAAAACCACACATGTGAGCAAGAGCAATAATTCTAGCAAAATACCTCCTCTGTAGCTCAAAACTCATAACTGGTAGAAATTTTTAAACGTTGTCTATGGAGATTTTTAAGTCTCAAAGATTGTCGCCATTCTACGAGCGGGCGCAATTTTGAAGCATGACATATTGGGTATCAATTTACTCGGCGTAACATTATCTTTCACAATATAAAAAAAAATTGGGCTAACTAAAAGTGTATTTCCCCCCCCCCAAAAAAAATGCGTTTCTAAGACCACTGCGCAAATACGGTGTGACATAAAGTATTGCAACGACTGCCATTTTATTCTATAGGGTGTCTGAATGCAATGCAGAGGGACTACTTGTAAAGTTAGAGCTGTAGTAGGGAGCAGAGGGACTACTTGCAAAGTTGGAGAAGAGGTAAGAAGTAAGAAGCAAGAAGCAAGAGCTGCATAAGTTGATACCGCCTCTCTAATGGTGGCTCCTGTTCCATGTGGAGTGATACCAACTGCACTCCACCTCTTATCCTGGCTAGCAGTCTCAAGAGTGGTGCCAGCAGCAGGAAAGAAGAGATTTTCAGGTCAGTATGAAGCAATACACCAGGCATAATAGTATAATGCCTCGTACACACGACCGGTTTTCCGGGGCAGGAAAACTGCCATGAGAGCTTTTGGCCGGGAATCCTGGCCGTGTGTATGCTCCATTGCAGTTTTCCCGACAGGAAAACCGCCGGGAAAAATTAAAACAGGTTTTTAAGCCGGCAGTTTTTCTATGGGGAAAGCCTGCGGTGGAGCATACACACGGCCGGGTTTCCCGACCAAAGCTCTCATGGCAGTTTTCCTGCCAGGAAAACCGGCCGTGTGTAGAGGGAAAAAGCTACCGAGCGGGTTCTCGGTTTTCCCGGCGGACTTTTTACCACACGGAAAACCGATCGTGTGTACTAGGCATAAGGCTGCTTTCAAACTGATGTGCTGCTGTTTACCCACACTGTTCAGTTCAGTGTACCTGCAGCTTTCCTGTGAGTTTGCTGTGCTTAGCCAAAGACTTCTACTATATCCTGCGGGCTTGGTGCACTTTCTGAATGACAAAGTTTTGGTGCGCTTTCAGAAAGAGCACCACACCTGCAGGATAGAAGTCTACAGCAAAGCTCAGCTAGCCCAGGAAAGTTGCAGATGCACTTTGCTGCGCTGTATAGGTAAACTGCATCACATCAGTGTGAACACAGCCTTATAGGGGTCTCAGAACAGCAAGGGTCCATTTACATTTGTGGTTTGGGGAGTGGTAAAACCCCATAGTTAATACATGTTTTTATCACCCCACCCCAACCGCACCCCTTTAGCTGTAGTGGCCAGGGGTATACACATGTCGCAGGCAGTGGCGGCTGGTGCTCAAATTTTTTGGGGGGCGCAAACAAACTGAAAAAAAAACAAAAAAAACATCAATTGCCGCCACTGTGCCCAGTAAACGCAGCCACTGTGCCCAAACGCCACTAGTTTCCCCCCATATACAGCCAGTTTGTCCCCACAATACAGCCAGTTTGTCCCCAAAATACAGCCAGTTTGTCCCCCATATACAGCCAGTTTGTCCCCAATAATACAGCCAGTTTGTCCCCCCAATAATACAGCCAGTTTGTCCCCCCAATAATACATCCAGTTTGTCCCCAAAATACAGCCAGTTTGTCCCCAATAATACAGCCAGTTTGTCCCCCCAATAATACAGCCAGTTTGTCCCCCCAATAATACAGCCAGTTTGTCCCCCCAATAATACAGCCAGTTTGTCCCTCATAATACAGCCAGTTTGTCCCCATTATACAGCCAGTTTCCCCCATTATACAGCCAGTTTCCCCCCCCATTGTACAGCCAGTTTGTCCCCCATATGCAGCCAGTTTCCCCCCCCCCAATGCAGCCAGTTTCCCCCCCAATGCAGCCAGTTTGTCCCCCATATACAGCCAGTTTGTCCCCCATATACAGCCAGTTTGTCCCCCATATACAGCCAGTTTGTCCCCCATATACAGCCAGTTTGTCCCCCATACGCAGCCAGTTTGTCCCCCATACGCAGCCAGTTTGTCCCCCATATGCAGCCAGTTTGTCCCCCATAATACAGCCAGTTTGTCCCCCAATATGCAGCCAGTTTGTCCCCCATATGCAGCCAGTTTGTCCCCCATATGCAGCCAGTTTGTCCCCCAATATACAGCCAGTTGCCCCCCAATATACAGCCAGTTGCCCCCCAATATACAGCCAGTTTGTCCCCCATATGCAGCCAGTTTCCCCCCTAATATACAGCCAGTTTGTCCCCCAAATGCAGCCAGTTTCCCCCCCAATATACAGCCAGTTTGTCCCCCAAATGCAGCCAGTTTCCCCCCCAATATACAGTCAGTTGCCCCCCAATATACAGCCAGTTGCCCCCCAATATACAGCCAGTTTGTTCCCCCCCAATATACAGCCAGTTTGTCCCCCATAATACAGCCAGTTTGTCCCCAATATACAGCCAGTTTGTCCCCAATATACAGCCAGTTTGTCCCCAATATACAGCCAGTTTGTCCCCAATATGCAGCAAGTTTGTTCCCCAAATACAGCCAGTTTGTCCTCATAATACAGCCAGTTTGTCCCCCCCCAGCCCTGCACTTACCTTCCTCGAGTCAGCGCCGTCCTTCTTCTGTCCTCGATGTCTTCTCCCGCCCTCAATGTCGCTTCAGCCAATCAGGTTACCGGTAACCAGACCCGGTGAACCTGATTGGCCAGGGAACGCACCCCTGTGCATCCTCTCATTAGATATTTAGAAGCCGATTACAGCCCTCAGGCTGTAGTCGGGAAGCCTATCAGAGCCTGCTGGCTCTGATAGGCACTTCTAAAGGCCAACCAGACACTGTTATTCAGATGGCCGGCGCTCAAGGGGCCGGCCATCTGAATAGTGGGCGGCAGCAATACATAGGTTCATGCAATGCATGAACCTATGTATTGTTGTGAGTGACAGCGGCGCTTCTGCGCCCACTATGGACGGCACCGCCACTCATTGTTTGAAGAAAAGGACATTAAAAAAAAAAAAAGACTCTTAAAGGGCCCGTTTTTTTTTTGGTGACCACAGGAGGGGGGGGCGGCGCCCGGGCGCCCCCTATGGACGGGCCGCCACTGGTCGCAGGTACAGCAGGAGTTATACACCCTGTTATGGTTGGTGGGTGTAGCACCTGCAAAGCATGACCTATTCAAGTGAACGAGGCCACTCTGCAAGTGCCCTACAACCTTGTGCAGTACAGCAAACAAAGGGGTTAAAGCATGTAGCGTTATGTGGCTTTCTCACCATCTGCTTTAACCCTTTGGACCCTGCAGCAGCAGGCAGAGTGGCCCCTATAACTTGAATGGGTTGCAACTGGCAGGCGGTAGCAACCACCCAAAGCAACAGGGGGCATATTTCCTGCTGCGTTATGTGTACACCTTTGGCTGCTGCAATTAGAGGTTTAAATCAGATGTGAGGAGGTGACACTGGGTGACACTGTGCCTGGTGATCTTTGAATTTTCCCATGTTGTTCAGGTAGATCTCCACCTCTTTAAGGTTGCCTACCCCGGCTCTAGACAGCACAAAGGATTGTAAGAGTTTGATACCATGTCAAATTAGGCCAAAGGGTTAAAACCCCAGGTTTTTATTGTTGTCTGTTACCAGTGTACAAAAAAAAATAAAAAATTGTAAATAATGGAGTACTGGAGGGCAAATGTTACAATGGGGACACTTGTTGTGACAACTATCTAAGAGGCTTTTCCTAATTTTGGAGATATTTCCTCTCACTTCATGTTGTGCCTAGGCAGTGTGGACAGCATGATTGCAAATCTATGGTACAATTCATTGCAGCTTTGAGAAAGTTTGTTGTTACCTGTAAGTTTGGTGCCCCATCAGATAAAACGATTAGAGACCAACTGTAGAAAAAACAAACTCATCACCGTTAGAGAAATATTAATCTTGGAACATGATTTAACAAACGCTATTACAATTTCAAGCCAAAGAGAGACTGCTGTGGCCAAGGCAAAAACCCTTAGCCAGGTGACTACTGGTACCATACAGGCTGTGAATTCAGAATCTGCCTATCATAAGACATATAATCAGATCTAATACAAATGTGTAACAAGAGATTAATCTAAACTGCAATGCAGAGCTGCACATACACATAAGAAGTACTGATTCAGGTGTGGTTAAACACAGCACGTTGCAAATTATGCAGTGTCCCCTGCAAGAGATGTGCAGTGCTGTAAATGCAAAAAAATGCAACACTTAAAAATCAAGCCATACATTTACTACTAGACTGGTTCATGAAGGTTTTGCCCTAAGTTTACTATATTGAGTATAGATGAATACGAAACTTCCATGAATACCTGTGTACATTTTTGTGCACTGTACCTATTTCTACTTCTTCTGCTAACAAGGGCTACTCCATTATTTCAGAAGCGGAATTTGCTGTCTCTATTTGGCATTTGGCAATTCTGTTAAAGGATAAGTACACCGTTGGAACATTTTAAATGTTCAACCCGTATTATGGGTGGAACATGTAACATGTTCCAGCTCCTGCCTCCTCTCCTCCCGCTCCCCCCTTCCCTGTGACAGAGGGTCGGGGATCTTCTCCCTGCACCCACTGTAAAAATGTAAAAACAGTGCGGCCATGCAGAGCTCCACCCACGTGGGCTCATCATTCATTTGCAGAGTTCTGTGAATAAATTAACTACAAGTTCAGTGCCCGGCAGCTTTTAGTTCTCAACGAACTGTGAGGGCGCTGGTGAGCGCTCTCATAGCCCATTTATTCTTCCTGCCATTCAGTAACTTCCTGCGAATTTCACAGGTATAGAAATACAGTGTATTGAGAGTCTGTAAAGTCCTCGCATTGCACCCGCAATCTGCTGATCGCCAGTGCAATGCCTTATAGGCTGCAGAGTAAAAAAAAGAATAAATGCACATTTTTTTACCTGCAAAAAAATGCGCTTTTATAATATATATATATATTTTTAACTTAGCCTTTAAATTTGCCATTTCCCTTCACTTTTACTCTTGGAAATAATAGTAAACAGGACAAACAGAGAGAGAACGGGAACACACACAGCAATACAAATCTGACAGGTGTTGTAATCCATCTTCACTCTATCCAAAACTAGAAAAAAGTTTTACCTTTAATTATACTTTATAGATTGCACCATCAGGCTGACAATAATGTATTATAAGATACATACCATTGACGGTGATCAAAATGAGTGTATTATCGAAGTTACTATACTTATTTAGAGCCCTCCCAATAAAATATCTAAATCATTTTTAGATGGGATTTAGACTGGTGAATATCATTATTTGGTTAAGTAAACACCCTAGGTTCTTTATAATTTACAACATTCTGGAGGAGTAGGTATACCACATTATTGGTCATGTTATTTAGCACCTAGATTTGCTCAACTCGAACAATGGAATATTCCTCACCCCAAGATCCCATGGATTAAATTTGAAATGGGTTCAATATATCCATATTATCTTCCGGGACTTTTGTGGAATCATACAATTTCTCACTTGGCCTTAACCTCACTTAACTCTTTGGTGGCCAAATCCCTATAATTATGGAATCTGTGTAAACATAAACACCAATTCGTTTTTTTACGTCTCTCCATCTACTTAATGTCTAGGTGACCCAAAATTTGCTGCTGCATTTTCCACTTCGGGTAATTGTTCTTGGTGGATGTCTAATTAATTTACCACCCTTTCTGCCCTCCAAGATGATTTTTGTTTTATTTCATTTTCAAGACTGCATACCCTTAAGAAGATTCCATATTGTGAAATGCATACATATTATCAAATTAGGCAATTTTTGGCCTCATATTACACTTTAACCACTTGCCGACCGGCTAACGCCAATATACGTCGGCAGAATGGCACGGCTGCGCAAAGCAACGTACAGGTACGTTGCTCTGAATTTTCCGCCGTGCGGGCGCGCACGCACCTGCCGCGAGCTCTGTGAACCTGCCTGCGGGACCCACGGACTGGATGTCCGCCGGTGTCCCGCGATCGTGTCCCGGAGCTGCAGAACAGGGAGATGCCCTGTTCTGCCTTGTAAACAAAGCATTTCCCTGTTCTTCCTAGTGACAGGACAGTGATATACTGTCCTGCCGGCTGATCGCTGCCATTACTAATAAAAAATGTTTTATAATAAAAATGCCATAAAACTATCCCCTATTTTGTAGATGCTATAACTTTTGCGAAAACCAATTAATGTATGCTTTTCTTTACCAAAAATATGTAGAAGAATACACATCGGCCTAAATTGAAAAAAAAAAAAAAAAAAATTATATATTTTTGGGGGATATTTATTACAGCAAAAATTAAAAAATATTGCATTTTTTTCAAAATTGGCGACATTATTGGTAACCATTCGCTGGCCACAATTACATTATTGGTAACCGGTCGCTGGCCACAATGAGTGGAGCGGGCAGATGACAGGTCCGGGTCCACTCTGCATATGCAGAGCAGACACAGGCACAGCCCACTCTACTCTATGGGCCATCTGATCCGCCCAGACAGAAGGGGACGGATTCCCTTCTGTTTTTTTAAGTGGATCAGATTGGAGATAGGACGGGTGTAAGTCCTTTTACATCTGTCACTCTATACAGGTTAATAGAGATTTTTTTGTTCATAGCGCAAAAATTTAAAACTGCAGAGGTGATGAAATGCCACCAAAAAATAGCTAAATTTGTGGGAAAAAAAGACGTCAATTTTGTTTGGGTGCAACGTCACACGACCGTGCAATTGTCAATTAAAGCGACTCAGTGCCGAATCGCACGTGCTCTGGTCAGGAAGGGGGTAAATTCTTCCGGGGCTGAAGTGGTTAACATCACCTAAACTTCCTACTCCCTTCAAAAAATTCCCCCTAGAGCAGGGGTTCCCAACATTTGGTGAGCAAAGGCCACTTTAGGGACTTGGTACTTGGTAACCAGTCGCTGGCCACAATGAGTGGAGCGGGCGGATGACAGGTCCGTGTCCACTCTGCATATGCAGAGCAGACACGGGCACAGCCCACTCTACTCTATGGGCCATCTGATCCGCCCAGACAGAAGGGGACGGATTCCTTTCTGTTTTTTTAAGTGGATCAGATTAGAGATAGGACGGGTGTAAGTCCTTTTACATCTGCCACTCTATAGAGGTTAATAGAGGGTCTGATTGGGTCCACCTGAAAAACAGACAGACGGACCCGATCGGACCGATCGTGTGAAAGGGCCCTAAGGCTGCTTTCACACTTATGCACTGCACTCAATCTTCACTTCTTCCTCAGGATTCCTGCAGGTATCACTGGTTGCTGCTGTTGCCCAGGTGGGTATGGCTGGCGGCTGCTGCTGTCACCCAGACTGGTATGGCTGGTGGCTGCAGCTGGCTGTCCTCCAGGGCTGGTACTGCTGACTGGTACTGCTGGTGGGTACTGCTGGCTGGTACTGCTGGCGGGTACTACTGGCTGGTTCCTCTGGTGGATACTACTGGTGGGTACTGTTGGTGGGTTCTGCTGGCTGCTACTGCTGGTGGGTACTGTTGGTGGGTATTGTTGGTGGATACTGTTGGTGAGTACTCTTGGCTGGTTCCCGACCCACCATCCCCGAGCACCAGTGTGACAGATGCTGGCACTGGAGGAAGCATGCGGCTGCAGAAGAGAGCAGAGACGATGCTTCCTGTTTCGCTCCTGTCACAGGCGGAGCGCATTTGGTATCACTCCTCCTGTGACAGGAGCCGACTCTATACAGGGAGCATTGGCTCTGCTCCCAAACTTTTTCTTAGTATTCCTCTCCCCCTTCCTTTTATATTTTTTACTTTTTCACTAGACAGGGACGGAGGTACATGTTCCCTACTGGCCATGACCTCATACAAAATCCCAATTTGTTTCTTCTTTTCTAATTGGCTCTGCTTCATCTAGCACCGGCTCTGTTCTTCACACTGATGCTTGGGGATGGGAACCTGCAATCTGGGCTTGCCGAACCCGCTATCCCAGAGCAGAAGGTGGCGGCCCACATCCCCTGCCCTAGAGGGAAAGGCCTTATTTCTTTGTTTTATAACATATTTTCAAATATAAATAATTCCATAATCTCATTAGTCTAGGGGTTCACATACTTTTTCCACCTGCACTGTGAATGTTTGCATGGTGTGTTCAATAAAAACATGGTAACATTTAATTATTTGTGTGTTATTAGTTTAAGCAGACTGTGATTGTCTATTGTTGTGACTTAGATGAAGACCAGATCACATTTTTTGACCAATTTGTGCAGAAATCCACATCATTCCACAAGGGTTCACATATTTTTTTGCAACTGTATATTGAAAATGAAAATATAGAGTTCAATAAAAAATTCAATATACAGTGAAGGTACTCCCAAAAAGTGAATCTTGAGTGAAAAACTGTAAATCTTGCGTGAAAAAACTGAATGAAGTGGAAATAACCGCCACCAACAAGGGAGAGGCTTACCGGAAACAGTGAATCCTAAAGAACATACGTTCAAAGGGTCAACTGGGCATGGTATAAACCACTGTAGAAACTGGATCCTCAGCTGTAGTTCCAACAAATGTCCCACACACCAAACCAATGAAAGGAGGGTATTCTGATATTAGGTTCGTATGGGCAGCGGCCCAGGTGATGCCAGAGAGTTGAACCAGATGATTATGTAGAAAACTGAGAGAAAAGCGGAGGGCACATAGCGTAATACTGTATAATAAGGAATATTTAATGTAGTAGGAACACTTACATTAGGAAGTTAAAACAGTGCTTGTCAAATTACTTAACGGTAACAGTGGAGTCCTCCCGACGCGTTTCGTAGCATAGTACATCGTCTGGGGTCATCTGGTAGACGATGTACTATGCTACGAAACACGTCAGGAGGACTCCACTGTTGCCGTTAAATACTTTGACAAGCACTGTTTTAACTTCCTAATGTAAGTGTTCCTACTACATAACGAATTATCCACTCACACAGTCATAAAAATTCCATATATGATAAAATGGGAACAGGAATGTGAAGAACAATTTTCTTTAGAGGAATTGTCAACTATGATAGGTAATCTACGTAAATGCACTTATTCTCTCTCCATTAAAGAAACAGCTATAAAAGTTTCAACTAGATGGTATTTTACACCATCTTGATTACATAGCATGTTTCCTGACACCTCTTATTGCTGTTTTAGAGGCCACAATGACAAAGAATCTTTTTTTCATATGTGTTTATTAATTGCTTCTATTTCAAATGTGCCTTTATACACACACTTAGGGGGTTATTTCCGAAAGGAAAATCCACTTTGCACTACAAGTGCACTGCAAGTGCACTTGAAAGTGTATCATCCAATCATGTGCAAGCTAAAATGCTGTTTTTTATTTTCCTTGCATGTCCCCCTCAGATCTACATTTCCAAGTGCAAAGTGGATTTTCCTTTCGTAAATAACGCCCTATGTGTAGCAAAAATGTGGGCCAATGCGTTTAATTGGAAAAATCCATCTGTACCTTTTGCACAGATTAAAGACAGAATCAATGCTATGTTGTCAGAGGGAATTATTACCACTTTTACTCATTCCATGCATACCTTTCATGCAAAATGGGATAGCTGGTCTTCTATTTGCAATACAATAGAGAACTAATGTTTTTTTTTTGTATATACCTGTATACATTTCTTATCATGGCATTGATGGTACGGTCACAACTGATATGTCTTATGTATCCTTTTTTTTTTTATTATTTACATTTTATGTCGTTTTTGTTATTGGATGAACAAATTATAACAAAAAAAAAATCTTCTTTTGATCTATGTTTATTATAACATTATAAACGTGTCGGCTCTTATGCTTACTACATTTATACTACTTTTGTAAACCTGGATGTTAATATTTTGTAATAGTATCTGACATATGATATTTCTTAATAAACAGTTCGTAAAAATAAATAAAAAATAAGATACATACTGTAAATGTAACATGGTCAAGGAAGTGCTAGCAGCAGTTATATCCACAAAAAGGCATAACAAATTTCTGGATAAATGGTCGCATACCTGCATGCTAAACAAATTCTGTTGCTGAAGACTTCTGAATTCGCTACACTTACTGTATAATGTAATATGCATTAGTCCATTTTCAAAGGGCATATTACATTTTTATACACTTTAGAAAAAAAAATCTGCTGTGCTGAAAATGATTTCCATATATTGTTTTCCTTCGTGAATGATTTTAAAATAACAATTTGAAATGCTCTCAAATTTCTATCATGGTGGTATTTTCATATAATGCTTTTGAAGTATTGGAACATTGTCTTTGATCTCAAACCAAACCAGCAGTACGATGTCAAGAAAACAGCACCTCTGTAATCCATGACTGTTTAAACAATGTGCTCATTGCTAATGGTGACCAAATGCCAGGTGTTTAACCTTGCAGGCATTTACAAATTGTGCAAGCCTCCATCAGGAATCTAAAATGAAAATGTCCAGCCTTTTTATAATGATGCCCCATGCATAACAACAAGGTACATGTGCTGCTAATGTTATTTGATCTGCACAAGCTGTTGTGTGGTCCTGCTTAGAGATTATATGCCTTGTACTGAGATAAGCACATTTTTTATTATTCATTTTAGGAAAAGTAAAGCTTTAGGAATGCCAAATGTGGAAGGATGATCCTTATATGACATATGTTGTGTTCAATAAAAGTTGTTACAAAGGAAAAGAAAAAATATTATGCAGCTGTAAGATATGAAAGATGTTTGGCTGAATGATTTCCCTCAGCTTTCATGGAAATAATTATTCTGAAAGGCAGGAAAAATATTAATAAAGGGATGCTTGTTACCTGCCATTACTGAGGATTCCATCCAGTGCTATGGAATGCCAGTATCAAAACCTTAGAATAGGTTCTGGTATACACATCACTTGGAGTAATTGGCATATAGAATTTCATTTTTAATTCCAAAGATTAATGTACTTCCTATGAAGTAACAATTGCCAGAAATATGTGTACAGTCAATTCATTTCCATAGATTATTGCCTACCTTTCACAACACATACAATGTAGCAACCTTTGAGCTAGTGGAGGTTTCAGAAATGATATTGTCACATTGCTATAATATAAATATATATTTTCCAGGTTTTTTTTTTTTTGCACATTATGTAACATTCCCCACTTCACCCTTAAAGCCCTGGATTTTAGGGCAAAACATGTTAATGGAAAGCATGCTATTGCAGACGAACATGCCTATCACATTGGCACATTGGCATAGGCAGGAATTGTTGAATTCAATGGGGCTGGAACGTGCAAAGTCCTCATTAACCACTTAACAACCACCTGCCGACAAATAACGTCGACAAGGTGGTTGCTTAACTCTGGGAGGACGTTATATAACGTCCTCCCAGAATCGCGCTCCCGCGCGCCCCCTGGGTCGCGCACACGGGAAACTCCGTGACCGCCGGGTCCAGAGGACCCGGCGGATCACGAATCGCGGTAAATCGCCGCTGATAGCGGCCGTTTACCACGTGATCGCTCCGTCAAATGACGGAGCAATCACTTGTAAACAGACCGGAGTCATTTGATGACGCCGGTTCCTCCCTCCCCTCTCTGTACCGATCGGTACAGTGTGAGAGGGGAGGGGGAGGGAGCGGATGGCAGCAGCAGCACTGTGGGCTGGATCTGTGACAATTGCAGTCACAGATCCATCCATCCCTGCTCAGCCATCCCTGTGCTATACCCTGCCAATACTCTGCAATACACCCTGCCAATACTCTGCAATACCCTGGTGCAATACTCTGCAATACCCTGGTGCAATACTCTGCAATACCCTGGTGCAATACTCTGCAATACCCTGGTGCAATACTCTGCAATACCCTGGTGCAATACTCTGCAATACCCTGCAAAATACTCTGCGCAATACCCTGCACAATACTCTGCGCAATACCCTGCACAATACTCTGCAATACCCTGCACAATACTCTGCAATACCCTCCACAATACCCTGTGCAATACCCGTGCAATACCCTGCCATACACCGCAATACCCTGCCATACACCGCAATACCCTGCCATACACCGCAATACCCTGCCATACACCGCAATACCCTGCCATACACCGCAATACCCTGCCATAGTCCGCAATACTCCGCAATGCCCGGCAATACTCCGCAATGCCCGGCAATACTCCGCAATGCCCGGCAATACTCCGCAATGCCCGGCAATACTCCGCAATGCCCAGCAATACTCCGCAATGCCCAGCAATACTCCGCAATGCCCGGCAATACTCCGCAATGCCCGGCAATACTCCGCAATGCCCGGCAATACTCTGCAATAACCACTTCCCGCCCTCCGGCCGTCATATGACGTCCTTGACTTTGTGCGGGGATATCTGAATGATGGGAGCAGCTACAGGCATCATTCAGATATTAGCTTTTTAAGCCGGCGATTCTCTACACCATAAGAACAATCATAGCGGCTGTTCCGCCGCATGATCATTCTTACGGGAGGCGAGAGGGGATGCCCCCCCCTCCCGCTGCCCTCCGGTGCTTCTACCGACTCACCGCTACGATCAAAGCCAGGATTGTTGTTTTTTTTTTTTGTATTTTTTTCAGGCTTCCCAGCCTAGAGGTGAGATGTGGGGTCTTATTGACACCCCCCCCCATATCTCACTGTAAAGAGGACCTGTCATGCCATATTCCTATTACAAGGGATGTTTACGTTCCTTGTAATAGGTATAAAAGTGATCAAAAAAATGTTTAGGGCGGAAAAACATGTCAAACTAAAATAAATAAAGTAAAATGAAGAATAAAATATATATATTTTTTTTAAAGCGCCCCTGTCCCCGTGAGCTCGCATACAGAAGCGAACGCATACGTAAGTCCCGCCCACATATGAAAACGGTTTTCAAACCACACATGTGAGGTATCTCTGCGAACGTTAGAGCGAGAGCAATCATTTTGGCCCTAGACCTCCTCTGTAACTCAAAACATGTAACCAGTAAAAATATTTAAAGCGTCGCCTATGGGGATTTTTTAAGTAGCGAAGTTTGGCGCCATTCCACGAGTGTGTGCAATTTTTAAGGGCGACATGTTAGGTATCTATTTACTCGGCGTAACTTCATCTTTCACATTATGCAAAAACATTGGGCTAACTTTACTGTTTTTTTTTTTTTTTTAAGCACAAAACATTTTTTTTCCGTAAAAAACGCGTTAAAAAAATTGCTGCGCAAATATCGTGCGAGATAAAAAGTTGCAACAACCACCATTATATTCTCTAAGGTCTTTGCTAAAAAAACATATATAATGTTTTGGGGTTCTATGTAATTTTCTAGCAAATAAATGATGATTTTTACATGTAGGAGAGAAATGTCAGAATTGGCCTTGGTGCTCCAGAACGCCTGAAGGTGCTCCCTGCATGTTGGGCCTCTGTATGTGGCCACGCTGTGTAAAAGTCTCACACATGTGGTATCGCCATACTCGGGAGTAATAGCAGAATGTGTTTTGGGGTGTAATTTGTGGAATGCATATGCTGTGTGTGAGAAATAACCTGCTAATATGACAATTTTGTGAAAAAAAAAAAGAGAAAAAAAAATCTTGATTTTGCAAAGAATTGTGGGAAAAAATGACAACTTCAAAAAACTCACAATGCCTCTTTCTGAATACCTTGGAATGTCTTCTTTCCAAAAAGGGGTCATTTGGGGGGTATTTGTACTTTTCTGGCATGTTAGGGTCTCAAGAATTGAGATAGGCCGTCAGTACTTCAGGTGTGATCAATTTTCAGATATTGGCACCATAGCTTGTGGACTCTATAACTTTCACAAAGACCAAATAATATCCACCAATTTGTACTTATTTTTACCAAAGATATGTAGCAGTATAAATTTTGGCCAAAATTTATGAAGAAAAAATAGTAATTTGCAAAATTTTATAACAGAAACGAAAAAAAAATCATTTTTTTACAAAATTTTCAGTCTTTTTTCTCTTATAGCGCAAAAAATAAAAAACCCAACAGTGATTAAATACCACCAAAAGAAAGCTCTATTTGTGTGAAAAAAAGGACAAAAATTTCATATGGGTACAGTGTTGTATGACTGAGTAATTGTCATTCAAAATGTGAGAGCACCGAAAGCTGAAAATTGGTCTGGTTATTAAGGGGGTTTAAGTGCCCAGTGGTCAAGTGGTTAAAGGTTTGTATGCACATTATTGGCATAAAAAGTGTATGGGGACCTGGGTACTGCCCTGGGGGATATGTATCAATGCAAAAAAAGTTTTTAAAACATATTTTTTTAAAGGAACAGTGATTTTAATGATGGTTAAAATGAAACAAAAAATAAATAAATATTCCTTTAAATATCACGCCTGGGTGGTCCCCTTAGTCTGTCTGTAAAGTTGTGCATCTGTGCGATGTATAGAAAGCAATAATGACATTTCTATAGGAAGAAATGTCATTTAAACTTGCTCGTGGCTGTAATGTATTGCTGGCTTCTGGCAATATAGATGTAAAAAAAAAAATTAAAACAGCATGCTCCCCCCCCCCAGTACATATCAGGACCTTCGGGTCTGGTATGGATTTCACGTGGAATCCCATGCCAAAATTGAAAACAAAATTGCCGTGGTGTCCCCCCCACAATCCACACCAGACCCTTATTCGAGAGGGGGGGCTCTTTGGGTGATGTCATCAGATGGCCACGCCCCATGGCTAGATAAGAGATGCCAGACAGCGGGTGACAACACAATGGAGGAAGACAGCCACAGAAGAAGAGGGCAATCCCACGCCAAAATTTTGAAATAAAATTGGCATGGGATCCCCCCAAAATCCAGACCAGACCCTTATCTGAGCCTGCAGCCCGGCAGGTCAGGAAAGGGGGGACGAGCGAGCGCCCCCCCTCCTGAACTGTACCAGGCCACATGCCCTCAACATGGGGAGGGTGCTTTGGGGTCCCCCCAAAGCACCTTGTCCCCATGTTGATGAGGACAAGGGCCTCTTCCCGACAACCCTGGCTGGTGTCTGTCGGGGTCTGTGGGTGGGGGGCTTAGCTTAAACTGGAAGCCCCCCAGATACCGGCCCCCCATGTGAATAAGTATGGAGTATGGGGTACCCATTCCCCAAAAAAGTATTGTGGTGTGACAAAAGCCAGTTTGACAAGTCCTTTATTAAAAATGTCTACTTCTTCCTCCGGTCTTCTCCTTCCCCTGCTTCTCCCTCCGATCTTCTCCTTTTTCCTCCGGTCCTCCTCCAGCTTCTTCTTTCCCTGCTTCACCCTCCGGTCTTCTTCTTCCTCCGCCCCCCGCCCCAAAGCACCCCTCCCCCCATGTTGAGGGCATGCGGCCTGGTATGGTTCAGGAGGGGGGTGTGCTCGCTCATCCCCTTCCTTTCCTGACCTGCCGGGCTGCATGCTCAGATAAGTGTCTGGTCTGGATTTTGGGGGGATCCCATGCTAATTTATTTTTATAATTTTGGCGTGGGATTGCCTCTTCTTCTGTGGCTGCCTTCCTCCGTTGTGTTGTCACCCGCTGTCTGGCATCTCTTATCTAGCCATGGGGCGTGGCCATCTGATGACATCACCCAGAGAGCCAATCCTTTGTGTTTTTTTTTCTAGTGAGTAACCAGTGGCGAGGAAGAACACAGCAGCAGGAGAAGACATGACAGAAGAGACTGCACAGGGAGAGACAGCGGCAGGAGAAGATGGTGACAGGAGAGACAGCACCAGCAGAGACAGTGGCAGGAAAGGATGGCTGCGGAAGAGCCGACACTGGAAGAGACGGCTCGGGGAGAAGACAACTCAGAGATTTTTTACAATAAAGAACTTGTCAAAAACTGGCTCTTGTTTTTTTTTACATTTCATTGCTTTTTGGGATGAATGGGTAGGGGTACGATGTATCCGATACCCATTCACATAGGGGGCAGGATCTGGGGGCCCCCTTATCAAAGGGGGCTTTCAGATTCTGATAAGCCCCCCACCCGCAGACCCCGACAACTGCTGGCCAGGGTTGTTGAGAAGAGGCCCTAGTCCCCATCAACATGGGAACAAGGTACTTTGGGGAGCACCCCAAAGCATCCCCTCATGTTGAGGGCATGTGGCCTGGTACGGTTAAGGAGGGGGGGGTGCTTGCTCATCCTCCCATCCTGACCTCCAGGCTGCATGCTTGGATAAGGGTTGGATATGGATTTTAGGGGGATCCCAGGCCAATTTTTTTTAAAAGTTTAACATGGAGTTCCCCTTAAAATCGATGCCAGATTTTGATACTTGGTATCGATTTTGGGGTGGACCCCATGCCAAATTTTGTTTAAAGTATTGTTTTTGTGGTATTTTCTTCTTAATTTGGTGCTTACAGAGCATGTACATTTAGTGGACATATTTCATGGCTTACCTAATCCGCAGAATTATTAATAGAGCCCTGAAATTCAGCTTTGGAGCAAGCAAGGATTTTTTTTGGGGGGGGGGGGGGTTTCGTTGGGGGGGTTTCTTCCCCCTCCCCCATTACACTTTCTAATCAAGCACAAGCATGTGTGCACAACCAAATACTTTTTTATGCAACTAGATTTAATACAGACTTGAAGGGGCATGAATAATTTGTACTTATAAAATATTTATTTTGAGTCTGCAAAAGTCAAACATAAGCCAAAACTTTTTAGTTCAACATTAGTATAAACATTTGCTACATTAATATACTTAGGCCAAAATAAATTAATAAAAGGCATAGAAATGAAGCTCCAGCATTTGACAATATAGTTAGAAGGGCCCTACTCAAAAGAGCTTTCAATCTACAAGGGTAGGACACAAAAAAGTCGATACATTAAACAAACCACATTAGAAAAGCAGGGATAAAAATCAAGCTAATAACAACCATGACAAACCTTTGTGGTGTTCAGAAGTCCTCGCATCAACCCCTAAAAAGTAAAATTCCATGATTATCATAAGCAAAAACAGACAAAATTAATACAAAAGCCAACACATTGACACACACAGCAGGAATTAATTATCAGGAACCCTCCTTTTCATTTAAACCATTACATATCAGTTGTAAGTATAACAGGTGAGATTTAGAAGCAATCATCAAACAACAGCCTTAGTGGGGTGTGGGTCAGGAATTATGCACACCCCCAAAAAAAACACAAAAACCATATCTATTTGTAACCAAATATGCAAAGAAAGATTCAGGCCTGCTCTTAGGCCAAACACCCGACACAAATGCAGGCCTTTAAATAACTTGCACACCCACCTAGACCCACCCAGTAAAGGACACACCCACCAGTGTAAGTGATTCAGTCTCTTCATGTAGGCCTCAAGTGCTCACATCTGTTCATTACCAATGAACAGGTCTTTACAAATGAAAAAATGCATCAGCATAGATATATGTGCAGGGTAAACCTCAAAATAACAAATGTCCAAGGCTCTGGCCATGATCAGTGGTCCCAAAAAATCTCAAAATCAAAGTTGTACGTCGTTGGGCATGTGGAGGGTTCAAAACAGGAAATTACAACTTTATGAGGGCTGCTTCACACAAATTGGCGACAAAGCGCATTTGTCATTCATCATAAGCAGCATACAACATTAAAATATGTGTGCAGGGTCACACCAGACTTATACATATCTGAGCCAAAACACCCCAGTTCTAGATTTGGTGCAAACCCACACTTACTTGATTTATAATTTAATTTACTAGGGTTTCATTATGTGAAAAAATGTCATCACTGGTGAAAAAGAAACGTTTACAGCACAACAGAGGAAAAACATACAAGCCTCTAGCCAGGGAGAAGGATTGGGATTCAAACCAAGAACCTCAGTGCTGCTAGGCAGAAGTGCTAGCCTGTTAGCCACTGTGCTGCCACATGTTTGTAGACTGCATCTCTGTGGTGTCAATTTGACACTGTCAAACTGTCCTATGTTCCAGGGGTGCAAAAGTTAGTCAATGCAGATGTCCTGTGGAAGGCCAGAGAGACACTGAACAACCTGTTTATGACATATGCCATCTGTTTTGAAGGCTGGTTATGGCTGATTGCTGTCAGCATGCTTAGAGATAAACAGCTGTCATTTTGTGGGTATTGGCTTGGTAAGAGGCTGCAATTAGTGCTGGTGGGGAGATGTTAAGGCTGATTATAGTCCTTGCCCATGGAAAACATATGACATGCTTTGCAATGGTGGTGGAACTCTCCCACACATATATACTATTGTAGTGGGTACTTGAATTTAAGGGATGCATCTGGGTGGTAGTGTAACCCAGATGCACAGATTGCTAGGGTATCCGAGACCTTTTTCTGGTTCTTGGAGGACTCTGGTGGTGTGAGGTTCCTTGTGGCCCACAGGTGGCACTGTTGCCCTGGGCCGGGGCTGAGCTCACACTGCAAGACTGTACCTTTTTGTCCTCCCCTGGAGCTGGTACAGCGGGGCGGGAAACCCGCTGTGACGCAAAGGGAGAGGGGATAAAAGGGGCGGACGCCCTTACCACGGGGTTCAGAGTTCAGAGTTGGAGGAACTGGGTGCTGGCGTTCCAGTGTTCCGGGCCTAGGTGCCCTTGACCTGGCCGGAGCGAGGATGGAGTCCATCCCAGGCACCTTTAGCCTGGGGTGAGGTACTATGGTGGAGGCCTGGGGCTCAGTACCTTCGACTGAGTTCCACAAGGGTGGAGGAATCCGAGGGGGGCCCTAATTCCTTGGGTGCCCCTGTCTGAGTTCGTGAGGACTGGTGTGCGGAACTTCTCTGGAGAGTCCGGCACAGCATCGCTGGTGACAGAGAGGCCTCCTGTTTCTCCCTTGGACGGATCTCCTTCCCCTGACAGGGGCCGTGCTAGCGAAGGTAATTCACGTACTACTCAACATAGTCAGTGGCAGTGACTATCCGCCACTGGTAATATCACAGTGGTTAGCATCGGAAAGGAAAGGATTGTGCCTCGATCTATTCCCCATTATTACTCAGTAGAAGAAACTGTTTATTGTTTGGCAAGAAGAATAAAACTGAGTTGGACCTATTCACTGTGTGGAACTCTGGTTACTAGGAGCAAAGGAGTCAGGAACGAAGTACTGGGCTTGACTCTAGGACACCTGCACAGGGCCAAATTTTCTGGCCTTCACCTCTTAGCTATGGAGGACATGGGCCGTGGTGTATCTCATCTCTCCCTCCCAGGAACCCCTTAGACAACAGCCACATAACCGATAAAGCAACAGAGGGAGAGAGGGTCGCTACACTATATTTAGACATCATTTATGTAAGGACCTGAGTCAAGAGTTATGTTTAACAACATAGGGAGAACAGAAAACTTCTCTACATTAAATGGCATGTTTGGGATTCGAACCAAGAACCTCAGTGCTGCTAGTCAAAAGTGCTAACCTGTTAGCCACTGTGCTGCCACATGTGAAACCCTCCTACACATGAATACTGCATTGCTTTGAACATATAGGTGGTGGAATTACATTAGCCAGGAGTTATTCTCCTTGATATTTGGTGATTCTTGGTGTGTCAGTGTAGAATAGTGATGTTACCCTCTGATTTTTGGGAATGACATTTTGATTTCTGATGTTGGTACACATATCAATTTTTTTTGGCTCAAATTATGATCATTTAGAAATAATAAAAAACACACGAAATTGTGACTCATTTTAAATTTGCATCAGCAATGGTATTGTTTGTGGTTTGTAGAGACACCTGTGTGAGTTTTTGTGAGATGGACAGCAAAAAGTGAGAGAGACAGAAAGAGAAAAATATTTTACCAAAACATGCAAACATTACACATTCTAGCATTCTCAAAAACAAAATAGATGAAGAAGAAGCAACATTGTTGCAAGGGCAATTACTTTGAGAGAAAGATACATTTCATCTCAACATGAGAAATATTTATTTGGGGAAGTTACAATTGTACCATTAGAATTAATGGCTGAAACTTGCATTGGGCTACATAACTCTAATTTTCACTCTCAAAAAATTAACCCAGCGCTCATTTTGGTATTTACTATAACTCTTGGTAAAAAGGCATAAGAGTTGAAATGAGGGTAGTTTGCATGTCTGAGCATGCTCAGTTGTGCTGGCACCTACTTGTAAAGAGACTGGGAATTTATCTTCTCAGACTTCTAAAGATATTTCAGTGTATATAACACTTTTTAACACAGTTTAAAAGCAGATTATGTTTAAACAATATACCACATATTTCAGTACCATTTTAGGCGACCATATCATGCGCTAAACATTATTTCCTTGTGCAATATTTCAGGTTCTAGCAGAGTAGGGGCTTGAGCGCTATCTGTTGTCTGGGAGCTCTTGTAAATTTGGTTTTGGGAGTATTTTTGCCCCAGCGCTTTTGTGAATTCCGTTTGGGCGCTAATTACTGCAATCACGATAATTTGAGCGCTAATTAGCGTGCAGTGCTATAATAAATGACCCCTATGGGTTTAATGTGCAAAGAGAAAAGTGCATTGCTCACACATAAAATAGTCAGCGTTGATTCCCACAAAGCGGTCCAATTATTACAGCATTTGGATTATTTAAGCATTTTTGAGAGATTTTTTTGTGGGGTTGTTCTAATCCACTCTTACAGTGTATTCAGTAAGTCCCCGTGCCTTTTATTATTCTTTAAATATTTTCTTTCTTTAAGGCCATAAAGTTTCTAATGCTAAGCAACCAATACTTCTACCACATTGAGGCGGTGTATAGACCACCCTGGTTATACTTAGTATGGGCTGCAATATTATAATATCTCTGCTGTATGTGATATTTACTCTGCCCATCTTGTATTTCTCTTGTTTTTAATGTTGACAGAAAGATAGAGTTTCTTTCTTAGATATACAGAGTGGTGATGTTCTCCAGTGTGTTTGACCCGAACCAAATTAGGAAACCTGTAAGCAGATTGGGTAGGGCCGGGACAAGGGGTGGGCGGGAGGGGCAGCTGCCCTGGGTGCAATGGTTCACTGTAGAGATGGGGGCGCCTTTCTTCAGTTACAAGGCTGACAGGAGTAGTGACAGAAGCAGTGATTTTGAAAAATGAGTTAGTGCTGGGTGTAGGATCCCCTGAGCTTGCACATTATGGGGGGGGGTGCATCTTTGGCAGAGAAACGAGTATGGTGAAAGAGACCCAAAAAGACTAGCATGTAGACAGGGCTTAACCAACACACCCGAAAAGTATGAGAAGTCAACACACGCAGTTACCTAAATTTATTACATTACCTTAGAAATTGAAATATATAATAGGAAATGACATAATATGAGATTTATAATAATTCGATTTACATCTACCAAATGCATTTATTAGTTTATGTGCCATTGAGTTGTTTTAAGTTGTGCTGACAAATAATTATCTGTGTAGTCAGTGTCAACATTGGAATCATGGGGCCCCATACAGCTGTGCATTTTGATATATTAAGATATAAGTGAGGCTGGTTTAATCACTCAACATTTGTGCACGTCTGTTTGGAATTAAGGTGGAGCACTGTATGGTATGGGGAGTTTTGATAACTCTTTGTTTTGGTAGGAGTTTTTTTTTGATTGGGCTAAGTGCGGAGTGGGATTTGCAATCATATTAATATGATTATATCATATTATATCATAAGCAGTGAGCAGTATGCAGCGGCAGGGCAGAACAGTAAGCAGTATGTAGTGGTAGGGCAGGACAGTAAGCAGCATGTAATGGCAAGGCAGAACAGGGAGCAGCATGTAGTAGAATGACAGCGCAGTAAGCAATATGCAATGGCAGGGCATTGAGCAGTATGTAGTGGCAGGACAGTAGGCAGCATTAAGTGACTGGACAGGTCAAAATGGTATGTTGGGCAGGGCAGTGATCAGCATGAAATGTCATGATAGGGAAGTATGGAGTTGCAGGACAGTGCAGTGGCAGGGCAGTGGGTAGAATAGAGTCGCAAGACCAGCATTGGGTTGTGCAGAGTGGCAGGGCAGTGTTTGAGTGATAGGGCAGGGCGGTGAGCATAATGTACTAAATTTGCTGTTTATGAAGCCTCAACATAGTTACCACCACCTTTAAAAAAGCCTGAGCACTTTTGGATGGAAGTGGTTAATGTTGGGTCAAAGTGGAGTTGGCCTGACCTGCCTAATTTTTTGATGGAATTCACTTCACCCAATCACTGTCAACCTCATGGTCTATGTCCACAAATATTTGACAGTTTTTTTCCATCGGTACCTGCCTGTCTGTGTCCATCAGTATTGCCAGCCTGTCAAGTGTTTTTTACTCAGTGTTCTTCAATGTACCCTATGGAAAATGTTATTAAATACAGGTATATTTGGTTATACTTCATTTATTGGCCTTTTAAAATGCACTAAGCTTTGTGAATTTATACTCTAAATTATTTGATTTATTTTATTCTTCTTATTATTGCCACTGAGGGGTATATTATTCTCTGTATTCTATTAGCTTGCTGTAAATCAGCAATAGATAGGGATATATAAAATGACAGATAGTAACTGCAGAATGGCAAAGACTTGCTCTAAAATGAAGTATAATAAAAACAATAACAAAAATGTACTTATAGCCAGCAAATAGAATTACTGGGATGACTGAGCCAAGAAAATGCCAGGTATGAGGTTTCACTCTATTAGGTTAAAGTGGCCTCCCAGGAATTTCTAAGTCTTTCCCTGAATCAACACAAATAATTAGACTTTATGAAATTGCCTCTCATATCTTCAACGAGGACAGCAATATATATCTTACAGAGGAGAGTTTATTGTAAAACATATAATAACCATATCAGGTGGTATTGACACCCCAACCTGTTTTGAATGGTCTACCTCATTAACCATAATCCAAGTAAATTAGCCAAATATTGGAGAAAATTTTAGCCACTTATCCCAGATACAAATAAACAGATCTACCATTAACATCAGTGACCACAACCTACCTACCTACCTTAGGCTTTTCTGTCTGTAAGGGAATGTTAATAAAGGTGAAAAAAATCCACGCTGCCCCCTTTTAACTGATATAATAGGTGAAAAGAATATATATATATATATATATATATAGTGAAAAAACCTGCAAAAAGTGAAAAGTCTGCAAAACATCTAAAACTGTTAGGACTTCTTCTTTTTCCTCTGATATAACATCGAAAGAGTATAAAATCAATGATTTTATTACCTGCAGCACGATAGGGGTCATTTACCTTTTGAGGTGCCCGTGCCATCTCCAATATATTGGGAGAACCACCAGGGCACTTAACATCAGAATAGGGGAACATTTATCAAACATCAGGAGAGGGTTTGTAGGGCATAGTGTGTCAAAGCATTTTCGTTTACATCATCACAGGGATCCCTCCCTTTTGGAGGTCATAGCTATTGAAAAGTATACTTCCCACTGGAGGGGGAGCAATCTTAAAAGACAAATATCCCGCAGAGAAACGAGATGGATATATGACATGCAGTGTTACATCCCCTGGGGACTCAACATTGAGTGGGATATAAACTGCTATATCAATAATCGATAATTATACCCACGCCCTACTCATACCCACCATCTCTATGTTTTTGGTATTAGACACAGTTCTGTTATAATCATCAACTAGTTTTCTCCTTGGTTCTATTCGGGTGCTGAGAATATTGATATAAAGTAGATAGTAGGTTGCACCTTTATAAAACTTATTAATTATTCAATCTGTCAATTTCATATGTGCATCTGGGAAATGTATTTGGCATGTTCTAATGGCTGTATTTTCTGTGATTGGATGTGGCAGGATATCCCGCTATTATGTTGAGCTGCCTTTCTCCAGGGGAATTGCATCAGGTCCCTTCCCATCCTGGTGTGCTCCTCTAAAGAAATACACTTCTCGACATTATTATCACAATTTTTTATTTTTTATTATTTTTTTATATTTTTTATTATTTTATTCCATAGATATATTTTTAAACTAATCTCTTTTCCATTCACTATATGGATTTATATGCCAAATGCATTTTATATACCATTTATATGTATATATATATATATATATATATATATATATATATATATATATACTGTGAGGGGGTTAGCTCGGCAGCGGGTGTGTGTGACCCCCGAGATGGGCTCCCCACACAAAAACAGGCCCAGCAAACGGAGGTTGTGGTTTTCAAAATCAAAAAGGTGCGGTTTATTTTCTATTTACAGTGACAAAACACAGCAAAGCAAAAGAAACATAAACAAAATAAATCCTGGTCAACTTGACCTCTGACTAAACATACAGGTTTCCTAACTAACGACTGGGATCAGCCTAGTGCTGTCCTAGTCCCTAAGTCCCTGGTTTTAAATGTCCAAGCAAATAGCCACACAGGCTTTGTCTCACCGCACAGGGGTTCACTCTCCCTAGACAGTCCACACAGGTCTGGGTCCAGGCATGAGCTAACATCTAATGAAGCTGGGAGTTCTTATAGAGGCCTAAATGAGCTGACAAGCTTCAGCTGGTCTCATCAACTCCCTGTCTGCACGACGCCCCACACTCTCCCTAGAGGTATGAGTCATCCATGAGCCGACTAGCCTCAGCTGGGCTTATACAACTCTCCACCTAGTTGTATAAGTCGGCGTAAAGCCTGAATCTGGGCGAAATATATCTACCCCCCTGGATGCAACCAGGTGACTTTACCTTCCTGCTGTCACATACCCCCCCCTCTTGTTTTAACCTCGGGGTTGGAACACCAGCAATCAGGCATTCATGTACTCGAGACAAAGCATCAACATTCCCCATTTGAACGCCAGGGTGATGCTTTACTGTGAAGTTGAATTCCTGGAGGGCCAGGAACCACCTATTCACTCTTCTATTTGTTTCCTTGTTTTGAGCCATCCACTTTAACGGAGCGTGATCCGTAACCATGTCAAAGTGCCTACCTAGCAGGTAGTACCGAAGGGAATCTAGAGCCCACTTCACCGCTAAACACTCCTTTTCAACGGTGGCGTAATTTACCTCATGGGACTTCAACTTCCTGCTGAGGTAAATGACTGGGTGCTCTTCCCCGTTCCAGACCTGGGACAATACTGCTCCTAACCCCACATCTGACGCATCACTTTGTACGACAAAGTCTTTAGAGAAGTCGGGTGAGTACAACACTGGCTGGCTACATAAGGCTTGTTTCAAGAATTGGAATGCTGCCTCAGCCTCGGGGGTCCATTTAATCATGACCGACCCTTTCCCCTTCGTCAGGTTGGTTAGGGGCACAGCCTTAGAGGCAAAGTGGGGAATGAATCGCCGATAATACCCAGCGATTCCCAGAAAGGCTCGTACCTGCTTCTTGCTGTTGGGACGTGGCCAACTCTGGATGGCCTCGACTTTGTTGAGTTGGGGTTTTATTACTCCCCTCCCAATGGTGTACCCAAGATATTTGGCCTCCTCCTGCCCAATGGTACACTTCTTGGGGTTAGCCGTAAACCCCGCTTCCCGAACAGAGTCCAGGACTGCTTGCACTTTTGGCAGATGTGAGGCCCAATCTGTGCTATGGACAATTATGTCATCCAGGTAAGCCGCAGCATACTTCCGATGGGGCCTCAGCATCTGGTCCATTTTCGGCTGGAATGTGGCCGGCGCATTCTGTAACCCGAACGGCATTCTTTTATATTGGAACGCCCCGTCTGGGGTTACAAATGCGGTTTTCTCTTTGGCCGACTTGGCCAGGGGGATTTGCCAATACCCTTTTGTGAGGTCAAGAGTCGTCATGTATCGGGCTGTTCCCAGCCGGTCGATCAACTCATCTATACGTGGCATGGGGTAGGTGTCAAATTTTGTAACTTTGTTCAACTGACGAAAATCGTTACAAAATCGCCAGCTCCCATCCGGTTTAGGCACCAACACAATGGGACTAGACCAATCACTTTGGGACTCCTCTATCACCCCTAAGTTCAGCATTTTCTGTACTTCCTCCCGTATTGCCTCCCGTCGGGCCTCTGGGATCCGATAGGGTTTTAACTTCACCCTTTCACCGGGCGGGGTAATGATGTCATGCTCTACCCCAGATGTTTGTCCCGGCAGCTCAGAGAATACCTCCTTGTTGCGAAGCACAAACTCCTTAACCTCCTGTTGTTGGGGTTGTGACAAGGTGGCTGCTATTCCAACCTCAGGAATCACGCAACCAGTTTGAGCTGGTGACCAAGTGTCTGCGACTAGGGACTCTCTATCCCTCCAGGCTTTCAACAGATTAACGTGATAGATCTGTTCGGGCTTTCGCCTTCCTGGTTGTCTGACCTTGTAATTCACTTCGCTCACTTTTTCCATTATCTCGTAGGGGCCTTGCCATTTGGCAAGGAATTTACTTTCAACCGTAGGGACAAGTACCAGTATCCTATCCCCCGGGGAAAAGGTACGGGTCTTGGCTCCACGGTTGTACACTCTCTGCTGTGCTAACTGCGCTTGGGCCAAATGTTCCTTCACGATGGGCATTACCTGTGCAATTCGGTCTTGCATCAGGGCGACATGCTCAATCACACTCCTGTGGGGAGAACTCTCACTTTCCCAAGTTTCCTTGGCAATATCCAACAGCCCTCTTGGGTGTCTCCCATACAGTAATTTAAAGGGGGAGAATCCCGTAGAGGATTGGGGCACCTCCCTAATAGCAAACATCAGATAAGGAAGTAGACAGTCCCAATCCTTTCCATCTCTATCCACCACTTTCTTCAACATTTGTTTTAGGGTTTTGTTGAACCTTTCAACCAGCCCATCGGTTTGGGGGTGATACACAGATGTACGTAATTGCGTCACTTTGAACAATTTACACAGCTCCTTCATAACCCGGGACATAAAGGGTGTACCTTGGTCCGTAAGCAGTTCTTTACAAATACCCACCCGGCTAAACACAAGAGATAGCTCTTTGGCTATGGTTTTGGCCGAGGTATTTCGGAGAGGGATCGCTTCTGGATAACGGGTGGCATAGTCCATTATAACTAATATGTACTGGTGCCCCCTAGCGGACTTGATTATAGGACCTACCAAATCCATGGCGATCCTCTCAAACGGGACCTCAATGATGGGTAGAGGGACCAGCGGGCTATGGAAATGTGGCATCGGGGCCGACCTCTGACACACAGGGCAGGAGGAACAATAATTTTCTATGTCCTTCATCACCCCCGGCCAATAGAATCTCTGTAATACCCTCTCTCGGGTTTTCTCTGTCCCCAGATGACCTCCAAGAATGTGCCCATGGGCCAACTCCAACACCAACTTCCTGTAAGGTTTGGGCACCACAAGCTGCTCAACGGTTTCTTCTGCCCTTTTTGCCACCCGATACAGTAGGTCCTACTCTACGCTGAAGTATGGGTAAGTGCAGGTATTATCTGGGTTCACTAACTCGCCATCTATTTTCACTACGTTTTCCCGTGCCTTTATTAGGGCGGGGTCTTTCAACTGTTCTGTGGCAAAGTTTTCCCTGTGAACCTCAAGATCAGAAAACTCCACAGACGGTAGGTTTTCGTCTGAGGAGGTGGGCTCCTCTCCAGTTTCTTGAGTCTCCCCTGCCAATACTGATAAGGGAAATTCCGGAGAGTCCTCACCACTCTCAGGGGAGTTCTGGCTATCACATTCCTGGTACATAGGGGCACCAGTGGGGGGCTCAGGATCATCCCACAGTTCCCAGAACTTCGGAAAATCCCTTCCCACAATGGCGTCATGCGGTAACTGAGATACTAAGCCCACTGGATGAGAGAGGGTACCTTTGGGGGTCTCGAAACACACTGTAGTCACTGGATACTCTCGGGTGTCCCCATGCACACAAATAACAGCTACCTTGCTATTCCCAGAGACCTCTGTTTTAACTAACTCAGCCTTTATCAGGGTCACAAGGCTACCTGAATCCAGCAATACCACAACATTTCTACCATTAACACACATTTTGCATAAATGTTTCTCAGTTCCTCGAATGGCAGTGCATGCGACTGTCGCACACAGCGACTGACGTCTGCCCGTCAGAAAGTCACACTGCATGGGTTCCTCCACAACCGGGCAATTGGCTGCAATATGTCCCGCTTGCCGGCAGCGGTAGCAAACGATCCTTCTTGCGGCCTCTTGAGCCGCTGATTTCCCAGGCTGTTCTCGCCAAACTTGGGGTAGAGCTCCCACCCTCTCACTCTCTCCACCCTCACCCCTTGGAATCCTCTTATCCGCCCCTGGGGATGGTCTGGTCTTAGGGTGGAAAGTCCGAGTGTCTCTGGAAGAGGCCGTCAGGTTCTCTGTAGCCAAGTATTTCTCCACACGATCCACAAGACCATCGGCCGTCTCTGGGTCTCCATGGCTTACCCACTTTTGGATGGCAGTAGGAAGAGCTCTCAAAAACCGATCCATTACAACACATTCCACAATCTTTGGTGCGGACAAAGTCTCTGGCTGTAGCCACTTTCTGCTCAGGTGAATGAGATCATACATTTGAGACCTGGGGGGTTTTCCAAGCTGGAAAGTCCAGTTATGCACACGCTGAGCCCGGACAGCCTGGGTGACACCCAGCCTTGCCAATATTTCAGCTTTTAGCATCACATAGTCTTTTGCTTGGTTAGGCTCTAGGTCATAGTAAGCTTTCTGCGATTCACCAGTTAACAGAGGAGCCACCAGTCCAGCCCACTGCTCCTCAGGCCACTTTTCTCTTTCAGCGGTCCTTTCAAATGTGGTCAAAAATACCTCTGGATCATCCTCTCCAGTCATTTTTGTCAATAAACGACTCACCCCAAAGGACGCGGTATTAGTGGGACGGCTTTCCTCACTGGTCTGCGGACGTTGCTGCATTGCTGCTTCCATCTGTTGTTGTAGTCTCTGCTCTTGCTTCTGCAACAGGTCTATGAAGCGGGCCTCAGATTGCTGCTGGGCTTGTTGCTGAGCCTCCAGACTCTGTTGCAAAGTTGCGTTTGTCTGCTGCTGGGCTGCAAGGCTCTGTTGATGAGCTTGCTGCTGGGCTGCGAAGTTCTGTTGTTGAGCTGCAAGGCTCTTTTGCAAACCTGCATTTGTCTGCTGTTGATTGGCATTTGCTAGAGCCAGCTGCTTCAGTATCTCCTCCATGCTGGCTTAAAAAAAAACTGCCCGCATTCTCCACCAACTGTGAGGGGGTTAGCTCGGCAGCGGGTGTGTGTGACCCCCGAGATGGGCTCCCCACACAAAAACAGGCCCAGCAAACGGAGGTTGTGGTTTTCAAAATCAAAAAGGTGCGGTTTATTTTCTATTTACAGTGACAAAACACAGCAAAGCAAAAGAAACATAAACAAAATAAATCCTGGTCAACTTGACCTCTGACTAAACATACAGGTTTCCTAACTAACGACTGGGATCAGCCTAGTGCTGTCCTAGTCCCTAAGTCCCTGGTTTTAAATGTCCAAGCAAATAGCCACACAGGCTTTGTCTCACCGCACAGGGGTTCACTCTCCCTAGACAGTCCACACAGGTCTGGGTCCAGGCATGAGCTAACATCTAATGAAGCTGGGAGTTCTTATAGAGGCCTAAATGAGCTGACAAGCTTCAGCTGGTCTCATCAACTCCCTGTCTGCACGACGCCCCACACTCTCCCTAGAGGTATGAGTCATCCATGAGCCGACTAGCCTCAGCTGGGCTTATACAACTCTCCACCTAGTTGTATAAGTCGGCGTAAAGCCTGAATCTGGGCGAAATATATCTACCCCCCTGGATGCAACCAGGTGACTTTACCTTCCTGCTGTCACAATATATATATATATATATACACACACATGTTTTTGTATATTTTAATTAATTTTTGGATTATTGGATTATGCATATGTCCATTATATGTGAATGTGACTGTTAAGAAAACATATGTGTG
The DNA here is from genome assembly GCA_029206835.1 of Rana muscosa. Lineage (NCBI taxonomy): Eukaryota > Metazoa > Chordata > Amphibia > Anura > Ranidae > Rana > Rana muscosa. The sequence continues at coordinate 373,339,761 of CM055116.1, forward strand.
TTTTTTTTGTAGGACATATACAGTATATATATCCATTTTGAGATGTATCTTTTTACAATATGCATATATATTCGATTATGTCATATATTTGAGATTAATATAGATCGTTTTGCCATGATGCTGTATGTGTTAGATAGCTATAATTGATCACATGCGGATTTTATTTATTTTTATTATGTTTGTGGGATCGCGGTAATGGTGACTCCGTTATGTGTAGATTGATAACACACTTCCGGTGTCCCACCCGCTAGAAAGGTATTTAAATATGGTGATAGACGTCAGGACTTCAGCCTCCGTTCCCAGTAGAATCCTTATACAAGGAAACGCGTAGGGTGGAGCAACAAGTCTTTGACGTCATCAAGTAATTCAGTCAGCTGGTGTGAACCGCAGCTGATTTTGAAAAGTCGATTCCGTTTTATGGATGTCAGTGTTTCATGAAGTTTGTGCAATACATTTTCCTACAAAGAAATACTGCACCATGGAGTTTTTTCTTCTTCCCTTTCCTTGGTAATTGGCTGTGGGCATCCGAGCTACAGAGGCAAATCATTGAAGGTTATGTGGAAAGCATTACCTGAAGTGTGGAGAGTACACCAGCCTATTGAAAAGCGATTACCGGCTTCCGAGATGTAAGCAGGAGTAGGAGCAATCCTAACGGTGTTCAGATCTAGATTCACCGGTCGATCTGTGTATCAAGTGCCTTGAGAGGAATATCTAAGGGCAGACCGGCCCAGTAATAAGCTCTAAGTTTTCACCTATATGGTAAGCGGCCATATCTTATCAGTTTCTCTTCGGATGTGATTGTATCATCTCTCACTGGTGTTTTGTGCCACATGAGGATTTTCTTCTCAGCAACATATATATATATTTATATTTGTTTTTTATGTTTGGACTACAATCACTTTGAGTCCCTGTTGGACTTTTTACTCACTGAAGGGTCTATATTGTGTTCACTACAATCACTTTTAGTTCCCGTTGGATTTTTCACTCACTGAAGGGTCTATATTGTGTTTGCATTAATAGTTGTTATTTATTTAGCACATGATATAGCCAGTGGCAACATTGTCTTTTTAACATCATAATTTTTTGTATCTCAATTTTTGTATACATTTTTAATTTTTTATTTAGGTTGCGCATTTTTGATCTTCTTTTTCCATCCTGTAAGGCAGTGGTTCTCAACCTGGGGTCGGGACCCCCTCGGGCGTCGAATGATGATTTTCCAGGGGTCACCGAATCCTGGGCTGTTCCTGAAGTCCGCACCGCTCTCCCAGCCTTTTCGCGGCTGCTCCAGCTGGGCTATTCCTGGAGCCCACGGCCACCCACTCAGCCTCTTCGCAGCCGCTCATTCAGTTCATGGCATGGCTGGGGGGCAGAGACTAGAGGTCTGCTGACTGGTGAGGAATGTGAAGTGGGAGGGGCTGAAGGAGACTCTATCTCCTGATTTCGGCATAGGTATCACTGCTGTGAGACACCACAAAGTCGGCGACACAGTGAAGCTGGAGACACTACCTGTGATTAGTGTTGCCATTAAAAGTCCCCACTACAGTTCTCAGATCAGCAGATGACCTTGATCAAGATTACCTAAGTTGGCTGATCAGAACTCCCCCCAGCACTGCCACTCATCCCAACTCCCCACCAGCACTGCCACTGATCCCATCCCCCCACCCACCAAAGAGTAATAGAAGGAATAAAAATAGAGAATACATGGAGGGTCGAGGAAAAGAGGGGGAAGAACAAAGAAAAAGGGAGAGAAAGAATAAAAAGAACAAGAAAGACAGCTAGAGCGAGTGGTGGGGGGAAAAAACAAGAAATTAGGATAGAGAGAGATAAAAGGGAAATTAAGGAGAACAAAGAGAGAGAGTGATACATCCAAAAATGTACCAGAAGGGGTTTTAATACTGTACGAGTGAAAGGGAGCGCTAAATATCTGTGGGTTAGGGGCGCAAATTACTTGTCTTGCCGTGGGAGCTGACAACCCACGCTACGAAAATAATTTTACTGTTGGGGGTCCCCACAACTTGGGAAATTTTATCAAGGGGGTCACGGCACTAGTAAGGTTGAGAACCACTGCTGTAAGGGAATGTTACCCTATATGTTTTGTATTGCCTGATAATGTCAGGACCTCTATAATGATACAGATACTCTGGGCCTTGACACAGGCACAAAGTGCCTGAATCAACCAGCTTTTGATTGGTTGGCTTGCTTGCAAGTGCATTAAACCTGCATTTGGGATCAGATAGAGACACTACGAGATTATACAGAGTTTACTGACATGTGCAATTGACCTGCAGTTGACTACCTTCTGACCCACTATATATTTTACCTCTGTCTAAGCTGCATCAACCTTCTTCACACTGCTTTTGCATTCCCGTTGACTTGTATGTAGAAAGAAGCAGTTCTGATGTGAAAAACGCCTGTTCAGCAGTCCGTTAGGGAGGAATAATATAGATCAGATTTTAAGAGGTCTAGGGGATTTAGGAAAAAAGTAGATACATCTTGGAGACACTTAGTAGTAACGTGTAAACTATTCTTGAAGGATTTCCTATCAGAGGAAGACTGGAATCATAGCAGTGCTAAAGATTATGAAAAGTAGGTCAGGTACTTGTTTCTTAATTTGTTTGCTGAGTGGGTCCCACAAAAGCCCTCCTGTGTATACATTAGGGATGAGCTTCGAGTTCGAGTCGATCTCATGTTCGACTCGAACATTGCCTGTTCGCCCGTTCGCCGAACAGCAAACAAATTGGGGTGTTCGCGGCAAATTCGAAAGTCTATGGGAGAAATCTAAAGTGCTAATTATAAAGGCTTATATGCAAGTTATTGTCATAAAAAGTGTTTGGGGACCCGGGTCCTGCCACAGGGGACATGTATCAATGCAAAAAAAAGTTTTAAAAACGTCAGTTTTTTTGGGAGCAGTGAGTTTAATAATGCATAAAGTGAAACAATAAAAGTGAAATATTCCTTTAAATTTCATACATGGGGGGTGTGTATAATATGCATGTAAAGTGGCGCATGTTTCCCGTGCTTAGAACTGTCCCTGCACAAAATGTCATTTCTGAGGGAAAAAAAGTCATTTAAAACTCACTCGCGGCTATTAATGAATTGTCGGCTCCCGGTAATACATAGAAAAGTCATTGATAAAAAATAAATTAAAAAAGCGTGGGGGTCCCCCCAAATTCAATTACCAGGCCCTTCATGTCTGGTATAGATATTAAGGGGAACCCTGACGCAAATTAAAAAAAAAATTGCTTGCGGTTCCCCCAAATATCCATACCAGGCCCTTCAGATCTGGCATGGATTTTAAGGGGAACTCCACCCCAAATGTAAAAAAAATGGCGTGGAGTCCCCCCAAAAATCCATACCAGACCCTTATCCGAGCACGCAACCTGGCAGGCCGCAGGAAAAGAGGGGGGGCGAGAGAGCGCCCCCCCCTCCTGAACCGTACCAGGCCACATGCCCTCAACATGGGGAGGATGTCCCCATGTTGATGGGGACAAGGGCCTCATCCCCACAACCGTTGCCCGGTGGTTGTGGGGGTCTGCGGGTGGGGGGGCTTATCGGAATCTGGAAGACCCCTTTAACAAAGGGGACCCCCAGATCCCGCCCCCCCTATGTGAATTGGTAAGGGGTACATTGTACCCCTACCATTTCACAAAGAAAGTGTAAAAAAATGTAAAAAAAACCACACAAACACCTTGGAAAAGTCCTTTATTAAAAAAAAAATAATAATAATAAAAAATAAACATTCCAGCGATGAAATCCAGTGTCCCGCGGCGATCCGATGTCCAGCGCTGTCCGTCATTGGTGGAGCCTGAGCGGACCTGATGGGGAACTTCCTTCACTGTGTAATACATGAATAGACCTGCCCCTTCTAAAGTTCCCCATCAGGTCCGCTCAGCCAATGACTAGGTGTAAGGCTAAGCGGACCAGATGCGGAACGTGAGAAGGGGCGGGTCTATTCATGTATTACACAGTGAAGGAAGTTCCCCATCAGGTCCGCTCAGGCCAATGACGTAGGCGGGGTCTGACATACCGAGGGGGCGGACCTGATGGGGAACTTCCTTCACTGTGCTTTTTTTTATTTTTTTTATTTTATCAATGACTTTTCTATTGCCGGAAGCCGACAATTCATTAATAGCCGTGAGTGAGTTTTAAATGACTTTTTTTCCTTCAAAAATGACATTTTGTGCAGGGACCATTGTATTTAATAGGGTTCTAACGTTCACGCGAACATTCTGTCTGTTCGCAGGTTCTGGTGCGAACCGAACAGGGGGGTGTTCAGCTCATCATTAGTATACATGAGGTGTGATTGGCTGTAGACCTTTTAAATATGTACCCAGGTCACAAAAGGGATGACATATGGGAATTCAGAAAATAAATAAAAAACGTGAGATAATATTAAAATTATGTCAGATTTCAAGCTTTAAAGTTGATTTTAGGGTTGAAATGGGTGAATTAGTAGAGCCCATCTGAAATAATTCACCAATTTCTAATTACAAGATGGGCAAATGGTTTTATTATCATTCATGGTTAAGTAAACTGACATTTTATGAGATTATCGTAACAAAACACAGCTTGTGTACTAGGCTATGTGTTGCTGTATTAAGAGTAATTATAAAAAGATGTGATCTTTTCAGACCAAAAATGACATATTACAAAGTGTACAGGGAGTCTTGGTTCCATCTTTTGGGACAAGAAGAAATGTGTCTCTGTCTTCAGGCATGTAGATAGATGGTAGTTCAGAGTGCTCCACAGTGGGAGCCTGGACCTGAACTAGGTGACAATTGGCTGTATAATATTATCAGGAAGTCTCTGGATAAGGATTTAAGAGCAGGAAGCAGACACCTTTGAATCACCATTGGTTTCATATGAACTGTGGTCATAATGGGTTTAATGCAGAGAATAGGCTTGTTTTGTAGATTGGCATATCTTGATTGGGTTGCTATGGTGTTTGCAATTTTCTCCCCAGATTTAAAGGGGTTGTAAAGGTTAGTTTTTTATTTTCTAAATAGGTTCCTTTAAGCTAGTGCATTGTTGGTTCACTTACCTTTTCCTTCGATTTCCCTTCTAAATGTTTTTTTTCTTTGTCTGAATTTCTCACTTCCTGTTTCTCCTTACTAAACTTCACACCATCATCCGAGCAGTGTTTAGTCAGCCAGAACAGCTTACTGAGGAGGAACAGGAAGTGAGAAATTCAGACAAAGAAAACAAAGAAAAAAAACATTTAGAAGGGAAATTGAAGTAAAAGGTAAGTGAACCAACAATGCACTAGCTTAATATTTTAGAAAATAAAAAACAAACCTTTACAACTCCTTTAAGGTCAAAGTCAGATGTGCCCAAAAATTCTTACTCCACCCATGACTGGTCTTAGGCCTTATACACAATGCTGTTCCTAAACTCACGTTTAGGAGCTTTTGTCGTTTTGCCAAAACCCTTGAACTCGACTCAGACAGCATTTACTGATGTGCATGAAGCCTAAAACAAACTGTTAGAATTCAGGCAAGAGTTTTTCAACTCCTGAATAAAGGAAGTTGGAGCATGTTTAAGTTCTTCTGTGGGTACTGTGGCCCATAGGTTTGTGGGCCTTCTGAGATATGCCCAACATAACATGATAGGTTGAGTGGATTGTTAAGGAATGTACTGTCAAAAAACTCCACGACTTTGGTCTCCGTAACTGTACTCTTCGCTGGTTCTCATCTTACTTATCCAAGCGTTACTTACAATTCTACTCCCTCCTCTCCTCTCCCTTTCTCTGTCGGGGTCCCCCAAGGTTCTGTTCTTGAACCTCTTGTATTCTCAATCTACACCTCCTCCCTGGGTCAGGTAGTGGCCTCCCATGGCTTTCAATACCATCTCTATGCTGACGATACCCAAATCTATCTATCTACCCCTCAACTCACTCCTTCAGTCTCCTCATGTATCACTAATTTACTAACAGACATATCAGCCTCCCTCAAACTCAATCTATCCAAAACTGAGCTCATGATTTTTCCTCCTCCACGTGCCTCTTCCCCTGATTTCGCTGTCAAAATCAACAGCACTACTATCAGCCCATCCTCGCATGCCAAAGTTCTAGGTGTAATCTTGTACTCTGAACTATCCTTTCGGCCCAACGTCCAATCACTGTCCAAACGACCCTTCCTAACCAATGACACCACAAAGCTCCTAGTTCACTCCCTGGTCATCTTTTGCACCGGCTACTGCAACTCCCTCCTCACGGGATTACCTTAACATAGCCTATCCCCCTTCAGTCTATTATGAATGCTGCTGCCAGGCTCATCCACCTTACACACCGTTCAGTGTCTGCTACCCCTCTCTGTCAATCCCTCCACTGGCTTCCACTCACCCAACAAATTAAATTTAAAAACTCTAACAACAAGTTACAAGGCCATCCACAACTCGGCCCCCAGCTACATCAATAACCTAGTCTCAAAATACCAACCTACTCGCTCCCTTCATTCTTCCCAAGACCTCGGGAGGGTCATGTGTTTTGCACAGATGGTGTCATCAGTCTGTCTAATCTGATTGGTTTGTACTTCTGGCGGGAATATTTGAAATTCATATGTTACTTTGGGGTTTTACCATCAGTAATATCATATATTGTTTGTTTAGTTAAATTCTTTCAATTTAACGTGTAGATTTGCCATTCAAGGTATATTTTATACGGATGATAGTCTGATATTGTGGAATAATTTTTTGTTTCCTGTTCTGACTCCGCCCTCTCAGGGCGGGTCAGACACCTTTCAGACCATATATAAGGTTGGCAATGTGGGGGGTACAGCACTATGCCCCTGTTGAAGACTTCCGTAGTTGAAACGCGTAGGGCCTGCTATCGCTGTACCCCACATTGCTTTTATTACATTTTACATTTTTTATTCTGTGATCACTTTTATTTGTCTATATGCCTGTAAAGACAATACTTTTTCAATAAACCTTCATTGGTTATATTGACCTGCACTATCTGGAGTTTTCCTTTTCTCCCACCCTTGTGTCTATTTTTGGAACAATTTGGAGCCTGTACGATTGGAGGGGTCACCATCGTGTGAGCTGATCATCCACCACCCTGCTGGAGTCGGTCCAAGGTATTCAGGATATCCAGTTCCACCTTCTGGTCACGGCGACCACTAAGCCTGATTGACCCACTGTCGTATGACAGGTGGGTCCACCATCTCCGGTAAGAGTACCAGACTTATCATCTGTGCTCTTCTTGTGTGTTCCCACCATCAACATTTGGGTCCTTTGGTCCTTCCATGCTGTGGCGGTGTAGCCCATGAATAGACATCCTCTTCAACACACACATGTTATTTTGGACTATTTCTTGTATATATTATTTTTGTATTTACCACTATATTCACACATAGGAGTATGTTCCTCAGTTCCCATGGATGATAGCTTAAATCAGAGATCACCCATTGGAATGGACTGTTCATGAACTCTATGCAATGATTTATATATTCACTGTTTATCAGTTAATCACATATTTGAGCTACGTTCAGTAGCCCTTTTTTTGGAATTGTAATCATAGCGCTGCACTATTTTGAATCCAATCCCTGAAAACCCTTCTCTTCAGAGAAGCCTATCCTGCCTCCACCTAACAACTGTACATTTATTTTCCTAATCAGATAATCCCCCACAGTTATTACCTTTTATATCACTTGACCCTCTCTCCTAGAATGTAAGCTCTAATGAGCAGGGCCCTCTGATTCCTCCTGTATTGAATATGAACTCATATAGTAGGTCAACTTTAGACAGGATCCAATTAACCTACCATCATGTTTTTGGGGTGTGGGAAGAAACCAGAGTACCCAGAGAAAACCTACGCAGGCACAGGGTGAACATGCAAACTGCAGGCAGGTAGTGTTGTGGTTGGGATTTGAACTTTGACAACCCTATTGCTGCTAGGTGAAAGTAACCATTAGCCACTGTGATGCCGTGGAGGAACTTTCATCTGGCTGCAGATCCTTGTCCACCTACCTTTGTCTTATCAGGTGTGGCCTCTCTGAGCTCCTGGGGGGGGGGGGGGGAAGCTGTGGAATTTATACTCCCTGTGTGTTTCAGAGAAACCTAGGGGGTGTGGGAAACTAAGTTAAGGGGGCCTATGCACCGGCATTGTGCTACATTAGTGATATGGGCTTAATGGCTACATTCTATAGACACTGAGGTTAACACGAGAAGATGAATTTCTGATTTGCAATATGTGCTTTCCCCTGTGGTAGACACACTTAACACCTCTGTTTATTGTAAATGTTACAATAAAAATATTTTATTCCTATCTACACACATTATATATTTTTGAGCTGCAGGATGAATTTTGACATATTGAAAACTGAAAACAATGTCTGACATACTTATTCTCCTCAGATCTATGTTACACAGAACAGACAGAATGCATAATGTTTTAAATATTTGGTTTGTATTTTTATGTAAGTACATCAAAGAAAGCAAGAATGCCCCATAATTCTTAATTTTGCAGGACTACTCAAACTTGTCTGCACCCAAGGAACAATACAGTAAAAAATAATCTTATTATTAAAAACACATTGACATCAAATAAAGGTCTGCTACTTCTTATGGCGCTATGGTTTTCCCTGGCAAAAAAATGAACAGGTTTCAAATTATTTTCATTGTCATGCCTTCAATAAAGAAAACAAAATCCTGAATTTAAGTGGCTAGGGGCTACAGTTGAGAGGAATATATTCTGTGATTGCTGTGTGCCTAAAGGCAGTGCTTTATTACCAAGTGCGGAGAATTTAAATTTAATATAGTGCTTGGCCTGGTGCCTTTAGTGGGATTTAGAAGAAACTTTTCAATGTTTTACTTCACCCAGGGGAATAGACAAAAGTGTTTGTGGCCTTCCTGCTCCAGGATTCCTGGCCTGTAATCTCTTGATGGGTAATTCTCTGCATCAGGTAAAGTGTAAATCTGTTTTGTACTCCACCTTTTTGATTAAAAATATATTACAAAAAATAGCAAAAAAAAAAACCTCTTTCAGCAAATAAGCAGAAGTCTCATCTTCAATGCTGCAGTCAGAGTCACCAATAAAAATGCATGCGCCCTGTACATCATGTGGATGGTTAGGTGTGTGTGTATCGCTTACCTGATGAAGAGATGGCACCAGGATCCAGAAAAATAAACAGCCGAGGCAGTGTGATGCTTTGGGCAATGTTCTGTTGGGAAACCTTAGGCTGTGCCAATCATGTGCCGTTCATGTTTCTGGCCAAGTACATCCCTTCATGGAAACTGTATTCCCTGAATGGACGTGGCTTTCTTCAGCAGGATTATGTGCCCCGTCACATTGCAAAAATGGTATAAGAATGGTTCGAGGAACACAACATGCCTCAACAGGTCAAGGCTGTTTGGGTAGCAAAATACACAATATTAGGTGGTTGGTCATAAAGTGATGGCTGATTGGTGTGTATATACAGTATGTAAAAATATATATACAGGCAGGCCCCAGGTTACATACATTTGACTTACATATGACTCATACTCAAACAGAGGGAGACAACAGGGAAAAGAAAACTGGCATTGCTGCTGTCAGAAGAGAGCTTTGTGTTGTTTATATACACAAAACTCTCTCTTGTCGTTTGCTCCAACAAATGGCACATTCCGGCCATATATCGTTGGCCAGGAACTGGTCATCGGCATGTGCTAGAGCCAGTGACAGCACAGCCGGGAATATAAAATAACATATTATTCAGACCACCAAGCCTAAGAAGTTGTCTTTTCCCACTGACACTCAGGCAGTGCCACTTACCCATCCCCTATCTTTCTATACCACTTACTACCAACTCCACCTAGTGGAGTTTTGGGGTAGGCAGCAGCCATATTTATTTATATCTACATACCTTTACCAAAGCACGGAATTAACGATTTTTATAATACTTTTATTCTGTTGCTCCCCCTATACTGGTCTGGTCTGCTCTGGAAATGAGAGTTGGAGTTCTTATAGAAGGAAGGCACGTGTTCTTTTTCTGTCCCCTTGTTCTTCCCTATGGCCATTCATGGAAAATGAAAGGGGTATGTAAAAGAACCGGCATTGGTCAATTTTGTAGCATAGGTTTGTCATACTATATTCTACTACTTTATTTATCTGAAACACCCTTCATAGAAGTAGCATCTAGATGAACATTAAGTATGAAGTTATGTTATGATATTCCAACCTTGCCAGTCCTTGGGACTGATAAAAGAGTATATATATATATATATATATATATATATATTGTGAGGGGGTTAGCTCGGCAGCGGGTGTGTGTGACCCCCGGGATGGGCTCCCCACACAAAAACAGGCCCAGCAAACGGAGGTTGTGGTTTTCAAAATCAAAAAAAGGTGCGGTTTATTTTCTATTTACAGTGACAAAACACAGCAAAGCCAAAAGAAACAAACAAAATAAATCCTGGTCAACTTGACCTCTGACTAAACATACAGGTTTCCTAACTAACAACTGGGATCAGCCTAGTGCTGTCCTAGTCCCTAAGTCCCTGGTTTTAAATGTCCAAGCAAATAGCCACACAGGCTTTGTCTCACCGCACAGGGGTTCACTCTCCCTAGACAGTCCACACAGGTCTGGTTCCAGGCATGAGCTAACATCTAATGAAGCTGGGAGTTCTTATAGAGGCCTAAATGAGCTGACAAGCTTCAGCTGGTCTCATCAACTCCCTGTCTGCACGACGCCCCACACTCTCCCTAGAGGTATGAGTCATCCATGAGCCCACTAGCCTTAGCTGGGCTTATACAACTCTCCACCTAGTTGTATAAGTCGGCGTAAAGCCTGAATCTGGGCGAAATATATCTACCCCCCTGGATGCAACCAGGTGACTTTACCTTCCTGCTGTCACATACCCCCCCCCCCTCTTGTTTTAACCTCGGGGTTGGAACACCAGCAATCAGGCATTCATGTACTCGAGACAAAGCATCCACATTCCCCATTTGAACACCAGGGCGATGCTTTACTGTGAAGTTGAATTCCTGGAGGGCCAGGAACCACCTATTCACTCTTCTATTTGTTTCCTTGTTTTGAGCCATCCACTTTAACGGAGCGTGATCCGTAACCATGTCAAAGTGCCTACCTAGCAGGTAGTACCGAAGGGAATCTAGAGCCCACTTCACCGCTAAACACTCCTTTTCAACGGTGGCGTAATTTACCTCATGGGACTTCAACTTCCTGCTGAGGTAAATGACTGGGTGCTCTTCCCCGTTCCAGACCTGGGACAATACTGCTCCTAACCCCACATCTGACGCATCACTTTGTACGACAAAGTCTTTAGAGAAGTCGGGTGAGTACAACACTGGCTGGCTACATAAGGCTTGTTTCAAGAATTGGAATGCTGCCTCAGCCTCGGGGGTCCATTTAATCATGACCGACCCTTTCCCCTTCGTTAGGTTGGTTAGGGGCACAGCCTTAGAAGCAAAGTGGGGAATGAATCGCCGATGATACCCAGCGATTCCCAGAAAGGCTCGTACCTGCTTCTTGCTGTTGGGACGTGGCCAACTCTGGATGGCCTCGACTTTGTTGAGTTGGGGTTTTATTACTCCCCTCCCAATGGTGTACCCAAGATATTTGGCCTCCTCCTGCCCAATGGTACACTTCTTGGGGTTAGCCGTAAACCCCGCTTCCCGAACAGAGTCCAGGACTGCTTGCACTTTTGGCAGATGTGAGGCCCAATCTGTGCTATGGACAATTACGTCATCCAGGTAAGCCGCAGCATACTTCCGATGGGGCCTCAGCATCTGGTCCATTTTCCGCTGGAATGTGGCCGGCGCATTCTGTAACCCGAACGGCATTCTTTTATATTGGAACGCCCCGTCTTGGGTTACAAATGCGGTTTTCTCTTTGGCCAATTTGGCCAGGGGGATTTGCCAATACCCTTTTGTGAGGTCAAGAGTCGTCATGTATCGGGCTGTTCCCAGCCGGTCGATCAACTCATCTATACGTGGCATGGGGTAGGTGTCAAATTTTGTAACTTTGTTCAACTGACGAAAATCGTTACAAAATCGCCAGCTCCAATCCGGTTTAGGCACCAACACAATGGGACTAGACCAATCACTTTGGGACTCCTCTATCACCCCTAAGTTCAGCATTTTCTGTACTTCCTCCCGTATTGCCTCCCGTCGGGCCTCTGGGATCCGATAGGGTTTTAACTTCACCCTTTCACCGGGCGGGGTAATGATGTCATGCTCTACCCCAAATGTTTGTCCCGGCAGCTCAGAGAATACCTCCTTGTTGCGAAGCACAAACTCCTTAACCTCCTGTTGTTGGGGTTGTGACAAGGTGGCTGCTATTCCAACCTCAGGAATCACGCAACCAGTTTGAGCTGGTGACCAAGTGTCTGCGACTAGGGACTCTCTATCCCTCCAGGCTTTCAACAGATTAACGTGATAGATCTGTTCGGGCTTTCGCCTTCCTGGTTGTCTGACCTTGTAATTCACTTCGCTCACTTTTTCCATTATCTCGTAGGGGCCTTGCCATTTGGCAAGGAATTTACTTTCAACCGTAGGGACAAGTACCAGTATCCTATCCCCCGGGGAAAAGGTACGGGTCTTGGCTCCACGGTTGTACACTCTCTGCTGTGCTAACTGCGCTTGGGCCAAATGTTCCTTCACGATGGGCATTACCTGTGCAATTCGGTCTTGCATCAGGGCGACATGCTCAATCACACTCCTGTGGGGAGAACTCTCACTTTCCCAAGTTTCCTTGGCAATATCCAACAGCCCTCTTGGGTGTCTCCCATACAGTAACTCAAAGGGGGAGAATCCCGTAGAGGATTGGGGCACCTCCCTAATAGCAAACATCAGATAAGGAAGTAGACAGTCCCAATCCTTTCCATCTCTATCCACCACTTTCTTCAACATTTGTTTTAGGGTTTTGTTGAATCTTTCAACCAGCCCATCGGTTTGGGGGTGATACACAGATGTACGTAATTGCGTCACTTTGAACAATTTACACAGCTCCTTCATAACCCGGGACATAAAGGGTGTACCTTGGTCCGTAAGCAGTTCTTTACAAATACCCACCCGGCTAAACACAAGAGATAGCTCTTTGGCTATGGTTTTGGCCGAGGTATTTCGGAGAGGGATCGCTTCTGGATAACGGGTGGCATAGTCCATTATAACTAATATGTACTGGTGCCCCCTAGCGGACTTGATTATAGGACCTACCAAATCCATGGCGATCCTCTCAAACGGGACCTCAATGATGGGTAGAGGGACCAGCGGGCTACGGAAATGTGGCATCGGGGCCGACCTCTGACACACAGGGCAGGAGGAACAATAATTTTCTATGTCCTTCATCACCCCCGGCCAATAGAATCTCTGTAATACCCTCTCTCGGGTTTTCTCTGTCCCCAGATGACCTCCAAGAATGTGCCCATGGGCCAACTCCAACACCAACTTCCTGTAAGGTTTGGGCACCACAAGCTGCTCAACGGTTTCTTCTGCCCTTTTTGCCACCCGATACAGTAGGTCCTTCTCTACGCTGAAGTATGGGTAAGTGCAGGTATTATCTGGGTTCACTAACTCGCCATCTATTTTCACTACGTTTTCCCGTGCCTTTATTAGGGCGGGGTCTTTCAACTGTTCTGTGGCAAAGTTTTCCCTGTGAACCTCAAGATCAGAAAACTCCACAGACGGTAGGTTTTCGTCTGAGGAGGTGGGCTCCTCTCCAGTTTCTTGAGTTTCCCCTGCCAATACTGATAAGGGAAATTCCGGAGAGTCCTCACCACTCTCAGGGGAGTTCTGGCTATCACATTCCTGGTACATAGGGGCACCAGTGGGGGGCTCAGGATCATCCCACAGTTCCCAGAACTTCGGAAAATCCCTTCCCACAATGGCGTCATACGGTAACTGAGATACTAAGCCCACTGGATGAGAGAGGGTACCTTTGGGGGTCTCGAAACACACTGTAGTCACTGGATACTCTCGGGTGTCCCCATGCACACAAATAACAGCTACCTTGCTATTCCCAGAGACCTCTGTTTTAACTAACTCAGCCTTTATCAGGGTCACAAGGCTACCTGAATCCAGCAATACCACAACATTTCTACCATTAACACACATTTTGCATAAATGTTTCTCAGTTCCTCGAATGGCAGTGCATGCGACTGTCGCACACAGCGACTGACGTCTGCCCGTCAGAAAGTCACACTGCATGGGTTCCTCCACAACCGAGCAATTGGCTGCAATATGTCCCGCTTGCCGGCAGCGGTAGCAAACGATCCTTCTTGCCGCCTCTTGAGCCGCTGATTTCCCAGGCTGTTCTCGCCAAACTTGGGGTAGAGCTCCCACCCTCTCACTCTCTCCACCCTTACCCCTTGGAATCCTCTTATCCGCCCCTGGGGATGGTCTGGTCTTAGGGTGGAAAGTCCGAGTGTCTCTGGAAGAGGCCGTCAGGTTCTCTGTAGCCAAGTATTTCTCCACACGATCCACAAGACCATCGGCCGTCTCTGGGTCTCCATGGCTTACCCACTTTTGGATGGCAGTAGGAAGAGCTCTCAAAAACCGATCCATTACAACACGTTCCACAATCTTTGGTGCGGACAAAGTCTCTGGCTGTAGCCACTTTCTGCTCAGGTGAATGAGATCATACATTTGAGACCTGGGGGGTTTTCCAGCTGGAAAGTCCAGTTATGCACACGCTGAGCCCGGACAGCCTGGGTGACACCCAGCCTTGCCAATATTTCAGCTTTTAGCATCACATAGTCTTTTGCTTGGTCAGGCTCTAGGTCATAGTAAGCTTTCTGCGATTCACCAGTTAACAGAGGAGCCACCAGTCCAGCCCACTGCTCCTCAGGCCACTTTTCTCTTTCAGCAGTCCTTTCAAATGTGGTCAAAAATACCTCTGGATTAGTGATGAGCCGAACACCCCCGGGTTCGGTTCGCACCAGAACCCGCGAACGGACCGAAAGTTCGTACGAACATTAGAACCCTATTAAATACAATGGATGCGAACGTTCGAATTCTAAAGTGCTAATTATAACAACTATTATGCATGTTATTGTCCTAAAAAGGGTTTGGGAACCCGGGTTCTGCACCAGGGGACATGTATCAATGCAAAAAGAAGTTTTAAAAACGGTCGTTTTTCGGGAGCAGTCATTTTAATGATGCATAAAGTGAAAAAAAAAAAGTCAAATATTCCTTTAAATATCGTACCTGGGGGGTGTCTAAAGTATGCCTGTGAAGTGCCACGTGTTTCCCGTGTTTAGAACTGTCCCTGCACAAAATGACACTTCTAAAGGAAAAAAAAGCCATTTAAAACTGCTTGCGGCTTTAATGTAATGTCTGGTCCCGGTAATATGGATGAAAATCTTTAAGAAAAATGGCATAGCTACCCCATGACCCCCCCCCCCCCCCTACCCCAGCCCATTACCAGCCCCTTTGGGTCTTGTATGGATATTAAGTGGAACCCCGCACATAAAATAAAAAAGGCCCTATATACTCTGAACAGCCGTATACAGGCGGTGCATACAAGACAGGGACTGTAGGTTTGTTCTTATGTAGAATGTGTTTGTAATTTTGAACAGGTACATTGTTGAAGTGTAGCTCCAGCCCAAAAATCTACTTTTAAACTTTTTGGAAAACATAGGTAAGGGTTATCACCCCTGTAACATTTGTTTTGCTGTCTGTGCCCCTGTTCAGAACATTTCACCTCACTTTCCGTCCCAATGACAACTGTTTTTGAAATGTGGTGTTTTTCTTGAAACAAGGATTGCTGATAAAGCATCAGTACAGAGGAGACACCTTTCTCCCATATTTATTCTTACAGGAGAGAATTTTCCTTCCTAGGGGTAGATTTCCTCTCACTTCCTGTTGTCTTCTTGCGTTTGCAAGTAGGAGTCGTTTGTAAGTTGGATGTTTGAAAGTAGGGACCTGCCGTATATACTCTGCAGAAATAGGCCCCTTAGTTGTTGGTGTTGGCACAACACTGTAAGCACTCACAGTTACTCTTGGTTGGTGCTGGAACGCCCTGCTGTCAACTAATATATCAGGAATTTTAATTACATATAATTGTTGAACAGTGGTAGTAAAAATTGGGGCTTTGATGGTGGTGCTGGTGCCACAACACTGTAAGCCCTGACAGTTACTCTTGGTGGGTGCAGCAATGGGCCCTGCTGTGAATTATTAGATCAAGAATTGTAATTACATGCCCCTTTTGAACAGGGGCTGAAAAATTGGGCCTTTCGTGGTGGTGGTGGTGGTGGCGTTGCCACAACACTGTAAGCCCTCAGACTTACTCTTGGTGGGTGCAGGAATGGGCCCTGCTGTGAATTATTACATCAAGAATTGTAATTGCATGCCCCTGTTGAACAGGGGCTGAAAAATTGGGCCTTAGGCACTGGTGGCACAACACTACAACCCCTCACAGATACTGTACTTGGAGCACAGCAATGAGCCCTGTTGCAAAGTATTGCTTCAAAAATTGTAATGACACGCCCCTGTTAAACAGGGGCTGAAAAATTGGGCCTTAGGCACTGGTGGCACAACACTACAACCCCTCACAGATACTGTACTTGGAGCACAGCAATGAGCCCTGTTGCAAAGTATTGCTTCAAAAATTGTAATGACACGCCCCTGTTAAACAGGGGCTGAAAAATTGGGCCTTAGGCACTGGTGGCACAACACTCCAACCCCTCACAGATACTGTACTTGGAGCACAGCAATGAGCCCTATGGCAAATTATTGCTAAAAAAATTGTAAGTACACGCCCCTGTAAAACAGGGGCTGAAAAATTGGGCCTTAGCCACTGGTGGCGGCACCCATAAACAAAAATGATCTTCCAAGCTATCATCATCAATCGTATCATTGAGGACTCGGAGGAGGAGGATAGCCAGTCAACATAACAGCACAGGCACTCAGCATCAGCATCAGTCTTGAAGGGATGTGACATGTTAAAATCAATTAGTCTGTTATATCAGCATCAGGTGTGTGGTAGCTGGTGGTGATCCAAGACTGGTTCATCTTGATGAAAGTCAGTCGATCAACCGAGTTGGTGGACAGGCGCACCCTGTGATCCGTGACAAATCCTCCAGCAGCACTGAATGTGCGTTCCGAAAGAACGCTGGATGCAGGACAGGCCAGTAGCTCAATTGCATACTGTGCAAGCTCTGGCCAGTGATCCATCCTCAAGACCCAGTAAGCCAGAGGATTTTCGGTGGGGAAGGTGTCCAAGTCTGACCTTGCCCCTAGATATTCCTGCACCATGTTTATCAGACGCTGGCGATGGTTGCTGGAACCGATCATACTTTGGGGATGCGGACTAAAGAATTGTCTGAACGCATCGGTCAGACGGCCACCTTCCCCACCGCTCCTTCTTTGACTGGCCGAAGCCTCAGCAACTCGTTGTCCAGGACCAGGAGTTTGTAACCTCCCAGTCTCTGGGAACGCGTTGCACAGACCTTTCTGCAAGGCCTCCCGGAGTTGTCTCATCCTCTGCTCCCTCTGCGACGGTAACATAAGGTCCGCAACCTTACCCTTGTACCGTGGATCAAGGAGAGTGGCCAGCCAGTAATGGTCCCTCTCCTTGATCCGAAGAATACGAGGATCCTTCCGCAGACTTTGCAGGATCAGGGAGGCCATGCAGCGTAGGTTTGCTGAGGCATTCGCTCCGGAGTCCTCTGGGTCACTAAGGACGACATGATCCGCAGTCACCTCCTCCCAGCCACGTACAAGTCCACTGGTTTCTTGGGACTGTAAATCATCCCTAAAAGACTGCTGCTGATGATGCTGAGTGCCAGCCTCCACCTCCATGCTGACACAATCCTCCTCCTCCTCCTCCTCCTCCTCTTCCTCTTCCTGTGCGATGGGTGGGACAGAAGGAACACTGTCTGGGTAAAGGGGGCCTTGAGAGGCAAGGAAGTCCTCCTCTTCCTGCCTCTGTTCTGCCTCAAGTGCCCTGTCCATTATTCCACGCAGCGTGTGCTCCAACAGGTGGACAAGAGGTACAGTGTCACTGATGCATGCACTGTCACTGCTCACCATCCTCGTGGCCTCCTCAAATGGTGCCAGGACAGTGCATGCATCCCTGATCATGCCCCACTGGCGTGGAGAAAAAAAACCAAGCTCCCCTGACCCTGTCCTGGTGCCGTAGTCGCACAGGTACTCATTGATGGCCCTCTGCTGCGTGTGCAGCCGCTGCAGCATGGCCAACGTTGAGTTCCACCTGGTGGGCATGTCACATATAAGGCGGTTCTTGGGCAGGTTCAACTCCTTTTGCAGCTCAGCCAGGCGAGCACTGGCATTATAAGATCTGCGGAAATGCACACAGACTTTCCTGGCCTGCCTCAGGACATCCTGTAAGCCCGGGTACCTGCCCAAGAACCGCTGCACCACCAGGTTAAGGACGTGAGCCACACAGGGCACATGGGTCAGTTGTCCCTGTCGAAGGGCGGAGAGGAGGTTGGTGCCATTGTCGCAAACCACCATTCCTGGCTTAAGCTGGCGTGGCGTCAACCACCTCTCGGCCTGGCCCTGCAGAGCAGACAGGACCTCTGCCCCAGTGTGGCTTCTGTCCCCCAAACACACCAGCGCAAGCACGGCATGGCATCTTTTTGCCTGCGTACTTGCGTAGCCCCGTGAACGGCTACGGAGCACCGCTGGTTCATAGGACAAACCACAGGAAGAGGCCATGGAGGAAGAAGAAGAGGAGGGGGTGGAGGAGAGAGGTGTGTCACAACCAGTAGTAGCATTTTGGAGGCGTGGCGGTGGGACAACCTCCAACACTACTGCACCTTGTCCTGCATCCTTCCCAGCTGCCAAAAGAGTGACCCAATGGGCCGTGAAAGAAAGGTAACGTCCCTGTCCATGCCTGCTGGACCATGAGTCAGAGGTAATATGCACCTTACCGCTGACCGCCCTGTCCAGCGAGGCCAAGACATTGCCTTCCACATGCCGGTAGAGAGCCGGAATAGCCTTCCGTGAGAAAAAGTGGCGTTTGGGAACCTGCCACTGAGGAACCGCACATTGCACAAACTCACGGAAGGGGGCCGAGTCTACCAACTGAAAAGGCAGCAGTTGAAGCGCTAGCAATTTAGCCAAGCTAGCATTCAACCGCTGGGCATGTGAATGGCTGGGAGTGAACTTCTTTCGACGGTCCAGCAGCTGGGGCAGGGAAATTTGCCTGCTAGAATCGGACGTCGGTGTACTGCTAGCAGAGTGGCCGCAAGTACTTGGCTGTGACACACCTAATTCTACACCTTCATTCCTCTCAGTGCATGTTTCAGAGAGGACTGAAATTATAGTGGGGTTGGAGATCCCAGCTGATGCGGTGCAAGGAGAGGTCCGCTTTGTTCTTTGGTGTGGGTCTTTGAGGTAGGCTTGCCAACGAGCTGCATGGCAGGTCAACATATGTCTGGTCAGGCATGTGGTACCCAAGCGGCTGATGTTTTGGCCACGCGATATACGCTTGAGACATATGTTGCAAACAGCAGCTGTGCGATCTGATGCACTAGCCTCAAAAAAGGCCCACACCAAGGAACTTTTTGAATGACGGGCAGAGGCAGCGCCCTGCACAGGCGGAGCTCTGCGGTGTGATTCCGTCGGTGTACTGCCCTTACGCTGGCCACCAAAGGGCATCCTGCCTCGTTGGAGATGTGCCTCCTCCTCATCCTCCTCCTCCTCTCTCCTATTAGGCACCCACATGGAGTCAGTGACCTCATCATCCCCTCCCTCCTCATCACTGGAGCCAATCTGGCAGTATGCTGCAGCTGCTGGAACATGACTGCCAGATTGGTGTCCTTCTTGAGCATCCCCTCTGTCTGCTTTAACCCTACTGCCTTCCTGTAGCTGGGTTTCATCATCAGACCCTTCGAAACGCTGGGCATCCTCCTGGAGCATGTACCCAACACTGTGCTCAAACAGTTCGGGGGACTCCTCAGGAGGAGGACATGGTGGGTCTAGGGAAGGAGTGACTGATGATGAGTCTGACATTGATAACAGGGAAGAGGACGCTTTGGCAGCTGCTTTGCCAGTACCCTGAGCCTGGGTGAGAGAGGATGAGGAGGAGGAGGAGGGCTTGGTCATCCACTCTACCAAGTCTTCGGCATGATGTGGCTCAACATGTCCAGCTGCCGAAAAGAAGGACAAGCGTGTCCCATGGCCATGTGCTGATGACAATGCACCGCGTCCACGACCAGCACTGTTGCCCCCAGACACAGAGCCTGCTTGCCCTCTTTTATTGCCTCCTGACTGTCTGCCTCTCCTTGTTTGCCTTCCAGACATTCTAATAGATGGCCTGCAGGGAGATGGGAAAAAAGCAATAAGGGCTACCTTCAGGTGTCCTTCTCTGTCCCTTTACTTAAGGATTTCTAAATATGGTTGAGGATGATTGCTTTTGCACAGAATAGCACAACGACAATTTCCCTGACTGTCCAAAAATCAAGGATTTCAAAGATGGTTGATGAGGAATGCTTTAGCACACTATAGCACAAGGAGAATTCCCCTCACTTTCCTTCTTTGTCCCTAGAAACAAGGACTCGCACAGTGAAAGAAACTGACACGCTCCCTACCTAGAGTTTTCTGTCCCTAGAAAAAATGTTTTTTTTAAGCACACTATAGCACAAGGAGAATTCACTCACTGTCCTTCCCTGTCCCTGGAAACAAGGACTTGCACAGTGAAAGAAACTGACACTCTCCCTACCTAGAGTTTTCTGTCCCTAGAAAAAATGTTTTTTTTAAGCACACTATAGCACAAGGAGAATTCACTCACTGTCCTTCCCTGTCCCTGGAAACAAGGACTTGCACAGTGAAAGAAACTGACACTCTCCCTACCTAGAGTTTTCTGTCCCTAGAAAAAATGTTTTTTTTAAGCACACTATAGCACAAGGAGAATTCACTTACTGTCCTTCCCTGTCCCTGGAAACAAGGACTTGCACAGTGAAAGAAACTGACACTCTCCCTACCTAGAGTTTTCTGTCCCTAGAAAAAATGTTTTTTTTAAGCACACTATAGCACAAGGAGAATTCACTCACTGTCCTTCCCTGTCCCTGGAAACAAGGACTTGCACAGTGAAAGAAACTGACACTCTCCCTACCTAGAGTTTTCTGTCCCTAGAAAAAATGTTTTTTTTAAGCACACTATAGCACAAGGAGAATTCACTCACTGTCCTTCCCTGTCCCTGGAAACAAGGACTTGCACAGTGAAAGAAACTGACACTCTCCCTACCTAGAGTTTTCTGTCCCTAGAAAAAATGTTTTTTTTAAGCACACTATAGCACAAGGAGAATTCACTCACTGTCCTTCCCTGTCCCTGGAAACAAGGACTTGCACAGTGAAAGAAACTGACACTCTCCCTACCTAGAGTTTTCTGTCCCTAGAAAAAATGTTTTTTTTAAGCACACTATAGCACAAGGAGAATTCACTCACTGTCCTTCCCTGTCCCTGGAAACAAGGACTTGCACAGTGAAAGAAACTGACACTCTCCCTACCTAGAGTTTTCTGTCCCTAGAAAAAATGTTTTTTTTAAGCACACTATAGCACAAGGAGAATTCACTCACTGTCCTTCCCTGTCCCTGGAAACAAGGACTTGCACAGTGAAAGAAACTGACACTCTCCCTACCTAGAGTTTTCTGTCCCTAGAAAAAATGTTTTTTTTAAGCACACTATAGCACAAGGAGAATTCACTCACTGTCCTTCCCTGTCCCTGGAAACAAGGACTTGCACAGTGAAAGAAACTGACACTCTCCCTACCTCGAGTTTTCTGTCCCTAGAAAAAATGTTTTTTTTAAGCACACTATAGCACAAGGAGAATTCACTCACTGTCCTTCCCTGTCCCTGGAAACAAGGACTTGCACAGTGAAAGAAACTGACACTCTCCCTACCTAGAGTTTTCTGTCCCTAGAAAAAATGTTTTTTTTAAGCACACTATAGCACAAGGAGAATTCACTCACTGTCCTTCCCTGTCCCTGGAAACAAGGACTTGCACAGTGAAAGAAACTGACACTCTCCCTACCTAGAGTTTTCTGTCCCTAGAAAAAATGTTTTTTTTAAGCACACTATAGCACAAGCACAAAACACACTGACACTCTCCCTACCTATCCTTCTCTTTCCCTAAACTAAAGGAATCCAGGTTAAGCAAGAAAGAAATAAAAGTCACTGTCCCTGCCTATGCTGCTCTTTCCCTGCTCCGGAACACACTACACTAGGCCGCCGTGCTGGCGGCCTTTTATAGTGTGGGGCGTGTACTAAACACCCTCAGCAATAATTGGCCACAGGCATCCTGCCTGTGGCCAATCATTGCTCTCCTCGCTGCCGGCGCTGTGATTGGCCAAGCATGCGGGGTCACAGTGCATGCTTGGCCAATCACAGCGCCTGGATGACACTGCGATGGCGTAGTGCATTGTGGGCCATTCGCGTCACTCGAATTTGGCGCGAACGGCCCAAATCGTTCGATCTTCGTCGAACGATCGAACAGCCGATGTTCGAGTCGAACGTATGTTCGACTCGAACACGAAGCTCATCCCTACTCTGGATCATCCTCTCCAGTCATTTTTGTCAATAAACGACTCACCCCAAAGGACGCGGTATTAGTGGGACGGCTTTCCTCACTGGTCTGCGGACGTTGCTGCATTACTGCTTCCATTTGTTGTAGTCTCTGCTCTTGCTTCTGTAACAGGTCTATGAAGCGGGCCTCAGATTGCTGCTGGGCTTGTTGCTGAGCTTCCAGACTCTGTTGGTGAGCTTGCTGCTGGGCTGCAAGGCTCTGTTGATGAGCTTGCTGCTGGGATGCGAAGTTCTGTTGTTGAGCTGCAAGGCTCTGTTGATGAGCTGCAAGGCTCTTTTGCAAACCTGCATTTGTCTGCTGTTGATTGGCATTTGCTAGAGCCAGCTGCTTCAGTATCTCCTCCATGCTGGCTTAAAAAAAACTGCCACTGGTTCTCCACCAACTGTGAGGGGGTTAGCTCGGCAGCGGGTGTGTGTGACCCCCCGGATGGGCTCCCCACACAAAAACAGGCCCAGCAAACGGAGGTTGTGGTTTTCAAAATCAAAAAAAGGTGCGGTTTATTTTCTATTTACAGTGACAAAACACAGCAAAGCCAAAAGAAACATAAACAAAATAAATCCTGGTCAACTTGACCTCTGACTAAACATACAGGTTTCCTAACTAACAACTGGGATCAGCCTAGTGCTGTCCTAGTCCCTAAGTCCCTGGTTTTAAATGTCCAAGCAAATAGCCACACAGGCTTTGTCTCACCGCACAGGGGTTCACTCTCCCTAGACAGTCCACACAGGTCTGGGTCCAGGCATGAGCTAACATCTAATGAAGCTGGGAGTTCTTATAGAGGCCTAAATGAGCTGACAAGCTTCAGCTGGTCTCATCAACTCCCTGTCTGCACGATGCCCCACACTCTCCCTAGAGGTATGAGTCATCCATGAGCCCACTAGCCTTAGCTGGGCTTATACAACTCTCCACCTAGTTGTATAAGTCGGCGTAAAGCCTGAATCTGGGCGAAATATATCTACCCCCCTGGATGCAACCAGGTGACTTTACCTTCCTGCTGTCACAATATATATATATATATGTATATATATATATATTAGGGATGAGCTTCGTGTTCGAGTCGAACATACGTTCGACTCGAACATCGGCTGTTCGATCGTTCGACGAAGATCGAACGATTTGGGCCGTTCGCGCCAAATTCGAGTGACGCGAACGGCCCACAATGCACTACGCCATCGCAGTGTCATCCAGGCGCTGTGATTGGCCAAGCATGCACTGTGACCCCGCATGCTTGGCCAATCACAGCGCCGGCAGCGAGGAGAGCAATGATTGGCCACAGGCAGGATGCCTGTGGCCAATTATTGCTGAGGGTGTTTAGTACACGCCCCACACTATAAAAGGCCGCCAGCACGGCGGCCTAGTGTAGTGTGTTCCGGAGCAGGGATAGAGCAGCATAGGCAGGGACAGTGACTTTTATTTCTTTCTTGCTTAACCTGGATTCCTTTAGTTTAGGGAAAGAGAAGGATAGGTAGGGAGAGTGTCAGTGTGTTTTGTGCTTGTGCTATAGTGTGCTTAAAAAAAACATTTTTTCTAGGGACAGAAAACTGTAGGTAGGGAGAGTGTCAGTTTCTTTCACTGTGCAAGTCCTTGTTTCTAGGGACCTGGAAGGACAGTGAGTGAATTCTCCTTGTGCTATATTGTGCTTAAAAAAAACATTTTTTCTAGGGACAGAAAACTGTAGGTAGGGAGAGTGTCAGTTTCTTTCACTGTGCAAGTCCTTGTTTCCAGGGACCTGGAAGGACAGTGAGTGAATTCTCCTTGTGCTATATTGTGCTTAAAAAAAACATTTTTTCTAGGGACAGAAAACTGTAGGTAGGGAGAGTGTCAGTTTCTTTCACTGTGCAAGTCCTTGTTTCTAGGGACCTGGAAGGACAGTGAGTGAATTCTCCTTGTGCTATATTGTGCTTAAAAAAAACATTTTTTCTAGGGACATAAAACTGTAGGTAAGGAGAGTGTCAGTTTCTTTCACTGTGCAAGTCCTTGTTTCCAGGGACCTGGAAGGACAGTGAGTGAATTCTCCTTGTGCTATATTGTGCTTAAAAAAAACATTTTTTCTAGGGACAGAAAACTGTAGGTAGGGAGAGTGTCAGTTTCTTTCACTGTGCAAGTCCTTGTTTCTAGGGACCTGGAAGGACAGTGAGTGAATTCTCCTTGTGCTATATTGTGCTTAAAAAAAACATTTTTTCTAGGGACAGAAAACTGTAGGTAGGGAGAGTGTCAGTTTCTTTCACTGTGCAAGTCCTTGTTTCCAGGGACCTGGAAGGACAGTGAGTGAATTCTCCTTGTGCTATATTGTGCTTAAAAAAAACATTTTTTCTAGGGACAGAAAACTGTAGATAGGGAGAGTGTCAGTTTCTTTCACTGTGCAAGTCCTTGTTTCTAGGGACCTGGAAGGACAGTGAGTGAATTCTCCTTGTGCTATATTGTGCTTAAAAAAAACATTTTTTCTAGGGACAGAAAACTGTAGGTAGGGAGAGTGTCAGTTTCTTTCACTGTGCAAGTCCTTGTTTCCAGGGACCTGGAAGGACAGTGAGTGAATTCTCCTTGTGCTATATTGTGCTTAAAAAAAACATTTTTTCTAGGGACAGAAAACTGTAGGTAGGGAGAGTGTCAGTTTCTTTCACTGTGCAAGTCCTTGTTTCCAGGGACCTGGAAGGACAGTGAGTGAATTCTCCTTGTGCTATATTGTGCTTAAAAAAAAACATTTTTTCTAGGGACAGAAAACTGTAGGTAGGGAGAGTGTCAGTTTCTTTCACTGTGCAAGTCCTTGTTTCTAGGGACTGGGAAGGACAGTGAGTGAATTCTCCTTGTGCTATAGTGTGCTTAAAAAAACATTTTTTCTAGGGACAGAAAACTGTAGGTAGGGAGAGTGTCAGTTTCTTTCACTGTGCAAGTCCTTGTTTCTAGGGACTGGGAAGGACAGTGAGTGAATTCTCCTTGTGCTATAGTGTGCTTAAAAAAAACATTTTTTCTAGGGACAGAAAACTGTAGGTAGGGAGAGTGTCAGTTTCTTTCACTGTGCAAGTCCTTGTTTCTAGGGACCTGGAAGGACAGTGAGTGAATTCTCCTTGTGCTATATTGTGCTTAAAAAAAACATTTTTTCTAGGGACAGAAAACTGTAGGTAGGGAGAGTGTCAGTTTCTTTCACTGTGCAAGTCCTTGTTTCCAGGGACCTGGAAGGACAGTGAGTGAATTCTCCTTGTGCTATATTGTGCTTAAAAAAAACATTTTTTCTAGGGACAGAAAACTGTAGGTAGGGAGAGTGTCAGTTTCTTTCACTGTGCAAGTCCTTGTTTCCAGGGACCTGGAAGGACAGTGAGTGAATTCTCCTTGTGCTATATTGTGCTTAAAAAAAACATTTTTTCTAGGGACAGAAAACTGTAGGTAGGGAGAGTGTCAGTTTCTTTCACTGTGCAAGTCCTTGTTTCTAGGGACCTGGAAGGACAGTGAGTGAATTCTCCTTGTGCTATATTGTGCTTAAAAAAAACATTTTTTCTAGGGATAGAAAACTGTAGGTAGGGAGAGTGTCAGTTTCTTTCACTGTGCAAGTCCTTGTTTCCAGGGACCTGGAAGGACAGTGAGTGAATTCTCCTTGTGCTATATTGTGCTTAAAAAAAACATTTTTTCTAGGGACAGAAAACTGTAGGTAGGGAGAGTGTCAGTTTCTTTCACTGTGCAAGTCCTTGTTTCTAGGGACCTGGAAGGACAGTGAGTGAATTCTCCTTGTGCTATATTGTGCTTAAAAAAAACATTTTTTCTAGGGACAGAAAACTGTAGGTAGGGAGAGTGTCAGTTTCTTTCACTGTGCAAGTCCTTGTTTCCAGGGACCTGGAAGGACAGTGAGTGAATTCTCCTTGTGCTATATTGTGCTTAAAAAAAACATTTTTTCTAGGGACAGAAAACTGTAGGTAGGGAGAGTGTCAGTTTCTTTCACTGTGCAAGTCCTTGTTTCTAGGGACCTGGAAGGACAGTGAGTGAATTCTCCTTGTGCTATATTGTGCTTAAAAAAAACATTTTTTCTAGGGACAGAAAACTGTAGGTAGGGAGAGTGTCAGTTTCTTTCACTGTGCAAGTCCTTGTTTCCAGGGACCTGGAAGGACAGTGAGTGAATTCTCCTTGTGCTATATTGTGCTTAAAAAAAACATTTTTTCTAGGGACAGAAAACTGTAGGTAGGGAGAGTGTCAGTTTCTTTCACTGTGCAAGTCCTTGTTTCTAGGGACTGGGAAGGACAGTGAGTGAATTCTCCTTGTGCTATAGTGTGCTTAAAAAAAACATTTTTTCTAGGGACAGAAAACTGTAGGTAGGGAGAGTGTCAGTTTCTTTCACTGTGCAAGTCCTTGTTTCTAGGGACTGGGAAGGACAGTGAGTGAATTCTCCTTGTGCTATAGTGTGCTTAAAAAAAACATTTTTTCTAGGGACAGAAAACTGTAGGTAGGGAGAGTGTCAGTTTCTTTCACTGTGCAAGTCCTTGTTTCTAGGGACCTGGAAGGACAGTGAGTGAATTCTCCTTGTGCTATATTGTGCTTAAAAAAAACATTTTTTCTAGGGACAGAAAACTGTAGGTAGGGAGAGTGTCAGTTTCTTTCACTGTGCAAGTCCTTGTTTCTAGGGACCTGGAAGGACAGTGAGTGAATTCTCCTTGTGCTATATTGTGCTTAAAAAAAACATTTTTTCTAGGGACAGAAAACTGTAGGTAGGGAGAGTGTCAGTTTCTTTCACTGTGCAAGTCCTTGTTTCCAGGGACCTGGAAGGATAGTGAGTGAATTCTCCTTGTGCTATATTGTGCTTAAAAAAAACATTTTTTCTAGGGACAGAAAACTGTAGGTAGGGAGAGTGTCAGTTTCTTTCACTGTGCAAGTCCTTGTTTCAAGGGACAGAGAAGGACACCTGAAGGTAGCCCTTATTGCTTTTTTCCCATCTCCCTGCAGGCCATCTATTAGAATGTCTGGAAGGCAAACAAGGAGAGGCAGACAGTCAGGAGGCAATAAAAGAGGGCAAGCAGGCTCTGTGTCTGGGGGCAACAGTGCTGGTCGTGGACGCGGTGCATTGTCATCAGCACATGGCCATGGGACACGCTTGTCCTTCTTTTCCGCAGCTGGACATGTTGAGCCACATCATGCCGAAGACTTGGTAGAGTGGATGACCAAGCCCTCCTCCTCCTCCTCATCCTCTCTCACCCAGGCTCAGGGTACTGGCAAAGCAGCTGCCAAAGCGTCCTCTTCCCTGGTATCAATGTCAGACTCATCATCAGTCACTCCTTCCCTAGACCCACCATGTCCTCCTCCTGAGGAGTCCCCCGAACTGTTTGAGCACAGTGTTGGGTACATGCTCCAGGAGGATGCCCAGCGTTTCGAAGGGTCTGATGATGAAACCCAGCTACAGGAAGGCAGTAGGGTGAGAGCAGACAGAGGGGATGCTCAAGAAGGACACCAATCTGGCAGTCATGTTCCAGCAGCTGCAGCATACTGCCAGATTGGCTCCAGTGATGAGGAGGGAGGGGATGATGAGGTCACTGACTCCACGTGGGTGCCTAATAGGAGAGAGGAGGAGGAGGATGAGGAGGAGGCACATCTCCAACGAGACAGGATGCCCTTTGGTGGCCAGCGTAAGGGCAGTACACCGACGGAATCACACCGCAGAGCTCCGCCTGTGCAGGGCGCTGCCTCTGCCCGTCATTCAAAAAGTTCCTTGGTGTGGGCCTTTTTTGAGGCTAGTGCATCAGATCGCACAGCTGCTGTTTGCAACATATGTCTCAAGCGTATATCGCGTGGCCAAAACATCAGCCGCTTGGGTACCACATGCCTGACCAGACATATGTTGACCTGCCATGCAGCTCGTTGGCAAGCCTACCTCAAAGACCCACACCAAAGAACAAAGCGGACCTCTCCTTGCACCGCATCAGCTGGGATCTCCAACCCCACTATAACTTCAGTCCTCTCTGAAACATGCACTGAGAGGAATGAAGGTGTAGAATTAGGTGTGTCACAGCCAAGTACTTGCGGCCACTCTGCTAGCAGTACACCGACGTCCGATTCTAGCAGGCAAATTTCCCTGCCCCAGCTGCTGGACCGTCGAAAGAAGTTCACTCCCAGCCATCCACATGCCCAGCGGTTGAATGCTAGCTTGGCTAAATTGCTAGCGCTTCAACTGCTGCCTTTTCAGTTGGTAGACTCGGCCCCCTTCCGTGAGTTTGTGCAATGTGCGGTTCCTCAGTGGCAGGTTCCCAAACGCCACTTTTTCTCACGGAAGGCTATTCCGGCTCTCTACCGGCATGTGGAAGGCAATGTCTTGGCCTCGCTGGACAGGGCGGTCAGCGGTAAGGTGCATATTACCGCTGACTCATGGTCCAGCAGGCATGGACAGGGACGTTACCTTTCTTTCACGGCCCATTGGGTCACTCTTTTGGCAGCTGGGAAGGATGCAGGACAAGGTGCAGTAGTGTTGGAGGTTGTCCCACCGCCACGCCTCCAAAATGCTACTACTGGTTGTGACACACCTCTCTCCTCCACCCCCTCCTCTTCTTCTTCCTCCATGGCCTCTTCCTGTGGTTTGTCCTATGAACCAGCGGTGCTCCGTAGCCGTTCACGGGGCTACGCAAGTACGCAGGCAAAAAGATGCCATGCCGTGCTTGCGCTGGTGTGTTTGGGGGACAGAAGCCACACTGGGGCAGAGGTCCTGTCTGCTCTGCAGGGCCAGGCCGAGAGGTGGTTGACGCCACGCCAGCTTAAGCCAGGAATGGTGGTTTGCGACAATGGCACCAACCTCCTCTCCGCCCTCCGACAGGGACAACTGACCCATGTGCCCTGTGTGGCTCACGTCCTTAACCTGGTGGTGCAGCAGTTCTTGGGCAGGTACCCGGGCTTACAGGATGTCCTGAGGCAGGCCAGGAAAGTCTGTGTGCATTTCCGCAGATCTTATAATGCCAGTGCTCGCCTGGCTGAGCTGCAAAAGGAGTTGAACCTGCCCAAGAACCGCCTTATATGTGACATGCCCACCAGGTGGAACTCAACGTTGGCTCAGAGGGCCATCAATGAGTACCTGTGCGACTACGGCACCAGGACAGGGTCAGGGGAGCTTGGTTTTTTTTCTCCACGCCAGTGGGGCATGATCAGGGATGCATGCACTGTCCTGGCACCATTTGAGGAGGCCACGAGGATGGTGAGCAGTGACAGTGCATGCATCAGTGACACTGTACCTCTTGTCCACCTGTTGGAGCACACGCTGCGTGGAATAATGGACAGGGCACTTGAGGCAGAACAGAGGCAGGAAGAGGAGGACTTCCTTGCCTCTCAAGGCCCTCTTTACCCAGACAGTGTTCCTTCTGTCCCACCCATCGCACAGGAAGAGGAAGAGGAGGAGGAGGAGGAGGAGGAGGAGGATTGTGTCAGCATGGAGGTGGAGGCTGGCACTCAGCATCATCAGCAGCAGTCTTTTAGGGATGATTTACAGTCCCAAGAAACCAGTGGACTTGTACGTGGCTGGGAGGAGGTGACTGCGGATCATGTCGTCCTTAGTGACCCAGAGGACTCCGGAGCGAATGCCTCAGCAAACCTACGCTGCATGGCCTCCCTGATCCTGCAAAGTCTGCGGAAGGATCCTCGTATTCTTCGGATCAAGGAGAGGGACCATTACTGGCTGGCCACTCTCCTTGATCCACGGTACAAGGGTAAGGTTGCGGACCTTATGTTACCGTCGCAGAGGGAGCAGAGGATGAGACAACTCCGGGAGGCCTTGCAGAAAGGTCTGTGCAACACGTTCCCAGAGACTGGGAGGTTACAAACTCCTGGTCCAGGACAACGAGTTGCTGAGGCTTCGGCCAGTCAAAGAAGGAGCGGTGGGGAAGGTGGCCGTCTGACCGATGCGTTCAGACAATTCTTTAGTCCGCAGCCCCAAAGTATGATTGGTTCCAGCAACCATCGCCAGCGTCTGATAAACATGGTGCAGGAATATCTAGGGGCAAGGTCAGACTTGGACACCTTCCCCACCGAAAATCCTCTGGCTTACTGGGTCTTGAGGATGGATCACTGGCCAGAGCTTGCACAGTATGCAATTGAGCTACTGGCCTGTCCTGCATCCAGCGTTCTTTCGGAACGCACATTCAGTGCTGCTGGAGGATTTGTCACGGATCACAGGGTGCGCCTGTCCACCGACTCGGTTGATCGACTGACTTTCATCAAGATGAACCAGTCTTGGATCACCACCAGCTACCACACACCTGATGCTGATATAACAGACTAATTGATTTTAACATGTCACGTCCCTTCAAGACTGATGCTGATGCTGAGTGCCTGTGCTGTTATGTTGACTGGCTATCCTCCTCCTCCGAGTCCTCAATGATACGATTGATGATGATAGCTTGGAAGATCATTTTTGTTTATGGGTGCCGCCACCAGTGGCTAAGGCCCAATTTTTCAGCCCCTGTTTTACAGGGGCGTGTACTTACAATTTTTTTAGCAATAATTTGCCATAGGGCTCATTGCTGTGCTCCAAGTACAGTATCTGTGAGGGGTTGTAGTGTTGTGCCACCAGTGCCTAAGGCCCAATTTTTCAGCCCCTGTTTAACAGGGGCGTGTCATTACAATTTTTGAAGCAATACTTTGCAACAGGGCTCATTGCTGTGCTCCAAGTACAGTATCTGTGAGGGGTTGTAGTGTTGTGCCACCAGTGCCTAAGGCCCAATTTTTCAGCCCCTGTTCAACAGGGGCATGCAATTACAATTCTTGATGTAATAATTCACAGCAGGGCCCATTCCTGCACCCACCAAGAGTAAGTCTGAGGGCTTACAGTGTTGTGGCAACGCCACCACCACCACCACCACGAAAGGCCCAATTTTTCAGCCACTGTTCAAAAGGGGCATGTAATTACAATTCTTGATCTAATAATTCACAGCAGGGCCCATTCCTGCACCCACCAAGAGTAACTCTGAGGGCTTACAGTGTTGTGGCAACACCACCACCACCACCACCACCACGAAAAGCCCAATTTTTCAGCCCCTGTTCAACAGGGGCATGCAATTACAATTCTTGATCTAATAATTCACAGCAGGGCCCATTGCTGCACCCACCAAGAGTAACTGTCAGGGCTTACAGTGTTGTGGCACCAGCACCACCATCAAAGCCCCAATTTTTACTACCACTGTTCAACAATTATATGTAATTAAAATTCCTGATATAATAGTTGACAGCAGGGCGTTCCAGCACCAACCAAGAGTAACTGTGAGTGCTTACAGTGTTGTGCCAACACCAACAACTAAGGGGCCTATTTCTGCAGAGTATATACGGCAGGTCCCTACTTTCAAACATCCAACTTACAAACGACTCCTACTTGCAAACGAAAGAAGACAACAGGAAGTGAGAGGAAATCTACCCCTAGGAAGGAAAATTCTCTCCTGTAAGAATAAATATGGGAGAAAGGTGTCTCCTCTGTACTGATGCTTTATCAGCAATCCTTGTTTCAAGAAAAACACCACATTTCAAAAACAGTTGTCATTGGGACGGAAAGTGAGGTGAAATGTTCTGAACAGGGGCACAGACAGCAAAACAAATGTTACAGGGGTGATAACCCTTACCTATGTTTCCCAAAAAGTTTAAAAATAGATTTTTGGGCTGGAGCTACAGTTCAACAATGTACCTGTTCAAAATTACAAACACATTCTACATAAGAACAAACCTACAGTCCCTGTCTTGTATGCACCGCCTGTATACGGCTGTTCAGAGTATATAGGGCCTTTTTTATTTTATGTGCGGGGTTCCCCTTAATATCCATACAAGACCCAAAGGGGCTGGTAATGGGCTGGGGTAGGGGGGGGGGGGTCATGGGGTAGCTATGCCATTTTTCTTAAAGATTTTCATCCATATTACCGGGACCAGACATTACATTAAAGCCGCAAGAAGTTTTAAATGGCTTTTTTTTCCTTTAGAAGTGTCATTTTGTGCAGGGACAGTTCTAGACACGGGAAACACGTGGCACTTCACAGGCATACTTTAGACACCCCCCAGGTACGATATTTAAAGGAATATTTGACTTTTTTTTTTCACTTTATGCATCATTAAAATGACTGCTCCCGAAAAACGACCGTTTTTAAAACTTCTTTTTGCATTGATACATGTCCCCTGGTGCAGAACCCGGGTTCCCAAACCCTTTTTAGGACAATAACATGCATAATAGTTGTTATAATTAGCACTTTAGAATTCGAACGTTCGCATCCATTGTATTTAATAGGGTTCTAATGTTCGTACGAACTTTCGGTCCGTTCGCGGGTTCTGGTGCGAACCGAACCCGGGGGTGTTCGGCTCATCACTAATATATATATATATATAAAATAAAGCATTGGTTCATAAAACGACAAACATATTTCTGTGCAATGTTGTGTAATCGACATATGTTCTGTTATATGTAATTTTAATAAACTGCTGTATTTATGCTTGTTTATATGACATTATAGATTACTTCTGCCTTTCTGATGAAGCTGGGTGTGAAAACAGTTAAAGAAGTTTGTAGGCAGCTCCATGTCTGTTACCATTTATAACACAGAATATTTGTATTGAACATAGAGAGGTTTTTTACAGCGTATCTATGTAATGATGTGATGTACAAATGAGGAGGTTGTTTTCAGAGGTATTAGACTTACTGTATGTATTTGTCAAGCGAGTGGGTACAGTACTCTCTAAATAGATGCAATAAAAGCATAATGTTTTAAATTTTATACCGACATACATAATTACATGTGTATATAAAGATTAACAGAGCAAATAAAATCAAGGATGAAACAATTATTTTTATCTGTTAAACATAATTTGTTTTAGCATAAAATATATCTTCCTCTGCCAATCACAATGACAATCCCTTAGTATATAGTGAAAATTCAGTTTGTCCTCTCTTTTTATATGGAACAATACAGTAGCTGTTTTTTCCAAAGAAAACACCTTTTTAGGGATTTTGAGAATTTCTCCAAGGGTCATAATAGCAATTATATCCATATCCTTACTGTAAATATACAGCACAGTGTTAGTGGTCAGGGTCAAACAATCTTAACCTGGGATTTAAAATAATTTCCTTGCATACTATTCTGCTGAGATTATATTTTTCTTTGTCTGTATAATCACTGAGCAAGCATACACATTGCAAATCACTTCTTTAGCACAGAATGGCTGATAATTCTGCAATACGTGTCACAGACTAATCTACAACCAGTCTATCATTTGAGCATTGGACAAGTCTGTCCTTTCAGGTATAGTTATTTTATTATTTTACTAACAACAATAATCTATACACATCCACTACTTTTTGGCCCTGTAATCTATTTTTCATCATATAATTTCTTATTGTGTTGTTCTGCCTTCTTGTAACCTTCTCTATGAGCTCCCAAACCCTTTGGATCGAAGTTTTGTGGTTTATTAAAAGTGGACCTGAATTCAAAATTTGTTCTAATATTTTTTGGGAGGCATTAGGAATTGTAGATAGGCATAACTTTTCAAGTTTTTCCAAATGTACAGAAGTGACAGGGCTGTGAGGAGAGGGACAGAGGCCTGTGCCATAGAAGGCTGGCACAGTGCTGGATCGAGATAAGTATGTAAGGGGGGTGGGGGTAATACAACTAATAGGGCTTTTTTTACCTTATTGCAGAGAATGCATCAGTGGCAGCCCGTTTATAAGGGGTGCAGGGGTGCTGCCCTCCTAATCCATGCACCCGGCCCCTAATCTACATGCAGGGCTCCGGACGCATGGATTTCAAATGGAGTTTATTATTTTTTTGGAAGCACATGATTAGAGCCTGAGGCTCTAATTGGCTTCAAAAAAGGGTGGGTTCGGGGCGCAGAACACTGCGCCCCGAGCCCACCCAGTTGTGTGACAATAGCAAATTAATATTCGCTATTGTCTTCCTGATTCTCCTCCTGGCTAATTAGGAAGCTAATCAGGAAGCAGGTCCCAAGACCTGTTTGGCCAGGGAGTCTTAGGACTCCCTGGCCAATCGTGTCTCAGTCAGGACACACTTCCTGTTCCTGGTGCAAGCCTGTGGCCAGGGAGGGCGGGAGCTGGCATCTGGAAGCTGGAGCGAGCATGGAGGCCAGGCAGGAGCTGCGGGCCAGCTCACTGGTGCCGGTCCTGGTGGAGCAGATGGTGAATGACACGTGGTAACTATGAGCTGCGGGGAGAAGTTGAACAGCCGGATCCTCCTGGACTGCTGGAAGAAGTGAGCACACCCCGTCCATACACTGTAATCTCATTGCCACATTCCTGCCCGTCTCCCGTAGGCGGGGGGGAGGCATTGCGTTAGTTTTCCACCCCCCCCAAATATTGAGCACCGGCTGCCACTGGAATGCCTTACAGTAAAAAATGTCCTGTCTTTAGGACCACTTTACTTGAGAGTCTATAGAATCCCTCATTGCTCCTCCCCTGGCTGCTACATAAAAGATTATGTAGAAAGATGAAGAAAGGGGCAGAAGTGCTGAGCCAGTACAGAGAGTGATTAGACACTGCCAGAAGAGGATAGGGTTATGATGTGGGACATTATAAAGGGAGCTGTGCCAGGGAATTTCTCAAGCAGTCTAATTCTCTTACACATTTACCCTAGGTTCACACCTATGCATTTTTTAGTGCATTTTACAGTTTGTAGAAACGCACTACAGTCCATTTAACATGGTTTCCTATGGTGCAGGTTTACATCTGTGAATTTTTCAGCCAGTGCGGTTTTGGAAAGGGTCTGGGACTTTTTTTCCCGCTGCAGATTGCGTTTTGCATGCAATAGACTTCACACCAAAAACAAAAGTGCTGCGTTTTTGATGTATTTTAACATGCGTTTTTTCATGATTTTTTTATTGCCGGCAATTTTTTTTTTACGTTCAGCTGTCTATGGGGAACCCCACTGATGGTTGATGACTCATTGGTTGTTAGGGATGCGGCGGCCTTCTCCTTATCAACCAGCTATACACAATTAGTTTTAGAAAGAAAAAAAAACGCATCAAAAATACATGTTCAAAAACTAAAACACACCGCAAAGTGCACCTAAAAAACTGGCAATAAAAAAATCACGAAAAAACTGCACCAAAGCACCTTGTCTCCATGTTGATGGGAACAACTGCCTCTTCACCACAACCCTGGCTGGTGGTTGTGGGGGTCTGCGGGTGGAAGGCTTATTGGAATCAGGAAGCCCCCTTTAACAAGGGGTCCCCCAGATCCTGACCCCTCCTATGTGAATGAGTATAGTACCCCTTCACGCTGTTTTTTCACAGATTTTTGTTATTGCTGGCAATTCATTATTTTTTACATTAAGCTGTCAATGGGGAACCCCGCTGATGGCTGATGACTTATCGGTTATTAAGGATGCGGCGGCCGGCCTCTTGTCCCGCTCCTTAACAACCAGCTATACACACACTTACCGTATATACTCGAGTATAAGCCGAGTTTTTCAGCACATTTTTTTGTGCTGAAAATTCTCCCTCGGCTTATACTCGAGTCTGTGTCATCTTCAACTTTGTGCGCCTGATCCGAGCCAGCCGTAGGTTCCCTGGACCTCAAACTTGGCACACATGTAGCCCCACTCTTCCTATACAAGTGTGCTAAGTTTGTTGTCCAGAGCACCAATTTTTCAAAGCCGGGCACCCCTTCCATAGTCTCCGATGTTAAAAGTCAGTCTAGTCACACAGCGCCGGAGATCAGGTAGGGAGATTGGGCACAGTGAGGCATGGACACAGTGAGACATGGGCACAGTGACAGTGAGGCATGGGCACAGTGAGGCATGGCCACAGTAAGGCACAGTGAGGCATGGACACAGTGAGGCACAGTGAGGCATGCACATGGACACAGTGAGGCAAAGTGAGGCATGCAAATGGACACCCTAGGCTTATACTCGAGTCAATATGTTTTCCCATTTTTTTGTGGTAAAATTAGGTGCCTCGGCTTATATTCGGGTCAGCTTATACTCGAGTATATACGGTAGTTAATTTTTATTTTTTTTAAATATGCAAACTGCAAAACGCGCCTGAAAACCGCATCAACTGCAAATGCATAGATGTGAATCTAAGTTTAAAAGCACAGTGCAAGTGAATAAAAAAAAAATATAGAAAGAAAAAATGCTGTAAAAAAGCTCCCATATTTTCTGTGCTTTTATCTGCAACTTTCTAAAGCAGAGTTCCAATCATTTTTAAGTTTATTAACCACTTTAAAACCAGCCGCTGCAGTTGCACTGCAGCAGGTTGGCTCCCCTGCACGAACCGCCGTCATTGTAGGAGGAATAGGGGGCACGTGTGCGTGCACGCCCGCAGCGCGACGCCGGAGCTGAAGCGTGTGGCCAGTGTCCACCGGCCACCCGCGATCACTCCACAGAGAGACAGAATAGGGATCTGTCAATGTAAACAGACAGATCTCCGTTCTGTCAGGAGAGTAGAGAGAGATCTGCTGTTCTTGGTGATCAGGAACAACGATCTCTCTCCTCCTCAAGGCAGTACACTCCCCCCACAGTTAGAAACACCTCCTTAGGAAACACTTAACTCCTTGATCGCCCCCTAGAGTTAACCCCTTCCCTGTCAGTAACATTTATACAGTAATCAGTAGCTATTTTTAGCACTGGTCGCAGTATAAATGTCAGTGGTCCCAAAAAAGTGTCAAATAGTCCGATCTGTCTGCCGCAATGTCACAGTCCCCATAAAAATTGCTGATCACCGCCATCCTAGTAAAAAATAATAATAATAATAAAAATTCCATAAATCTATCCCCTATTTTGTTGATGCTATAACTTTTGTGCAAACCAATCAATATACGCTTATTGCAAATTTTACATATTGGCCTAAACTGATGAAGACATTGGTTTTATTTTTTTATTTGGGGATATTTATTATAGCAAAAAGTAAAAAAATATTATTTTAAAAAATAATATTTTTTTTTCAAAATCATTGATCTTTTTTTGTTTATACCACCAAAAGAAAGCTCTATTTGTGGGGAAAAAAATACATATATTTTGTTTGGGTACAGCGTTGCATGACTGCGAAATTGTCAGTTAAAGCGACGCAGTGCCATATCGCAAAAAATGGCCTGGTCAGGAAGGGGGCTAATCCTTCTGGTCCTTAATGCCCTGTACACACGATCGGAGTATCCGATGGTCTAAAATCCAATGGAATTTTTCATCGGAATTCCGTTCAAGCTGTCTTGCATATGCACTGACAGACTAAATTCCGACCGTCCAAAACGCGGTGACGTAAAACACTCTGATGAGCCGAGAAAGATGAAGTTCAATGCTTCCGAGCATGCGTCGACTGGATTCTGAGCATGCGTGGGTTTTTTCTCCGTCGTAATTCCACACAGACAATAGGAATTTCCTATAGTTTTTTTTTTCCATCGGACAAATTTAAAACATGTTCTATTTCTAAACACCGATGGAAAAAAGTCAGATGGGGCCCACACACGATCGGAATTTCCGATGAAACAAGTCCATCGGACTTTTTTCATCAGAAATTCCAATCGTGTGTACAAGGCATAAGTAGTTAAAAGTCAGCAGCTACAAAAAGTGTAGCTGCTGACTTTTAATAAACAGACACTAACCTGT
This sequence comes from Rana muscosa, assembly GCA_029206835.1. Classification (NCBI taxonomy): domain Eukaryota; kingdom Metazoa; phylum Chordata; class Amphibia; order Anura; family Ranidae; genus Rana; species Rana muscosa. The sequence goes on from CM055116.1 coordinate 373,377,786, forward strand.
CCCGCAATCCAGCGATGTGGCCACCTGAAGCCTCGCTCCTCTTCCTTTCCTCTCCGCGGTGCCGGAATTGCAAGTGTTAGCACCCGGCTGTGACAGCTTGCATCTTCACAGCGGCCGCGCAATCTTCTAGGGCCTGTGACGTGTCCCAGAAGATTGCAGTGAGGGAGGGGGAGGGGAGGAGTTGCCTAGGCAGCAAGAACGGAAGTGGGAGCTGGGTACCTGTCTTAACTAGGTACCCGCCCCCCCAAAAAAAATTACATGCCAAATGTGGCATGTAAGGGGGCGAGTGTGAGGATTCCTTACTTCCCAGAGATGATGCCATACAGTAGATGCCAATCCTTAACAAACAGCTCATTAGCCTTCTATTGTGGACAGCCTTAAAGAGACATCTTCACATGCACCATCTTACAGAAGGGCATCAACAACTGTCGGCTAACCTTGGCAATTAGATGCCGGGTACTTTAGCCACCACCAGGGGTACTCCTTTGCAAGTAGTGCATATACCCACCTGCATGCGTAGAGTACACCCAGGAACATTGTTTGAGTAGCTATTGCTAGGGATTACAGTAAGGTTTCCTGTATGCCATTCATTCTTTCATGGTTGGTGCTATTCTTACAGATATTGTGTAGACTAGTGTAATAGTGCTTAGCCTTATTGTGGCACAAGTTAATGGTCATAGGTGAGGCTAACCTGCCCGCTTGTTAAACTAACATATTATGTTGTCATGTTTATTTGTTCTATGCATTGCAATCACTTACATTTCGATAATACATTCACCTTATTAATCCTCAAGTTGCTTGTGGTCTACTTTCTGTGCATTAATATAGAGAGGTAGAATATTGTGTGGCCTTCAACCTATAACCAGGTGTGTCAGTGGGGACCGAGCAGCTTTAAGCCCCTTTCACACGGGCGGACCTGTCAGTTTATTAGGCGGACCTGAACGGACCTGAGCGGACCTGAAAGGACGCTCCGTGCACCTCTATGGAGCGACGGATGTCAGCGGTGATATGTCCGCTGACATCCGACCCGCTCCGAAACCCTATTTTCCATCCGTCTGGCGGATCGGATGAAAACGGACTCTACAGTCTGTCTTCATCCGATCCCCCATAGAGGAGAATGGCGCTCTGACAGGTCGGTCCCTGCACACTGTACAGAGACCGACCTGTCATCTGCCTGCTCAGCCGGGATCGTCGGAGCGCATATACGGACACGTCTGTGTGTAAGGGCCCTTAAGAGTCAAGAATAGAGGACCCTACAAACCAAGTGGCTCTTCCAGAGGTAGTACTACAGTATTATTGCACCATTTGTGTTTAGTTTGTGCTTCAGGTTAGTACATACAAACATCTGCATGCATTTGTAAAATTTCACAGTTTTAATGACAGTTACCATATACTTATGACAATTTTTTTTGTTTCTTTATTCCTTCTTTTGCTATGTTTGGAAAATTTTAGATTTTGCTTGCGTGCTTGTTTCTTCTGGAGTTCTAGACAAGAAGCATTCCCAGGCATGTACTGTGATGAGATTGTTCCACTAGTGATTTTGAAACCAGCTTAAAAGGAAGGAAATAAAACAGATGTGTTTTAGCAGCCGTATAAAGAAAAAACTGTCTTATGTTTGGATCATAAGCATAGCTTTCTCAGATACTGTAAGTATTTCCAGGATAAAATGGTAAACGTTATTTTAAAAGGAAGTATACAGAATAAAGGTCAGTGATAAGAGCATAATATATTGAATTGCTCATTTACGGATGATAATTAAAGAGTGGAATTATCAGTTATGAACTAGCCTGGATTCCACCAAACATTTTCCATGATCTAGCTACATTATCATTTGTTACTGTCCTTGTGGCTAAAGGGGAACTAAAAAATCTACTGTATTTTTGCAATTCTTTTTTATTTAATATTTTAGCAAATGCCTTGTTATTAGCTAGTAAGTAGAAATTTTGTTGACCGACCAGCTTATATATTAACCTAAAAAAATATTACAATGCAAAGTGCAATTTCATAACTGAAAGCAATCCACCAACAACATGACTATATAAAACATGCAAACCCATGTTTGATTGCTATGGGTTGTAAGCTTGACTCACGAAAATACAATCCTTTGCGTTGCATTACTACACGTTGCCATTATAAAAAGGCTGCTAACATCAAAATGAACAGAAAAATGCACTTGACCTTTTTTTACAATGCAGTACATCACACTGTGTGGTATGATAGGTGCATTGGCCTCTACTGTAAAATGCGTTGGGATGGCATTGACAATAAATGGTACCACAATTCATTACAGTTGACCAGATGCGTTGCTGGATTTAATACTGTGTGGTATTTGGATCATGGCCATGGTTTTGTCCTAATAGATTTGTCATATGCAATGCTGCAATAGGTTAATGGGAAATCTTGAACCATAGCAGACAATTAAATTAATTTGGGACACAGAAGCACAGAGAGCCCTAAACTGTCTGACTTCACAGTGATGCAGGTAGCAATAGTGTTTGCAAAATACATTTGGAGAAAATGTATGTATTTATAGTTTGGGACTGCTCTAAAAAGTTAAGGGGCGGGGGGGGCTAGCCCTACAGATGGAGGAGGAAAAAAAGCATTCAAAGTCCATGTTTTTTTTGCACAATTCCTATTCTTCATCAGATTATCGGTAGGCCTGGATAAAGAGGAAGGTTTTTAAACCCTTCCTGAAACTCAAGAGAGAGGGTAAGGACCTTAGAGACGCTGGAATGGAGTTCCACAGCTCATTACCCTTTGTAACCAGGCGTCTGTTACCAGTAGATTGTAGTCTGCTAATTGTCGGTTCTGTGAGAAGTAAGTTGGCCGATCGGAGTGATCTTGACGGTACATGCTGAGCCTATTCAGACAGATAAATTGGGCCCAGTTTCCAGTATGCCCTATACATGTAGCACATTGCCTTAAATAGTACTCGCTTGGTGATAGGAAGCCAGTGCAGTTTTTCCAGCACAGGAGTGATGTGATCTGTTCTGGCGCAAACGGAGTCCAGGAGAGCAGCTTGATTCTGGGTTACTTGCAATTTTCTTTGCCACTTCAGTGGAAGTCCGAGAAAAAAGATGTTGGAGCTATCCAACCGGGGATGCACAAGGCCCTGTACAAGAGTTAGCTGGTTTTGGTGCGAAAACTGATCTTTAATCTTCCGGAGTCTCTGTATATAGAAGTTGGAGTTTTTGATACAGGGTTTTGCATGAGGTATAAATGACAGGCAGGGATCAAAGATGATACCTAGGTTCCTGACCTGTTTTTTCGGCGTTGGGATGGGGCAAAATGAAATGGGCCAGGCCGAGAAAAAATTGGTGGTTGATTGAGGGCCCACCAGCATCACCTCTGTCTTTGCTTCATTGAGGCCTAGCTTGTTGTCGGCCATCCATTTTTGTATGTGAAGGAGTCCATTTCTCAGTTGTAAGTGCATATTTGGCCCATCGTCAGCATCAGCCAGGATGTGTCATCTGCGTAGATCTGGCATGCTAGCTTGTGTGTAGAAATGATGTCAGCGAGCGCGCACATATAGCAGTTGAATAGCAGGGGCGACAATGCCGATCCCTGTGGGACTCCATAGAGAAGGGGTTGAATTGGCGAGCTGCATGCGTTCATCCGCACTTGATGGGTCCAGTCCATGAAAAAGGAGATAATCCAGCGGAGGACAGTGTCACTACATCCAAAAAGATATTTCTTGCGGTCTTCCAGAATTTGATGGTCGATAGTGTCGAAGGCTGCGGAGAGGTCAAGCAGCACCAAGACTGCCGACCCCCCTGCATATCAAGTGTGGAGAGTTCAGTGCCACGTCCCGGCCTAAATTCCGACTGAGAGTCATGGAACAGGTCGTTACCCTCGAAGAAGCTTTGCATTTGTTGAAAGACGACCTGCTCCAGGATCTTCTCTAAAAAGGGAAGAAGAGATATAGGTCTGAAATTAGTGAGCAAAGAAGGGTCGAGTGTGCTCTTCTTCAACAGGGGGGAGACAATGGCATGCTTCAGTCGTGTTGGAACGGCCCCTATTTTTAAAAATAGGTTCACTATCCTTGTAATTTCTGATGCCAATGTATCTACATTTTTCTTCATAAACTATGCGGGAGAGATGTCATTCGGAAAGCTAGACGGTTTAAGCTTGGACATAATTTTGGATATCTCTGTCATTCAGGTGGATGCAAATGAGCTAAGAGCTGGGGGAACTCTTATTAGTACCGGAGAGTCAAAGTCATCAGGCAAGATTTTGTCCTGGTTACAGATTTTTTAAATTTTTCCATAGACAATCTTAGAATAATTTTTTTGGGGTTCAAATATGTCCCTAACCAATGTGAATAGTTCCCGAGGCTTGTTCGAGGCTTGCATTATTTGTTTGTTGTAATAGGATCTTTTATGGCGTTTTACAGCCTTTGTGTAGCCTCGACAACGGACCCGATAAGCCATTTTGTCCCGGGGAAGTTTTGATTTAAGCCACTTTCTTTCCAATATTCGTCTTTTATTCTTAAGTAAGTTGAGACTAGGGGCGTACCAAGGGCTTGACTTAGATAGTCGTGGGCTCCTATTTGCTGTTGTCAATGGGGCCAGGATGTCCAGACTTGCCTTTATACTTAAAGGGGTTGTAAAGGTTCGTTTTTAATTTTCTAAATAGGTTCCTTTAAGCTAGTGTATTGTTGGTTCACTTACCTTTTCCTTTGATTTACCTTCTAAATGTTTTTTTTCTTTGTCTGAATTTCTCACTTCCTGTTTCTCCTCACTAAACTTCACACCATCATCCGAGTGGTGTGGAGTCAGCCAGAACAGCTTACTGAACAGCTTACTGAGGAGGAACAGGAAGTGAGAAATCCAGACAAAGAAAACAAAGAAAAAAAATATTTAGAAGGGAAATCTAAGGAAAAGGTAAGTGAACCAACAATGCACTAGCTTAAAGGAACCTATTTAGAAAATAAAAAACGAACCTTTACAACCTCTTTAACTCAAATTCATCTAGGGATATTTCCAGCCTTTCAATCTCGGTTTCTAAAACCGGAATTCTGATTTCTTCTACTGTTATATTTGCTAGTTTACGAAATGGAGCAGATTTTGTCATAGGATTTCCTTTGGGCATTTTTTTTGGTGCAAAAGCCAAGAGGTTGAAGGTGACCAGACGATGGTCTGACCACCCCACCTCATGTGCTTTAACATTGAAAGCTTCCATGCCATGAGTAAAAAGGGCATCTAGCATATGGCCATTTATGTGTGTGATCATGGTGGATGCCAGGGTAAAGTGGAGGCCATCTAAGTCACCTATAAGATCCTGGAAGTCACAGCTTGTGTCATCCTCCAGCCACATATTCATGTCTCCCAGGAGTATGACACAATCCGATTGTAGACACAGGGACATCATTAGTTCTGAGCATGGAAAGTCCCTGCTGGGCCAGGTTGGATGATAGACAGTGTCAAATACAAATTTAGAAGAGTCACTTACTTTACACCTGATCACCAGGTGTTCAAATTAATTAAACTCAGGTGTTTTTAGCTCAGTGCAATCCAAACAGTCATCATGAATCACATAAACCCCTCCTCCCCTCTTGTATTCTCTGTTTTTGACAAAAATCTTAAAATTTTCGACGAAGTATTTCTTTTAAAACTGACTTATAATTCACATTAAATCAAGTCTCTGTGATTCCTAAAATGTGAAATTTCTCTGACTCTAGCATGTCAAAAATTTCCGAGCAATGCTTAGTGGCTGAGCGGGCATTTATGAAGGCGGCCTTTAAAGTCTCAAAGGTAGGTGATTTCACGAGGTGCTTTTCGGCTGTTTGTCCCATTTCTTATGTTCCAGGGGGCACCAGATTTTATTTTCGATGCAGTTAAGTTGAGTGTCTCTTAATATTGTAGTATATTGATTATTGAGTGAAATAAGCATCGACCTCGAGTAGATTAACCGGTGTACGGTGCTTATGTCCCCAGCAGAAAATTTTCCTGTGCTGTATCCAAAGGTTTGTGGCCCGTCTGCCCTGACCACCCTGACGGGCACTGACGGGCTTGCCTCTGGCGCGCCCGCCGTGCGCCCCCTCGATGCGGGGGCGCCATAATGTTTATAGCAAGTTCCGGTGGTGAGGGGCATGGCCAAGTCGCACGTCATCTTGCGCTGGTTGCCAGGCAGAGGGACGCTGGATGGACTGGCTATGCTATGCAAAGCAGCAAGGTGGAAGCTGTTAACACAGTCTTTAGAGGATGATTCAGCAGTGCAGCAGCAAGCAGGTGGAAGCTGTTAACACAGTCTTGAGAGAAGAGTTCAGCAGTGCAGCAGCAAGCAGGTGGAAGCTGTTAACACAGTCTTGAGAGGAGAGTTCAGCAGTGCAGGGATGAAGAGGTGAGACACACAGGGGGCCACCCTGGGCTCAGTCCAGAATCTCAGGTCTGTAGTTTATGCTCGGCACGGGGGTGCCATGATGTTTATAGCAAGTCCCGGTGGTGAGGGGGCATGGCCAAGTCACACGTCATGTCGCGCTGGTTGCCAGGCAGCGGGACGCTGGGTGAACTGTCTACGCTATGCAAAGCAGCAAGGTGGAAGCTGCTAACACAGTCTTTAGAGGAGAGTTCAGCAGTGCAGCAGCAAGCAGGTGGAAGCTGTTAACACAGTCTTGAGAGGAGAGTTCAGCAGTGCAGGGATGAAGAGGTAAGAGACACAGGGGGCCACCCTGGGCTCAGTCCAGAATCACAGGTCTGTAGTTTATATTCTATTGACTTTTCTTGCAGCAGCTTGGCAGTGCATGCCATTGCTGAGCCTGTTATCTACTAGGAACACCAGATCCTTTTCCATCCTAGATTCCCCCAGCAGTTCATCCCCTAGTGAGTAGATTGCATTCATATTTTGGGCACCCATGTGCATTATTTTACATTTTTCCACATTAAAATTAATTTGCCATGTAGTTGCCCACTCCATTAATTTGTTCAGATCTTCTTCCAAGGTTTTCACATCCTGCGGAGAACTCATTGCCCTGCTTAGCTTATTATCGTCCGCAAATACTGAGCTTGAGCTGTTTATAGCATCCTCCAGGTCGTTTATGAATAAATAAAATAGGATTTGTCCCAGGAGAGAACCCTGGGGAACCCCACTTTCTACACCGGACCATTCTAAAGTACTCCCTATTTATCACTTCCCTCTGAACTCACCCCTGCAGCCAATTTTTAATCCATGTACTGACCATTTGGTCCATGCTGACAGACCTTAGTTGTACAATAAACGTTTATGGGGAACTGTATCAAATGCCTTTGCAAAATCCAGATACACCATGTCTACAGGCCTTCCTTTATCTAGATGGCAGCTCACCTCCTCATAGAAGGTTAATAGATTGGTTTGGAATGATTCTTCATGAATCCATGCTGATTACTGCTAATGATACCATTTTCTTTACTAAAATCTTATCATCCCCTCCAAGAGCTTGCAAACTATTGACATTAGGCTAACTGGTCTATAATTCCCAGGGCTATATCTTGGCCTTTTTTAAATATTGGTGCTACATTGGCCTTTCTCCAATCTGCTGGTACCATACCAGTCAGTAGACTGTTCATAAAAATTTGGAACAATGGTCTGGCAATTACTTGACTGAGTTCCTTTAGGACCCTCGAGTCCAGGTCGCCTGGTCCTGGTGACTTACTAATGTTACGGTTTTCAAGTCTATTTCTAATTCTATTCTCTGTTAGCCATGAGGGTGCTTCCTGTGACATGTCATGAGGATAAACATTGCAGTATTGGTTACTGAAGCCCCCCGTTTCCCTCGCGAAGACTGAGGAGAAGAATAAATTCAATACCTTTTCCATCTCTCCATCCTTAGTAACCAGATTTCCTTCATCATTCTTTATGGGGACAATATGATCTGACCTACCTCTTTTATTATTTATATACTTAAATAATTTCTTGGGATTTTTTTTACTCTCCTCCACTATGTGCCTTTCGTGTTCTATATTAGCCGTACTGATTGCAGCCTTACTTTTCTTGTTGCATTCTTTGTAAAGTTGGAATGCTGATGATGACCCCTCAGCCTTGTATTTTTTGAAGGCCTTCTCCTTTGCTTTTATATGCATTTTTACGTAGCTAAGCCACCCAGAACTTTTATAAGCTCTTTTAATTCATTTCCCATTGGAATGCACTGGCTAATACCCTTATTTAATATGCTCTTAAAGCACACCCATTTTTCTTCCGTGTTCTTTGTTCCTAGGATTTTATCCCATTTAATATCTTCTAGCAAGGAGCATAGTTTATGGAAGTTGGCTCTTTTGAAATTCAGTGTCTTTGTATTCCCCTTATGTTTCCTATTTGTTTGATTTATACTGAAACGAATTGACCTGTTTCCTAAATTGCCTCGTATTTCTACATCCGCGATCAGGTCTGCATTGTTAGTAATTAGTAGGTCTAGTAACGCATTGTTCCTTGTTGGTGCATTCACCATCTGACCCATGAAATAGTCCTGTAAGATATTTAGGAAATGATGAGCCTTAGCCGAATGCGTTGTTCCTTCCACCCAGTCTATGTTTGGAAATTAAAATCCCCCATTATAATTATTATTAAGGTACTTACATAGCGCCGTCATCTTTACGCAGCGCTTTACATATACATTGTACATTCACATTGGTCCATAGCCTCAAGGAGCTTACAATCGAAGGTCCCTAAATCACATTCATATACTAGGGCCAATTTAAACAGAAGCCAATTAACCTACCAGCATGTCTTTGGAGTGTGGGAGGAAACCAGAGTACCCGGAGGAAACCTACTCAGGCACAGGGAGAACATGAAAACTTCAGGCAGGTAGTGTCGTGGTTGGGATTCGAACCAGCAACCCTTTTTACTGCTAGGCGAGAGTGCTACCCACGACACCACTGTGCTTCCCATAATAATGATAATTATAATGACGATTCCCATCCTTGCCGCTATTCCAAACTGTGATAGGAGGTCCACCTCCCCCTCCTCCCTCTGGTTAGGGGGCCTATAGCATACTCCCAGGATTACTTTCCCCTTGGTTTCCTCCCTTTGCAGCTCTACTCATAAGGATTCCACCTCTTCCCTTGCTCCATTAGTGATGTCGTCCCTCGCATTCACTTGTACATCATTTCTGATATACAGGCCTACCCCTCCCCCTTTTTTTACCCTCCCTATCCCTGCGATATAGGGAATACCCTTGATGGTTGCCAGCCAATCATTACAGCTGTTGAACCAAGTCTCTGAAATGCCCACAAAATCTAAATTCTCCTCATACAATAGCAGCTCTAGTTCTCCCATCTTGTCTGCCAGACTCCTGCCATTGGTGAACAAGCCACGTAGTTTTTTCTGGTCGCATATATCCTTTTGGGTGTTCTGAGGTTGCAAATAGGACTTGTTACTATACTTACCTCTGGTTTAGGTGCTTTAGTCAACCTACCACTAATGCCCCCAAAGTGTTCTAATTTGCTCTCATAGGGCGTTGTCTCTTCTTCCCAAGTAACTACATCCAGTAATCTACAGGGACTTTGGGAACCTCCAACATAGCAAGCAAAAAATTAAGCAGTAAACAATCATATTCACAACCATTTTCTCCAACCACTTTTTTGAGCATCCCCTTTAGCGTTTTGTTAAACCATTGACCATTGCACTAACCCATCAGTTTGTTTAGTGCTTATTTTTTATATATAAATGGGGTGTCTTTATCAGTAAGGATCTCAGATCGGAGTGTTTTTCTCATGCACATATGAAACAACTCAAATGCGATTACCTTGAATGAGGTATTTCTTAAAGGGATTGCCTCTGTATACTTGGCGGCTTAGTCAGAATCACTAATGTGTACTGATGTCCCCTAGCTAATTGGCCCATCAAAACCATGGCTATACAAAGGGTAATTCAATAATCGCAAGTGGTACCAGCAGGCTTCGAAAATAGTGTGCTGAGTAGTTATTTGACAATTTGGGCTATACTCACATAAGTCTTTGTTTTTCTTGGTTTACCCTATGCCAATAAAATTATTGCAAAATTGTTTTTGAGTTTTAGCCACCCAAAGATAACCCCCATGCTCATGAGCAAAAGCCAAATATAAAACTATGCAAATGCCACAAAGTATCCCTCTTACAATACGCCAAACAGTACAGAGAAAAGCCTCAAACCTTCTGGCAGAAAGTCATTTGGAGTGATGAGACCAAAATAAAGCTTTTCGGCCAAAACCATAAGTGCTACATTTGGAGAGGAGTCAACAAGGCCTATGATGAAAAGTATACCATTCCTACTGTGAAACGAGGAGGTGGATTGCTGATGTTTTGGGGATGTGTGAGCTACAAAGGCACAGGAAATGTGGTCAAAATTGATGGCAAGATGAATGCAGTATGTTTTCAAAAATTACTGGAGGAAGATTTGAATTCATCAGCCAGGAAGCTGCGCATGGGACGTACTTGCACATTCCACCATGACAATGATCCAAAACACAAGGCCAAGTCGACCTGTCATTGGCTACAGCAGAATAAAGTGAATGTTCTTGAGTGGTCATCTCAGTCTCCAGACCTCAATATCATTGAGCCACTCAGCGGAGATCTCAAACATGCAGTTCATGCAAGACAGCCCAAGAATTTACAGGAACTGGAGGTTTTTGCCAAGAGGAATGGGCAGCTTTACTATCTGAGAAGATAAAGAGCCTAATCCATAAATACCACAAGAGACTACAAACTGTCATTAATGTTAAAGGGGGCAACACACGGTATTAAGAACTGGGGTATGTAAACTTTTGATCAGGGTCATTTGGGTAGTTTCTGTTGTCATTATGATTTAAAAAGAGTAAACCCAGTTGATTGATAATAAATGGCTTCAGCCAAACATTAACCATGAGTGAAAGAAAAGTTTTTGTGTTATCATTCATATTCTCTGAAAAATGGGCAAGAAATCATAAATTCTGCCAGGGTATGTAAACTTACGAGCACAACTGAATATAAAAAATAATTTTGCTTCAAATATTTTGTACATTGACTTTATAACCTAGTAAAACAGAAGAATAAAGTAACTGGTAATAATTAGTAAAAAAATATGCTCAAAATATAGAATTATTGTACCTCTATTGCTTCTGTCCATGCAGTACACCTGTTCTCCAGATGCTGCCTTGCAACTTTTTTTTGGCAAGATTTATGAAGTGGCAAGAAAAACTCTCCTCCTTTAGAAAAAAAAAATCTCAGAATTTCATTTTATTGTAGGGCGCTCATTTATCAAGTTAGGTAATTTGACAAATTTAGCTTGTGGAAAGAAGACAAGTGTGGGAGTTGACTTTGTGTGTTCTTTACAGTCTTTGAATCTGTTACATATCAGATTCTTCTGTAAGCCTAGATTGCTTGTTACTTCCGTTGCAGAATGCATGCAGCTTTTTTAAAGCATGTTTTTTTGAACCTGCCTGAAAATGTGAAAAGCTCATAGCTAATATAAGACCGCCTGTACCTCTTAATGAAATTCAATGCTTCATATATAGCCAAAGGTATAGAAGCAGAGGTAGTGGACTTAATAATGTGTTTTTTTTTCCTCCAAATTGCACCAAATGAATTGTTTTTTTCATTTTGTTTTCATCAAACAATGCAGTCACTGGCAGCATTCTTCACATTCTTCACACCAGCAACTGGGGGGTGCATGGCAGCACCAAATTGCTGACACCCTGTACTGCACAACAGGCATGGGCCACCATTATATTTTTGGGTTTTGCCATGTTGTTAGTCTATTCCTCTTGGGGAAACTCTGGTTCTGATCTTCCTATGGCTTTAGCCCAGCTGATTGAAAGTGAGCATGTCAGTATCTAAGTTTAATTAAAATCAGTTTTGACTGAAAGGCATCAGCGAGGATATTAGTTTCTATTCTGCTGTAATATCAGAAAAGTGTTCAGCAGACGCTGAAAGTAGAACTAAAGGCAAAACTTTTATATGGGATAAGACAAGGGGAGTAATAACCCTTGTAAGGTTTTTTTTTTTTTTTTGCCATCTGTGTCCCATTGGGGAGATTTCCCTTCACTTCCTGTTCCATGGTTAAAACAGGAAGTGAGAGAAAATCCCTTTAAAGCAGGGGAATCCCTAATTGTCATCAAGGTCACCAGGATATGTGTTTCCCCGTGGAAGAAATTCGCACTATTCCTGCTCAGGGGACAACCCAAAATATGGGATTTTCTTTTACTTTTACTCTCTTTTTTATTTATTTTTTATTTTCAAAAAAGGTTTATTGTGATTAGATGCAGTACAATTATAACAAAAGGGTAACAAAAGACCCCAATCAAGGTCGGTACAGAATATGATCATTAGAAGCAAACAAGAGAAGGCCACTTGGAAATAAGTTCCATCACCATATCATAGACCACAGTGCATAATATAGAGGGTAGAGCGGACTCTGTATACAAAAAGTAGGCGCCAATAAATTTAAAGTAGGCCCTGAGGGACAACGGCCCTACGTCTACTCCCTACCAGTCCACGCACCACAATTGGGATCCTGCTGTGCACGGAGCGATCGGGAATAGAGCACCCAGGGAGGGATATGAACAAAGGGCTTGGCAACCCGCAAACCTGCCCTGGTTGCTGACCCCCTGAGGGGGCGAACCACCCGGGGGGAGTCTGAGCTCGAACCTCTTTTAATAGCCCGAAGGGGTTAAAGAACCCAACTAGCGGAGTGGCTTCCAATCTAGCTGTACCCATCAACATAAAAAAAAATAGACTGATCAGATATAATCCCTGAGTAGCCAGTGACAGTCTAAGATAGAGATCGAGAGTAGGAAGAAAAGAAGAGGAGAAATAGGGATAAGAAAGAGAAGGGGGAGCGATCTAGAGAATAAGAGGGAAAGGAGGGGGGGCGTGGAAGTCGGAGTTCTTCGCGGAGAGGGGGGAAGAATGACCAGCAACAAGCCAATTAGGAGCTGTCCAGTGCTCACCTATTGGGGAAGAAGGGAAATGCCTACATGTGTAGCCCAGGGTTCCCAGATAAGACCAAATTTTTCTGGGGTGTCTAGTAAGGTTTTAGAAATCCTTTCCTGAGTCATTATCCAGGAAATCTTGTCTTTAGCTTGGCGAAATGACGCCGAGGGCGACTTCCAGGCGTGGGCCAAGGTAATCTTGGCCCCCAGAAGGATGAAGTGTATGAGAGAGCGGGACAATTTAGGGACCTTAGGAATAGCATCATTAAGGAGGGCAATAGTAGGGTCTTGCTTCACCTCGAAACCAGTGACTTTGCGAATGAGGCTGAAAATTCTATTCCAGAACCCCCTAATTTTAGGGCATTCACAGAGGGTGTGGAGGAGAGAGCCTATGAGGCCACATCCTCTGAAGCAGAGGGGGGAAGCCTGCGGATAAAACCTAGAAAGGCGAGTAGGGACCAGGTACCATCTGGAGATGACCTTAACGTCAGCTTCCATCAGGGAGTTGTTTAAGATACCCTTAAATGAGCGGGAGAAGTTTGTGTACCAAGTGTCTAGATCCCATTCAAACTGGAGGTCCTGCTCCTATTTCAACATATAGCTCGCTTTGCCCTGAGGGTCAGCTAACGCTGAATAGATCAGGGAGATGCCTCCCCTGACGCCCATGGCTGAGGAGCACCAAAGCTCATATTGAGTAACAGAGAGTGGGTTGTCTGAGCTTTTCCAGACCCCACGCAAAAAATGTAACAATTGATAATAGCGGAAAGTTTCGTAAGAGGGCATGTCCAGTTTGGAAGTGCAGTATTTGAACGAGATGGGGCCATCGTTGTTAAAATATTGTCCTATTCTGTATAGACCCTTGTCGAGCCACCATCCAAAAGCCTTGATATTCAGACCCGGGGGGAATTGGGGGTTGTGGAAGATATGAGCCAGGGGATGCCAGGAAGAGGACAGTGAGGGATGTTTATGAAGTGTATCGCAGAGGGCCATTGAGTGAGAAAGAGTGGGTGACAGGATCGAGGGTTGGTCCTTACGTGGTCTCCAGGCTAAATAGTCCAATGTGTAGTTAGGGGTTGCCTGCCTTTCTATGTCTACCCAATCTGGTTTAGGTCCTTTAGTATATATCACTGAGAATTGACAGAGTTGGGCTGCTTGGTAGTACCACCACATATTGGGAAGACCCAGGCCTCCTTTCTTCCTTGCCCTATACAGAACTTTTTTAGATAGACGATGTCCCTTGCCCCCCCATATGAACTGTATGATTTTCGATTGGAGTCTATCCAGTGCTCGCTTCTTGACAGGGATAGGCAGGGACCGGAAAAGATAAAGCAATTTGGGCAAGAGGGTCATCTTGACCGAGTTGACTCTGCCCAGCCAGGACAAATTATAGAGAGACCATTGTGTAAGTTCATCTGTGAGTATTTTGAACATGGCAGGGTAATTGTGTTGAAATAGGAGCTCTACTTTAGGGGTGAGGAAAACTCCCAAATAGGGAAGAGAAGAGGCGCACCAGGAGAAGGGGAAGTTAGTTTTGAGCCTATCGACTATATCTTGGGGTGTAGTGACGTTCAGGGCCATTGACTTTGCCATGTTGACCTGAAGGCCTGAAACCGTTCCAAAAGTGTTGAGGAGATAGAGAATATTGGGGGGTCGACTTGAGGGGGGAGGTAATGAAGAGGAGGACATCGTCCGCAAAGAGGGCACATTTGTGTGTATGTTGACCACATTGAATCCCCCATGAATGTCTGGGTGTTGTCTAATTGCTAGAGCTAGGGTTTCTATTGCTATAGCGAAGAGAATAAGGGAGAGCGGGCAGCCCTGTCTGGTACCTTTTAAGATTGGGAATTGATCGGAGAGATGTCCCTGCAGTTTGATCTGGGCTTTTGGGGAGGAGTATAGAGACTCCAGGGTTCTTAGGAATTCTGGGCCAAAGCCCCAATGGCGTAAGATGGTAAAAAGGTATGGCCAGGTGACCGTATCAAAGGCCTTTTGGAGGTCTATAGAGAGAATGTATCCCTTCTGAAGGGACCCGCCATCCCAGGAGGATTGCATGAGGGAGATCAAATCTACCGCTCTCCTGATCTGGTCCGGCCCCTGTCTCCCGGGAATGAAGCCCACCTGATCCTTATGAACATAAGAAGCGATGAAGGAGGCCATTCTGTTGGCCAAAATCTTGGTCATGATTTTCAGATCATTATTGATCAATGAAATTGGCCTATAGTTGCCTACATCACTAGGATCCTTGTCCTGTTTGGGGATCACAGAGATATATGCAAGATTGGCAGCGGGTTCGAGAGTGGAGCCTTCACATAGGGAGTTAAAGAGATGGGCCAGATGAGGAGAGAGGACCCCAGAGAAGGTTTTGTAATAAAGAGCAGAGAAACCGTCCGGCCCTGGCGCCGAGTCTGTTTTGAGGTTTTTGATAACTTCTTGGACCTCCTCAGTGAGAAATGGTGATTCCATCATGGATCTATGGGACTCTGACAGTTTGGGGAGATCAATGTTAATGTTAGCCAAAAAGGATTCATGGGGAACAGGGTCAGCAGAGGAGGGAGATGAGTATAGTTTGGAGTAGAAAGCCTGGAAGGTTTCTAGGATTTTATGGGGGTTATGGGTGAAGGAACCCGAAAGCGATTTAATCTTGGGTAAGGAGAATTTTTTGATCTTTGGGGAGAGCTTGGCTGCCAAGCGTGAGCCGATTTTATCAGCTTGTAAGTAGAATTTGCCGCTTAACCAGCTCAAGTGCTTGTCTGCGCTAGAAGTCAAGGCAAGATTCAGAGCAACGCGAGCGGTTTCCAACTTGGCCAGACTGGTGGGAGTGGGTTTAGACTTATGGGCTTTACTAAGCTGTTTAATATCCCTTTCCAGGTTTTCTACATCCACCTTTCTACCTTTTTTCAGGTTGGAAGCCATTTGAATCAACTTCCCCCTCAAGACGGCTTTATGAGCTCCCCAGAGAGAACTAGGGGTTGTGTCCCCGGTGTCATTGAGGAGGAAAAATTCTTGGATGTCCCTTTCCAGCATTGTGCAGTGGACCGGGTTGGCAAGGAGGGATTTACTTTTACTTTCTGTGATAATGGTAAACAGTACAAATAGAGAGGGTGAATCTTCTTAATGAGGGAACAGGCAGTAATAAAAACTGAACAAGAGGGGGAGAGAGATAGCCTGGTGTGAAACAGGCTCAAAGGGGTTACTCTTAGCAACAAAAATATGATCAAGGCCGAAATAATCCAAAATTCATCATGTTTATTTCGATATCAAAAGTTAAATATATAGAAAGAGATTAAAAAGTGCAATTTAATGAACCAAATGAAAAAGTGGTATCAGATGGAGAATGATTACCATGAACATAAATGTCAAACAGGACACACAATGACAAAACATAAAACACAACACTAGTCCAGACGTTATAGTCCAGCCTCAAGTTTTGCACACCCCATTCCAATCGGAATTGTATTGGGCCCTAAAAAGGAAATCTGGGTAATTAATTAAGTGAATAAAATAAATTCGCTTATTATGGTCAATGGGTGCGACTTACAAGGGGCTGGACCTGGTGTAGGGAGGGGGAGCGGCAAGATGGGAGGTGGGGAGCATCAAAGTTCACCTAGTAGATTATAGGTAAAGGCTCATTTGGTTCATTAAATTGCACTTTTTAATCTCTTTCTATATATTTAACTTTTGATATCGAAATAAACATGATGAATTTTGGATTATTTTGGCCTTGATCATATTTTTGTTGCTAAGAGTAACCCCTTTGAGCCTGTTTCACACCAGGCTATCTCTCTCCCCCTCTTGTTTATGCTAATTGGTTACAGGAATAACACCCTACAAGGTGAATGATCTACCACAGGTATACCATTTGAATACTTGTACAATAGTGGCCACAACTTGCATTTTCCCTTCCCCCAATATTCCCCTAGTTTTAGTAATAAAAACTGACAGATGTTCTTATGCCTCTACACTATCCAATACTAGAGCAAAAAGGGTGGGACTTTAAATGAGGCACTGGGTTGCAAGAAAATTATTAGGTGAACCAAGAGAATTTTATTTAAAAGATCATATAGCACATACAAACAGTAATGGTATTGAGGTACCATTTACAGGTTCCTAGCCAAAGGGCCTGCAGTTATTACTTCTTTACTACGATTTTACATTACTCTTGGTTGGTGACCCATTGAATTTTGTTTGTGTCCCTATATTGTGACATTACCCTTACCATACCTCTATGTATATTGCCTAACCATGTTTACTGTTTACCCATATAGCAGTGGTTACATCATGAAACTTTATGTTATCATCATGTCTATTGTTACACCATGTTTACCATGTACCTCAATACCATTACTGTTTGTATGTGCTATGTGATCTTTTAAATAAAATTCTCTTGGTCCACCTAATAATTTTCTTGCAACCCAGTGCCTCATTTAAAGTCCCACCCTTTTTGCTCTTCTCAATTTAATGCTTTCATTCAAAGTCCCTAGGGATGGAAATACAGAGCCTGATGCCGCGTACACACGATCGTGATTCACGGCGGTGAAAACACCACCGTGAATCACGACAGGAAAAACGAGGGAACGGCTTGTTCCCCCACACACGGCCGTTTTTCCCGTCATTTTTTCTCTTGTCGAGAAAAACGACCGTGTGTAGACTCCGCGGCAGTGTTTCCCTATGGGAAAACTGCCGCGGAAAAAAATGACAGGAATCACGACGAGAAAAATTAGAGCATGTTCTAATTTTTCTCGTCGTGATTAATGCCGTTTTTTCCCGACGGGAAAACGGCAAAAAGCCCACAGACGATCGTTTTTCTCGTTCAAAGGAAAAAATTTCATTTTTCCAGGCGGGAAAAATGATCGTGTGTACGCGGCATTACTAGGCTATGGCTTCCTAAAAGTCCCTATATAGTGCTCTCCCGTTCTCTACATAATTAAGGTATGGAAGCACATGGGATTGCTCCATTGGTTATCTTTATTTAACATTACCTGCACCTAATGATCCTATGCTTAGCCCTCCTGTGACTATCGTTTTAAATACATACTGCCAATACCTTATTATCTTGCAATCTATGCACTATACTAGCCATTCTGGCCAATTTTTATTGTTGTTGGTCTAGTGGTGTCTCAGTGGCTGTCACGGTGTCTGGTCGCTCCCGGCCCGGGGGCTGTGATGCTCTCTGTGGATCCCCGCCCCCTCCCCGCCTCTTCTGACACCTGTAGTGGGCGGTGGTCCTGGCATTGAGCGTCAGCGTCACGCTAACCACGCTGAATGTATGGCGTCCCTTTGAACGCCGCTGCGTCCATGCGGTCGGTCTTTCCACTCAGTGAGTGCAGTTAGGGAGAGAGGGGAAACAGGGCGCCGATTGATGGGGAACGCATCCCCGCCTGGCGACGCTCCTCCCCCTTCCTTGATTCACGTCGTGACGATGGTGGGCGGCACCGCGGCAGCGCCTATATGGGCTCCACTTTCGGCGGTCTTGGCACTTGAGGCACCCTGTTTACACACTCCACTGCACATGGACTTATTTCCTTTGGATGGTCACCCCGTATCACTGAGGTAAACCGCTACTCCAGTATCTGGCTTACACAGCCTCTTATCTTCACTCTTTGGCACTTCACAGTTCCTTTGGTTTTTTGGCACTTTTTACCCTCACTCTTTCAAGGGTATTCACTCCTCTCTTTTCATTACCCCCTTTCCTTCATGCATGGGTCCTTTCCCATCACACAACCCCCTCCCCCCCTCTTCCTTGCTCACTTATTGACATCAATATCCTACCTCAATTGGTTTTCTCCCCTACAGGGTTACCTCATGTGACCATGCCTGCCAGGTGGTCCCCCGTTTGGTGGCCTCCATGGATCCGTCCGCCACGGCTCCCGGTTGGGAGTTTTTCCGGATACCCTCATGCCCTACTCACACCCCATCAATTCTAAATTATCATTGTAAGTATGCACTGCGGTGCAGGGGTTTACACTTTACCCCCATCCATATTCCTATCTTTGTACTTACATAATCTTTCCACTCTAGATCTACCACCCGCATGCTCCTGATGAGTGGCATAGCAGCCACGAAATGCGTTGAGCGATATGATGCCGTGTTTTACAATTCTAAGTTCCCATTGTCTTATTATCCAGCTAACGAAATGTCTACAGGTTCCAAGGAGGCCATAGACCCTGCAGGCATTACTTCTTTACTACAATTTTACATTACTTTTGGTTGGTGACCCATTGAATTTTGTTTGTGTCCCTATATTGTGACATTACCCTTACCATACCTCTATGTATATTGCCTAACCATGTTTACTGTTTACCCATATAGCAGTGGTTACACCATGAAACTTTATGTTATCATCATGTCTATTGTTACACCATGTTTACCATGTACCTCAATGCCATTACTGTTTGTAAATTCTCTTGGTCCACCTAATAATTTTCTTGCAACCCAGTGCCTCATTTAAAGTCCCACCCTTTTTGCTCTTCTCAATTTAATGAATTTTGGATGGAAAGACATGGCCTCACCTAGCCATGCTTTCATTCAAAGTCCCTAGGGATGGAAATACAGAGCCTTACCAGGCTATGGCTTCCTAAAAGTCCCTATATAGTGCTCTCCCATGCTCTACATAATTAAGGGATGGAAGCACATGGGATTGCTCCATTGGTTATCTTTATTTAACATTACCTGCACCTAATGATCCCATGCTTAGCCCTCCTGTGACTATCGTTTTAAATACATACTGCCAGTACCTTATTATCTTGCAATCTATGCACTATACTAGCCATTCTGGCCAATTTTTATTGTTGTTGGTCTAGTGGTGTCTCAGTGGCTGTCACGGTGTCTGGTCGCTCCCGGCCCGGGGGCCGTGATGCTCTCTGCAGATCCCCGCCCCCTCCCCGCCTCTTCTGACGCCTGTAGTCGGCGGTGGTCCTGGCATTGAGCGTCAGCGTCACGCTAACCACGCTGCACGTACGGCGTCCCTTTGAACGCCGCTGCGTCAATGCGGTCGGTCTTTCCACTCAGTGAGTGCAGTTAGGGAGAGAGGGGAAACAGGGCGCCAACTGATGGGGAACGCATCCCCGCCTGGCGACGCTCCTCCCCCTTCCTTGATTCACGTTGTGACGATGGTGGGCGGCACCGCGGCAGCGCCTATATGGGCTCCACTTTCGGCGGTCTTGGCTCTTGAGGCACCCTGTTTACACACTCCACTGCACATGGACTTATTTCCTTTGGATGGTCACCCCGTATCACTGAGGTAAACCGCTACTCCAGTATCTGGCTTACACAGCCTCTTATCTTCACTCTTTGGCACTTCACAGTTCCTTTGGTTTTTTGGCACTTTTTACCCTCACTCTTTCAAGGGTATTCACTCCTCTCTTTTCATTACCCCCTTTCCTTCATGCATGAGTCCTTTCCCTTCACACAACCCCCTCCCCCCCTCTTCCTTGGTCACTTATTGACATCAATATCCTACCTCAATTGGTTTTCTCCCCTACAGGGTTACCTCATGTGACCATGCCTGCCAGGTGGTCCCCCGTTTGGTGGCCTCCATGGATCCGTCCGCCACGGCTCCCGGTTGGGAGTTTTTCCGGATACCCTCATGCCCTACCCACACCCCATCAATTCTAAATTATCATTGTAAGTATGCACTGCGGTGCAGGGGGTTTACACTTTACCCCCATCCATATTCCTATCTTTGTACTTACATAATCTTTCCACTCTAGATCTACCACCCGCATGCTCCTGATGAGTGGCATAGCAGCCACGAAATGCATCGAGCGATATGATGCCGTGTTTTACAATTCTAAGTTCCCATTGTCTTATTATCCAGCTACCGAAATCTCTACAGGTTCCAAGGAGGCCATAGACCCTGCAGGCATTACTTCTTTACTACAATTTTACATTACTTTTGGTTGGTGACCCATTGAATTTTGTTTGTGTCCCTATATTGTGACATTACCCTTACCATACCTCTATGTATATTGCCTAACCATGTTTACTGTTTACCCATATAGCAGTGGTTACATCATGAAACTTTATGTTATCATCATGTCTATTGTTACACCATGTTTACCATGTACCTCAATACCATTACTGTTTGTATGTGCTATATGATCTTTTAAATAAAATTCTCTTGGTCCACCTAATAATTTTCTTGCAACCCAGTGCCTCATTTAAAGTCCCACCCTTTTTGCTCTTCTCAATTTAATGAATTTTGGATGGAAAGACATGGCCTCACCTAGCCATGCTTTCATTCAAAGTCCCTAGGGATGGAAATACAGAGCCTTACCAGGCTATGGCTTCCTAAAAGTCCCTATATAGTGCTCTCCCGTTCTCTACTATCTAATACTAAAAAAAGTTTTTTCTTTAGTTATACTTAAAGATCAAATGATGCGCAAAGTCAGGGTAATGGTGCAATGCATCCCAAGCAACATTAGTAATAATCAGGTGGTTAAAATAAACTGTACTAACAGTGTCAAAAGCACACACAAGTGCTAAATTTGATCATGATCACCTTCTGTATTGTGTTTAACATGTCTGCAAATGGGAAAAGAGCTTTCTTTTCTCTCATTAAAAAGTATAAGGGTGACTCCACTTTTGTGGAAAACAATTGAAAAAAATAAATAAATGATATTGCATATATAATTGCTACACAAGCTGTATTGTAATGAATGATATAAAAAATTACCTTTCCTTTTCAATCTGTAGCGTTGTAGTTTTCTGTAAAATTCAATACAATACGGCAACCTGAAAGCCATTTGCACAAAAAGATAACAACCACTCCAATTTATAACTATCCTGTGCAGTAGGATGCACATGGAAGGACAATGCATATCACAAACAAATACAATTTCCTAGCACACTTACCAGCTAGCCTGCAAACAAACCAAATGAACCCTGTTTAACAATTCATGTTAAAAACAGAGGGTTACGTTGCACGCATTTGCAAATATATGTGGAAGCTGCAGTGTCCACGTCAAGGCTCCTTTGTATACTGTGGTCCTAACTATATTTTTGAGAGATATAAAAGTGAAATGACTGCGCTAAACCAAAAAATTAAATGAAAGCTGCTAAACAAACAAAGTATGAAACAGATATATACAAAATAGTGCAGCGCTCTAAATATAATTCTAGAGTTGCTACTAAAAGCGACTCAAAAACGTGAATAACTGATAAGCACTATGTTTTAGTGAACTAATACATAAAGTTCATGAACAGTCCATTCCAATGGATGATCTCACATTTGAGCTAACCTCCATAGGAACTGAAGAGCGTACCCCCTAGGGGTTAAATATAGTGATGAATAAACAAAGGAAAAAGTCCAAAACAGCATGTGTGTAATTAGGGTGGATGTCTTTTCATGGACAACACCGCCACAGCATAAATTGACAGAGGGGCCCCAATGTTGATGGTGGGAATTCACAATAAAAGGCACAGATGGTACAGTTGGGTACTCTTACCAGAGACGGTGGACCCACCTGTCATATGACAGTGGGTCAATCGAGCTTGGTGGTCACCGTGACCAGAAATGATGAAACTGGATATCCTGGATACCTCAGACCGACTCCAACGGGGTGGTGGATGACCAGCTCACACGATGGAGACTCCTCCGATCATACAGGCTCCAAATTAATCCAAGATGGACACAGGGGTAGGAGAAAAGAAAAAACTCCAGATGGTGCAGGTCAATAAAACCAATAGGGGGGTTTATTGAATAAAATGTGTCTTATATGCATGTAGACAAATAAAAAGGTGATCACAAAATGAAACAATAAAAGCAATGTGGGGTGCAGCATAAGCAAGCCCTACGCGTTTCGACTGCAGCAGTCTTCAACAGGGGCATAATGCTGTACCCCCCACATTGCCAACATTTATAAGGTCTGAACTCAATCCGACCCGCCCTGAAGGGGCGGGATCGGAACAGGAAATTACATAATATTCCACAGCCTTAGGCCTTTACATACAATAATATCAAAATAAGAAACATCCTGCTAAGAATTGTGTATGTAAACACTGAACATTTCAATATCCAATGTATTAAACGGCATAAGGCATAATCCTATCCAAAATAATGAAAATCCCACCAGATGAATGGACAATCTTAATCAGAGGCGTGGTAACACCATCTGTGTGAGACTTACCCATAAGCCTATGTGTGGGAGTGACCCCACTCAGCCTACTCATCATTAGAGGGCAACTGCGTATCTTGTAGTTGATTTGTATCCCTATGAACTATATCCCAATGCAGCAACATCCTCTGATGTTGCTGCAATTGGCTTTGGGGACACCAGTGTAGCTTGGCGCCGCGGCACGCCGTCCCTGCGAGCGTCCCGCGCGCGCACCCAGGAGCGGCGTCATGACGCAATCGCGTCGCGGCGTCACCTGTCAGCCATAGCGCGCAACAGTGAGAGGACCTCAGCTGTTTCAGAGCGACGGTATCTCACTGCAAGAGGACACAATAGCTCCGTGGCGACATCAGAAACCATAGAGCAAGCGCCATCTAGTGGATGAAAAATAAATGAATAAAGGCAAAGAACCATATGGATCCACTGATAGGCGTTTATATCATATATAGCCCAAAAAAAACACCACACAGTGAACTCCATAAATAATGCCAATCCCTCCTATCAGAGAAATAGCACATGGATTTGACTGAATTCTAATGTAAGGAGAGAACCCGAGCTTCTTTCTTATATCACAACAAGACATGGTGATTCAAGTGCTTGAAACCAACACATCTTGTTACCCCATCAGCAAAAAAATACATAATAAACACTCCCTAAATTGAGGCCAAATGGCAACGCTAAAAATGGGTGAACTAAGGTCCATGTGAAGCAAAGCAATCGCACGTGCCACCTGAAGAGGTGCGCACGGGCGATAGATTGCAACAAAGGATTGTCATGAACCATCCATCCGGACTGAAAAGGATACACGAGCCCAGGGTACTCACACCCGGTTGATGAAACAATTGATGTCCCATTCAATGTTCATACCGTGGGGTGAGTAACACCTGAGCTCGTGTATCCAATAAGTCTCTAATCTAGAGACACCCCGCAGAGAGGAATCCCCCCTCCAATGGGGGACGAACCTATCTATCACCTGGAATTGGGTGCCTCTAGGGTCCTTCGCATGATGTTCTAAATAATGTCGTGAAACAGTGTGCTTATCACAGCCTTTACGTATTTTGGCTAAGTGTTCATTAACACGAATAGAAAAATTTCTGATTGTGCGCCCTACGTATTGGAGTTTGCATGGGCATGTGATTAGGTAGACGACGAACCTGGTGACGCAGGTGGTAAAATGCCTCATGGTATAACTACGTCCCGTAACACTAGAACTGAATGTGTCCGTTCTACGTCTGCCCAACACATTGACCATGCAAACACTACATTTTCTACAAGGATAGTATTGGATAGGGGTTACTCATCCGTTGGGTTGGACACAGATATTTCCTCTGTATTGGAAATCGAGAGGTCTTCCCTTCTCATTGACAAACAGAGAAATGTTAGAGAGGATAGATTCAAATGGTCCTTTTTCACTTCCTATTCTACTCAACGCCATGAAATCAAATCAAATCAAATCAAAAAGATTTTGAATAGGCATTGGAAAGTTTTACAAAGTGACAGAATTCTTGGACCTTGTCTCCCTGAATGGGCAGGTGTGATTTTCAGGGGTGCCCGCTCCATTCAGGGGGAAATAGCTCCTAACACAATAGATCCTCCCAAAAAGATTTCCTTCTTTCCAGAGGCCAACGGTTACTATCCTTGTAGAAAATGTAATGTTTGCATGGTCAATGTGTTGGGCAGACGTAGAACGGACACATTCAGTTCTAGTGTTACGGGACATAGTTATACCATGAGGCATTTTACCACCTGCGTCACCAGGTTCGTCGTGTACCTAATCACATGCCCATGCAAACTCCAATACGTAGGGCGCACGATCAGAAATTTTTCTATTCGTGTTAATGAACACTTAGCCAAAATACGTAAAGGCTGTGATAAGCACACTGTTTTGCGACATTATTTAGAACATCATGCAAAGGACTCTAGAGGCACCCAATTCCAGGTGATAGATAGGTTCGTCCCCCATTGGAGGGGGGATTCCTCTCTGCCGGGTGTCTCTAGATTAGAGACTTATTGGATACACGAGCCCAGGTGTTACTCACCCCAGGGTATGAACATTGAATCGGACATCAATTGTTTCATCAACCGGGCGTGAGTACCCTGGGCTCGTGTATTCTTTTCAGTCCGGATGGATGGTCCATGACAATCCTTTGTTGCAATCTATCGCCCGTGCGCACCTCTTCAGGTGGCACGTGCGATTGCTTTGCTACACATGGACCTTAGTTCACCCATTTTTAGCATTGCCATTTGACCTCAATTTAGGGAGTGTTTATTATGTATTTTTTTGCTGATGGGGTAACAAGATGTGTTGGTTTCAAGCACTTGAATCACCATGTCTTGTTGTGATATAAGAAAGAAGCTCGGGTTCTCTCCTTACATTAGAATTCAGTCAAATCCATGTGCTATTTCTCTGATTGGAGGGATTGGCATTATTTATGGAGTTCACTGTGTGGTGTTTTTTTGGGCTATATATGATATAAACGCCTATCAGTGGATCCATATGGTTCTTTGCCTTTATTCATTTATTTTTCATCCACTAGATGGCGCTTGCTCTATGGTTTCTGATGTCGCCACGGAGCTATTGCGTCCTCTTGCAGTGAGATGCCATCGCTCTGAAACAGCTGACGTCCTCTCACTGTTGCGTGCTATGGCTGACAGGTGACGCCGCGATGTGATTGCGTCATGACGCCGCTCCCGGGTGCGCACGCGGGACGCTCGCAGGGACGGCGCGCCGCGGCGCCACGCTACACTGGTGTCCCCAAAGCCAATTGCAGCAACATCAGAGGATGTTGCTGCATTGGGATATAGTTCATAGGGATACGAATCAACTACAAGATACGCAGTTGCCCTCTAATGATGAGTAGGCTGAGTGGGGTCACTCCCACACATAGGCTTATGGGTAAGTCTCACACAGATGGTGTTACCACGCCATCTGATTAAGATTGTCCATTCATCTGGTGGGATTTTCATTATTTTGGATAGGATTATGCCTTATGCCGTTTAATACATTGGATATTGAAATGTTCAGTGTTTACATACACAATTCTTAGCAGGATGTTTCTTATTTTGATATTATTGTATGTAAAGGCCTAAGGCTGTGGAATATTATGTAATTTCCTGTTCCGACCCCGCCTCTTCAGGGCGGGTCGGATTGAGTTCAGACCTTATAAATGTTGGCAATGTGGGTGGTACAGCATTATGCCCCTGTTGAAGACTGCTGCAGTTGAAACGCGTAGGGGTTGCTTATGCTGCACCCCACATTGCTTTTATTGTTTCATTTTGTGATCACCTTTTTATTTGTCTACATGCATATAAGACAAATTTTATTCAATAAACCCCCCCATTGGTTTTATTGACCTGCACCATCTGGAGTTTTTTCTTTTCTCCTACCCCTGTGTCCATCTTGGATTAATTTGGAGCCTGTATGATCGGAGGAGTCTCCATCGTGTGAGCTGGTCATCTGGAGTCTGGAGCTGGAGTCAGTCTGAGGTATCCAGGATATGCAGTTTCATAATTTCTGGTCACGGTGACCACCAAGCTCGATTGACCCACTGTCATACGACAGGTGGGTCCACCGTCTCTGGTAAGAGTACCCAACTGTACCATCTGTGCCTTTTATTGTGAATTCCCACCATCAACATTGGGGTCCCTCTGTCAATTTATGCTGTGGCGGTGTTGTCCATGAAAAGACTTCCACCCTAATTACACACATGCTGTTTTGGACTTTTTCCTTTGTTTATTCATCACTATATTTAACCCCTAGGGGGTACGCTCTTCATTTCCTATGGAGGTTAGCTCAAATGTGAGATCATCCATTGGAATGGACTGTTCATGAACTTTATGTATTAGTTCACTAACACATAGTGCTTATCAGTTATTCACGTTTTTGAGTCGCTTTTAGTAGCAACTCTAGAATTATATTTAGAGCGCTGCACTATATATATATTTTTGAGAGTCACCCAGTTGGAGCAAATATAGCAGTGGATAAGATAAGGGCAGGTTTGCTGGAGGGAGCCCACTCCTCCTTAGAGCCCAGGAACACATTGGATGCCCAACAAGAGCACAATGGCATCTGAAGGCATTCAATGCATTGCAACACCAAATCAGCGAACAAGCTATACAAAAAGATGGCAACCACCCCAATTCATAACTAGCCTTTGCAGTCAGGTGCACATGGATGGGCAACACACATCACAAACAAACTAAAATTTCCCAGCACACTTACCAGCTAGCCTGCAACCAACCAAAATTGACCCTGTCCAACACTTCATGTTCAAAACAGAGGGTTTTATTGCACACATTTACAAATATATGTAGAAGCCCCAGTTCCCATGTCAAAGCTCCTCTGTATACTGAGGTCCTATATGTTCCTAAGTTGGAACACTTATAGCAGTGGATAAATTAAGGGCAGCTTTCCCTGGGGGGTTGGTGTACAGAAAGTCCCCAAAAATGTCATTTCCTGCTTGCGTGATTATCTCACTGATTTTCCAAGACATCTTCCCTGAGTTACAAGGCAGGTTTTTAGGTATCCTCTGCAATAGAAATGTTAGTTTTGTTTAGGTACTCCCAAAGGGTTAATCAGCTCTAAAGGATTGTTGACACTACAGCTTTCCTCATAGAACACTGTAGGTGCATAGATCGATTAATAATACAAAAGTCACTCCCATTTAGAATTGTTATCCAAAGACACCTAGTGGAACAAACAGCGTTTTCTTCAGGGCAGACACAGGAAGCACTGCAACAAAGTTTTCTAAGGTCCTTGCAATGTACACACAGAGGGGATTGTTTTTTTCTCAACAAAAGTGGAGTTACAGATGGGTGGAGAAGCAGAACTGGGAAAATAAAGGAGGAGAAAATGAAACCTATATTTAGATTAGTTGTTGTTGGTATCATCCTTATTTCTCAATGTGCTTATGCGATCACCCCACTAAGAAGGAAAGGGAAGATTGAAGCCTAGTTCCAACCATACAAATGTTCTAGTCATCAGTGAGGAAAATGATTAGGACCTTAATCAGATTTTTATTGTTGTCTGTGTTCTCGTTGAGGGCTAGGGATGAGCTTCGTGTTCGAATCGAACATACGTTCGACTCGAACATCGGCTGTTCGATCGTTCGACGAAGATCGAACGATTTGGGCCGTTCGCGCCAAATTCGAGTGACGCGAACGGCCCACAATGCACTACGCCATCGCAGTGTCATCCAGGCGCTGTGATTGGCCAAGCATGCACTGTGACCCCGCATGCTTGGCCAATCACAGCGCCGGCAGCGAGGAGAGCAATGATTGGCCACAGGCAGGTTGCCTGTGGCCAATTATTGCTGAGGGTGTTTAGTACACGCCCCACACTATAAAAGGCCGCCAGCACGTCGGCCTAGTGTAGTGTGTTCCGGAGCAGGGATAGAGCAGCATAGGCAGGGACAGTGACTTTTATTTCTTTCTTGCTTAACCTGGATTCCTTTAGTTTAGGGAAAGAGAAGGATAGGTAGGGAGAGTGTCAGTGTGTTTTGTGCTTGTGCTATAGTGTGCTTAAAAAAAACATTTTTTCTAGGGACAGAAAACTGTAGGTAGGGAGAGTGTCAGTTTCTTTCACTGTGTAAGTCCTTGTTTCTAGGGACCTGGAAGGACAGTGAGTGAATTCTCCTTGTGCTATATTGTGCTTAAAAAAAACATTTTTTCTAGGGACAGAAAACTGTAGGTAGGGAGAGTGTCAGTTTCTTTCACTGTGCAAGTCCTTGTTTCTAGGGACCTGGAAGGACAGTGAGTGAATTCTCCTTGTGCTATATTGTGCTTAAAAAAAACATTTTTTTCTAGGGACAGAAAACTGTAGGTAGGGAGAGTGTCAGTTTCTTTCACTGTGTAAGTCCTTGTTTCTAGGGACCTGGAAGGACAGTGAGTGAATTCTCCTTGTGCTATATTGTGCTTAAAAAAAACATTTTTTCTAGGGACAGAAAACTGTAGGTAGGGAGAGTGTCAGTTTCTTTCACTGTGCAAGTCCTTGTTTCCAGGGACCTGGAAGGACAGTGAGTGAATTCTCCTTGTGCTATATTGTGCTTAAAAAAAACATTTTTTCTAGGGACAGAAAACTGTAGGTAGGGAGAGTGTCAGTTTCTTTCACTGTGTAAGTCCTTGTTTCTAGGGACCTGGAAGGACAGTGAGTGAATTCTCCTTGTGCTATATTGTGCTTAAAAAAAACATTTTTTCTAGGGACAGAAAACTGTAGGTAGGGAGAGTGTCAGTTTCTTTCACTGTGCAAGTCCTTGTTTCTAGGGACCTGGAAGGACAGTGAGTGAATTCTCCTTGTGCTATATTGTGCTTAAAAAAAACATTTTTTCTAGGGACAGAAAACTGTAGGTAGGGAGAGTGTCAGTTTCTTT
Organism: Rana muscosa; assembly: GCA_029206835.1. Taxonomy (NCBI): domain Eukaryota; kingdom Metazoa; phylum Chordata; class Amphibia; order Anura; family Ranidae; genus Rana; species Rana muscosa. Next base: position 373,407,125 of record CM055116.1, read on the forward strand.
CACTGTGCAAGTCCTTGTTTCTAGGGACCTGGAAGGACAGTGAGTGAATTCTCCTTGTGCTATATTGTGCTTAAAAAAAACATTTTTTCTAGGGACAGAAAACTGTAGGTAGGGAGAGTGTCAGTTTCTTTCACTGTGCAAGTCCTTGTTTCTAGGGACCTGGAAGGACAGTGAGTGAATTCTCCTTGTGCTATATTGTGCTTAAAAAAAACATTTTTTCTAGGGACAGAAAACTGTAGGTAGGGAGAGTGTCAGTTTCTTTCACTGTGTAAGTCCTTGTTTCTAGGGACCTGGAAGGACAGTGAGTGAATTCTCCTTGTGCTATATTGTGCTTAAAAAAAACATTTTTTCTAGGGACAGAAAACTGTAGGTAGGGAGAGTGTCAGTTTCTTTCACTGTGCAAGTCCTTGTTTCTAGGGACCTGGAAGGACAGTGAGTGAATTCTCCTTGTGCTATATTGTGCTTAAAACAAACATTTTTTCTAGGGACAGAAAACTGTAGGTAGGGAGAGTGTCAGTTTCTTACACTGTGCAAGTCCTTGTTTCTAGGGACCTGGAAGGACAGTGAGTGAATTCTCCTTGTGCTATATTGTGCTTAAAAAAAACATTTTTTCTAGGGACAGAAAACTGTAGGTAGGGAGAGTGTCAGTTTCTTTCACTGTGCAAGTCCTTGTTTCAAGGGACAGAGAAGGACACCTGAAGGTGGCCCTTATTGCTTTTTTCCCATCTCCCTGCAGGCCATCTATTAGAATGTCTGGAAGGCAAACAAGGAGAGGCAGACAGTCAGGAGGCAATAAAAGAGGGCAAGCAGGCTCTGTGTCTGGGGGCAACAGTGCTGGTCGTGGACGCGGTGCATTGTCATCAGCACATGGCCATGGGACACGCTTGTCCTTCTTTTCCGCAGCTGGACATGTTGAGCCACATCATGCCGAAGACTTGGTAGAGTGGATGACCAAGCCCTCCTCCTCCTCCTCATCCTCTCTCACCCAGGCTCAGGGTACTGGCAAAGCAGCTGCCAAAGCGTCCTCTTCCCTGGTATCAATGTCAGACTCATCATCAGTCACTCCTTCCCTAGACCCACCATGTCCTCCTCCTGAGGAGTCCCCCGAACTGTTTGAGCACAGTGTTGGGTACATGCTCCAGGAGGATGCCCAGCGTTTCGAAGGGTCTGATGATGAAACCCAGCTACAGGAAGGCAGTAGGGTGAGAGCAGACAGAGGGGATGCTCAAGAAGGACACCAATCTGGCAGTCATGTTCCAGCAGCTGCAGCATACTGCCAGATTGGCTCCAGTGATGAGGAGGGAGGGGATGATGAGGTCACTGACTCCACGTGGGTGCCTAATAGGAGAGAGGAGGAGGAGGATGAGGAGGAGGCACATCTCCAACGAGACAGGATGCCCTTTGGTGGCCAGCGTAAGGGCAGTACACCAACGGAATCACACTGCAGAGCTCCGCCTGTGCAGGGCGCTGCCTCTGCCCGTCATTCAAAAAGTTCCTTGGTGTGGGCCTTTTTTGAGGCTAGTGCATCAGATCGCACAGCTGCTGTTTGCAACATATGTCTCAAGCGTATATCGCGTGGCCAAAACATCAGCCGCTTGGGTACCACATGCCTGACCAGACATATGTTGACCTGCCATGCAGCTCGTTGGCAAGCCTACCTCAAAGACCCACACCAAAGAACAAAGCGGACCTCTCCTTGCACCGCATCAGCTGGGATCTCCAACCCCACTATAACTTCAGTCCTCTCTGAAACATGCACTGAGAGGAATGAAGGTGTAGAATTAGGTGTGTCACAGCCAAGTACTTGCGGCCACTCTGCTAGCAGTACACCGACGTCCGATTCTAGCAGGCAAATTTCCCTGCCCCAGCTGCTGGACCGTCGAAAGAAGTTCACTCCCAGCCATCCACATGCCCAGCGGTTGAATGCTAGCTTGGCTAAATTGCTAGCGCTTCAACTGCTGCCTTTTCAGTTGGTAGACTCGGCCCCCTTCCGTGAGTTTGTGCAATGTGCGGTTCCTCAGTGGCAGGTTCCCAAACGCCACTTTTTCTCACGGAAGGCTATTCCGGCTCTCTACCGGCATGTGGAAGGCAATGTCTTGGCCTCGCTGGACAGGGCGGTCAGCGGTAAGGTGCATATTACCGCTGACTCATGGTCCAGCAGGCATGGACAGGGACGTTACCTTTCTTTCACGGCCCATTGGGTCACTCTTTTGGCAGCTGGGAAGGATGCAGGACAAGGTGCAGTAGTGTTGGAGGTTGTCCCACCGCCACGCCTCCAAAATGCTACTACTGGTTGTGACACACCTCTCTCCTCCACCCCCTCCTCTTCTTCTTCCTCCATGGCCTCTTCCTGTGGTTTGTCCTATGAACCAGCGGTGCTCCGTAGCCGTTCACGGGGCTACGCAAGTACGCAGGCAAAAAGATGCCATGCCGTGCTTGCGCTGGTGTGTTTGGGGGACAGAAGCCACACTGGGGCAGAGGTCCTGTCTGCTCTGCAGGGCCAGGCCGAGAGGTGGTTGACACCACGCCAGCTTAAGCCAGGAATGGTGGTTTGCGACAATGGCACCAACCTCCTCTCCGCCCTCCGACAGGGACAACTGACCCATGTGCCCTGTGTGGCTCACGTCCTTAACCTGGTGGTGCAGCGGTTCTTGGGCAGGTACCCGGGCTTACAGGATGTCCTGAGGCAGGCCAGGAAAGTCTGTGTGCATTTCCGCAGATCTTATAATGCCAGTGCTCGCCTGGCTGAGCTGCAAAAGGAGTTGAACCTGCCCAAGAACCGCCTTATATGTGACATGCCCACCAGGTGGAACTCAACGTTGGCCATGCTGCAGCGGCTGCACACGCAGCAGAGGGCCATCAATGAGTACCTGTGCGACTACGGCACCAGGACAGGGTCAGGGGAGCTTGGTTTTTTTTCTCCACGCCAGTGGGGCATGATCAGGGATGCATGCACTGTCCTGGCACCATTTGAGGAGGCCACGAGGATGGTGAGCAGTGACAGTGCATGCATCAGTGACACTGTACCTCTTGTCCACCTGTTGAAGCACACGCTGCGTGGAATAATGGACAGGGCACTTGAGGCAGAACAGAGGCAGGAAGAGGAGGACTTCCTTGCCTCTCAAGGCCCCCTTTACCCAGACAGTGTTCCTTCTGTCCCACCCATCGCACAGGAAGAGGAAGAGGAGGAGGAGGAGGAGGAGGATTGTGTCAGCATGGAGGTGGAGGCTGGCACTCAGCATCATCAGCAGCAGTCTTTTAGGGATGATTTACAGTCCCAAGAAACCAGTGGACTTGTACGTGGCTGGGAGGAGGTGACTGCGGATCATGTCGTCCTTAGTGACCCAGAGGACTCCGGAGCGAATGCCTCAGCAAACCTACGCTGCATGGCCTCCCTGATCCTGCAAAGTCTGCGGAAGGATCCTCGTATTCTTCGGATCAAGGAGAGGGACCATTACTGGCTGGCCACTCTCCTTGATCCACGGTACAAGGGTAAGGTTGCGGACCTTATGTTACCGTCGCAGAGGGAGCAGAGGATGAGACAACTCCGGGAGGCCTTGCAGAAAGGTCTGTGCAACGCGTTCCCAGAGACTGGGAGGTTACAAACTCCTGGTCCAGGACAACGAGTTGCTGAGGCTTCGGCCAGTCAAAGAAGGAGCGGTGGGGAAGGTGGCCGTCTGACCGATGCGTTCAGACAATTCTTTAGTCCGCAGCCCCAAAGTATGATTGGTTACAGCAACCATCGCCAGCGTCTGATAAACATGGTGCAGGAATATCTAGGGGCAAGGTCAGACTTGGACACCTTCCCCACCGAAAATCCTCTGGCTTACTGGGTCTTGAGGATGGATCACTGGCCAGAGCTTGCACAGTATGCAATTGAGCTACTGGCCTGTCCTGCATCCAGCGTTCTTTCGGAACGCACATTCAGTGCTGCTGGAGGATTTGTCACGGATCACAGGGTGCGCCTGTCCACCGACTCGGTTGATCGACTGACTTTCATCAAGATGAACCAGTCTTGGATCACCACCAGCTACCACACACCTGATGCTGATATAACAGACTAATTGATTTTAACATGTCACATCCCTTCAAGACTGATGCTGATGCTGAGTGTCTGTGCTGTTATGTTGACTGGCTATCCTCCTCCTCCGAGTCCTCAATGATACGATTGATGATGATAGCTTGGAAGATCATTTTTGTTTATGGGTGCCGCCACCAGTGGCTAAGGCCCAATTTTTCAGCCCCTGTTTTACAGGGGCGTGTAATTACAATTTTTTTAGCAATAATTTGCCATAGGGCTCATTGCTGTGCTCCAAGTACAGTATCTGTGAGGGGTTGGAGTGTTGTGGCACCAGTGCCTAAGGCCCAATTTTTCAGCCCCTGTTTAACAGGGGCGTGTCATTACAATTTTTGAAGCAATACTTTGCAACAGGGCTCATTGCTGTGCTCCAAGTACAGTATCTGTGAGGGGTTGTAGTGTTGTGCCACCAGTGCCTAAGGCCCAATTTTTCAGCCCCTGTTCAACAGGGGCATGTAATTACAATTCTTGATCTAATAATTCACAGCAGGGCCCATTCCTGCACCCACCAAGAGTAACTCTGAGGGCTTACAGTGTTGTGTCAACACCACCACCACCACCAAAGGCCCAATTTTTCAGCCCCTGTTCAACAGGGGCATGCAATTACAATTCTTGATCTAATAATTCACAGCAGGGCCCATTGCTGCACCCACCAAGAGTAACTGTCAGGGCTTACAGTGTTGTGGCACCAGCACCACCATCAAAGGCCCAATTTTTACTACCACTGTTCAACAATTATATGTAATTACAATTCCTGATATAATAGTTGACAGCAGGGCGTTCCAGCACCAACCAAGAGTAACTGTGAGTGCTTACAGTGTTGTGCCAACACCAACAACTAAGGGGCCTATTTCTGCAGAGTATCTACGGCAGGTCCCTACTTTCAAACATCCAACTTACAAACGACTCCTACTTGCAAACGCAAGAAGACAACAGGAAGTGAGAGGAAATCTACCCCTAGGAAGGAAAATTCTCTCCTGTAAGAATTAATATGGGAGAAAGGTGTCTCCTCTGTACTGATGCTTTATAAGCAATCCTTGTTTCAAGAAAAACACCACATTTCAAAAACAGTTGTCATTGGGACGGAAAGTGAGGTGAAATGTTCTGAACAGGGGCACAGACAGCAAAACAAATGTTACAGGGGTGATAACCCTTACCTATGTTTTCCAAAAAGTTTAAAAATAGATTTTTGGGCTGGAGCTACACTTAAACAATGTACCTGTTCAAAATTACAAACAGATTCTACATAAGAACAAACCTACAGTCCCTGTCTTGTATGCACCGCCTGTATACGGCTATTCAGAGTATATAGGGCCTTTTTTATTTTATGTGCGGGGTTCCCCTTAATATCCATACAAGACCCAAAGGGGCTGGTAATGGGCTGGGGTAGGGGGGGGGGGGGGTCATGGGGTAGCTATGCCATTTTTCTTAAAGATTTTCATCCATATTACCGGGACCAGACATTACATTAAAGCCGCAAGCAGTTTTAAATGGCTTTTTTTTCCTTTAGAAGTGTCATTTTGTGCAGGGACAGTTCTAAACACGGGAAACACGTGGCACTTCACAGGCATACTTTAGACACCCCCCAGGTACGATATTTAAAGGAATATTTGACTTTTTTTTTTTCACTTTATGCATCATTAAAATGACTGCTCCCGAAAAACGACCGTTTTTAAAACTTCTTTTTGCATTGATACATGTCCCCTGGTGCAGAACCCGGGTTCCCAAACCCTTTTTAGGACAATAACATGCATAATAGTTGTTATAATTAGCACTTTAGAATTCGAACGTTCGCATCCATTGTATTTAATAGGGTTCTAATGTTCGTACGAACTTTCGGTCCGTTCGCGGGTTCTGGTGCGAACCGAACCCGGGGGTGTTCGGCTCATCACTATTGAGGGCATTTGCCACCACATCCTCGATCAATACCCACGCAAGAAATTAGGAGAATATCCCTGATTAGCTCTGTTGCTCAGTGCTGAAAATATTTATGGATTTTATCAAAGCAGGAGAGAAAAGGACAAACTTCTCCAGTATAATATGTAATCGGTAGAGCTGCAGCAAATCATAGAGGCATCATCCTTCTGGCTGGGTGGTGTGTAAATCATACAAGTTGCTAAAGAGAATTAGAAAATCTTACAGGATTAGGCAATTCACATATATCTTTTTCAGCCATATATTGGATGTTTGACTAATATAATGCCTGCATTTTCAACTACCCTCTAAAGTCTATGTTATCCATTACACCTGTTACAAAACTTGAAAGTATTTTTAAGACCACTTGATTAATGATCAGTGTGGCATATTTTTAAAATGAAACCTTATTTCAAACAATCCCTATTTACTATACAGCTTCAGTATTCTGCATTTTGTTACAATCTCCATTCAACTATTCTCTTGTGAGCTCAGTAACATAGTGCTAGTAGACCTGTTTGTATATAGGAATATTAAATAACTTCCATACAACAAAGCAGATCTCCCAACTAAAAATCAAAGCTGAGATAGTGAGTGATCTAATACTAGTGATCATATGCCCATGATGAAACAAAAGAAACAGCTCATGGATTTTCCATCAGAAAATCTTATCTAGAGATTATCTTTAGTGTGACATGATAAAGTAAAGCTGTGTTTAAGAACTTGCTGAAGACAAATGTCTTCCGTATTGCCTTAAATGTGCACCATGCTTTAAGCTACCCATGTGAGCAGTATTTCCAGATTCTCATTAATAATGGCTAAGGGAATACATACCTAGAAATAACAGCACTATATTGTAAACACACAAGGAAGACCTTTTGTAAATGTCAGGAATGAGCACGTAAGAGATTCTCAAAGGAATACACTAGAAAGTAGTTATGGGTAAATAAAGCAACAGTCATAAAAAAGGGAATGACCTAAACAAGCTAAGCCACTGCCGCTTGGAGGTCTGTTAAATCCAACTGACCTCATTTGCAAAAGCAATTCATGTAAAATAGATTTCAATAAAATTTATGGATACACATTTTGAAAGATTTTCATAAGAAAGATACTGAAAAGGACAATGGTATGGAGGGGTATTTACATACAACTGACTTCCTGATTACCAACTGCCATTTTGTTTGCTCCTTTACCCTAATATGACGGCTAGTATAAAACAAATGGCTGCATAATAAAATTATTTAAATGTTTCAGAAACAATACAGAGATGTAAAATATCACAATTTCCAAATAGGCTGTACATAGTTGGAAGTGTTATTAGGCATTTTCTCAAATTACATATAGTTAATGTTTAGTTAAATGTAATGGCTTTTCTCTTTTATTATTAAAGCAGAACTCCAGGGAAATGTTTTTGTTAAAATCAGCTGTGTAAAAACATATTTCTCATGAGGCGTATGCCACCTTAACCACTTGCTGACCGTCCCACGTAAAAATACTGCGGGGCGGCGGCTCTCCTGCGTAAAATAACGTACCTGTACGTGATTTTGCTCTTTCGGATCTGGGATGCGCTTGTGCACCGCCGGCGACTCACTCCTGCTGTGATTGGACACAGTGGGAGACAATCAGCAGACCCAATGTCTGCCGGCGATCGTTCACGAGAGACAGGAAAGAACAGCGGTTTGCCACTGTAAACAAGGCAGATCGCCGTTCTGTTAGTAGGGAAGATAGATATCTTGTGTTTCTGCTAAGCAGGAACACAGATCTCTTTCCTCCCACAGTGCAACTATCCCCCACACAGTTAGAAAGCACCCCCTAGGGACACATTTAACCCTTTGATCACCCCTGATGTTAACCCCTTCTCAGCCAGTGTCATAAGTACAGTGACAGTGCATATTTTAAGCACTGATCACTATATACAAAATTATCACTTAATGTCCGATTTGTCCACCGCAATGCTGTCTGTTATTAAAAAAAAGCTGATATTTGATGTCTGTTATAAATCAGCCCCTATGTATCAGAAAGACAACTGTAGAATAGAGATTTCTATATGATGCTGCCATCCTACCTTGCCTTTAAACTGCCTTAAGGCTGGGTTCACACCAAATATGGATGCGGCTCACAGCAGGGGTCCGGTGCGTCCCTGTTCTCCGTTTCAGGCCTTTTTGCCTGAATTCTGACCTGAAACTGAGCCAAAGACACACAGGACCCCTGTGCAAGACCTGTACAGAAGAGGATAGGCAACATTAGTGGGAAAACATGTGCATTGATACTTCTTGGCAAATACATGTGCCAGTTGACTTTCTGGATCTTAAACTCAGGTTCCTTTTTGGTGGCCACGTTACATAGTAGGTGAGGTTGAAAAAAGACACAAGTACATCAAGTCCAACCTATGTGTGTGATTATATGTCAGTATTACATTGTATATCCCTGTATGTTGTGGTCGTTCAGGTGCTTATCTAATAGTTTTTTGAAACTATTGATGCGCTCTGCACATACTTGCCGCTCTTACAGTAAAGATCTCTCTACGTAGTTTAAAGTTAAACCACTTTTTTTTTTCTTTTTAATGAGTGGCCACGTGTCTTGTTAAACTCCCTTCTGCGAAAAAGTTTCATCCCTATTGTGGGGTCACTAATACGGTGTTTGTAAATTGAAATCATATCCCCTCTCAAGCGTTTCTTCTTCAGAGAGAATAAGTTCAGTGCTCGCAACCTTTCCTCATCACTAATATCCTCCAGACCCTTTATTAGCTTTGTTGCCATTCTTTGGACTCGCTCCATTTCCAGTACATCCTTCCTGAGGACTGGTGCCCAGAACTTGATAGCATACTCTAGGAGCGGCCGGACCAGAGACTTGTAGAACGGGAGAATTATCCAGGGCCGCCATCAGGGGGGTACAGGCAGTACACCTGTAAGGGGCCCGGAGGTCCCCAGGGGCCCGGATGGCCCCCCTTTTTTTTTTTTACTTTTTTTTTTTCGTAAGGGGTCCAGTGGTCCCCAGGGGCCCGGAGTTCTCCAGGGCCCCGAATGTCAACCGCCCTTTTTTTTTTACATTTTTTTTTTAATAAATGTATTTATTTATTTTTTTATTTATTTATGTCATTTATTTTATTTATTTTTGTGAGGGGCCCAGAGGTCCCCAGAGGCCCGGAGGTCCCCAGGTCCCGGATGGCAACCTCCCTTTTTTTTTAAATAAAAATTATTATTTATTTTTTATTTTTATAATTTAGTTTTTATTTTATTTTTTTGTAAGGGGCCCAGAGGTCCCCAGAGGCCCGGAGGTCCCCAGGGCCCCGGATGGCAACCTCCCTTTTTTTTATTTATAAAAATGTATTATTATTTTTTTATTTTTATAATTTTTTTTTATAATTTTTTTGTAAGGGGCCCAGAGGTCCCCAGGGCCCCGGATGGCAACCTCCCTTCTTTTTTTTTATAAAAATGTATTATTATTTTTTTATTTTTATAATTTTGTTTTTATAATTTTTTTGTAAGGGGCCCAGAGGTCCTCAGAGGCCCGGAGGTCCCCAGGGCCCCGGATGGCAACCCCCCTTTTTTTTGTTCATTTGTTTTTTTTGTGTTCGTCAGCACCCAAAGCCTCCCCGACCTCAACAATTCGTGGCGGCAGCACCCCCCCCCCCGCTTCTCAATTTGCGGCAGCCCCCCCTGCTTCCCAATTTGCGGCGGCAGAGCAACCCCCCCGGTTCTCCTCTGCTCCAGGGGGCCCATGCCTGAAGCTGTGTAAGGGACCCCAAAATTCCTGATGGCGGCCCTGGAATTATCATTTTATCTCTGGAGTTAATCCCCTTTTTAATGCATGCCAATATTCTGTTTGCTTTGTTAGCAGCAGCTTGGCATTACATGCCATTGCAGAGCCTATCATCTACTAGGACCTCCACAATGTCACAATGAAAATAAATCACAAAGTAAATGCAATCAATAGCTTAATTTACCATAACAGTTTTCAACCCCTCTTTTTTGAAGAAAAACATGGTGAAGGCACATAGGGGGAGATTTACTAAAGTTGGTGAACACAGAATCTGGTGCAGCTACGCATAGTAAGCAATCAGTTTCTAGGTTTTAGCCTGGGTTCACACTGAATGTGTTCCTGCACAGATGTCTATTGAAATCGCCCCTGAAGTTGCCAACAGTACTGGTGGAGAATGGTGCCGTTGCCGGCAACAAGTGGCGATTTGACATGCAATTTGACATGTCAAATCACATGTTAAATCGGCCCGATGTGAACGGGGGCTTATTGTCAAAGCTTAATTAAACAAGCTGAAGTTAGAACCTGATTGGTTACTATGCACAGCTGCACCAAATTTTGTGAAGTTTAAAGGGGTTGTAAAGGTTTGTTTTTTATTTTCTAAATAGGTTCCTTTAAGCTAGTGCATTGTTGGTTCACTTACCTTTACCTTAGATTTCCCTTCTAAACATTTTTTTTCTTTGTTTTCTTTGTCTGAATTTCTCACTTCCTTTTTCTCCTCAGTAAGCTGTTCAGTAAGCTGTTCTGGCCGACTCCACACCACTCGGATGATGGTGTGAAGTTTAGTGAGGAGAAACAGGAAGTGAGAAATTCGGACAAAGAAAAAAAACATTTAGAAGGTAAATCAAAGGAAGAGGTAAGTGAACCAACAATGCACTAGCTTAAAGGAACCTATTTAGAAAATAAAAAACAAACCTTTACAACCCCTTTAAGAAAAACTCCTCCATAGGTTTGGTGACTCCCCCAATAAGACAAGTAATTGAAATCAACCATTGGGAACTCCAAGTGGTAAATATTGGTCCTTTACTGATTTTAGATATGTATCAAAGAGTTCTGTTGATAACATAATCTCTTGATGGATTGTATATAGGAAACCCTACATGATATAAATGATGCTTGAATCGCCCCACCTAAAGAAAAGCACCACTCAGCGCTTCAGTATACTAATGAAGTAAAAGAGCCTAGAACATCAATCTAAAACCATGTGCAATGAAAATAAAAAAATATTAATATTATAAAAATATTAATATTAAAGATAAAATCAAATAAAATGATAGCAGCTGCTTAAAATTACAAACATGTAAATACAACAATATTAAAAACACTCAAAATGGCAAAGAGTCCTCAGTATTTCTGTAGCAGCGCTTGACGTCAAATTCTAAATGTTGACAAAACTTCCATATATTAGTTCATACAGGGAATAAAGTGCCAAAAATGATCATATAGTGCAGTAGCTGTCAGTTCTAATCAGTGCACTAGTGATGAGCCGAACACCCCCGGGTTCGGTTCGCACCAGAACCCACGAACGGACCGAAAGTTTGCACGAACTTTAGAACCCTATTAAATACAATGGATGCGAACGTTCGAAATCTAAAGTGCTAATTATAACGACTATTATGCATGTTATTGTCCTAAAAAGGGTTTGGGAACCCGGGTTCTGCACCAGGGGACATGTATCAATGCAAAAATAAGTTTTAAAAACAGCCGTTTTTCGGGAGCAGTCATTTTAATGATGCATAAAGTGAAAAAAAAAAGTCAAATATTCCTTTAAATATCGTACCTGGGGGGTGTCTAAAGTATGCCTGTGAAGTGCCACGTTTTTCCCGTGTTTAGAACTGTCCCTGCACAAAATTACATTTCTAAAGGAAAAAAAGCCATTTAAAACTGCTTGCGGCTTTAATGTAATGTCTGGTCCCGGTAATATGGATGAAAATCTTTAAGAAAAATGGCATAGCTACCCCATCACCTCCCCCCCTACCCCAGCCCATTACCCCCCTTTGGGTCTTGTATGGATATTAAGGGGAACCCCGCACACAAAATAAAAAAGGCCCTATATACTCTGAACAGCCGTATAGAGGCGGTGCATACAAGACAGGGACTGTAGGTTTGTTCTTATGTAGAATCTGTTTGTAATTTTGAACAGGTACATTGTTTAAGTGTAGCTCCAGCCCAAAAATCAATTTTTAAGCTTTTTGGAAAACATAGGGAAGGGTTATCACCCCTGTAACATTTGTTTTGCTGTCTGTGCAGTGTGCACCTGTTCAGAACAGTTCACCTCACTTTCCGTCCTAATGACAAATGTTTTTTGAAAATTTGGGGTTTTTATTGAAACAAGAATTGGTGATAAAGCATCAGTGGAGAGGAGACACTTTTTTTCCCATATTAACTCTTACAGGAGAGAATTTGCCTTCCTAGGGGTAGATTTCCTCTCACTTCCTGTTGTATCCTTCCGTTTGCAAGGAGGAGTCGTTTGTAAGTTGGATGTTTGAAAGTAGGGGCCTGCCGTATACACTCAGCTGAAATTTGCCCCTTACATGTTGGTGTTGCCACAACACTGTGAGCCCTCACAGTTACTCTTGGTGGGCGCATGAATGGGCCCTGCTGTGAATTATTAGATCAAGAATTGTAATTGCATGCCCCTGTTGAACAGGGGCTGAAAAATTGGGCCTTTGGTGGTGGTGGTGGTGGTGGTGGTGTTGACACAACACTGTAAGGCCTCACAGTTACTCTTGGTGGGCGCAGGAATGGGCCCTGCTGTGAATTATTAGATCAAGAATTGTAATTACATGCCCCTGTTAAACAGGGGCAGAAAAATTGGGCCTTAGGCACTGGTGCCACAACACTGCAACCCCTCTCAGATACTGTACATGGAGCACAGTAATGAGCCCTGTTGCAAAGTATTGCATCAAAAATTGTAATTACACGCTCCTGTTAAACAGGGGCTGAAAAATTGGGCCTTAGGCACTGGTGCTGGTGCCACGACACTGCAACCTCTCCCAGATACTCTAGTTGGAGTGCAGGAATGAGCCCTGCTGCAAAGCATTGCATAAAAAATTGTAATAACATGCCCCTGTTAAACAGGGGCTAAAAAATTGGGCCTTAGCCACTGGTGCTGGTGCCACGACACTGCAACCTCTCCCAGATACTCTAGTTGGAGTGCGGGAATGAGCCCTGCTGCAAAGCATTGCATCAAAAATTGTAATTACTTGCCCCTGTTAAACAGGGGCTGAAAAATTGGGCCTTAGCCACTGGTGGCGGCACCCAGAAACAAAAATGTTCTTCCAAGCTATCATCATCAATTGGATGATTGAGGAGGAGGAGGATAGTCAGTCAACATAACAGGACAGTCTCTCAGCATCAGCATCAGTCTTGAAGGGATGTGACATTTGAAAATAAATTAGTCTGTTATATCAGCTTCAGGTGTTTGGTAGCTGGTGGTGATCCAAGACTGGTTCATCTTTATGAAGGTCAGTCGATCAACCGAGTCGGTGGACAGGCGCACCCTGTGATCCGTGACAAATCCTCCAGCAGCACTGAATGTGCGTTCTGAAAGAACGCTGGATGCAGGACAGGCCAGTAGCTCAATTGCATACTGTGCAAGCTCTGGCCAGTGATCCATCCTCAAGACCCAGTAAGCCAGAGGATTTTCGGTGGGGAAGGTGTCCAAGTCTGACCTTGCCCCTAGGTATTCCTGCACCATGTATATCAGACGCTGGCGATGGTTGCTGGAACCGATCATACCTTGGGGCTGCGGACTAAAGAATTGTCTGAACGCATCGGTCAGACGGCCACCTTCCCCACCGCTCCTTCTTTGACTGACCGAATCCTCAGCAACTCGTTGTCCAGGACCAGGAGTTTGTAACCTCCCAGTCTCTGGGAACGCGTTGCACAGACCTTTCTGCAAGGCCTCCCGGAGTTGTCTCATCCTCTGCTCCCTCTGCAACGGTAAGATAAGGTCCGCAACCTTACCCTTGTACCGTGGATCAAGGAGAGTGGCCAGCCAGTAATGGTCCCTCTCCTTGATCCGAAGAATACGAGGATCCTTCCGCAGACTTTGCAGGATCAGGGAGGCCATGCAGCGTAGATTAGCTGAGGCATTCGGTCCGGAGTCCTCTGGGTCACTAAGGACGACATGATCCGCAGCCACCTCCTCCCACCCACGTACAAGTCCACTGGTTTCTTGGGACTGTAAATCATCCCTAAAAGACTGCTGCTGATGATGCTGAGTGCCAGGCTCCACCTCCATGCTGACACAATCCTCCTCCTCCTTCTCCTACTCTTCCTGTGCGATGGGTGGGACAGAAGGAACACTGTCTGGGTAAAGGGGGCCTTGAGAGGCAAGGAAGTCCTCCTCTTCCTGCCTCTGTTCTGCCTCAAGTGCCCTGTCCATTATTCCACGCAGCGTATGTTCCAACAGGTGGACAAGAGGTACAGTGTCACTGATGCATGCACTGTCACTGCTCACCATCCTCGTGGCCTCCTCAAATGGTGCCAGGACAGTGCATGCATCCCCGATCATGCCACACTGGCGTGGTGAAAAAAACCCGAGCTCCCCTGACCCTGTCCTGGTGCCATAGTCGCACAGGTACTCATTGATGGCCCTCTGCTGCGTGTGCAGCCACTGCAGCATGGCCAACGTTGAGTTCCACCTGGTGGGCATGTCACATATAAGGCGGTTCTTGGGCAGGTTCAACTCCTTTTGCAGCTCAGCCAGGCGAGCACTGGCATTATAAGATCTGCGGAAATGCACACAGACTTTCCTGGCCTGCCTCAGGACATCCTGTAAGCCTGGGTACCTGCCCAAGAACCGCTGCACCACCAGGTTCAGGACGTGAGCCACACAGGGCACATGGGTCAGTTGTCCCTGTCGGAGAGCGGAGAGGAGGTTGGTGCCATTGTCGCAAACTACCATTCCTGGCTTAAGCTGGAGTGGCGTCAACCACCTCTCGGCCTGCCCCTGCAGAGCAGACAGAACCTCTGCCCCAGTGTGGCTCCTGTCCCCCAAACACACCAGAGCAAGCACGGCATGGCATCTTTTTGCCTGCGTACTTGCGTAGCCCCTTGAACGCCTACGGAGCACCGCTGGTTCCGAGGACAAAGCACAGGAAGAGGCCATGGAGGAAGAAGAAGATGAGGGGGTGGAGGAGAAAGGTGTGTCACAACCAGTAGTAGCATTTTGGAGGCATGGCGGCGGAACAACCTCCAACACTACTGCACCTTGTCCTGCATCCTTCCCAGCTGCCAAAAGAGTGACCCAATGGGCCGTGAAAGAAAGGTAACGTCCCTGTCCATGCCTGCTGGACCATGAGTCAGCGGTAATATGCACCTTACCGCTGACCGCCCTGTCCAGCGAGGCCAAGACATTGCCTTCCACATGCCGGTAGAGAGCCGGAATCGCCTTCCGTGAGAAAAAGTGGCGTTTGGGAACCTGCCACTGAGGAACCGCACATTGCACAAACTCACGGAAGGGTGCCGAGTCTACCAACTGAAAAGGCAGCAGTTGAAGCGCTAGCAATTTAGCCAAGCTAGCATTCAACCGCTGGGCATGTGGATGGCTGGGAGTGAACTTCTTTCGACGGTCCAGCAGCTGGGGCAGGGAAATTTGCCTGCTAGAATCGGACGTCGGTGTACTGCTAGCAGAGTGCCCGCAAGTACTTGGCTGTGACACACCTAATTCTACACCTTCATTCCTCTCAGTGCAGGTTTCAGAGAGGACTGAAGGTATAGTGGGGTTGGAGATCCCAGCTGATGCGGTGCAAGGAGAGGTCCGCTTTGTTCTTTGGTGTGGGTCTTTAAGGTAGGCTTGCCAACGAGCTGCATGGCAGGTCAACATATGTCTGGTCAAGCATGTGGTGCCCAAGCGGGTGATGTTTTGGCCACGCGATATACGCTTGAGACATATGTTGCAAAAAGCAGCTGTGCGATCTGATGCACTCGACTCAAAAAAGGCCCACACCAAAGAACTTTTTGAATAACGGGCAGAGGCAGCGCCCTGCACAGGCGGAGCTCTGCGATGTGATTCCGCCGGTGTGCTGCCCTTACGCTGGCCCCCCGAGGGCATCCTGCCTCGTTGGAGATGTGCCTCCTCCTCATCCTCCTCCTCCTCTCTCCTATTAGGCACCCACGTGGAGTCAGTGACCTCATCATCCCCTCCCTCCTCATCACTGGAGCCAATCTGGCAGTATGCTGCAGCTGCTGGAACATGACTGCCAGATTGGTGTCCTTCTTGAGCATCCCCTCTCTCTGCTCTCACGCTACTGCCTTCCTCTAGCTGGGTATCATCATCAGACCCTTCGAAACGCTGGGCATCCTCCTGGAGCATGTACCCAACACTGTGCTCAAACAGTTCGCTGGACTCCTCAGGAGGACATGGTTGTTATGGGAAGGAGTGACTGATGGTCTAGGGAAGAGGACGCTTTGGCAGCTGCTTTGCCAGTACCCTGAGCCTGGGTGAGAGAGGATGAGGAGGATGATGAGGGCTTGGTCATCCACTCTACCAAGTCTTCGGCATGATGCGGCTCAACACGTCCAGCTGCCGAAAAGAAGGACAAGCGTGTCCCATGGCCACGTGCTGATGGCGATGCACCGCGTCCACGACCAGCACTGTTGTCTCTAGACACAGAGCCTGCTTGCCCTCTTTTATTGGCTGACTGTCTGCCTCTCCTTGTTTGCCTTCCAGACATTCTAATGGCCTGCAGGGAGATGGGAAAACCAGCAATAAGGCCTAGCTTCAGGAGTATATTTTGCAGGAATCACACTACGTCTGCTGTAAGTGCTGCAAATGCCTGCTGGTGTAACACACCAGGAAAACACAGCAATACGGGCTAACTTCAGGTGTAATATGATCAGGAGGCACACTCCGCCCGCTGTAAGTGCTGCAAATGCCTGTTGGTGTAACACACCAGGAAAACACAGCAATACAGGCTAACTTCAGGTGTATAATGTGCAGGAGGCACACTCCGCCCGCTGTAAGTGCTGCAAATGCCTGTTGGTGTAACACACCAGGAAAACACAGCAATATGGGCTAACTTCAGGTGTAATATGATCAGGAGGCACACTCCGCCCGCTGTAAGTGCTGCAAATGCCTGTTGGTGTAACACACCAGGAAAACACAGCAATACGGGCTAACTTCAGGTGTAATATGATCAGGAGGCACACTCCGCCCGCTGTAAGTGCTGCAAATGCCTGTTGGTGTAACACACCAGGAAAACACAGCAATACGGGCTAACTTCAGGTGTATAATGTGCAGGAGGCACACTCCGCCCGTTGTAAGTGCTGCAAATGCCTGTTGGTGTAACACACCAGGAAAACACAGCAATACGGGCTAACTTCAGGTGTATAATGTGCAGGAGGCACACTCCGCCCGCTGTATGTGCTGCAAATGCCTGTTGGTGTAACACACCAGGAAAACACAGCAATACGGGCTAACTTCAGGTGTATAATGTGCAGGAGGCACACTCCGCCCGCTGTAAGTGCTGCAAATGCCTGTTGGTGTGACACACCAGGAAATCACAGCAATACGGGCTAACTTCAGGTGTATAATGTGCAGGAGGCACACTCCGCCCGCTGTAAGTGCTGCAAATGCCTGTTGGTGTAACACACCAGGAAAACACAGCAATACGGGCTAACTTCAGGTGTATAATGTGCAGGAGGCTTAGCAACAATGACACTGACACTGTCCCCTGCCTATCCTTCTCTCTTCCTGCACACAAGGTTTATCAAAGAATATGATACTGACACTCTCCCCGCCTATCCTTCTCTCTCCCTGCACACAAGGTTTAGTAAAGAATATGACACTGACACTGTCCCCTGCCTATCCTTCTCTCTCCCTGCACACAAGGTTTATCAAAGAATATGACACTGACACTCTCCCTGCCTATCCTTCTCTCTCCCTGCACACAAGGTTTAGTAAAGAATATGACACTGACACTGTCCCCTGCCTATCCTTCTCTCTCCTTGCACACAAGGTTTAGCAAAGAATATGACACTGACACTCTCCCTGCCTATCCTTCTCTCTCCCTGCACACAAGAATAGCACAAAGAATATCTACACTGTCCCTGCCTATCCTTCTCTTTCCATGCGCCGGAAAAAACACTACACAAGGCCGCCGCGCTGGCGGATTTTTATAGTGTGGGCCGTGTGCTAAACCCCCTGAGCTATAATTGGCCACAGGCAACCTGCCTGTGGCCAATTATGGCTCTCCTAGCTGCCGGCGCTGTGATTGGCCAAGCATGCGGGGTCACAGTGCATGCTTGGCCAATCACAGCACCGGGATTGCACTGCGATGGCGCAGTGTATTGTGGGCCGTTCGCGTCACTCGAATTTGGCGCGAACGGCCCAAATCGTTCGATGTTCGCCAAACGGTAGAACAGCCGATATTCGAGTCGAACGTATGTTCGACTCGAACACCGAGCTCATCCCTACAGTGCACCATCCACCAGAGCTTCACCACATGAGGGGGGGATTTTGTAATGAGAACACACTAACCTATTTTCCCCTCCTGAGGATTGATATATGGCTGTGTTTTGGCCTAGGCCCACGTAAAAGGCACCCGCACCCTCTTCCCGACTCCCACACGCAGGGCCTTCATTGGGGGAGTACAGCTGAAGAGAGCAGTGGCGTCGCGGGTGCGGAAGGGACCAGGAAGCAGTTTTAGTAGGTGCCGTCAAGTCACTCCCCCCCTTGGTAAAGCGGTGACTCTTTCTCTGATTGGCCCTCTGCTGTGGCCAATCATGGGGAGTAAAACAGCGGGCAGGAAGCTGGGAGGCTGCACGTGAACTCGATTAGAGCCGCTCTCTCTCTTCTCCCTTCGGCTGACAGGAGAAAGGGAAGGGGGTGTGAGCAGGGGAGATACCTGATATCCTCTAGGCCTTATTGAGCTTCAAAGCTGGGCCTCTGGTCCAAAATAGGGGGTGACACAATTTTTACCGCACCAGGTGACATAACCCTATGACGCTACTGTTTCGGAGCCCAGTACCACAACAAGTTCCGGCACTGAGCTCCGGTAACTGGTCAGACAGGGGTGCACTAGCGTGGGCACCCAGGACATCTTAAGCCCGTGGTCCCACAAGCGTCGATCGGCTTTCCGCAGCAGCCAACACCTCTCTCCCCACTGTCAGCCACACACACTCCTCGGCTCCTCCTCCTCCTCTGCTCCATTTTTCTAATGTACACAGCCAGGAGTAGGAGGGGCCACAGAGGAGGGACACAAATTCAGTGCAAGAGCCACGCTGCCGGTCTGAGGTCTGTGTATAGTTTACAGTGGAGGGGGACACAGTAACCGGGAAGGGGGCCAGATAACAGTTGCACACATGGAGTGATGGGAGGGGGGTAAGGGGATATGTGCTGGGTGCTTTGGGAGGGGAGAGGATATGTGCTTGTAGGAGGGTCTGATCCTCCCCCACCACTAGCATATGTCCTTTCCCCTCCCAAAGCACCCAGCACATATCCCCTTACCCCCCTCTCTCCCCCCAAATGAAAAGATTCCGCATCCCTCCCTGTCCTCCTCCTGCGGTGTCCCTCTCTGTCCTCTTCTCGTGGCATCCCTCTGTCCTCTTCCCCCGCCATCCCTCTGTCCTCCTCCCATGAAGATGACAGGGCGGATCTTAAAAAAGAAGGGGTGTGGCATTGACAGGAAGGGGTGGGTCATATTTAAATTAGGGGGTGCATGAGTTTAGCAGGCCTAGGGCAGCACAAAACCTAAATACACTACTGTATATGGCCCGTTATTTCTATTCAATCCAGACAGTTTAAATTGACCTGCAATATTACAGCCAATGTGTATATGCACTGCTGGTATGGATATTTATTCTACGAAAACACACAGAGGGGAATTTATGAAAACTGATGCAATCAGAATTTTTAAGCAGGTGTGCATATAAACAAATATTCTTCTATCTTGCATTTTCACAGCATAACTGAACAAACTGAAAACTGAATATACAAGCTGATTGGTTGCCAGGCACAGCTGCTCCAAATTCTGGCGTCCAGTTTTAATAAATCCCCTTCAGGATTTTTTTTATCAACAAGCGAATTGCTTGTGGACACAAGATCAAAATGCTTATTTGAAATGGGTGTCTTTCGCGCTACTAAAGAATAAAGGAATGGAACTGAGGTATATGATCAATGGCTGAAAAACCTGTCTGTGTTCACCTTACACATAAATATAAATTAAAACATATGGGGGGGGGGGTTGCGCTAAAGAAATAATGCCAGGTAAACACTAGTGTAACAATGGTGATACAGATCAATAAATATATATTGCTAACTCAAATATGTGAATAAATTACTGCTGGGTGATAGGTCAATCTGAAATCATGTCAAAATGATGAAATAAATGTGAATAATACAACCAAAATGCTAATATATAGTGCTGACAATATAAAGTGCTATCAATAAGGTACTAACAATATAAAGTGCAAAATAATAAAGTGCAAACAATAAAGTGCAGGTATGCACAAATATGGCCGCAACCAAGTTCAATATTGCAATTGGTATTGATATAAAAATATTAAATCTCCAAAAAGTCCCATACAGGTGCCTTCGGTGGGAAAAAATCCCAATTTGGATCAGATGTATATATGCTGTGTGATAGCCTACAGTAAGTAGACAATTAAAGTCTTGAACCAGCATATGTGTCCTCCACCAGTCTCTCAGAACTCTCACCTCTGTGATATAATGTCTGGCATTAAGGTTGGTCTGTTTAGGTGTCTTCTCCACTGTGATCTCTATCAAGCTAAATCCTCCACCACTCACGCTGATAGTAAAAGATCAGCTGTCCTAAAAAAGAAGGAGGGGGTGGGAGGGAAGGAGAGGGGGAGCGGAGTTCCAGGCAGGAACCAAGGATAGGGACTTTGACATGATTTCAGATTGACCTATCACCCAGCAGTAGTATATTCACATATTTGAGTTAGCAATATATATTTATTGATCTGTATCACCATTGTTACACTAGTGTTTACCTGGTATTATTTATTTAGCGCAAACCCCCCCCCCGCCCCCCCATATGTTTTAATCAAAATGCTTATTGCCTTCATTATTTATGATTTTGAAGACTGTATTTGTGAGCGAAGATACATTATCGTTGTTGGGTGCTAAAAGCTCCTTCTAACATGCTTGGAGACACCTTTACACCATTTTTCCCATATGAGGATATAAAATACTTATTAACACTTCCTGCCCAGCCTATTGCCAAATGATGGCTGGACTGGACATCTGTCTTTCTGGGTCAACATCATATGACATCCTCCTCGAACGCACCTCTAGTGCGCCCAATGGGCCACGCTGTGGCGTGATCTGCCACTGGCTGTGACTGATCAGTGTACCGACCCGCAGCCAGTAACATGTGATCGCTGTGACCAATCACAGCAGATCACATGACAATTGTAAACATTGGATGGAAATTTTATATTTTACATACTGTCACCAGTCAGTGTCCCTGATTACCGCCACATGAGTTATATGACGACGCTGTACTGCACTGGTGACAGTATGTAAAAAAAGTGTGAATTTTTTTTTTTACATTTCTTAATTTTCCAATAAATTACTAAATACCTTGGACTGTCTACTTACCAAAAATGGGTTATTTAGGGGGTATTCGTACTGTCTTAGCATTTTCGGGCCTCAATCAATGAGATAAGCCATCGGTACATCAGGATTGATCAATTTTCAGATACCATAGTTTGTGGACTCTGTAACTTTCATACAGACTAAATTATATACACTGATTTGGGGGGTTATTTTCACTAAAGAAATGCATCAGAATACAGTTTGTATGTTAAAAGATTATTTATTTGCAAAATGTTATAACAGAAACAAAGAAAAACGTTTTTTTTTTCAAAATTTTCTGTCTATTTTCATTTATTCAGCAAAAAAAAGTGGAAAATAAATACCACCAAAAGAAAGCTCTATTTATGTGAAAAAAAAAGATAAAAATTTCATATGGGTACAGTGTTTCATGACCGCGCAATTGTCATTCAAGGTGCGACAGCGCTAAAAACTGGAAATTGGACTGGGCAGGAAGGAGCTGAAAGTGCCCAGTATTGGAGTGGTTAATCAGTAATACTATAATTTTTTCTGTTATAGGTGTTTATATGTAATCTATATCCCATTCACTTTTTTAAAATGTAGAGTTTTCTTTCATTATATCCTTAGGGTGTACACTATATACATGGGTTCCACCTTGTTGCAAATTTGGTGCCTTTTTTAGGTGTTCTGTGTTTTTGCATAGCGTGTTGACATGCAGATACCCTCTACTGTGGTCATAGACTACTTGCACTTAGGTTTAGGTCCTTTCATGTCTGGGGCATTTCCATGGTCTATACATATATTTCTCTGTTTGGATTTTTATTTCCTCCCCAATTACCTTTTTTTATTTTCTGAATTCTAGATCCTCTCACAGTTCACTATTCATGACAGTTCACACAGAATGTTGTGGACTATAAGATTTGCTTCCTTTTAAAATTACAACTGTCTCTGTTCTCATCTCCCATTTTGACCTTTGCCTTGCATCATATTTTAGGAGCAGTCCCCTCATTTCCTTACCCCCTCAGGGTTATTCTACCAGGGGCTTCCTGGTGTTGTCACTCATTTAATTGCCACCAGAGGTCACTGCTTGGGTTGTGCTCTTGGTATTTGCTCCAATAAGGAATCCATCACTAAAATGCTTGCACACAGTTAAAGTGATGTCATAGTTTATAAAGAGGATATACAGTAAGAGCAGATGGCGCACACACTCTTTGGATTCTGATGAAGTATTATCTGACCGCACAATGCATAAAGCATCCCTGACAGCTGTTAATGTATAGCAGCTAAATATCCCTGGCTCTGTTCGTTGTGCAGCCACTGTGCCTAAATACATGTTTAATTAATATATCAATTGTAGGTATTAATTGTTACACATGTGGCTGAGACCGTGAACTATTTATCTTGGGGGGGAAGTCAACACTGTGCTACCAGGGCTTGCTGTCTAAATCTACACATGTAGTGGTTATTATTTTAATGATGTTTTCTTGACTTTTATTTAAGTCATACATTTTCTTTAACAGATAAAAGGGCATGGAATATTCTGATATACAGTAATTCATTTAGGGGTCTTTTCATATGGTGGGTACATGTTGTCACTGGGTTTTCCTGGTATAGGTGGAAGGTCCATTGAAGGAGATCAAGAAAGGATTCATACCTACTTATGCTGGGCTCATTTTTTCAAGTGCATTAAGAATTTCATTTCATTAAGGTTTTTTTTCATCTGATGAGTGTGTGGCCTTGGAGTTTACCCACTATAGGTGGAGCAAGCACTGTTTAGCAGATTGTGATATATTAATTATTGCAACACGGTTTTTAGAGACTGTGCACTTTAAAGTGTAAAAGGACACTTCCCTGCATTATTAATGTGAATGCACATTGATGGACTGCACCTACTGATTATTGATTTGATGAAATTATTTATTTATATTTATTGTAATGAGTTTTACACATGCTATGAAATGTTAAAAGAGTTTCTAAATGGGTATGCATAAATATTGTTTATAGAGAGTAGGTATCTAATATAGATTACGGATGATTTAGGGGTGGTGAGGGCTGCTTCTGCTGGTATTTAATTTTCTCAAATCTGTGGGATATTGTAGCAGTTGCATTTTTATTTACTTCTTCTTCTTCTTCTTCTTATTATTATTATAATTTTAATTATTTTAATTGTTTTTTACTCAAAGTGCAGGCTTTACTATGAAATAACTTTATTATGATCTATGCATGTTGCTTACTAGTTGAAGTGCTTTCTTCTTCATAATAATTTTTTTAAGAGCCCATTCACACAGTGACGACTTTGGATCTGACTTCAAGTCGCCTCAAGTCGCACTGCATGAGAAAATCAATGTAAGTGAATGGAGCCGTCTTATGATACACTACTGCAGTCGCTCTGACTTCAAAAAAGGCACCTGTACTACTTCAATTCGACTTCTAGGCGACTTGTAGGCAACTTGTATCCATTGATTTCAATGGAAGTCGCCTCGGAATTTGGATCACTGTCCTAACAGAAGCAACTTTCCAGGAAGAGAACATACATTTCTCAGGCAAACCCCTCCCTCCCACAGAGCTGATTCTTGTTTGATTGGCCACTGGAAAGCCTCCTGTCCTGGAGGCAACTTCAGTCGTGTTGTAAGTCACCCCAAGTCGCGCTGTGATTCAAACTCAAGTCGTGTCCAAGTTGCCTCCAAAAGTCGCTGGAAGTCGTGTTGCCCCTGTGTGAATGGGGTCTAACTCAGCATTTCAAATTGCAACAGTTAACTGTAAATAATAGAATATTAAGCATTTTTTGGTGGTTTAACTGGTACTTTTGAGGTAGATGAAAAATAAATTAGGACATATTTTCTAGAGAGAAATAAAAATACATAGGTTGCATCTGCTGCAGATACAAAGTAAAATGTCAATACTGAAATAAAGGGATATTTAACCCAAAACCAAAAATGTTATATACGGCAACTTGTACACAAAAGGAGAGCAAAGATGGGAATCCTACCTATTTGAATAGTAGTACTCACCGAAAATACATATCGGGGGTGTGGTCAAATATACATATATCAAAATAACATGAAAAACAACAAACAAACAGACCTCCACACACCTAAATGAGTTAAAACTACAAAATGTAATAGCCTATAATAAAGGCAAAATAGCATATGAAAAAACACTTCCAATACCAACAATGTCCCATAAATACAACCAAAATACACAAAGTAAAAACTGTGTAATCGCTGCAAACCTCCAAAAACTGGAGATAGCACAGCGATCACCCAGTTAGCGAACCTACTCCCTCCCCTGGTTGAAAAGAACAAGCCTCTAAAATAACCTAATGTATCCCATGAGCCACCCACAGGACAAACCTCCCACGAATATTTCCTAATGCAGGATAGTGTATACCTAAACCGGTTAAAACACTATCCTGCAAAGGAAACCCAGCCTAGGTTGGATGAACACCTCCCACAAAACACCCAGTCAGTCTGTCGTAGTATGCGATGATAACTAATGTCTCCAATGAAAAAACAAAGGAAGTTCAATAGATCAATAGATTCAATAGATCAAAAAGTCTCCTGATCTGGGGATATATGATTTTATAATATTCCTGATCAGATATTGGATGTATGAAGGGGAGTTGTTCCACAGGGATTTCAAATACTGCAGAATGGACAAGATAGCTGTAAAAACCGTGGCAAAAGATGTAGATATCAGAACGATACAGACACAATGTTGCAGTTGCATTAGGTGTATATGTAACAGATTCCCGATCAATGGGTAAATCTATAAACCATTCATAATGATACACATAGCAAAAGTCTCTTGCTTTTCCTATTGAACTGATTGTTAATTTGTGAGTCTGTCACTGAGTATTCCACAATAAATCTATCCGTGTATATCATGTAAACACAGATAGCCACTCGAGGGATACTTCCTCATAGATCAAGGTGCATCAATGGATGTAAGGCACTAATCCAAACGACTTGGCACTAAAAAGTCGTAACAGCTATATTGTCAGGAACGAGTATGGAGATCGAGATGCTAAGAGGGCTCCCCTTGCGGCTGAGTGCAGCGCGCCCCTGGAGTTGGGAACAGGGAGCGCGGTGCCCACAGAAGCACGGTTGGCCAGGTGCTTGCTTGCAGTCTGATGAGCTCAGCCACTGAGGGATGGCGGAGGCAGGCAGAACTGAGCTGGTTATATTCAGATGAACGGAGATATCGGAAGCCAGGCCGGGGGTCAAACACAGGAGATCAGTCCAGAGCATATACAGGGGCGAGCCGGGGTCATACACGTGCAGGGTCCAGGTACAAGCCGAGGGTCAAGCCGGGTGGTCAGGAAGCAGAAGCAGAGTCCAGAAGCAGGCCGAGGGTCAAACACAGGAGAACAGGAAGCGAGGTTAAGGCAAGCCGGGTCACAACGGATAAGCACGGATCAGGAGACAAGGTCAAGGTACACAGGAGACTGAAGAGATAATCCAGCAATGAGCAGCTCCAGCAGCAGGCTTAAATAGACCAGGAAGTTAGTCATGTGATCTGTTCAGGTTACAAGGAGGAAGTACCGCCCACCTTAGTCATGCTGTGCACCATGGCAGCCATGATTGTCTTGGGCAGAATTGCCAGTCCTTCTTCGGCTATTTCCCTGACAGTGCCCCCCCCCCGAGGGGCAGCCTCTGGATGCCCAACCTAGACCATCTTTCTGGGTACCTGTTGCGGAAATTTTGCAAAAGTCTTGGAGCATGTAAATTATCCATTGGTTCCCAAGAATTTTCCTCTGAAGAATACCCCTTCCATTTAACAAGAAATTGAGTCTGCCTACCTCTTTTCCGGCAATCTAGGATGGCTTCAACTTCATATTCAGTATCGTTACCTATGATAACTGGTGGAGGTGGCAACTCCTCTCTTCCTGGAAATGGACTTGGCACAGCTGGTTTCAGAAGGGAGACGTGGAACACCGGATGGATCTTGTAGGAGGCCGGTAAAGCGAGTTCAAAAGCCACAGGGTTCACTTCCTTCTTGATCTCGAATGGACCCACAAACCTTGGACCAAGCTTCCTGGAAGGGCAAGAAAGTCTGAGGTTAATAGAGGACAGCCATACCTTGTCACCCACCTTGTAGATGGGATTCCCTCTCTTTCTCCTGTCATGTTGTTTCTTGAAGTCTTCCTGAGCCTTTCGCATGGTCTCCTGAAGGATTCGGTAATTGGTTTGGAAGAAGTTTATCCTATCCTGAACGGCTGGTACCGGAGATTCAGGAATGGTGTTGGGAAGAAAGGATGGGTGAAAGGCATAGTTTGCCCAAAAGGGCGACTGATTGGTGGCCGTGTGTATGGTATTATTGTATGAAAATTCCACACAAGGTAGCAAGGAGACCCAGTCATCTTGGGAGAAAGAGCAGAAGCACCGCAGGTATTGCTCTAAGGTCTGGTTCGTTCTTTCTGTTTGGCCATTACTTTGAGGGTGGTAAGCAGAAGAAAGACATAAGTCAATTGACAAGATCTTACAAAGATTCTTCCAGAAACCAGAGGTGAATTGAACCCCTCTATCGGAGACTATATTGTCGGGTAACCCATGAAGTCTGACTATCTCCTTAATGAAAATTTTTGCAGTGTCCATGGCGGAGGGGGTGCCAAGCATGGGCAGGAAGTGGGCCATCTTTGATAGTCGGTCCACTACTACCAAGATTGTTGTAAAGTTCTCTGATGGAGGGAGATCGACTATGAAGTCCATAGAGATGTTTTTCCAAGGCTGCTCCGGAACTGGTAAGGGTCTTAATAGACCCCAAGACCTGGTCTTGGGACCCTTGTTACGCTGGCAAACCAAACAGGACTCAACATATTTTTTACAGTCTGATCTTAGGGAAGGCCACCATAGGTAACGTTGGACAAGGTCGATCGTCTTCCGGATCCCGAAATGCCCGGCCAGCTGGTGATCATGAAATCTTTTCAAGGCCTGCAGTCTGACTTCCTGGGGGACAAAGATTTTGTCCTGATGCCACAGAAATCCCTCGTGACTCCTTAAGGTAGAAATTTCCGACTCTGGGCAGTGAAGAGAGGCTTGTACAATGGATGCTTTTAGGTCTGGCTGAATCAGAAGGAAATTTTGTGTGGACAGGATTGTACCGGGAGTGGTTTCTTCAGGGGTGTCTGGGAACATCCGAGACAGAGCATCCGCCTTTCCATTTTTAGATCCGGGACGAAACGAGATGTGAAAATTGAATCTCGAAAAGAATAACGCCCACCGAGCTTGACGCGGTCTCAAACATTTTGCAGTCCTCAGATATTCTAAATTTTTATGATCGGTAAAGATCATAATGGGATGTGCTGCACCTTCAAGTAAATATCTCCACTCTTCCAGGGCTGTTTTGATGGCCAAAAGCTCCCAATCTCCGACGTCGTAATTTCTTTCCGGTTGTGTCATTTTTCGAGAGGAAAAGGCTACAGGATGTAACAATGATTTGGGGCCCTGTCGTTGAGAAAGGATAGCTCCTGTGGCCACTTCAGAGGCATCGACTTCCAAAATGTAGGGCAATGCAGGGTCAGGATGCTGAAGAACTGGCGCTGAAACAAACACTGTTTTAAGTCTGTCGAAAGCTGCCTGAGCCTCCGGGGACCACTGGAATCTGGAATGCAGACGGGTTAGTTGGGTAATGGGTGATATAATGCCTGAAAAGTTCTTAATAAATCGTCTGTAAAAGTTTGAAAAGCCAATAAACCTTTGAACACCCTTCTTGTCGGAGGGGACAGGCCACTCCAGGATCGCTTTTACTTTCTGGGGATCCATGGCCACTCCTTTCGTAGATATGACAAGACCCAAAAACTGGATAGATTCTTTCTCAAAGTCACATTTTTCGGCTTTTACATATAGTCCATGCGTTCTTAGAATAGTTAGTACCTTTTTCATGTGCACTCGATGAATCTCCAGCGTGGCCGAGAAGACAAGGATGTCATCCAGGTATACAATGAGGAAGTTGTCAAGATGGTCTCGGAAAATGTCGTTCACAAAGTGCTGGAACGTGGCTGGAGCATTGCAGAGGCCAAAAGGCATCACCAAATATTCAAAATGTCCGAAACGAGTTCGGAAAGCTGTTTTCCACTCATCCCCCTCTCGAATGCGAACGAGATTATAAGCACCTCGTAAGTCCAGTTTGGAGAAAACTCGAGCCGAACGGAATCGTTGGAAGAGTTCCGGGATGAGAGGGAGTGGATAGCGATTTTTGATAGTGATCTTATTCAGATCTCGGTAGTCTATACAAGGCCTAAGCGTTTTATCCTTTTTTCGACAAAAAATATGCCAGCACCTGCAGGGGAAGAAGAGGGACGAATGAATCCCTTTGCCAGGTTTTCATCGACATAGAGTCGTAATGTTTCGAGTTCAGTCTCTGATAAAGGGAAGATACGACCAAAGGGAATTTCGGAGCCTGGGAGCAAGTCAATAGGGCAGTCATAGGGACGATGAGGTGGAAGGGAGTCTGCTCCCTTCTTGTCGAATACATCCAGAAATTCTAGGTAGGCAGAGGGTACATGAGGATTGGAACTAGAAACAGGTTGTATGGTCAGGCAGCTGGTAAAGTCCTTAGGGCCAGGGGGCAGACAATTCTGCTGACAGTAAGCAGATGAAAACAGCACTTCATTCTTCAGCCAGTCAATGTGAGGGTTGTGTGCTCGTAACCAGGGGACTCCCAGAATGACCGAAAACAGAGGAGAGCACAAAACATCGAAACGTACCAGTTCCTTGTGGCCAGAGCTGGTTGTCATAGGGATTGGCAGGGTCTCATGGGTTATCAGTCCAGAACTGGGTAGAGATCCATCAGCCAAATGAACTGTTAACTGCTGCTTCTTGGTAACAAGGGGAATTCCAAGTCCTTTGGCCAAGTTGATGTCTAGGAAGCAGCTGCAGGCCCCAGAGTCGATGATGGCTGAAAGACGGATCTCTTCCCTGGCCACCGATAGGGAGATAGCGAGGACAGGGTGAGATGAGGTAAGTCCTGACACTTGACAATGTACTGGGGGTTTGAAGAATGGTTTCTTCGCCCTGAGGTGGCAATTTTGTAAGAAATGGCCATTGTCTCCACAGTAAAAGCAAAGGTTCGCCTTTCGACGGTAGAGTCTTTCCTCAGGTGATAGGGCAGGCCGAAACAGGCCCATCTGTCTGGGCTTGACTTCAGGTATGGGTGGATTGGAGGCGAGAGAAAAAGAGGATTCTGGCAGTCCTTGAGCTGATTGGAGAGTCTGAGACTTCTCAAATAGACGTTCACGTAGGCGTCTGTCCAGTTGTATGGCTAACTGGATGAGGCCCTCCAAGGTATCCGGGACTGCTACCCTGGCCAGCTCGTCCTTGAGGGACTCCGATAGGCCCAGACGATATTGGTACTTCAGGGCAGCTTGATTCCAACATGTGTCTGCGGCCCATGTGCGGAAGTCCACAGTGTAATCCTCTGCGGGAAGTTGCCCCTGCTGCAGGGTGTGCAGGGCATTCTCGGCCGTAGTCATACGATGGGGATCATCGTACAACTGGGCCATAGCTGTGAAGAAAGTGTCAACAGAGTCAGTAATGGGGCTCTTCTGTTCCAGTAGCCCGTGGGCCCACACCTGGGGGTCGTCCAAGAGTAAGGAGATAATGAAACCAACTTTAATATTCTCCAAGGAGAAAGTTCTTGGTTGAAGAGCCAGGTATAGTAGGCAGGAATTTTTAAAAGTCCTAAACTTTCTTCGGTCCCCCGAGAACCGTTCAGGGGTCGGCACACGTGGTTCAGGAAGCGGGATCGGCACAGTGAGAGGAACCTCCTGAGACATTGCAGCAGAGGGAGTACAACTGGAGGTAAGTCTTGGATCAGGAGATATAGGATTGGAAGACAAGTGATGCAGGTGACCCTCTAATTGCTCATGGGCGTCTTGTAGTCTTTGCACTGTTTGGGTAAGTGCAGTGATCTGCTGGCACATAGCCTCTATAGGGGAAGCGCCTCTGTCGATCTCTGACATGGCTGGATTATACTGTCAGGAACGAGTATGGAGATCGAGATGCTAAGAGGGCTCCCCTTGCGGCTGAGTGCAGCGCGCCCCTGGAGTTGGGAACAGGGAGCGCGGTGCCCACAGAAGCACGGTTGGCCAGGTGCTTGCTTGCAGTCTGATGAGCTCAGCCACTGAGGGATGGCGGAGGCAGGCAGAACTGAGCTGGTTATATTCAGATGAACGGGGATATCGGAAGCCAGGCCGGGGGTCAAACACAGGAGATCAGTCCAGAGCATATACAGGGGCGAGCCGGGGTCATACACGTGCAGGGTCCAGGTACAAGCCGAGGGTCAAGCCGGGTGGTCAGGAAGCAGAAGCAGAGTCCAGAAGCAGGCCGAGGGTCAAACACAGGAGAACAGGAAGCGAGGTTAAGGCAAGCCGGGTCACAACGGATAAGCACGGATCAGGAGACAAGGTCAAGGTACACAGGAGACTGAAGAGATAATCCAGCAATGAGCAGCTCCAGCAGCAGGCTTAAATAGACCAGGAAGTTAGTCATGTGATCTGTTCAGGTTACAAGGAGGAAGTACCGCCCACCTTAGTCATGCTGTGCACCATGGCAGCCATGATTGTCTTGGGCAGAATTGCCAGTCCTTCTTCGGCTATTTCCCTGACATATATATAGTCTCAGCAGTATATACCGATGGTTACAATTCATGCAGTAAGGCACAATGAGGGCTTCTGTGTCTGTATCGTTCTGATATCTACATCTTTTGCCACGGTTTTTAGTGTAGTGGTCAGTATAGTGTAGTGGTCAGTATAGTATAGTGGTCAGTTTAGTATAGTGGTCAATGTAGTGTAGTGGTCAGTACAGTGTAGTGGTCAGTGTAATGGTCAGTGTAGTGTAGTGGTCAGTGTAGTGTAGTGGTCAGTGTAGTATAGTGGTCAGTGTAGTGTAGTGGTCAGTGTAGTGTAGTGGTCAGTATAGTGGTCAGTATAGTATAGTGGTCAGTATAGTGGTCAGTGTAGTGTAGTGGTCAGTGTAGTGTAGTGGTCAGTATAGTATAGTGGTCAGTATAGTGGTCAGTGTAGTATAGTGGTCAGTGTAGTGTAGTGGTTAGTATAGTGGTCAGTATAGTGGTCAGTGTAGTATAGTGGTTAGTATAGTGGTCAGTGTAGTATAGTGGTCAGTATAGGAACCAGGTAGGTCAGTGTAGTGGTCAGTGTAATGGTCAGTATAGAGGTCAGTGTAGTGTAGTGGTCAGTATAGGAATCAGGTTGGTAAGTGTAGTGAAGTGGTCAGTGTAGTATAGTGGTCAGTATAGGAATCAGGTAGGTTAGTGTAGTGGTCAGAGTGTAGGAATCAGGCTGGTCAGTACTATTGTGGGAAGGGACAGGACTCGGGAGAGCTAAAAGTCTGCAGGTTAGGGGGGTGCAAATTACTTGCCTTGCCCCGGGCACTGACAACCCATGCTACGCCACTGCTGCTGGAAAAAGAAGAAAGATCCAACTTGATCTGCACATTTTAAAGAGCGTAGAAAGGGGAAGACAGCAGATATACATGTAAAACTTATGTAGGAAGATTTGTTTCATCTCTGTGTATCATCTGAGGCTGTTCACTTCACTGGGTAAGAAATTACTTTGAAAAAGTGTCCATCTGAAGAGAAGGTCAGTGCTACTGGTCAACTTCAGAACTACTGCATATGAAAGCCACTTGTCCCAGCTACTAGACTATGGGGTTGATTTTGTAAAGCTGGAGAGTGCACAATCTGGTGCAGGTCTGCATAGAAACCAATCAGTTACCAGTTGTTGTTTTTTGTTGTTTTTTTGTTTTCAAGGCTTAATTGAACAAGCTGAAGTTAGAAGCTGATTGGCTACCATGCACAGCTGCACCAGATTTTACACTTTGGAGTTTTAGAAGCCGAAAAATCTAAAAAGAGATACCATATAAATTTGTCAATATGCAATAACATAACAACATTTCAAATGAATAGAAAATTATTGATTGCATGTACATTTATTTGTAGTGTTTGTGCTATGCTAAAAATCCATAAATGTTTCTTTGTACAATGTGTTTGAAAATAACCTGGACCTGAAGACATTCATTAATGTGTTAGGAAATAGAGTCATCATGACTAGGGTAAATGTCCAATATTTGTTGTCCTTTGTAACTGAGCCTATGTCAGTTTATGCCAAACAATATTTTTAATGATTATTTCATGGGTCTTTGGGCCATATATCCACTTTTTCATATCCCAACAGAAAGCGACATCAGGGCACAAAAAGCAATATTTCATAGGTGAGCAGATGGTTAGCTCTCTTCACACTTGTTGGGTATAATTGATGCTCTTAGGTTTGCCTGAAGTTCTTCATTTTTGGAATAACTTGTTTTGTATAGTTTGCTCTGCATCCTTTTTTGCAGTGCTATACATTGTTTGTGCTTTACTGGTATTTTCTCACTTATCAAGTCTATTAGTCGACTGACTCATTGAAAGCAATGTACTCACTATGTGGCTGAAATATATGAAAGATTGTTAAAAGAGAGGCAATGTGAATGCAAATTGAGTGCCTACTCCTACCAATGACTGTTTCCGATTGTTATATACTGTATAAAACAATAGCACAAATTTTAAAGAACAAGCATGTAAAAATGTCAATCAAAATGACCGTAAAGGTAATACTGCGAGAGCAACTCAAAATATTCACTCAATAAAATGCACTGTACTTTCTCTCTAACCACGATTTATCAAACTTTAGGCATTTCCTTTTCGACAACTCTCTCAGAATTTTTTAATGAAAAAATTATTAAATAATAATTTATTTTCATGGTTTCAATTATGTATGAGTAGGACAAGCATCTATCTACACTGTTCTTTTTAGACACATCTACACATTCTTTTTGCAGCTGCTCCATAACTCACTCCATAAATCACTTCTTTGCAAATTCTGTCAGTTTTCACCCATTCCCTGGTCATTTCTCTTCTAGACATGGATAAGGTGCCTCCTCATATGTCAATCTCACTCTTGTAATGTTTGTTTAGGTATCAGGTATACATCTCAAGTGTCATTTTCATGTGTAGAATTGGTAATGTCTCATCTTCTATCTCTTAGGTAAATAAAGGTGGGCCTAAGAGTGGCTTTAGAGTCTGAAATTGTTATTAACATAAGAAAGTATCCTGGGACAATATATCTTTCAGTGTAGTTGTTTTTTTAATATCTCCCTCCTATCCCCTGAGTTGGAGCACCAGCTACCTAGAAAAATAAATACCTTCATCACTTCATAATCTTATATGTGCAGTCAGGAATCCCACAGTATTTACAGCTCTAGCTGTGCGTGTGCATCAGTTGGCCCATTCATTGCTATGGCTTGTCAATACTCGTGGTGGCTCCATGCTATCCAGAACAGTAAGGACAAAGCCATATGAATGAATAGATGGGGGAAGCTCATGCACAGTAGGAGCTAAATGTGGCAGGGTTTTCTTGCAAAGGTTGTTCAGCATTGGGCAAGGCAGAAGATCTTAGTTGCTGGGAGAAACACTAAAGAACAACTTCACTGAAAGTAAAGTTAATCAAGGGCTCCTGCAATACTCTACAAGTATGCTTTAGTGTATGTTTACCCAATTCATATTACCTGTAAACAGTGGGCTTCTGAGGCTGTATTGCACTGAAAAATGGTGAGTGGCACCAAATGACTCAGAATAGCTTGCCAGTCTTACAATAAGTACACCTTTCCTCTGGCATTACACCCACCGAGAAGACATTTTCACATGGATACTGAAAGCTGAAAATCCCTTATATAAGATATACTGTATGTAATAATCTATGTCTGAACCTACTGGACTGTTTACAACATATACTTTTTTATCATTTTCAGAATGAGATTTGGGGTAAATTTAAACTATCATACATTTATATTCATATACTGCATGTATACACTGTGCACATGCAGTGCCAATCACATAAACTTTGTTCCAGTCTGCCTGATTTTTTATTTATTTTTTGTGTATTTTTAACTGCTAATCCATATTTCTTGAATTTTGAAATTCATAGACAAGAATATTAACTAAGTGATCCTTTATAGTGAAAGGGGTACCTTCATTATTGCTTAGTATATGGTATATGGTTCACTCACATATAATATATGGTCTTGTAAATCGTGTGTTATATAAAAATATAAAAACTAACTGTATTCTATACTTCCTTATTGCTTTGGCAAATAAAAGCACAATAAATAAAGAGAGAGGGCAAACATACAGTATGTAAAGGTTTGATGGTTTGTGACCTGTGAGTCGATTATCCACAATACTTTTGCTAAATACCAGATACACTGAAAGCTTTGACACTTTTATTAAACCCGAGGGGCCAGCAGTAACACATATCCAGCTCAAATGCACATGATGTGGGATCTTTGCTAAGACATGTAGATTTATGGCTTATAACAAATTATCTGGATGTAGACAAGTCTCTGTTTCAAAATCAAACATGGTCACGATTTGGCTTCCTTGAAATAGCATCCCCAATGTGCAATGTATTTTAAATTGATTAACTGAAAGAGAATCACTTGGAAAACAAATTGCATAAAAAAGATGATAAATCAAATATTCCAATGTTTTAAAAATATGTTGAAGCCTAATATTAAAATCCTGATTTAGAAATGTGTTAAAGATGCCCCTTTTTAAGGAATTACTCCTCTTGCAAATAATCTTCACAGCCATATGCCTGCCAAGAAGGCTGGTAGATTACTGAGGGAACATGAAGAAGAAAGGAGGGATCTATTTATGGACTAAACAAACTAGCATACAGGGAAACTGGATTATACCATGCAGAAATACAATAATAAACATGTTGTGGTAACACTGAATTGAAGTTAGATGTCAGCACCAAAACATGAATACATATGTGGGGCTGCTTTTCAGCATATGGTACTGGCAAACTTCATATTGTTGAAGGAAGGATGAATGGAAAAATGTACCAAGAAATTCTTGATAAAATCTTCTACCATCTACCAGGATGATGAAGATTAAACAAGGGTGGACATTTCAGCAGTACAATGGTTCCAAACACAAAGCCAAGGAAACTCTCATTTGATTTCAAAGAAAGAAAATAAAGCTGTTTGAATGGCCCAGCCAATCACCTGACTTGAATCCAATAGAAAATCTATGGAAAGAACTAAAGATCAGAGTTCATAGAAGATACCCATGGAACCTTCAAGATGTGAAGACTGTGTGGAAGAATTGGCCATAATCATACCTGAGCAATGCATGTGACTAGTTTCTCCATACAGGAGGCATCTTGAAACTGTCATTACCAACAAAGGATTTTGTTTGAAGCATGAAATACATTTCAGTTAGCGTGTTCAATACTTTTTCCCTGTGTCATTCCATTTTATTACACGTAACATAATTTCTATGCGTAAGAGTCCCCTCATTTCCTTACCCCCTCAGGATTATTCTACTAGGGGCTTCCTGGTGTTGTCACTTATTTAATTGCCAGCATAGGTCACTGCTTGGGTTGTGCTCCTGGCTTTTGCTCCAATAAGGAATCCATCAATATCCATCTGACGGGGCAGTGTGGCTTCACATGTATTTACAAATATATATATAGCAAAGCTTTCTATTTTTATTGTGAGATGTTGCAGCAGTTTAATTAACTTCTTCCCACTGGCATAACGCATATACAGTATGTGGCAGCAGGAGTGTGGGCCTTAAAGCAGAACTAAAGGCATAATACTCACCTGTGCAACGGTCTTGCACTGGCACCAGCATCTTCTTCTGAGTGACGGTCATTAGGTCTCTTCATTGGTCAGTGGGAGATGATGTCACACCTTTCATCCCAGCACACAGAGACCAGTCTGGTGTTGTAAGCAGAGCTGTGCATGCGCAGCTCAGTTTACAGTGCCAGAGAAGACAGCGAGCATGCAGACAGGTAGGGGCATTTTATTGCAGAAAAAACAGTGCATGTCTCTTCTGCAATAAAAATCTGCCTGCGTGCTGTTTCTTACAGTGGAACTTCAGTTTAGCTTTAACCTGCAGCCACCACACATAAACTATATTGTCAAAATTATTGGGATGCTTGCCTTTACATGCACCCCTTGGCATCCCAGTTTTAGTCTGTAGGGTTCAATATTGAGTTGGTCCATCCTTTGCAGCTATAACAGCTTCAACTCCTCTGGAAAGGCTGTGTATGTGTACATGTGGATCTGAGGTTTTGTGCACACTCACTGAGCACTCCCAGGAACCTGACCAAGCTGTCACCACCTTCTAATAGTCACTATTTGTGATCTGAAGCCAGCAGGAAGGGCTCCTGATCATGTGATCACTGTTACTGCCAATCACAGCAATTGCATGATCAGGAAACCACCTATGCCTACTAGCATTAACATCTGCTTGACTAGCTGGAAACACTGCAGGGGAATTTTGATTGGCTTATGTAAGCAACACAAACATGCTTCTTCAAATTATCTCCATTGGGGTTTGATTTACTAAAGAGGTGATATTTGTTCACATAGCTCAGTAAATGTTCATTTAGCTTAGCAAATACAGTTAAGATGTATTAATTTCTATTGTTTAATCATGTTCATGAAAAAAATCCTATTTTTTAATTTTTTTTATTTGTACTGAATGTTTACAGATAAAGGACATATCGTGACATTGTGTTAATTAAATTAAACAATTCTAACACTGTGTAACTACATATATATTGTGTCCATGCAGGACTAGAAGGATAACAAATATATGAATGATGATTATATATTTTCCACATTCTGGGACAATACGTGGTAGTGTCATTTATGAGAAATTTAGCCACACATTGTTTGCCTGTACAGATTGTATTTTATATTCTGACAACAAGCCTGTTAATGGCAGTTTCCTAATAAAAGTATGCAAACCTTACTTCATTTGGCAGACTGAATGCAGTAGATCCAAAGTTCTAATCTGTAATGCAGATGAGAAAAATTATGGCTCTAACTATGTTCTACAAGGCAAGGACCACCAAGAAACAATACTGGGTGGCTGTCATTTTATTTTAAAATTCAATAGATGAATAGTATAACATTTAGGCTAAAGTTGGGGCACCATCTAACTCAACAATAATTGCATTTGTTTTCATTGTATGGACATCTGAAAAGACCATTATTGCCATTCCAAATGTCTCAGTAGTAGCACACTGCACTTTCTGTAAACATGGTTTAATGAGAATAGTTGTCAAATACTTTTCTGATTAATTGGTGGCTCACAAAAGGCCAACTCACAATTTATTCATTTCCTCCTATTTGCTTGTAATAACTAAGAGATTTCTACCAATAAAAATACTTACATGTCTTTGCAAAGCAGCTCTATAGTTCCTGTTATTATTTTGTAACAAGGAAAAATAACTCTTCTGTAGACTGACAAGAAGTGTTCAGAAGAAATGCCCAGTTAATGATGACATTCTGACAATGAATTAGCTGAAATAGTGCATTAAAGTCATTAAAGTGCATGAACTCCAAGCTTCTATATTGATATTTGTCTTATTATAGGGTATGGACAAAGTCAGTTCTGAATGGTGTATGTATGCCGTTGTTCCAAACCTCAAAAAAGATTATTCGTTCGCTTTATAAAAGACATTTTTTTTTAGCAAGAAACCCCTGATTTTACTTAGCTTGTCCTTGCACTTGGCATGTATACCAAATACACCTAACACTGTATGTGAAGTGATTTCCTAATAATTCTTTATTGTTTCATAAAAAGACTTGTTTTATATGCGGTTTATTATTTTTTTAACTGTTATTACTCTACTTGAAGAAGCAAAAGTGCCCCCTTATCCTTTTAGATGTACCCACATCATACGTGTGCTGGGGTTGTGCCAGATGTGCCTGGGCACACCTAATCACTACGTGAAGATTCCCCTCTACTGCCCAGGCTTCTCCGCCTGTTGCACCTCCCCCCCCCTCTCCTCTACCCCTGACTGCTGTGGGGGATGTTTCAGAATGGAGAGTGGGGGAAGGAGCTAGCAAATATGTAATTTACCTGCCCCTTCCTTGAACATAATGAACACACACACTGTGTTCATTTATAACTGAAGCATCTAACATATCTCCTATGTTTAACAAGCAAATCTTGTTCAGCTACGAGTCATCCAACTCTCTCATGTTAGCTCTCTCCCCACGTTCCATGCAAGAAAGTTATATTAATGTTAAAATGTTTTAAAATGTTTCATTAACTCCACATATTAATACAGGTACTATCAAACAAAATACAACTGGTTATTTTATCTACACCTCTGTTTTATTTACATATAACAATGTATATTTATACACTTGAAATATCCTGTATCTGTGCAGTAAATTTCAATAAACAAATATATATAAAACAACTGAAGCATAGTAAACTGTATTTACCATGCTTCAGTTTGTGAATAAATAGGAAGCCACTCAGCACAGAGCACTTCCCATTCGTTCACTGCCCCATGCAGCTAAGGCTGCAGAGAAATACGTGTGTGTTTGAGCTTTGGCACACCCTAATGCAATAGGCTGTGCATACCTATGCCAGGGTCACAATGGGTTGTAGTACTTTTCATGCTGTCATTGATTTTTTCGTACAGTGTCACTGATCAGTCTTAGTAATCCTGGAGTACAGGGTTCAGGAGTATGAAACACAGAATGCCAAGGTCAGACGTATGTAACACATAATCCAGGGGTCAGTTGTGCGTAAAGCACTGTGTACAGGGTCAGCAGTGTGAAATGTGTAGAGTACAAGGGTTATGAGTAAATAATGCACAGTGTAGGAGTCAGGAGAATGCAAACATTTTCTCTGCAAACATTTTCCCCCTCTTTCCCCTCTCATCAAAAATCCCCCTCCTCCACCCAAAAAATCCAATGCTGATCTGTACTTTCTCCCCATACCCAGCCTCAAGCACAAATTGCCTCTGAAAGCCAAAATTCTCCACAGATAATTTCCCTTACCAGCACAAAAATCCCTCCTCCTAGCACTAATCCTCTCCTGCCCCACACATCACCCTTCCAGCACCCCCTCCCCCAAAAATAATTCCCTCTTCAAGCACATCCTCTCTCTCCCAGAAATCCCTACTCTCAGCACAAACCCCAAACTTTATCTTCCGAGAGCAAATCCCCCCCAAAAATCTGTCCCTCCAGCACAAATCCTCTCCCCCTCTCCTAATCACCCCCTCTTACTCAGCTTACAGACCTCAGATACAACACGCCAGCATGTCTTCTCCTTGTCTTGTCTCATGTGACACAGCCAAGGATGAGCCAAGGGGAAGCTTCCCTCATCTCTATTGCTGTGACAGGCAGCTGCCAGCTACTGTAGTGGTGAGTAATCGGGCCGTTTTAGACCCAGGGAACCCCCTCGAGAGATGCAGGTCACATGCTCTTCATGACCAACTGTAGTAATGCCCCTGGTCCTTTCTTGCACATGGTATCAGATCCAATTTAGGGACTATTTATACTTCATCAAGATAAAAAAGAAATATAATGTGGCTAATCATTTTGTTTGGGTTCATGATTTTAGTTTTAATACCGTATGGGTACAAATATAGGGCACAGTTAGTGGTGGAGGTTCTCTATTTTGAGTAAAAGAGAAGGTTTCAATATTTTTACATTAAAGCGGTTATGAAGTCACTAATGTGAAATCCTGTGATCCCCTCTCTTACAGGATGATATAATGTGCAGTATCTGTGTTTTTTAAAAATGATTCCACAAAATACTTTATTTTACATCACCGCTCGGCACTCACGTGACCTGCCGGAACTCTCCTTCCCCGATCTGAGCACTACAGCAGGAGAGGTTGAGATTCCCCACTGACGTCAGCTGAGAGGAGAGGAGGAGAGCGCCTGCAGTTCATGTGAGTGCCCAGGTATTTTACAGAAAAAAAAAAAAAAAAACACAGATATGGCACATTATATCTTCCTGTAAGAGATTACAGGGTTTCTCAGTAGTAATATTACAGCTATAGCGGCCGGAGGGGAGGGGGGGAGGAGATGGATCATACACAGACTCCATAGCTGACAGTCAGGGAGGGAGGGGGAGAGGGGAGAAACTGCGGGATGACAGAGTCACGTAAACTGACCATGGTATCATGAATCAGCAGCCATAATTACCATGGTCAGTTTACATAGGGGACACAGGAACAGACAGGATCAACCAGGTTTTTTAGCACATAGAAGGGGACAAATGACACAGCACAAGAGCTAGTGTATGCTGTCTATCCGGCTTTAACCTCCCTGGCGGTATGATTCTGTCAGATTTTAGGTGCTGAAAGCGGTACCATTATTCTGCATGGAAATTTGGCGTTTTATATTGTAGGCCTGCAATTCTTAGGAATAACTCACTTAAATCTGTCCAAACAAGAGTCTAGTAGACATTCCGGGTATGATAAAAAAAAAAAAAACATAAATTATAATATAATAAATAACTATAAAATAATTATAACAAATAATAATATAATAATAATAAAAGTGTTTTTCAGTGTTTGATGACGAATTTCCCCACAAATCGCTATCGCTCAATTCTGCAAGTGATTCTAATTTATTGTCGCTGTTTTTTAGCTGGTCTAAAACCACTTTTGACATAAAGGGACACTTTTTGGTTGCTATGGACAATCTCCAAATTCCAGGCAGAAAGAACAGTTTTTATTATATAAAAGTGCATGCAGGACACTGGGCAGACCACTAGGGACAAAGGGGGTGTGTAATTATTACATACAGTACTGTAATCTGTAAGATTACAGTGTACTGTATGTGTACTGTGTTTTAACTTGTTTTAATTTGGCGCTGATCTCCGTCCCCGTGCGTCGTAACGTTGCAAAGAACGGAGCTCGGCGGCACTCGGGCACTGTGTGAATCGAGCGAGGAGACAGCTCGATCACACAGCGGGCAGGCATCGCAGGATCCAGGGGACAAGGTATGTAACTCTGCCTGGATTACTGCGAGTCTGGCTCGGGGTTACAGCTTTTGGTGCTGAAATTTCACCCCGAGACAGATTCGGAAATACCCCAGGGAGGTTAAAGGATCAGGATAATTTATTTTAGGGTTACTTTAAATGTATGTATTCTGAATGGTTTGTGTTAGAGTTAGTGGAGTTATAAGGAATATACATATGCGCATTCAGCAACACATTTTTTTGTTTTTAAATATATGGGTTTACCATAACAATTTATTTATATATTAAAGAATGTTGTTCTTATCTTAGTGTAGCACTACCCCCGCAGGTGCTGCTGGTTTTGTTTTGGGCCTTTGCACGTTACCTTACTGTTCCACCGCGTTCGTCATAGGGATTCCATTGAAGAGTTGTTCACAGATGTCAGCACCAACACACAGTCTCTTTTTCCAATGGTTTTATTCAACAAAGACCGTTAGAGGGATGGAGGATTAGGGGAGATTCAGGTACCTTGTATTTGCGGATCACGGGTACTTCTCTTGATCCAGAGGACAAACGGTTTCCACCCCAGATCTAGCAACCACCGGATAGGCCTCTCTCCCTGATCTAGCAGCCAGTGCGGTGCTCGGTCAAAAGTCTCTGCCACAGACTTGAAGAAAACACATAGTCTCTGCCACAGACTTGAAGAATACAAATAGTCTCTGCCACAGACTTGAAGAATACACATAGTCTCTGCGCAATCCTCTGCCACAGGATCCAGAAATTTTGCAGAGTCTAAGTACAGTCACACAGTACCAGTTTCTTTCAGCCAAGCCGGCAACACTGTGAGGTAGATGGGCCGGGATGCATCCTCCAATTGAGTCTCCAGGCTCTTCCTGAGATACCAGCTCTTTCGCTTGGTCCTCTCTGAGAAAAGTCCTCCCCTGGTTTCTCCAATTGCTGGGCTTCTTCCCGCAGGCAAAAAAGCACAGGACCACCCCTGGACCAGTAGGCCCCAGAAACTCCTGGGCCTACTATCAGTAACGAAGCCTTGGGCCAGCAGGCCCCGAGGCAGAAGAACTGCTACGGCACACCTTAGGCCAGGAGGGCCTTAAGGTCAGAGAGACCCGGAAAACGGTGTCTGTCCCTTGAGTATCCTCTCCCAGAATGCACAGCATGGGGACCACTCCCGCTGGGCGGTTTCTGGGCAAAGAATACCCAATACACCCAGCCTGCTGCATTTCCAACTATGACCTGTGGTGACAGCGACACCTACAGTCAA
Organism: Rana muscosa; assembly: GCA_029206835.1. Classification (NCBI taxonomy): domain Eukaryota; kingdom Metazoa; phylum Chordata; class Amphibia; order Anura; family Ranidae; genus Rana; species Rana muscosa. Next base: position 373,449,472 of record CM055116.1, read on the forward strand.
ATGGAAAAAGCGCAACACAACTGGACTGGAACAGAAACCAGCAATTTAATACAATCTTTCTGAGCCAAACTACAGCTCAGATAACTTAAATTTAAACATAGCACCTACTCAATAGGAGCAGGGCGCTACATTAGGAATCCCTGATACGTTATATATATTTGTTTAAAAGATTCTTGTGATTAGAATAATTTTGTCCCAAGAGGTTACAACACAAGCTATATTTATACTATACTGCATGCTTAAGATTACTGCTCAAATATAGCTGCATAGCTGTAATGTAGTTTAATTATTTTATTGTGATGAATATAATTTTGATGTGGTCCTGCTGTTTCAAAGTGGAATTTAACCCCGTTTTTAAAAAAGGATGACAGTTAGGCTTTTTACTTAGAAGAGACTGTGTATATCTCTTCTGTCATAACTATAAATCAGAGTCCCACTGGCACTTCCCCTTGCAGCATCATCAGCTGACGGGGATGAGGTTAGGGTGGAGGTAGGGAAGGGAAGCGAGGTTCACTAATTGCTTAATTTAATCCAGGTTTTGATTGTGAGATAATCCAGGAACAAGAGAAATACCCAAGAACTGAGCCCAGGGTTCCCAAACCATCTCAAATTTACATGTTGAATCGTTAATGATACTGGCAAGTTTTTCCTGGGCCATGATCCAAAATACTTTCCTGATCGCTACTTTAGTTGAGACATTTGGGTGGTTCCACGCCTTGGCTAGTGTAATTTTGGCACCTAACAGTATATAGTGGATCAGTATACGATCGTGTTTGGATATCTTGGGAATATGAGCATTCAGTAAAATGGTTTCCGGGGACCTGGGAATCTCGCAACCTGTAACTCTTTTAATGAGATTTAATATCTTTCTCCAGAAGGACCTGATTCTAGGGCATTCCCTCCACACATGGGCGATTGTGCCCCTCAGATGACATCCCCTGAAGCATAACGGGTCAGCTGTTGGAAAAATCTTGGCCAGTCTTGTTGGTGTCAGATACCATCTAGTCATAATTTTTAAATTTGCTTCCATGAGAGAAGTATTGATGATTCCTTTATACGCTGTGGCTAGAGCAGATTGCCAGGTCTCCAAGCTCCACTGAAACTGGAAGTCTCCCTCCCAGGCTAACATGTAATGGGATTTACCAGTCGGTTGGGAAAGTGACGCATAGATGACTGAAATGCCTCCCCTCTGCTCCATGGATTGACTGCACCAGAGTTCATAATTTGAAAATTTGGGAGGATTAGGCTTTTCGGGCCATATACAATGCAGGAAGTGGCTTATTTGCTTAAACCGAAATCTCTCAGACTGAGGAAGGTCAAGGTTGCTTACACAATAAGCCAAAGAAAGTGGGCCTCTAGACATGAAGAAATGGCCTATACGGTACAGCCCTTTGTCCAGCCACCATTGAAAGGCCTTTATGTTTATCCCTGGGGGGAAATTCGGGTTACGGAATAGGTCTTGCAGAACAATCTTATGCGTCAGTTGGTGGAAACCCCAACTAGAAATTAATCAGAAACAACACAGATCTGATTGCAAACGTGATAATAAAGGATAACTTAGGTAACAGCGTATTAATGTTCAACGTACACCAAGCAAATATATTAATTGTAAAAAGGCAAGATTAGAGCATATTGGCCCCATAAAGGATTATCAAGGAAAGTTGGTTACAAGTGACTACTGTATGATGACGCTGTGCTACGCTGGTCACAGTATGTAAAAAAAAATGTAAAAAAAAGGTAGAAAAAATGATTTAAAAAAATTATTATTACCATGATTATTTTTTTTACATACTGTCACCAGTCAGTGCCCTGATCACCACCACACAAGTAAAATGGTGACACTGTACTGCTCTGGTGACAGTATGTAAATAAAACTTTCTTATTTTATTTCTTCATTGCCTCTTACTAAATACCTTGGACTGCCTACTGCCTACTTTCCAAAATGTGGTCATTTAGAGGGTATTTGCACTGTCCTGGCATTTTAGAGCCTCAAGGAATGAGATAGACTCTTGGTACATGAGGACTGATCAATTTTCAAAGACTCAAATACTGTATATATATGTACCATAGTCTGTAGACTCTATAACTTTCACACAGACTAAATAGAATACATGATTTGATTAGAAATGTAACAGAATACATTTTCCCCTAAATTTATGAAGAAAGATTAAGTATTTGAATTTTTTTATAACAGAAACTAAGAAAACAATAAAAAAACTCAGTAGTAATAAAATACTACTAAAAGAAAGCTCTATCTGTCTAAAAAAATTATAAAAAATTTTTTTGCGTACAGTGTTGCATCACTGAGAAATCCCATTCAATGTTTGACAGCGCTGAAATCTGAAAATTGGCCTGGGCAGGAAGGGGGTGAAAGTTTCTGGTATTGAAGTGGTTAAAGACAGCTTAGAGACTGGAATGGTGATTGGCAAAGGCTAACGTGCTACCAATATTAAAAAAGGGGACAAACATACCTGGAAACTACCGACCAGTCAACTTAACATCAAAAGTAAGTAAACTATTGGAGGGGATGATAGGGGACCTTATCCAATAATTTGCTGATGAAAATGGTATTGTTAGTATTAACCAGCATTGATTCTACGAGGAAGTAAGCTGTAATCTGGATAGAGGAATGCTAGTGGACGTGGTGTAACTGAATTTTGCCAAAGCATTTGAGACAGTTCCCCATAAATACTTAGCTTACAAATCAACGTCTGTTGGCATTGAAGTTAGTGTATGTACCTGGATACAAAACTGGTTAAAGAAGTACGTCCTGAAGATGGTTATAAATACCGTATGTACTGAATGGTCTGTAGTTGCATGTAGGACACCTCAAGGCTCTGTACTAGGACCAATTCTGTTTAATTCATCAATGTTTGCTGATCTTAGAGACTGAGACTTTTCCTGCCCACTAACTTACAGAACATTGCTGAATCAGTTATGCAAACATTGAGACATAGAACAGGCCAGAACAACCAACACAGCCACACTGGTTACAGTGAGCCAGAACTAAGTTTGCCTAACAACGAACTGCAGCTCCACAGGATACAGTGAGACAAAACTAAGACTCCATTCACACAGGGGTATCACGACTTCCAGCGCGACTTTGGGAGGCAACTTGGACACGACTTGAGTATGAATCACAGCGCGACATGAGGCAACTTACAAGGCAACTTCAAGTTGCCTCCAGGACAGGAGGCTTTCCAGTGGCCAATCAAACAAGAATCAGCTCTGTGGGAGGGAGGGGGAGGGAGGGGTTTGCCTGAGAAATGTATGTTCTCTTCCTGTATTGTTGCTTCTGTTAAGACAGGGGATCCGACTTCTGAGGCGACTTCCATTGAAATCAATGGGTACAAGTTGCCTACAAGTCGCCTAGAAGTCAGATTGAAGTAGTACAGGAACCTTTTCTGAAGTCGGAGCGACTGCAGTAGTGTGCATTAAGACGGCTCTCATTAACTTACATTGATTTTCTCATGCAGAGCGACTTGAGGCGACTGGGGGTGGCTTGATGTCGGATCCAAAGTCGTCCCTGCGTGAATGGGCTCTTAGGGGGTTATTATGAAAGGCAAATCCACTTTGTACTACAAGAACACTGCAAGTGCAGTCGCTGTAGATGTGAGGGGGACATGCAAGAAAAATAAAACACAGCATTTTTGCTTGCACATGATTGGATGATAAAGTAAGCAGAGCTTCCCCTAATTTCAGAGCTTCCCCTCAGATTTACAGCGATCTACAGTGATTGTACTTACAAGTACACTTTCAAGTGCACTTGCAGTGCACTTGTAGTGCAGAGTGGATTTCCCTTTAGTAAATCAACCCCTTAAATTATCTAATCCTTAAGCCTCATACACACGACCGAGTTTCTCGTCGTTAAAAACACGTCTTTTTTTTCGACGAGATTCTTGTTAACCTTGACGAGTTTCTCGTCAAGCTTTCTATGCGTACACACTGACATTTCCCAATTTCCTCGTTGTTCTCCACACTCACGTCCAGCACGTACGACGGCACTATAAAGGGGAAGATCGATTTTCTTGGCGCCACCCCTTGGGCTGCTTTTGCTGATCTCGTGTTACCGCGTGTGAAGTAAAAGTTTGGGAAGAGACGATTCGCGCTTTTCAGTCTTCGTGCTTTTCAGTTCATTTTCTGAGGTTCAGTTTGTGCTTGTGGGTTCGTATCTTGACTTTCAGGGCGTCTAGGCAGGTCGTATCTGTTTTACAGTGCGTTCTTGCCCGTTCGTTTCTGATTTTCAGTTCGTTATTCATAGGCCTTGCTGTTCTAAAGTGCGTTCTGTTCTGTACGTTCTGATAAGACGACCGTTTCCTAGCCATGTCGCCTGGACGTTCTCGTCGTCGAGTTCGTGCTGTGCGTGCGCTTGGTGTTGGTCTGCTTGTTTTGGACCAAGACCAGTCCATGAATGGTGTGAGGAGGAGTTCATGGACCAAGAATTGGTTGCTCCAGCGGGACCAATTCTGCCACATGCCTCTGCTGCGGTAGATAGTCGAGAATAATCCTGAGGACTACAGGAATTTTCTGCGGATGTCTGACCCCGTTTTTCAGGAACTGTTGGCTTTGGTGTCCCCCTATATTACCAGGCAGGACACCGTTATGCGGGAAGCCATCAGTGCTGAGCAGAGGCTCATCGCCACGTTACGTTATCTAGCGACAGGGAGAAGTCTTCAGGACTTGAAGTTCACGACAGGCATCTCCCCCCAGGCTCTGGGCCTCATAATCCCAGACACCTGTTCTGCCATCATCCTAGTCCTGCAGGAGGACTATATTAGGGTAAGTTTTCTCCTTTAACATCACATTTTATGTATTTCATGTATGCTAATGTATTGTATTTCTTTCATCCTTCCCTAATTACCATGATTGTAATATGCTGAGAATGTCCCCTTTGTCCCCATGCATGCTGGAAGCTTTAGATTGCCCCTTTTTTCTCCTCCATGCATATTTTCCTTCACTAACCTTTCCAGCAGGGGCGCCTGTTGCAACAAATGTTTGGGGGTCCAACCCCAATTTAGGAAATAAACTTCCTCCATTTTTGCAAAGGTGCCTATTAAACGCCCCCAGTTGTCCCCTCCAATGCAGCCATTTTGTCCCCTCCAATGCAGCCATTTTGTAACCCTCCAATGCAGCCCTTTTGTAACCCTCCAATGCAGCCATTTTGTCCCCTCCAATGCAGCCATTTTGTAACCCTCCAATGCAGCCATTTTGTCCCCAGCCCTGCACATACCTTCTTGTGGTCAGCGCCATCCTTCTTCTGTCCTTGATGTCTTCTCCTTCCCTTGATGTTGCATCAGCCAATCATGTTACCATTAAACAGACTTGGTGAACATGATTGGCAGAGCAGCCTGTCAGTGTTTACCCAAGGAATGCTCCCCCCCCCCTGCGTCCCCTATTTAACTTTTATGAAGCCAATTACATCCCTCAGGCTGTAATGTGCAAGCCTATTTGCCTCCCTGTTTCTGATATGCAATTTTCACCCCATAAATGCCGCAGTTATTCATATGTTGGTCGCTTAACAGGGGGCCATACACCTGAATAGTGGGCGGCATTGACAATACATAGGTTAATGCAAGGCAAGAACCTATGTATTGTTCTGAGTGACGGGCACAGGAGAGAGGGGGCAGTGTTCCAGCGCCCACTCTGGACGCACCGCCACTGCACTGCTATCCTGTGGCCAAACACATCTACCCCCCCCCCCAAAATAATGTATTAATGGACCATCAGAGGGGGTGATGAATATGAAACATGAGCCTTCCATTATACTTATTGAAAACACCTTAATAAACGTAGAATTTGATTGATGTTGGCCTCTAATGTTTTTTATTATAATCTCCTTGTAATGTAATATTTTTAAATTCTAATTTTCTTTCATCTTGTTTGACTCCCCAGCTTCCTTCCACGCCACATGAATGGCAGACTGTGGCATCGGAGTTTGCCACATGGTGGGACTTCCCCAACTGCGGTGGTGCCATAGACAGGAAGCACGTCCGCATCGTGCCGCCACCCCGTTCTGGGTCCTACTACTTCAATTACAAGGGGTTTCATAGCATTGTGCTGATGGCGGTGGTATCAGCACGGTATGAATTCCTCTATGTTGATGTAGGGAAGAATGGCCGGATGTCCGATGGGGGATCCTTCATCCAGACGGAGTTTGCCCTCCGTCTCCAGAGTGACGACCTTGCATTGCCACCGGATGCAGGGAATATTGAAGGAATCCCCTTTGTTTTCTTGGCTGATGAAGCCTTTGGACTCGGACCGCATCTTATGAGGCCATTTCCTCAGAGGACCCTGACCCCAGAGAAGAGGGTGTTCAATTACCGGCTGGCCAGGGGCCGAAGAGTCGTTGAAAATGCCTTCGGCATAATAGCCAGCCGGTTCCGCATTTTTATGACTTCCATACACTTGGCGGACTACAAAATAAACTATGCAGTTTTATGCTGCTGTGTGCTACACAATTTTCTCAGCAGAAAATCCAATTCATATATGGCCTCAGTATTGCCTGAGGCTGGACTTTCACCTGCTAATCCCCTGCCGGGCCTGGAATCTGCCCGTCCTGGCTTGCCCCCCCAAAATGCCCGTGAGGTTCGGGACAAATATATGGAATATTTCACGGGTAGGGGGGCAATTCCTATGCCAGGCTATGGCTAAAGATTCATGGAGAACGAGTTAAATAAAATTCTGATTTCTAATTTTAACTTTGGTTTGTTTCCTGTCTCCTAGTTTGGCTTAGTGCATTTGTAGTGCCAAGTGTGTTTTCCTTTAGTAAATAACAACCATTTCACTATGTAACCTTAAAAAAAACACAAATCAGGTTAGAGCGTATTGAAAAAAGAAGCTACACGTTGTTTCTGTTCAAACATTTTACTCTGTGCACATTCACACACATGTTTCCTTTTTTTTTTTTTTTTCTGGCCACAAACCGCCAATTCTTTTCTTAGGAAAATACAAAAACAGTTGCATTCCAAAAATTACAACATTGGATACCTCTGAGCAATCTGACACATTCACTTATACAAACTACGTCTCTATGTGCCCGTCCTAATATGGGGTCTTGCCACCCCTTGCCCAGCCAAAAATTGAATATGCACACATTTTGTATTATTTTCCACTAGGGATTTGAGACTCCTGATCACTATTGTCAACATGTGCTATCTGCCATCAGGGGTGATCAATGGACTTGTTTTGGGGGTGCAACCCCTTCCTCAGTTCACCTACTTTAGATACGAGGAAGGGGTTGCACCCCCAAAAGACGTACATGGATATCCCCTGATGGCAGATGGCACATGTTGACACACTGTGAGCAGATTCAATTTTTGGCTGGTTGCATTGTCAAAAACAGTATAAAAGGTTGATGAACAGTCATTCCTGAAAAAAAAATGGGGATTTGGTTGACTTATTCGATTCTCCCCAAAACATCTAGAATGTCTTTAAATATTTGATGCATCACATGAATTATTTGTTTTATTCTGTCCAGTTCCGTGCTACATTCCATCACTTGCTGTATTATTCGGAGGGCACTGTCAGCAGAGAAACGTGTACTATCCTTCACCACAACATTTACATCCCCTAAAAAAAAAATACAAAAGGTATTATAACTCTGCAGGCCTACATCTCTTACCTGAAGCTGTGGTGACAGATTCTGACCTGTTGTGGTGATCAGTTCCACAACGTCATCCACCTCTCCTTCCTGCACTTCTCCTTCCTCCACCTCAACTTCCTCAACATCCTTCGGTTGTGGGTCTTTGGGAGTTTGGGGTTGTTGTGAAGCTGTGGGGTTCCTGTGCTCCCTGGAGTGTTCTCCTCCCAGTCTTCTCTCCCCTATGATAATCAAACAAAAGGTCTATTTATCACACTGAAATTCGCTATGAAAAATAAAAACAGGCTAAATTGTTTGGAAGTGGGGTACAAGTGTATGTTTGTGCGGAATTTAAAGATGAATGCATTATTTTGAACCAAAAATATGTTTAGTATTCACCTTTGGCTGTCAGTTTTTAGACATGGAGGCACCACAAAAAATCACTAATGCACCTGTGTGGGACACCCAAAAAAGGCAGGTCTGGTGGCCCACACTATAGTGCTCCAAAGTACAGATGTGGAAGCAGCTGCTGAGTGTCCTCTCCTTTACACTGACTAAAGTTTGCATTTCATTCTCTTTACAAACACATCATCTAGCCTACAAATTTGGAACAAAAATGTTAAAAAAACACGCAGATGTCTAATTACTTTTGTGGCTATAAAATAAGCCAAAACAGCGGATAGTGGCCGAACGAAGTGTCTGTAACGTAACGAATGATTACTGTGCCAAACCAAGTTCAAATTATTAAATTATGGAAGGGAGTCCAATATGATAAAATCACAAAAAGGAGCAACATGTAAGTTGAGAAAAACATTAATAGCCGAAAAGTGTACATTTTACTTACTTTTTGCTAGCATTCTCTTAATGCTCCTTAACTGCTCTGGCTCCCTCCCCATGGAGAGATTCTCGTAACTTTGGTGATAGGGCTGACCCACCTAACAGAGGGAGGCCCTACTACCCCCAAGATAGGGGGTTTCCCACGCAAAATAGACTCGCACCCTTAGCCAACCACTCTGACTATGACAGAGGGGATTTTTTAGGGCCACGCACAGGATACCAAACAGGACCTACTGCACACAGACCCAATTTAGGGGAATGGTGGAGACAACCGCCACAATATCCACCACCCAACGTAGGTACCCCAAGAAAAAGAAAAGACAGAGAGGAAGGAGAGGGGGTAGGCGACTACAAAAGATCGAAACCGTAACAGGAGCAGGAATTTATAACTTAAGCGGGGTAACATTAAATGATGATGAAATTAAAGTCCTTGATAGAGGTCTTAAATTTGCCCCAACAAAAAATTTGAACAAATTCCAAACTTATGTAAGTTTGCAAAAATACATTAGAAGTTTGAACATGAAAAAGTATTTCTTATCCAATCCCTGTAGGACTAAACTACTTGCTAGTGGTGACCATTCTTCTTTACGAAATAAATCTACTTTCAACCCCATTAATGCTGATGGCAAATATATGGAGGTCTTCAAGAATATGGTCGTAAAAGATTTAGAGTCATTAAAAGTGAAAAAGGTATTGGACCCACAATATATTAAACGGGGTATGGGATCCTTGGAAAAAAGAAAAGAGATTGTAATTCGTCCAGCGGACAAAGGAGGAGGTTTGGTCATCCTTAGTAAAGAATACTATAAAACGGAAATGAGTAATTTGCTGTCAGATGAGGATACGTATAGAGTTCTTAATACAGACCCTATGTTATCCTTTAAAGATGATTAGCATCACATCATTGAGGACGGTAAGGATCAAGGTATTCTAACTAAAAAGGAGGCTCTTTACCTGGACCCATTATTTTGTAGAACTCCGATTATTTACTTTTTACCGAAGTTACATAAAGATAGTGTGAATCCACCAGGGAGGCCCATAGTAAATGGGATCGATTCGGTGTCAGCCCGATTAGGGCAGTATATCGACTCGTTTCTACAACCCCTGGTGGTTAAAACACCAGCTTTTCTTAAGGACACAAAACACATCATCCAGATTCTTCAATCTCTGGGGTGTTCTAATAAATGCATATTAGTAACAGCAGATGTTGGGTCCTTGTACACCATTATAGGACACCAGGATGCATTGTCTTCTGTGGAATGGGCTTTGTCCACTTCAACGTTGTCTGGTAGGCATCAGGAGTTCTTGTTGAGTTGTCTAGATTTTTGTTTATCCCGGAACTATTTCTGGTATGACGGATATTTCTTTTTACAGACTAGGGGGGTGGCGATGGGAGCCCGTTTTGCTCCCAGTGTGGCTAGTATTTTTATGGCCCACTGGGAGGAACAGGCGGTGTTCTCTCGTTGTCCCCCTGAATTAGTCTGTTATCGTCGTTATATTGACGATCTCATTTTGGTGTGGGAGGGTGATAGATCTGCTTTGGATTCTTTCATTAATCAACTTAATGATAATAATAAGAATATCACCCTCACATGGACCATTGATAATGAGAAGGTTGATTATTTGGATCTCACTATTACCAAGGGAATTAATCATTTTCAGTTGACCAACCACTTCAAGCCCACTGATCGCAATGCATACATTCCCCTGGGGAGTTGTCACCACTGTTCTTGGCTGTGCAACATCCCCAGGGGACAGTATATTAGATTGCGTCGAAATTGCACACAGGTATCTGACTTTGTAAATCAATCACAAGTGTTGACTACCAGATTTGTGCAAAAGGGTTATGATGAAAAGGTTTTACTTAGAGAGGTAGAACAGGTCAAAATGATTGATAGACAAACGTTATTGATGGATTGTAGTAAAGCTTCTGATGGGGACTCTCACAACTTTCGAATGATATTGGACTATAATGTCCAGCATAAAAAGTTTGAGAAAATTATTGCAAAAAATTGGTCGATTTTAAAACAGGACAGGGTTCTTGGTCCTGTCTTACCGGAGAAACCTCAGTTTATTTACAAGAAAGCCCCGTCCTTGCGAGATCGCTTGGCACCCAGCGTCCTTAACCCCCCTGTGCCGTCAGATAACAGTATGTTTAGATTCCTTGGTGGATTTTACGCATGTGGCCGTTGTGTCCCGTGTAGGACCTCCAAGGTCAATCTCAAGAAAAGGAAGCTTTTTCTGGCATCTGCCACTAATAAAGAATATAATATTAAACAATTGATTACGTGTGCTACGGTGGGGGTTGTCTATATGCTGGAGTGCAATTGCGGACTCCAGTATATAGGCCGAACCTCGAGACCTTTGCATGTTCGTGTGGCAGAACATGTTAACAATATTAAAAAGGGGGTTAAAACTCATAATGTCTCTAGACATTTTAAACAATTCCATCAACAAAACCCCAAGGGTCTGCGATTCTGGGGTATCGAGAAGGTTACAAGACATTGGCGGGGTGGTAACTTTATCCGACAGCTGAGTAAAAGGGAATCCTATTGGATACATGAAACACGCGTTCTCTGCCCTGACGGGTTGAACGTTGATTTCGACATCAATTGTTTCATAACTGACCGTTAATTAGACCTTAGATGTTTTTAGTTATTTATAGTTTATGCATGCAATTTATTAATGTTTAATTATTGATATGATATTGTTATTATGTTTTTGTTTTTTGTTTTATATTGATTTGTTTGGTGAGATTGTTGTGGGCTGTGGATGACGTCATGGTCAAATTCAAGTCTGCAGTCCAGATTTGTTTATTTCTATCTAGCGTGTATGTGGCTTCTTTTCTCCATATATGCAGTGTATGCAGGAGTTGATCGCTACATTAATATACATGCATTTTTTATCATTCAACGAAGCTGGTCTCTGTTTGATTTTTTTATATCGTTTTAGTAGTTTTAACTGTCTGTTTTTTGCTGGTGTTGGAGCTCTTTTCGGATATCCGACTCACGGGGACATTTCCTGGTTGTTGTCATGTGATTCGGACGTCCATGTCGGCGTCATGTGACGCCGCATCGGGTCTTCATAGTTACTAGTTTGCAGTCAGCATAAGAGCGGGTGTCTGGCGTCCTTCCCTCATCCGCTGATGAAGTCCCGCCTACTGGGACGTAACGTGCGTACGGATGGGAAGTTCGTGACGTCACCCGCAGTCTATCCACACTCTCACCAGACGCGCTGTTGTACCTCGGCACTGGTATAGTGCCTTTTAAATGTAAGTGCACATTTCTGAATTTTCATTAAATTTATTTTATCACGGAGAAACACTATGGTCTGCTTCTCTATTTTTCGCATGTAAAAACCTCACGAATTAGATACATTGAAGTCCTTGAATGATCCCGGTTTGAATTAGTATGGTATTGATGATCCCCATCCATCCGGGGAATTTTGCATCTACGTTTGCCTTGGATTAACCCGTAAGGGATGGTTTTCAGTGACCCTCTATAATCAAAGGGTCCATTTTTGGAGGTGAGCGGCCAATCTTTCTGTTGGTGGAGGTCTCTCACTGTGTGTGTTTGTCACCATCTGCATGCAATCAAGAGTACATGTGTCACCTATGAAGATCACGGGGATTATTTATATATTGATTCACTGTGTTTTTTTCTACCTTTGACATATGGACATTTAAAGCGCTGCACTATCTATTTTATGCTTATCTCAGGGATTTTGGAATATTTGACCCTTAGTGTTCAGCTGCTTATAATTGTATATTGTATTTTATTGCGCTGATTTGTTCCTTTTTGTATATTCTGATCTCTCAAGTTTTCTAAAATCACGCTGCAATAATGGATGTTTTTCAATATTTGGAAAAACGGGAAATTAAGATTACTGAAGTTTTCTCTAGGAATTCTTCTAATGAACCTATTAACGATATCTCGATATCACATCGTTTGAACAGTATTTAACTGCCAAGCTTATTCCTAGAAGGCTACGGTGGGATGTGCCCCCTAATGATGGTCTACTTGACGATGACTCTATGTCTGAGTGGAGTGGCTTCTTTATTAAGAAGGGTTTTGAGTTAATAGAATTTCTTCTGGCTCGGAAACGAAGAAAATTAAAGCTCCTTGACTCTCAGATTGGGGAGATTATCTCCTTTTTAGAACCCCATAAAGAAAGCGAGGAATTTCTGAAACTTTCAGGGGAACTAAAAAATAAGCTTATTAAATGGGACTCTGAGATTCAAACAAAGAAAAAGAAAAAGTTTATACGCGATTGGGATGATTTTACTGGAGGTATCATTTTCAAATGGCAGAATGCTCCCCCTACAGTGGGTAGTAATGTAGCTACCAATCTCCCAGTTGGGAATCCTAATGTCACTAAAATGGCAACACCTAGAAAACAACCAGTGTATGAATATGATGTACCTCCCTCACATGAGAGTTTTTTTTCCCCTCGAGATTATCCTAATAGGGGTGGCCCCAAAAGGGGTAAGAATAAAAGAGGTAGAGGTAAAGGGAATCATTCAGTTCCCCATTATGAAGATGATTATGTATCATCTCCTTATTATCAGAATGTATCCCAACCATGGAGAGATTCTCGTAACTTTGGTGATAGGGCTGACCCACCTAACAGAGGGAGGCCCTACTACCCCCAAGATAGGGGGTTTCCCACGCAAAATAGATTCGCACCCTTAGCCAACCACTCTGACTATGACAGAGGGGATTTTTTAGGGCCACGCACAGGATACCAAACAGGACCTACTGCACACAGACCCAATTTAGGGGAATGGTGGAGACAACCGCCACAATATCCACCACCCAACGTAGGTACCCCAAGAAAAAGAAAAGACAGAGAGGAAGGAGAGGGGGTAGGCGACTACAAAAGATCGAAACCGTAACAGGAGCAGGAATTTATAACTTAAGCGGGGTAACATTAAATGATGATGAAATTAAAGTCCTTGATAGAGGTCTTAAATTTGCCCCAACAAAAAATTTGAACAAATTCCAAACTTATGTAAGTTTGCAAAAATACATTAGAAGTTTGAACATGAAAAAGTATTTCTTATCCAATCCCTGTAGGACTACACTACTTGCTAGTGGTGACCATTCTTCTTTACGAAATAAATCTACTTTCAACCCCATTAATGCTGATGGCAAATATATGGAGGTCTTCAAGAATATGGTCGTAAAAGATTTAGAGTCATTAAAAGTGAAAAAGGTATTGGACCCACAATATATTAAACGGGGTATGGGATCCTTGGAAAAAAGAAAAGAGATTGTAATTCGTCCAGCGGACAAAGGAGGAGGTTTGGTCATCCTTAGTAAAGAATACTATAAAACGGAAATGAGTAATTTGCTGTCAGATGAGGATACGTATAGAGTTCTTAATACAGACCCTATGTTATCCTTTAAGGATGATTTGCATCACATCATTGAGGACGGTAAGGATCAAGGTATCCTAACTAAAAAGGAGGCTCTTTACCTGGACCCATTATTTTGTAGAACTCCGATTATTTACTTTTTACCGAAGTTACATAAAGATAGTGTGAATCCACCAGGGAGGCCCATAGTAAATGGGATCGATTCGGTGTCAGCCCGATTAGGGCAGTATATCGACTCGTTTCTACAACCCCTGGTGGTTAAAACACCAGCTTTTCTTAAGGACACAAAACACATCATCCAGATTCTTCAATCTCTGGGGTGTTCTAATAAATGCATATTAGTAACAGCAGATGTTGGGTCCTTGTACACCATTATAGGACACAAGGATGCATTGTCTTCTGTGGAATGGGCTTTGTCCACTTCAACGTTGTCTGGTAGGCATCAGGAGTTCTTGTTGAGTTGTCTAGATTTTTGTTTATCCCGGAACTATTTCTGGAATGACGGAGATTTCTTTTTACAGACTAGGGGGGTGGCGATGGGAGCCCGCTTTGCTCCCAGTGTGGCCAATATTTTTATGGACCACTGGGAGGAACAGGCGGTGTTCTCTCGTTGTCCCCCTGAATTAGTCTGTTATCGTCGTTATATTGACGATCTCATTTTGGTGTGGGAGGGTGATAGATCCGCTTTGGATTCTTTCAGTAATCAACTTAATGATAATAATAAGAATATCACCCTCACATGGACCATTGATAATGAGAAGGTTGATTATTTGGATCTCACTATTACCAAGGGAATTAATCATTTTCAGTTGACCAACCACTTCAAGCCCACTGATCGCAATGCATACATTCCCCTGGGGAGTTGTCACCACTGTTCTTGGCTGTGCAACATCCCCAGGGGACAGTATATTAGATTGCGTCAAAATTGCACACAGGTATCTGACTTTGTAAATCAATCACAAGTGTTGACTACCAGATTTGTGCAAAAGGGTTATGATGAAAAGGTTTTACTTAGAGAGGTAGAACAGGTCAAAATGATTGATAGACAAACGTTATTGATGGATTGTAGTAAAGCTTCTGATGGGGACTCTCACAACTTTCGAATGATATTGGACTATAATGTCCAGCATAAAAAGTTTGAGAAAATTATTGCAAAAAATTGGTCGATTTTAAAACAGGACAGGGTTCTTGGTCCTGTCTTACCGGAGAAACCTCAGTTTATTTACAAGAAAGCCCAGTCCTTGCGAGACCGCTTGGCACCCAGCGTCCTTAACCCCCCTGTGCCGTCAGATAACAGTATGTTTAGATTCCTTGGTGGATATTACGCATGTGGCCGTTGTGTCCCGTGTAGGACCTCCAAGGTCAATCTCAAGAAAAGGAAGCTTTTTCTGGCATCTGCCACTAATAAAGAATATAATATTAAACAATTGATTACGTGTGCTACGGTGGGGGTTGTCTATATGCTGGAGTGCAATTGCGGACTCCAGTATATAGGCCGAACCTCGAGACCTTTGCATGTTCGTGTGGCAGAACATGTTAACAATATTAAAAAGGGGGTTAAAACTCATAAAGTCTCTAGACATTTTAAACAATTCCATCAACAAAACCCCAAGGGTCTGCGATTCTGGGGTATCGAGAAGGTTACAAGACATTGGCGGGGTGGTAACTTTATCCGACAGCTGAGTAAAAGGGAATCCTATTGGATACATGAAACACGCGTTCTCTGCCCTGACAGGTTGAACGTTGATTTCGACATCAATTGTTTCATAACTGACCGTTAATTAGACCTTAGATGTTTTTAGATATTTATAGTTTATGCATGCGATTTATTAATGTTTAATTATTGATATGATATTGTTATTATGTTTTTGTTTTTTGTTTTATATTGATTTGTTTGGTGAGATTGTTGTGGGCTGTGGATGACGTCATGGTCAAATTCAAGTCTGCAGTCCAGATTTGTTTATTTCTATCTAGCGTGTATGTGGCTTCCTTTCTCCATATATGCAGTGTATGCAGGAGTTGATCGCTACATTAATATACATGCATTTTTTATCATTCAACGGAGCTGGTCTCTGTTTGATTTTTTTATATCGTTTTAGTAGTTTTAACTGTCTGTTTTTTGCTGGTGTTGGAGCTCTTTTCGGATATCCGACTCACGGGGACATTTCCTGGTTGTTGTCACGTGATTCGGACGTCCATGTCGGCATCATGTGACGCCGCATCGGGTCTCCATAGTTACTAGTTTGCAGTCAGCATAAGAGCGGGTGTCTGGCGTCCTTCCCTCATCCGCTGATGAAGTCCCGCCTACTAGGACGTAACGTGCGTACGGATGGGAAGTTCGTGACGTCACCCGCAGTCTATCCACACTCTCACCAGACGCGCTGTTGTACCTCGGCACTGGTATAGTGCCTTTTAAATGTAAGTGCACATTTCTGAATTTTCATTAAATGTATTTTATCACGGAGAAACACTATGGTCTGCTTCTCTATTTTTCGCATGTAAAAACCTCACGAATCCGATACATTGAAGTCCTTGAATGATCCCGTTTTGAATTAGTATGGTATTGATGATCCCCATCCATCCGGGGAATTTTGCATCTACATTTGCCTTGGATTAACCCGTAAGGGAAGGTTTTCAGTGACCCTCTATAATCAAAGGGTCCATTTTTGGAGGTGAGCGGCCAATCTTTCTGTTGGTGGAGGTCTCTCACTGTGTGTGTTTGTCACCATCTGCATGCAATCAAGAGTAAATGTGTCACCTATGAAGATCACGGGGATTATTTATATATTGATTCACTGTGTTTTTTCTACCTTTGACATATGGACATTTAAAGCACTGCACTATCTATTTTATGCTTATCTCAGGGATTTTGGAATATTTGACCCTTAGTGTTCAGCTGGTTATAATTGTATATTGTATTTTATTGCGCTGATTTGTTCCTTTTTGTATATCCCTCAGTTTGAGGTCTGACCACCTCTTTCTGAGCTGCTCATTTGAGCGTTTCACCCCGAAATTCGTCTTCAGACTCTTCACGACTTTTTTGAGGATTTTGGCTTTCCTTCTATTTGGTTTGCTATACGGCCCATGCTTTGCGTCATAATCAGACTTGAGCAAGATGTCCACCATCTCCGCCATCTCCGCAAAAGACACATTAGATGCCTTGAATCTCCTCCTTGATTGTGATGTTTCCTCGGTCTCCGGGCTTGTCTCCTCCTCGTTAGTTGCGGAATTATCAGACACCTGCTGTAACTCCGCCATATCTGTCTGCGCGCCGAAAGAGAAGGGGCGGGGAAAAGATGTTAGTTAGAACGTCATGGGCGGGCGACGTGTGCAGAGCGACGTGTTCGTAGTTTGACGCATGCGTGGTGTATATATAGCAAACACACATGTGACTATACTACATTTGGTGTGCGGAGAGAGGAGTTCAAGTTACAGACGTGCGAACGAAGGTATGTGATTTTGTGACTTGGACAAATTGTTGGCCTATACTGTCTTGAGAATGTTGTAGAATATAGATGTAGAGGTTAGACTGTGTGCCTCACATTAGTTATATATTATTTATTTTACTTGCAGACCCAAAATGAATGTGTTTATAAGTGACAAGGAATTCCTTGCGGAATTTATAGACCGGGTAAGGGAGCTGCCCGCTCTGTGGGAGACGAAAAACCCCATCCACAAAAAAAGAGGGGTGAGAAAAGCAGCGCTGGAGACCCTGCTCCCATTTGTGCATACCAAGGTGCCCACAGCCACAGCAAAACAGGTGGACACTAAAATTGGGAGCTTGAGAGGCACCTACAGGACTGAACGCTCTAAGGTCCTGGCTTCTCAGAGGTCAGGAGCAGCAGCAGATGATGTGTATGTCCCGAATTTGTGGTACTACAGCAGGATGTCCTTCCTGGATGACCAGATTGAGACAAGGCCATCACTCTCCACTCTTCCCCCCAGACTTCCCTGCAGCCAACCTGAGCCTTCTCTGGAACAAGAGGAGGCAGCCATCCTGGATGATCCTGATTTGGCCATCTGGAGCCAGGTATAGTATTAAATGAAAATGTATTGGGATAAAATTAATGTTTGCCAAATATGTCAAGATGACAAACATAAACTATTTAGAGTTCCACAAGTGAAATCAAGATCTCTAGACATTAGTCTGCACTTAATTGGGTGCTAAATAGTCAATCTGATGTAGTTGTAAATTTTAGAAACTGATTTCAGGATTTACATTCTAATTGGTTCAATCATGATTATAAATTTGGAGGCAAAGATTAAAGCAACATATTAAACTATGTCCCTTTTTCATACACAGGATGAAATCAGCCAGGAGGAGGGTCTGGAAACTGTCAGGCAGGAGGAGGAAGGGCCCAGTGGCAGCCAGGAGGTGGCAGGGCCCAGTGGAAGGCAGGAGGTGGCAGGGCCCAGTGGCAGCCAGGAGGTGGCAGGGCCCAGTGGCAGGCAGGTGGTGGCAGGGCAAAGGAGAAGCACCAGATCACAGGTGCCTCCCATCCGATTTCCCAAAAGAGGCAGGAGGGACAGGACCACCAGTGAGGCAGCAATGGCCCTTATTAAAGAGGCCCATGCCACCCTCAAAGAGCCCACATCCTCTGAAGAGGCCATTGCCGGCCTAGTGGAGGCAAAGTTCAAGGTGATGAGCATGGAGCAACGCCTCCTATGCGAGCCCCTGCTCATCATCTTGCTCAACAAGGGGGTGATGGGAAAAATTACCCCCAATACTGCAATTTGTGAGGTGGCACAACTGTCCCAACCTCAACCTCCTCCTCCACCTCCACCTTCTTCTTCTGCCCCACCCCCTTCTCCTCCACCTCCACCTTCTTCTTCTGCCCCACCCCCTTCTCCTCCACCTCCTCCTCCACCTTGTTCTTCTGCCCCACCCCCTTCTCCTCCACCTCCACCTTGTTCTTCCGCCCCACCCCCTTCTCCTCCACCTCCACCTCCACCTTGTTCTTCCGCCCCACTCCCTTCTTCTCCACCTCCACCTTGTTCTTCTGCGCCACCCCCTTCTCCTCCACCTCCTCCTCCTCCTGACAGGAGTACCCCTCCAGTGGCCCAGCCTCCAGCCAAACGAAGAAGGAAGGCTGCAGGGAAGGCTTCAGGAAAGGTTGCGGGGAAGGTTGCCAGGAAGACGAGGAAGTGATGGCCTTGCTTCATTGTGGTCGGACAGAAGGCAGCCTGTTGTAGTACCACACACTTGGGACATATATCTCACCTGCTGCTGTTCCTGACCTCTGGGAGGCCAGCATCAGATTGTGCTCAGAAATGTTGGCCTTCTCAAGCTCCCAATTTTAGTGTCCACACAGGGTTGATGTGTGGTCTGGGGTCCCTGGGATGCACAAATGGCAGCAGGTTCTCCAGCGCTGCCTTCTCTTTATTTTATTTGAAACATGAATAAATGTTATTTTTGTTTAAGTTCATACTTGACTATGTGTATTTGTAAAAATAAAACATTTAGCTTTGGAGTAAGCAGAGACATTTGACTGACAAAAAAAGGGACAGATAAAAAAAAGGGACAGATAACACCCCCCCTAAAAAATAAAAGAATCTGATTTCCCAAAAAGAGGGTGTAAAATCTAACAACTATATATTAAAATATTCAATGGGAGATCACTACCAAAACATTGCGAAATTAAAAATAACATCAGTTTGAAAAATATAAAAATGTTAAATATTCATAAAAACTTGCACGATATAATACACATAAATCTTCTTAAGAGCAGCATGAAAAAGGTTAAAAAAATATAGTCATAACTCTGTGTGAATATCAGCAGCAAAAGAAGTTCTTTCGTTTTGATTAATGTAACATTCTAAAGAAGCGTGACGAATGTGCTATCTCCATTACGAAGGCTTGTTTTACCAGAAGATGCGCTCCCGTCTCATACTTGCTTCTGAGCATGCGCACTTTTGAAAGACTCGTTAAAGCATACACACGAACCATTTTCTCGTCACAAAACAGGCCGACGAGAAACACGACGAGGAAATCTGGAATCCTGACGAGAAAATAGAGAGCAGGTTCTCTATTTTCTCGTCGAGATTCACGGCAATTTTCTCGTCGTAAAACCATACACACGAACGTTTTTCTCGAGAAAAAAGCTCTCGCGGCACTTTTCTTGCCGGTTTTGGACGAGAAAATCGGTCGTGTGTACGAGGCTTTACACCTGTTCACCTAATCCTAGCACCTATCTAGGAGGGTGTTACATGTGTGCCATACACAAGCATTGGTGAAAGTGTGTGAGAGGGGCTTTAAATATATTTTTAAACTATTTATTTTATGATATATTATTTTCATTTTACACAATTCAATTTTTTTCTAAACTTTTTTGCATGAAGCCATACCAATTGCAGAGCAGGGACAACCATTCTGAATAATCTGAACTTCAGCTGTTGATCTCTGCAAACAAGAAGTTCTGTTTTCAGCAAAGCAGTTAAGATTAGCCTGCTAACTTAATAACATACCTAGAACTGCACACAGTGGCTGTAAATCATAATGTTTATTTAATATTTTTCTAATGTAAAAAGATAGAAAAAATAATACCAAAAAATAAATAAATAAAGATATTATTATTAATGTAATATTATCTAGCACTATACCTTCCCTTTCAGTCAAGTATTTGTTATGAAACTGATAGTTTAACAGTCATAGCTATGAACCCTTTGTGCAAAATATAAAAAGACGAGGTTACTCAAATTAGTAACATATAATTTATTCTAAAAGCTGTTTATCATAGGCTCCTTATTCTACAAATTAGTGGGTTAAATGCAACATAACTACTATGTTCGACTGTTGTGTACTTGATATGCTGTAAAGATGGCAAAAGCTGTTTTTAAATGGGCTACAAAACATTACTTATCAAAGCAAGATCTCTGTTTAGATAAGGAACCCGTAGAGAGCTTACTGACTTCTTAGCATACTTTAGAGAGAAAGCCTGAATTTTCCTTTCAAATCAGAAAGATGTTTCAGTAAGGCACTAATTAGTACCTATTATCTCACATATGTTTTATAATAATACTTATCAGATCCCTGATAACCTCAGTGAGGTGAGCTGTTCTATGAAGCCCTGGGTCTTTAAAAAAAAAAAAGGAAACCAATAAGGTTTGCCTTTAGGATTTAACTAGCATTAGAAATAAATGTCTGCTTGAATGAGACTGGTTGCTATGGTCAACAATCAAACCTTTAATTTATTTCCCAATTTGTTATAAATATGGCCCGTTGCTATATACAATCACACTTCAGTGAAATTATTAATGCAGGTTTTTGAGGAAAATGCAAAGTCTGCCCAAATCGGCAGACAGTAAAAAAATGCTTAGGGCAGTTTAATTTGCTTCTTCTCCCAGTATGATTTGTTACCCTTTCTATATCTTTCAAGGACATATGAAAGGTACAGTTTTAATTTCCTAACACACTATTTGATTAGTGCAGAATAACTAGGTAGCATTAATAATAAAAGAAAAACATAAGAAAGCAGGACATGGTTTCCAGCACTGCAATATTACACACAATAAATAGCATACCGAATTTCGCAGAATTTTCCTTCAAAACTATTTTGATACTCGCATTTTTTAATCGTATCTTAAAGTTTTCATGTAACAGGGTTTAAAAGACATTACCTTCATATTTAGAGTAGGAATTCCTCTGCATGCAATAAGTAAGGGCCCTTTCTCGCTGATGCGCTTTTATTGCACTTTTGATGTATTCCCATTGACTTAAAATGGAAGGTGCCTTTTTATAGCACTTTTGAAAAACTGCACCAAAGATGCAGCATGCAGGACTTTTCAAAGTGCAGCACACCTGCAGTGTGAACAGTTAAATAGGATGTAATAGAGAATAGTTTTCATGCACTTTTGTCACACTGGAAAAGCGTGGTAAAAGTGCACCAGTGTGAAAGGGGCCTAAAGGATTAATTTGTAATCAAAATAAGTAAGTCAAGATTTCCTGGTGTGGGTACTGATCCAAGTTTCTCTAGTGCTGAAAGGAGTAAAGAGGAGGATCAGGGCAGGGGCAGATCCAGGGGGAGGGGAGCAACTGGGCAATCCCCCCTCTGAGAAATTAGTGACAGGCAGGCGGGTGGATCAGTCAGCGGGGCCGGCAGATCAGTTAGCGGGCCGGAGGGTGGATCAGTCAGTGTGTCAGCGGGTGAGCGGCCGAACAGGCCAGTCGGCAGGTGAGCAGGTGGGCGGGGTAGCAGAGAGATGACATCATCTCTCACCGCCTGCCCTGCATCACCGCTCTCCTGCCCTCACTGTGCAGTCACGAGCAGCAGATTATATCATCTCTCTGCTGCCTGCCTTCACGCTGGGACATAGCAAGTGAGAATCTGCATCATGTAACTGTAGCAGGCAAGTGACACAGCAAGTGAGAATCTTCATCTGGTGGCAAGGTCATGTGGCAAGTCACACAGCAAGTGACAATCTGCAATGCATGGCAGGTGACGTGGCAAGTGACAATCTGCACCTTGTAGCAGGCAAGGGACACAGCAAGTGACAATATGCAACATGTGGTGGGTGACATGGCAAGTGACAATCCGCAAAGTGTGGCAGGTGACGTGGCAAGGGACAATCCGCAACTTGTGGCAGGTGACGTGGCTAGTGACAATCCGCAACTTGTGGTAGGTGATGTGGCAAGTGGCAATCTGCAGCGTGTGGCAGGTGACGTGGACTCAAGTGACAATCCGCAATGTGTGGCAGGTGACGTGCCAAGTGACAATCAGCAACTTGTGGTAGGTGACCTGGCAAGTGGCAATCCACAGCGTGTGGCAGGTGATGTGGCAAGTGACAATCCGCAGCGTGTGGCAGGTGACATGGCAAGTGACAATCCGCAATGTGTGGCAGGTGACCTGACAAGTGACAATCCGCAACTTGTGGCAGGTGACGTGGCAAGGGACAATCCGCAACTTGTGGCAGGTGACGTGGCAAATGACAATCTACAACTTGTGGTAGGTGACATTGCAAGTGGCAATCCGCAGTGTGTGGCAGGTGATGTGGCAAGTGACAATCCACAACTTGTGGCAGCCTGGCAGGTGACGTGGCAAGTGACAATCTGCACCTTGTAGCAGGCAAGGGACACAGCAAGTGACAATATGCAACATGTGGTGGGTGACATGGCAAGTGACAATCCGCAAAGTGTGGCAGGTGACGTGGCAAGGGACAATCCGCAACTTGTGGCAGGTGACGTGGCTAGTGACAATCCGCAACTTGTGGTAGGTGATGTGGCAAGTGGCAATCTGCAGCGTGTGGCAGGTGACGTGGACTCAAGTGACAATCCGCAATGTGTGGCAGGTGACGTGCCAAGTGACAATCAGCAACTTGTGGTAGGTGACCTGGCAAGTGGCAATCCACAGCGTGTGGCAGGTGATGTGGCAAGTGACAATCCGCAGCGTGTGGCAGGTGACATGGCAAGTGACAATCCGCAATGTGTGGCAGGTGACCTGACAAGTGACAATCCGCAACTTGTGGCAGGTGACGTGGCAAGGGACAATCCGCAACTTGTGGCAGGTGACGTGGCAAATGACAATCTACAACTTGTGGTAGGTGACATTGCAAGTGGCAATCCGCAGTGTGTGGCAGGTGATGTGGCAAGTGACAATCCACAACTTGTGGCAGCCTGGCAGGTGACATGGCATGTGACAATCCGCAACTTGTGGCAGGCGACAGTGACAAGTGACACACTCAGGGCTCCCACTGATTCTGCATTATGGTGAGTTTAACTATTTTATTTTATATTCCAATGTAATAATAGAAATAATGCGCTTTATTCATCCTGACACCATACCAACAATGGTGCCATTAAATTGAAGCGGCATCACTAGCAATTTCCCCGATAAATTGCCTGCAAAAAAAACGATTTTCTGGCACTGCCCTCCCGAGACGAGACCCCGGGTTCCACACCTGGATCAGGGACACTCTGTGCAAAACCCTTGCACAGAGGAGGTAGGTATAACATGTTTGTTATAAAAAAAAAAACACCTTTACAACTCCTTTAAGTTAAAATGGCTGATACTGTCTGGGCAAATGTCTATCAGCCCAAGAGACTTACAAGCATACTCCTCTAAATCCAATAATTGACTTTGTTAGAGTACAGTACCAAATGGCAGACTTCCATGCAGTATTCTTTTGGGTGCTTGCAAAAAAAACCCTCTCCAAAAAAGACATGTCTAGGAGTGATAGTCACATCTGCTGGATGTGTAAAACAATCACACTCCCTCTGGTCAGCCACCTAACTATGCACAGTATTGATTTGGATTAAAGTAGAATGCAAGCTTTAGAATCTCATACCACTTTTAACATACCTGTAATATCCAAAGTTGTTTCAATAATTTTTGTTTCAATAATTTTAGAGCTGTAGATTTTGTTAAAATAATAACTGGAGTTCCAGAAATGGAGATCTTTGTTCAGGCACTTTCTGTTATTGCATGGCAGCTGTCTGCTAATTGTGGTCCTGTGATGTCACCCAAACACATATGCTCCTGGTGGAGTCTACAGTGACTGTACTAGCACCCATTTCACTGGCATGATTTACTGTTGTCACTATCAGAATGCTGTTCCAGAGCCATGATGTGCAGCAGACCCTACTGCAGTGTTTCTCAACATTTTCAATCTCAAGGCACCCTTTAAAATGTTGGATAGTCTCGAGGCACCCTATTCCAAAATGTAAAAAAACTATTCTAATAGCTTTACATAATGCAGCAACATTCCAACGTCAGAGGTGATTAATTCTTCCAAAGCAAATACACTTTTGCACACTGGTACTGACTAGTATTCCAATGCTTCTCTTCTCTCTCAATTTCTTCCCATCAGTCAGCTAATGTCACCCCAGTGCTGAGGGAGAGAGGTGGAGGAGGGTCAAACAAGGAAGCTGTGGAGGCAACAGACATCCTCCTTAATAACTGATGATGTCATTGGTTGTTAGGATGCCAGTGTCTAGAAAGTCGTAATGGTGCACAATGAAAACCCATGGCATTGTGTAACTAAAAGACAGCCTTTATCCACATGCTGGCTTACATACAATTTTAGATTTTTAGGCATTTTGCCAAGGCACCCCTGAAGAAAACTTGAAAAGGGCTTCCCCCAGAGGGTGCATGAATAGAAAAATATTGGGACTTTGAATGAGGCATGATATTGGGCAATGATCATTTATTAAACATATACTGTATTTATTTATTCCTTCTACAGTTTTAAATATCCAAATGTATGACAGTAAGTACATACATAAACACAGATTTTTGTAGCAAAACATGATTATAACATTAATGGCAAAGCACATAACATAGCATGGTGTGGAAGAATATCCTCCATGACAGAATTCCCTGTAAGACTATATTTCATATTGGGTCTAAAATGTATTACATTGGAAATATGGTAAACCATCTGTAGGACATGGTGCATCTATGTAAGTCCAACGCGTTTCTTGGGACAGTGCCATCTGATCAGGGGCTGATGCAACATCATTCTAAAAAAAATACAAATACATAAGGGTAGCCAAATCTAGTAGAAATATCAAAAAATTGGGAACTGTAGTAATTATGAAGGACCAAACTGATGACGCTGGAGATACTCACATCAACTGTGTATAGAAACCAAAGGAAAAGGACTGTGAAAAACGTCCACCGTGGGAGCTGAGGATGGGGCACTCTGAGGGAGCCGAGAGCACGTGTGAATTCCCCCAAAAGGGGGAGGTAGCCAAATAGTGATCGATGGGCTTGACTTCTGCAATTATAAGTGAATGAATGAATGAATATATCATAATGTAAGTAAGGGGGACAGGAGAAGCCCGTAACCAAGTGAAATGATAACAAGTTTATGCTGGTGTGGGATATGACTTGGGCCAAAGACCATGATTGGAATGAGGAAATAAGTAAATGAGTGAAAAATGTGAATAACATGTGACATTGAAAAAGTGAAATAGTATAGGGCACACTTTGGAGATAAAAACTCACCAAGAATCCCCTCAAAATTGCAGGGAAAAGGATCCAAAACCACAGTGCATGGAAGTATATGATGTGCTTGTGAAAGGACTGAATAGCCCCAAATGAGTGTTTTTCACGCTGGCATAGCAAAAGGGGGAGGAGCATCCTCTCCGGAACGGCCGAAGTCACCCATTGAGGACCAATCAACACCCCCATTAGACAGCCAAGATGACTAGATATGCTCGCACCTGCAGCATGTTGCCCGATGAGCGTCACGAATGCAGGGCGATGGTGTGGCGCCGATGTGCGACGGATGCATCCGCCCGATTTCCCGCCTCCAGCCAATCAGGAGGAATGGGAAAGGGGAGGAGCTCTGAGGCGCACCACAACTCCCAAGGTGGACAAGACAACAGCCCAACAGTCCCAAGCTCTAAAGCACAGGACATGCCAAACCATGGAACGCCAAGTGCATGAAACTACATGTGTAGACCAGTTATATACTGAAGGACATAAGCAAACCACAGTCAGGTCATTTCCATGCTCTTGCATGGATTGACAGAGTAAGTGGTTGCTGAACCTATATAAGAGCCAAATATGTGCCTCCATCCCTAACAACAGTAGAAATGGAAAGGGTTTGGGACTTTATATTGCAATATTGAAGTAAATACAAAACAGGAGAGGAGAAAAAAAAAAAACAAGAGGAGAAAGAAAAAAAAAAAAGAAAAACGAACAAATAGCCAGGTTACATTCGGCCAAACATTTAAGCGTTTTAACAATATATTATGATAAGGTTTCCTGCCTCATCAGTAACGTTCTATCACAGTACATCGATAACCAAGGTATACAAAAGGTATATCACCAAGAATAGAAAGAAAGAGAAAACAAGGGAGAGAGGAAAGGAGCAGAGAAGAGAAAGAGAGAAGGAAAGGGAGAGAGAGAGAGAGAGAGAGAGAGGGTCACCTGGATTTCCTCATCAAGTGGAGATATACTCGATCCATGGATCCCAGATCTTGTTGAACATCTCTGCTTTATTGTGAAGAATGTAAGTGAGCTTATTATTAATCATAATCCAGTTGAGTTTATCCTTAACTTGTTCTAGGGGTATTCTTGAGCATTTCCAGTTCCTTGCAATTGTTATTCTCGCTGCCAACAAGATATAGGTTATGAGGCGTATTGATTTTTTGGGGATCCCGTCGGGTAGTCTATGAAAAAGTGCGCTCTCTGGGGACCGACGGATATTGATACCTGCCACTGAATTAATCAGATTAAAGACCCTTATCCAAAACCTGATTACCAGCGGACATTGCCACCAAATATGGTGCATGGTGCCCATCTGTCCACAGCGTCGGAAACAATGAGGCGAGGAGGAAGGATGCATTTTAGCTATTCTCGTGGGGACTAAGTACCAGCGTAACAGAGTTTTGTAGTTGGCTTCAATAAGGGTAGTGTTAATAGAGATTTTTGAGAGTTGGTAGGCAATATCTTGCCAGTCTGACAGTTCAAGGGAGAGGTTCAAAGGTTCAAGTCCCTCTCCCATTGGGTCATATAGGTGAGTTTAGTATCTGGTTCAGTTATAGAAGAGTATATGGTAGAGATATGGTAGAGATCCGACCCCTCTGTGTGCCTCTGTTTTGGCAAGTTAGTTCAAATGCGGTCAGTGTCATGGGGCCCCCTACCTGTTTAATTTTGGAATTAATGAATGAGGAAATTTGGTTATATCGGAATACCTCAATAGGAGGTATTGAGAAGTTGTCTTTGAAGTATGTTATCTTATGCACTTGGTTTCCATTAAGGAAGTCCCCAATTCTCATTAATCCCTTATTGAGCCACCATTGGAATTGTTGTGGAGCAAGGCCAGGAGGAAACTCCGGATTGCAAAAGATGGGCTCTAGAGGTGTGTGGGGCGACATAAGAGACGCTCGGTGTCTTGTTCTATCCCATACCGCTAGAGAATGTGATAAGGTAGGACATAGAATAGATGGGCGTTTACGATTAGGAAGCCACATCAAGGCTCCTATTGCCAGTGGGTGGCACGCAAGTGCTTCTGTGTAAACCCAAAGAGGGACCGAACCCCCAGCCGTCGTGTGATTTAGTTGGGCTATCTGAGCCGAGTGATAGTAAGCCTGTAGATTGGGAAGACCAAGTCCTCCCATGGGCCTAGGTGTATAAAGTGTTTTTTTTTGTATCCGTGACTTCTTATTACCCCATATGAAGCGTAAAACTTCAGTTTGTATATGTTGCATGTCTCCCCTCGGGATTGCTATTGGTAGTGTCCGAAAATAATATAGGAGTCTGGGCAAAAAAGTCATTTTTATCGAATTGATTCTGCCAAACCAAGAGAGAGAGTATTCCGCCCAGGAGCGAAGATCTTCCTTGAGTTTTTTAAATAAAGGTGGATAATTTGCTTTATATAACGTGCCTATCGAAGGGGTCAAATGGACTCCCAAGTATGGGAGGGAGTGGGAAGCCCACTTGAAGCTGTATGTGTTTTGGAGGAGCTGTACTTCCGTGGGGGGTAGTGAGATATTAAGTGCCAGGGTTTTTTGTGAGTTAAGGGTCAAACCCGAAATTAGCGAGAAACGATCTAGCAAGGACAAGAGTTCTGAGAGTGAGGTTTGGGGTTTGGTGATGTACATAAGGACATCGTCAGCAAATAGTGCACATTTGTGTTCTTGTTGACCACAATAGACACCATGGATGTTGGGATGGGAGCGGATAGCCATTGCAAGGGGTTCTATTGCTAGAGCAAATAGTAGGGGAGAGAGCGGGCATCCCTGTCTAGTACCTCGCTGGACTGGGAATATGGATGATTTATGTCCTCTGATAGAAATTTGAGCTATCGGGGAGCTATAAAGTGTTTTCATCAGTGAGATAAACGTAGAGCCAAATCCCATAGTCTCAAGGGTAATAAAAAGATAGTCCCAGTTCAGGCTATCGAAAGCTTTGTTAAGGTCTAATGATAAGAGCAAGAGTTCCCGAGTTGGGAGGTCATCCCAATTGGAGCGTACCGCCGAGATCAGAGATATAGATCTGTGAATTTGATCCAAGGTCTGACGTCCTGCGATAAATCCCGACTGGTCTTTGTGTATATAGTGTTCTAGAAAGGAATTGATCCGGAGGGCTAAAATTTTAGTTAGAATCTTTAGGTCACAATTAATTAAGGAGATTGGGCGATAGTTGCGAACATCAGTGGAATCCTTGCCGGGTTTGGGGATAACGCTGATGTAAGCTTTATTGTCATCAGATGGGACCACTCCCCCGTCCCTCAGGGAATTAAAATAAAGAGCCAGGTGTGGGACCAGGTACGTAGCAAATTTTGTATAGTAGATGTTAGGAAGCCCGTCCGGGCCCGGTGATTTATGAAGTGAGAGAGATTTGATAGCATCAGTAACCTCTTCGGTTGTGAATGGTTGGTCCACCAATTCTCTATGATCATCAGTGATGATTGGGAGGGGGAGAGCCCCCAGAAATTCCCTGATGGACAGGGGAGCCACATCTTGGGGTTTCTTGTATAGGTCTGCGTAGAAGTTATGGAATTCATCAAGGATTTTATGCGGATCCTGTGAGAGGTGGCCCCCGGATAGCTTTATTTTAGGGAGTGTACGATGGGAATGTCTACGAGTGAGTTTGTGCGCCAGTAGGGATCCTGGGCGGTCCCGCCAAGTGAAGAATTTATGATTCGTCCACCGCAATTGTTTCTCGGCCCTTGTAGTGAGGCAGATATTCAATTCTAATCGGGATTGTTCCAGCTTCTTAAACAAGTTGGGAGAAGGGGAGCGTTTATGTTGTTTGGTTAGAGACTCAAACTCCTTGGTCTTGGCAGAAATCAGTTCGGCGCAAGCCTTTTTCAGTCTGGAGGCTAGCTAAATAAAGGAGCCCCTAATAGTGGCTTTGTGAACTGCCCAGTTAATGGCAGGGGATGTATCCCCAGGGATATTATTTTCAAAGTAGGTTTGTATATGGCTGGAAATCTCTATGCAGTGAGATTCGTCACTGAGGAGAGATTCATTTAGTCGCCAATGGAATCCCACAGTTTTATTAGTGAGATCAGTTAGTTGAATCATAACAGGATCGTGGTCTGACCAAGGTGCAGACAAAATTTTTGCAGATCTCAATTTGGGTATCACCCCCGAGGGGAGTAACACGTGGTCGATGCGGGAGTAGTGCCCATGTGCCCTTGAATAGTGGGAGTAGTCTCTAGCGGTAGGATTGGCCTCTCGCCAAGCATCCACCAAATCATATTTATATAGCAGTTTTGCGAATTTATGACTTTGCCTGGGGGGAGAACAAAGACCTGAAGTGTGTGACTTATCTTTAGCTAGATCTAGGGCTAGGTTAGAATCACCCGCCAAAATTACAACGACCTCAAATTCGGGTTCTAAGAGTGTTAGAAGGCCGTGAAAAAAGGCGGTTTGATTAGTATTGGGGGCATAATAGACAAGTATGGTGATTAAGGTTTCCCCTAGGTGGCCCTTCACTAGAAGATAGCAGCCCTCTTTATCTTTAATGGTTTTAGTTTCTGTGAACGATATATGTTTAGAGAAGCAGAGGGCTACACCCCTCTTCTTCTCTGAAGCGTTCGCGTAGAAACAAAGAGGGTAATCTTTATGGAGATAGTGGGGGGTAAATGAGGAAATAAAATGTGTTTCCTGGAAAGCCACAATGTCCGCCCCCAACGAACTGTAATGTGTGAGGGCCTTGATTCGCTTAACAGGCGATCCAAAACCCTGGACATTATGTGAGAGCAGGCGGACATTACGGGGCGTCGGTTTTACGGAAAACATGATATACAGTTATGAACAGCGATAAGCAGACTCACCCACCGGTCTGTAGGATCCAGAGGCCAAAAGCGCCAAGGAGTTTTCCAGGTGACCCTCAGGAAAGAACAGTTTTGGAAAAAATTTAAATTGGGGTTAAGAAAGAAGGAGAGAAAGAAGAGAAGAGCAGAGTCAGAGATAGCAAAGAAAATAACAATAGTAGAGAAAA
This sequence comes from Rana muscosa, assembly GCA_029206835.1. NCBI lineage: Eukaryota > Metazoa > Chordata > Amphibia > Anura > Ranidae > Rana > Rana muscosa. The sequence continues at coordinate 373,480,163 of CM055116.1, forward strand.
ATAAAATCAAGCTGTCGGACCAGGGAACTCCCGGTACCGAGTGACATAGTTTAAGCATGTAACCAAACAATATTACAAACAGTAAACAGTTGAAGTGTCCCGGAGATAAGCCCCAGGTGCGAAGGAGTCTCCGCCAAAAACAAGTAATGGGGAGAGTCCCTCAAATAAGGAGTGCGCATGACCACCCCCCAGCAACAAAAATATATCGTAATAAAAAAAAACGTTGGTCCCAGTGTTTCGCCCTAAAATATTGGTAGGGTTATTTAACCGAGTGTACATTGTGGATCATATAAAGATGAGAGGGGAGAGGGAAGAGGGGGGAAAAAAAAAAGGGGGGGAGGGGGGAGAGGAGAAAGGGGAGGGGGGAAAGGAAAAAAAAAGGGGGGGATGGGGGAGAGGGGAAGGGGAGAGGGGAAGGGGAGGGAGGGGGAGGGGGACCAGTTCAGTACAAAAAATGCAGGAATTCAAAAAGTGCAAAGACTTAGAGGTCGACTCGAACGTTGCAAACAAAAGTAACAAGAACATCCTTGTCCAACAAATTTTAGTCACCCTGTGTGGCGTCTAATGTCCCTTTTAGGGTTTGGGACTTTATATGAGACTCATATGTACACCTATACACATGGGCCTCTATCCCTAATGATATGAATGGAAAACTTTGAATGAGGCATGATATTGGGCAATGATCAATTAGTAAACTTCTGCAGTTTTAAATATCCAAATGTATAACAAAAGGGACAGGCATAAACACAGATTTGTGTAGCAAAACATGATTATAACATAAATGGCATAGCACATAACATAGCATGGTGTGGAAGAATATCCTCCATGACAGAATTCCCTGTAAGACTATATTTCATATTGGGTCTAAAATGTACTAATGACACTGTTTGGGAAGGGGGTTAACATCTGGGGCAATAAAAGGGTTAAATGTGTGCCTAACTATGTGTAAAGTGTTTACTCTGTGATGCTTTTACTAAGGGATGTGCTATTTTTCCCCCTGCTTTGCAGATAAACAAAAACCAACACATTGTTGCTGTCAGAAGAGAGCTTTGTGTTGTTTACATACATAAAGCTCTTTCCTGTCACTTGCTCTGACGATCGGTGGGTCCCAGCTGTAAATCATTAATAAGGAACTGGTGATTGCCATGTGCTGGAGCCACTGTGTGGGCGGGCTCGCGCACGCACCCCCCTACCCGGACATGCAAAATCACGTATATATACGTGATCCTGAGCAGCCAGCCTGCACTGTAGCAGTAAAGCTATAGCGTGCGGTCAGCAAGTTGTTGAATGTGGTGGCTGCATTAGGCTACTTTCACACAGAGGCATTTTACAGGCGTTTTTGCGCTAAAAATAGCGCCTGAAAAGCAACCTGTAAACGGCCTCTTCTGCAGCCCCAGTGTGAAAGCCTGAGTGCTTTAACATGGGGGCGGTGCACTTGCAGGACAGGAAAAAAAGTCCTGCAAGCAGCATCTTTGGGCAGCAGCGTTGTCAGTCTGGTAGAAGGGGAGTGGTAGATATACTAGCAGATTTAGAAACACTAATAAATTGAAGCCAAACTCCAGCTTACACTATAGTGTAACAGTTTTTTTCCTTTTGAGATAAAGGTTTTACCTGAATAAATAAAAGCTGATTATTGTCCCCCCTGTCAGTAGCACCCTTGTCACCCCCAGTAGTAGTTTTTGCATATCATTTATTTAGGGTCATTTCAAACCATACTGCACATACAGTAAAAATGTGCTGAAAATGCATGTGCAGTAACGTGTATTTGCATGCATTTTTATGTGTGTTGCATTGCATTTGTATGCATAAATGTAAGTTGTGGTGTGAATGAAGCACGTAGAAAACAATTGTTTTCTATTTGCTCTTACAGTGACCTGCATTTATCCAGTACAATAAAATGTAACCGTAAAGAAGAACCTCGTGCTATGGGATATAATAAATTATGTGGTACAAATAAAAGCTTCTCCCCTGGAAAAGTGCAATAGTGCTGACTTTAACTAGTGGATATATGTAAATGAAGGGGCGCTAGCAGGGGGTACCTAGAGCATTTGGCACCCGGGGCGGATCCAATATCTGGCACCCCCCCCACGTTAAAATGTAAAAACACCCCACTGTGCCCCTTGCATACCTCTGCATCCTTCAATATCTTTTTGTTACTACTATGTACCCCCTCTCCACAACTGCACCTCTGGACCCCTTTACATTACACAGCCGCCTGCACCCCTTTACATTACACAGCCCCCTGCACCTCTGGACCCCTTTACATTACACAGCACCCTGCACCTCTTTACATTACACATCCCCCTGCACCTCTGGACCCCCTCAATGCAGAACCCCACTGTGCAAACCCTCTCACGTCAGTGCAGACCCCCCAGTGAAAACCCTCCTCCCATTCAGTATCTCAGATCAGCGTGTGGCAGCACATGCACAGAAGGTCCCCTCGGCTTCACTCGGCTGTGCCTGTGTTCTGTGAGAAGTGCCGAACACCGCTCAGCAGCCGCGGCCGTGAGAGGAGGGGATGGATGGTGCAGCAATGTCACCCCCACCTCCCCCTTTGTATCGCGATATCTGCCTGTGCCTGGAGTCTCACTCTGTAGCTCTTATTTGACGGAGCGGCGGCGGCGGCGCTGTTACCGCTTAAGTCACGTAGGGGGGGGGCACCGGCCTGACACCCCCCAGTGTGTGGCACCCTGGTGCGGCCCGCCCCCCGCCCCCCACTTAGTACGCCTCTGGGCGCTAGTGCTCTCATAAATTGAGTTATAAAAAAATATTAAAGTGCAAAGTGCTAATATGACATAAACATCACTTATGAAGATATGAATATTATTCCTGATGACGTTCTAAGTAACGAAACATAGGTCGAGGCGCATCCTGATCACATCATTTCTGGCCACTTCCGGTTTACGAGTACCGCGGTGGTGGAACGCACGCCGGCCCCACTAGCAGAAGCTGAACGGCTGCAACATCCATTTGCCTGGTGATACATGCTTTTTAATATTTTTTTATTATTAAATGGTTTTACGCTATGGTCTTGTTTCTCTCTGTTTTTTAATGGGCTACATTGGTGGAGATATATGAGATTCTCAGCATTAACAGTACATCAGCAAGATTCCTATTTCTTACAATACTGCGCATACCGACCTGATTTTTAGTTAAAGAGGTCATGGTGGTCTGGTGAGTAGGTCTTTCACTCACTTTCCTCCGGGTGATACACGTGAAGGTTTTACATAGGTGAAGGTGCACAACTTAAGTTGAATACAGTCAATCTATGGACTTTTTTTTCTGATTAAATATTCACTTATTGTTCATTCATTGCAATTTGTTTTCAATTTCTCTTTATTAATTTATTACAGGTATTTACAGTTATGCAAAATTCGTTAAAATATTCGTTAATATTTACTTCTTCTTCTTTATACTGATAAAGGACCTTGATTATTATCTATTAACTTCCTTGTTCCTGTCCTTTTTCTTCAAAAATTCTACAATCTCACTCGCATACTTCTATTATCTTCCAAACCCATTCACCCTGCCATTCCACAACAAAACAAAACAATACTACCAAAAAAAGGGGGGGAACACTCATCTCCCCCTTTATATCTCCCATTCCCTTTTTCTTTTCCTTTTTTATCCCCTGAGGGGTTAATTGTTATTTTCCATTTATAACTATTCTATCATACATGTCGAGGATCAAAATTCTTCCAATTTTTGCCATATTCCTGGCATTTGATTTTTTATGTAACCTTCTTCTCTTATCTGTCTCTCCATATATTGTATTTCGTTCATTTCACGTATCCATTCTGTTATCGTCTGACTTTTATTTTCTCTCCACTTGCAAGCTATTATTGTTCTAGTTGCCGTTGTCATATGGTGAAGAATATCAGTTTTAATACTTTTTATTGACTCTGACATCAGAGACAATAATGAAATATCTATACTTGGATTCCTCTCCACTCCCCACATTTTCTGATATATCTCAGATATTTTATTCCAAAAGATCCTCACCAGATGACATCCGTACCAGATGTAGTCCATAGTCCCCCTTCCTACCATACATCTCCAACAGATCTCTGTATTTCCAATATTTATTTTATTTAAAGCTACTGGACTCCAATACCATCTCATTACTATTTTGTAATTTCTCTCTTGATGTTTAATCGCTATAGATGTTTTGTGTATTGTTGCAAATATTTTCTCCCATTCTTTCTCTGATATTGGACTCCCTATTTCCTCTTTCCATTTTTTCATTCCTGTTAACTCTCTAAGAGGATAAAAAAAGGAAAATACTGCGCTAAACCAAAAACAATGTGCATGCAAGCTGCCAACACTCAAACAAACAAAGTGTACAGGAATGGTAAATAAAAATAGTATGGCGCTCAAAGCAATAAAAACTTGTAATAGGTGAATGGCTACTTAAAGCAATAGAACCAACAGTGTTCTAATAACACAATTATAAATGTGAGTCCGCTACATAGGATATTCAGATGAATTGTCCTCCTTGCGAACTATGTGATATACCGTAAAAGGTAAAACGTGAAAAATAGAATACAATCCCAAATAACAAAATGTGTGTGATCATGGATGTCCTTCAATGGATAGCCTTGCCACAACGCAGACTGACAAAGGGACTTCAATGCAAATGATGAATCAAGCAAGGAGAAGACACTAGTTGTTATAGATGGGTACTCTTACCGCTGATGGTGGACCCACCTACCGTACGGCAGTGGGTCTTGCAGGCTTAGTGGTCACCAAGACCAGATGGGATATAGCTGGATGTCCTGGGTCTTCACTTGAACTCCAACCGGATAACGGGAGAGGCAGCTCAAACGATGGATTATTCTCACATGGGCCAGGTTCCACAGCAATCCGCGAAAAATATAAAGATGGAAGAAAACCAAAAAGACTCCAGATGGTGCAGGTCAATAAAAACCGATTACCGGAATTTTATTAAATAAAAATATTTTTGTCCAACAGTCATGCAGACAAATAAAAAGTGATCATGAAATAAAAATATATTCAAAGCAATATGGGGTGCAGCGTCAGCAAGCCCTACGCGTTTCGACTACTACAGTCTTCAACAGGGGCATGACGCTGTACCCCCCATATTGCCAACATTTATAAGAATTTCACATACTCTGACACACCCCGGAAGGGGTGGAGTCAAAACAGGAAATGACATAAGGTCTCACAATCTCAATACATAGTTTCATAATATGCAACTGAAACAAATAAACTATGTGTATCAATTCAATAAAGCATTGGATAACCTGTATATTAAACATATTACACATCAACAAATAAATGTGCCTCCATAACCTAACTCTAGGTATAGGGCTGGGGATCTAATCATGACACCTGTATGGAACTTACCCTAATGAGGGCACCGCCCATTGTGATCTTCTCATTATCTAGATGGTCTGTATAGAATGAGTTCCCAAGTTCACCACGGCATAAACCAAATTCCACAGGATGTCATGGTCCCACCTGACCGAAATCGTCACTGGGGACACCCTTATGTATAGCACTGGGGACACCTCAGCATTGGGGACACTCCAGCAATGCTGTGCCCCCATAAAACATCCCCCAGAGTGCAATCTATACGTTGTACAGCTAAGTCTAGTACACTATGTGCAATACCTCTATATTACCCCCTCTGGCGCTAAATCAGAGTCCCACTGGCACTTCCCCTTGCAGCATTATCAGCTGATGTTTGCTGCAAATGTCTATGGGGACACCAGTGAGACGCTACGTGGCCGCGCTATGTCCGCGCGCGCATCCCGCGCATGCGCGCGCCGACGTTGTAGTCACGTGATCGCATAACGCATCACGTGATACCGGCTGGCGTGAACTTATGGAGAGAGACAAGCTTCACGTCTCGCAGGGGGGTTAAAGTAGTGCAACCGTCCGATGCGCCCTCTAGTGGGGATTAAACAAAATACATATTCAAAATGCATGTTGTATAGACGGTAGCAGGTGCTGATATAAATAAAGCCCAAAAGCGCCTAGCTAACCCTCTTATACACATGTAAAATGATAGTTCCTATTAAAAAATTTTTTTATCCATAGTTATTCATCAAGCAATAACCTGATGAAGGATAAATCTAACTCACCTCTTAATTAATGATGATACATTCAACGATTGGGGATGAATCTAACTCACCTCATGTTTGAAACCTAATTTACATGGTGAGGGGAATATCCAACCAATAGACCAATAAACCGATGAACGGATGCTATACCCCCATATATTAATGGTAAACCAATAATTGAATGTAACCCCAAATATTAGTGTTACAAGGAAATTACTAACAACAAAAGAAGAAGGAAAAAGGGAAAAAGGGAGGGGCAAAGGAACTCACAATCTAAACAAGGGCAGAAAAAATACGTGGATATATTATTCTTTCACCCGAGTCGCCTATAAAGGCGCACGTGGGGAATGCCTGCCTTATGGTCACCATTCCCCAAATGTGGATACACGAGCCCAGGTGCCTCACGCCCGATTGATGAAACAGTTGAGATCCCACTCAACGTTCATACCATGGGGTGAGTAACACCTGAGCTCGTGTATCCAATAAGTTTCCAATCTCGAGACACCCCGTAGGGAGGAATCTCCCCTCCAGTGGGGACCGAACCTGTCAATCACTTGGAACTGGGTGCCTCTAGGGTCCTTTGCATGATGTTCTAAATAATGTTGTGACACCGTATGTTTGTCACATCCCTTACGTATTTTAGCCAGATGTTCATTGACTCGAATGGAAAAATTACGTATAGTGCGCCCTACGTATTGAAGTTTGCACGGGCATGTGATGAGGTATACGATGAATCGGGTAACGCAGGTAGTAAATTGTGACATAGTGTAACTGCGTCCCGTGACACTGGAGCTAAATGTGTCTGTTTTGCGTCTCCCCAACACATTAACCATGCAAACATTACATTTTCTACAGGGGTAATATCCATTGGCTTCCGGAAAGAAAGAGATCCTTTTGGGGGGGTCTATTATATTAGGGGCCACCTCCCCCTGAACGGAGCGTGCACCCCTAAAAATTACGCCAGCCCGCTCAGGCAGGGAAGGGCCCAAAGTTCTGTCGCTTTGTAAGCCCTTCCAGTGTCTATCTAGGATTTTCTTAATTTCCTTATGTTGGGTGGAATAAGATGTAAAAAAAGACCATCTAAATCTATCCTCTTTAGCTTTCGCCTGTTTTTCAATAAGGAGGGATGGTCTTTCAATTGCCAATACAGAAGCAATGTCTGCATTTAACTGGACTGCTGAGTAGCCCCTATCAATGAATCTTTCCTTCAAAATCTGGGATTGGGCCAAAAAGTCCTGTTCTCGGGTACAGTTCCTCCTCAAGCGGAGGAACTGTCCTCGAGGAACGGACTTCAACCATTGTTCGTGGTGGCAGCTATCGACGGGGATGTAGCCATTTCTGTCCGTTGGTTTAAAGTGTGTTTTAAATTCCAAACGGTCATTGGCAACTATGATTTCTAAATCTAGGAAATGTATCGACGAGGAGCTGGCCTCATATGTTAATGCTATACCACGATCATTAACATTAAGAGTCCTCATAAAGGTATCCAGTGATTCTCTCGTGCCCTTCCATAGGAGGAGGATGTCGTCTATATATCTAGCCCACAGGACCAATTCAGGTCTGTTAAGGGCATAGACGACATCCTCCTCCCACTGGGCCATGAAGAGGTTGGCAAGACTGGGGGCATATTTAGCCCCCATTGCCACACCCCTAATTTGGGAGAAGAATGTTCCCTGGAACCAGAAGTAATTGTGCCTAGTGGCAAAGTTGAGCAACTCCATGATAAAGTTCCTCTGTAGTAAAGGCAGTGGGGAGTTTCTGGAAAGAAACAACTCCACTGCCCCCAAACCCAATTGATGTGGTATGCAGGTGTATAATGAAGCCACATCTGCAGTAACAAGAATCAAATCTCCATGGTGCCGAACTTTCTCAAGTAAATTAATAGTATCCTTCGTATCTTTCAGATAAGAGGGTATCGATTTCACCAAAGGCTGTAGAAAGAAATCGATGTACTTTCCAATGCGTGAAGTAACCGAGTCAATCCCGCTTACGATAGGTCGCCCTGGGGGATTGACTGGGTCCTTATGTACCTTTGGGAGGTAATAAATCACAGGAATACGTGGTGCAAGAGGCACCAGGTATTCCTGTTCTTTTTTATTAAGAACATTGAGAGAAAAACCCTCGTTAACAATATCAACGAGGGCCTTCTTGTATTTCGATGTAGGATCCCCAGGTAGAGGATGATATGTCGCTCGGTCTTCCAGGAGCCTATTCATCTCATTAACGTAGTTTATCTTATCTAGTACTACTATTCCACCTCCTTTGTCCGCAGGGCGGACAATGAGATTTTTATTACTGCATAAAGTTTTTAAACCTGTAGCAATAATAGGATCCTGGTGGACTTTTTTGGTGGGCAATTCATCAAGATCTTTTAATACCAAAGTACGAAAAACGTTAATGGAAGGAGCTGAACTCACTGGGGGGTTGAACAAAGAGGGATTAGAAAGCCCTGAACGTACACTAGTGAACTGATTCCCTAATTGTGTAGAGCGAATAGGTATTGAAGGCATAATAGACACCTCATCTTTCTTTTGGGCATCAGTTGATGGGAGTGCTAAAAAGTGCCTTTGAATGTTTAATTTTCTTATGAACTTTTGAAAATCGATAAAGGTGGAAAATTTGTTCAGTTTGCGCAGGGGAACAAACTTTAGACCTTTATCTAATACAGATTGTTATTGAGGAGTGAGAACAGTAGAACTTAGATTAAAAATACCCGCACCTAATTTACCCTTGGTCTTTTTGCGCTGGATGCGCCGCCCCCCCCCCCCCTTGAGCCTCGTTTTTTACATCTTATTCCACCCAACATAAGGAAATTAAGAAAATCCTAAATAGACACTGGAAGGTCTTACAAAGCGACAGAACTTTGGGCCCTTCCCTGCCTTAACGGGCTGGCGTAATTTTTAGGGGTGCACGCTCCGTTCAGGGGGAGGTGGCCCCTAATATAATAGACCCCCCCAAAAGGATCTCTTTCTTTCCGGAAGCCAATGGATATTACCCCTGTAGAAAATGTAATGTTTGCATGGTTAATGTGTTGGGGAGACGCAAAACAGACACATTTAGCTCCAGTGTCACGGGACGCAGTTACACTATGTCACAATTTACTACCTGCGTTACCCGATTCATCGTATACCTCATCACATGCCCGTGCAAACTTCAATACGTAGGGCGCACTATACGTAATTTTTCCATTCGAGTCAATGAACATCTGGCTAAAATACGTAAGGGATGTGACAAACATACGGTGTCATGACATTATTTAGAACATCATGCAAAGGACCCTAGAGGCACCCAGTTCCAAGTGATTGACAGGTTTGTTCTCCACTGGAGGGGAGATTCCTCCCTACGGGGTGTCTCGAGATTGGAAACTTATTGGATACACAAGCTCAGGTGTTACTCACCCCATGGTATGAACGTTGAGTGGGATCTCAACTGTTTTATCAATCGGGCGTGAGGCACCTGGGCTCGTGTATCCACATTTGGGGAATGGTGACCATAAGGCAGGCATTCCCCGCGTGCGCCTTTATAGGCGACTCGGGTGAAAGAATAATATATCCACGTATTTTTTCTGCCCTTGTTTAGATTGTGAGTTCCTTTGCCCCTCCCTTTTTCCCTTTTTCCTTCTTCTTTTGTTGTTAGTAATTTCCTTGTAACACTAATATTTGGGGTTACATTCAATTATTGGTTTACCATTAATATATGGGGGTATAGCATCCGTTCATCGGTTTATTGGTCTATTGGTTGGATATTCCCCTCACCATGTAAATTAGGTTTCAAACATGAGGTGAGTTAGATTCATCCCCAATCGTTGAATGTATCATCATTAATTAAGAGGTGAGTTAGATTTATCCTTCATCAGGTTATTGCTTGATGAATAACTATGGATAAAATTTTTTTTTAATAGGAACTATCATTTTACATGTGTATAAGAGGGTTAGCTAGGCGCTTTTGGGCTTTATTTATATCAGCACCTGCTACCGTCTATACAACATGCATTTTGAATATGTATTTTGTTTAATCCCCACTAGAGGGCGCATCGGACGGTTGCACTACTTTAACCCCCCTGCGAGACGTGAAGCTTGTCTCTCTCCATAAATTCACGCCGGCCGGTATCACGTGATGCGTTATGCGATCACGTGACTACAACGTCGCCGCGCGCATGCGCGGGATGCGCGCGCGGACATAGCGCGGCCACGTAGCGTCTCACTGGTGTCCCCATAGACATTTCCAGCAAACATCAGCTGATGATGCTGCAAGGGGAAGTGCCAGTGGGACTCTGATTTAGCGCCAGAGGGGGTAATATAGAGGTATTGCACATAGTGTACTAGACTTAGCTGTACAACGTATAGATTGCACTCTGGGGGATGTTTTATGGGGGCACAGCATTGCTGGAGTGTCCCAAATGCTGAGGTGTCCCCAGTGCTATACATAAGGGTGTCCCCAGTGACGATTTCGGTCAGGTGGGACCATGACATCCTGTGGAATTTGGTTTATGCCGTGGTGAACTTGGGAACTCATTCTATACAGACCATCTAGATAATGAGAAGATCACAATGGGCGGTGCCCTCATTAGGGTAAGTTCCATACAGGTGTCATGATTAGATCCCCAGCCCTATACCTAGAGTTAGGTTATGGAGGCACATTTATTTGTTGATGTGTAATATGTTTAATATACAGGTTATCCAATGCTTTATTGAATTGATACACATAGTTTATTTGTTTCAGTTGCATATTATGAAACTATGTATTGAGATTGTGAGACCTTATGTCATTTCCTGTTTTGACTCCACCCCTTCCGGGGTGTGTCAGAGTATGTGAAATTCTTATAAATGTTGGCAATATGGGGGGTACAGCGTCATGCCCCTGTTGAAGACTGTAGTAGTCGAAACGCGTAGGGCTTGCTGACGCTGCACCCCATATTGCTTTGAATATATTTTTATTTCGTGATCACTTTTTATTTGTCTGCATGACTGTTGGACAAAAATATTTTTATTTAATAAAATTCCGGTAATCGGTTTTTATTGACCTGCACCATCTGGAGTCTTTTTGGTTTTCTTCCATCTTTATATTTTTCGCGGATTGCTGTGGAACCTGGCCCATGTGAGAATAATCCATCGCTTGAGCTGCCTCTCCCGTTATCCGGTTGGAGTTCAAGTGAAGACCCAGGACATCCAGCTATATCCCGTCTGGTCTTGGTGACCACTAAGCCTGCAAGACCCACTGCCGTACGGTAGGTGGGTCCACCATCAGCGGTAAGAGTACCCATCTATAACAACTAGTGTCTTCTCCTTGCTTGATTCATCATTTGCATTGAAGTCCCTTTGTCAGTCTGCGTTGTGGCAAGGCTATCCATTGAAGGACATCCATGATCACACACATTTTGTTATTTGGGATTGTATTCTATTTTTCACGTTTTACCTTTTACGGTATATCACATAGTTCGCAAGGAGGACAATTCATCTGAATATCCTATGTAGCGGACTCACATTTATAATTGTGTTATTAGAGCACTGTTGGTTCTATTGCTTTAAGTAGCCATTCACCTATTACAAGTTTTTATTGCTTTGAGCGCCACACTATTTTTATTTACCATTCCTGTACACTTTGTTTGTTTGAGTGTTGGCAGCTTGCATGCACATTGTTTTTGGTTTAGCGCAGTATTTTCCTTTTTTTATCCAGTTGTATTGTTTGACATATTATTTACTGCTGCTCACCATATATATTTTCTCCTTTTTGTGTTCAAATGGATGTTTTTGAATACAGGGCCTCAAGGTCCTTTAACACACAGGGAGTCTTTACCATCCATAACGCCGACTCAGAAATAAGCGCTCTCTTTGCTAGGCTCAAGAACGCAATGATCTCAGAATTACACCTTCAATGGGACACTGCGTTTCTTGAGCAATATACCAAGGAAAAGATGGTACCCAGAGGTCTCAGGTGGGATGTCTCCCCTCAACAGGGAGAGTCAGACATGATCCTCTGGGCTAATTACTTTAATGATGCTGGTCTACAACTTCTCAATTTTTTGATTGAGAAAAAGCGGGTCAGGATGTCCGCATTAGATAAAGAAATCAGGGAAATTAGAGACAAGCTCTCTCCCTCTAGTGGTACTCCTGAATATGTATCTCTTTCCTCTGCTCTTAAAACCATCCTTGAAAAGGAGGAGAAAGATCAGAGGAATAAGAAACAAAAAAAGTACAACCGAGATACAGGTGACTATAAGGGAAACCTAGTCTTTGGCTGGCAGAAAAAACTGGCCAATCAGACAAATAACCCTGAAAATAATTCTAACATGGATCTTTCTGAGCCAGTTGATGTAATTATAGATAGGACTCTTGTCTATGAACCTCCCTCCACATCTTTACGAGGAGGTCAGAACAATAAGGGTGGTACACATACACCCAAGAACAATAAACAAACACCAGCCTTGGCTCCTCACGAACCAGGCCGAGGTAGATATAGTTCTGTACCCCGAGGTAGAGGTCACCCTCAACGGGGTAGAGGTTATGGACAAGGTGATAGGGGTCAGATGTATCCAAGAGATCCATCAGGGAGAACTCCCTTACCTTGGAGGGATAATGGATCTGGTTCTAATACGAATTATATACAGGGTACACCTATACCTACCCAGAACCGTTATACTCTACCACAGGGCGAAGGCCCGTATGACCCGTATTACGACTCCTACTCAAACCCTGGGTGGGGTGAGGAACCACATAGACCAGTATATGGTCATAGTTACAATCACCCTGGTCCACCACAATACCAGGGTTTTCACAAGCCCACTTTCCACACCCCCAGAAGCCCAAGTATAAACAAGGCTCAAGGGGGGGGGGGGCGGCGCATCCAGCGCAAAAAGACCAAGGGTAAATTAGGTGCGGGTATTTTTAATCTAAGTTCTACTGTTCTCACTCCTCAAGAACAATCTGTATTAGATAAAGGTCTAAAGTTTGTTCCCCCGCGCAAACTGAACAAATTTTCCACCTTTATCGATTTTCAAAAGTTCATAAGAAAATTAAACATTCAAAGGCACTTTTTAGCACTCCCATCAACTGATGCCCAAAAGAAAGATGAGGTGTCTATTATGCCTTCAATACCTATTCCCTCTACACAATTAGGGAATCAGTTCACTAGTGTACGTTCAGGGCTTTCTAATCCCTCTTTGTTCAACCCCCCAGTGAGTTCAGCTCCTTCCAATAACGTTTTTCGTACTTTGGTATTAAAAGATCTTGATGAATTGCCCACCAAAAAAGTCCACCAGGATCCTATTATTGCTACAGGTTTAAAAACTTTATGCAGTAATAAAAATCTCATTGTCCGCCCTGCGGACAAAGGAGGTGGAATAGTAGTACTAGATAAGATAAACTACGTTAATGAGATGAATAGGCTCCTGGAAGACCGAGCGACATATCATCCTCTACCTGGGGATCCTACATCGAAATACAAGAAGGCCCTCGTTGATATTGTTAACGAGGGTTTTTCTCTCAATGTTCTTAATAAAAAAGAACAGGAATACCTGGTGCCTCTTAGACATGTGCACAACCAAAAAATTAGTTTCCTATCGTTTCGTTTCGTCTCGTTCCGTATGTTCGTAAAGATTCGTAATTTCGTAAGACGCGAGTTTTCCTATTCGGACTCGTTCGTATGTTCGTAACAGTTTAATTTTCGTTGATACTGAATGATTCGTAGTTCTGTCTAAGTTATTTTCGTTGATTTGAAATTCGTAATTTTGTTGATATTGAATGATTCGTATTTCTGTTTAAGTTATTTTCGTACTTTCGTAACAGTTTGATTTTCGTTGATACTGAACGATTCGTAATTCGTAATTTTGTTAGATAATAATTTTCATTTTTCTGTACACTACTCTGCCGTTTCTGTTGATTCGTAACATTGTTTTGTTTTCCTTGATTCGTGTCTACTACCGTGCTTCGAATGGATTCGTAATTTTTTTATACTTTCGTAAATACATCTCGGCGCGGTCATTCGCAATCTCGCGTTACTAGTTATTTTTATTTTCAACACGCGGCTATAGCCGCGTGTTGAAAATGAAACTAAAATACGTCCACGTGCTTCGAATGCATTCGTACTCCCGTAAATACATCGCGGCCATTCGCAATCTCGTATTTCAGTTTCGTTTTCAACAAGCGGCTATAGCCTCCGCCCCTGTACGCCATTTTGAGAGGGTGTAAGTGGTGTGGTGAGGGAGGAGCAGAGAGCAGTGCAGAGAGTGATATTGTGGTTTTTGTAGTTGTTTTTGTGTGGTTTGGTGGTTTTATTTAGGGTTGTCCCGATACCGATACTAGTATCGGTATCGGGACCGATACCGAGCATTTGCGCGAGTACTTGTACTCGCGCAAATGCTCCCGATGCCTGATCCGATACCTGTGATGGGGAGAGAGAGGCGGCGTGCAACAGGAAGTCCGTGGGTGGAGTCAGCGGGCGGAGTCAGCGGGCAGAGCGAGCGAGTAGGTAAGCTGGCGGGGTGGGGGGGAATGGGGGCAGCCAGGGCCGGATTCCAGACAAGGCCACCGAGGCCAGGCCTCGGGGCGGCAGTCAGTGCAGGGGCGGCTCCGCCTATCCTCGCCGCCCTCACTCACGGGCACAGTCACCTCCCACTCCGCCTATTCTCCCCGCTCGCACTCACGGTCACACTGTACAGTTCCGGCTCCGCCTATCATCTCCGCCCACTCCGCTCATCCTCCCCGCCCTCACTCAGGGGAACACTGCAAAGTCACCGCCCATTCTCCCCGCCCTCATTCACGGGCATACTGCACAGTCTCCGCCCGCTCCGCCCATCCTCCCCGCCCTCACTTATGGGCACTCTACACAGTCCCCGCCCGCTCCTCCCATCCTCTCCGCCCGCACGCATGGGTAGTCACAGGCCCCACCCATCCTCTTTGCCCGGCCAAGCAAAACCTAGCATGGAGGGGGAACCAACTGATTTGCGAGTGATCTGCAAGTAAGTGGCACTGATATCAATATCAACACTGCTACTGATTCCCCCCCCACACCACCACTGCTGCCACTGATACCCCCCACCAGCATTACTGCCACTGATACCCCCACCACCATTACTGCCACTGATACCCCCACCACCATTACTGCCACTGATACCCCCACCACCATTACTGCCACTGATACCCCCCACCAGCATTACTGCCACTGATACCCCCCACCAGCATTACTGCCACTGATACCCCCCACCAGCATTACTGCCACTGATACCCCCCACCAGCATTACTGCCACTGATACCCCCCACCACCATTGCTGCCACTGATTCCCCCCACCACCACTGATACCCCACCACCGCCACTGATACCCCACCACCACCACTGATACCCCACCACCGCCACTGATACCCCACCACCGCCACTGATACCCCACCACCGCCACTTATACCCCACCGCTGCCACTTATACCCCACCGCTGCCACTTATTCCCCCCCAACACCAGCACCATTACCACTAGTGCGACTGATACACCCCCCACCACTGATACCCCCCACCTCACCACGACCACTGCTGCCACTGATCCCATTCAGCAACCACCATCCCTGCCACTGATCCCACCCCCCACCACTGCCACTCATCCCGTCCAATCTCCCCCTTCCACTACCACTCATTCCAACCTATCTTCCCCAACCACCACCCTCACCACTGATCCCATCCTCCCACCACCGCTGCCACTCATTTCATCCAATGCCCCCCAACCACAACCCTTGCCACTAATCCCATTCCCTACATCATCTCTGCCACTCATCCCATTCAATCCCCCCTACCACTGATCCCACCCCCCAACCACCACCCTTGCCACTCATCCCATCCCCCCACCACTGCTGCCACTGATCCCACCCCCACCGCTGCCACTCATCCCATCTCTCCCTCAACGCTGCCACTGATCCTATCCCTATCCAACCACCACTGCTGCCACTGATCCCAACCCCCACCACCACCGCTGCCACTCATCCCAAGGGCATAACTACAGGGTCACAATTGCAATGGCGCACATGTTGCCCCTGTACACCTGGATGGGGGGGCATATAGAGGAACAAATCCCCTCCATTTTTCTCCTGCAGCCACTAAAAGCCTGCTTTACCTCCCCTCCGTCCCATAGGCATTCAGTGGCTTCAGGAGGAAAATGGAGGGGAATTTGTTCCTCCATATGCTGCCCCCGCCGCCCCTCCTATCCAGGTCCTGCTGCCCCCAGGATCAGTGGGAAGGGCGCTGGCCAGAGGTCACAGTGCCAAGCAGAATATTTGACTCAAAAGGTATTTAATTCCTTGCTGGGTATGCTGCATAATGCACATATTTACAGTTATTATTGTATAAAAACAGTGCACAAATACACTAGGTATGTCTTTAATAACACAATATGCAAATCACAAGTACTTTCAGGTTTTTTTTGGCGGGGGGGGGTATTTCTAGTGTCATTTTTTTTTTCTTTGCCTCATTTCTATCACATGGGGGGGGGAGGGCTCAGAAGACCCCTATGTGATGGTGTGTGTGTGTGTAGGGGGGGGCGGCATTGAAGGACCCGGCCTTGGGGCGGCAAAGGGAGTAAATCCGGGCCTGGGGGCAGCCGCATCATCCATCGGTGACCGGAGCCGTCACATTGGGTAACTGAAGTGACGCTCTGTGTTGCCGGTGTACACTGTCAGTGCTTTAACCAATCCCGGGTCCCGACGCCCATCTTGGTACACCCTGCACTCGGCCACATTAAGCCAGCAGCGGACATCTTGTTACACCCAGCCCATATAGTTTGGGCTAGGTGTAACAAGATGTCCGCTGCTGCTTTTATGTAGCCAAGTGCAGGGTGTAGCAAGATGGGCGTTGCAGGGGGCAGAAAAAAATTATTTAGGTTGCTTTCGTGTCATTTATTTCAGTGCCTGCCCATAAGTGCCAGCCATCTGTCAGTGCCCATCCATCAGTACCAGCTATCCATCAGTGCCACTGCCAGCCATCAGTGTGTGCCATCTATCAGTGCCATTTTTCAGTGTGTGCCACCTACCAGTGCCATCTTTCAGTGTGTGCCACCTATCAGTGCCATCTTTTAGTGTGTGCCACCTATCAGTGCCATCTTTTAGTGCGTGCCACCTATCAGTGCCATCTTTCAGTGCCAGCCATCAGTGCGTGCCACTCATCAGTGCTGCATAATCAGTGCCACCTATCAGTGCCCATCCATCAGTGCCACTGCCAGCCATCAGTGCCACTGCCAGCCATCAGTGCCATCTTTCAGTGCGTGCCACCTATCAGTGCCATCTTTCAGTGCCAGCCATCAGTGCGTGCCACTCATCAGTGCTGCATAATCAGTGCCACCTATCAGTGCCCATCCATCAGTGCGTGCCATCTATCAGTGCCATCTTTCAGTGCATGCCACCTATCAGTGTCATCTTTCAGTGCCAGCCATCAGTGCGTGCCACCTATCAGTGCCCATCCATCAGTGCCACTGCCAGCCATCAGTCAGTGCCACCTTTTAGTGCCCATCAGCCAGTGCCATCTATCAATGCGTCACATGACATTAAAAAAAAAGTATCGGTATTCGGTATTGGCGAGTACTTGAAAAAAAGTATCGGTACTTGTACTCGGTCTTAAAAAAGTGGTATCGGGACAACCCTAGTTTTATTGCAATTAGAATGTCATAGTTGCCAACAGTCACGGATTGGCCGGGACGTTCCCGGGATTCAAACCCTTTTCCCGGATTTATTTTGTTCCGGCCAATGTCCCGGCCAATCCGATTTTTCCCGTTTTCCCCGAATTTGGACGCCGCAGGCCGCCGCCGCTAGAGGTCCACGGCTGGCGGAGACAATGTCTCGGCCGGCCGCCATGTTCAAGAAGACCAAAACACGGATGTAGTACAATAGAAAATAAAGCCGCTGCGGCGCCGCCCACACCCCGCACCTCCCCCGGGGTGGGCGGCGCCGCAGCAGCTTTATCTTCTATTGTACTACATCTGTGTTTTGGCTGGCCGGCCGGCCACCCCCCCGGCCCGCCCCGCCCCGCTGCAGGTCTGTCTGTAATGGAAAGGGGCGGGGGTCGGCAGCGCCACAGCTTAATTTTTTATTTTTTTTGCAGCCACACTGTCGGCTCCGCCTCTATTTTGTTCCCCTTCGGGGAAGGGGAAACAATAATGGCGGCCGAGACAGGAGACGCCTGTGGTTAAGGGGGGACTCCGCTGGGGATGCCTGTGGTAACTGGGGACTCCGCTGGGAACGCCTGTGGTAAGGGAGGACTCCGCTGGGGACGGCTGAGGTAAGGGGGGACTCCGCTGGGGACGCCTGATGTAAGGGGGGACTCCGCTGGGGACGCCTGATGTAAGGGGGGACTCCGATGGGGACGCCTGATGTAAGGGGGACTCCGCTGGGGACGCCTGATGTAAGGGGGGACTCCGATGGGGACGCCTGATGTAAGGGGGGACTCCGCTGGGGACGCCTGATGTAAGGGGGGACTCCGCTGGGGACGCCTGATGTAAGGGGGGACTCCGCTGGGGACGCCTGATGTAAGGGGGACTCCTCTGGGTACACCTGATGTAAGGAAGGACTCCGCTGGGTATGCCTGATGTAAGGAGGGACTCCGATGGGGACGCCTGATGTAAGGGGGGACTCCGCTGGGGACGCTTGATGTAAGGGGGGACTCCGATGGGGACGCCTGATGTAAGGGGGGACTCCGCTGGGGACGCCTGATGTAAGGGGGGACTCCGCTGGGGACGCCTGATGTAAGGGGGGACTCCGCTGGGGACGCCTGATGTAAGGGGGACTCCTCTGGGTACACCTGATGTAAGGAAGGACTCCGCTGGGTACGCCTGATGTAAGGAGGGACTCCTCTGGGGACGCCTGATGTAAGGAGGGACTCCCCTGTGGACACCTGATGGCATCTGGTGGCAGGCGACGTGGCAGGTGACACACTCGGGGCTTCCACTGATTCGGCATTTTGGTGAGTTGAATGATTTCATTTTATATTAAAATGTAATAAGAGAAATAATGCACTTCAGTCATCCTGACACCCTAACAACCATGGTGCCGGGATGATTAAAGAGCTAACACCAGATGTTTGGATTATCTTTATCTGTTGATTGTTAAACTCTGGAATACACATATTTCTATTATGGTTAGGGATGAGCTTCGAGTTCGAGTCGAACTCATGTTCGACTCGAACATTGCCTGTTCGCCCGTTCGCCGAACAGCGAACAAATTGGGGTGTTCGCGGCAAATTCGAAAAATCTATGGGAGAAATCTAAAGTGCTAATTATAAAGGCTTATATGCAAGTTATTGTCCTAAAAAGTGTTTGGGGACCCGGGTCCTGCCCCAGGGGACATGTATCAATGCAAAAAAAAGTTTTAAAAACGGCCGTTTTTTCGGGAGCAGTGATTTTAATAATGCTTAAAATGAAAAAATAAAAGTGAAATATTCCTTTAAATTTCGTACCTGGGGGGTGTGTATGATATGCATGTAAAGTGGCGCATGTTTCCCGTGCTTAGAACTGTCCCTGCAAAAAGTGTCATTTTTGAAAGAAAAAAATGCATTTAAAACTGACTCGCGGCTATTAATGAATTGTCGGCTCCCGGCAATACATACAAAAGTCATTGATAAAAAAATAAAAAAAAGCGTGGGGGTTCCCCAGAATTCAATTACCAGGCCCTTCAGGTCTGGAATGGATATTAAGGGGAACCCCGCCGCAAATAAAAAAAAAATTGACGTGGGGTTCCCCCAAATATCCATTCCAGGCCCTTCAGATCTGGCATGGATTTTAAGGGGAACTCCACCCCAAATTAAAAAAAAATGGCGTGGAGTCCCCCTAAAAATCCATACCAGACCCCTTATCCGAGCATGCAACCTGGCCGGCCGCAGGGGAAAAGGGGGGGACGAGAGAGCGGCCCCCCCTCCCTCCTGAACCGTACCAAGCCACATGCCCTCAACATGGGGAGGATGTCCCCATGTTGATGGGGACAAGGGCCTCATCCCCACAACCCTTGCCCGGTGGTTGTGGGGGTCTGCGGGCGGGGGGCTTATCGGAATCTGGAAGACCCCTTTAACAAAGAGGACCCCCAGATCCCGGCCCCCCCCTATGTGAATTGGTAAGGGGTACATTGTACCCCTACCATTTCACGAAGAAAGCGTAAAAAAATGTTTAAAAAAACACACAAACACCTTGAAAAAGTCCTTTATTTAAAAAAAAAAAAAAAAAAACCATTCCAGCGCTGAAATCCAGTGTCCCGCGCCGATCCCGATGTCCAGCGCTGTCCGTCATTGGTTGTGCCTGAGCGGACCTGATGGGGAACTCCCTCTCAGTATTTTAAATGTATAGACCCGCCCCTTCTAAAGTTCCCCATCAGGTCCGCTCAGCGGACCAGATGCGGAACATGAGAAGGGGCGGGTCTATACATGTATTACCAAAGTGAGAGCAGTTCCCCATCAGGTCCGCCTCCTCGGTATGTCAGACCCGCCTACGTCATTGGCTTGAACGGGGAACTTCCTTCACTATGTAAATTTAAATTTACATAGTGAAGGAAGTTCCCCGCTCAAGCCAATGACGTAGGCGGGTCTGACATACCGAGGGGGCGGACCTGATGGGGAACTGCTCTCACTTTGGTAATACATGTATAGACCCGCCCCTTCTCATGTTCCGCATCTCGTCCGCTGAGCGGACCTGATGGGGAACTTTAGAAGGGGCGGGTCTATACATTTAAAATACTGAGAGGGAGTTCCCCATCAGGTCCACTCAGGCACAACCAATGAAGGACAGCGCTGGACATCGGGATCGCCGCGGGACACTGGATTTCACCGCTGGAATGTTTATGTATTTATTTTTTTAAATAAAGGACTTTTTCAAGGTGTTTGTGTGTTTTTTTAAACATTTTTTTTACGCTTTCTTCGTGAAATGGTAGGGGTACAGTGTACCCCTTACCAATTCACATAGGGGGGGGGGCGGGATCTGGGGGTCCCCTTTGTTAAAGGGGTCTTCCAGATTCCGATAAGCCCCCCGCCCGCAGACCCCCACAACCACCGGGCAAGGGTTGTGGGGATGAGGCCCTTGTCCCCATCAACATGGGGACATCCTCCCCATGTTGAGGGCATGTGGCTTGGTACGGTTCAGGAGGGAGGGGGGGCCGCTCTCTCGTCCCCCCCTTTTCCCCTGCTTCCGGCCAGGTTGCGTGCTCGGATAAGGGGTCTGGTATGGATTTTTAGGGGGACTCCACGCCATTTTTTTTTTAAACTTGGGGTGGAGTTCCCCTTAAAATCCATGCCAGATCTGAAGGGCCTGGTAATTGAATTCTGGGGAACCCCCACGCTTTTTTTTTTTTTTTTCTCAATGACTTTTGTATGTATTGCCGGGAGCCGACAATTCATTAATAGCCGCGAGTCAGTTTTAAATGCATTTTTTTTCTTTCAAAAATGACATTTTTTGCAGGGACAGTTCTAAGCACGGGAAACATGCGCCACTTCACATGCATATCATACACACCCCCCAGGTACGAAATTTAAAGGAATATTTCACTTTTATTTTTTCATTTTAAGCATTATTAAAATCACTGCTCCCGAAAAAACGGCCGTTTTTAAAACTTCTTTTTGCATTGATACATGTCCCCTGGGGCAGGACCCAGGTCCCCAAACACTTTTTAGGACAATAACTTGCATATTAGCCTTTATAATTAACACTTTAGATTTCGAACGTTCGAGTCCATTGTATTTAATAGGGTTCTAAAGTTTACACGAACATTTTGTCTGTTCGCAGGTTCTGGTGCGAACCGAACAGGGGGGTGTTCGGCTCATCCCTGATTATGGTGTAGGATCTGGGCCTGCTGTCCTTCCATCCTTCCTTCTCTTTCCTTCCCTCCCTCTTTCTTTCTCCCTTCATCCCTCATTCATCTCAGACTTTAACCACACCCCCTTTGAGCCACGCTCATTTAAGCCACTCCCACTACCCGTGTAAACCACGCCCACGCTTCGTGCGCCACTTTTTTCTCCTAAAGTATAACACACCTTCAAATGAATGCCCCACCCCCTAATTATACCAAGGCTCCGCCCACATGCGAAAAAGTGTCACGGATTTTTTTTTTGCAATGTTGGCAACTATGGAATGTCTGGGAGTGAGAATGGACGTGTGAGTCTTGTAAGTGAGAATGTTGGTGTTAGTGAGTGTGTTGGTATGAGAGTTGGTGTTGGTGTGACTGAGAGTGGAGGGATTGAGGACTGAAATATTCTTATTTTACCGGTCCATGCAAAAAAATATATATACTAATCTACTTCTCCTACCATGAATACGTAGTATATGCTGCCTGGGCTGGCCTAGTAGTGGCACTGGCTAACACAACAAAAAAAATAGGTAGGGGCAGACAGACAGCAATATAATAAAACACAGTCCCAGAAAAGGGAAAAAAACTAACTTTAGAAAATCCTAGGAGTAATAGAAATAGTAAGAAATTTATAATTTCTATATCAATCTCTTTGAATGACTCACAAATCAAACACCACCCACACCCTGTCTAGAATGTAGTCTGACAAAGAAGAAAAATACAATATGTCAGAGATATTACATAAATAAAATTATAAATTAGAACGTAGACTCTAGAATCTCAATCTAATATCCTTAAGAAACAAAGAATTTCTCTCTCCCAAGTAAAAAATTTACTCACAAAATCCAACAGAACAGTGCAACCTACCCAACCACACCCTATCTGGACTCTGGATGGAATGCACTGCAGTCTAACACAGAAAAACACACATACACACACATTATAGCACATGTCTATAAGAAACAAGCTCATTGGGGGAAGAGACGACCTCTTCAGGGGAAGGGACAAGCTTATTGGCCATTGGCCAAAGTCCAGAACTAATTCAGAACTAACGAAATAGAATTTAAGTTTTTACGAATTGTCGTTGTTTTCATTTCGGTTTTTCCGAAGATTCGTAATTTTTTTTCCGTTCATTTTGATATTCGTTAATATGGATCTTTGTTCGTTATTCGTTGTTTTGTT
This sequence comes from Rana muscosa, assembly GCA_029206835.1. NCBI lineage: Eukaryota > Metazoa > Chordata > Amphibia > Anura > Ranidae > Rana > Rana muscosa. Next base: position 373,503,219 of record CM055116.1, read on the forward strand.
TTTCGAATATTCGTAATATCTCGTTTTCGTTCGTTTTTATTTTCGTTATTTTTTATCTTTTTTCTGTGTTTTCGTTGTTTTTATGTTTTCGTTTTTCACTTTTTCGTTTTTTGTTTGTTTCAAATTTACTAAATTCGTATTTTATTTGTTTTCCATATTCGTTCGTTTAGATTATTCGTTGTTCGTTTGTAATGTTATCGAACCGTTCGTTCATTCGTATGTTTACGAATCAACGAATATAACAAATTTTGACGGATAACGAATTCGTAACTAAACAAATTGCACATGTCTAGTGCCTCTTGCACCACGTATTCCTGTGATTTATTACCTCCCAAAGGTACATAAGGACCCAGTCAATCCCCCAGGGCGACCTATCGTAAGCGGGATTGACTCGGTTACTTCACGCATTGGAAAGTACATCGATTTCTTTCTACAGCCTTTGGTGAAATCGATACCCTCTTATCTGAAAGATACGAAGGATACTATTAATTTACTTGAGAAAGTTCGGCACCATGGAGATTTGATTCTTGTTACTGCAGATGTGGCTTCATTATACACCTGCATACCACATCAATTGGGTTTGGGGGCAGTGGAGTTGTTTCTTTCCAGAAACTCCCCACTGCCTTTACTACAGAGGAACTTTATCATGGAGTTGCTCAACTTTGCCACTAGGCACAATTACTTCTGGTTCCAGGGAACATTCTTCTCCCAAATTAGGGGTGTGGCAATGGGGGCTAAATATGCCCCCAGTCTTGCCAACCTCTTCATGGCCCAGTGGGAGGAGGATGTCGTCTATGCCCTTAACAGACCTGAATTGGTCCTGTGGGCTAGATATATAGACGACATCCTCCTCCTATGGAAGGGCACGAGAGAATCACTGGATACCTTTATGAGGACTCTTAATGTTAATGATCGTGGTATTGCATTAACATATGAGGCCAGCTCCTCGTCGATACATTTCCTAGATTTAGAAATCATAGTTGCCAATGACCGTTTGGAATTTAAAACATACTTTAAACCAACGGACAGAAATGGCTACATTCCCGTCGATAGCTGCCACCACGAACAATGGTTGAAGTCCGTTCCTCGAGGACAGTTCCTCCGCTTGAGGAGGAACTGTACCCGAGAACAGGACTTTTTGGCCCAATCCCAGATTTTGAAGGAAAGATTCATTGATAGGGGCTACTCAGCAGTCCAGTTAAATGCAGACATTGCTTCTGTATTGGCAATTGAAAGACCATCCCTCCTTATTGAAAAACAGGCAAAAGCTAAAGAGGATAGATTTAGATGGTCTTTTTTTTACATCTTATTCCACCCAACATAAGGAAATTAAGAAAATCCTAAATAGACACTGGAAGGTCTTACAAAGCGACAGAACTTTGGGCCCTTCCCTGCCTGAGCGGGCTGGCGTAATTTTTAGGGGTGCACACTCCGTTCAGGGGGAGGTGGCCCCTAATATAATAGACCCCCCAAAAGGATCTCTTTCTTTCCGGAAGCCAATGGATATTACCCCTGTAGAAAATGTAATGTTTGCATGGTTAATGTGTTGGGGAGACGCAAAACAGACACATTTAGCTCCAGTGTCACGGGACGCAGTTACACTATGTCACAATTTACTACCTGCGTTACCCGATTCATCGTATACCTCATCACATGCCCGTGCAAACTTCAATACGTAGGGCGCACTATACGTAATTTTTCCATTTGAGTCAATGAACATCTGGCTAAAATACGTAAGGGATGTGACAAACATACGGTGTCACGACATTATTTAGAACATCATGCAAAGGACCCTAGAGGCACCCAGTTCCAAGTGATTGACAGGTTCGTTCCCCACTGGAGGGGAGATTCCTCCCTACGGGGTGTCTCGAGATTGGAAACTTATTGGATACACGAGCTCAGGTGTTACTCACCCCATGGTATGAACGTTGAGTGGGATCTCAACTGTTTCATCAATCGGGCGTGAGGCACCTGGGCTCGTGTATCCACATTTGGGGAATGGTGACCATAAGGCAGGCATTCCCCGCGTGCGCCTTTATAGGCGACTCGGGTGAAAGAATAATATATCCACGTATTTTTTCTGCCCTTGTTTAGATTGTGAGTTCCTTTGCCCCTCCCTTTTTCCCTTTTTCCTTCTTCTTTTGTTGTTAGTAATTTCCTTGTAACACTAATATTTGGGGTTACATTCAATTATTGGTTTACCATTAATATATGGGGGTATAGCATCCGTTCATCGGTTTATTGGCCTATTGGTTGGATATTCCCCTCACCATGTAAATTAGGTTTCAAACATGAGGTGAGTTAGATTCATCCCCAATCGTTGAATGTATCATCATTAATTAAGAGGTGAGTTAGATTTATCCTTCATCAGGTTATTGCTTGATGAATAACTATGGATAAAAATTTTTTTTAATAGGAACCATCATTTTACATGTGTATAAGAGGGTTAGCTAGGCGCTTTTGGGCTTTATTTATATCAGCACCTGCTACCGTCTATACAACATGCATTTTGAATATGTATTTTGTTTAATCCCCACTAGAGGGCGCATCGGACGGTTGCACTACTTTAACCCCCCTGCGAGACGTGAAGCTTGTCTCTCTCCATAAATTCACGCCGGCCGGTATCACGTGATGCGTTATGCGATCACGTGACTACAACCACCGGGCAAGGGTTGTGGGGATGAGGCCCTTGTCCCCATCAACATGGGGACATCCTCCCCATGTTGAGGGCATGTGGCTTGGTACGGTTCAGGAGGGAGGGGGGGCCGCTCTCTCGTCCCCCCCTTTTCCCCTGCTTCCGGCCAGGTTGCGTGCTCGGATAAGGGGTCTGGTATGGATTTTTAGGGGGACTCCACGCCATTTTTTTTTTAAACTTGGGGTGGAGTTCCCCTTAAAATCCATGCCAGATCTGAAGGGCCTGGTAATTGAATTCTGGGGAACCCCCACGCTTTTTTTTTTTTTTTTCTCAATGACTTTTGTATGTATTGCCGGGAGCCGACAATTCATTAATAGCCGCGAGTCAGTTTTAAATGCATTTTTTTTCTTTCAAAAATGACATTTTTTGCAGGGACAGTTCTAAGCACGGGAAACATGCGCCACTTCACATGCATATCATACACACCCCCCAGGTACGAAATTTAAAGGAATATTTCACTTTTATTTTTTCATTTTAAGCATTATTAAAATCACTGCTCCCGAAAAAACGGCCGTTTTTAAAACTTCTTTTTGCATTGATACATGTCCCCTGGGGCAGGACCCAGGTCCCCAAACACTTTTTAGGACAATAACTTGCATATTAGCCTTTATAATTAACACTTTAGATTTCGAACGTTCGAGTCCATTGTATTTAATAGGGTTCTAAAGTTTACACGAACATTTTGTCTGTTCGCAGGTTCTGGTGCGAACCGAACAGGGGGGTGTTCGGCTCATCCCTGATTATGGTGTAGGATCTGGGCCTGCTGTCCTTCCATCCTTCCTTCTCTTTCCTTCCCTCCCTCTTTCTTTCTCCCTTCATCCCTCATTCATCTCAGACTTTAACCACACCCCCTTTGAGCCACGCTCATTTAAGCCACTCCCACTACCCGTGTAAACCACGCCCACGCTTCGTGCGCCACTTTTTTCTCCTAAAGTATAACACACCTTCAAATGAATGCCCCACCCCCTAATTATACCAAGGCTCCGCCCACATGCGAAAAAGTGTCACGGATTTTTTTTTTGCAATGTTGGCAACTATGGAATGTCTGGGAGTGAGAATGGACGTGTGAGTCTTGTAAGTGAGAATGTTGGTGTTAGTGAGTGTGTTGGTATGAGAGTTGGTGTTGGTGTGACTGAGAGTGGAGGGATTGAGGACTGAAATATTCTTATTTTACCGGTCCATGCAAAAAAATATATATACTAATCTACTTCTCCTACCATGAATACGTAGTATATGCTGCCTGGGCTGGCCTAGTAGTGGCACTGGCTAACACAACAAAAAAAATAGGTAGGGGCAGACAGACAGCAATATAATAAAACACAGTCCCAGAAAAGGGAAAAAAACTAACTTTAGAAAATCCTAGGAGTAATAGAAATAGTAAGAAATTTATAATTTCTATATCAATCTCTTTGAATGACTCACAAATCAAACACCACCCACACCCTGTCTAGAATGTAGTCTGACAAAGAAGAAAAATACAATATGTCAGAGATATTACATAAATAAAATTATAAATTAGAACGTAGACTCTAGAATCTCAATCTAATATCCTTAAGAAACAAAGAATTTCTCTCTCCCAAGTAAAAAATTTACTCACAAAATCCAACAGAACAGTGCAACCTACCCAACCACACCCTATCTGGACTCTGGATGGAATGCACTGCAGTCTAACACAGAAAAACACACATACACACACATTATAGCACATGTCTATAAGAAACAAGCTCATTGGGGGAAGAGACGACCTCTTCAGGGGAAGGGACAAGCTTATTGGCCATTGGCCAAAGTCCAGAACTAATTCAGAACTAACGAAATAGAATTTAAGTTTTTACGAATTGTCGTTGTTTTCATTTCGGTTTTTCCGAAGATTCGTAATTTTTTTTCCGTTCATTTTGATATTCGTTAATATGGATCTTTGTTCGTTATTCGTTGTTTTGTTTTTCGAATATTCGTAATATCTCGTTTTCGTTCGTTTTTATTTTCGTTATTTTTTATCTTTTTTCTGTGTTTTCGTTGTTTTTATGTTTTCGTTTTTCACTTTTTCGTTTTTTGTTTGTTTCAAATTTACTAAATTCGTATTTTATTTGTTTTCCATATTCGTTCGTTTAGATTATTCGTTGTTCGTTTGTAATGTTATCGAACCGTTCGTTCATTCGTATGTTTACGAATCAACGAATATAACAAATTTTGACGGATAACGAATTCGTAACTAAACAAATTGCACATGTCTAGTGCCTCTTGCACCACGTATTCCTGTGATTTATTACCTCCCAAAGGTACATAAGGACCCAGTCAATCCCCCAGGGCGACCTATCGTAAGCGGGATTGACTCGGTTACTTCACGCATTGGAAAGTACATCGATTTCTTTCTACAGCCTTTGGTGAAATCGATACCCTCTTATCTGAAAGATACGAAGGATACTATTAATTTACTTGAGAAAGTTCGGCACCATGGAGATTTGATTCTTGTTACTGCAGATGTGGCTTCATTATACACCTGCATACCACATCAATTGGGTTTGGGGGCAGTGGAGTTGTTTCTTTCCAGAAACTCCCCACTGCCTTTACTACAGAGGAACTTTATCATGGAGTTGCTCAACTTTGCCACTAGGCACAATTACTTCTGGTTCCAGGGAACATTCTTCTCCCAAATTAGGGGTGTGGCAATGGGGGCTAAATATGCCCCCAGTCTTGCCAACCTCTTCATGGCCCAGTGGGAGGAGGATGTCGTCTATGCCCTTAACAGACCTGAATTGGTCCTGTGGGCTAGATATATAGACGACATCCTCCTCCTATGGAAGGGCACGAGAGAATCACTGGATACCTTTATGAGGACTCTTAATGTTAATGATCGTGGTATTGCATTAACATATGAGGCCAGCTCCTCGTCGATACATTTCCTAGATTTAGAAATCATAGTTGCCAATGACCGTTTGGAATTTAAAACATACTTTAAACCAACGGACAGAAATGGCTACATTCCCGTCGATAGCTGCCACCACGAACAATGGTTGAAGTCCGTTCCTCGAGGACAGTTCCTCCGCTTGAGGAGGAACTGTACCCGAGAACAGGACTTTTTGGCCCAATCCCAGATTTTGAAGGAAAGATTCATTGATAGGGGCTACTCAGCAGTCCAGTTAAATGCAGACATTGCTTCTGTATTGGCAATTGAAAGACCATCCCTCCTTATTGAAAAACAGGCAAAAGCTAAAGAGGATAGATTTAGATGGTCTTTTTTTTACATCTTATTCCACCCAACATAAGGAAATTAAGAAAATCCTAAATAGACACTGGAAGGTCTTACAAAGCGACAGAACTTTGGGCCCTTCCCTGCCTGAGCGGGCTGGCGTAATTTTTAGGGGTGCACACTCCGTTCAGGGGGAGGTGGCCCCTAATATAATAGACCCCCCAAAAGGATCTCTTTCTTTCCGGAAGCCAATGGATATTACCCCTGTAGAAAATGTAATGTTTGCATGGTTAATGTGTTGGGGAGACGCAAAACAGACACATTTAGCTCCAGTGTCACGGGACGCAGTTACACTATGTCACAATTTACTACCTGCGTTACCCGATTCATCGTATACCTCATCACATGCCCGTGCAAACTTCAATACGTAGGGCGCACTATACGTAATTTTTCCATTTGAGTCAATGAACATCTGGCTAAAATACGTAAGGGATGTGACAAACATACGGTGTCACGACATTATTTAGAACATCATGCAAAGGACCCTAGAGGCACCCAGTTCCAAGTGATTGACAGGTTCGTTCCCCACTGGAGGGGAGATTCCTCCCTACGGGGTGTCTCGAGATTGGAAACTTATTGGATACACGAGCTCAGGTGTTACTCACCCCATGGTATGAACGTTGAGTGGGATCTCAACTGTTTCATCAATCGGGCGTGAGGCACCTGGGCTCGTGTATCCACATTTGGGGAATGGTGACCATAAGGCAGGCATTCCCCGCGTGCGCCTTTATAGGCGACTCGGGTGAAAGAATAATATATCCACGTATTTTTTCTGCCCTTGTTTAGATTGTGAGTTCCTTTGCCCCTCCCTTTTTCCCTTTTTCCTTCTTCTTTTGTTGTTAGTAATTTCCTTGTAACACTAATATTTGGGGTTACATTCAATTATTGGTTTACCATTAATATATGGGGGTATAGCATCCGTTCATCGGTTTATTGGCCTATTGGTTGGATATTCCCCTCACCATGTAAATTAGGTTTCAAACATGAGGTGAGTTAGATTCATCCCCAATCGTTGAATGTATCATCATTAATTAAGAGGTGAGTTAGATTTATCCTTCATCAGGTTATTGCTTGATGAATAACTATGGATAAAAATTTTTTTTAATAGGAACCATCATTTTACATGTGTATAAGAGGGTTAGCTAGGCGCTTTTGGGCTTTATTTATATCAGCACCTGCTACCGTCTATACAACATGCATTTTGAATATGTATTTTGTTTAATCCCCACTAGAGGGCGCATCGGACGGTTGCACTACTTTAACCCCCCTGCGAGACGTGAAGCTTGTCTCTCTCCATAAATTCACGCCGGCCGGTATCACGTGATGCGTTATGCGATCACGTGACTACAACGTCGGCGCGCGCATGCGCGGGATGCGCGCGCAGACATAGCGCGGCCACGTAGCGTCTCACTGGTGTCCCCATAGACATTTCCAGCAAACATCAGCTGATGATGCTGCAAGGGGAGGTGCCAGTGGGACTCTGATTTAGCGCCAGAGGGGGTAATATAGAGGTATTGCACATAGTGTACTAGACTTAGCTGTACAACGTATAGATTGCACTCTGGGGGATGTTTTATGGGGGCACAGCATTGCTGGAGTGTCCCCAATGCTGAGGTGTCCCCAGTGCTATACATAAGGGTGTCCCCAGTGACGATTTCGGTCAGGTGGGACCATGACATCCTGTGGAATTTGGTTTATGCCGTGGTGAACTTGGGAACTCATTCTATACAGACCATCTAGATAATGAGAAGATCACAATGGGCGGTGCCCTCATTAGGGTAAGTTCCATACAGGTGTCATGATTAGATCCCCAGCCCTATACCTAGAGTTAGGTTATGGAGGCACATTTATTTGTTGATGTGTAATATGTTTAATATACAGGTTATCCAATGCTTTATTGAATTGATACACATAGTTTATTTGTTTCAGTTGCATATTATGAAACTATGTATTGAGATTGTGAGACCTTATGTCATTTCCTGTTTTGACTCCACCCCTTCCGGGGTGTGTCAGAGTATGTGAAATTCTTACAAATGTTGGCAATATGGGGGGTACAGCGTCATGCCCCTGTTGAAGACTGTAGTAGTCGAAACGCGTAGGGCTTGCTGACGCTGCACCCCATATTGCTTTGAATATATTTTTATTTCGTGATCACTTTTTATTTGTCTGCATGACTGTTGGACAAAAATATTTTTATTTAATAAAATTCCGGTAATCGGTTTTTATTGACCTGCACCATCTGGAGTCTTTTTGGTTTTCTTCCATCTTTATATTTTTCGCGGATTGCTGTGGAACCTGGCCCATGTGAGAATAATCCATCGTTTGAGCTGCCTCTCCCGTTATCCGGTTGGAGTTCAAGTGAAGACCCAGGACATCCAGCTATATCCGGTCTGGTCTTGGTGACCACTAAGCCTGCAAGACCCACTGCCGTACGGTAGGTGGGTCCACCATCAGCGGTAAGAGTACCCATCTATAACAACTAGTGTCTTCTCCTTGCTTGATTCATCATTTGCATTGAAGTCCCTTTGTCAGTCTGCGTTGTGGCAAGGCTATCCATTGAAGGACATCCATGATCACACACATTTTGTTATTTGGGATTGTATTCTATTTTTCACGTTTTACCTTTTACGGTATATCACATAGTTCGCAAGGAGGACAATTCATCTGAATATCCTATGTAGCGGACTCACATTTATAATTGTGTTATTAGAACTCTGTAAGAGATCCAGAAGGGAGTAGTAAATCATATATCTTAGATAGTTTTTTAGTCGGTTTTTGTTCTTCTGTTAGTACCATATATACTCGAGTATAAGCTGAGTTTTTCAGCACATTTTTTTGTGCTAAAAATGTCCCCCTCGGCTCATACTCGAGTCACCTTTTTTGCGCCTAATCTCCTGGATTTTGAGGACCCGATACCGGCCTGCCATAGGTCCTCTGTACCCCAAACTTGGCACACATGTAGCCCCAGTCTTCCTCTATAAGTGTGAAAAGTTTGTTGTCCGGGGAACCTACGGCCGGGGAGCACCGATTTTTCAAAACCGGGCACCCCTTCCATAGACTCCCATGTTAAACAGTAATTTCTCTGGTAACTTTGGGGACCCGGTACCGGCCTGCCATAGGTCCCCTGGACCCCAAACTTGGCACGCATGTAGCCCCAGATTTTTTCTGTCTGAAGGACCTACGGCCGTGGAGCAACGATTTTTCAAAGCCGGGCACCCCTTCCATATACTCCAATGTTAAACGTAAGTCTAGTCATGGACACAGTGAGGCATGGGCACAGTGAGGCATGGACACAGTAAGGCACAGTGAGGCATGGGCACAGTGAGGCATGGACACAGTGAGGCATGGGCACAGTGAGGCATAGTGAGGCACAGTGAGGCATGCAGATGGACACCCTAGGCTTATACTCGAGTCAATACGTTTTCACATTTTTTTTGTGGTAAAATTAGGTGCCTTGGCTTATATTCGGGTCGGCTTATACTTGAGTATATACGGTAATTGCTAAAATTTGGTTTTTGATCTATTTATTAAAGATAGTTCTATTTTTGTTTCGATATATGTGTTTAATTGATGATATTGTAGCCATTTATGTTTATATTCAGATCCTAAATCTTGCATTTTTGGCAATTTACCATCCACTAGGATCTGGGCCAGCCTTGCGTTCTCCAATATATTCCATCTTAAGTACTTTGTGGTTTCTAAAGCTGGCGGAAATTCTGGATTGGAGAACAATGGGGTCATAGGTCCAATCATAGTGGATAGTTTCCCCTTTTTTAATACAGCATCCCATATTTTTAATGTGGCTCTTAAAAAAATCATTAACTCTTTATTTCCAGGTCTTAAGTGGGGTTTTATCCAAGGAAGGGATTTAAGTTGTACTCCTATAATATCTTCTTCGAGTTTACATTCATTGCAATTTGAATGACTAATTAATTTAGATGCATTTGTGTATGGTAATATTCATATCTTCATAAGTGATGTTTATGTCATATTAGCACTTTAATATTTTTAGTAACTCAATTTATGAGAGCACTAGCGCCCCCTCATTTACATATATCCAGTACAATAAAATGCAGGTCACTGGACATGGGGTAAACGAACTCTCAGAGCTATAATGATTGGGATCACAGGAACCAAAACACACCAACACATGCCAAAGTTCAATTCTATTGGTTCACTAAGGCCTCCTTCATATGAGCAATTAGCTGCATACATCGAATTCCAGTTGCCAGCATCAGCAGATTTTTTGCAGCTAGGATGGCAGGTGTGTGTGAGCAGCAGTGACCACTCGGCCTCTACAAAATAATACTAAAAATATAATAATTTTGTAGTGAAATACAGTCATAAAATATATATAACATTGAAATGAAGCACTTAGAATGAAAACAGCTAAAGCCACATATTTTCCCCATATGCTTCCGTGTTTTCTTATGGTAAAGTATATACGATTGTGTCTAACCTCTGCCGTCACATAACATATAAAATATAATTCCAGTGATGAAATTATTCATCTCCTCAAACAAGTAAAAATAACACATCTAAAACATACCTCTTTAATGAAAAAAAAAAAAAAAAATCTAAAAATAGGTATATCTTTTTAAGCATCTGCCAAGCATTCGTTAGAAGAAACGTAAAAAAAAAAGAAATGGCATCATTGTACATGCTGCTGTCTGGAAGCAATAGCCAATCTGGAAATAATTTGGTTTTCCGCTTAGCTTTAGTCAGCCTATAAAATATTTCAGAAGATGTGTTATTTGAAAAAGAATATTTAGTTGAAAAGATGTCATGATTTGTCCCTATGATTATGTCTAGCTAGTTCTTTCCCTGTGCGTTACGCTTCTGTGTTTAGTGACTGTGAGACTAAACATTTACTAGAACATATGTCTTGATAGCTCTTGATGGCCACAGAGAGTTGGGGAGGAAGAGTTCATTGTTTCACATGGGGAAACTTAAGCTGATCAAACGGGACTTCGGACACATGTGGTTTAGGAAAACAAAACAATGAGTACATTTTTTTGAAGCGGGAAAGACTAACAAAGTTTGGGATTATTAACTACAGCGGTAAATATAGTGCAGTCCAAATACTGTGTGATTATCTAGCTGAAAGCTGCTTGCAGCCCTACAACATCTGTGGAGCATATCTGCACTGACATATTCATTGCCTCGCTAATGGTTAATTATAATACATACAGTATAAGGCATACAGTGCAAATAATAATAGAAAATATAGGCATTCGTTGAAAACCAGCATCAATTTTTTTTTATAGGCTGTGCATAATGTCAACCATTGCATGAATTTAACCACTTCCGCCCCGGAAGAATTGGCTGCCCAATGACCGGGCCACTTTTTGCAATTCGGCACTGCATCGATTTAAATGACAATTGCGTGGTTGTGCGACAATGCACCCTAACAAAATTGATCTCCTTTTTTTACCACAAATAGAGCTTTCTTTTGGTGGTATTTGATCACCTCTGCGGTTTTTATTTTTTGCGCTATAAACAAAAAAAGAGCGACAATTTTGAAAAAAAAAATGCAATATTTTTTACTTTTTGCTATAATAAATATCCCCAAAAAATATATAAAAAAACATTTTTTCCTCAGTTTAGGCCGATATGTATTCTTCTACATATTTTTGGTAAAAAAAAAAAAAAACGCAATAAGAGTATATTGATTGGTTTGCGCAAAAGTTATAGCGTCTACAAAATAGGGGATAATTTTATGGCATTTTTATTATCAATTATTTTTTTTTACTAGTAATGGCGGCGATCAGCGATTTTTATCATGACTGAGATATTGCGGCGGACACATCGGACACTTTTGACACTATTTGGGACCATTGTCATTAATACAGCAATCAGTGCTATAAAAATGCACTGTTTACTGTGTAAATGACACTGGCAGGGAAGGGGTTAACCACTAGGGGGCGAGGAAGGGGTTAAGTGTGTCCTAGGGAGTGATTCTAACTGTGTGGGGGCTGGGCTACAAGTGACATGACAGTGATCACTGCTCAGGTACGTTGTTTTGCCTGCCCGTGCCATTCTGCCAACGTAATGTACGTAAGGCAGTCGGCAAGTGGTTAAAGGGACCTTGTCACCTTCTTGCAGGTAAAAGCACAGATACAGTATTTATTTTAAATGCTTACCTGCATTTTTATTTTCCATAAATTGTTTTTTATTCACTTGTGATGCGCTTTTGAACTTGCTGGAAAATTTGACTACTCCAGAAGAGTCAATTCCCTAGCACAGCCCCCTCCCTCCTTACATGTCATAGCTCTCTTCTATTCTGGAAGTGTTTAAGTACTCTCTCTGTGAAGAGGTAATCTAAAGAGTGTCATTTGAGTGAAAGGTCTGAATCTGACGGAAAGTAGCAGTGTCTGAGTTTTTGGTTGTCTACACAATGGATACATTTACAGGTAAATAATACATATCATTTGGTAAATCAGAATTAAACTCTGTGATACTTACCTATTCTTCCATGGTCCGACATCCCTCATCAGCGCTGGTATCTTTTAGCTGACTTCTTTTGGGCTGCAGAAGTCTTCATTGGCCTCCATGGGATGTAAGGGAGTGCAGTTATGCCAGCACACAGGCACTTTGCCAGAATGGAAACTGAGCTGTGCTTGCCCACCTTGTGGTAGCCGATTCAACAGACATTTGCTAGAATAATTTTGTTGCACAGGATATTTTCTTGTTTTTTTTCTGGTTGTGACTTGTGTACATGGGTTTATATAACAATATTGTGCTTCTACTGATGTAAAAAATAAAATAAAAATCATGCAGTTAATAACTTATACCACAACGCGTACAGTGTTTTCCATACATATCATAAATAAATAAATTATATAAAAAAGTGGACCACGAATTCTTGTGTCAATAAATCCTTATAAATTGTTCCAAAATCAGAAAATCATAATCAATCTTTTTCCTATAAAGTGCTCCGTGGTTACTACTTCATAGATAAAGTGCTAAGGTGCTCCAAAACACATGCTGTGAATTTATATATTTTTCATATACAGTGTATATATTTATTTGTATATCTAATTTATTTATATAATTTCTGATATATATATATATATATATATATATATATATATATACATATACAGTATCTCACAAAAGTGAGTACACCTGTCACGTACCTGACGGTGACGAGCCCGGATCTGCAGAGGGAGGCCTCTCTTACGGCTTCCACCGGCGGCCCCTGGTACTGAAGACAGGAGGCACGGAGGTAGAAGGGGTACGAGTGCCTGGCAGGATGGATCAAGGTAGAGTAGAGTCTGAAGACTGGGACGGATCCAGGCACCCAGGAAGTATGGCAGGCTGAACCGGAACCAGGAACACAGCAACTGGACTGGAACTGATGAGACTGACTGGACTGGAACCAGGAACAAGCAACTGGACTGGAACTGATGAGGCTGACTGGACTGGAACCAGGAACAAGCAACTGGAGAGATTGGTCGGACAAGCCGGGTCGGTAGAATTGGCTGGCGGCAAGGTACTGGAGGATCAGGCAGAAGATTGGTCAAACAAAGCCGGAGGTCAGAGGCAGGCAGGAAACTGGAAGGGTCAAGGTAAGCCGGGTCGGATACAGGTAAATTCACGAATCAGGTCTCTTTGGGTACTACACGCTGTAGAGCAGACAGCAAGGACTGTCTGTCACAGGCATGTTTAAATAGCTCTTCTGGCGCGCTTTGTGGAGCGTGCGCGCGCCCCCGCTAAGCGCGTGCGCGCGCACGTGCTCGCCATCGCGCGAGCGCGTGCCCGCGCGCGTGGACGTGCCCGAGATTCAGAATCAGGAAGTCCAGGAATCCTGTAGCTGACAGGATTTCTATGACATTGCCCCCCCCCAAGGGGCAGCCTCCGGATGCCCAGCCGGGTGAACCTTCCAGGGTGAGACCTTTTGAAAGCCTGTATCAAACTCCTGGCATGGATATTCTCCTCAGGTTCCCATGAGTTTTCCTCGGGTCCGTAGCCCTTCCATTTAATTAGGAATTGGTTCTGGTTATTTCTTCTCCTGAAGTCCATGATAGCTTCTACTTCGAATTCCTGCTCACCGTCAATAATGATCGGATCAGGGTGATCCGGCTTCCGATCTGGAAACGGATTAGAGACTGTGGGTTTTAGGAGAGAGACATGAAAAACTGGATGGATTCTAAGAGAGTCAGGAAGTTCCAATTCATAAGCTACTTCATTAATTTTCCGCTTAATAGGGAATGGACCTAAAAATTTGGGGCCCAGTTTTTTAGAAGGGCATGCCATTCTTAGGTTTGTGGTAGATAGCCATACTTGGTCGCCGGGTACCAACACTAATTCACCCCGCCTCTTCTTGTCATAGATTGTCTTGTTGCGTTCTTGAGTCTTGGTCATGGTCTCTTGTAGAAGCTGGTTATTGACCGAGAAAAAATTTTACTTTTCCTGGACTGCAGGTACAGGACACTCAGGAAGGGAATTAGGCAGAAAAGTAGGATGAAAACCATAGTTTGCAAAGAAAGGAGTCTGGCAGGTAGCGGAGTGGATGGAATTGTTATACGCAAACTCGGCCAACGGAAGTAGGGAAACCCAGTTGTCCTGAGCAAAAGAGGAGAAGCATCGCAGGTATTGCTCGAGCGTCTGATTCGTTCTCTCCGTCTGTCCGTTGGTCTGTGGATGGTAAGCAGAGGAAAACGATAATTCGATTTTCAAGGTTTTGCAAAGGGATCTCCAGAATCGAGAGGTAAATTGAACCCCGCGATCGGAAACAATATTGGCTGGTACCCCGTGGAGTCTGACTATTTCTCTGATGAATACCTGTGCGGTTTCAGGAGCGGAGGGAGTCCCTTTCATAGGGATGAAGTGTGCCATCTTGGACAGACGGTCCACAATAACGAAGATGGTGGAATGGTTCTCAGCCGGGGGTAACTCGACAATGAAGTCGATGGACAACATTCTCCAGGGCCTATCTGGAACGGGTAAGGGTTTTAGTAGTCCCCAGGCCTTGGATCTGGAACCCTTGTTTCGGGTGCAAGTTGTACAAGAATCTACAAACCTTCTACAGTCTTCACGTACTCGAGGCCACCAGAAGGTGCGCTGTACCAGGTCAGTGGTCTTGGCAACGCCAAAATGCCCAGCCAGGGCGTGGTCGTGGCAGAGTTCTAATGCGGTTACTCTTAGTTTCTCAGGTACGTAGATTCTGTCTTGGTACCACAATAGTCCATCCTTAACCTGCAATTCCGGCTCGGAGAACTGTCTCTGCCCGGTGGAAGCTTGTTTGATTTGAGTGAACAGGTTCTCCTGTAGAAGAAGGAAGTTTCTGGGGGCAAGGATGGTATCAGGCGGAGAAGTCTCCTTGGACTTATGGAACATCCGAGACAGGGCATCAGGCTTAATATTCTTGGCCCCAGGACGATAAGTAACATGAAAAGAGAACCGGGAGAAGAAGAGTGCCCACCTGGCTTGCCGTGGATTCAATCTTCTCGCGGCTTTCAGGTACTCCAGGTTCTTGTGGTCAGTGAATATCAGAATCGGATGAGCCGCACCCTCCAGCAGGTACCGCCATTCCTCTAGTGCAGACTTGATCGCTAGTAGCTCCCGATCCCCCACGTCGTAGTTCCTCTCTGCTGCAGAAAGCTTGCGGGAGAAGAAGGCTACTGGGTGGAGCAAGGCTTTGACTCCCTGTCTTTGGGACAGTATTGCTCCTACCGCTATTTCGGAGGCGTCTACCTCAAGTACGAATGGTAGTGAGGAGTCTGGGTGTTTCAAGATAGAGGCTGAGGTAAATAGGGCCTTCAGGCGTTCAAAAGCTTCTTGGGCTTCAGGAGACCAGTGAAAACGTGTTCCTTGCTTGGTGAGTTGAGTAATGGGTGCGATAATAGCTGAAAACCCCCTGATGAACTTGCGGTAGAAGTTGGCGAATCCAACGAAACGTTGGATTCCCTTCTTGTCCACCGGTTCTGGCCAGTCCAGGATTGCGGTAATCTTTTGAGGATCCATCTTGATGCCCTCGCTGGAAATGATTAACCCCAGAAATGATATACTCTCTTGCTCGAACTCGCATTTTTCGGCCTTCGCATACAGGCCATGCTGGCGGAGTCGACCCAACACATTTTTGACATGTCTGCGATGAGAATCAAGGGAGGAAGAAAAAATTAAGATATCATCAAGATAAACAATAACAAAGAGGTCTAGGAAGTCCCGTAGAACATCGTTGATAAAGTACTGGAAAGTGGCAGGGGCGTTACACAACCCGAATGGCATTACCAAGTACTCAAAATGTCCATACCGGGTACGGAAGGCAGTCTTCCATTCGTCCCCTTCTTTGATACGGATCAAGTTGTAGGCTCCGCGGAGGTCAAGTTTGGTAAAGATGGTGGCAGTTCCTAGTCTCTGAAATAACTCTGGTACCAGGGGGAGAGGGTAGCGATTTTTTACTGTAATCTTATTCAATTCCCGGTAATCCACACAAGGTCGAAGGGTGTGGTCCTTTTTCTCTACAAAAAAGATGCCTGCGCCTGCTGGGGATGTGGAAGGGCGGATGAACCCCTTTTGCAAGTTCTCATCAACATAATTTTTTAAAGCCCCTTGTTCCACCTCCGTTAAAGGGAAGACTCTACCGAACGGAATCTTTGCTCCAGGAAGTAGGTCGATGGGGCAATCGTAGGCCCGATGGGGCGGTAGAGTCTCTGCCTTTTGTTTACTAAATACATCAAGAAAGTCGTGGTAAACTTCTGGGATGGATTGACGGGTGCCATCTTCTGTGTCAATGCATAGTAACGAGGCCGGCCCAGGAGGTTTATATGAGCCACAGGACTGCTGGCAATAGGAAGAAGGAAAGGCAACTATTCCTGTAGTCCAGTTGATAGTGGGATTGTGGGCTTGTAACCAAGGCATACCTAGGATCAAGGGAAACAACGGAGAAGAGATGATGTCCAGACATAAGCATTTTTGGTGGGTTCCAGAGGTGGTAAAGATGGTAGCGGGTATAGGAGTGGTCTCCTGGGTCACAGGCCCGGACTTAATGACGGAACCATCAGCCAGATGGACACGAAGTCCGTGGGTCTTGGTACGAAGGGGAATTTGGTGTTTAATGGCAAAGGTTGAGTCCATAAAGCAGCTGCATGCTCCGGAATCAATAATGGCGGGTACTTGCAAAGTCCTTCCTGGGAGCTGTAATGAAACAGAGAGGGCAAGGTGAGATGTGGTTTTGGCTTGTAGGTTAGTCATGTTAGAAGAAACTGAAAGAAACTTACGAAGCTTCAGGGGACAGGTTCTAACGAAATGTCCGGGGTCCCCGCAGTACAGGCACAGTTTATTTATTCGGCGGCGCTGGCGTTCCTCAGGAGCGAGGGATGGACGAAGGAGCCCGAGCTGCATTGGTTCAGGCGTGTCAGATGTGGGAGTTGGAGGTGTAGCAGGAGCCGAGTACAGGTGACTAGGAGCCCGAGGAAGCATCCAGGTTGGGCGGGAGAAGCCAGTGGTCCTCTCAGCCCTCCGTTCCCTCAGACGTCGGTCAATCTGGATGGTTAGGTCAATCAACAGGTTGAGTGTCTGTGGTACACCGACTCTAGCTAGCTTGTCCTTCAAGGAATCGGAAAGTCCTAAGCGAAACTGATGGCGGAGGGCGGCATCATTCCAATTGGTATCCGCACTCCACCGCCTGAATTCTGCCACATAGTCCTCCGCTGGTCTGCGTCCTTGTTGAAGGGAACGCAAGGCGGCTTCTGCGGTTACTGAGAGTTGGGGATCTTCGTATAGCTGGGCCATGGCATCGAAAAAAGCAGCGAGGTTTGTTTAGTGATACATCCTTCTGTTCAAAGAGACGGTGGGCCCAGCTCTGAGGGTCTCCAGCGAGCAAAGAGACCACAAAGCCCACCTTGGTGGCCTCTAGAGAAAAGGTACGGGGCTGTAGGGCAAAATACAGTTCACACGAATTCCGGAAGGCCCTAAACTTGCTCCGATTCCCGGAAAATCTTTCGGGTGTAGGAACCTTAGGTTCAGGAGGAAGCATGACCACTGTGGGTGAGGAACTTGTTCCGGCTGTGGAAGCAGAGGCGTGGGGCCCCTCTTGGATGGCAGAAGGATTGGAGAGGGCCCGCACTTGTTCTTCCAAGCGGGTGTATCCTTGTTGAAGACTCTTGACTGCTTCAGACAAACCTGCCAGGTGCCGACAGAGTTCCTCCATAGGTGAGGCTCCCTGCCCGGGCTCAGACATGGCTGTCTGCTCCTGTCACGTACCTGACGGTGACGAGCCCGGATCTGCAGAGGGAGGCCTCTCTTACGGCTTCCACAGGCGGCCCCTGGTACTGAAGACAGGAGGCACGGAGGTAGAAGGGGTACGAGTGCCTGGCAGGATGGATCAAGGTAGAGTAGAGTCTGAAGACTGGGACGGATCCAGGCACCCAGGAAGTATGGCAGGCTGAACCGGAACCAGGAACACAGCAACTGGACTGGAACTGATGAGACTGACTGGACTGGAACCAGGAACAAGCAACTGGACTGGAACTGATGAGGCTGACTGGACTGGAACCAGGAACAAGCAACTGGAGAGATTGGTCGGACAAGCCGGGTCGGTAGAATTGGCTGGCGGCAAGGTACTGGAGGATCAGGCAGAAGATTGGTCAAACAAAGCCGGAGGTCAGAGGCAGGCAGGAAACTGGAAGGGTCAAGGTAAGCCGGGTCGGATACAGGTAAATTCACGAATCAGGTCTCTTTGGGTACTACACGCTGTAGAGCAGACAGCAGGGACTGTCTGTCACAGGCATGTTTAAATAGCTCTTCTGGTGCGCTTTGTGGAGCGTGCGCGCGCCCCCGCTAAGCGCGTGTGCGCGCACGTGCTCGCCATCACGCGCGTGCCCGCGCGCGTGGACGTGCCCGAGATTCAGAATCAGGAAGTCCAGGAATCCTGTAGCTGACAGGATTTCTATGACAACACCCCTCACATTTTTGTAAATATTTTAATATACCTTTTCATGTGACAACACTAAAGAAATGACACTTTGCTACAATGTAATGTAGTGAGTGTAAATCTTGTATAACAGTGTAAATATGCTGTCCCCTCAAAATAACTCAACACACAGCCATTAATGTCTAAACCGTTGGCAACAAGAGTGAGTACACCCCTAAGTGAAAATGTCCAAATTGGGCCCATTTAGTCATTTTCCATCCCCAGTGTCATGTGACTCGTTAGTGTTACAAGATCTCAGGTGTGTATGGGGAGCAGGTGTGTTAAATTTGGTGTCTCCCACTCTCATACTGATCACTGGAAGATCAACATGGCACCTCATGGCAAAGGACTCTCTGAGGATCTGAAAAAAATTATTGTTGCTCTACACAAAGATGGCCTAGGCTATAAGGAGGTTGCCAAGACCCTGAGCTGCAGCACGGTGGCCAAGAACATACAGCTGTTTAACAGGACATGTTCCACTCAGAACATGGTCGACCATAGTAGTTGAGTGCACGTGCTCAGCGTCATATCCAGAGGTTGTCTTTGGGAAATAAACGTGCTGCCAGCATTACTGCAGAGGTTGAAGGGGTAGGGGTCAGCCTGTCAGTGATCAGACCATACGCCGCACACTGCATTAAATTGGTCTAAAGATGATGCACAAGAGAGCCCACAAACAGTTTGCTGAAGATAAGCAGACTAAGGACGTGGATTAAGGGAACCATGTCCTGTGGTCTAAAGAGAGCAAGATAAACTGATTTGGTTCAGATGTTGTCAAGCGTGTGTGGCGGCAACCAGGTGAGGTGTCTAGAATAAGAAAAGCCCGTGAGCTACGTGCAGGAAGAGAAAAAGGGGAGGAGTTACCGCCACCCGCGAGTTACACGTGGGTGTATTGGCTCCAAGAGACAGAGTGAGATAACCCAACTTGTGTGTGTTGCCCGGAACGGGAGACCGGAGGACATTGCTAAAACTTGCCCGGTTAGAGAGAATATTGATGGACCGTGTGAGTAAGGAGTACGGTCTTGAATTCCCTTATGTGCCTCAGAGTGTTATGAAAGAAATTGAGGACATTAGGGAACAATGGTACGATTAAGCTATTTGGGATCACTTGGCTAACCCAGACACCCGCCGCCGAAAGGAAGTTTTTCTTATAACAGAGGAATTTCATGTGTTTCGGCATATCTACTCTGACCGGGTGGTTATCCGTAGCGAATGGGAAGAAGATGTTATACATTCCATCACCACCCGGGATAAGTGTGGAAGATTAGTGACCCTTGCAGATACAACGTTTTACCTCTTTCAGACAGGAACTTGTTTTTTGCCTTCATATCCTGTCTCTGCACGGATAAACCATGCTCTGGATCAAAGTGACTTTGCCCCTGCTGAAAAAAAAACAGGGATGTCTGCTCATGAAGAGGAAAAGGCGGAGAGTTATTTTTTTTTCTTTTTCTCTCTCCTTCTCTCTTCAAAACAAAGGACAGCTTCCTCTAACTGAACTTGGGGTAGTTAGTCAGTATGTCATGGTGGGAAGACGCCGTGGTCAAGATGTGGGATGTTCAGTATGTTGTGTTGCAGTCCCATGCGTAACTACTATGGAATATTGAAGTTTTGCCAACACTAGGTGGCAGTGGTCTGCAGAAAAAAAAACTGCCCTAATAGGAAAGTACTTAGGATTCGTTATTTTTTTCTCTTTATGCTATTTTATGCTAGGCTTAGCATAATAAAACTTAAAGAAGGAAACTGTTTCCTCTTGGGGAAATGGTCTGCTTCTTTTGTAGGATAGAATGTGAGTAGTGATAGGATGTTTATATTTTTCTATGCATGTTGTGATTTCTTGCAGGTATTGGAGCAACTATCAACACCACCGGAGAATGGGGTGGGATAGATAGTTAGTGATGGGTGGAATGTATATTTTAAGAAATGTCAGTATCTGGAGATGTAATGTTATCTGTGTGCTTCTTTTTCTCTTCTTTCTCCCTTCCCCAAAAAAATTTTGGTTCAGGCACCTGTTCAAATTTTTTTTAGTTTATTGAGTAAATCAACAGCCTTTAGGACTGAAGGGTTTTTGATTTCCCTAGCCACTGGGGACAGTGTCTCTTCAAGGAGGGGGTGTGTGTAGCGCCACCCCCCAATATTTGGGGGCGCTATGTGGAAATTTATGGGTAGTCTGAGCCGGTAGTTGGGCTCAGACCAATCAATGGTTCAATATTGCCTCTGCTCTGGGTGTGATACTGCCTGGCAGTAGTGTTCTCCGTTGCCGGTAGGTGGCATTGTCACCGCCGGAATAGGTTGAACTACGGGGGGTATCACAACACCTTGGGGGTCCTCTTTTGGCAGCCGTGCAGTGGGCGTGGTCTACCCACTGTGCATGCTGGGAGAGGGTACATAAGGGGCAGACGCCATTAGGTATGAGGAGTTCCAGGGGACCCATTGGTCCTGGGTGTGCACCTCGTGGCCCGTATGGCACGAGGTGCGCAAGTGTGTTCGGGCCTCGGGCACCTTCAGCCCGAGGCTGCTTCGTTTCAAGGTAGGCCCGGCTCTGCTGGCTGGGGCCTACACCTCAGAGAGGGATCCCAGGCTGCCCACTTCTAGGGGGCTCAACTTTAGGAAAGGAGACCAATGGAGGATCAGTCCCAGAGGAGACTAGCGACGGTACTGCTGTCTCGGGAAGAGGCCTGGAAACTCGCCTAAAGTGGGATCCATCTTCAAAGTTACAAAGCCTGCAATACGCCGGTCTGGTGCAGAGGTTCTTATTCAGTATTGTTTGGCTGGGAGGTCCGGGACTTAGATTCTGTGGCAGAGGATTCCCCGATCGCATCCCTAGATTCTAAGGAAAGGAAAAAGATTAATTTGTGCTCCATCCTGGCTGCTAGGACCGCTCTCATAGGGACTATCCGGCTGAGCAATACCCACTCAGGCTTGAGTGGCGATGAAAGATTGACATTGAGCTTTAAGTGTTGCGTGCCTGAACCTTCCCCTCCTTTTCTCAACTTCCTACTTTCTCTCTTCAAGTTTAACTCAAAGATAAAGAATAAAACCTTGCTGATTAGGTTTTACTCCTGTGTGGACATTGGCCTTATTCCAAGAGATATTTACATAGACAACGGAGAGGTAATTGCTACAGGCCCGAAACAAAACCAGCCGATCCCTTAAATGGGGGTAAGTGCTACACATTGTTCTCTGGTGGTAGGCTTTGGCACCACAGACTATAAATAGCACTTGCTTTCCAAAATATTAACACAATACTATTTGGCAATATCGGGTAAATCTAAATCAAAGTGAACAATAGGCTACATAACTTATTGTCAATGTTTTAATTGTTTTCAGCTGTTTAACTTTGTGGGGTGGGATAGGACTACCTGAAAAGCACAGATATATCAAATAGGTGGCTTGTTTGTTATGAAAATACATCAAGTCTGGCAGCAAAATGAAAATTGCCTAGTTGAGAGATTAGCTTTAGATAGGGTCATTAAGTATGCTGAACGCATGTCCAAAGAAAGCTAATTAAGACTGTTTGAAAAAGGGCAACTCACAAATTGTTTTCCTGTCTTTATTATAAGCATGGATAGATTGTCAGTTCAGCCATAAGATTCATAATCTTGGCAAGCAGATGTTTTCTTTGGTTATGATTTTAATTTTAGATTGCTTAATCCTTCTTTTTCCTTTTATTTAAAAAAGATGAAAACAGAATAAAAATAGAATTGCAGTTCTGACACTTAACAAATTCTGCTGTTCTATTAGTGTTTAATTAAATCAACCACAAGATTGCTAATGTCTAAAGGTGCTACTATTTGGCCCATGTAGGACATTTTGCAACTTCCAATAACCTGATCATGTGAGGTACACAGATAATCTCTGAGAATGACATCTATCTGGATGTCAGCGTGTTTGTATGATTAACCGCTTGGCAGCTGCTGCTGTACATTTCCACTATTCCCTAAATAAACAGACATTCCGAGCACCACATCCAGAATGGTCAAATTGGGACACACCATGCCTGAAGTAAGAAACAAAGTGTTTCAAAAACGTAACCCCAGAAATGAATTTATTTAGCCAAAGAAAATATTTTTAATTTAATATCACCCGTGGATACCATGGTACATTACTCTACAACAGTGGTCTCCAAACTGCAGCCTGGGGTCCAAATGCGACCCTTTGCTGGATTTTATCCAGCCCTTGGGGCATATTCCTCCCACTTTCTGTATATGATACACTATTCTGCCAACCGATGCCAACAATGGGGCACCATTTCTCACATTGACACCAATAATGGGCCACTATTCCTCCCTATGATACCAATGATGGGGCCCTATTCCTCCCCAATAACAAATGTGGAGATGTTTACTCCCACTGATGCCAAGAAAATGTCCACTCCCTCTGGCCTCAGTCTAGCCACCCTAAAGTCTGAAGGACAATATACTGGCCCTTTGTTTAGAAAGTTTGGAGACCCCTGCTCTACAACATACACATGTAGTTTTTTAGATTTGCCACACAACTCTCTTGATGATGGTTTGCTGAGTACTGAGTCAGTACCCATGTCTTACTTGAGTTGTTATCCCCAGAGCTATAGGATTGGTACTCTTATAGTTACACTACACTATTTGGAGCACTACAATACTTATAGAAAACTATGTGTTAGTTAATTTGGATTTGTAAAATAATTGGATAACAATAATTGAAATAAACTTAGTCAGCTATTACTGGTTACCACAGTTCTCATTCAGGAATAATTTCATGTGTGCTAGAAGGTACAGTTGTATTGCTATCTTTGGGTCACCCATATGGTAATATTTGGAGTGCATTTTTTAAACATAAACATTATTAATCAGAATCTTCTTCATTAATCAGCTTTAAAGCAAAAACGAAATTCAGACAAATGCTTAAGGAAATTCAATAAAGCATTAGGGACACTAAAGCATTGGTTGGCTAATGGAGAACTTGGAATGTTGGACATATGGCAGATATTTAGATAACTTCTTAGCATTGTTGCCTGACCACCTTACCATGTTATATTCAGTAAGTGAACCACACAGAGAGTAGATGAACATTATTAATTCATCATCAAGGAAACAGAATACCAAAGATAATGAATGCTGAAGCAAATACAATAAAAAGGGGAATTAATGTCACCCAAACGCTTCCAACTTAAGTGCGTTGATCTGTGCATTATTTTATTTTATTTTACAATAGAACCCTTTATTACCTAAGTAGCTTGTATACACTTCAGCACACACATTAACACATCCTAACACATTAACACCTTTCCTTATAGCAGATATTTTTACATATTTCTCACTGTATTTTTGATTGTTTTTCCTGCATTGTACATGTTTGTGTCACACCTATAAATATATATTTTCTTCCATGTTTTTATTAAAAATTTTCAAAGCAAAAAAAAAAACTGACTTCATAAACGATAGAGCATATGAATTAGGGCTCTAGTGTAGTTAAAGGTAGTCCATCCTTATAGGTGTTTGGATTTATCAGTTAAATGTTTTAATATTAAACTAAACCATTACATAAACAAGTTGAGACATGAGTGGTGGTGTGTTACTGTAGTATACTTAGCTGCAGACAAGGATGTTGTAGTAAACCTATAAATATATTACATACCAAAATGACACCGCTTCATTTTACTTCCTGTAACAAATGAAGCAAGACTTTCTTCTTTCACAGACAAAATTAATGTGAAAGGAGGCAGAGTGGGCTAAATATGAAATATATTTTATTTAAAAGGATTTTTGACTACAACTAAATGTATTGGCTGTTAGAGAAATAACAGAGCATAAGCTGCTCATAGATGGATTTAAAATTGTACAGCTCGGCAGGGACCAGCTAAATTTCAATCCATGTATGGGCACTGTAATTGTACAGAAGTAGATCTACTATAAACTTCTGTACAACTGCCCAACTGGAAAATTCCCCTCAAACAGCACTGCAACCTGCAGCCTGCAGCACTGATTAGTGTATTCTGATAGCAGGGAAGTATACCCACTGTCAAAATACAATGACACAATGGGAGGATCCCCCCAATTACCTCAAATGTGTGGATGGGGGAATGGGGTCAGGTTTATTTTCACTCAACCTGCTGGCTGAAAGAAAAAACAGACTCGTCTATGGTCTGATTTAGAAACCACACGAATTAGCTCCTAGCTTATTCTATAGGAGTTTGGCATGTCATGACTAGGGATGAGCTTTATGTTCGAGTCGAACATGAGCTTGACTCGAACATTGGCTGTTCGCCCGTTTGACGAACAGCAAACAATTTGGGGTGTTCGCGGCAAATTCGAAAAGCCGCAGAACACCCTTTAAAAGTCTATGGGAGAAATTTAAGTGATAATTTTAAAGGTTAATATGCAAGTTATTGTCATAAAAAGTGTTTGGGGACCTGGGTCCTGCCCCAGGGGACATGTATCAATGCAAAAAAAAGTTTTAAAAACGGACATTTTTTCGGGAGCAGTGATTTTAATAATGCTTAACGTGAAACAATAAAAGTGAAATATTCCTTTACATTTCGTACCTGGGGTGTGTGTATAGTATGCCTGTAAAGTCGCGCATGTTTCCCGTGTTTAGAATTGTCCCTGCACAAAATGTCATTTCTGAAGGAAAAAAAGTCATTTAAAACCACTTGCGGCTATAATGAATTGTCGGCTCCCCGGCAATACAGATCAAAGTAATTGAAAAAAAACGTCAGGGGTCCCCCCCACAGTCCATTACCAGGCCCTTTGGGTCTGGTATGGATATTAAGGGGAACCCCGCACCAAAATGTAAAAAAAAATGGCGTGTGGTCCCCCCAAAAATCCATACCAGACCCGCAGGAAAAGAGGGGGGATGAGAGAGCACCCCCCCTCCTGAACCGTACCAGGCCACATGCCCTCAACATGGGTACAAGGGCCTCATCCCCACAACTCTTGCCCAGTGGTTGTGGGGGTCTGCGGGCGGGGGGCTTATCAGAATCTTTATCAAAGGGGACCCACAGATTCCGGCCCCCCCTATGTGAATTGGTAACGGGGTACATTGTACCCCTACCATTTCACAAAGAAAGTGTCAAAATTTTAAAAAAACACACAGACACAGTTGGGATAAGTCCTTTATTTAAAATAAAAATAAAAATAAATCTGAAAACCATTCCAGCAATGTAATCCAGTCTGTCCAGCTTTGTTCTCTATGTCCCGCGGTGATCCGATGTCCAGCGATGCTGCAGTCTCCTCCAGTCTCCACTCCACACAAAACCCCCATGACGTAAGAGGGGGTGGGGTCACCCGTCCACATCATAGGGTAAGCCCAGGTGTCCGGCTTTCCCCGCTTGCTGGGGAATACCCTCTGATGTCGGCGGGTGACCCCGCACCATGATGTCACATCATTGGGTATTCCCCGTCATAGGGTAAGCCCCGGATTTCCCCGGCAAGTGGGAAATACCCATTGATGTGACGTCACGGGGCGGTGTCACCCGCCGACGTCATAGGGTATTCCCCGGCAAGCGGGGAAAGCCGAACACCTGGGCTTACCCTAAGATGTGGACGGGTGACCCCGCCCCCTCTTACGTCATGGGGGTTTCGTGTGGAGTGGAGACTGGAGACTGCAGCATTGCTGGACATCGGATCACAGCGGGACATAGAGAACAACGCTGGACAGACTGGAAATACATCGCTGGAATGGTTTTCTGATTTTTTTCTTTTTTTCTTTTTAATAAAGGACTTATCCCTACTGTGTCTGTGTGGTTCTTTAATTTTTTTTACACTTACTTTGTGAAATGGTAGGGTTACAACGTATCCCATTACCAATTCACATAGGTAGGGCCGCAATCTGGGGGTCCCCTTTGTTAAAGGGGTCTTCCAGATTCCGATAAGCCCCCCGCCCGCAGACCCCCACAACCACCGGGCAAGGGTTGAGGGGATGAGGCCCTTTTCCCCATCAACATGGGCACATCCCCCCATTTTGAGGGCTTGTGGCCTGGTACGGTTCAGGAGGGGGGGCGCTCTCTCGGCCCTCTTTTCCTGCGGCCTGCCAGGTTGCGTGCTCGGATAAGGGTCTAGTATGGATTTTTGGGGGGACTCCACGCCATTTTTAAAAAAAAAATTGGTGTGGGGTTCCCCTTAAAATCCATACCAGACCTGAAGGGTCTGGTATGGATTTTTGGGGGGGACCCCACGCCATATTTTTTTACATTTTGGTGCGGGTTTCCCCTTAATATTCATACCAGACCTGAAGGGCCTGAGATGGAATTTGGGGGGGACCCCCAAGCTTTTTATTTTTGGTTTGGGGTTCCCCTCAATATTCATACCAGACCCAAAGAGCCTGGTAATGGACTGTGGGGGGGACCCCTGCCGTTTTTTTCAATGACTTTGATCTGTATTAGAGCCGACAATTCATTATAGCCGCGAGTTGTTTTAAATTACTTTTTTTCCTTCAGAAATGACATTTTGTGCAGGGACAATTCTAAACACGGGAAACATGCGCAACTTTACAGGCATACTTTAGACACCCCCCAGGTACGAAATTTAAAGCAATATTTCACTTTTATAGTTTCACTTTAAGCATTATTAAAGTCACTGCTCCTGAAAAAACAGCTGTTTTTTAAAACTTTTTTTTGCGTTGATACATGTTCCCTGGGGCAGGACCCGGGTCCCCAAACACTTTTTATGACAATAACTTGCATATTAACCTTTAAAATTAGCACTTTAGATTTTTCACGTTCGTGTCCCATAGACTTTAACGGTGTTTGCGTGTTCGAACAAATTTTTTGCCTGTTCGCATGTTCTGGTGCGAACCGAACCGGGGGGTGTTCGGCTCATCCCTAGTCATGACCAGGGATGAGCCGAACACCCCCCTGTTCGGTTCGCACCAGAACCTGCGAACAGACAAAATGTTTGTGTAAACTTTAGAACCCTATTAAATACAATGGACTCGAACGTTCGAAATCTAAAGTGTTAATTATAAAGGCTAATATGCAAGTTATTGTCCTAAAAAGTGTTTGGGGACCCGGGTCCTGCCCCAGGGGACATGTATCAATGCAAAAAGAAGTTTTAGAAACGGTCGTTTTTTCGGGAGCAGTGATTTTAATAATGCTTAAAATGAAAAAATAAAAGTGAAATATTCCTTTAAATTTCGTACCTGGGGGGTGTGTATGATATGCATGTGAAGTGGCGCATGTTTCCCGTGCTTAGAACTGTCCCTGCACAAAGTGTCATTTTTGAAGGAAAAAAAGTCTTTTAAAACTGACTCGCGGCTATTAATGAATTGTCGGCTCCCGGCAATACATACAAAAGTCATTGATAAAAAAAAAAAAAAAAGCGTGGGGGTTCCCCAGAATTCAATTACCAGGCCCTTCAGGTCTGGAATGGATATTAAGGGGAACCCCGCCGCAAATTAAAAAAAAAATTGACGTGGGGTTCCGCCAAATATCCATTCCAGGCCCTTCAGATCTGGCATGAATTTTAAGGGGAACTCCACCCCAAATTTTAAAAAAAAAATGGCGTGGAGTCCCCCTAAAAATCCATACCAGACCCCTTATCCGAGCACGCAACCTGGCCGGCCGCAGGGGAAAAGGGGGGGACGAGAGAGCGGCCCCCCTCCCTCCTGAACCGTACCAAGCCACATGCCCTCAACATGGGGAGGATGTCCCCATGTTGATGGGGACAAGGGCCTCATCCCCACAACCCTTGCCCGGTGGTTGTGGGGGTCTGCGGGCGGGGGGCTTATCGGAATCTGGAAGACCCCTTTAACAAAGGGGACCCCCAGATCCTGGCCCCCCCTATGTGAATTGGTAAGGGGTACATTGTACCCCTACCATTTCACGAAGAAAGCGTAAAAAAATGTTTAAAAAAAACACACAAACACCTTGAAAAAGTCCTTTATTTAAAAAAAAAAAAAAAAACAAAAAAACATTCCAGCGGTGAAATCCAGTATCCCGCGGCGATCCCGATGTCCAGCACTGTCCTTCATTGGTTGTGCCTGAGCGGACCTGATGGGGAACTCCCTCTCAGTATTTTAAATGTATAGACCCGCCCCTTCTAAAGTTCCCCATCAGGTCTGCTCAGCGGACGAGATGCGGAACATGAGAAGGGGCGGGTCTATACATGTATTACCAAAGTGAGAGCAGGTCCGCCCCCTCGGTATGTCGGACCCGCCTACGTCATTGGCTTGAGCGGGGAACTTCCTTCACTATGTAAATTTAAATTACACAGTGAAGGAAGTTCCCCGCTCAAGCCAATGACGTAGGTGGGTCCGACATACCGAGGGGGCGGACCTGATGGGGAACTGCTCTCACTTTGGTAATACATGTATAGACCCGCCCCTTCTCATGTTCCGCATCTGGTCCGCTGAGCGGACCTGATGGGGAACTTTAGAAGGGGCGGGTCTATACATTTAAAATACTGAGAGGGAGTTCCCCATCAGGTCCGCTCAGGCACAACCAATGAAGGACAGCGCTGGACATCGGGATCGCCGCGGGACACTGGATTTCACCGCTGGAATGTTTTTTTTTTTTTTTTTTTTAAATAAAGGACTTTTTCAAGGTGTTTGTGTGTTTTTTTTAAACATTTTTTTACGCTTTCTTCGTGAAATGGTAGGGGTACAATGTACCCCTTACCAATTCACATAGGGGGGCCGGGATCTGGGGGTCCCCTTTGTTAAAGGGGTCTTCCAGATTCCGATAAGCCCCCCGCCCCCAGACCCCCACAACCACCGGGCAAGGGTTGTGGGGATGAGGCCCTTGTCCCCATCAACATGGGGACATCCTCCCCATGTTGAGGGCATGTGGCTTGGTACGGTTCAGGGGGGAGGGGGGCCGCTCTCTCTTCCCCCCTTTTCCCCTGCGGCCGGCCAGGTTGCGTGCTCGGATAAGGGGTCTGGTATGGATTTTTAGGGGGACTCCACGCCATTTTTTTTTTAAATTTGGGGTGGAGTTCCCCTTAAAATCCATGCCAGATCTGAAGGGCCTGAAATGGATATTTGGGGGAACCCCACGTCAATTTTTTTTTAAATTTGCGGCGGGGTTCCCCTTAATATCCATTCCAGACCTGAAGGGCCTGGTAATTGAATTCTGGGGAACCCCCACGCTTTTTTTTTTTTTTATCAATGACTTTTGTATGTATTGCCGGGAGCCGACAATTCATTAATAGCCGCGAGTCAGTTTTAAATGCATTTTTTTCTTTCAAAAATGACATTTTTTGCAGGGACAGTTCTAAGCACGGGAAACATGCGCCACTTCACATGCATATCATACACACCCCCCAGGTACGAAATTTAAAGGAATATTTCACTTTTATTTTTTCATTTTAAGCATTATTAAAATCACTGCTCCCGAAAAAACGGCCGTTTTTCAAACTTCTTTTTGCATTGATACATGTCCCCTGGGGCAGGACCCCGGTCCCCAAACACTTTTTAGGACAATAACTTGCATATAAGCCTTTATATATAGCACTTTAGATTTCTCCCATAGATTTTTCGAATTTGCCGCGAACACCCCAATTTGTTCACTGTTCGGCGAACGGGCGAACAGGCAATGTTCGAGTCGAACATGAGTTGGACTCGAACTCGAAGCTCATCCCTAGTCATGACACTTTGTTCAGATGCCTGAAGCCATCAAAAGACCTAAGTGTATCTAAAGTCAAAATAAATATAATACATTGCAGCTTACCAAGTTTATATGTAGTGGTTGCATTTGTTTTCACTCCTCAAACTTAGCACATTTTCAGAAAATACCAGTGCATTTTGCCAGAAATGCAGCATCTTTTTACTTCCTGTAAGCTTTAAAGAAAACACATATAACCTTATCTGCTAATCCCAAAAATCCACCATAAAATTGAGATGAATAAGGCCAGACATGTTTGAAGTCCAGCCTGTGTGGCGACCATTGCTCTTTCAATAGATGCAATAGAGAAAAAAGTTATAAAAAGAATGGAAGTGTGTTATTCACAAAATTAGAAGGTAAAAATAAAGGAAAAAAAGACCAAAAATTAATTCAGGCACCACATCTAATGATTGGTAGACTGAAGTGTATTACATTTCTGTTATTGGGTTTAAATACACCTTATTGCCGCGTACACACGATCGGAAATTCCGACAAGAAAAACGGAATGTTGGCTCAAACTTGTGTTGCATACACACGGTCACAAAAATGTTGTCGGAAATTCTGACCGTCAAGAACGCAGTGACGTACAAGACGTATGACAAGCCGAGATCAATGAAGTTCAATAGGCAGTTCGGCTCTTCTGCTTGATTCTGAGCATGCGTGTTTTTTTTGTGTGTCGGAATTGCATACAGACAATCGGAATTTCCGACAAGAACTTTTCTGGTGGGAAAATTTGAGAACCAGCTCTCAAATTATTGTTGTCGGAAATTCCGGCAGAAAATGTCCGATGGAGCCTACACACGGTCGGAATTTCCGACCAAAAGCTCACATCGAACTTTTCTTATCGGAATTTCCGATCGTGTGTACGTGGCATAAGAGGAAAGTCAGACATCCAAGTGTAGGGATGTAGTGATTTCCTACATTTTTTTGCTGTGTATTATGATCTGTTAGCTGGCTGTGCACTCTAAGTGTCCAGAGATTATTCTCAGTCACATGCTGTGTGAGTGTTCTCCAGCAGGGTGTGCTAGAGATATTACTGCACATTATATATATATAATACCTGGCCAATCAGCGGGCCTGGGGAGCTTGCTGTGCATGCTGGGAGAACTATTAAGTATCTGAGTCACTTCCTGCTCTTTCTCTTTCCTTCCAGGGATTTCCCTTGAGAGGATGTCTGTGTGATTCACTTATCTAGGCCTCAGGCCTTAGGGCCAAGAGGTATGGAGTGTTGAGGGATCTACTGTCATGGGAGGTGTCCCTAAGCTGCTGGCTGAGATGAAGTGCTACTGGTCGTTTGGGGAAGCAAAGCTGCAGTTGTCCTACCACAGGGATGGTGAGTGACCGACTGAACTGGGAAGCACCACATGAACCTTCTCACTGCTTTCCTGCCTTGTATCCTAAGACTGAGAATACACAGGAACCTCAGTTGACAAGGAGCCACATTTATGAGATGTATTCCAGCCAAGCAGAGTTCTGTTACAGAACGATTGCTATTAGTGAGAAGACCATATATAAGATCAGAGACTGTGTATTGTTAATGGAACCCTCAGGTATCCTGTGTTCCCTCCACCCTCCCTCCCACTCCTCATGCATGTTCATTATTAAAACATCTAAAACATATTCAAAGTGACTGGCGCCCTTAATTAATTCACCACCACCCGGAAAAAGGACTTTCACCCTGAGAAGGCATGTGCCTGGGACATTTATCACCAAGTAAGTGGGTCCGGAACATTCACATGTACCTATTGGACATCAGTAGAGCCAAATTTGCCAGGACTGGTTACCGATAGCGTTACATTTTTGCGCCCAACTTGGGGCTTCATTTGAGAGTGTTGCCCATAGCAACTGCAAGCAGAATTTGTATTTTTCATCTGAAACTGTGTTGTACTTGATGGACTGTCCTTTTTATGTGATGGGAATGTGTTTCCTAAAGTGTTGTGCCTATTTTTGTGAAAGTACTGGAGTTTGTCACTTTGGCCAGCAATGCAAGTGTTAACCGCATGGAGAAGTTTTCCCCGGTTATCGGCGGGGAAGAGTTTTGGCGCGAGCCCCACCCAGTGTTTCGGCGCCAGTGTGTCTGTAGGGGGAGAAGCAACCAGCTTAGAAGGAGCGGTGCACATGCAGCATCCTCAGTCCACGTGGAGATTCGCTGAGAACCCGAACTGAGAGGTTGTGATGGAGACCAGTGTGCCAACTACCGGGACCCCATATGTGACTACTACCATGGCAGCTGCCATTGTTACCAGAGACACTCGGCTGATTGCCCTGGGGATTTAGAAGTGTTCCCAAAGATGTGTTCCCAAAGATTGAGACTGTGTCTATTACTGCAAGTTATGGTTTCTTGTTTGTTCTGTTACTAAGCTGTGTGCCTCTGCACTGGAGGGACAGTGCAAAGAAGACTTGTTTTGTGTGAAGTAAAAGTTTTTTAGTTGAGTTACAGAAGAAGTGCCTTCAGCCACCCATGAGTGTATGCTGGAAGATGTGTGGAAAAAGGGGAATGTTTTTTAGTTTGTTCCCACAGAAGATATGTTTGCTCTTATCCACCTGAGAGTGTGTTATAAGTGATTCTGTTCATGGACTGGGAGCAGTAGGCCTCATAGTATTGTTTTGTAGATAGTTAGGATGTGTTCTTTTTCTTCTTTTCAGGAGATTCCACACTCTACAATCAAGAACTACCATATATACTCGAGTATAAGCCGAGTTTTTCAGCACTTTTTTTGTGCTGAAAATGCCCCCCTCGGCTTATACACGAGTCACCTTTTTGCGCCTGATCTCCCGGACTTTGGGGACCCGGTACTGGCCCCCAAACTTGGCACACATATAGCCTCACCCTTACCCCACAATTGTGAAAAGTTTTTTGTCTGGGGGACTTACGGCCGGGGAGCAACGATTTTTCAAACCCGGGCACCCCTTCTATAGACTACCATTTTAAACGTCAGTCTAGTCATGGACACAGTGTGGCATGGGCACAGTGAGGCATGGGCCCAGTGAGGCATGGACACAGTGAGGCATGGGCCCAGTGAGGCATGGACACAGTGAGGCATGGACACAGTGAGGCATGGACATGGATGCAATGAGGCAAAGTGAGGCACAGTGAGGCATGCAGATGGACACCCTAGGCTTATACTCGAGTCAATACGTTTTCCCATTTTTTTGTGGTAAAATTAGGTGCCTCGGCTTATATTCGGGTCGGCTTATACTCGAGTATATACGGTAAGTTCAGAAATATAGTTATGTGTAATAAAATGGAATGATACAGGGAAAAAGTATTGAACATGCTAACTGAATTTTATTTAATACTTCAAACAAAATCCTTTGTTGGTGATGACAGCTTCAAGACGTCTCCTTCACATCTTGAAGGTTCCGTGGGCCTCTTCTATGAACTCTGATCTTTAGTTCTTTCCATAGATTTTCTATAGAATTCAAGTCATTTAATTGGCTGGGCCATTCTAGCAGTTTTATTTTCTTATTATTTGAAACCAATTGAGAGTTTCCTTGGCTTTGTGTTTGGTAGGGTTGTCCCGATACCGATACTAGTATCGGTATCGGGACCGATACCGAGCATTTGCGCAAGTACTTGTACTCGCGCAAATGCTCCCGATGCTTCACCCGATACTTTTTTTTTTTCTAGTGTAGTGTGGCTGGAGAGGGCGGGAGGAGTCAGTGGCTGGGGAGGGCGGGGGAGTGCGGGCGGAGTCTGGCTGGAGAGGGGGCGGGCAGAGTCTATGGAAGGAAAGTGTGGGCGGAGTCTGGCTGGAGAGGGCGGGCACAGTCGGTGGACGGATTTGGCGGGCAGAGAGCGAGTCCCTCACCTGGTAAGTTGGCAGGGGTGTAGGGCACAGCCGCATCGGGATCGGTGACCGGTGCTGTCACATTCGGTCGCCGTCAGCGGCTGAACGTCCCGACGCCCATCTTGGTACAGTAAGCAGCAGCAGACATCTTGTTACACCCAGTCCGAGCTATATGGGCTGGGTGTAACAAGATGTCTGCTGCTGCTTACTGCAGCCGAGTGCAGGGTGTACCAAGATGGGCCTTGCAGCTTTTTGAAGTTTTTTTTTTTTCCTGTGTCATTTTTTGCAGCATTTCAGTGGCAGCCACCTATCGGTGCCATCTATCAGTGCCCACACGTGCCACCTATCAGTGCCCACAAGTGCCATCTATCAGTGCAATCAGTGCCACCTATCAGTGCAATCAGTGCCACCTATCAGTGCCCACAAGTGCCATCTACCAGTGCCATCTATCAGTGCCCACAAGTGCCATCTATCAGTGCAATCAGTGCCACCTATCAGTGCAATCAGTGCCACCTATCAGTGCCCACAAGTGCCATCTACCAGTGCCATCTATCAGTGCCCACAAGTGCCATCTATCAGTGCAATCAGTGCCACCTATCAGTGCCATCTATATGTGCCACTTATCAGTGCCCATAAGTGCCACCAATCAGTGCCATCTATCAGTGCCACCTATTAGTGCCCATCAGCGCCAGTCACCAGTCAGTGCCCATAAGTGCCGCCTATCAGTGCCAGCCACCTGTCAGTGCCACCTATCAGTCCCCATCTGTCAAACTGTCACATGACACTGAAAAAAAAGTATCGGTAATCGGTATCGGCGAGTACTTGGAAAAAAGTATCGGTACTTGTACTCGGTCCTAAAGAAGTGGTATCGGGACAACCCTAGTGTTTGGGATCATTGCCTTGCTGAAATACCACCCTTGTTTCTTCTTCATCATCCTGGTAGATGGCAGCAGATTTTTATCAAGAATGTCTTGGTACATTTTTCCATTCATCCTTCCTTCAATGAAATAAGGTTTGCCAGTACGGTAAGCTGAAAAATAGCCCCACACCATGATGTTCCCACCTCCAAACTTCACTGTTGGTATGGTGTTTTTGGGGTGATGTGCAGTGCCAATGGACCTCCAAACATGGTGTGTATTATGGCATCCAAAGAGTTACATTTTGGTCTCATCTGACCAGACTATATTCTCCCAGTATTTCACAGGCTTGTCTAAATGTTGTGCAGCAAACTTTAAAGAAGCTTCAACATGCCTTTTTGTTTTAGCAATGGAGTCTTGCGTGGTGAGCATGCATACAGGCCATGGCAGTTGAGTGCGTTACCTATTGTTTTCTGTAAAACAATTGTACCTGCTAATTCCAGGTATTTCTAAAGCTCTCCACAAATGATCCTTGGCTCTTGGACAACACTTCTGATAATTATTTTCACACCTCTGTCAGAAATCAGGAACACCTGGTCGTGGCGGGTTTATGGTGAAATTATGTTTTTTCTTCCCACTTCTGGATTATGGCCCCAACAGTGCTCACTGGAACACTTTAAAAAGTCTTCCGATTCCTTGGTTCTGAGCGGTGGAACGCACGCCAACACACACCGCCGCTCTGATAGATGCAGGGACCAAGTGCGGGACTTTTTAAATCTCCCACCTTCGGCAGCGAAGGTTATTAGATTTGTACCTCGATTTTGCTTTACTTTCGGTTTGCTATATATCTATCTCGGAAGCCGTTTTTTACCATGGATGTTCACTTTTTTAAATAAAACTGGATTACGCTATGGTGGCTCCTGTTCTTTTATCCTGAGGAACATCACCACACGTCGGAACAGCCAGCTCAGGGACATATAGGAATCCCAGGACCAGGAGAGACATACTGCACAATCCCAAGTCATCAAACCACTCACCTATATGCTGTGTACCCCTGCAGGGGTTTCATCTTCTGGTGAGTAGGGTATCTAAGGGGGGAGCACAAGTGTCACCTGGATTGAACTAAATGCAAGGACTCACACACAAGTCACCTGTTGAACTGTTCCTGATTGGACATTACTGTTGGAATATATTGTACACCGTATTAACGATTAGGATTTCATACACATTTATATGGTGGACTATTCTGTTTAACTGTTATAACTGTTTAACACTGGGTTTGATCATCTTTTTCACAACATTTTCCACAACTTTTTACACTTGGTTTTACTGATTTTTTGCACTGTTACAGTTTATTATATCCCACATCACAGATTGGTTTAACTAAACACGAGGGTTTTTTTACCCCCCTTTCTCTGCCACTTTCACAGTGGCCGGCAAATATACACATATGCACGTAGCACTCTAGAACTCACATATTAGCACTAACCTATTTTACAATATAAAATTACCTGCGGTCAGGGAGAGGTCACTGCAGACCCACCCACCGTCTTTATTGTGTGTTTTTTCATTCTGGTTTTTCAATCACTCTGGTAATACTATACAGGTTCATACGGATTCTCATTTATACAACACACACCCTCCATTGGGAGCGCCATTTACACCACACATATATTAATCACTTCCTTAGTCCTTGTGTACAGGGGCCATACGGGGGGGGGGGGGGCAGCAGCCCAATAGTTCCAGTCCTAAGCGCAGGTTTCTCCATACAACATATCCAATGAACTTCTAAAGTGTCACCAGCACCAGTAGATATGTATATAGTAAAGAGAAGCAGCGCTAAATACTGTAACCAATACTCAATTAATATAAAGTGCAAATATATATTGCAAATGCAGATAAATAAATCCTATCTCAATGTGCAAAAGGTGCAATCAAATGGCATCAAAAAATTGTCCAATAATACTAAACTGCATCAAAAGTCACAATGATTCTAAGTCCCTTCAAAATGTATAAAGTAAGTGCAAAGAATCATGTGCAAAAAAAAAATATTAAAAAGGGCAAAAAGGAAGGGAAAAAAGTTTCCAAGTGCAGATCAACAGGATGAAATATGATAATAGCCTGTAGATAGCTTTCCACAATCCACACCAGTGTGTTCTAGCCTCTCACCTCAAGGATAGACCCCAATGGGTCTAGTCATGCATCCAGTTGTTAGATCCCGGTAAGCTGTGCTGTCTTCCTCCCCAATGGAGATATCCTAGCAGGACAAGGAACCACTGCAGCCTCAAGGGATAGATGAATATTTTCCCATGTGATCAAAGCTTCACAACAGAGTCTTCCAATATTATTCCAATATTGTTTCCAGATCCAAGGTATTATATGCAGGAAAGACGAGCCTCCATAGTGTAGTAATTTGTTAAAAAATCGTAGGTTTATTGTTTAGAATAAACAAGATAACAGTTTAAAAATGGCAAGAGCCAGCAGCATTCAAAAAAAGTGTCAAACAAAAGGACTTCCGGTCACGGCCGTAACCGGAAGTGACGTCACCCGGCTCCTCCCGATGCATTACGTCACACCACACGTGACTTTTTCAAGGATTTCTATTTTCAACTGAATGGGTTGTTTTTCAAGGTGAGGGTTTACATACTGTAAACTTTAATAAGGTAAATGTGAAAATGATAAATTAGCATTTATCTTGAATACTTAGTCATGCACAAGAGAACACATTAAAAGGTTTTGCTCTCCCAATGATTGGATGGTTTTATTATCACTTTAAATATCAAGCTAAGGGAACAATCAGCTTTTTTTAGTAACTGAACCTGTAGTGTTCATATAGCATATAATGCTGATGAGAGCTTTGGATAAATGGCTAAATATTTAATTTTGTCTCTCTGTTTTGCTGTATTATCCAGAAGCTCTGTATGCACAGCTGGGTGATGCAGCATATTATTTATTTGGCCGTGCCCACTATTCTTCAATGGTAAATAAATCCATTGTTCTTAGCATTTATGATGGAAGTAATAATAAGAAAATGATTGGCCTTTTAATGGAAATATGTAATGACAAAATATGTGGCCTGCCATTGTCGTACCCTTGTATTACAAAATACTATTTGACCTGGAACAAGTATGTAGATCAGGAGTTCTGATTTAATATTAATAAAGTAATAATAATAATAATGCAGGAAGTCAGCAATGGCAGCCTACATATGTCAGTACAGGTTCCCATTTAAGCTATATTAAACCCAATAGCAAACATTTATTATATTGCAGCTTACCAATTCTTAGGTGTGATTGCTGCATTTGTTTTCTTTTTTAGGCTTTCTTTCTTCTATTTTCATCTGGTGATCCAGCCGGCAACTCTTTTATTTTTCAACATAAAATCTCTCTTGATATTACAGGGATGAGACAAACCATTTAACACTGTCAGGGGTGCTTAAAATGATCAGCTATTATTTATTTATATAAAACTTTTATCCCAAAAGGAAAAAAATTATTTGCTGTAACTGATTATTGTAATGACACCCCACGTATGAAAAGGGTTAAAGTCATTTAGGATATTCCATTCCCAAACACAAGGCAGCTACCAGACACTCCAACCAGCCGAATAAGACCCCATACAAATAATTCTCCCCCAAATACGAGACGACGCTCTGTATGAGGTTCAAGCAGGAATGACTTTATTGCAAGCACATGTTCACAGATATCTCTCTTCAAAACACTCCCCCCCACCCTTGGGAAACAGGGCGGGTTAAACTGTCCAATGACAATTGTTATAAAGGTCAGGTGTGTTCCAACTTCTCAGTCAACAGTCTTATCAGCAGGGGGGTTGGAGAAATTCCCCCTCCCTCTTTCCTCACAGCAAGACACTACACATCCCATAATAGTTGAGGCATCAGAAACAATAGACAATAGAATACAGTCCCACCCCAAACCATCACAGCAAATAGTCCAACAGCATGACACACAATATACACAATGTATACAGCATTGAATCTGACTAACACAGATCATAGTGGAGTTTTCATTCACCTGGTGCCCCTACAGTGACTCCCGTCACAATTAAAAAATATTAGCTGAAGTTTGACATCAATTTGTCACTGTATGCAAGTCTGTAAATTCATCCAACACTACCCCCCCTCCCCCCAATCTGCTGCTGTCCAAATCTGCCACCTATGCCCATTGATCCAGAGTGGTATCTGTAAAATACATGAGGTGTGTAACTGGCTAGATCACCAGGTGAAAACAGAGGGGAAAAAAATCCTAAAAAATAAAACAAATGCAGCCATTACATTACATTGGTAGGCTGCAATATATTGTATTGTTAGTTTTGGAGCTTTAAGAAGTCCGTACAGCATACTACATGAGGAACACAGAGCTGTTGATATTTTCCAAGCTGCTGAACATGCTCTTACCAGCAATCTGCTATGGTTTCGTTTTTATAGACTTGTTATGCTAAGTAAACACTTTGATAAATCTTCCTAATTTATGTCAAGAATAATAGCCTTTGATAGAGCTTAAAATCCTTTAAAGTAAACAGTCTTTCTTTTTTATGGTTTATTTGTTTCTAGTTCACCTCAGATAAGGAGAATAAGCCTTTTTCTACTTTCACTACTTATTACTCTGCATGGAATGTGATTGTGGCCTCCTGACCTTTACAAAGACAAAGCAGGAACTTCGGACAGATATTTACGAAAAATAAAGTTTACTGTGTACTTTAGGGGTGAGATTTGGGTTCATGGCCACCATGGGTTTGAAGCGATTCCTGCACAATCGAGGTTAGGGGTTCTGACGAACTAATGTGGGAATTTAGCAGATCAAATTATTTGTAACCATAATACCCTGCCTATCCTTTGAACTTAGGTCAGATGGCTTAGAAAAGCAAATAAGGGGGCTTTTGGATAAGCCAGACCCCTCACTATAAAAAATTGAGGTCACCCTTTTCCTTGATAGCGGAAGTGTAGGGAGTGCTACTGACAAGCTGCAAGGGGAGGGATTAGTGTAGAGCGTGTAGGCACTTACAGGTTTGTTAAAATAGATGTGAACCTGAGTTGTTGGAAGCAAATATTTCCTAACTGTTGCTGGCTGTAATTGTTTTTTTCCACTCCCCCTGATTGAATAGCACTGCCTCTTTCTGCTCTCTGATTTTGTCTATGGCCATGGCACCATCTTACTTATTCTCAATATCTGAACACAATAAGGCTTATGCATAACCAAGATAATTATGTTGCAGCAAATTATTGATCATTTGATCAAATAATTCCACCAACTCTTTACTGTCAGTTTGTGGGTCTCTGACAAGATTAGCAGAACAGGAGGAGGAGGAGAAGGAGAGAGAAGTGGGCACATTAGTAACAGTTGCAAACAACTGCCCCTTCTGCACCTGGGAGAAGTAAAAGTGGAAGGATTTGTCAGAAACTCAACTACCTCCTGTGAGCAGAACAAGGAGAGAAAAATCTCAGCCACCACACACCATACAAGCCCAGCATGTAATATGTAATAAAAGCCTCAGCCTAACTCCATCCAGGCCATGCTCCATGACATGTTTTGCCCCACCCCCAGGGCTTAGTCATGACCAAGCCTCATGGGTTTGGTGAAACATGTTGGGAGGCATGGCCTCGATGGATTTAGGCTGAGGCTGTTTTCACCTATTACATGATGGGCTTGTATGGTGTGGGGTGGCTGAGATTTTTCTCTCCCTGTCCTGAATAATCTCCTTGAGTCCGAATAATCGTGCAAGAAAAATGTGACAACCCACATAAATGACTCTTTCAACAAACAATATCTCCAAAGTGCTGTTCCTTCACCGACAGGTGCGCACTGACCAGACGATAATGCTGTCTAAATTATAGGACAGCAATACAAGCATAGATGTATAATCCTTGGGCCAGGAAATCACAGTTTTTCCATAAATTTTCCGTCAAATATAAGGGATAGCCACTTGTACAAGGTAAAAATAAACCATCCGTCTCATTGACAATCACATCCAACCCAAAACACAAAAAGGGATACTGACCATAGTGTAGTAATTAAATGATTTATTGTTGAAAACATCAATCCATCAGGCATTTACAATAAAAAGACACTAAGTGTTATAACATCTCTGGCCGTCACAGGAAAAATGGCGTCCGGACATCTATATATTTCTAAAGATTCTATTGACATGAAATTTTCACATGTCGGTAACAACCCATGCAATCCAGGCATACAAAGAAACCAAAACAAATACAGTATATACTCGATTACAAGCCGAGTTTTTCAGCACATTTTTTTGTGCTGAAAATGCCCCCCTCGGCTTATACTCGAGTCACCTTTTTGCGCCTGATCTTCTGGATTTTGGGGACCCGGTATCGGCCGGCCGTAGGTCCCCTGGACCCCAATCTTGGCACACATGTAGCCACACTCTTTCTCTACAAGTGTGCAAAGATTGTTGTTCGGAAGACCTACGGTCGGGGAGCAACAATTTTTCAAAGCCAGGCACCCCTTCCATAGACTCCCATGTTAAACGGTAATTTCTCCGGTGACTTTGGGGACCCGGGAAACCGGACGGTCGTAGGTCCCCTGGACCCGAAACTTGGCACACATGTAGCCCCATTTCTCCTCTATAAGTGTGCAAAGTTTTTTGATTTTTCAAAGCCGGGCACCCCTTCCATAGACTTCCATGTTAAATGTCAGTCTAGTCATGGACACAGTGAGGCACGGGCACAGTGAGGCATGGGCACAGTGAGGCATGGACACAGTGAGGCATGGACACAGTGAGGCATGGACACAGTGAGGCATGGACACAGTGAGGCATGCACCTGGACACAGTGAGGCAAAGTGAGGCACAGTGAGGCATGCAGATGGACACCCTAGGCTTATACTCAAGTCAATACGTTTTCCCATTTTTTTGTAGTAAAATTAGGTGCCTCGGCTTATATTAGGGTCGGCTTATACTCGAGTATATACAGTAAGTTCAGAAATATAGTTATGTGTAATAAAATGGAATGACACAGGGAAAAAGTATTTAACACGCTTACTGAGTTTCATTTAATACTTCGAACAAAATCCTTTGTTGGTGATGACAGCTTCAAGACACCTCCTTCACATCTTGAAGGTTCCGTGGGCCTCTTCTATGAACTCTGATCTTTAGTTCTTTCCATAGATTTTCTATAGAATTCAAGTCATT
Organism: Rana muscosa; assembly: GCA_029206835.1. Taxonomy (NCBI): domain Eukaryota; kingdom Metazoa; phylum Chordata; class Amphibia; order Anura; family Ranidae; genus Rana; species Rana muscosa. Next base: position 373,545,467 of record CM055116.1, read on the forward strand.
TAATTGGCTGGGCCATTCTAGCAGCTTTATTTTCTTTTTATTTGAAACCAATTGAGAGTTTCCTTGGCTTTGTGTTTGGGATCATTGCCTTGCTGAAATACCACCCTCGTTTCTTCTTCATCATCCTGGTAGATGGCAGCAGATTTTTATCAAGAATGTCTTGGTACATTTTTCCATTCATCCTTCCTTCAATGAAATAAGGTTTGCCAGTACGGTAAGCTGAAAAATAGCCCCACACCATGATGTTCCCACCTCCAAACTTCACTGTTGGTATGGTGTTTTTGGGGTGATGTGCAGTGCCATTGGACCTCCAAACATGGTGTGTATTATGGCATCCAAAGAGTTCAATTTTGGTCTCATCTGACCAGACTATATTCTCCCAGTATTTCACAGGCTTGTCTAAATGTTGTGCAGCAAACTTTAAAGAAGCTTCAACATGCCTTTTTGTTTTAGCAATGGAGTCTTGCGTGGTGAGCATGCATACAGGCCATGGCAGTTGAGTGCGTTACCTATTGTTTTCTGTAAAACAGTTGTACCTGCTAATTCCAGGTATTTCTGAAGCTCTCCACAAATGATCCTTGGCTCTTGGACAACACTGCTGATAATTCTTTTCACACCTCTGTCAGAAATCAGGAACACCTGGTCGTGGTGGGTTTATGGTGAAATTATGTTCTTTCTTCCCACTTCTGGATTATCGCCCCAACAGTGCTCACTGGAACATTTAGACCAGGGATATGCAATTAGCGAACCTCCAGCTGTTGCCAAACTACAAGTCCCATGAGGCATAGCGAGACTCTGACAGCAGCAAGCATGACACCCAGAGGCATAGGCATGATGGGACTTGTAGTTTTGCAACAGCTTGAGGTCCGCTAATTGCATATCCCTGATTTAGACTTTTAGAAGTCCTTCTGTAACCAAAAGCTATTAGTATGAGGTGTTTCTTGTGGGGCACCTAGTAATGAGACACATGTTATAGGCCATCAGTTGAGACAGAACCAGCTGATATGAATTTGAACTAAGAGAGAATGAAGCTGCGCCAAATAATATGTCCACAAAAGGTCCTCGGATGACAAGAGGATTAAAAATGTACTAGATGTCCTCCAGGCATATACCAATCAAGGTAAGTCTCCTCACAACAGTCTAGGTATAAAACATGGTTCCATATGCATTGGTTGAACAACACCGCAGTGAATCCACAGATAAGTGAGAAGCCCACCACCATATAAAAAAGACGCTTACCAGAGGGCAAGCACGAATGAGCATTCGGCTATAACCAAGCCGCGTCCTTTAACATCAGAGGGATGGTGACACTGAAGTGAACTCAACCAGGGTGGATGTTCCGGGTGCTAGGTGCCTTCCGCGTTCATGCGGTCCGTAGAATCAACAATATGCAAGAATTGCATTGAAATCACTGCTGCTGATCGTCCCCCTCTCGGCCCTCCGTATACAGCGAACACTGTGGTTCGCGGCAATACCTCACATGTGTGGTGCAAACACCTATTACTTATGTGTGCGTGACCTACGTATGCATTCACTTCTGCGTGTGACCACAGAGGGATGGGGATGCTTTAAATCTTTTTTTTTTCTTTTTTTCTTAATTATTTTTATTTATTTTTTACTTTTACACTGTCCCTTTAATTTTTTATATTACTTTTATTCCTATTAAAAGGAATGTAAATCTATTCTAATAGAATGAAGGGATGACAAGTCCTTTTTATGGAGAGATCTGGGATCAATAAGGCCCCAAATCTCTCCATTACCTTTAAAAGCAAAAGTTTTAAAAAAAAAAAGTTGTCTTTTGCTTTAGAACTCGAGGGCCTTTATGGCCAGCCGTATGAACTTTCAAATTGTTATCGTTAAAAATTATAAGCCCAAGAAACTCCGGGAAGTGGCGGGTGGGGGTGGGTTTACGGTCCCTCCCACTGGACCCCTCCTATTGCTTCTGAAAGTAATCCATCGGCTAATTAGTCGCTCTGCCCACTTTTGCAAGAAAGTCAATCGCTGGCTGAAAAAATAAATATACCAGGGTTTACGGCTGATAGCTTGAGCCATAACCCTGGTAAACCACTTGCAAGCCACATTGTATATTCACGTATTGCGGTCAGCAAGTGGTTATACAATCACATTAGTCCCTGCCTTAATGGGGCCTTACTAGGGCCAATTTAGGCAGGATCTAATTAACCTACCAGCATGTCTTTGGAGTGTGGGAGGAAACCCACGCAGGCAATGGGGGAACATGCAAACTCCATGCAGGCAGTGCCCTCCATGTCACATTAAAAGGACCCTCTCCTTGTTGTATGATATTTTTTGCTTTGGTAAATGTCCCCCATAGCAGTGCCAAGCTCCCCATGCTCATTGGCCTTAAAAATATGCAGAATTGTGTAAGAACATTCTGTGTTCTATTCACACTTGTATCATTTTCAAAGAGAAATCAAAAAAATGATGTACTATTGCATCGTTTTAAATATTGGGAGTAGTAATAATTTGGCTAAAAAGTAGTGCATGATGACCACACTATGGTTACAGTTAACCACTTCAATATCGGGCATTTTCACCCCCTTCCTGCCCAGGCCAATTTTCAGCTTTCAGCACTGTCACGCTTTGAATGACAATTGTGCAGTCGTGTGATGTGGCTCCCAAACAAAATTGACATCCTTTTTTTCCCCCACAAATAGAGCTTTCTTTTGGTGGTATTTGATTATCTCTGCGGTTTTTATTTTTGCGCTATAAACAAAAAAAGACTGACAATTTTGAAAAAAACACAATATTTTTTACTTTTTGCTATAATAAATATCCCAATAAAAAAAAAAAGAAAAAAAAAAATGTTTTCTCAGTTTAGGCCGATATGTATTCTTTTACATATTTTTGGTAAAAAAAAAATTGCAATAAGCGCATAGTGATTGGTTTGTGCAAAAGTTATAGCGCCTACAAAATAGAGGATAGATTTTTATTTTTTTTTACTAGTAATGGCAGTTATCTGCGATTTTTGTCAGGACTGCGATATTTCGGCGGACAGATCGGACACTTTTGACACAATTTTGAGACCATTTACAGCACATTAATACAGCGAACAGTGCTATAAATATGCACTGATTACTGTATAAATGTGACTGGCAGGGAAGGGGTTAACACTAGCGGGCGATCAAGGGGTTAAATGTGTTCCCTGGGAGTGATTCTTACTATGGGGGGAGGGGACTGACTGGGGGAGGGGACAGATTGGTGTCCCTATGTACAAGGGACACACCATCGGTCTCCTCTCCCTGACAGGACGTGGATCTCTGTGTTTACACACAGAGATCCACGTCCCTGGCTCTGTAAATGACAATCGCGGGAACCCGACGGACATCGCATCGGCAACCCGCGTGACATGGCGGGCACAGATTTTCCCTGATGCGCGCCTGTGGCGCACGCAGGCAACTAGTAAACAAGACGATGTCCAGGGACGTCCTCCCGGCAATTGAGCGCCGCGCTGTAGATGTCTTTTGTTGATAGTGTGGCCGCGAAGTGGTTAAATATTGTGTAAGTGATGTTAAGAAAGATAAGTGTAAGATTGGCAAAAGACAATGTTTTGTACCTGTATGATATGTACAGGCAGTCCCCGAGTTATGAATGGGCCAGGCACTGTAGGTTTGTTCTTAAGTCGAATTTGTTCGTAAGTCGGACCAGTACCTTATTGGATGGAAAAGTGCCTGCGCATGTGCAGAACGGAAGGGCACTTCAGCTATGTTGCCGATCACATATCGATAGAACACTGGGACCAGCGTAGAGCGCAATCTGCCGGCAGAGACGTCACGCCACCTCCGTTCGTAAGTAGGAGTCGTTCGCAAATCGGATGTTCGTAACTGCCTGTAAAGGGTGTTATTTTAAAGCGCAGCTGTTTTTAGTTTTAGAGAGAGTGGGTAGGGCATAAAAACTTAGTTGTGCTTTCATTGCGGTCCATGTCCTCAGTTGGGAGACTTCCGCTCACTTTCTGCTGCAACAGATACATTTCCCCAGCGGGAATACAGACAACAAAATATTAATACTATATTATATTATTAATGATGAATTAATAATATTATTACTCTATATTTTACAGTTGATTGCTCTTACTTTCAGAGTGAAAAATACATATAAATTTTTTTCACATCATTTGCTTTAAAAACATGCAAAAAGGGACAAAGAAAAAAGTAAATTGAATTATATTTTCAATAAATGATCAATAACTTTAAAAGGTATATATTTCTATTCTGTTTCTCCCTGTATGCAGTGCCTGCTGAATTTTTTCCCAGACGAGTCATTGAAATTCCTTGTTCACCTTTGAAGTTGACATGGGGTCCTTCTGGGTTATTTGCTTAGTGGGGAAGCACTTAAAGAGAAATTTAAAGCAATTTAAGTCAAATGCCCAGTAAATTACAAAATGTGTTTTATATATTTAGAGCAAGACAAGAGATATAAAATATAGTTCGTCCATGCTGTGATCACATAAATTCGTTGTTGAATTTTCTGAAATGTAGTCTGTACTGTTAAAATAATATTTGATGTGATCCTTGGGCCTTTTAATGTTGCGCAAAAAATCAATTAAAAGATCATGTTTTGTCACATATGGCCACACAGCATGCTCTCTCTCCATACCCTAAGAAGGAAGCTGTAACTTTTTATTTTTTGTTTTAGTTGTCTCCCTGTGTACTTCCTATGGTTTAATGACTTGTACGGGATGTTACCCATTCTAATGTAAAAATCTCGATAAATCTGCATACTGTATGCAAGGTTAAAGAAGAACATGGCTAAAATGGAGTGACAGCTTTGATGTTGGCTGTTAGAATTAAAGGAGACCTCCACCCTAACACTAAAATCTCTACATCTACTTGCATCCACAATCTAAGACTAACCTATCTAGCCCTGTAAAGAAGAAATCGCTATACATCCCTTTTCTGAAGCTGCTCTCCAGCGGCAGAAGCTCTGCAGAGGAGACGGCCGACAACAGCTGTGAAATTAATGGAAAGTGATTTCACCCATAGAGTTACTATGGGGCTTCCGTTGTCGGCTGCTTTCTCTGCACCCACCTACACAGCGAAGCCGCAGCTGACAGCTCAGCGTGGGACCGGACCAGAGCGGCTTCAGAAAAGGTATGTATAGCGATTTCTTCTTTACAGGGTTAGATAGGTTAGTCTTAGATCATGGATGCCTGTAGATGTAGAGATTTTAGTGTAAGGGTGAACTTCCCCTTTAAGAGTACCAGATTGCGCAAACTTTCAACCCATGTGGACTAAAGCAAGTCGAACACATAGATCTCTACAAATCCATCCAGTTGATCAATGTGCCAAATATAGACATTTGTATCAAGCATTAACAGAACTGTAGTCCATAGAAGTTGTGCTTGTTTATTCTGATGAAGAAAAATAATTTAAATCCAACAATGAAAGAAATCAAGATTCTGTTGTTTAATCACAGCCAGCCCACTCAAGGCTCAACACTCCATATTTTAATGCACTGACCAAGATGACAGCCAACATAAAGATGGTGCCCAATCTGTAGAGATATCTGCTCTTTTCTTCTTATTTATTTATTTATTATACCTGTGGATCTGCTGTTGTACTTACATGCCCCAGTTTGGTTTAATGTGTCTATAAATGATTATGTCTATCACAATCTATAATAGTTTCAGGTCTGCAGGAATTTTAGTATGGACCAGAGTTGATAGACGTTTGTTCACATCGTTTTCTCCCAATGCAAGTCTGTAGGTATGCAAAAGCAGCTTGAAGCAGGTCAAACAAAAGTCATAAAGAGGTCAGCTTATCAAGGATAAGAGTCACGCATTAAAATATGGAATGTTGAGCTTTGCTTTGGTTGTGATTAAACAACCAGAATCAAGCCGTGTACACACGATTGGTTTTACTGATGAAAACAGTCCGATGGACTGTTTTCATCGGAAGAACCGATTGTGTATGGGCCCCATCGGTCTTTTTTCCATCGGTGTAAAAAAAATAGAACATGTTTTAAATTTATTCGATGGGGAAAAAAAACGATAGCAAAATCCGATCATCTGTGTGGAAATCCATCAGATAAAAAACCCACGCATGCTCAGAATCAAGTCGACGCATGCTCAGAAGCATTGAACTTAATTTTTCTCGGCTCATCGGAGTGTTTTACGTCACCGCGTTTGAAATGGTCCGTTTTTTGACTGATGGTGTGTGGGCAAGACTGGAAAAAAACATCGGATTAGAATCCATAGGATATCCGATCGTGTGTACAGGGCTTTAGAATCAGAATACTTTATTAATTCCAAATGGGAAATTATTGCGACACAGCCACACTCAAGATCACAACAATGAACAGAACAAGACACAATGACACAACAAAATTACCAATAACAGCAAATAGCACCAAATAAACAAATTAAAACTATACTCTAATAAACCATCTATACAATTAAAATACAACATAGAATAAATAACAAGGATTAAAAAATAACAGAAAATCATACCAAAATGCAAATAATACATCACTTTCAAACAACAGTACATGTCTGTATTTCTCTTATTGCTGGATTGGGGGGCAGGGGGCAATTGCTGAACCATACACGTCCTGAAGAAAAAAAATAACATGTAGGTGCTTCTAAAATCAAATGCCCCCTCCCCCCGAGGATCCATACCAGACCCTTGTCAAGGCATTCAGCCCCTCCTGAAGCATTCCTGGCTACATGCCTTGAACACTCCTTTAAAGCGGAGTTCCAGGCAAAAAGGGAACTCTGTCTAAAACAATTAACCACCCTATCCCCCCCCCCCTCATTTTTGGATTGTTTTTGGTACCTTTTTTGGATTTTTTCTTTAGGACTTTCGTCCTATGTTGCCACGGAAAGGTACGTCCACTGATGGCTTCACTGCAATGCTGGCACCTGCAACCAAAGCCGATGGACGGATCGGCTTGGGGTGCCGACATCGCGGGCTCCCTGGACAGGTAAGTGTCCTTATATTAAAAGTTAGCAGCTACAGTATTTATAGCTGCCGACTTTAAAAGAAAAATTTCCCCAGGCTGGAACTCCGCTTTAAGATAAGGAGGATAATGTGCAGGAAAGGTACAGAGATTCTACCCTCTGCAAAGCACCTTGTTCCCATGTTGATGTAGAACCAGCATCAATCACAATCAGCCAGGTTCTGTTGACATCCCCGACAGCTGGAATGTCAATACAGCACTGGGAAATCTAGGCAATGTCGATGAGCAAATATGCCCACCTGCCAGCTTTTTATACAGTGTGAAACAAGTCACCAGGAGACTGCAGTGATACCTCCACTAAATGAATGTTATCCGGCTGCAGCATCTGCAGTCTCAGGCAGGCAGGTGAACTGAGAAAATTTGCCCATTTGACAAAATGAAAACAAGCTGAGTTCGGTTGAAATCATGCTTAAAGCGGAGTTCCACCCATTTTTTTATCTCTGTCTGTGCTGCATGCCCTAAGCTCATAGTTTTCACAATGGACATTTTTATTTATTTTTTTTGCTCGTAAATACCTTTTTATTGTACTCCTTCATTACTTCCTCCTCCTTATTCACCTAGGCGATTACGTCACTAGGCGATTCGCAAGGGTTCCTGGGATGGGCATCATGTATCCCAGTAGTCCTTGCGAATCGCCTATTGCCGAAATCTCGCGTTTTTTTGCAGATAAGGAGAGATGACACGAATGGGAGGCAGGGCCGATCCGAGGCGGGTGCAGTGCACCCTAGTGCCTGCGGAGGTGGGGGCGCCAAAGTGCCATAATGCTCCCTTCCATCCTCCCTCTCCTTGTTTGTTTCACATACAAACACACGAGTCAGTCTCTGTATCTGCTTGTCGCCCGTCGCCACTGTCCGATCCAACATTCCTCCTCCCCTTTGTTTCTGCCCAAACCCCGCCCACACTCCAGCCTTTTGCATGGACTCCTGTAGAGACTAACCTGAGTGGGAAGATACGTGAGCTATCTGCACAACCCCCTCTCCCTCCTGAATTCTTTTTTCTTTGCCTCTACTTCTCTCTCATATCTTACTCCCCCCTGCAAACTGGGGGAAGGGGGGGGTGATTGTGCAGACTGTGGGAAGGGGGGTGATTGTGCAGACTGGGGGGTGGTATTGTGCAGACTGGGGGAAGGGGGTTGATTGTGCAGACTGGGGGGTAATTGTGGGGGAAGGGGGGGTAATTGTGCAGACTGGGGGAAGGGGGGTAATTGTGTAGACTGGGGGAAGGGTGATTGTGCAGACTGGGGGGTAATTGTGGGGGAAGGGGGGCGATTGTGCAGACTGGGGGGTAATTGTGGGGGAAGGGGGTGATTGTGCAGACTGTGGGGGGGTGATTGTGCAGACTGTGGGGGGGGGTGATTGTGCAGACTGTGGGGGGGGGGTGATTGTGCAGACTGTGGGGGGGGGTGATTGTGCAGACTATGGGGGGGGTAATTGTGGAGACTGTGGGGGGGTGATTGTGCAGACTGTGGGGGGGGTGATTGTGCAGACTGTGGGGGGGTGATTGTGCAGACTGTGGGGGGGGGGGTGATTGTGCAGACTGTGGGGGGGTGATTGTGCAGACTGTGGGGGGGGGTGATTGTGCAGACTGTGGGGGGGGGGGTGATTGTGCAGACTGTGGGGGGGGGGTGATTGTGCAGACTGTGGGGGGGTGATTGTGCAGACTGTGGGGGGGGTGATTGTGCAGACTGTGGGGGGGGGGGGTGATTGTGCAGACTGGGGGGGGGGGTGATTGTGCAGACTGTGGGGGGGTGATTGTGCAGACTGTGGGGGGGTGATTGTGCAGACTGTGGGGGGGTGATTGTGCAGACTGTGGGGGGGGGGTGATTGTGCAGACTGTGGGGGGGGGGGTGATTGTGCAGACTGTGGGGGGGGGGTGATTGTGCAGACTGTGGGGGGTGATTGTGCAGACTGTGGGGGGGCTGTGATTGTGCAGACTGGGGGGTAATTGTGGGGGAAGGGGGGGTAATTAGACTGGGGGAAGGGGGGTAATTGTGTAGACTGGGGGAAGGGTGATTGTGCAGACTGGGGGATAATTGTGCAGACTGGGGGGTAATTGTGGGGAAAGGGGGGTGATTTGCAGGCTGGGGGTGACTCTCTATTTCGTATCTATTGCTGTGTTCTTCCTTTTTGTCTTTCTTGTTTTTCTTCCTTTTTTTTTTTTTTCTTTTTTTTTTACTTTCTACTTAATCTCTGTACTGCGTTAGATTTTTCTATGTACACCCTGTTCATTTTTTTGTTTGTTTGTTTTCTTTTAGGTATAATTGGACAACTAGGATTTAACCTAAGAAATGTTTTATTATAACAATAATGTATATTTGCCAATAATAGCATTTGCTTTTTTTAATAAATCATATTTAAATATTTATTTTAAATGCAGGTGAATTTTTTTCTGATACCCACTGTATATATGCTTTGGCATTTCAGCCTTGGGTGAGCACCATTGCATCTGCGATTAGTAAAAGACAATGGGAGAATCCAATATGCAGATGTCGAGCACTGAACGTGCTACGGTGACCGCCTATTCTCTGTAAACCACACCAAACAGGGATCTGCCTATGTAAACTAGGCAGATCACCATTCAGACAGGGGGAAGCAAAGAAGGGACTACAATCCACCTATTTGGGCTTGGTTCACATTGGTGCGCTGTTCGTCACTTGTGCTTTGATCAGACATCGCATGTGATTGGCACTGCGGTGCCAATCACATGCGATGTCTGAGCAATGCGAGTTCAGCCACACAGTTGTATGGCTGAATCCACATTGAATTTGCATAAAAAAGGTGCAGGGAATTGTTTTTCCCCACACTGGAATTGGATTGCATGGGTGTTCTAGCCTATGCGATCCGATTTTCAGTCCAAATCCAAAGTTCGCACTGCAATCTGTTAATCGATCCAGGGGTGTCATTAACATTGGTTTTGTCACCCACAGTGGTTCACAGAGGGCAATTTGAACTGTCTGTAGGAGAGATGCAATGCGGGAACCAGCACTGGAATTGCGCTGGTTCTCGCATTGCACCAATGTGAACCTGGCTTCAGCCATACAGATTGCATGGCTGAAATCACATCACATTTGGACCAAAGGCGTGCAGAACCCCCTTTTTTTTTGATCTGCACCAGAATCATTTACACCCATGCCATCCGATTGCTGTCTAAATTGACAGTTGGCACTGCGATATGTGAACCGATCTGGGGGTGTGATAAAATTTGTATTGACACTCCCAGTGTTTCGCATAGGGCAGTGTGAGGTGAATTGCCTGCAAGTCAGTTGCGATGAGGGAAATCTGCAGTGGAGTCGCAAGGTTCTCGCATTGCACCAATGTGAACAGAGTTTCAACAACTAAAAGCAGAACAATCTGTACACAAAACACTGGCAACCCTTAAATCATTCTAAGGGCTGGTTTACACTGCAGCGATGTGGGAACCCTGAGAATCCAATGTGGGTTCCCGCATCGCATACAACTCGTAGGCAGTTCACATTGCCATATGCGAACTGCTGGGAGTGTCAATAGAAAGCTAATGACACCCCCAAATCAGTTCACATATTGCAGTGCGAACTGTCAATTCGGACAGGAATTGGATTGCATGGGTGAACACCCATGCGATTTGATTCTGGTGCGGACCAAAAAAATGGGTCCTGTGTGAGTTTGGTCGGTCCAAATGCAAATTCAGCCATACAATCTGTATGGCTGAGTTTGCATTGCCCAGACATCACATTTGATTTGCACTGCAGTGTGGTGCTAATCGCATCCAATGTCGGCCAGCACAGCATTGTAAATCGTCCTGTCAAATGATGCCTCCCGTCGAAAAGAGCATCCGACGCACTGCGCATGCGCAGTTATGACGTAGCTACAGCTGATCGGGAGACCAGCTAGAGTGACATTACGTACTGCGCACGCGTGGATCATCGGACGCATTATCCGATGGAAGGCATTATTTGCCTATCTACACAGCGCTGAGGCAAAATCCAACAGTCTTATTGTGCCTTGCTCTGTCCACGCCTGTGTAAGGAAGCTCTAGAGGGGAGGGGGAAGTCTTGGGGGTCACATTATAGCCTAATATTCCACTTTGATCAGAAGTTAAATCTGCAATAAACTGCAGCAACATTTCACCTCACACACATCAAGGAGTTTTGCAGGGAGAGGGCAGAATATACAATATGCACACTGTGAGCGGACATACTCCTCGCCAGTGCCATGACATGCCGTACAGTGCCATCACATGTTGTACCATGGCATTCATGCCGTACAGAGCCATGGCATGCCGTACAATGCCAGCGCATGCCGTACAGAGCCATCGCTGTGCATGCGTGGTTCATCGGATGCATTATCCAATGGGAGGCATTATTGGACAAGCCACCTACAGTTGGCTACCAATGAGTTGATGGAGGTGGAGTGAGAGCCACTTGTCAGAGGGAAATGGGGCGACAGAGGGAGTACACGGAACTGCTGATCATCTGTTACCATATTGGCCCTGCTACTGAGAGGAGGCCTGAGCCGAAGGCATGCACTGCATGGAGATGGTGTGAGGGGTAAGTCACCTTCTGTGTGTGTCTACAGGCCCTCCATCAACTCATTGGTAGCCAACTGTAGGTGTCTTGTCCAATAATGCCTCCCATCGAATAATGCATCTGACGAACCACGCATGCACAGTCATGGCATTGTACAACATGAGATGGCATTGTACAACATGTGATGGCACTGGCGAGGAGTATGTGCGCTCAGTGTGCATATTGTATATTCTGCCCTCTCCCTGCAAAACTCCTTAACGTGTGTGAGGTGAAATGTTGCTGCAGTTTATTGCAGATTTAACTTCTGATCAAAGTGGAATATATTTTATTACACACACACCCCTTTATTATAAAATATTATTATGTGTGTGTATATATATATATATATATATATATTAATATTCTCTATATAAAGTACACACACACAATATTTATTATAATAAAGGTGTGTGTGTGTGTGTGTATATATATATATATGATATATTACACACATATACATACACACACACACATTTAATATATATATTGTGTGTGTAATATTATATATAATAAATATATAAGTGTGTGTATATATATATATATATATATATATATATATATATATATATACACACACCGTATATACACGAAAATAAGCAGAGAAACCTAATTTTACCACAAAAAAAATGGGAAAACGTATTGACTCGAGTATAAGCCTAGGGTGTCCATCTGCATACCTCACTGTGCCCATGCCTCACTGTGCCCACGACTAGACTGACATTTAACATGGGAGTCTATGGAAGGGGTGCCCAGCTTTGAAGAATCGGTGCTCCCCGGCCGTAAATCACACAGACAACAAACTTTGTACATTTGTAGAGGAGAAATGGGGCTACATGTGTGCCAAGTTCTGGGTCCAGGGGACGTACAACCGGCCGATATCAGGTCCCCAAATTCACTAGAGAAATGACCGTTTAACATTGGAGTCTATGGAAGGGGTGCCCAGATTTGAAAAATGGGTGCTTCCCGGCCGTAGGTCCCCCGGACAACAAACTTTGCACACTTGTAGAAAAAGAGTGGGGCTACATGTGTGCCAAGTTGGGGTCCAGGGGACCTACGGCCGTCCGGTACCGGGTCCCCAAAATCTGGAAGATCAGGTGCAAAAAGGTGACTCGAGAATAAGCCGAGGGGGGCATTTTCAGCACAAAAAATGTGCTGAAAAACTCGGCTTATACTCGAGTATATACGGTACATATACATACCTTTATTATAATAAATATTGTGTGTACATATCTGTGTGTGTGTGTGTGTGTATATATATATATATATATATATAACACATACACACTCACTTATTATATACATACACACACATAATAATGTTATAATAAAGGTTTGTATATATATATATATATATATATATATATATATATATATATATACACACACACACTAACATTATTATGTGTGTGTATGTATATAATAAATGTATGTGTGTGTGTATATATATATATATATATATATATATATATATATATATATATATATATATATATTTACAGATGTGTACACACACACAAGCAATATTTATTATAATAAAGGTGTGTATGTATATATATATATATATATATATATATATACACACACACACACACACACACAACAAGATAAATATATATAGATATAAATACACACACGCGATACATACAAGATACATAGAAAACAAGATAAATATATATATATATATATATATATATTATATGCACACATTCTAACAATAAAATTTATATATAACAGTGTGTATGTATATATATATATATATATATATATATATATATATATATATATATATATATATATATATAATCTTATTATGTAGATATATCTGCACAGAAAAAAATGATTTAGTTTACAATTAGGATATTTTTAAAGCTATTACCTTTATTGATTTCTGTATGTCTAGAATAATATTGCTTGTACATACTGGGGGGAGGAGATGTTTACATAAATAGGGGGTGGCAACTTGCTCTGACACTGGAGAAAAAAGTAAACATGAAACTGAAACATTTTATACTGCTTGTGCAGCACTGAGCATGTGCGAGATTTGCAAGCCTGAAATCCAGGAAGAAATACGGTCTGTTTTCAGATGCCCACACTTAAAATGGCCACAGCCTATTTCTAGTTTATACATTTTCTAAATGCTGTAATAACCGAACGAAACGGACCTTAGTTTACAGACTAACTTTACTAGAATACATTAAGCTTGTGTATTATAGGGGTATTTTTTTTAAAAAAGTGTAATTTCGGCTGGAACACCCCTTTAACCCATACCCAAAGCTTATCCTTCATCAACTGCAAGTGAAATGTAACTGTTCATGAATTCTAAATGTTCTAAGAAGCATCTTGAATTAATGCCAAAAACATGCAGCCTAAATAAAGTAAATCTGTGCTTGCTTTCAACACTAATGTGCCAGAGATTAAGGCACAGCAACTTTGCAACTGAAAGAGAATCAAATTGTCTGCTTGGATTAAACATGGCACCGATCATTCATGAGTGCATTTCATTCTGCTACTCAGTCTAAAAGGTGATGATCAGATGTTTGTGAGTGTACTATCTCTCTCTGATGCCGCGTACACACAATCATTTTTCACGTCGGGAAAAATGTCATTTTTTCCTTTGGACGAGAAAAACGATCGTCTGTGCACTTTTTGACATTTTTCCAGACGGGAAAAACGGCATTAATCACAACGAGAAAAATTAGAACATGCTCTAATTTTTCTCGTCGCGATTCCTGTCATTTTTTTCCGTGCCAGCTTTCCCATAGGGAAACACTGCCGCGGAGCCTACACACGGTCGTTTTTCTCGCCAAGAGAAAAAAATGACGGGAAAAATGGCCGTGTGTGGGGGAACAAGCCGTTCCCTCATTTTTCCTGTCGTGATTCACGGCGGTGTTTTCACCGCCGTGAATCTTAATCGTGTGTACGCGGCATGAGTCTGAATCAGTGGCAAAGATATTTTTTGTTGAGGAGTTAAGCCACTTGCCTGTGGTGGGCTTGTGGGATCACTGGCAACTGTACTGCCTGTGCTGGCTGTTGTGGTGCTCAGGAGCAAGGGAAGTGACTTTGAGGCTGAAAAGGACAGGTGATGGTAGTGATTGGCAGTGGGCCTAGTGGGCACAGTGGCTGGGGGAGCAAAGCATAATTTTAGTCAGCACAGTACAGGAGGAGTAGGCCACCAGCACAATTTGGACAATGGGCGGCACCTTTTATACAGGACCAAATTAATGGAGGGGAAAATTGTTGAAGTGGCAAACCTTTTTATGTGAACTGCATGTGACTTTTCTGCTGTGATGTAATAGGGAGAGAGTGCCTGGAAGGGAAGAAGAGAATAAAACCTGCTGCTCTACTGACTGATATTACAATGCTCACATCTCCATTGTCATCCATCTCTCTGCTTTTGAGGCCATACATTTCCTACAGTCATCCAATTGGGGTACACATGATTCTTGTGGGAGGTTTTGACTGTAAACTGTTGAAATTATTTTTAGAAGGTCAAGGTTCTACTTTTTAATGTATATTTTCCCCTTAGTAGGGGAGGTTGGCTGTTGCCAATGTAACGCCTATGTAACGCACCCCCTATGGAGCTGCAAGTAAAGTGGGATCCCCCACCCTGCACAGCCAGGCACACCAAATTTTCACAGGCATTCCACAGACAGAGAACAGCCTCCAGCTTTGTTTTTGTCATTTTTTGAGGGTTAATAACTTGGATGGGGATGCCCACTTGACTTCCGCAACAAACTTGGCAACAACTTCAGGGACATCTTTCCTATACCCAGTCTATATATAGTCTATATACAGCACCTCCACACTCCTCCAGCACTTCACCTGCTTGCAGTTCCTTGCAGGAATGACCCTTGTGCTTTCAGCCAGAAGTGCTAACCACTTAGCCACTGTGCTACCATAGAAGGTTAAATCACTCTGCCTATTGCCTAATGTTTCTTGAAAATAAAGTAAGGGTAGAGCATGCTCATCAGCACTTTTCACTTTCCTGGCACTTACCCAGCACTTTTCTCCATTGTAAAGTGTTTTCTTTATTTTCTGCAGGCGTCCCTTTTATATTTTACATCTTGTTACCTTAAACACATTTACGCATGCATATATGTGCATTGAATAGTTGCTGTAATGTTTATAAAAGTTTAATAAACTTATCCCTTAAAAAAAAGATGTGCATTGCATTGCCCCTTTAAAGAGGAAGTAAACTTCCCTCTAATGTTTGTACCTATAGATAAGCCTATAATAAGGCTTACCTATAGGTACTGTAAATATCTACTAAACTTGCACCGTTTAGGAGATATTTGCTTTATACTGCATTACATAATCGGCGCATGCGCTCTGAAGGAACGGACGCTTGTGACGTTTCTTCAGAGCCCTGTGCCGCGATGGCGGCTCCCACACGAATGCGTGGGAGTGATGTCACGCGGCTCTGGGCAGTCACAGAGCCAGAATCCGCAGACCCAGAAGGAAGACAGGCGAAGATATATGCGGCCTCCAGTGGGGATGACGCGTGCTTTGTTTGCTTTGTTTGCAGGTGAGTGTCACATAATGTGTGAGTATGTGATGCACATTATGCCTCTACTTTGCAAAAAAAAACAGAGTTTACTTCCTCTTTAAACCATACACAATATTTTGTGTTAAGAAGCCACGTAAGTTTTCACCATGTATTCCTGTTTACACTGCCTATTCCTGCACTGGGCTGCCCCTATGTGAACATTCTCAACCTCTATATTAAAACAAAAGTTAGCCAACCCATTGAAAACAATGCACTTGCCCTTTGGATGGTATGTTATCTCAAAAGCTGTTAAGCTGACCTTGCATGAAAATGCAAGGTCCCACAATGCGTAAGTGCTCATTCTCACAATATCTGGAGGTCCTCAATTTTACGAGGATCTCCCAATGTTGCTGAATGATTTCTCCATTGCCTAAGCAAGCAGATCAGAAGTTGTGGTATAAGGTGAGTATCTTAATTGTTATCCTGTTTTTAAAATTTAACTTAGCATTTTAACAGGCTCTGCATCAAGAGAAAGAAGAGAGAAAAGGAATAATTGAAATGAGCCACTTAGAAGTCCCAAAGATATGCACTCATTAAAAATAGACCATATAGCTGCACATGCTTCATGTGGGTTGTGGAACAAGTCATATCACACTTGCTTCCTACTCTGTGCAATGCAAACAATACTTTGGGGGTTATTTACTAAAGGCAAATCCATTTTGCACTACAAGTGCAAACTTCAAGTGCAAAGTGCACTGAAAGTGCACTTGGAAGTGCAGTCTCTGTAGATCTGAGGGGGACATGCAAGGAAAATAAAAAACAGCATTTGAGCTTGCACATGATTGGATGATAAAATCAGCAGAGCTTCCCCTCATTTCAGATCTACCCCTCAGGTTTACAGCGACTGCACTTCCAAGTCACTGTAGTGCAAAGTGGGTTTGCCTTTCATAAATAACCCCCTTTGTGTTAAATCCCACAAGCCATGTGAAATGCAAGACATCACAAAATATAAAATATGAAATATTAATACGTGTTTAATCATACTGACCAGTAAGTGAGTTGTGCTCCATAAATACCAGTAAAACCTTTTCTTTATTTTTTATTGCTGCTTTGGAGAAACGTGAGCTAAAATGTTATTTGTACGTTCAAGACATCTACAATTTATTTCTAGGTTTACAGAACGTGTTGGTGCAAAGGTGATTATGTGCTTTTTATAGGATTATATTACTATACGTTGTTTTTATTGGGCATATAATGTTATTATTACTAGTAGGTAGCCCATTCATGCTATAGCATGCATTGATTGCACTGATTACTTTATTATTCCCAGAGAATCTGAACTTTCTCAGGATTATAACTGAATTTATTACGCTGCACCTTGGCAGCCGCCCACTTGATTGCCCCTTTTTTGCAGAATGACTAAATGTGGTCATTACCTTGTTAATCCTGATTACAGTGAATTACTGTTGCTATTATTTAATCAAACATCAGCAGACAACATACAGATGTAATGTAGGTATCATTATCTTACAAAACTTTGAAATACTGAAGATTTTCCTAAGAAAATAAACTCACAACTAATAGTTTTAACAAAATCCATGGAGAGTGATTATTATATAATAATAACTTTCAATACGAGCTGTGATAGAGATGTGGAAAAGAAAATACTCATCGTTTATTTAATTGCTGTTAAATGTACAATCCAGCCAAACCAAAATGTGCCATGAAAGCTTAAAAAGTTTTTATTTTATTTTATTTTTCTATTTGGCATTTCAAGTATACCAGGTTATCTGTGTGAAATCCATTGATTGTTTCTAACTTTTCGGAACACCTAATCCTGGACCTTAAGTCTTTCAGAAATTATTCACACCCCAGATCTACCCTTACTGCAATCTAGTAGAAACAGTGGTTAAGAGAAGTTGCAGGGCGGAGTAAGGAGTCTTTCCCATAGGTATAGCAAATGCCTTAGTTAATCTGGTGCAGATATCTACATGAAACTTAAAGTGAACCTGTGGATATCCAGGTAGGGCAAAACAACCAGCTACTTTAAAACCCATTTATGGGCAGTTACATAGACTCCTGAAGACGACCCTTCCCTCTGTAAACAGGAGAAGAGAGAAGACCCAGAACTGGAGCATCATGTGACCACAGATTTAGGTGAGCAAAATGTAAATGTAATTTTTTTGTAATGCCAGTGATTAGAAGGGGAGGTAGGAGAACCCATAGATCAGCTTTAAAGCCCAATTCCAATTTTTTAAATAAAAAAAATGTGATAGCTGTACTTTTCACACCCTAGCAAAGCACTCCTCACTCTACTCTTATGCCAGTTGCCGGTCCTCTTACAGAATGAATGGTACCCAGTGTCATTTTACTCACCTCCTTTAAGCTCAGAGTATCAAAGACATGACTCCTCTGGGAGCATGATCAAGATTCCCTGGACTCACAGGAGACTAATGTCAAGAATGAAAAGATGCAGACAGAGTTTTCCACCGCCACTTCAGGAAGAAGTGGAAGTCATAAGTGCTGTAGGGAGGGGCATTGGACCTTTCCAGCAACATATAATTACCTTCACTCACCTGATGGGAGAAAAGGAATGTCCTTAGCTTACACAGAGCTAGGAACTCCTCATGCTACAGTGCTGATTGGTCAAAATATAAACTTTTTACTTCCACTCCTGGCCCTGTTTGACACAAAGGCAAGGTAAGTATATGCTGGGTAGAGGTGGATGTCATCCCTGCACAGATCTATTGCTTTGTCCAAAATGGGTAAAGCATGTGCTTAATGTAAAATGTATTGAGTGTTCCACACAAGGATTGCAAACCCACTGATATCTGAAAGTTCTGGTTTTAAAGTGATTGTAAAGGCAGAAGTTTTTTTTATCTTAATGCACTCTATGCATTAAGATAAAAAGCCTTCAGTGTACAGCAGCCCCCCTAAAACTTACCTAATCCCCATCTAGATCCAACGATGTTGTAGGATTGTGTTGGATGCCCGGGACTTCCCTCCTCATTGGATGAGACAGCAGCGTAGCGCCATTGGATCCCTCTGCTGTCAATCAAAGTCTGTCAGCCAATTAGGATAGAAAGGGGGCAGGCCAGGCCACAGCTCCATGTCTGAATGGACACACAGAGCTGTGACTCGGTTCGGGTGCCCCCATAGTAAGCCGCTTGCTGTGGGGGCACTCAACAGGAGGGAGGGGCCAGGAGAGCCAGTGAGGGACCCAAGAAGAGGAGGATCCAAGCTGCTCTGGACATATCCACTGCACAAAGCAGATAAGTATAAAATGTTTGTTATTTTTAATAAAATAAAAAAACAAGACTTTACAATCACTTTAGAGTGACCTAAACCCAAGTTACAAAAATAAAATCAAGTTCAAGACCTGTAGCTCTAACTACCTGTGCCCCTTCTAACTGCAGCATTGCAAAGCACATCCATAAAACAAAAAGGCCAAAACTGCACAGTACAACTTCCTTTAAGAAGGTGGCTGATTTAAATCTATGGTACCACAGCACATTCCTGATAAGGACAGCAGCCAGCCAGCGCTGACATGTAAGAGAACACACATGGCCTACACAGCACCGCTCACAGTACCAAGAAAACCAGCCTGATTGAATGAATGGAAATAACACATGTGCAGTAGTATTAGTGGTCGCATTGATTTATGGGATTTGTAGTTTGCACAGACAGGTGCACATGACTGCTGCAAATGCTCACTTCTCTGAACCTTGTAATGAAATTTGAAGGAAAAAAAGAGACCGTAGGGGGCATGCAGAGAGATCAGTTAACCTGAAAAAAAAAATGGTATATGGGAGAAAAGTTGGCATTTAAAAAAGAGCAGTGGTACTGTAGTCTATGCTGTGTAGTATGTGTAGTATTTGGTTAAACATGGAGCATTTAGTGACACTTTAACACCTGCCAGAAACTGCTGCAAGCGCTGAGACAAACCACCAGGGCAAACAAATATATTTACAACACTGTTTCAAAAAGCCACCTGGAACATAAAGTGTTACTAATTCCACAACAGTAAAATCAGTCTGTATATGCAGTAAAGCATGTTTGTTATACTTACTGTGAAACCTAAGGGGTTAATCCTCTGCATGGTGTAAAAAGGCTGTTTGATCCTGTCTTCTCTGGTCCCCCCTTCTTCCACTGTCCCCAATCCATCTCCTGATAGAACAGAGGCTGACAAGCTGCACATGCTCAGTTTGGTGGTGTGTTTTGCTAGAGAGTTTTCTTTTTTCTTGGGAGAGTGCATGTGATCAGCACAGGGCCAATCAGCACTGTGTTCAGACAGAGGGTCAGGGGTCCTGCAGCCTTATAGAACAGCCATCGCAGAATGGCTAGTATTTACCCATAACAAAAAGGAGGCACAAATACATAACTGTTTACTTTACATTGCATACTTATTATTAAGTCCCTAGTTTCTTAAACAGAGGATAACTGCATTATTTACCTGAAAATAGGGCCCAAGCAATATACAAAGAGTTAATTCCATCTCTATTATGGTATAATGAAATGCCATCAACTATGAGGTTCACAGATCCAATGTGCTATTTAGGTATCAGATTAGTGAGCACTATTACATAATTAATTGCTTGACTAGCTGATGATAGACATGTTCCATTAGGATTTACTGCTCCATGTTTTTCTTTTTTCATCGTCCCTGCAGAGATTATGTTTACTGATTTGTAATAACTGGTGAAAGGTAGCTTGTCCAACATGGCAAAAAGCTATTTGTGACCTAATGATGGGTGCTCAAAGCCTGCATTCATTATTTGCGTCTGACTGTAAAATTACTTGGCAATTGCCAGGAAGTATATGAATTATAAATCATGGAATGTATTTCTGTTTCCTTAAGATATTAATGCATTGTAAATGTAAATTCCACTAATGTATTTGAATGACCTTAGACCAGTCTTGGAAAAAGTTAGTTTGTTGAACATTAAAGGGATAATGCACATTCAAAGAAAGTAGGAAATCCGCGGGCTTGTGTCCCAGTGTACCCTGGCAGGGTCCCTGTTCTTTGAAGCCCTGCTGTTCAAGGGTATACAAAAATTACCAGGTCTCTGCAACGCTTGAAGATGCTTATCCTTTTTTAGCTTTGCACAACTCTGACTTGGGAACATCCTGAGGGAGATTTATCAGTCTTGCTGCAAGGCAAAGCAGGGCAAAGCAGGTAAAGACAGATTACCAATTTTCTATGAAACCACAGCTTGATTTATAAATTCCTCTCTGAGTGTGTTCTGAGTGAAAATGTCTCTTAGAACTTTGCAGAACTGTCTTTGATATGTACATAACTTTCCCAGTTGGCTGCTGGAGGCACAGGGATTGCAAACACACACAAAGCACACTGCAAATATTTTCCCTAATGTGAGTCAGCCTGATTTACCCTAGAACTATATACTACTAACTAGCTTGATAAACCATCATGACATTTAATGGGTTTTCTAGCTGCAGAGGAAAGGTTCCAAAATGGCTTTACATACCAGAAAATGTATTCTTATTCATTTATTTACAGATTTTCTTTTTAAGCATGTCTAAATCCAATGTTTACAAAGTCATTATACCTGTCAGTCGCAGGTTTCATTTGCTGCCAACAAAACCAGCAATAGTAATTCAAACACAGTAGAAGCAAAGTCACTTAAAGACCTAAATAGGTCCAGGGTGTATATTGTTCAAGTTGACCTTGAGATAATATTAGATTTGGGGTTTACAGTACAGTATTTGTCCTGTCATGTGGTATATTTATTGTGGATAGAATAAAGTTACTGTATTCCATTATTGGTAGCACCACATCCCAGCTTAGTATACAAAACTTTGAGAGGGGCGTATTCACATAAAACAGTTCAAAGTGTTTTGAAACTGTTGAGTTGAAAGTTATACATTTATTTTACACATACTGTAGCAAAATTCATCCTTAGAATTAATAAAGGGTCAACTTGCATTTGTACACTCATCATATTTCCATATGCCTCTACCCATGCATTATGTCACTTCCTACGTATCCCTAAGGATCCTAATTATTTATGTAGCGGGTATTTGAATTTAGGGGAGGCATCTGGGTGGTAGTGTAACCCAGATGCATTGATTGTTAGGGAATCTGAGACCCTTTTATGGTTCTTGGAGGACTCTGGTGGTGTGAGGTTCTCTGCGGCCTGCGGGTGGCGCTGTCGCCCTGGGCCGGGGCTGAACACTCACCGCAAGACTGCATCCCTTTTTGTCCTTTCCTGGTGCTGGTACAGCGGGGCGGGGAACCTGCTGTGACGCAAAGGGAGAGGGGATAAAAGGGGCGGACGCCCTGACCTTGGGGTTCAGAGTCGGAGGACGCAGCCGCGCCCAGGCACCTTCAGCCTGGGTGCTGGCGTTCCGGAGTTCCGGGCCCAGGTGCCCTTGACCTGGCCGGAGCGGGATATGGAGTCAATCCCAGGCACCTTTAGCCTGGGGTGAGGTACTAATGCGGAAGCCTGGGACTCAGTACCTTTGACTGGGTTCCGCGAGGGTGGGGGAATCCAAGGGGGCCCTAACGCCTTGGGTGCTCGTGTCTGAGATTGAGGAGGCCGGTGAGCGGAACTTCTCTGGAAAGTCTGGCGCAGCATTTGCCGGTGACGGAGAGGCCTCCGGTAACTCTCTTGGACGGATGTCTTCCCTCTGACAGGGGCTGTAATAGCGAAGGTAATTCATGCTCTTGTTCTATATAGTCGTTGGCAGTGACTATACATCATAACCATTGGTGACACCACAGTGGTTAGCTCTACTACAAGAATTGTGCCTTGACCTACTCCCCACAAATACTGAAGTGTTCTATGGGCCTCAACCTGTCTGTGCTGTATGACTATTTATTGCTGGAAGAGAAATAAATACGAGTTGGACCTTTCCAGTGTGTGAAACTCTGGTTACTAGGAGCAAAGGGGAGTCACTTCGAAGAAAGGATTTGACTCTGGGACACACTCACAAAACCCGATAGTTCTGGCTTTCACCTCCAGTCTCTCTGGAGGACATGGGCCGTGGTGTATCTCATCCCTCCCCCCAGTACTAAACCCCTAGACAAGACCAACAAGCCGAGAATGAGAAGGGGTGAGAGGGGTGAGGTCACTACATTTACAATGGATTCAACTGTTACCCACCTCAAGTCTAGACATTTTCACCCCCTTGCAGTCCAGGCCATGTTTCAGCTTTCAGCACTGTCAAACTTTGAATGACAATTACTCAGTCATGCAACTATGTACACAAATAATTTTTTTTGCATTTTTGAGGTATATTTATTTATATTTATAGATTTATTTTGGTGGTATAAAATTACCACTGGTTTTTTTATTTTTTGCTATACAAGCAGAAAAAAAGAATTCTGGCTTTTTTTTTGGGCCAAAACATATACTGCTATTTTTTTTGGTTAAAATAACCAAATCAGTGTATATTATTTAGTCTGTGTTATAGTTATAGAGTCTACAAACTATTGTGCTCATAAATTGACATACCCTGGCAGAATTTATGATTTCTTGGCCATTTTTTAGAGAATATGAATAACGCAAAAACTTTTCTTTCACTCATGGTTAGTGTTTGGCTGAAGCCTTTTATTATCAATCAACTGTGTTTACTCTTTTAAATCATAATGGCAACAGAAACTACCCAAATGACCCTGATCAAAAATGTACATACCACATTAATACCGTGTATTGCCCCCTTTAACATCAATGACAGCTTGAAGTCTTTTGTGGTATTTGTGGATAAGGCTTATCTTCTCAGATGGTAAAACTGCCAATTCCTCTTGGCAAAAAGCCTCTAGTTCCTGTAAGTTCTTGGGCTGTTTGCAATCTCCCCAGCATGGCTCAATGACATTGAGTTCAGGAGACTGAGATGGCCACTCCAGAACCATTACTTTATTCTGCTGTAGCCAATGACAGGTCGACTTGGCCTTGTGTTTTGGATCATTGTCATGTTGGAATGTCCAAGTACGTCCCATGCGCAGCTTCCTGGCTGATGAATGCAAATGTTCCTCCAGTATTTTTTGATAACATACTGCATTCATCTTGCCATCAATTTTGACCAAATTTCCTGTGCCTTTGTAGCTCACACATCCTCAAAACATCAGCAATCCACCTCCGTGTTTTACAGTAGGAATGGTGTACCGTTCATCATAGGCCTTGTTGACTCCTCTTCAAATGTAGCATTATGGTTGTGGTCAAAAAGCTCAGTTTTGGTCTCATCACTCCAAATTACTTTATGCCAGAAGGTTTGAGGCTTGTCTCTGTGCTGTTTGGCGTATTTTAAGTGGGATACTTTGTGGCGTTTGCGTAGTAATGGCTTTCTTCTGGCGACTCGACCATGCAGAAAAAAGAAGAAAAGAAGGAGGGTGCACTGACCTAGTGCATTACCAATATAAAAGTTTTATTAAAAGTATAAAAGCAATATTTCTACTCACAAACGAACATAAGAAAAGGCTTTTGAGTTTAGTCGAGCTGCATCCCTTGGCACCTGCAGACAGGACCTGATGGCGAGGGGATCAGATGGTACCCCAAACGGCTGAACGGCTGATGCGTTTCAAGAGGAGAAACCCTTTTCTTCAGAGCCTAAACGGTCAATGGCTCATCTCTCCTGTATGCCCCTATATAAGCATCCCTGTGTCTACGCCCCAGGTGACAATTACCCAGCTAGGCCACGCCCATCTGCATGAGCTTTCTCCACCCAGCAGAACAGAACTTTTTTGTATTTCACCGAAGCGCAGGAGATTATTGATTTGTTGACTCGACCATGCAGCTCATCTTTCTTCAAGTGCCTCCTTATTGTGCATCTTGAAACAGCCACACCACATGTTTTCAGAGAGTCCTGTATTTCACCTAAAGTTATTTGTGGGTTTTTCTTTGCATCCTGAACAATTTTCCTGGCAGTTGTGGCTGAAATTTTAGTTGGTCTACCTGACCGTGGTTTGGTTTCAACAAAACCCCTCATTTTCCACTTCTTGATTAGAGTTTGAACACTGCTGATTGGCATTCTCAATTCCTTGGATATCTTTTTATATCAGTTTCCTGTTTTTATAGTTCAACTACCTTTTCCCGCAGATCCTTTGACAATTCTTTTGCTTTCCCCATGACCCAGAATGCAGAAACGTCAGTGCAGCACTGGATGAAAGATACAATGGTCTGTCAGGAGTCCAGAAACGCAGAGGCCTTTTATACACACACACTAATTACAAGCAAACAGATCACAGGTGAGGATGGTTACCTTTAATAGCCATTCAAACCTCTTTGTGTCAACTTGTTTGCATGTTATCAGGCCAAAATCACCAGGGTATGTAAACTTTTGATCAGGGTAATTTGGGTAGTTTCTGTTGCCATTATGATTTAAAAAGAGTAAACACAGTTTATTGATAATAAATGGCTTCAGCCAAACACTAACCATGAGTGAAAGAAATGTTTTTGTGTTCAAATTCATATTCTCTGAAAAATGGCCAAGAAATCATAAATTCTGCCAGGGTATGTAAACTTATGAGCACAACTGTATTTGAAAAATAATCAGTTGGTGTATTGACTTATTGCTTGAGGCCCTAAAAAGCCAGGACAGTACAAATACCCTCCAAATTACACTCAAACGATCAGGGCCCTCTGATTCCTCCTGTATTGAATTGTAATTTAACTGTACTGCCTGCCCTTATGTTGTAAAGTGTTGTGCAAACTATTGGCGCTATGTAAATCCTGTATAGTAATAATAATAATTTAGTAAGAGTCATGGTGAATTTTTTGAGGTTGCCATTTTTTGTGACTTTTTGGGGAAATTAAGAAATTAAATACGATTTATTTTTCAAAAGTTGTCAATTTAAAAAGTTATTTCTCACACACAGCAAGTAAATACTTACAATTACATCCCAAAACACATTCTGCTATGCCTCCTGAGTATGGGGATACCACATGTTTGAGACGCTTTCACAGCCTAGATGCTAGAGGGGTTCAAAATCAAAGGAGCAACTTTGGGTGTTCCAGGGACAAAAATTACACTTCTAATTTCCTGTCTATCTATCACATTTTTGGAGGCCCTGGAGCATCAAGACAGTGGAAACACCCACAAAATGACCAAATTTTGGAAAGGAAACTCTCCAAGGTATTTTCTGAAAAGCACAGTAAGTCTTTTGAAAATTTCATTTTTTGCCACATGTTTTTGAAAAATGCAGGAAAGGAAACACATTTTTTTTATTTTATTTTTACACAAAGTGTCAATTAATAACTTTTTCACTGCCTAACCACACAGAGGGGCCCAAAATCCAAGGAGCACCTTCAGGCTTTCTAGGGGCATAAATTTCCTGACTACCTATAACATTTTTTAGGACCCTGGAGCACCAGTACAGTGGAAACACCCATACAATTGCCACATTTTGGAGAGTAAACACCCAAGGTATTTCTGTAAGAGGCATGGTGAGTCTTTTGAAACCTTAATTTTTTTGCCAACCAAACAACAGCATGGGTATACTTAGAGTCACAACCCAAAACACATTCTACTACTCCTCCTGATACCATATGTAAGATACTTTTTCAGTGTCTGGTCTGATTATGTAGCAGACATTGTATCTTGTGTATCACACAAATCAACCAATTGTGTCAAAACCAATATACTGTAATATTCTCCTCTAAAGGAGGGGTCAGGTAATATAGCTTAGTGTAGGGTCACCGATAGCAGTCCCAATTCCTATAAGCCAAGCACGCCTATCCTACTGGTGTCCCCCGGGAATGTCATGTTCACTGGCCAGGAAGTACAGGAGGCTGAAGAAAGGAAGAATAAAAGAATTCCCAATATGACTGGTTTGTTGGTGATCAGGGACAAAATGTGTGGTGTGGTGGTGATCAGTGACACTGGGACTGGTGTGGCAGTGATCACGAACATTGTGAGTGGTGCAGTGGTGAGTTGCAACACTGTGAGTGGTGTGGTGGTGATCAGGGACACTGGGACTGGTGTGGTGGTGATCACGAACATTGTAACTAGTGTAGCGGTGATCAGGGACACTGCAACCAGTGTGACAGTGATTAGGGACACTTTGACTGGTGACAGTGAGTTAAAGTGGAAGTAAATTCCACTTTTTAACTCATTCCTACAGGTAAGCCTATAATAAGGCTTACCTGTAGGTACAGTGAATATCTCCTAAACTTGCACCATTTAGGAGATATTCACACGGATGCAGCCAGTAATGTTAACAAGTGCATGCGCTGTAAAGGGATGGCATACCCATGCCGTACCTTCAAAGCTCTGTGCCGGATGCATTGACATAACTAGTGTGGCAGTGATTACGGACACTTCAAATGGGTGGGGGTGATTAGGGACACTGACTGGTGACAGTGAGTTAAAAAGAAACATACTGTTACCCTAGCCACACAGTGCCATCATGGTGATACAGTACTACTCTGGGGGATGGGGGGAGGAGGGGGATGATCAGGATTTTTTTTTTACACTGTGATTGCTTTTACAGCCATGATGTTCATGTGATCTTATTTGCTACAGCGATCACATGGTACCAGGGCCATCCACAGTGGCCTTGTACAACGATCAATGTTCCACTATGTCCAGCAGACACATCGGGCACAGATCGCACCACTACACGCTCCCAGGGACCTCACACAAGCAGGGGATGTGGGACAGGTACATCCACCCACATCGGCACTCTTCCCGTCAGGCCATTTATGTACTATGACCGGACGGAAAGCGGTTAATATTGCAATCTTGGGTAGTCAGCGAGAAATAGCTACCGTAAATGCATTTCACAGAAGATCTGCTTCTTCAAGCAGCAACTAGACAATACATCTAAAAAAGATAATCATCTTTAGTACATATACACTATATCTTCAATGCATCAACATTTTTTATTTACTTACAAGTTAACAGATCGAAATCAAGATATCTACTGTACATACAAAATTACCTTGTGACTCTTAGTGCAGGCCTAAAGAAAACTCCCCCCATGGGACTGTAATTAAAGGGGTTGTAAACCCTCATGTTTTTTTACCTTAATGCATCCTTTGCATTAAGGTGAAAAAACTTCTGACACTGACCCTGACACTGAAAAAAATTCCCTTGAAAAAGTCACGTGCGTCGGGTGGAGCCGGTAGCGACTTTTCCGGGTGTTTTCGTTATAATGGACGTGCAGTGAGGAGGAGAGCTGCTTGCAATACTGACCGTTCAATATGCGTTTTCTTTACTGAGTAAATGTGAGTGAATTATTCCTTACTGAGTAAAAGTAACTAGCACACAGCAATCTTGTGCGATGATGTTGTTCAATTTATTTTGAGAATCAATCTAACCCGGATAAGTCAATTACCTTTGGAGAACTCCAGGCAAATCTTGAGCCATTACCTAGAATCGAAGTACATATAAGCTGATCCTAGTGGGGATTTCTGTTTGAAAGTGGCATTTGACCCAAGGGGGTCCATTTTGAAAGGTGAGCAGGCATTTCACACTGAGGTGGTGGTGACTTTCTGTCTGCACTTCTATTATTATTTATACAGATTATAACGAAGCAAGGACTGTTCTTTGTATATTTAAAAGTTTTGCAGCATTCATATTTTGATTATGGACATTTCTTTATATGTTTTTGCAATATCGTGGAAATTCTACTAATCGCTGTGTATTATTAGTTGGTTTTTAGCGCACTATTAATTTTATTTAACATTTAATAGTTGAATCTGTTGCAAATAATTTGGATACTTCTGGATACATAGGAAATTACATAATATGGAAATATTAACCAGAACAATTTTCTACAAATATGGGACTTTTAAAGATGCCTAATAATGCAATACATATACCATACTGTTAAAATCCATCCATTTATTATAAAGCCATTAAAAGAATATGGCTGACAACATGACAACACTTTTATGTATACCAACATACAATACATAGAATTAATACATGAAGATGATTCACAAATGCTTCACTGAATATCTTTATTCATCCCCCTCCATTTAACATAACCTGACTCCTTTATGTAAAGTAGGGTCTGCTTGGGGGGAGTAATCATGCCGCATTGTGTGGGTCCCAAACCCCACTTCCCCAGGTTCTAGGAAACTATTTATAACAATCAATATACATTCAGTGAGAGCCATGAGTGTGTACATAAGATTTTTTACACAATATCCTATTGATTTTATTCAATAATTGTACACGATTGGAATCAGGAGCCTAGGGATCACCACCCATACCAGTGTATGGTTAGTCCCCAGGCTCCTGAGTCCAATCACTGCTTAAGTAGCTGAGATGCCAGGGAATATCTTTTGTGCATCTGCTGTGAACTTATAGGATGAATTGTCCCATGGTGCCTGCAACTATAAAGGACAGTAAGAGCTTTTTGTGAAACGTTTACTGCTTCCTAGCCATATGTAAATTCTTTATTGTCAATAGCCCGGCCACAGGGTCACTTTAAAATGTATGCCTATATTTAAGCTCCATAAACACAATGTTACCACAGTTAAGGTGATATTCATTAGGGAGAGTGCTGTGCCAAATACAGGTTACAATGCCAGGTATGTATTATAATGGCAGGTCTTGAAAAAATGTTTTTTCTGTGCCATAGATGTAGTTTTCCTCTTAGTAAATTACACTGATAATCAATCTTGCGAGTAACCCAGCTGAAAGCTGTCTACAACTCGCCATAATCAGTCGCTAAATTTAAAACAACTGAACCATATGGACTAAGGTCTTCAGAAGCCCTATAAATACAGATGCCTGAATGTTTTCCATTGCACTTTCTATACAGATCTATTTGAACCTGGTACCCTTGAACATTTATTTACATTCATTGGAGAGAGTCCAACACATACAGAGCTACAGTTTTAATCAAGACATGAAGTAAAAATAACACTATTTTGCATAGTGCAATTGACACAAATTTCAGGGGTTAAATGTTATGTATGTTATTAGCTAAAATGAAGCAGAGGAGGAACTCTAGGAATGTAAAACGTAATAGCAAAACTAAGAAAAAAGTACTGTGACATTAAAGCTGTGATTGGAAATCACATTGTACTTAGTATGCGGCATTTCAACTTTTAGGTAAAACTGCTGCATAAAGGGCACCATAAAACACAGCAAGTCAGTTCAAAACCCTCATTTGTCAAGAATATCAACAAAGAATAAAGGCACAGTGCACTATATTGAGGTTTTGCTTTGAAGACATAGGACAAAAGTTCAAATATTTAAAGGATGAGTACGGTAGTTTGTTTGTATTTTTAAGACAAATAAGACTTTTTGGGGCATGACATCTTTAACATTTTCCCTATGTATTTTGTAGTTAAGGATAGACTAAGAAGAAATAGTGGTAAAAAAAATACTGCATAATTAATCTGATTGATATAATAATACTTATAAAAACAGTACCCTAGTCATCCCAACTTGCACTACAAAGCCACAATGACAGTGTGTTTACCATAAGAGGTACAATTAATGTACAGTGGATATAAAAAGTCTACACACTCTTGTTAAAATGTCAGTGACGTAAAAAAATTAGATAAAGATAAATAATTTCAGAACTTTTTCAACCTTTAATGTGACCTATAAACTGTACAACTCAATTGAAAAACAAACTGAAATCTTTTAGGTGGGGGGAAGTAAAAATAAAAAAACAAAATAATGTGGTTGCATAAGTGTGCACACCCTCTTCTAACTGGGGATGTAGCTGTGCTCAGAATTAAGCAATCACATTCAAACTCATGTTAAAAAGGAGTCAGTACACACCTGCCTCTGATTAACCCCAAATAAAGTTCAGCTGTTCTAGTAGGTCTTTCCTGACATTTTCTTAGTCGCATCCTACAGCAAAAGCCATGGTCTGCAGAGAGCTTCCAAAGCATCAGAGTGATCTCATTGTTAAAAGGTATCAGTCTGGAGAAAGGTACAAAAGAATGTCCAAGGCATTAGATATATCAGGGAACACAGTGAAGACAGTCATCAAGTGGAGAAAATATGGCACAACAGTGACATTACCAAGAACTAGACGTGCCTCCAAAATTGACAAAAGGCGAGAAGAAAACTGGTCAGGGAGGCTGCCAAGAGACCTACAGCAACATTGGGGCTCGGTTCACACTGCATGCCGATGCGGCTCACAGCAGGGGTCTTGTGCGTCCTTATTTACCGTTTCAGGTCCGATTTCAGCCTGAATTTTGGGCTGAGTTCAGACCTGAAACGGACCAAAAGACGCACAGGGCTCCTGCGCAAATTTACACCGGAGCCACATTGGAGATATGTGAACCGGCTCCATAGAGAGCCATTCACAATCTCCTACTATTGTGAATTGGATGAGGGGATCCCTCATCCAATTCGCAATAGTGTGAACCCAGCTTAAAGAAGCTGCAGGAATATCTGGCAAGTACTGGCTGTGCGGTACATGTGACAACAATCTCCCATTTTCTTCAAATGTCTGGGCTATGGATTATGCCGCGTACACACGATCGTGATTCACGGCGGTGAAAACACCGCCGTGAATCACGACATGAAATTAAATGAAAAACGAGGGAACGGCATTTTCTCCCACACACGACCGTTTTTCCCGTCATTTTTTTCTTTGTCGAGAAAAACGACCGTCTGTGGGCTCCGCGGCAGTGTCTCCCTATGGGAAAACTGCCGCGGAAAAAAATGATGGAAAAAACGATGAGAAAATTTAGAACATGTTCTAATTTTTCTCGTCGTTTTTCCTGCCGTTTTTCTCAATGAGAAAAACGGCATAAAGCCCACAGACGATCGTTTTTCTCGGCGAAAAAAAAAAATGTAATTTTTCCCGACGGGAAAAATGATCGTGTGTACGCGGCATTAGAGTGGCAAGACAAAAGCCTTTTCTTAGAAAGAAAAACATCCAAGCCCAGCTAAATTTTGCAAAAACACATCTGAAGTCTCCCAAAAACATGTGGAAAAATGTGTTATGGTCTGATGAAACCAAGATTGAACTTTTTGGTCCAAAAGATATGTTTGGCACAAAAACAACACTGCACATCACCAAAAGAACACCATACCCACAGTAAAGCATGGTGGTGGCAGCATCATGCTGTGGGGCTGTTTTTTTTCTTCAGCTGGAACAGGGGCCTTAGTCAAGGTAGAGGTTATTTGAACAGTTCCAAATAACAGTCAATATTGGCAAAAAACCTTTAGGCTTTCGTTAGAAAGATGAACATGAAGAGGAACTTCATCTGACAATGACAATGACCCAAAGCATACATCCAAATCAACAAAGGAATGGCTTCACCAGATGAAGATTAAAGTTTTGGAAAGGCCCAGCCAGAGCCAAGACCTGAATCTGATTGAAAATCTGTGGGGTGATCTGAAGAGGGCTGTGCACAGGGAGATGCCCTCGCAATCTGACAGATTTGGTGTGTTTTTGCAAAGAAGAGTGGGCAAATATTGCAAAGTCAAGTCTAAGCTCCGAGGGGTGAAGCGAAATGCATTGGGGGCGTGACCTGGTGTAAGCCCAGGCTGAGGTTGTCATTCTACCACTGAACATACTGTACACGTGGATGTGCGGCATCTGGGATTTTTTCCTCTCTCTATCCACCAAAAAGAT
Source organism: Rana muscosa (assembly GCA_029206835.1). NCBI lineage: Eukaryota > Metazoa > Chordata > Amphibia > Anura > Ranidae > Rana > Rana muscosa. The sequence continues at coordinate 373,577,990 of CM055116.1, forward strand.
TTCAGTTTGTTGGTCAACAGAGTTGTACAGTTTATAAGTCACATTAAAGGTGGGAAAAGTTCTGAAATGATTTATCTTTGTCTCATTCTTTTACATCACAGAAACCTGACATCTCACCTTCATGCAATATGAGACCCTAACTTTTTTCTCTTTAATCTTTTTGCAAATATTTTACAGTGTATACTTAAAGGGCTGTAGCCACCCAGCCATAGGCAGGAGTGTCTCTAAATTTAGATCTGCATGACTGCAGTCAGCTAATTCCAATTATAGTCTGTCAATTGATCAGCTTCCCATAGGTCCAGCCTACCTGTCAGTCTCCCATCTGTCAGTAGGTGGCACTGTCACCTCTGGCATTTGTGTAAGATCACATAGTAGGTCTGAATTATGAATATGCATATCTTTTCCCAGCGCACCACTGGGAGTTTCTTGTGCCAATGGTGCATTATGGGAAAGGGTATAACTATTTGAGGTTGGCTAATATGAACCCCCCCTCCCCCAGGCTCTGGCCTGAGGAGGGTGCATGTGCTGGAACTGCTTCATTAGACCTGTCTGCCCGAAGCGGCCTGGATGTGCTTAAGCCTAGAGCTGAGGCCTGTGACTAGGAGCTGGTTGACTCTCCTGGAGAAAAATAATGTTGTTGCTACTGGTGATGTCTGCTAAAGAGTTCTCACATGGGAGTATTAGTCTTGATGTAAATGCTCCTTTACTGTGCTGTGATAAGTGAAATGACTCGGCTCTGCTGAAATGTCTAGGGGCCTTATTATAAAAGGGGCTTTCAAATTCCAATAGGTCCTCCTCTACAAACTCCTACATCCTCTATGGGTTCAGATGTGGAGATGAAAAATTTCCCTCAACATGAGTACAAATTAACTTAAACTAAAAACAAGACAATTACAATATTAAGACCCCTTAGACATCAGTAAGGTTAGGCTCTATGTTTGAAGATTTTAGGCTTCCTGCTGGCATTGCTGAGCCAAACTTTGCTCAGTTCGCTCATCCCTACTAAACTGCTTTTCTGATGTGGACTTCAAATACCTTTCCCTTGCTTCATCTCCATTACATAGGGAGGAGATATTGTGAAGTTCACAGGAGATAGCTTGGAAAGCTGATAACATTGTTTGAGATTTTAGTTCAATATTTACAGTAGAAAGTTTCGATGATATAGATTTTTTCTCTGTACTTAGCCTGTGTAAATGAGCACTGTTGCTGCACTTGGTCCACGAGTTCCACAGAGCCAGTTTCATCTGTATCAGAGAGGGTTAACTGTAAAGCCTACCTCTCCCTAAGCACTGCATCCTGAGACAGGGGAAGTTCTCCACATTCTGGTGAGGGATCAGGTGAAAGGCAGGGCAGCCCACAGCCCTGGATCTCTCTCTCTCCTGCCTGTACAAGTCCTGAGGCCTCCTAAGGAAGTAGAAAACAGGAAAAGTTAGACATTCTGGAGAGCAGGACACTGAAAAGGGGGACACTTCGGACAGCAGAATACAACACACTGCAGCATACTTGACCTTGGGAGATTTTTAGCACTCTCAACCCAGATACAGAAGCAGCAGTCACATGCCTCAGCAACAACGTTTCAAGTCAGCAGACAGCTCAGCTTCCTGCAGCATTCTCTAAGCAGCACATGGTCCAGCAGCTTTCTTAGCACAGCATTCACAGTTCTGAGCTCCTCACTCCTGGGCTCCAGCAGCAGCAGTGGCATTGGAAGTTCTGTCCCCAGGCTTACCACAGCATTTCCCAGGCACTTACACTTCACCCAGGCACCCACTTTGCCCGCAGCTCCCGTTTCATGTACCAACACAATGTCACCCCTTTCACCGTCTCTAGGCTGCCCTCTCCCCACATGGGTCCTGAAGCTCATTGTTTCTTTGGACAGTGGGAAGGCTTAAAGTTACACTAAACTTCGTTTTTTACATCAATTCTTCTAAAATATCAAGTATAACATGGCTTTGTTTGTTTTTTGTTTGTTTTTTTAACTCGCTTACCCTTTGTTTGTAGGGTTTTTTGTCTTGTGAATACTCCCTATCCTCCACTTGTACACCTCACTGTTACTAGTGGAGAATGAACAGTGCCATTATTTCTGGTCACATGCTCCGCCCTATGCATACTTCAAGTCCCCAAGTCTGCATGTAGATGTGTAGTCCATCTTAGGGAGAAAGGGTGGTACATTTATATACAAAAGGGGGTATGGAGAAAAAATTTAGCCACCCTAGAGCAGGAAGTCTGAGAATAGCAGAAAAAAAGCTTGCATTTGAGAGATGAAACAAATCAAGAGAGATGGAAGGTACATTGTACTTATATTTAAACATACTGCATTTATTTTAGTTTATTAAAACAGATGTGAATTTAGTGGCACTTTAACTTCCAGTTGCATGAACAATCTACCTTCACCAAGCTACCTTTGGTCTCGCTTTCATAAACGAGCTCTGGACAGATCACTTAGATCAACAGGAAGAGATCTTCTCCACATCTCGGTGCCTAACAAGATTCGGCGTGGTGGTCGAGCTTTCTCCCACCAGGGTCTAATGCTGTGGAAAAGCCTCCCTGCCGAGCTCCAGGAGGCCCCTACTATCTTGGTCTTTCGCAGGAAAATTAAGACTTGGCTTTTCACACAAGCCTTTCCTGCGTAGCCTCTCTGATTTCATCTTTCATGCTGCTTTCTTGCAGCTCCTAGTCCCTGGGTTTCTTTTCTCCAGGGACTCCACTAAGCACGTCGAGACCCTTTGGGGTAAGACCGCGCTATATGAAGATACCTCTCATATCAATAGAATCCTCCTGTGCCTGTTGCTAAAGGCGTGTCCAGTACAGGTTGGAACAGCAGCCAATGAAAATCTTAAGAGTCCTCCCTTCCTTTCTAGCCTCAGCAAAAAGAAAAAGAAAATCCATGCAGAGGAATTGATTTACATTGATGGGTGGCATAAAAGGAGCCCAGCCAGTGCTACATACTCCATATGAACCGTAATATTAATAGACAGAAGTAATTTGTACCACTGGGACCTCTGAATTACACTCTGTTTAATGAATGAGCACAGGTTTGCTAGTGTGTATTGAGCCTTAACATTTGGTGAATCATTATTTTGAGAATGCCATGACTTCCACTGTTTTCTGATGTCAATTTTTTTTAGCTTTATTTAATGACATACAACGACTAGTGACATACTGTAATGTAAAGCAGCCCAAAAAGAAATCAGACAAACTGTTTTAATGCGACTGCTATAGGTCATGGCTTTGCTCTGCCTTTTGAAGTAAAGCCATTTTTTTCCATGTTTTACTTCTAACATTTGTATCTCAACTAAATTGCTCCATGTCATCTTTGAACAATACCAGCCCAGCTTCTTTTTCCACTCTTGTTATACATATCGTATTTATAGAATTCAATAAGCATTTGACAAAAACCAGAAAGCTTTGAATATAAGTGTTACATGCCCTATATTTCTGCTAACTGTATGACTGTGACAAATGCATTAAGTGCTTTCCCAGCAGAATCCAGAAGGCAGGTTCAGTGGCCGGACTTTCTTAACCAACATTCAGTAAAGCAATATTGGATTCATCTGGATTTTATTGATCTCTTCCTTTGTGCACTCATGTTCCTGTCTGCAGTCTGCATTACACAGTGACTTGCTATGTAACATTATTTTACAGCTCTAAACAGCAGAACATTTAAAGGGCTTATTTGTATGGTAGCAAAATTATCACCATTTGTGGAGTGGTGGCTGAGAAAAGTGTAAAGTGCTTTAGCTTAGGAATCCTTTTATTGACTAAGGATGTTTTTATTAGAAAAGAAAGAGAGTTCTCATTTACAAATGAAAGACGGCTTAAAAGATTTTAGCCCAGCTGGGTAAATAAATACATATGGACTGCATTTTTAAGCGGCATAAGCCAGGTTCTTCTCCAGCAGGATTAGTAGCCTTGCCTGAGTTCAGTAAATACAAAGGGTTATGGCTAATGTAAAAAAGAAGTTACAATCTGAGAATCCTTTTAATAGGGAAGGATTGCTCAATGTGTATTTGATACACGGACAAGCATTCTGATGAATGGTATGTTTCTGCAGTGATTAAAAGAGCTATGTACTGTTTTTGTATATCTAGTCAAATGATCTCAGGATCTTTAATCAGTGGCCAAAGATATGATAGCATCCAGAAACTATAAGAACCACATTTGTCTTCTAGATTGGAAACACAGTATTGTCTTCCATGTTCTTCATTCACTCTGCTGTAATAGTACATTACACAATAATAGTGAGTTTACTTACTAAATCATCATAAATGTGAGTAGCATTAGTAGGATAATCAACATAATTTCTATCAATAATCATACCTTATGACACTTTTTTTTAAATTCTATATTTGTGCATTTTTATATTGTTTTCTGTTCTTGCACATATACAGATCCAGACTTTTACACGGGTAGACATACACTATATTGACAAAAGTATTGGGATGCCTGCCTTTAAAAGCACATTAACTTTAATGGCATCCCAGTCTTAGTCCGTAGGGTTCAATATTGATTTGGCCCACCCTTTGCAGCTATAACAGCTTCAACTCTTCTGGGAAGGATGTCCACAAGGTTTAGGAGTGTGTCTATGGAATTGTTTGACCATTCTTCCAGAATCGTATTTGAGAGGTCAGGCACTGATGTTGGACAAGAAGGCCCAGTCTCCACTCTAATTCATCCCAAAGGTGCTCTATCGGCTTGAGGTCAGAACTCTGTGCAGGCCATTCCTCCAACCCAAACTCAATCATCCATCCTTGCTTTGTGCACTGGTCCAAGTCATTTGGTGGAGGGGGGATTATGGTGTGGGGTTGTTTTACCGGGGTTGGGCTTGGCCCCTTAGTTCCAGTGAAGGGAACTCTTAAGGTGTCAGCATACCAAGACATTTTGGACAATTTCATGCTCCAAACTTTGTGGAAACAGTTTGGAGATTGCCCTTTCCTGTTCCAACATGACTGCACACCAATGCACAAATCAAGGTCCAGAAAAACAAGAATGAGCAGGTTTGGGGTAGAGGAACTTGACTGGCCTGCACAGAGTCCGGACCTCAACCTGACAGAACACCTTTGGGATGAATTTGAGTGGAGAATGCGAACCAGGCCTTCCCATTCAACATCAGTGTCTGACCTCACAAATGCGCTTCTGGAAGAATGGTCAAACATTCCCATAGACACACTCCTAAACCTTGTGGACAGCCTTCCCAGAAGAGTTGAAGCTGGTATACCTGCAAAGGGTTAGGCAAACTCAATATTGAACCCTACGGACTAAGACTGGGATGCCAGTAAAGTTCATGTGTGTGTAAAGGCAGGTGTCCCAATACTTTTGGAAATATAGTGTATACTGTATGCATATTTAGTTCCAGCCAATTAAAAATTTCTGTGATCAATAGTTCCAGACAGCATCATAGGGGTGTATTTGTAGTGATCGCTAAATGATTGTATGTCTGCACCTAAAATAATTGCTATATGATCACCACCATACTAAACTATATTCTAATGTTAGCTGCTCATGGAGTAAGACGCATCGTTTGTGAGCTCAGCGCTCTATTATTCATCAGACCTATCCTGCTGCAACTTACAAACTTTTTACCTGAACTGCACCTAGTTCCCCTATGGACATCATCTGACCAGCTTTGGTTATTTTTAACCACTTCAGCCCCGGACCATTTGGCTGCCCAAAGACCAGAGCACTTTTTGCGATTCGGCACTGTGTCGCTTTAACTGACAACTGCGCGGTCGTGCGATATGGCTCCCAAACAAAATTGATGTCCTTTTTCCCCACAAATAGAGCTTCCTTTTGGTGGTATTTGATCACCTCTGCAGTTTTTATTTTTTGCGCAATAAACAAAAAAAGAGCGACAAGAAGAAAAAGCAATATTTTTTACTTTTTGCTATAATAAATATCCCCAAAAATAATATAAAAAACCATTTTTTTTCCTCAGTTTAGGCCGATAAGTATTCTTCTACATATTTTTGGTAAAAAATATTGCAATAAGCGTTTATTGATTGGTTTGCGCCAAAGTTATAGCGTCTACAAAATAGGGGATAGTTTTATGGCATTTTTATTAATATTTTGTTTTACTAGTAATGGCAGCGATCAGCGATTTTTATCATGACTGCGACATTATGGCGGACACATCGGACACTTTTGACGCCATTATGGGACCATTGTCATTTATACAGCGATCAGTGCTATAAAAATCCACTGATTACTGTAAAAATGTCACTGGCAGTGAAGGGATTAACCAGTAGGGGGTGCTGAAGGGGTTAAGTGTGTCCTAGGGATGTGTTCTAACTGTGGGGGGGATGGGCTACGTGTGACACGACACTGATCACTGCTCCCGATCACAGGGAGCTATGATCAGTGTCCTCTCACTAGGCAGAACGGGGAGATGCTTGTTTACATCAGCATTTCCCCGTTCTTCCTCTCCGTGAGATGATCGCGGGACTCCCGGCGGACATCGAGTCAGCGGGACCCGCGGTCACACTCACGGAGCTCGCGGCAGCGCGCATGTCCACAATGCCGCGTCTTAAAGGGCAACGTACAGGTACGTTGATATGCCCAGCCACGCCATTCTGCCGACGTATATCGGCGTGAGCCGGTCGGCAAGTGGTTAAGGGAATTTCTGAGGTGGTAAGACTAGTTATAGTGATTCAGGCAGGAAGACAAAGGATGTGATTTGGCTCCACCTCTGACAGATGGTATTTATAAGATCCTAGAAGCAATGCTAAAAAAGACAAAGTGAAACTGAATGTATCCTTACCATGTCAAGACCTCCATAATCTCTGCAACGACGTAATGAAGGTCTAGTCCTGAGTTAGTGACAAAGAGGACTCCCTCAGGCCAGCAGCTGGTAACTCCCACCAAGCAAGTGGATCCACTGTTAAAAAAAAACTGATGATCAGAAGAATGGGTTGTTCTATTTAATATACACATTATAGGCTTTCCAGAGAAGACCAATGACCCCAACCCTAAACTCTCTGTAGAGACCTTGCTTACCCAACTCTGCAGAAGTGAGACTTTCTCCTCTGCATTGATTGTGTAGAGAGCCACAGAATCTCTCTGAGAATGCTGCCACCTGGGCACGTCACCACACAATTATCACAAAACTGTTAAATTATTGGGCCTGTGATACAGCTCTCAAATCAGTCTGGGCAAAATGACCATTCACATACAGAAAATTGGCTATATAAATCTTTCCAGACTGCTTTCTCTATTTTAAACAGTGAAGAAAAAAGCTGGGGGACCCACAGATCTCATACACCATGGTATATCCCTCTAAGCTGTGGATCATGGATTGTGGTGAGTCCATTTTTTTCAAACACATAAGGAGGCCCTAGCCCCATCTATCATCCTCCCAAGGCACTGATAAGAAATCCCTACCTGGTTTGTGATTCCAGTTTGAATGTGTTACTCCCTCTGCCACTGTGTATTTCTGTCCTACATGCAATTCTGGGTGCAACTGTCCCACCTGCTCGACCCAGGGTGAAACCTACCAACTGCCCCTTGCCTTTTATTTCCAACTGCCTATAACTACTCTGCTGCTTCCCCTAGACCCAAGACCTAGATTGTAATTGCAGTTGCTACCCTGATGTATGCTGTCATCCTTTCTGGGTACCTTCGGAGACTACAACACACAAACATGCAACATCTATCCTTACTGGAACAGTAGAACAGTATTTTTGATCTCTGAAATCTGTTATTTCGGATTTTATACTATCCTTTCAAACCATTCCATTACAAACAACCCCTTTTGGATAAACGACATCAAGGGTCTTTCACTCTTCAGGCCCACCTTTACATCTTTCATGGTATGCTGCAGATTACCTCATTATTGCAATTAGTGTAATGCAGAGGCATTTGTTGTTTCAACTGGCGGTTTATTACTTGGTTGACCTCTCACATACACACTTTAACCACTTGCTACTAGGCCAACTCTGACATTTCTCTCCTCTATGTAAAAATCATTTTATTTTTTTTGCTAGAAAATTACACAGAACCCCCAAACATTAAATATGTTTTTTTAGCAGAGACCCTAGAGAATAAACAATTTTTTTTTGGAATTCATGCATAAAAAAAAAAAAAATGTAAAGTTAGCCCAATTTTTTTGTATAATGTAAAAGATGATGTTACGCCAAGTAAATAGATACCTAACATGTCACGCTTTAAAATTGCACGCACTCGTGGAATGGCGCAAAATTTCGGTACATAAAAATCCCCATAAGCGACGCATTAAAAATTTTGCGTGTCCGAGAATTATTGCTCTTGCTCTAACGTTCGTGGCGATACCTCACATGTGTGGTTTGAACGCCGTTTACATATGTGTGCGCGACTTACGTATGCGTTCGCTTACTTTTTATTTTCTATTTTGACACTTTCTTTTTAAAAAAAAATTGTGATCACTTTTAGTCCTATTACAAGTAATGTTAACATCCCTTGTATAAGGAATAGTGCGTGAAAGGTGCCACTCGCGGTGCCACTCGCGGCTACATTCACGGCTTCCTGACTCATGGTCAGTGCGCCTGCGCGCCGTTGTCTACGGCGCATGCGTCGTAGACAACGGTGCCTTTCTTTTGCAAATATCTACTAAACCGTGTAGGTTTAGGTGATATTTGTTGCACCTACAGGTAAGCCTTAATCTAGGCTTACCTGTAGGTTAAAGTGGTATGTAAGGATTTACAACCACTTTAACCCTCTCGGGCATGGAGTTAACCAGAGTTTCACAGGTTGCCACTGGAGTCCTCTTCCACTCCTCCCTGACGACATTGCGGAGCTGGTGGATGTTAGAGACCTTGCGCTCCTCCACCTTCCGTTTGAGGATGCCCCACAGATGCTCAATAGGGTTTAGGTCTGGAGACATGCTTGGCCAGTCCATCACCTTTACCCTCAGCTTCTTTAGCAAGGCAGTGGCCGTCTTGGAGGTGTATTTAGGGTCGTTATCATGTTGGAATACTGCCCTGCGGCCCAGTCTCTGAAGGGAGGGCATCTTGCTCTGCTTTAGTATGTAACAGTACATGTTGGCGTTCATGGTTCCCTCAATGAACTGTAGCTCCCCAGTGCTGCCCCCCTCCCCACTCATGCAGGGTGGTCTCATCAGACCACAGGAAATGGTTCCAGTAATCCATGTCCTTAGTTTGCTTGTCTTCAGCAAACTGTTTGCAGGCTTTCTTGTGCATCATCTTTAGAAGAGGCTTCCTTCTGAGATGACAGCCATGCAGACCAATTTTATGCTGTGTGCGGCGTATGGTCTGAGCACTGACAGGCTGATCCCCCACCCCTTCAACCTCTGCAGCAATGCTGGCAGCACTCATACATCTATTTACCCAAGACAACCTCTGGATATGACTCTGAGCACGTGCACTCAACTTCTTTGGTCGTCCATGGCGAGGCCTGTTCTGAGTGGAACTTGTCCTGTTAAACCACTGTATGGTCTTGGCCACCATGCTGCAGCTCAGTTTCAAGGTCTTGGCAATCTTCTTATAGCCTAGGCCATCTTTATGTACAGCAACAATTATTTTTTTCAGATCCTCAGAGAGTTCTGTGCCATGATGTGCCATGTTGAATGTCTAGTGACCAGTATGAGAGAGTGAGAGCGATAACACCAAATTTAACACACCTGCTCCCCATTCACAAATGAGACCTTGTAACACTAACGAGTCAAATGACACAGAGTAAATAAAATGGCTAATTGGGCCCAATTTGGACATTTTCACTTAAGGTTGTGCTCATGCCAGCGGTTTGGACATTAATGGCTGTTTGTTGAGTTATTTTGAGGGGACAGCACATTTACACTGTTATACAAGCTGTACACTCACTACTTTACATTGTAGCAAAGTGTCATTTCTTCAGTATTGTCACATGGAAAGATATAATAAAATATTTACAAAAATTTGAGGGGTGTACTCACTTTTGTGACATACTGTATATAGTCTATATATACAAACTGTGTCATATCTTCCATGTAATGGCCAAATACTTTCTATATCTCTTTCTTTTGACAGGATGGGATACAATCGGGAGTGGCTGGAGGTGATTGTATCTGAGCCTGGTGTCCATGTGCAGTATTTGGCCATTACATAGAAAATATGACAGGACACTGTATACAAAAATCCAAACATCTCCACTTGTTTGCCAAAGGCTTGAAAACACCATAAAATGGAGGACTTTATACAGAAATGATTGCAGTGTTTATATAATTATTACTGGGTAATGTTCTAAAGCTATTGTAGACATAAATAGTACTTTGTTTCTTAGTTTTTTATTCCTTCACATTTCTTGCAGCTGCATGTAAAGACGATGTTGATACATTGAACTTATTGTAAGTTGTAATATTGGTCTGCAGAGCTACTAAAGAGTGTAATATTTTGTAAAATATATTTGAAAGTCGAATTCCAAAGGTGAAAAGCAAACACATTTAGAATACAAGGTTTTACAACTTTATTACCTCAGTGTAAAGCTAACAAACCAGCATAACTGTGGCACATTCAACACCACAAATTAGCCTTAATAAGTGTATGTAAACACAGCTGATGCCAATATAATAGAAACAATAGGCAGGTTATAGGAGAAGCAGTCCATTCAAATTGGCCACTAAAGGACAGCATTCAAAGAGCGTAAGCTAGAGCAAACATACATGGTGCCCTATCGTGTGTTTTCTCACTCCCTGTATCTTCCCTTCTAAAAATACATCTGTAAAAAAATGGAGATAAATGCTTAGGCACATTGCTACTAAAGTCAGACATAAATTACACAATAACCAGGGGCGGCTGGTGCTCAAATTTTTTTGGGGGGTGCAAACAAACTGAAAAATTCGGAAAAATATTGAAAAAAATTATCAATTGCAGCCTCACTGTGCCCATCAATTGCAGCCACTGTGCCATCAAATGCAGCCACTGTGCCTATCAATTGCAGCCACGGTGCCATCAATTGCAGCCACTGTGCACATCAATTGCAGCCACTGTGCCCATCAATTGCAACCACTGTGCTCATCAATTGCAGCCACTGTGCACATCAATTGCAACCACTGTGCCCATCAATTGCAACCACTGTGCCCATCAATTGCAGCCACTGTGCCCTCAATTGCAGCCACTGTGCCATCAATTGCAGCCACTGTCCCCATCAATTGCAGCCACTGTGCACATCAAAAGCAGCCACCGTGCCCATCAAATACAGCCACTGTGCCATCAATTGCAGCCACTGTGCCATCAATTGCAGCCACTGTGCCCATCAATTGCAGCCACTGTGCCCATTAATTGCAGCAACTGTGCCATCAATTGCAGCCACTGTGCACATCAAATGCAGCCACTGTGCCCATCAATTGCAGCCACTGTGCCCATCAATTGCAGCCACTGTGCACATCAATTGCAACCACTGTGCCCATCAATTGCAACCACTGTGCCCATCAATTTCAGCCACTGTGCCCTCAATTGCTGCCACTGTGCCCTCAATTGCTGCCACTGTGCCATCAATTGCAGCCACTGTGCCCATCAAATGCAGCCACTGTGCCTATCAAATACAGCCACTGTGCCCATCAATTGCAACCACTGTGCCCATCAATTGCAGCCACTGTGCCCTCAATTGCTGCCACTGTGCCATCAATTGCAGCCACTGTGCCCATCAAATGCAGCCACTGTGCCCATCAAATACAGCCAATGTGCCCATCAAATACATCCACTGTGCCATCAATCGCAGCCACTGTGCCATCAATTGCAGCCACTGTGCCATCAATTGCAGTCACTGTGCCCATCAATTGCAGCAACTGTGCCCTCAATTTCAGCCACTGTGCCATCAATTGCAGCCACTGTGCCCATCAATTGCAGCCACTGTGCCCATCAATTGCAGCCACTGTGCCCATCAAATGCAGCCACTGTGCCATCAAATGCAGCCACTGTGCCATCAATTGCAACCACTGTGCCATCAAATACAGCCACTGTGCCCATCAATTGCAGCCACTGTACCCATCAATTGCAGCCAATGTGCCCATTAATGGAAAGCCACTGTGCACACCAATTGCAGCCACTGTGCCCATCAATTGCAGCCACTGTGCCCATCAAATGCAGCCACTGTGCCCATCAATTGCAGCCACTGTGCCATCAAATGCAGCCACTGTGCCCATCAAATGCAGCCACTGTTCCCATCAATTGCAGCCGCTGTGCCCATAAAATGCAGCCATTGTGTGCCCATCTGTCACTCAGATTACTGTCACTCTGCCCATCTGTCACCCAGATCACTGTCACTGTGCCCACCTGTCACTCAGATCACTGTCACTGTGCCCATTTGTCACTTAGATCACTGTCACTGTGCCCACCTGTCACTTAGATCACTGTCACTGTGCCCACCTGTCACTCAGATCACTGTCACTGTGCCCACCTGTCACTCAGATCACTGTCACTGTGCCCACCTGTCACTTAGATCACTGGCACTGTGCCCCTGTCACTTAGATCACTGTCACTGTGTCCACCTGTCACTTAGATCACTGTCACTGTGCCCATCTGTCACTCAGCTATCATTCTCAGTCGGGGAACTCTCACACTAATCGGCGGATGTCGGTCAGTAATTGTGGATGGGCTGATGCTCTCTTACCTTCAGGATCCCGGCCATGTCCCTGCCGATCCTCCTCGGTGCAGCTGCAGCCTCACAGCAGATCCTTCGCTCACACTGCGGCCATCCGAGCAGCAGAGGCTGCTTCACCCTCCTCCCTCCCCGGCCAGCCGGACACCTCCCCGGTCACATGGAGCTCCAGCTGGGGGGGTCTTAGCATCTTCTCCGCCCGAACGACCACCAGCCCATCCCCCCCAATGTCACCCCCAGACCCATCGGGGTAAGGCAAGGGGGCGGAGCGCCGTCAATACAGCAGTGAGCCTACCCATCCTCCCCTCCCCCGGTACCGATACGACCTCCGCTATACCGCCAGTCCTGCACCACTGCCCTCCATATCGGAAATATGGACCCCACTATACTGGAACTTGGCTGTCCTTCACTCTGCTACTGACTACACTCCCAGTACAGCTAGCTATATATACACACATGACATCCAGGCACTTGGAAGAAGACAATAATATTACCCAAAAAGGGCCCCTGATGTCTTGTGTAGATAAATCAGGCACAGGCAGGCCTCATGCATTGGAAATGGGACAGTCTGGGAGTCAGTGTGTGGCTTTGCAGAACGGAGGGGCGGGCAGTAAGGTCTCAGAGAGACAGAGAGAAGAGTGTGTCTGGGGTCTGCAGAGCTACGGCCAGCACTTACCTTCAATGGCGCCGCTCCTCTCTGAATCCACTGCACGCACTCCAGTTGACTCCACCCCCACTGTGGCCAGGAAACCGGAAATGATGAAGGTAGCACCGTCCACGCCCACTGTCCTTTCCTCCGGTGTCCTGTCCCAGTTGACTCCACCCCCACAGTTACACAAAAAGTACCACCCACTGTCCTCTCCACCGGTCCACGCTGCCCCAATCCTAGCCAGTTACTAGGCATACTGACAAATCACAGTAGAGTGGGAGTGTGTGCGGGCACACAGCGTGCGCCCTGCACACGCCCTAAACACAGGCAAATCAGCTTTCCACCCTACAATCAGCTGATTGCAGGCTGGGAAACTTCCAATAGACCGCTGCATGACTGGCACCTGGACCATCTTTGTGTTTTTAACAGCTTGGGGGGGGGCGGCGCCCGAGCGCCTCCTATGGACACGGGCCGCCACTGACAATAACCTGACCGTAGCTTTCTAATAGAAAACCTTTGATTTTACTTTTTGGTTCACAGTTTATTCTTGTGCTTATTATAGCTGCCAGTATTTTCTAATAGTTACCCACAATATTGCCTTCAGGGTCTGTGACATATTACATTCTTAGCAGGCCATTTTGAGAATCAAGAAATTATTTTATTCATTTTGATTTAACATTTTTAATTATTAATTTTAACATGAGACTATAATCTCTTTTAGTAATTCAAATTTTTGAGCTAACGTTGTGCAGTTTATTCAAACCATTTTCAATGTAACCTTCCTATTAAATTTGTTTGCTGCTTTATATTTTAATGTTTGTTACTTACATACATTTGTATGCTCTCTTGTGAATATTAATACTCTGCATACATCAAGCATCACTGCTAAACAGCTGCAGTCAAAAAACAATATATAATATAATTTATAATGTTTACTATACAGTATGTAGACGGTATCAATCCTCAAATATTCTAAAATGACTCATTGACTCACATTAAAAATATATTATTAGTATTATTATTTACTATAATAAAGTTCCCCAGCAATTCCATATGAATATGTTACTTATTTAGAGACATCAATAAGAATTGTCTTGAATCGATGTCCATGCAATCCAACTAGCATCTAGTATCAATCTACACTGTCGGAAAATATTATATATATTCTGCACACAACTATTTTCAGTAAGTCCATGCACTAGTGTCTAATACGTTATTGGTGTGTTCATTTGCATCACACTACTGTATCTGCATGCACTCCAACTATTGGACTTATATCGATATAATCTCAGAAGTACCTTGCGTCTGCTCACTTCTGTTGATCTATATAGCATTTATCACTAAATCAATGTGTGCAAAACACACTGCCATCAAACTACCGCATTGTCAACCTGTATATTTATGGTCCCAAAAACTATAACTACTGCTATCAGGACCGCTGTTAGAAATCATTGGGGCCCTGTTCAGCCTTTCTGACGCCCCCCCGAGGTGCAGCGCAACAATGGTACTGACTTTATCCGCCTACGCTCCGATTTTTTTTTTAAAGTCCCTTCTCTGCTCCCACCTCCTGGGCCCCCCTATTGACATGATGGGGCCCAAGGAAATGTAATTTAGGCATTGGTAAGAAAGTAGCAGTGGGGATGGGGCCTAGTAAAATCAATTTATTCATTTATTGCCCTTTCACACTAGCGCGACTTCAAAGTTGCGCGATTTTGCCTCGATTTTACTGTGAATTCGCAGCCGCGATTTTGCCGTGATTTCAGGGAATACTTGTGCAACTCGCATCAAAGTTGGACTAAAGTAGTGCAGGGACTACTTTGAAGTAGGCACGACTTGAAGTCGTACTAATATGAATGGTTGTCATTGGAAATCATGGGGAACGACTTGCCATGCTACTTTGCAGTCCCAAATCTGGGACAAGTCATACAAGTGTGAAAGGGAAATGAATGAAGCTGCCCCAGGCCACCCTGTTTAACTGATAAAGCCTGGGCCCAGTACAACAGGACCAGTTGTACTGCCTTATCAGTGGCCCTGACTGCTATCATAAACTGTTAAAAAACTGTTCACCTCCTACAACATCCAATTGCATGGGCGTGGGTTTTTCCGAATGTTAGTCCATCTTCAATCTCCTAAACATCTAATATGCCACATAAGAATTTACATGACCATTAGCATATATCTGGATGAAAACATTTCATCAGGTAGTCTATGCTCCAATGTTTCATTTTCAAATATTTTCATATTGAGTGCTTATCTAAAAAGTATCCACAGACATTTGAAAATGTGCCAAAAGCCCATTCTTAAAGTGACCATTTCCTCTGCCCATGCAGGGCATGGGAAATGGGTCCCATAACTCCCTCCTTTCAGGCTCTACATTCAGTCCCTGGAGCAAAGGAAAAAGGTCTGTGTAAGTTTAAAACTGTCTTGTTGGACTCCTCCATCTCCATCTTCTCCATATCCTTGGGATAGTACTAGGCCAATCACAAGGCAGCTAGCTCTGTCACATGGGAGAAGAAGAGTGAGTCAGATGATTCCTGTAAGTAACAAGAATTTTACTATGCTACTGGGGGCCGAGTAGGGGGTATTTTCCTTTCTTTTGCCCTGCACGTACTAAGAAAAGGGTAATTTACCTATGTGAGCTAGGTCCAAATGCTCATAATTAGTGTTTTGTCCATAAGGTTACCAAAAAATTATTATATGTGTAGTGCCCTGCTACTTTTGAGTAGGCGCTATGTGTAAATTTAGGGGTTATCTGAGCTGTAAATAGCTCAGAGTGATCTATGTAAATTTGTTGGTTTCTGCTCCAGCTTTGGCTGTTTGTGCGCATTTCCCACTGTTGCCAGTAGGTGTCACTGTTGTCACAGGCCAGTGTGAGAAATACAGCCAGCTGAAGTGTATTGGATATTCTTTCTCCAGAAAACAGCCCAATTAGGAGCTTCTTTGTAGCTGGGCATGCTGAGGGAAGGATATTTAAGGGGCAGTGCCATGTGCTCCGGGGTCCGTCTTGCCTCATGGCCCTCGAGGCCGGAGGCTATGCTGCTGTGTTTGCTGCAAGTAGGCCCAGAAGCCTGTCTGGGGCCTACTTAGCGGAAGGTGATCCTGTGCTGTCTGTCCTGCGGGAAGAAGCCACTCAAGCGGAGAATATTCCAGGGGAGGACCTTGCTGGAAAGGACCGAGCTGATGGCTGTTATCTCAGGAAGGGCCTGGTGACTCGTTTGGAGGATGCACCCAAGTAACCTACCTCACAGTACTGCCGGATGGCTTAAAGGTTCAGGTACTGTGCAGCTGACCTAATTAAATAACTACTGGCTAACAATCCTGTGGCAGGGGATTATCCAGGAGTGTCCGTTATCACTCAAGTCTGTGGCAGAGACTTTGTCCGTTATCACTCATGTCTGTGGCAGAGACTTTGTCCGTGCTTCATACCGGCTGCTAGGTCAGTGTGAGAGGCCTATCCGGTAGTCGCAAGAACCAGAGACAGAGAGCCGTGTCATCTGGATTCAAGAACCGCATTACTGATCTTCAGAACCAAGGTATCTGAACTTCCCCTAACCCTCCATCCCCTACCTGAAGTTGTGTAATAAAGAAATTGAGAAAAAGACTGAAGTGACTGGCAATCACCTTTTTCAAAACTACTAACATAGACTCTTACGTTCTGGGACGGTGAAGTGTGGGGTAACGGCAGGACCCAAAATATTTCCAGCAGCTCCTTCGGGGGTATCGCTACATATGTATAGCTAGGATCGATTTGACTAAAAGCCCCAATGGATCCACGCTGCTGATGCTATACAAAAATGAAATACAAAAATAAATACAATGCCAGCACTTACTGCATATCTTCGTTTTAAAGATGAAGTGTTAACATTTCTAAGTCTTTAGAAAAGAAAAATCAAAGGCCATTTAAGTAGAAGTGCTTGTTATACCCCTTGTAACAAATTAGGATTTTTTTAAACTGATGATCTGTATGATTATCATTTCCTGAAGTTGAAATTTTGTTTATCTCTTACTTTATGTATATTTTTACAATCAAACACATACTTGTGAAGTTCAAGTTTACATATTTAGGTTTAAATATACTTATTAGAAGAGCTGGCATTTTGCTTTTCCCCCAGCACATCCATCTTATACCTTACCAAGCTTCCTTTTTTTTTTCCAGAAGCATCTGCAGGCATTTAAGGTTAATATTCTGGATCTTATCAGTTGTAAACCCCTTCAAGTTAAAAAGCTCCCATTCACAAATGCTACCATCCCATATGTATTCACTTAATGTGAAAAGGCATATTTGGAACAGAAGAACGTGTATGATGTTAACATATTACATAAATGTAAAAAAAACATATAAATCTAGAAAGACAGGTAATAAATATGGGTAGTTGTACACACATCTATGTACCTGTACTTACATTATAAAAAGGCCCTTTCTGAACTAAAGCCTTTATAACAAAACACAGTCAGACATATTTTATTGTCCTTTTAAGGAAAACTTGGCAGACAATCAGTGGAATTCACAACTTATTATTTAAAAACACCAAACTAAAGCCTCCAAATACTTACCAGAAAGTGCAGTCGCGTGACAGGTTGGGTCCAATTCTTCATTCTTCTCATTTGCAGAGTGGTAGGGTTCTTCTTGCAATGTTCATATATTTTCCTGATGACATGTGCATTGTGCAATGTCTATGAGCTGCTGCAGTTGTCCATTATCTAATCTAATGTTCCAATTTATGCGTCATAATGTATGTATTATGGCTCATCAAAACGCATGTTACTTCACATCCCATTGTTTTCAAAGGATTTTATCCACATATATGCATTGGGACGTGTAATGGGAAATGGTTCAGATACAGTTTTTTTTTATTCATTGATGAAGTGAATAGGAAATACAGGAGCTACAAATGTATGATATCATTGTTTTAATGAGCTGCAAATGCCTGGTTACTGGGCACACCTATGTTGTTGGCTTAGCTACCTTTTGGAAAATGGAGCACATAATGTGCAAAAAACCACAATGAAAATGCATATAAATGCATGAAAGCAGAAGTACATAGATGTGAAGCAGGCCAAAGTCTTAAAGGACCAGAGTGAGAGGGCAATAATCAGACTAATTAATAGAACATTGAAGATTAGAAAAGGCACTGCAGAGGATTCCAGCAAGTACTTTTACGGAAGAGAGGCATTTTTTTTTAAACTGTTTGTTAGGAGCGTCATACACATTTATTGAGGGAACAGCAGTAAAGCGTAACCATTTTCTAGCACTGCAAAGCAAGCAGCTAATGAGCAAATATAGCTGTCCCTGCGTACATGTATTTTTCCAAGCTATGTACTGTACATGTAGCACCCTCTAGTGTGCTACTAGATTAGTGCAGGCACGTTTTTTGTTAGACTCATGGTTAGCTTGTGAGTCTAAAATTGAGTCAGGGTTTACTGCAGGTCAGGCTGGATGACTCTCAGAAACAGGTCTCTGATACCTCCCCCTGGGTCTGGAAGTTTGGAGAAACTTCTAGAGTTAGTGGGCGGAGGCCAGGAGGACTGATCTACATACTTGGGTGAACTTGGTCAATCCCTATGTAGAATTCCTGGCAGGGTGGCTGAGTCAGCCCTTAAATATGGTGGAGCCATGCCAGCAGGGGATTTGAGTCGGGTGGAAGATGAACTGCTGAGGAGACTGTCAGT